>CM060447.1:114912296-116284696 GCA_030545235.1 Helianthus tuberosus | reverse complement strand
GCTTTGCGGAAGCGTGGGTTAATTTGGTGTGACTTCTTAATACCATAGCTTAATCACAACAAAGCTATATGAAAATAAAACATGCAGATCATCCATTGATTTAAGTAAAATACCACAACATTGTCTTAATACGTTGACACATGCAACGGAAATTACAACATAAAAACTTTGTTCTTAACACACAACCCCAAAATATAACATAACATTTGTTTAAGACTTGCGACTCGTCCAGGTAAAAGTCGCAATCCCTAAACATGGATGATCCTGTAATTCTAACACAGCGGGAAAACGTAGCATACCGGGCCAGATCCTTAGTTCCCTGAAATACATGTAAGTTGGAAAAATCAACACAATGTTGAGCGAGTTCATGCGTAAGTGAGTATGTAAAATCCTTGTAAGTAGAAAAACCCTGGTATGTAGCAAATAAGGAAAAAGAGATCACCAATGGTTTGCAAGGCCATTGATATGTGTGAAGTGCAAGTAGGAAGACTCAAACCTAGCGGATTTGTGCGTCGGGTACATAGTCACCCCAAGGTCCGTTAACTGTTTGGCCTGGGGCTGGGCTCGCTACACCCAGATAGATCTACCGCATTGTGTCCCTCGGTCCTACCATGAGGATTAATGGCCTTAAGTATCACCTACCCACTCACATGATCTAAGTAGTAACCCTCCTTACGCTAACCATACCATGTAAAAGTACTCGTAATCATAGTAACATGTATTTCACCCCCGCAGTTTAGAAAACTGAAAACAGTTAAGAGAAAAGGGGGACATGAACTCACAGTAATGCGTCCTCGAATAACAGCAAATCAACTCAGTCTGCAGCACGACAACCTACAACGTGCTAATATCTATTAGACGAGCGGACGTGCCTTAGCTTAGGGTCTTAATGTTCTTGGGGAAATAGTTAGACAACTATTTCGTGTTTAAATTTCTTGGTTAACGTATAAATAGATTCCTTCCCAAGGATGGGGTATTCGTACAGGTATTATGTATTTGGTGACTTAACGTATTAAAAAAAAATACATTTACAAGTCTCCTATCCAACACTTTAAAGTTTTATGTCAAAACTCAAGGCGAGGTTTAATTATGAGATATAAAGTTTCACATACACGATAGAAAAATAATTTTTCTAAGTCTTGGTATTTTTAGAAAAATTCGCCAGAACTTCCCCTAAAAACGGGAGTGTCCGTGCTAATACGCACATCATTTTCTTTTTGAAATCAACTCATAATCATCAACAATCAACCATTACGTTTTAACACGCAAAATACTACCCTTGTCGATTCAGTTTCAATTTGTGAAAACTGGACTGTTTTCGGACGTGTAAATAAATTACTTAACTTATTCCAAAAATTCCCAAATTTTTGTGGAACGTCATAACCGACCCACAAATTATTGTGTAAAAATTTCGGGGTCTAAATCATTACCAAAAATTTATAGAAAATCGTTTACCGAACTGTGATCAGATTTGTTACATTCTGATCACAGTTTACAGAATAATTCGCCAAAAATTCCTCGTAAGTCCGTTTGTCGAAAATCCAGTTCGAGGGTCACAAATACATCTGTGTTCATCTTTGATAAAAGTTTCAGGGGCTGGTTCGGTTCAGGTTTTAAGTTGTGATCGAAAACACACAGCCCAATTTTCTGCAGTAACAAACAGCCTTAGCTGCTGTCACGGAAACAGATTTTTAAAATAGTAACCGACATCAGAAAAATACGATTCCAGCGCCATTTTCTTCGTTTTTTGAAATGACACGATTTAGGCTTTTGAAATTCCGTTTTTCGAGTTTTTAAGGTCCGTTTACAGCCTGTTAAAGGCGGCTGAAACAGTGACTCAGCATGCTGTTTTGTGATTTCGATGTTATTAAATCGCGTTATAAGTGTCCGATTAGCGGGTTAAACAAGAAAACGACTTTTAAATATCAAGTATGTGTTATCCAACCCTTAACCCGACGAGATTCCACTTTATAAATCATACACAAGTAAACCTTTACGTAGATTTTTATGTTCATACTTATGTTTCATATTTTTCTAATATTCTTGCAATCTAGTGATTTAAACAACAATACTACATGTTAAATGCCATAATTTTCGAACAAGATGAGATCAAGTATGAAGAAACTCACTACTAGCCTCTAGCTAGGGAAGAATCTTGTGTAAAAATGATGAGAAAAGATGTAGAACCAAGCAAGAACAATGCTCCCTTGCAATGCCTTCAAGTTGCACCTTCCATGTTTGATCTTCAAAGCTTGAATGGTATGAGTAAATGAAGAAAGTGATGAATGTTGGAGTGTGGTGGTGGATTCGGTTGTAGTAGAACCGAATAGAGAGAGAGAGCTAGGTGAAAATGGGTTGCAAAAATCTTGTGAAGTGATGTACATTTATAAGGGACCTTACTTTTATTTATTCTTCACATATCTTGGATAGATAGACAAGCAAAACACTTAATACTAGATCATTGAATCCAAGCAAGAAGATAGGGAGTATGATGTTATGACATGTGGGGTCCCACTTGGGGAAATAAATTCGTTGGGGGGGGGGGGGGGGTATTATGTAAATATTGTGACTAAAGTGTATAAGTGTAAGTAATGTGATATGTGTTAGTTGATTTATTTTAGGCGGGTGTTATGGCATACGGGGATCATGACTAGCCATAAATAATAAAATAAAGTATTTGACAAAATTTTAGTGCCCCGGGTAATGTCCGGTTATACGGTTAAGTACCGTTCCGTTAAAATGTTTAATTATACCGCAAAAGGTCCTTTATGTATATATTTTGTAACATAAATTATTCCCGGTACTTAGGAAAATATACGGGACCGTTCTGCAATGTTTTTGCACTGTATTAGAAATTTAAAATGCTGAGTTTTATAATAAAGCGCAGAATTTTGTATTTAAAGTACGTTTTAGGCACACCCGGTCACTATAAATCTCACCTAGTGACGCAGTTCTACAATCCTCACCGCCCTACACTCACTACCAGTGTAGCAATGTATTCCCGGCTCATACTAGCCTTAGAGGCAGTGTCTGCCTGATGCTGGTTATGTCAGCATGTTTACTGGGTATCCCGTATAGTGTGCTCACTGTGCTTTTTGTGCATCAAGGTTGTCACTGGTGTTAGTGTATAAATAATAGTGTGACAGTATAAAATGTGATGCATAAGTATGTATGTATCAGAAATCAGTAAGCAGTTTAAGCACAGTTTCAAGTAAGCACAGTAATTAAGCAGCAATTTAATATTAATTAATTTGTACGGATACCTGGTTTGGTGAGGGTTGTCACATTCTCCCCCCGTTAAAGAAATTTCGTCCCGAAATTTAAGTTCTGCTACGAGATGCAGGATTCTTAGGAAACAAATGGGGGTATTTCTCTTTCATTCGATCCTCACGTTCCCACGTGAATTCAGGTCCATGCCTAGCATTCCAATGAACTTTGACGAGTTTGACACTGCTCCTGCGAGTTTTATTAACTTTCCAATCCGTGACCTCAACAGGTTCTTCAGTAAAGTGGAGCGTATTGTCGATATGAACTTCGTCAGCAGGAATGATCACTGTATATTGTGTTGGACTTTTTCTCAAATTAGATACATGGAATGTATCGTGAACACCATGGAGTTCAGCAGGTAGGTCCAACTTGTAGGCTACAAGCCCAATCCTTTGCAGAATTCTGAAAGGGCCAATGTAACGCGGATTCAACTTCCCACGCTTTCCTAAGCGTGCCACCCCCTTCCAGGGTGAAACTTTCAATAAAACCATATCTCCAACTTGGAATTCCAAATGTTTCCGGTTTGGATCTGCATAGACTTTCTGTCTTTCGCGAGCCGCTTCGATGCGTTTTCGAATCTGCGCAATCTTATCTGTCGTCTCTTGGACGATTTCGGGACCAACAAGCTGTCTATCACCGGCGTCAGCCCAACATAGTGGTGATCGACACTTGCGTCCGTAAAGGGCTTTAAATGGCGCGGCTCCAATACTGGTGTGGTAGCTGTTGTTGTATGAGAATTCGGCCAGTGGTAAATGTTTATCCCAGCTACCACCAAGATCCATTACACATGCTCTCAGCATATCCTCCAATGTTTGAATAGTCCTTTCACTTTGGCCATCAGTTTGCGGATGAAATGCGGTACTTAGGTTCAATTGTGAGCCAAAAGCTTCTTGGAAGGATTGCCAAATCCTTGATACAAATCTCCCATCTCTATCAGAGATGATTGAGAGCGGCACTCCATGACGTGTAACGATTTCTCGCATATATATTTCCGCAAGTTTACTCGTGTTGTCTTTCTCTTTGATTGGCAAGAAATGTGCAGACTTTGTTAGGCGGTCAACTATCACCCAAATAGTATCATGACCCCTGGGTGTCTTGGGCAGTTTCGTTATAAAATCCATTGAAATCTGTTCCCATTTCCACTTGGGAATTTCAGGTTGTTGCAGAAGTCCCGAGGGCTTCTGGTATTCAGCTTTCCCCTTGGCGCACGTCAAACATTTGCTAACATAAACAGCAACGTCGCCTTTCATTTTAGGCCACCAATAACAATCTTTAAGGTCCTGGTACATCTTATCCGCACCGGGATGAATAGAGTACCGTGATTTGTGTGCCTCATCAAAAATAACTTTTCTCAACCCACCAAACAGAGGAACCCAAATCCTTCTCACAAAACATAACGTTCCTTCCTTGTTTGGTACTAATTGCTTCTCCATCCCACGGAGATATTCTTCTTCAAGGTTTCTTTTCTTAAGAGCTTCTTTTTGCGCGGTATGAATGCGCAGGGAAAGATTTGTCTGGATAATCATCTCCAAAGCCCTAACCCTTATGGGCTTGATCCTTTCTTTACGACTTAGGGCATCGGCGACCACATTCGCCTTCCCTGGATGATACTTTATCTCGCAGTCGTAATCGTTCAACAATTCGACCCAACGTCTTTGTCTCATGTTCAGCTCTTTCTGGTTGAATATGTGTTGTAAACTCTTGTGGTCTGTGAAGATTGTACACTTCGTACCATATAGGTAGTGTCTCCAGATCTTTAATGCGAATATCACTGCGCCTAGTTCCAAATCGTGAGTGGTATAGTCTTTTCATGTACTTTCAACTGGCGTGACGCGTAAGCTATAACTTTCTGGCGTTGCATCAACACGCAACCCAATCCTTGACGTGAGGCGTCACAGTATACCACGAAATCATCTGTACCTTCCGGTAGTGCTAAGATCGGCGCATTGCAGAGCTTATCCTTCAACAACTGAAATGCTTCTTCCTGTTTGATTCCCCAATCAAACTTCTTATCCTTCTGTGTGAGGAGGGTCAGTGATTGAGCGATTTTTGAAAAATCCTCAATGAACCTTCGATAGTAACCAGCCAAGCCTAAGAATTGTCGAATCTCGGTTGGCGTCTTTGGAGTCTCCCAGTTCTTTATCGCCTTGATCTTTGTGGGATCGACATGGATTCCATTTCCATTAACCACGTGTCCAAGGAATTGGACTTCACGTAGCCAAAACTCGCACTTAGAGAATTTGGCATACAACTGTTCCTTTTTCAACAACTCCAGAATAGTTCTTAAGTGTTGTTCGTGTTCAGCCTTTGTCTTTGAATAAATCAAAATATCGTCGATGAACACAATCACGAACTTATCGAGATACGGCTTACAGACTCGGTTCATTAGGTCCATAAAAACAGCAGGCGCGTTTGTCAACCCAAACGGCATAACTAGGAACTCGTAGTGTCCATAACGAGTTCTGAAGGCTGTCTTCGGGATGCTCTCTTCTTGTATTCTTAGCTGATGGTACCCAGATCAAAGATCGATCTTAGAGTAAAAACTTGAACCTTGAAGCTGATCGAATAAATCATCGATTCTTGGCAGAGGGTATCTATTCTTGATTGTTAGTTTATTCAACTCCCGGTAGTCAATACACATACGGAAACTACCGTCTTTCTTTTTGACAAATAAAACTGGAGCTCCCCAAGGTGAGAAGCTTGGTCGGATGAATCCTTTGTCAAGAAATTCCTGGAGTTGTGTAGACAACTCCTGCATCTCAGACGGTGCAAGTCTATAAGGTGCCCTAGCTACAGGCGCGGCGCCTGGAACTAAGTCAATGTGAAATTCTACTTGCCTTTGGGGTGGCAATCCTGGCAAGTCCTCTGGAAAGACTTCAGGATATTCCCTTACGACAGGGATGTCTTCGATTTTCGGCTCAGCAGCTTTCCTATCCACGATGTGTGCCAGGAAGGCAGCACATCCTTTTTGTAAACACTTACGAGCTTTCAGGCAACTGATAATTCTCAGCGGCGTATCATGCTTCTCTCCGTGCACTATGATCGTTTCTTCATCCGTCAGTGGGATGCGGATGGTCTTCTTATGGCAAACGATCTCGGCTTTGTTACTCGTTAGCCAATCCATTCCCACTACCACATCAAAGCTTCCCAGCTCGACAGGTAGTAAGTCCAACGTAAACTCGTGCCCTCCTAGTTCAATCACACATCCTCGGACAACTTCACTGGTCTCAACTAGTTTCCCCTTTGCTAATTTGATGGAGTACGGCACGTCTAACTTGCTAGGCGTCAATCCAAGTATTTTTCTTAAATTCTAACGATACAAAGCTATAATCGGCACTAGTATCAAACAGAACAGATGCAAAGCGTTAGTTTATCGGGAACGTACCAGTGACAACGTTTGGATCCTGGCGCGCTTCCCTTGCGCCAATGTGGAATGCTCCCCCACGGGCTTGATTCGGCTTCGGGCTTTTCTTCTTGAAGTGCCCAATTTCCCCACACTTAAAACATCCTGGCCCTCGGCCATTCCCATTCCCAGCTTGATTCGCAACATTTCCATGGTTCCCGTTTCCGTTACCTCCTCGATTGTTGTTCCGATTTCCAAGACCTCCTTGGCCTCCCCGGCCAGCACTAGCCCAGCAAGAATCCTTCAAGTGGCCAACCTTTCCACAAGCTTCACATACTTTTGGCCCACACCGACCAAAATGATGATGCTGGCAGGTGTTACACTTGGGCAGAGTGCCCATATAACCCTTTCTTTTGTTCTCATTATCCGTTCGGGTATCTTCGGTGAGCTTTCTTTTGTTCTTTCTGGATGACTTTACCTGAGTCTCCTTCTTCTTGGCAGGGTTTGTAAGTTCTTCTAGTCTAAGTGCCTCCGTAGCGAGTGCCAAACCCATCTTACTTGCAGCATCAGTTGTTGGTGGCGTTGATGTTGTCATCAAGCTCAAGACTTGAGGCGCCAGTTCCCAAATGAATTGTTCCAATTTCTTTAATTCTGGTTTCACCAGGTACGGAACAACCCGTGACAAATCATGAAGTCTTTGCACGTACTCCAACACCTTCGGACCTTCCATCATCAGGCTCCGAAATTCATCTTCCCACTTCTGGGTTTCCGTTTGGGAGCAATACTTCTTATGCATCATTCCTTTCAGTTCACCCCAGGTTAACGCATATGCTGCAGTAGCGCCCTTTATACGGATCTGAAGATTCCACCATAATCGGGCTTCATCTAGAAACAGCTCAGAAACGTATGGGACTTGTTGTTCCGGTGTACAACCGCTCACTTGAAAGATGGAATCCATTCTTTCGATCCACTTCACAAAGGCTATGACACCTCCAGTGCCGTCGAACTTCGGAGGCTCGTAGTTGAGGAAGTGCCAGTAGGAACAACCGTTATTTTCTGAGGTACCTCTACTAGGTTCGGAGCGTAGGGCCTCGTGCTGTGCTATAGCTGCAGCAATTATCTCTTGAAGTTCCGCCTCTGAGGTGGGCATGCGCATTTCGCGTCTTGGCGGCATCTTCTAAAAGGTGTTTCACATAGGTTAGGTCATAGCAAGTAAAGTGTACGTATGTATTCAACAATATCAACACATAACATCTCATGCTATAAATAAATCAACCGCATAACATCTCATGTCATAGAACATAAACAATAGATCAAACATCACAAGTGATGAGAATACTGCGATTGCATTGCCATAAATCGGGACCACAATGTAAAGTTTACAAGTACACAACTGTATCATACAACATCAATGACTTAGTAGGGGACGACCCTAGACAAGTCGTGAGATCGCTGGACGTATTCAGGAATCTTTGGTTCGACCATTATCAAATTCCAGAACTCCACCTCAAGCTTCTGGATTCCAGTCCTAGAACAGCATCTCTTCTCAATCATTTCCTGCTACATGGGTTTTCATTAGCTTGGCCCGCAGAGTCCACCAGGATTTCTGTGCACTACAAGCCGTTATTACGTGGGCCCCCGTAATAATAGATTGTCTTGCACAGTTACCCCAAATTTTCTCTCGTCCAAGGAGATGATCAATCAAGGAGCAACAGCAGGTGCATCGGCATGAACAGGGTCATGCTCCAATGCGGGGTCAGGAGCAACGCCTGGCTCAGGGGCCACGGCTGGCTCCGGATCAACAAACTCCATCTCAAAATCAGCTGGATCAACAAACACAGGGGTTACAGGATCCTCCAAGGGCTGGTCTAAGTGTATGAACTCAATGTCATGGTCTGGATCAAAACCAGGTGGAAAAACAGGATCATCCTCAATATCGTGATCAATCTCAAAGCTGTGTGCAGGAGCAGGTGCAGCGGATGACGCCATATCCGGGTCGTCGTCGTGTGAGTGGTGCTGCACTCCCTGTGTATACAAGGATGCGGACGTTATAGACTCAAATGAGTCTGGGACAGGGGAAAGGGCATGAGCCTCCTCTGCAGGAGCGTCAGCAAGCAGTAGGCTATCACCAGCAGCAATAGGGCCTCGCCCTCAAGTGGGTCCTCCTCTAATGGTTCGACATCGTCGTCAGAGACAACGTCGGGGGCATATCAAAAACGGGATAAACGACCAGGGGCACAGGAACAGGGATCTCCACGAGTGGCAAATCCCCAACAAGATGGCCATCAGCAGGCTCTGCTACGGCATCAGGCAGCGCAAAGGGCTGAAAGTCGTCATCGTCTGTGCTGGTAGTATCGGAAATGTACACCTCGTGCTCCGATGAAACTATGTCGTCTGATACTATGGCCATGGGATCTGTAGTGTCCGACTCTCCAGTATCTGATGAAGGCATGACATTTTGTAATATAAACACACATATGCACAAATAATCAATCATATAGTCAAATAAACATATTAGTCACCAATAAGCAATCAAATAGCTCTCCTAGTCCCACTAGCCTCCCAGCCTCCCAGACTGACTCCCTAGTCCGACTAGTCTCCCAGCCTCCCAGACTGACTCCCTAGTCCCACTAGTCTCCCAGCCTCCCAGACTGACTCCCTAGTCCCACTAGTCTCCCAGCCTCCCAGACTGACTCCCTAGTCCCACTAGACAACTACCTCAGCCTCCCAGACCGAGCCTCAGCCTCCCAGACTGAGCCTATAATTAACAAATAAAATGTGCTCAACATTTGTTTGTAAAAACAGTTTGGATCTGGACTTTAAGTGGTATGCAGTGTAAAAATGTTTTCGTGAGAGCCCTAGTGATCATAGTCTAGACTCGAGGAGGAATCCTAGTTCGCTATGATCAGAGCTCTGATACCAAGCTGTCACACCCTGGCTTTGCGGAAGCGTGGGTTAATTTGGTGTGACTTCTTAATACCATAGCTTAATCACAACAAAGCTATATGAAAATAAAACATGCAGATCATCCATTGATTTAAGTAAAATACCACAACATTGTCTTAATACGTTGACACATGCAACGGAAATTACAACATAAAAACTTTGTTCTTAACACACAACCCCAAAATATAACATAACATTTGTTTAAGACTTGCGACTCGTCCAGGTAAAAGTCGCAATCCCTAAACATGGATGATCCTGTAATTCTAACACAGCGGGAAAACGTAGCATACCGGGCCAGATCCTTAGTTCCCTGAAATACATGTAAGTTGGAAAAATCAACACAATGTTGAGCGAGTTCATGCGTAAGTGAGTATGTAAAATCCTTGTAAGTAGAAAAACCCTGGTATGTAGCAAATAAGGAAAAAGAGATCACCAATGGTTTGCAAGGCCATTGATATGTGTGAAGTGCAAGTAGGAAGACTCAAACCTAGCGGATTTGTGCGTCGGGTACATAGTCACCCCAAGGTCCGTTAACTGTTTGGCCTGGGGCTGGGCTCGCTACACCCAGATAGATCTACCGCATTGTGTCCCTCGGTCCTACCATGAGGATTAATGGCCTTAAGTATCACCTACCCACTCACATGATCTAAGTAGTAACCCTCCTTACGCTAACCATACCATGTAAAAGTACTCGTAATCATAGTAACATGTATTTCACCCCCGCAGTTTAGAAAACTGAAAACAGTTAAGAGAAAAGGGGGACATGAACTCACAGTAATGCGTCCTCGAATAACAGCAAATCAACTCAGTCTGCAGCACGACAACCTACAACGTGCTAATATCTATTAGACGAGCGGACGTGCCTTAGCTTAGGGTCTTAATGTTCTTGGGGAAATAGTTAGACAACTATTTCGTGTTTAAATTTCTTGGTTAACGTATAAATAGATTCCTTCCCAAGGATGGGGTATTCGTACAGGTATTATGTATTTGGTGACTTAACGTATTAAAAAAAAATACATTTACAAGTCTCCTATCCAACACTTTAAAGTTTTATGTCAAAACTCAAGGCGAGGTTTAATTATGAGATATAAAGTTTCACATACACGATAGAAAAATAATTTTTCTAAGTCTTGGTATTTTTAGAAAAATTCGCCAGAACTTCCCCTAAAAACGGGAGTGTCCGTGCTAATACGCACATCATTTTCTTTTTGAAATCAACTCATAATCATCAACAATCAACCATTACGTTTTAACACGCAAAATACTACCCTTGTCGATTCAGTTTCAATTTGTGAAAACTGGACTGTTTTCGGACGTGTAAATAAATTACTTAACTTATTCCAAAAATTCCCAAATTTTTGTGGAACGTCATAACCGACCCACAAATTATTGTGTAAAAATTTCGGGGTCTAAATCATTACCAAAAATTTATAGAAAATCGTTTACCGAACTGTGATCAGATTTGTTACATTCTGATCACAGTTTACAGAATAATTCGCCAAAAATTCCTCGTAAGTCCGTTTGTCGAAAATCCAGTTCGAGGGTCACAAATACATCTGTGTTCATCTTTGATAAAAGTTTCAGGGGCTGGTTCGGTTCAGGTTTTAAGTTGTGATCGAAAACACACAGCCCAATTTTCTGCAGTAACAAACAGCCTTAGCTGCTGTCACGGAAACAGATTTTTAAAATAGTAACCGACATCAGAAAAATACGATTCCAGCGCCATTTTCTTCGTTTTTTGAAATGACACGATTTAGGCTTTTGAAATTCCGTTTTTCGAGTTTTTAAGGTCCGTTTACAGCCTGTTAAAGGCGGCTGAAACAGTGACTCAGCATGCTGTTTTGTGATTTCGATGTTATTAAATCGCGTTATAAGTGTCCGATTAGCGGGTTAAACAAGAAAACGACTTTTAAATATCAAGTATGTGTTATCCAACCCTTAACCCGACGAGATTCCACTTTATAAATCATACACAAGTAAACCTTTACGTAGATTTTTATGTTCATACTTATGTTTCATATTTTTCTAATATTCTTGCAATCTAGTGATTTAAACAACAATACTACATGTTAAATGCCATAATTTTCGAACAAGATGAGATCAAGTATGAAGAAACTCACTACTAGCCTCTAGCTAGGGAAGAATCTTGTGTAAAAATGATGAGAAAAGATGTAGAACCAAGCAAGAACAATGCTCCCTTGCAATGCCTTCAAGTTGCACCTTCCATGTTTGATCTTCAAAGCTTGAATGGTATGAGTAAATGAAGAAAGTGATGAATGTTGGAGTGTGGTGGTGGATTCGGTTGTAGTAGAACCGAATAGAGAGAGAGAGCTAGGTGAAAATGGGTTGCAAAAATCTTGTGAAGTGATGTACATTTATAAGGGACCTTACTTTTATTTATTCTTCACATATCTTGGATAGATAGACAAGCAAAACACTTAATACTAGATCATTGAATCCAAGCAAGAAGATAGGGAGTATGATGTTATGACATGTGGGGTCCCACTTGGGGAAATAAATTCGTTGGGGGGGGGGGGGGGGGTATTATGTAAATATTGTGACTAAAGTGTATAAGTGTAAGTAATGTGATATGTGTTAGTTGATTTATTTTAGGCGGGTGTTATGGCATACGGGGATCATGACTAGCCATAAATAATAAAATAAAGTATTTGACAAAATTTTAGTGCCCCGGGTAATGTCCGGTTATACGGTTAAGTACCGTTCCGTTAAAATGTTTAATTATACCGCAAAAGGTCCTTTATGTATATATTTTGTAACATAAATTATTCCCGGTACTTAGGAAAATATACGGGACCGTTCTGCAATGTTTTTGCACTGTATTAGAAATTTAAAATGCTGAGTTTTATAATAAAGCGCAGAATTTTGTATTTAAAGTACGTTTTAGGCACACCCGGTCACTATAAATCTCACCTAGTGACGCAGTTCTACAATCCTCACCGCCCTACACTCACTACCAGTGTAGCAATGTATTCCCGGCTCATACTAGCCTTAGAGGCAGTGTCTGCCTGATGCTGGTTATGTCAGCATGTTTACTGGGTATCCCGTATAGTGTGCTCACTGTGCTTTTTGTGCATCAAGGTTGTCACTGGTGTTAGTGTATAAATAATAGTGTGACAGTATAAAATGTGATGCATAAGTATGTATGTATCAGAAATCAGTAAGCAGTTTAAGCACAGTTTCAAGTAAGCACAGTAATTAAGCAGCAATTTAATATTAATTAATTTGTACGGATACCTGGTTTGGTGAGGGTTGTCACAACACTAAACACGAGTCGGAGCCAAGTGATTCATCTTGTCTATCTGTTTTTTCTTTTATTTTTATTTTTCAGCATTTTAGTTAGTTTTTATTTTCTTAGTTTAAAACATTTTTTTTAAATTTTGATTTGATTAGACATTGAGGATAAACCAGTACTAAAAGCTCTTGTGTCCTTGGACGACCTCGGTATCTTACCAACACTATACTACGCTCACGATGGGTGCACTTGCCCATATGTGTGTTAAGTGTTAGTAAATATCGTGTTTTATAAATTTAAAACTTGGCTAATGAAAGTGTAAAAGGGCTTAAAATATACTTAAACTTATATACACACTTCACACGCATCAAGTTTTTGGCGCCGTTGCCGGGGACACAAGGATTTTAAGAAAGTTAGGAATCAGCGGCCTAATCGTTTTTCTTATTTTTCTATTTTTTTTAGGATTTTTTCTTAATTTTTCAGCTTCTGCAGAGCTCAGCACGGGCCGTGCCCAGCGTTGTTACTGGCAGTTTTTATTTTCCGAGTTACAGAGAGCTGAGCACGGGGCCTTGTCGGTGCAACACGGGGCCGTGTCCAACTCCCAGTAACAGGGATCCGGAAAACAATCACTGTATCTCCGACCACATGCCGTGTTCACTGAACACGGGGCCGTGGTGAACCTTCTGACCAACGTTCTTTTCTGTTTTTATTGCAGGACTTGGAACCCAGATGCCACATTTGGACTTCCTACGTTGTGCATGAGCTCCAGTTCTATTAGAGACATAAAAGAACCTCTAGAAGAACCCGAACGCTTTCTCAGAAAAAGACTTAAAGCTAAAAACCAAGAGAGAGTTTCGGGGGACCCACCTCAAATGGCGGACCAACGTACCCTCATGGATTACCTACGGCCCACTGTAGGTAATCTCGGCGCCGCTATCAATGCACCGAATGTCGAAGCCAGTAACTTCGAACTTCGTCCGCATTTGATACAAATGCTTCAAAACTCCGCAACTTTCCATGGGCTTGCGGACGAGGATCCCCATCTACATATTACTAATTTATTAGAAATATGTGATACCTTTCGGATCAATGGAGCATCAAACGACGCCATCCGCCTTCGAATGTTTCCATTTTCACTAAAAGACCGAGCTAAGGCTTGGCTTAACACCCTCCCAGTTGGCTCGGTAAACACCTGGGATGAACTAGCCCAAAAGTTTCTATATTAGTATTTCCCTCCTGCTAAAACAACTAAATTAATGACTAAAATTAATACATATTCTCAAGAGGATGGGGAATCCTTATATGAAACTTGGGAAAGGTTCAAGGAGCTACTAAGAAAGTGTCCTCATCACGGTATTGCGGTATGGCAACAAGTATCCACTTTCTACAATGGGTTGTTGCCACACACAAGACAAACACTTGATTCTAGCTCCACGGGACTTCTAGGTAATCGTCGCCCAAATGAAATATATAATCAAATTGAGGAAATTGCTCAAACCAATTTTCAATGGCACACTCCCCGAGGTAATAAATCTATTGCCCCGGGCGCCCATAAGGTTGATGAAAGCACTTCTTTACAAGCCTAAATCGAGGTCCTCTCTTCAAAAATCAAAAAGTTAGAAATGGCAAAAACGGCCTCGGTTATGGCTTGTGAGGGGTGTGGTGGACCACATGAAAATTGGAGTTGTATGAGAGAAGTAGACGATCAAACAGAATTTGTAAACTACATTGATAATAGACCTAGGCCGTCGGGTCCACCAACGGGTACCTACAACCAAGGATGGCGTAACCACCCTAACCTTGGTTGGAGAGATCCCGGCAATAGTAGTAACCAACAAAACCAACGAACTAACTTTCAACAACCACAAAACTTTTCTCAACAACAAGGTGGACGAGAAAGGCTCGAAGATACTATATCTCGCCTCATCTCCGACACCGAAAAGAAAAACTCGGATCGATTTCAGCAATTGGAATCGAATTTTAGAAATCAACAAGCTAGCATTCAAAACATTGAAAAACAATTAAATCAAGTAGCTCAAAATTTCTCCGAGAGACCACAAGGCGCATTACCAAGCAATACCGAAACCAACCCAAAAGCGCAAGTACATCTCATCACATTGAGAAACCGAACCGTGGGTCCCGAGGAGGCTCCATTACCGCCGGTTGAAAGAAGCCAATCCAGCCAAACCACGACTCCACCTGCGCCCCAACCAGAAAAGGCTTCTCCACTAAATCAAGAGTCCACCAAGACCCCCCGGTTCCATACCCCGGTCGGTTAAATCGTCAAAAGACCGATGAGCAGTTCGCAAAGTTCGAAAATTTACTAAAACAATTGCATGTTAATATTCCTTTTATCGAGGTCCTAACCCAAATGCCGAAATATGCAAAATTTATGAGGGACTTCCTCACTCACAAAAGGAAAATTGAATCATTGCAATTAGTTAACTTAGGCGAAGAATGCTCCGCCTTAGTACTCAACAAACTCCCGCAAAAGAAAATTGATCCCGGAAGCTTCACGATTCCTTGCTCAATTGGGGAATCTCCCATTCGTAATGCACTAGCCGATCTTGGGGCTAGCATTAACCTCATGCCCACATCAATGTTCAAACGACTCAGCCTAGGAACAACGAGCCCTACAAAGATGAGCATACAACTCGCCGACAGATCCGTCAAATTTCCACAAGGTGTCGCTGAAAATCTAGTGGTCAAAGTTGACAATTTCGTTTACCCGGCCGACTTTGTCATCCTAGACATGGAGGAAGACGCCGATGTCCCTCTCATCCTCGGGAGGCCATTTCTAGCCACCGCCCAAGCAGTGGTGGATATGAATGACGGAACACTAACATTAAAGTTTAGGGACGAGGAAGTGAAGTTTGGAGTTGGGAAAAGAGTAGAAGACGAAGACCCGATCAACAACATGAAGGTCATAGACTCAAGCTTGGATGACGCTCTCCGACGGTGTAACATGGGATGCAAAACATCCCACTTTAGTGACATATGACCCGGCTTTGAGTCTAGCCAAGGACCCTTATAAACGTGGCGCACCACGGAGGCACTCCACGGAACTATCCTTAGTTTAGATTAGATTTTTTTTATTATTATTTTCTAGTTAGTTTTAATTTTCAGGAATAAAACACACTTGGGATGGCAAAGGATACAAGGGTAACTTGAACCAGCACACCATGCAGGAAAACAGGGCCATCCGACAAACTTTCTTCATTACAGCAAGCTCAGCACGGGCTGTGTCCGCCCAACACGGCCCCGTGCTGCACAATCTGCAGAAATGACCCAGTTCAGGTAAACTGGACACGGGCCGTGTTCACCCAACACGCCCCCGTGTCCAGGCTTCTGTTTCTTTTGTTTAATTTTTGTTACTGGCACTTGAACACGGGGCCGTGCCCGGACAACACGGGGCCGTGCCCGGACAACACGGGGCCGTGTCCAGCGCCCAGTAACACAAATTTTTGCTTTTTCACACCTTTTACACATTCAATCAACCTAAAAACTTATTTTTGGGACACATTGAGGACAATATATAATTTAAGTGTGGGGGGATGCTAAAACCTTGAATCTTGCAAGTCCTAATAACAAGCCTTACACAAAACTCTATTGGAACCGCTAATCACCCCAAATTTTTTCGAAAATTTTCATTTTTTTACTTGTCTAGGTTTAATTTGGGAATTTCAAAATTCTAAAAAGGTTATATTTTTACAAATTTACAACCGATAGCGTCGTGATAAAAAGAACCAACATAAGAAAATTATGAAAAGGCATGACAAGCTAACTTAAAATTTGATTATATATACTTGATCACATAAAAACCCATTCCCACAAAAGTGAGTTTTGAGCCTTTATTGAGCATACAAATACATATCTTTAAATTAAATGCTCTTTTTCGTTTCTTGTGTAAATAGCCGCTTGGTTCTTACAACTCTAGAACTTGCCACGACGATACATTCCCGGTCCTTACCAACTTAGACCCGAGTAAGTAAATGATGGAGGCATTAGGACTAACCTTTTTTATTTCTACACCATTATTTTTTTTACCACCTACCCAAAATCCCCCTAGTTAACCCCTTTGAGCCTAAACCTTTTCATTTCTTAACCCAAACCAAACACCCTTTCACCCACCAAAACCCTTTTTCATTTTTTTAACCCTTTGTTTTAGTAAAAAGCTCGGTTTTTCGTATGACTAAAAAAAATAATAATAATATTTTTTTATGATGAAGCAAAAGAAATAAACAAACAAGTTCATCAAAAATAACTTTGTTTGAATAATAGCTTCATCAAAATAAAAAAAAATTGCAAAAATAAAAAGTCTTTCGAAAACCGACGCTTTTTACGTTTTTTCGCCCTTTTCTACTAACCACTAACCCAACCACCTACCTTTAACCCAAGCCTAACCCTTCTCCCAAAAGTCCTCTTGATATTTACAAAGGTATATAGTTAAAAAGGAGGAGGATTGATTGCTTGGCAAGCCTATGGTAGGAGTAAGTTCCATGCCGCTCTCGAGTGATTCACTAAAATACATCTTCGGCCGAGTGTTGAGTGATTCCCCGTGAGGTATGTGAACATGTATATAAATAGAATTTTAAAGAGGCATGTTATGCCCTAATAAGTAATTTATCTTATGAAAAGTTTTAAATAAATCATGACGAATAGGATTGTAAATAAATAAAAATAAAACGTAATAAAGAATCTTGGAAATCCCGACACTCTATGACAAGCCCAAAAAAACCTTCTCTTCTACCCATTCCATTTGGGAGTGTAAAGCCACATTATAAAGAGTTTTGCTTGAGGACAAGCAAAGATTCAAGTGTGGGGGTATTTGATATGTGCAAAATGCAACATATAAATTACATCAATTGTGGCATAAAACTAACCCTTTTTTAGTACTAATGTTGGAAAAAGTGTGTTTTTGTCTTCCTTTTGTATTTTCAGGAATAAATGAGCTCAAATTAACAAAAGAAGCAAAAAGGCAGCTAAATCTAACATAAATACAAGAAAAGGAACAAACGTGGTATGCCCGACCTCCCCGAAGGCATCTTCCCAAGCAAAGCAAAACAAGAGAACAGAAGGCTGAACACGCCCCGTGCTCAATGAGCACGGGGGCGTGCCCAAGTGTCAGCATAAAAGACAAAGTTGTAGAAGCTTCCATCGCCCACCACGGGGCCGTGCTCAGCGGACACGGGGCCGTGGTCAACTATAAGATTCGCATAATCCAGGAAAATCTTGATAGTACAGATATGCTTCTGCACACGGGGTCGTGCCCAGCGGACACGGGGCCGTGGTCAACTAATAAAGACAAGAGCAATTAATGAAGACAGAGAAGAGGATGGACACGGGGCCGTGCCCACTGGACACGGGGCCATGCCCGAGTTTCTGTTCAGCCTATAAATAGGAGTGTTTGGCTCAAGCTCAAACCATCCCTTGGCACACCACCTCTCTCACACTTCACCCACCACCCACCACCACCATAACACCATCATCCACCACCATCATCCACCACCATCATCCATTGTCCATCATAGAGTGTGTGAGTCGTCGTGGGATCCAAGATTGATCGTAAGAGTTCTTGACAATCAAGGCCATGTTTGCCTAAGTCTCTTACATCACTTGGTGAAGACAAAGTGTCTAGTGTAATACTTTTTATTTTTAATCTTTTCGCACTTTTTAATTGGTTATGTATTAATGACTTTAATAACTAGTTTCTTATGTTGAAGGTGATTCTTCCTTATCGTTTGTCCGTGGTGTCTTGGCATTATTTTACTGTCTATATAAAATAAAAGATTTTCACCATTCATATCTCCACGGTCTATATGGAGGTATGTTGGCTACCTGGTCGGGGGTTAAGGGAACAGTTTGGTAAGAGTCTTGCCATTGTTCAGTGTATAGATCCTGCAAAGGACCTGGGTCAAATTTAGTAGGATCTCCTTCAATACTTAACGGTATTGGATGGCGGGGGTCCAAACTCTTTGATCCCCTCATAAGTTAAACTACTATTAATATTTTAACCCGGCTACTTAGGACTGTATCCCTGCTGACTCAGACTACTTAGCCGAGGGTAACGTCGCCTTCAAAAGAGGGGCCTATCACATTATGCATTAATAACTTAATTAATTATCTTTCAATAATCCGACCCTTTAGGATTGTATCCTTGCTGACTCAAACTACTGGGTTGAGGGTAACGTCACCTCCAAAAGAGGGGCCTACTACAATAACTAAGATAATCTCTTAAATAGTGCAAAAGTGCGGAAATAATCAAAGGTACACTAAACACGAGTCGTAGCCAAGTGATTCATCTTGTCTATCTGTTTTTTCTTTTATTTTTATTTTTCAGCATTTTAGTTAGTTTTTATTTTCTTAGTTTAAAACATTTTTTTTTAAATTTTGATTTGATTAGACGTTGAGGATAAACTGGTACTAAAAGCTCTTGTGTCCTTGGACGACATCGGTATCTTACCAACACTATACTACGCTCACGATGGGTGCACTTGCCCATATGTGTGTTAAGTGTTAGTAAATATCGTGTTTTATAAATTTAAAACTTGGCTAAAGAAAGTGTAAAAGGGCTTAAAATATACTTAAACTTATATACACACTTCACACGCATCAACTACCGAGAGTTAAACAAACTCACTGTGAAAAATCGATACCCACTTCCAAGAATTGATGACTTGTTTGACCAGCTACAAGGAGCGAGTTGGTTCTCAAAGATCGATCTCGGATCGGGTTATCACTAGTTGAAAGTCAAGGAGGAAGACGTACCGAAGACGGCCTTTCGTACGCGGTACGGGCATTATGAGTTCCTCGTAATGCCCTTTGGGTTGACTAATGCACCCGCGACTTTCATGGACCTCATGAACCGGGTTTGCAAACCTATGCTGGATAAGTCGGTAATCGTATTTATCGATGACATTTTAGTGAATTCGAAGAATGAAGCTGAGCATGTTTACCATTTGCAAGAAGTGTTAGAGACACTCAGACGAGAGAAGTTGTATGCAAAATTCTCAAAGTGTGCCTTCTCGTTACGAGAAGTGCAGTTTCTCGGGCATATCATTAGTGGTGACGGGGTACTGGTGGATCTGTCAAAAGTAGAAGTCGTGTCAAAATGGAACGCTCCAAAGAATCCCTCAGAAATCCGAAGCTTTTTAGGGCTCGCGGGATATTATCGGAGATTCATACAAGACTTCTCCAAAATTGCCTTACCGTTGACCAAATTGACTCACAAGGGGGAAAAATTTATGTGGGGCGATGAACAAGAGAAAGCCTTCCAAACACTTAAAGAAAAGTTAACTCACGCTCCGGTGTTAACATTACCGGAAGGGGTTGACGACATGGTGGTTTATTCGAACGCGTCGCATTCGGGACTAGGATGTGTTTTAATGCAACGAGGCAAGGTCATAGCCTATGCCTCGAGGCAACTGAAGATCCATGAGAAGAAATACCCGACTCATGACTTGGAGCTGGCAGCAGTGGTATTTGCCTTAAAAATATGGAGACATTACTTGTATGGGGTAAAATGCACCATCTTTACCGACTATAAAAGTTTGAAATATTTCTTCGATCAGAAGGAATTAAACATGAGGCAGAGGAGATGGTTGGAAACGGTCAAGGACTACGATTGTGAAATACACTATCACCCCGGGAAAGCCAATGTAGTGGCAGATGCGTTGAGCTGAAAGGCAGAATACGCCCCGATACGAGTACAATCAATGCAGCTTATTGTGACCTCGGGCTTACTAGAACTAATCCGAGAAGCACAAGTTGAAGCAGTGAAGGTGGAAAAATGGAAAAAGGAAAGAATTGTTGGCCAAGTTAAGGATCTCGAAGAAGGCAACCACGGTTTGAAAACACGTTTCAATAGAATTTGGGTTCCTAACACGTGTGGAGTTAAAAAGCTTCTACTCGATGAAGCTCACAAATCCCGTTATTCCATTCATACGAGAGTGACCAAGATGTATAACGACTTGAAACAAAACTATTGGTGGCCCGGAATGAAAAGAGATGTAGTGAAATACGTGGAGAAATGCCTAACATGTCTGCAAGTCAAGGCGGAACACCAAAAACCATACGGTAAGCTCCAACCGTTGGAAATTCCGGTTTGGAAATGGGAACATATTACAATGGATCTGTTAACCAAACTACCAAGGACGAACCGCGGATTTGATGCAGTATGGGTAGTTGTTGATAAACTGACAAAGAGTGCTCACTTTATTCCGATACGTGAGACTTATACGTCAGAAAAGATGTCGAAGGTTTACACTAATGAGATAGTGGCACGCCACGGAGTACCGGTATCCATCGTGTCCGATAGGGATACCCGGTTTACTTCAAATTTTTGGCGAGATTTCCAAGAGCAAATGGGAACAAAATTGTTCATTAGCACTGCGTACCATCCTCAGACGGATGGACAGAGCGAAAGAACAATACAAACATTGGAAGACATGCTACGGGCATGTATAATCGACTTTGGAGGTAGTTGGGATGTCTATCTACCATTGGTCAAATTTTCATATAATAACAGCTACCATGCTAGTATCGGAATGGCACCGTACGAGATGCTTTATGGTAGGAAATGCCGGACCCCCGTATGTTGGGGTGAAGTGGGTCCACGTGAACTCGCCCACCAAGATATAGTTCGAGCCACTAATGAAAAGATTGATGTGGTTCGGGCACACTTGAGAGCGACTCAAGATAGACAAAAGTCGTATGCGGACAAAAGAAGGAGACCGATCGAGTTTCAGGTTGGCGACAAAGTCATGCTTAAGGTATCCCCATGGAAGGGGGTTATTCGGTTTAGAAAGAGAGGAAAATTAAGCCCGAGATTTATTGGGCCGTTTACGATTGTCGAACGAGTAGGAAAGGTAGCATACCGCCTTGAACTACCGGAGGAATTAAGCGGAATTCATAGCACATTCCATGTGTCACATCTTCGGAAATGTCTAGCGGACGAAACAACTTATATCCACTACGATGATATCGAGGTGGATGACAGCCTTAATTACGTGGTGAAGCCAATGACGATTTTGGACCGTAAGGTGAAAATCCTAAGGAACAAAGAGCTCAAGCAAGTAAAAGTCAAATGGGAACACAGGAAGGGTTCGGATACCACGTGGGAATCCGAAGAGGAGATGCAACGACTCTTCCCTACATTATTCGGTACGTAATTCGGTTTCGGGGACGAAACCCTTTTTAAGGGGGTGGACTTGTAACATCCCGAAATTTATAAAATTTCAAATCAGGATAATAAAGTATTAAATAATCAGGAACAAACTAACTAGGAATTTATAACCCAGTTAGTTACTAGTCATAAGATGGCAAATAACAAGGTTAAAATACCTAAGTTTATAGAAAAATAAACTTAGGGGTTGAAATTGTCAATTAGGAAACCTCAAAGACTAAAATAGCTAATTAACACCAAACACACACACTTAGTGTGTGTCTGGTCGATCTCAAACACAGGGGGGGCGACCCAGACTTCTCCATCAAACCCTAGTTTGTATAAAACTCAAGAATTGAAGCCTCTAATCTACTCTAAATCAAGTCCCAAACACGAATTAGTGATCACCTCGTTGCAAGGATCAAAAGGTATGTAAAATTTTGGTGTTTTGATTCAAGTTCAGTTTTAGGTTAAATGAGAAAATCAAGAATTGAGCTTGAATATATGTTGTATAGTTGAAATAAGAAGTAGTGTGATGTCTAGGGATAAACCCTAGATGAATTCTTGATTAAAACCCTTGCATGATATTTGTGAAATTGAAATCACCATTGTAGGTGATTAATGAAATTGTAGAAATTAGGTAGACACTAGGATTGTGATTACTATTCTAGTGAAAAAGCTGAATTTAGGTATTAAATTCAGTTTTATTGATGTCAAAAATTGTGAAAATTTGCCTAATTAAAGTGAAAGTGGATGAAATAACATGTCAAGAACATAGTAATGATTATGTAAAAAAAATCTGACCCGCTAGGTGTTTGTTGAAACACCTAAGTGAGGATCGAAATGTTAATAATCGGACAAAAACGTAGATTCGGATATCATAATGAATTATGATGAATGATTGTAAAAAGGGTTCTAAAATAGTTGTGAATGGAACTCTTTAGGTAAAGAATCTGGATCATCAAGCGGGCAAGCCGGAGATGATACACGTTTGAAGGGTGCGCTTTGAAAGTACACGACCTATGGTTTCGTTATGTTATGTTATTTATTTATTTTAGTCCGTTGTGTTGGAAATTAGCTAAACAAGAAAACCCGTTAAGTCACGGAAGTGACGAAGTGCGCTAGATGATTAGAACGGGTCAAAACATGTGTTAGAAATATAGTTTGGATGTGTCTTGAAATGATGGTCCCCATTTGGCATCCAAACAGGTCAAAACAAGTTAAGTTGCAAATGTCGAAGCCAAAGACCATCACTTGTGATTGGTTGTGAATAAAGCGTAAGCCATGTAGCGGACACGCTAATTCATTGCAAAAACATGAGTCCTTAATATGGGAATCAAAGTTCAGAAATTTATGCTTGTCGAATAATGTTAAAAAGCAAGTTCGAATCCTTGGAATCAAGCATGAAGGTTATTATGTAAGTGACCCTCAAGAGGGAAGCAAAACGTCGTAGTAAATAACAACTAGATATGTGTGAATGGTCTAAAACATGTGATGACTATAATACAAGTTGTAGAACTAGTAAACAAGTGGGTCAAAATAAACAAGGAGATGAATTGTAGGACAACTGCTTTTGAAATGATATTTTATGTTAATCGTGTTGATAAACGCGTCCGTAATTAAATTACGGTAGCGTAGGAAAAAGAATGACATAAAACGGACGCCCGAGTCAAAAGTTATGACCATTTGAAGCTGAATTTGGTAAAAATCCGGAGCTGGCAGGAAAAGCAGGTCAATAACCTGCATCTGCTGGAAAACCGTTTCCCCCGCGCCACGCGACAGGACCACTAAGGTCTGGCACGACACGCAAGAGACGTCGCGCCACGCGAAGGCCTTCTGCGACACGCGACGGGGCAAAAGTTGAAATTTTATTGTATTTTTCATGATTCAATGCTGGAACTTGTTTATACACTCCATATAAATGTCAAACATATTAAATGGTTTTGACCTTAGGTGACAACGGGGACTTTCCGGATGGCGATCAAGCAACATTTTGAAGAACCGAACACACACACACCTATCAAGCTTCCGCGTATTTTAACTTTGTTATACAATGATAATCGATCTAGACAATTCTGTTAGTCGTGTATTGAATGTTTTAACTAGTGGTTAGATGTTTGCTACTTGACCACTTTAAACTAAAATTTTGTACTTGTGGCCAAATTAATCACCTTATTATATAAAAATCATGAATATATAATTAAATCCGTATGGAAATTAGACGGTTGTTTCACAAATATACTTTAGTTGTTAAAATAATAGTTTTCGGTAGTACATCATAAGTATACTTTGGTTTAAGAATGAAAGCATCGGTAGTATATCATTTTATACTTTGGTTTGGTAAATAACATATCAAACTATGCTTTGGTTTTGAAAATAGCATATCAACTATGCTTTAGTAAATAACAAAATATATGTTGGTTTTGTACATAGTATATCAAATTATACTTTGGTAAACAATATCACATATGGGAGCACATCAAACTATACTTTGGAAGTATATCTAAATATACAAAAGAAAATGTGATTTAGTATTCATTCAAACCTTAGTGCATCAAACTACACCTTAGAGACTATAGAAATACCACAAAGGCAATTTCTATTTGGATAAAATTTGGTTTCTGACATTCCATACAACAGGAATGGGGTGTCTAGTCCTATAGCGCTATATTGTACTACCAATCGGCTTTATGAATGTATAAAATAAGTACAATCCAACGATTATTTTTATAATCTTTGAAAATTAGTGTTTAAACCATAGATAATCATTCAATTTGTCAAAAGATAAGTATTAGCATGTATAATCATATATTGAGATCATGAAAATAACGAATAGGCACACATGTTTCACCCCAAAACATTTGAAAACAGTAAAAGAGGGGACTATGTACTCACATGAGGATGCTTAGAAGTCTTGAATAACAACCAAGCAAAGCTATAGGGATCACGGAATCAAACGGCACCTAATATAGGTAACTATGTTAATAAACCGGACCTAAATCGGAAGATCGGATAGAATGAGATTTCGTAAACCAAATGAGTATAGGAACTCATGTAATATGGTTTGACAAAGCCTACATTCTAAATCGAAACCTATCCTAAGTGCTTACGACCCAATACGACCCGTTTAGGTAGCTTACGCTACTTTAACGCGTCGTTCGCGTAAAACGCGTTCGGACCGCCTAACTAGTCCTATGACAAGTATTATATGCCTTAACATGTCTAATAATGTTACTTAATCAGTTTAGATGTAAAACTTTGGGTTACATATGCTTAAAATGAATTTATGCGTAAAAAGGGCATTTTGGTCATTTACCTAAGGCATATAAATTACCTATCATACAACTAACTAAACGAAGTGACCATAAGGTATAACCTCGGAAGGTTATTCCCTATACAACTATGGTCATAAAACATGTTTGGTCGGATTCTAATGATTGACCAAACGGGTCGGGTTCGAAAGTCTAAGCGGTTGTTTAGACCGCTTATCTTACGACCCTATATAAGCACTAAACTAAAAGTGACGAGTTAAACATGTTAAAACATGTTTAACGAAGTTAGAAAACAAGTTTGATATCAAAACAAAGGGTTTTGATACCCAAGAATAGTTTGGTTGCAAAATACGCATGAATACGCATTTTGACCGAAACTATGACTCGTCACTACGCCTAATCAACGTGGTAATCAGTAGGTATAGTCACAAGGGACTATGACCATCGTGATTACGCTTACGTTGAAAATTCAAACGAACTTCGTGTTGACCATATTGATGTCAAAGCAGAAAGTCAAACACTGTTTGACTTTCATGCTTGAAATACATGAACAAGCATGAAGGAAACTTACAAAAGGTCCAAGACTTGAAGATTTGAACTCAAAATACTCAGGTATGAAGCTTGAGAGCTTCAACTTAGAGCAAAATGAGAACAAATGTGTGAAGAAGATGTGAAAAACAAGTGGGTTTATATAGAGTTTGAAGAACCGTTAGGATCGTTCCTCGATAATTGAGCTTAGATCTGGACCGTACATGTAAGGCACATGGTTTTGGAATACTAGGGGTGCCCAAAAACCATCGTATGGTATTGCAAATGTTACAAAAAAGACCCTAAACTTCAAGTTAAATGCTGAAAATGGACCTGCTGTTGCTGAACATCATATTCTGCCCAGATGAGGTTGTGGCGTCGCACCACAGCAATATCATATAGTGGTGGCGCAGCGCCACCACATGCCAGCTATCAGAAAGTTTCAATAAATGTCAGGTTTGGTCCCTGCAACTTGTTTAGGCCATTTTTGATGCGTTTAAAGCCCGTTAAGCCATTTTCAAGGCTCTACAATGAATTTTAAGTATAGGGAACATGAAATATGCTCAAAAACATCTCGGATGTCAGTTCGTTTGGTCGTATGGTTGCGTTGTTTGGTTAATTACGACGAAACACGAACGGACGCGAAAAACGATCCAAATTACGCGACGAATGGAATTTTATCATGCCAATCACTAAAATAAAATATTTTAATGATTACATAAATTTTTGGATGTCCGGATATATTCAGAACGTAAGATATGCGCGAAAATGCAAACTTATGCACTTTTTGACGCTTTTAGTCCCTGTTTGATCTAAAAGTTTATTTTAGCACACCAAACCCCTCAAAGCCTATTTCTATGCTATGTAAAGGATATTTATGGTATGTTTAACTTATGATCATGTTCCGGAATGTTTGTTACAGTACGAATCGGCATACTTTCGCAGTTTGTCGAAATTAGTCCCTGTAAGCGAATAAACTTGATTTTGCCATACCAAAGCCTTCAAAACTTATTTCTAAGTTATGTAAAGGTTATTTAAGGTATTTTAAGAATATATTGATGTTTCGGAGTGTTTGTCGCGTTAAACTGATTACTTTTACGCATCAGTTCGCGTATAACCTTCCAGAAAGCGATTTAGAGCTCGAAACTGAACAATAATTGATATGTGCAAATGATACACACATTTATACAAATCCCAGGTATGAAATACAATATTTCATTGGTTTGGTATTTGTATGATGGTTGTAGTGACACAGGTGTCACATCCGGAAGTTTTCTTATTCTCATGCCGGAGCTTGGTCACGGATCCCCTCCCCCCCCCCTCGGGGTCCTCCGTGGCGAGGCTAACGGTGTTTTGTTTTCTAGGTGGACAAGGTTGATCTGTTACAACGTACCGGAATTCTGGGACTTGATAGAATGCATTTTACATTTCGGATTCATATGGCTCATTTTATCTATTGAATTTCTGAGTAAGATAGCTAACATTTCAGCCATAAGATTGGGATGATGTCAGATGGACGCCCCCTGCAATTGTTGATCTTATAGAAGGACGCCACCTGCAGTTGTTATCCTCTATAAGCTGTTGTTGCTTTTGTTGTATAAGTTGTGTATTAAAATTGCGATAAATTACAAGTTTTGTCCTTTATATATATACCCTTTTTCAGGCGGTCTCCTTTTCAACGAATTTTGACAGGTTTTGCCCTTTATAAGGAATTTTGTTGCACGTGTTGTCCTTTAGCCCTAACCCAGTTAGATTTTTTTGTTAAATTTGATCATGTGCAAGGCACATGAGGGCATTCTTGTAATTTCACATTTCTAGAGTACATTATGTAAATAACTTATATTCAAGGCCTATTTTATAAAAGAATAAAAAAGATATACAAATAAAATAACACCTACTCTCCCTCTTCTCTGTATATTCTCTCTCTATCAAACAATTTGAAGATATCTCTGTCTTTCTTATCTGTCTTTCTTCACTCTCTATAAAATAAACCTACTCTCTCTCTGCCGCCTCTCCTGCATCCACCACCGAGTAGCCACGATCTTTCGGAGCAGAGTTTAAAGTTAAAAGTGAACTGGATCTACCCACAATTCAACTTTCGGCGCTCATAGGGGCAAAGGAGCTCTCTCTCCGAAACACACACCACTTGAGTTTTCGAAGCGAATCCATGGCGCACAATCCTTCACAGCTTCTTCGGGTTCTCTTCATCTTCTCATAACCCTATTTTATCATCTTACAGAAAATCAAACATAAATATTGTGTTGATGATGCAGAGCTGATAGATCGATGCATAGGCTTCAAGATATGGGTGATAATGAAAGGGGACAAGGAGCTCGTTGGAACCCTCAAGGGTTTTAATGTCTATGTCAACATGGTCCTCGAAGATGTCACTGAATAGTCCTCGAAGTATTGCTACTTGTTAATTAGGGTTTACTTAATTAGGGTTTTTTAGGGGATATGGTGTAATTGAATTTTGAATCATAGGTATGTTACATCTGACTTTATGATGGATGATTCACATGTTTACTCATGTTGATTGTGAGTTATGCAATATTCTAATTTATAGTGGTGGGTTGATGGCAGGTGGGTGGCGGGTGGTGGTGGGTTGATGGTGGTGGCGGTGGCAGGTGGTTAATGGTGGTGATCGGTTGATGGTGGTGAGAAGGGTGGTAGGGTCTGAATATGTGTGAAAGAGAGTGTGTGGTAGAGAGATAGTTTGTGTAAAGAGAGAGGAAGAGAGAGTGGTATAGAGAGAAAGAGACTTAATATATATAATAATAATTTTAAAAATGTTTTGTTTTGTTTTATTTTTTAAATAATATTAAATAAAGAGGTAAAAAGACTAAAATACCCTTAGGTAACCAGATTTAACAAAAAAATCTAACTTGATTAGGGTTAAAGGACAAAATGTGTAACAAAATTCCCTATAAAGGGCAAAACCTATCAAAAAAAAATTCGTTGAAAAGGACACCGTCTGGAAAAAAAAAATATATATATATATATAGATAAAGGACAAACTTGTAATTTTTCCTTAAGATTGTGTGTGTTGTCTCTCTATAACCCTGGTCGGTTTATAACTTGGTGTTAACTAAAACATACACTAGTGTTTACTTTATAACTAGTAGTTAACCAGCAATTGAATTTTATCCGTTTGTTACGTTATGCGAATACTATCTCGCAACGCGCGTAATCGAAACGCCTAGTTAACCTAGCTGGTTTCGGTTCTCCGGAAAATTAAAAGAAAAACTTTGACACGGAAGTCGAATACAGTTCATTACAACACAATCGAAATGACCTAATATGATTATTAAGCCCCACGATGCTCCCCCTTGAGACCAATTGATAAGGTGCAAAATTCTCACACTCAGGTGAGAATATTTACATTCACCACAAGAGGGTGTTTTTATGAGCAGTGTAAGAAGAAAAGGAAACACAATGTAAATCAATTTGTGAGTGTGGAAAGGTATTCTGTTGTTGCCAAAGCCCTGCACCATGACAAAGGACAATTGATTGAACCAAGCAAGATGATAATTTTATAAAAAAGATAGATTTGTAGGTACCTGCAAGCTATATTGATGCATTCTCTGTCTAAAATACCAACAGGGAGGTCCTCTGAAATAACTGGGAGTTGGTTTGCACCATGTGTATTCATAATCAGCTCTGCAGAGTGTAAATTCATCATGGGTGTTAGTGTTGCAGTCTCGCAAAAATCATTTATAGAGCATACTTGAGACACCTTGAGTTCCTGAAACATCAAAACCATCATTTATTAGGTGAAAAATATTGTTCCACTCTAGATACATAAATCTTACATTTTCAAAAGCTAAAGAGCAGGAATTGACAATTTCAATTATACAACTTACTTGTATATGTATCGACATGGGTGTACTAAATTCTATTATCAGAATAATAAAATCTGATTTCTATATGGTATGGGGCATTCGATAGATGACTAATGAACAGCCTTGTGGTCAGTCTGCGTCAAATCCTATTATATCTAACTTTGAGATTCGGCTAGTTGAAGATGAACATGTAGTAGCTGAAAACACCTTTCCAGATCCACTGTAGAGATCCAAACTCCAAACCTGAATTCTTGATTAGTTGTTGGCCGAGCATTTCCTTTTGAAATTAGAGTTAATCTATGTGAGATGGATTGCTAACTGTATCAATAACGGTTTCCAAACAAATCTAAAAAGAGAATGTTTTTTTATGACTTTGATAGATGACTGACATACAGCAGCTGATTGCTGTTGTGGTCTATGAAGGTTTTTTATGTGAGGTAGATCTAAAGAAACATGTGTGTTTTGAGTAAGCAAAATGGTGGTCGTGAAACCGAGTTGATCATGTGATGGTAGAAGAGAGATGTCATTGAGATAATACAAAATGTTACAGGTTTTGGCTCTTAATATAGCCTCTACTTCTCCAAGATGCAGTGAATGCCTGATGAGTGTTCTTGTAGAGATGTTACATGGTTCTCTTCTTTTGGCCCATTGAATATATTATGTTATTTATTTAACTAAATTAGTACCCTTTCCAAGAATCAATTCTCCAGTGATCGATCAGTCAGTTTGCACCAGATATGAGTAATTACAAACCCACCCATCAACAAGTACGTACGTCTATATTGGGGAAAGAGAGTGAGAGAGAGAGAGAGAGAGAAATACCTCAGGCATTTTGTTTGTTTCTTTTGATAATTTGCAAAATTCTTGTATGTCTCCTAGAGTGAGTAAACCTATGAATAGGTTATGATCATCAACTATGATAGCGCAAGATTGCTTCTCTGCTAGCATTAGAGTCACTACTTGTGTTAGCAGAGTGTTCATGAGCACAGTCACATACTGGGTTTTCATGGCCTGTGAGACCAGAAGCTTCTTTGTGATGCATTGATCAAAGTTATGCATGTTTAGGTCAGTGTCAGGTTTGGGTGAATTATCTTTACTCTTAATGGACCAAGATGTGATCCAGGAAGACACCCCCACAGCACCTAGAAGTGGTAGCACTATGCGGTAGTCCTGTGTAAGCTCAAATAAAAGTAAAACCGCAGTAAGAGGCACCTCACAAACCCCAGCAAGAGTAGCAGCCATGCCAACCAGACCATACGCTTGTGGTGATGCAACATCCAGAATGCCTGAGAGATGAAAGATTGGATTGATGTGAGAAATGAGAGAAGATAATAATTTTCCATACGCCATTCCTGTAGCCGCCCCAATAAAAAGAGACGGAGCATAGTAGCCTCCTACTAATCCAGATGCACGACACAAGGATGTTGCCACTACTTTGACTGCTATTAGCTGCAACAATAGATCTACATCCAGGCCTTTGACAAATGCCCGTGTCTCTAAGAGGGTGTCCACATTCTCAAAACCCCAGTAAAGAACTTCAGGATATATCAAGGCTATCACTCCAACACTAAAACCACCCACTACAGGAAAAACTGCCTTTGGCATCCCAAGTGTCTTCTGAATCTTGTCAGTAGCCACTATCATCCACGATGTACACCAAGATAAGCTCAAAGAAACCACCCCGCAAAAGATGCCCAACAAAAGATACAGTGGAAGTTCTGAAACAAACAAACAAACAAACAAACTATGAAGCAATTTAGAATAGTTTCTTCTTCGTTTGTGGTATCTGATATCTCAAGTATATCCATATAACAAAAACAGGACAGAAATGAAAAGATACCAGTTGGTGAACGGAAATCATAGTTTGGAATTGTAAATGCAGGCTCAGATCCAAGACCAATTTCTGACACAACAGAGGCTATCACAGCACTAAGAATGACTGTTGATGTTGTATTTGTGAGTGATAAGGATGACTCAGCAGCAGCAGGTGATGGCCACAAAACGGACTCGACAGCAAAAAAACACCCTGCAACAGCAGCATTGAAACCTGATGAAATTCCAGCAGCTGAGCCTGCAGCTTTAAGAGAAAGTTCTCTTTGAGCATCTTTGTCAAACAATGAAGCAACTCCCTTAGCGACTGATGTACCAATGTCTACACTTGGACCTTCAGGACCAAGAGAATTCCCAGTTCCAAGTGTGATAGCAGCGGCTACCGCCTTGAGAAGAGCTTTTAAGCCTGAATTCCCATCTTCCAAAGCACTACGAAAAACAACGTTCAACAGGCTAACAACCAATCCACCACAGGTTGGTATCAAGATTATGCGCTCCCATTTATTCTCAAGCGCCAACTCTCTCAACCCTCCTCGAGACGGAAGTCCATCCCAGCAAAGATCACGAATTTCATGCACCTACCACCAGACCAAAAGATTGATTGTTACGTTCCACTGGATAAGAAGAAGAAGAAGAAGAATTACTTACCACGTTGTTAAAGATGACGACAGAGAGACCCGTGAGCAGACCAACAAAACAGGCGGAAATTATGCCTCCGCCTTCTACTACTTCCTTCTTGGGGGGCAAAAATGGAGGACCCTTTCCGGCTCTAACAACCCATGAAATAGAGTGCCCACGAGCCCCCTGAGGCTGAAAACTTAATAAACCATTCTTACCGCCCACGCGATGATGACGCGACGCCCGAACAACAACAATTGGAGAGTACCCACACGCCCTTACGCTCCCCATTCTGCAAACCCCCACCACATCTTAAACCTTTCACACCACTCTTTTCTTCCATACCACTAATCCTCAACATCATCTTATCTCTACTCTTTCTTTTTTATTTTTCACATCCCAAGCATTCCGGAGAAACTTTCACTTCAAAAGTAACCCTTAAATATGTTTTTTTAACGGCAAATTTGGATACCGACGGACCACTGGAGTATCATCGTGCCACCAGCAAAACCACCCGATCATATCTATCTCCATTAGGCAATAATGTCTATACACCAATTCAGGAGGAAACCCAATAAATCTGGGAAAAACCCCCTTTTGTAGGAATCGAACCCATGACCTAATGGTCATAAGCCTTATCCCACCACCAAGATACCACTAGGCTAATGTCATGGGTCTTAAATATGTTCTTTTGCTTTTGAGATTTAAAAAAGAGTTAAATGCCTGGTTGGTCTGTGTTTGAGAAAATTACAGTCTTGGTCCCAATAGTTCACCAATTACAGAGTTGGTCTTAATAGTTGTAAATTTTGCATTCGGATAGTCCTTATTAGTAACCTCTATTAAATTTTTCAGTTAAATTGATGTTAAATAACCAAATTACCCTCAACAATTAAAAAAAACTAAAAGTAAAAATATAAGAAACAAAAGAAGATGGGTGTCACACCCCCAAATTATTACCTGCGGAAAACCTCTGCGAGACATATGACGTACCAGAATCTAGCCATTAATCACATTGAACTAATATAATTTTAGAGTAAAGTCCTTTTTGAGTCCCTGTGGTTTGTGCATTTTAACTATTTGAATCCAAAAATCAAACTTGTCTTGATTTGAGTCCCTGTGGTTTGTATTTTTAACCCTTTGAATCCAAAATGAAACCTCATCCACCCCTTTGAGTCCCTGTGGTTTGTATTTTTAACCCTTTGAATCCAACCCTTTTAGTCCATGATTTGGATGAGGTTTGCGTTTTGGATTCAAATTGTTAAAAATACAAACCACAGGGACTCAAATCAAGACATGTTTAGTTTTTGGATTCAAATAGTTAAAATGCACAAACCACAGGGACTCAAAAAGGACTTTACTCATAATTTTAAATAAAGTTTCCATTCAATGTAAATAGTGTATCGCAAAACAGTAGTTTAAAACTCAATATGTTCAGCGGAAGTATAATTTTAACCATTACCTGCGGAAAACCTCTGCGAGACATATGACGTACCAGAATCTAGCCATTAATCACATTGAACTAATATAATTTTAGAGTAAAGTCCTTTTTGAGTCCCTGTGGTTTGTGCATTTTAACTATTTGAATCCAAAAATCAAACTTGTCTTGATTTGAGTCCCTGTGGTTTGTATTTTTAACCCTTTGAATCCAAAATGAAACCTCATCCACCCCTTTGAGTCCCTGTGGTTTGTATTTTTAACCCTTTGAATCCAACCCTTTTAGTCCATGATTTGGATGAGGTTTGCGTTTTGGATTCAAATTGTTAAAAATACAAACCACATGGACTCAAATCAAGACATGTTTAGTTTTTGGATTCAAATAGTTAAAATGCACAAACCACAGGGACTCAAAAAGGACTTTACTCATAATTTTAAATAAAGTTTCCATTCAATGTAAATAGTGTATCGCAAAACAGTAGTTTAAAACTCAATATGTTCAGCGGAAGTATAATTCATTGTTTAAGCAATTCAAAATTCAAGTGTATGAAACCGATAGACTCGTCTCGGATTCCCCTGTATCACGACCCATGACCACTCCTGTCACACCATGACTTTTGCGGAAGCGTGATTATGGTGTGACTTTCTTAATATCATTGCATTCAATCATAACAACAACTATATGATAAAAACCATAGATATGTCATCCATTAAATAAGTTTAAACATAACGACATTGTTTTAAAACGTAGACACCAAATTCAAGTTTTACAGACCATACAAGTTGTTTATGAGTTCACTAAGGACTCATCAAAAGATATTAAATAAAACCAAGGTTTGGAAGACGTGTCTCATCCAGGAATAAGACACACTGACCAAACCCAAGGACCATGGATGACATCTTTATTCCCTACGCAGCATAAAACTTCCAACGCCCGCCAGATCCACTTACTAATTCCCTGAAATACATGTATTTTGAAAACATCAACAAAAGTTGAGCGAGTTCATGTGTTTGTTTGTGTGTATGAGTAAACCTTTGAAAGTATGTCTGTATGTATGTAAATCCTGGTATGAAAGCAACAAGGAAAACAGATCACCAATGGTTTGCAAGGCCATTGATATGTGTGAAGTGATGCAGGAAAACTCAAACCTAGCAGATTTGTCTCCGGGAATAAGACATAGTCACCACATGGGCCACCCTGGTCCGCATGGGTGTGGGCTCGCCACACCCAAATATATCTATCACTCATGTCCCTCGGTCCTACAACGAGGATTAATGGCCTTAAGTGTTGTACCCACCACTCACATGATCAAGTAGTACCCTTCCTTAGCTAACCATACCATGTATAAAACGTTTGTAAACAGTTGTAACATGTATTTCACCCCTGAAGTTATAAAACTGAAAACAGTTAAAAGAAAAGGGGGACATGAAACTCACAGTCTTGCGTCTTCGGGTCACAGTAACTCAAAGCTCCTTCGGTGAACACGACTACCTACAACGTACTAATGTTTATCAGACGAACGGGCCGTGCCTTGGTTTAGTATTAGTGTCTTTGAGTTATGTTTCTTTCATGCCTTTGGTATTATTCCAAGTTATATAATTCTTGTCAAAATAATTAATATTTTAACTTAAATTATATTTATTACATTTTGGAATAATTGTTTAAACAATATATATTAACTTAATACTTCCCAAATATTGATACTTGTATTTCCTTCCCAAGGATGGGGGTATCTCATACATGTGTATTCGTATTCTTGTATTTGTATATCTTGGCATGTATTGATGTCGTATTCCGGTGTGTATTTATACGTGTGAAATACGTATTTTATGGTATTCATTAAGTATTCATATACTTAAATTTATATTAACCTTCCGGAATATTATCTCTAATAAAAGTCCACCAATATATATATATATATATATATATATATATATATCTCCAAAATCTGTATATTTAAGAAATATTCCTTAGAAAAATTATTTATAATTTTTCTCTTGGCAAAATATTTGTAGTTCCAAAATAATATATTTTCAAGTCTAACTTTAGAAAATATATATAACTTATTTTTAATCAAAGATAATGTATTTCAAGTTTACTCAAGAAAATATATATTTTTCCCAAAAATAATATATTTTCTAACAATTCCAAGGAAAATATATATGTTTATATTTGTCAAAAATGCTATATTTTTTTTTCCTTTGTCAAAATATGATATAACTTTGTGGTAATCATAAAAATCATATTTTTGTTTCCTTGTGTCCAAAACATTATTTTACCAAAATATACTTGTGAATTTAGTTCCGGGATATTTTGTAAGTTACATTTCTTGTTCGGTTTCGCTAATATTTTGTGTGTAACTTGTATATTTATTCCTTGATACCTTGGTAATATTTTGGATTGTAATTCTTGGTGTTTTAATGTGTTATATTATCTTAAGTCCTAAAATAGTATAACTATTACACAGAGTATACAAATAATCACACATGTGTGTCTTTAATGTATATATATATATATATATATATATATCCTAAATATATATCTAGCCACTTTTATTTATAAAAACCAACCTCCAATATTTGTATTTTGTAACCAAAATTTATGGCAAAGTTTATGTAACAATTTATGGTTTAAAATACACTTTGTAAATATTTGTTTGAAAATATTTTTCTAAGTGTTTGTATTTTTAGAAAATTTTGTCATAGTTTCCCCTAAAAATGGAGGTTCCCATGCATTCAAGCATATCATTTTCTTTTGTAAAATCACCACAATCAATTCACAATCAACTTTAAACAACTTATACTTACCAATCTTGCCAAAATCATGCATATCCTACTACTTCATGAACTTGAAAGTTTATGAAAACTTGTAGTAACTTGGTAGGGTGTTTAGTGAGTTTAGTTACCCTTTAATGTGTGGTTGTTTATATAAAAACTTCATTCTTGAAAGACTTAGATGTTTACAACTTGTAATCATGTTTTACAAAAATGTTTCTTTATGAAATTTTCTTGTTACACAAGTGTTTCTACACTTGTTTAACCACCAAAAATAGTGTTTGTTTATGTAAGAACCAAGTTTTAACAAAACTTATATTTTTAAGTCGGTTTCTTTAGAAATCATCCATAAAATTTCTAGATCTATCAATATCACAACTTACTTTGTTCATCATTTTACAAGAAAAACAATTTGTACTTCAAGTTCATGACTACATAAGGATGATCTATTGATTTCTTAACATAATCATCCTCTCATCTTGCCATATCATGTTAATCATGATCTAGCAAGATCATATGATGATCTACATCATGTACACAAGCTAACAACAATCATCAAGTATAACAACACATAAATAACATGATTTCTTCATGATTTCTTATAGTTTTAAGCTTATGTTCATGTTTCTTTCTTGTGATTCTTAGTGCTCTTCATAATAATCAACATGTAACATCTTTTAACCACTAAAAATAGATGTAAAATAGAGTGTTTAAGGATCTTACTACTAGTTCAAGGCTAGGGATGATTCAAGTGTAGAAAGTGAGTGGATAAAAGCTAACAAGAGAGGTCCTTCAAGCTCCAAAGCCACCAAGCTTCCTTGTAGGATCTCTAACACCTTTTTATGTGTATGGATTGGATGAGAAGTGAATGAAGGTGATGATATGGTGGTGGTGATTCTCGGCCGAGACCAAGATGAGGGAGAGAGGAGAGCTTGTGTGTGTTTTAGTGTGTGTGAAATGAGCTTAAGGTGCTTAAGGGTTATACTTATATCCATTTCAAGTGATTATCCATTGTGTAATGTGTCCATAATCAAGGGACAAGATCCAATATTATAATCAAATGAAATCTTGATGGTGGGGCCATGATTGGGCCGTAAATAGGTGTGGGGGGGTATTAGCATAGGTTTTAACCATTAAGTTACCATTTAGTTCAAATCCAAGTGTAAGTTAAGTGTTTTAGTTATTAGATATATTGTATGGGGTGTTATGATGTTCGGGGATCATAACTAGCTTGGTAATGTTAAAACAATGCTTCTAGTGTAAATTTGGTGTTTCGGGTAGTGTCTGGTTGTTCGGTTAGTTACTGATTCGTTAAAGTGCTAAACTATACAGTTTAGTGTTCTTTAGGTACCCTTTTGTGACACTTTTAATTCCTGACACTTAGGAAAGCATTCAGGGCCATTTTACCATATTTCTGCATAATATTAATGTGTTTAAATGCTGATTTATGCTGAATTCAGCACTTTGGGTGAGTTTTAGGCACCTTCCGGCACTTAAACTATCACCTAGAAAAGCAGTTTTGTGATCCTTACTTCCCTACACTCTATACTTGTGTAGTACTTAGTTTCTGACTCATACTATGTCTCAATACAACGTCTGTCTATGTACTGAACTCCGTCAGCATTTTCCCGGTTTGTCTGTTAACCGTGCTTTGTGCATCATTTATGTCAATATGTTTGCATGCAGTAATGATATGACATTATGCAATATGTGATGCACATGTGAATATAATGCAGTAATCAGAAAGCATTTCAAGTCTTTAATTGTAACTCAGCACAGTCATTAAGCATTAATCAAGATTAATTAATTGTACGGATACCTGGATTTTTGACAGTTGTCACAACTCCAGCATCCCAGACAGCAAGTTCCTCATCAACATATCTAACGACCTACAAGCATGCAGACAAGTGTATCAGCATAAAGCTGGCGAGTTCACAGTTTTGAAAAACGTTTAGTTGCCAAGTGTTTAGTTTAGAAACATGTTGATAATAACTCGATACCGCAAGACGGCTGTTTGTTTGCCCTTCCCCAATGCCTATCAACATTGGTCGAGTGGTTAAGGTCATTAGTTCACGCCTGTCCTATCCAGGTACGTCGTGAGGGTGCCAAACCTAATAGCACTATCAACTAATAACCCCGTTGCCCTCCAAGCAACTAGTTCGGTAGTAAGATGGGACTTATGGTGATAGTTTTGAGTGTATTATCCAACATCAAAATTAATCAACAGTTATAACGTATCCCATCCAGGGATGTAAGTGTGTACAGTATCCCCTACAGGGATGCAAGATTGTTTGTTTGTCCCCACATGACACATGCTTGTGAAAAGAGCAGTGAACTCACCTAAGGTTGCTCGGTAAGTTTAGTTACTTGTTCAATAGTTGATCAACCACGTCCTAATATGGTTATCAATAACAGTTAGGATTTCATCCGAATATTTTATGCAATACAAGTCATCACATATCACATAGTGCACCTTTGGGCCCCATACAACTCATCACACAAACATACAACACAATATCAACTTAACAGCTCAATATGTCATTCAAACAAGTGTGCGGCCCAATCAGTTCAAGGCCCAACGAGGGTGTGCGGCTCAGTCCTGAGTGTGTGGTCTGATTTCTACTCGTGGCCCAATTTCCAGTGTGCGGCCCAATAATGTGTTCGGCCCAAATAGACGTTAGTCTAAAAGACTGTGCGGCCCACTATTAGGTGTGCGACCTGCTAGAAAGTGTGTGGTCCTTGATAGTGTGCGGTCATGCATGATTGATTTGTATTTTGGTGCATCAGTAGTTGTACAACCCTAACTGTGCGACCCTTCAGTGTGCGGTGTGTATCAATGGTATACATGTTGAAGTGTGCGACATGTTTAAGCATGATTGTCGAATAATCTGTGTGCTGTCCGGGAGTGTTCCGCTCCTACTGTACGGCTAAGAGTGTGCGAGCAGCATTGTGCGGTTGACCTAGTCAATTCTTTTCTTGTTTTTCGTAAATACAACACCCATCAATTCCAAAACGGTTGCAAGATCAAATCAGTTATGATTGGTGCACTACAGGTACACTCTTGTTGATATTAATTATAATAAAAATGTACCATTGTTGTGAAAAAAAAATCTACTTTAGTCAGTTTTTATATTTTATAGGTTGAATCATGGTTGTAAAACAAGGTCTCCAAGGCCGAGTACTCCCCGAGTAGTCGCTACAAGGTAGGCTGCCGAGGCGACTTTCTTCAACTCCGACTAATTACCCGGAATCGATCAAATGCGGTCAACATTGGCCAAAATCGGATCTAGTAGGTCAACTTGGGCCGAGTTTGACTTAAAATAAAATAAAACATAATTTCTATGTCTATCATATTAAAGAATGAATATCAATTTCACGTATTTTGTTATAAATATTAGTAAATTTATGTTATTTGACATATATTTCATTTCCGAAAACTAATTTCTTTATAATTTGGCATCTCCGAGTACTCCCCGTGTACTCTCCGCCTAGGCCGAGTACTCTCAACTCCCCGGTCGACCGACTAGGGAGCGTCTAGCGACTTTTACAACCATGGGTTGAATAATAAAATAAGCCAAAATGATTAACGGTTTAATTGGGTTACAAGTAAATGTTGAAAACTAAATGGCAGTGCATATGTACAACCGTTGAAATTCATCACATTTAAGAAAGTAAATAAATGATGAATGCATGTTGACCTTTCTTTGTTTCATTGTCATGATAATTCTCATGAGAAAACAAACGAATAGAATAAATAATCATGAAACAATTATATATTAAATTGAATGTGTAATTAATTTTATTAAAGAAACATTGATTTTTGTTGTTTCATTGGGGTTATGTTCAGGAGAAGAAAACTCTAAAACTAAAAAGTTGGATTTGGGCTTGAGTTGAAACAAATGAAGATGGGCTTTCGTAATATTGGATCTAAATCAAAAGACCACTCGGTTGAATTGTGTGGTGACAATGGGCTGCAATTCCAAGGCCTTTTGCTCATGGTATTATTAGAAAAGAAAAGAGAACAGGAGGGGGCACGGTTACGAGAGAATGTAATGCACAGAGGAGCTGTGGTGGTCTTAGCTTTTTGCACGGAAACCGAGAGCAAAAAGATGAACGGCTAATCTTTTGTGATCATCCCCGAGTGTAGGTTGTAAGCGTTCTAGGTTTTCAATATTTTGTTATGATTTAATTTATGACTAGTTGTGATTAAATATTTGAAGCTTATATCAATTGTCTTGCATTTGTATTGAATTCACGAATTGTCGAGTGAGTTATGAAATTTGACTTTGTGAAATGAATATCTGCAATTATACTTTGCTATAGGCTAGGGTTTACATGTTCTTGGTAACGAAGTGCATTTTTGTTCGTTCATTGTGACGTTGATAGCTATCGGCACCTAAGCCACGTAACACTAAACCCGTTAATTGTCACACCCCCAAAATCCACACGCGGAGTACCACCGCTTGGAGGCGTGACATGACCAGGATCAAGCCACCAATCATATTGAACATAAGTATATAGTAAAAGTCATTCATCTATACGATAGGTGTTTTCAACACCAAACATAAACAAGTGTGTAGCGGAAGCAATAATGTAAAACCCAACATAAGATTAAGTACAAAATATCATAATGTTTAACCACACATTCACGATCCATGTCCACAACGACCGTGCCTCCCGTGCAAGCTCCAAAAGTACCTAAGGTCCTGCAAGACATGTAACAGAGAGTCAACAACTAGTTGAGCGAGTTCACAGTTGGTTATTCAGTTATAGTGTTCGTATCGTAAACCGTAAGTTCGTTTAGTAATCATGTATGTATGTAATGGTATCGCGGCCCTCTTGGCATGTTTGCGAAGTTTAGTGGGGGTTTCCCATATGTTCTCTAGACTAGGTATATTTGTATCGCGGCCCTCCAGGCATGTTTGCGAAGATTAAAGTATAGTTCGCGGTCATTCCAGGCATGTTCGCGAAGATTGTTCTAGTATCGCGGCCAATCCCGGCGTGTGTGCGAAGAGGAGTAATGTATCACTAGTCTAGCAGTATCTACCATTAACCTTCTTCTCCCGAGGTCTATGGTATGAAATTCCGATAATTCTTAAGCGTAATTAATCAATCAACCCATTCCCAACCCCGGGAATCCCATGCCTTGGTCAGAGTGTGAACTCACCTTGGTTTGCTCGGTATGCTAAACTATGTGCTCGCAAGTAATCAATCAAATCCTATAGTGCACGTATGTTCAGTCAGTACATGTTTGTAAGATTTTGCATGCAATCACTATCACAGAAATATCACAGAGTGTGTCTAGCAATTTGCATTCTTGTATCATGTAAACAGTTACTCCAATTCATGCAAATTCATCTTCCTCATAATAGCCTTCTCAATTAATTCTAACATAGTTAACCAACATCACAGTTAATAAAGCTAGTATGCTTAACTGAATTAACATATATAAACAGGGGTATACGGTTAACAGAATTAACATTTAACAGAACTGGTAACTAACTGTGTCACATGTTTTACTTAACTAAGTTACATATTTAACAGAATGTCATCCATGAATCTTACATAGTGAGTAAAGTTAACTGAGTTAATGAACTTAACTCAATTAGTAGGCTAAACATAGTTACATAACTAACAGAGTTATTATATGTAATTTAATAAGTTAACAACTTAATAAATTTAACCAGTTAACAAGATAACAGTTGGGCCGAAATCACTAGCTAGCCGAAAACCCTTATGTGCCGAAAACCCTATTGCCGAAATCCCTCATTGGGCCGAGATCTTATCTGGGCCGAAATCACTTTAGTGATTTCGTCCAGTTATGTTTAAATGTGGGGTGTTTTCGTTGGCCTTATAACTTTGACAAAAACACTTTGGGCTTAAAATCTCTTGGGCCGAAAACAACATGTGGGCCGAAATCACCTTATGTGATTTCGTCCAGTTTACATTTTTGTTGGGTGTTGGGTGTTTTCGTCCAGAACATCATCTTCACCAACACTCACTGTAACTTAAACCCAGCAACTATAATCTCATCTAATCGTTACATGATTAATCATTTACAAGTCATTAATCAATCATTGATATGTAATATATAATTTGCCAACATCATGCGATACCAGGATCCCAATTTAATCAGTTTATCATTCATTAACATAGACCCACTGTTGATCAAAACATCAAATATACAGACAATTCATAGATAATAATTATCTAACAAGCACACAATGATCGATCACATAATCACATATATAAATATATACATACATCATGATTAAACATCCAATAATCATACGATAAGCATCTTAAACAACTGAACATGAAGATCACTAACCGTAAATTAAACAGAGGTTTTGGCTTCAAATGAGGAATTCTGTTTGTTGGGTTTCAGAGGTAGAGAGAGAAACAATGGGATAAGGTTTGCCAAGTGAGAAACTTCTCGGAGAAGATTGTTTATAAAATAATTATATAAATCCCCACTGGGCCTAAAGCCCATTTGCTGTTTTCGCCAGCACACATGGACGAAAACACCATGTGTTTTCATCAGGGAGGGTGTTTTCATCTATTACTCCCATGTTGATATTAAACATATTATTAACACAATCAAGTATATACATACAACACACTTATGATGCACACCAATTATATAAAAAAATCAAAACATTTTGCAAACGATTACTAGGTATACTCTGGGCCACGACGGGAGTTCCAACGAACTCGAACAAGAGGTATTCTAGTGTGCTTGAGGACCTTAACATCCCGGTCCGTGATTTCAACAGGTTCCTCGATGAATCGTAACTGTTCGTCGATAGTGAGCTCCTTCAAAGGAACTATGTGGGTCTCATCTGACAGACACTTCTTCAGATTCGACACGTGGAAAACGTTGTGAACTGCACTGAGTTCAACTGGTAAGTTCAGTCTGTAGGCCACTTTGCCTATTTTCTCTATGACTTCAAACGGTCCAACGTATCGTGGATTGAGTTTGCCCCTTTTGCCAAAACGAACAACACCCTTCCAGGGTGACACTTTGAGTAGCGCTCGATCCCCAACCTGGAACTCGAGTAGTTTCCTGTCTTTATCGGCGTATGCTTTCTGACGGTCACGAGCTGCCGCCATGCGTTGTCGTATTTGAGCAATCTTCTCAGTAGTATCAACTACCATTTCTGGACCTGTGATCTGACTGTCACCCACCTCTGCCCAACAAAGAGGTGATCGGCATTTACGCCCGTACAATGCCTCAAATGGAGCAGCTTTAATGCTGGTGTGGTAACTGTTATTGTATGAAAATTCCACAAGTGGCAGATGTTTTTCCCAGCCATTGCCAAAGTCAATTAAGCACGCCCGAAGCATGTCTTCTAGAGTTTGAATAGTGCGCTCAGACTGCCCATCTGTCTGAGGATGATAAGCTGTGCTCATGTCTAAACGAGAGCCAAAAGATTTGTGCATTGCCTGCCACAGTTCTGAAGTAAAACGTGCATCACGATCAGAGATAATAGAGGTGGGCACCCCGTGCCTCGAGACAACTTCCTTAAGGTATACGTCTGCTAGAGTGGAGAACTGAGAACTTATCCGTTTCCTTGATAGCCAAGAAGTGAGCAGACTTTGTGAGTCGATCCACGATCACCCAAATAGTATCATTCCCACGTTGAGATCTAGGTAGGCCAGTAACAAAATCCATGGAAATTTGTTCCCATTTCCATTGTGGTATCTCAGGTTGTTGGAGTGGGCCTGATGGTTTCTGATATTCCGCTTTGACTCTCGCATAAGTCAAACACTTGCTAACGTAAGTTGCTATGTGAGCTTTCATGCTAGGCCACCAATATGTAGTTCTGAGGTCGTGGTACATCTTATCTGAACCAGGATGTACTGAGTAGCGAGACTTATGAGCTTCTTCCATTACAAGCTCGCGTAGGTTGCCATAGTGTGGGACCCAAATGCGTCCTGTTACATAGTAGGCGCCGTCTGCCTTTTGTTCTAACCGTTGCCTTGAACCGCGTAGAGGTTCAGCCCTGACGTTTTCTGGTTTCAATGCTTCTACCTGAGCATCTCGTATCTGTGAAGGAAGACTAGACTGAATAGTGAGTTGCAACGCTCGTACACGCCTAGGTGTAGTATCCTTTCGACTGAGGGCGTCGGCCACAACATTGGCTTTGCCCGGATGGTACTTTATAGCACATTCGTAATCGTTCAGTAGTTCAACCCATCTACGTTGTCTCATGTTCAATTCTTTCTGCTTGAATATATACTCAAGACTCCTGTGATCGGTGTAGATGGTGCACTTAGTGCCATACAGGTAATGTCGCCATATCTTGAGCGCAAAAACAACGGCTCCCAGCTCTAAATCGTGTGTAGTGTAATTCCGTTCGTGAATCTTAAGTTGGCGCAAAGCATAAGCAATAACTTTATCCCGCTGCATCAACACACATCCAAGACCTTGGATAGATGCGTCGCAGTAGACTACAAAATCGTCCGTGCCTTCAGGCAAGGAGAGGATAGGTGCGCTACAAAGTCTATCCTTTAAGTGTTGAAATGCTGTTTCCTGTGTATTACCCCAACGGTAAGCAACACCTTTCTGTGTCAGTAATGTGAGCGGCTGTGCAATCTTTGAGAAGTCTTTGATGAATCGTCTATAATAACCCGCCAAACCCAAGAATTGGCGTATTTCAGTTGGTGTACGAGGTGCGGGCCAGTTCTTGATCGAATCTACCTTGGATGGATCGACATGAATCCCATCCTTGTTCACCACATGGCCTAGAAAGTGGACTTCACGAAGCCAGAAGTCGCATTTTGAAAACTTGGCGTACAGTTGTTCCGTTCGAAGGAGTTCCAAAATGAGTCGTAATTGCTGCTCGTGTTCCTCCTGACTCTTCGAATAGATCAGGATGTCGTCGATGAAAACAATGACGAACTTGTCAAGATAAGGTTTGCACACCCTGTTCATAAGATCCATGAAAACCGCAGGCGCGTTCGTTAGCCCGAATGGCATGACCAAAAACTCGTAATGACCGTAGCGTGTTCTGAATGCTGTTTTGGAGACGTCCTCGTCCCGGACTCTCAATTGATGATAGCCTGACCTCAGGTCAATCTTCGAGTAATAGCTCGACCCTTGCAACTGGTCGAATAAGTCGTCGATGCGTGGAAGAGGATAGCGATTCTTTACGGTCACCTTGTTTAGTTCGCGGTAATCTATGCACATACGAAAAGTACCGTCTTTCTTCTTCACAAATAATACTGGAGCTCCCCAGGGCGAAGAGCTAGGACGTATGAAACCCTTTTCCAAGAGTTCTTGCAATTGCTTAGACAGTTCTTCCAGTTCAGTTGGAGCTAAGCGGTAAGGCGCTCGAGCTATGGGTGCTGCTCCTGGAGCTAGCTCGATCTGAAATTCGACCTGGCGATGGGGCGGTAACCCAGGTAACTCTTCAGGAAACACTTGAGGAAAGTCGCGTACAACAGGAATATCCTCTAACTTCTTCTCTGTCGTCGATGTATCAGTAACGAGTGCTAAAATAGCTATGTGGCCCTTTCGCAGACACTTCTGAGCCTTCAAGAAGGAGATGATGCCACTCACGACACCACTCTTGTCGCCTTGAACTTCGAGAGGTTCTTTGCCAGTACGGGGAATACGAATGATCTTCTCCTTGCATAGGATCTCTGCTTGTTGTTGGGATAACCAATCCATACCAATGACGATATCAAAACTACTCAGAGTTATAGGAATGAGATCGATAGAGAAAGTCTGACCAGCGAGGATAAGATTACAACCCTGAACTATGTGTGTGGCTTCTAGACTTTTACCGTTAGCTAGCTCTACGACATGTTTGGTGTTCAAAAGTGTTGGTGCGCGTTTAAGCATTTGACTAACTTTCAGAGACATATAACTGGTATCCGCACCCGAATCAAATAATACAGTAACATAAAAGTCGTCGAGAAGAAACTTACCCATAACCACATTAGGATCGTTCCTTGCATCAGCCTGACCAATCACAAATGCACGACCCCTAGCACCATTGCCGTTGTTGTTTCCTCCATTGTTGTTCCCATTGCCCTGATTATTGTTGTTGTTGTTCTGATTCTGATTTAACTGGGGGCAGTTCCGCTTGAAGTGACCATCAGCCCCACACTGAAAGCATGCCTTATTTCCTTGCTGTTGTTGCTGTGGCGGGTTTCGTGGAACTGGTGGCTGTTGTGGCTGGTTCTGATTCGCAGGCCTTGAGCTCCTGCAATCTTTAGCTTCATGACCTACCCTTAGACATCTCTGACAGCGGCCTTTACGACACTGACCACTGTGGTGTCTGTTGCACCTGTTACACAGTGGGTGAATTCCCCGATATCCACTCTGCCCCTGACCACCAGACGATTGCTGGCTCGGACTTTGGTAATCACTAGTCTTGCGCTGCTGCTGTGCTTGAGACTGTACGGTAGCTGAACCCCTGCTGGAATCCCCTTCCCATTTCCGCTTGTTGTCACTGGGAGTAGCAGGAGTAGCTGGAGTGGCAGCGGTAGTAGTAGCGCTGATACGTTTAGGCAGCCTGTTCTGTTCCACTGCCTGATCGGTGAGACGATGAGCTAGCTTGACGATCTGCTGAATGGTGCCAAGATTTGCTGAGGTTACGTGACTTTGAATCTCCGGCACCAGACCATTGAGATACAGTTCGATACGCTTAATGGGAGGGTCTACCATAGTAGGGCACAGAATAGCCAACTCATTCGATCTTCTGGTGTACGCTTCAATTTCTGACCCCGTCATTTTCAAGTGGTAAAACTCTACCTCCAGCTTATGAATGTCATCACGGCTACAGTATTCCTCTTTTATCAACTCCTTGAAATCATTCCAGGGTGTGGCGTTAGCAACAGTCAACCCTAACATCTGAACTTGCGCATTCCACCAAGTCAGCGCAATGCCTTCTAGAGTACCAGTGGCGTACTTCACCCTGCGAGCCTCAGGGCATTCGCACATTTCAAATACGGACTCGAGCTTTTCAAACCAATGGAGGAGTCCAACCGCTCCTTCCGTGCCACTAAAAGTAGTAGGACGACAGTCCAAGAAAGTTTTGAAGGTGCAAACAGGTGGCTGAGCGTGCTGACCTGTTGTGTATAAGAACCAGGACAAGATTAAGCACAAGAGTTGTTTTAGGAGTGTAGGATCTAAAGATCCTAGTGTGAGTTACAACTGCAGGGTATACCTCCTTCTTGTGCGGCTGCAAGTGCCGCAGCAACTCGTTCGTTAATAAGAGCCGTCAACTAGGCTTATGTCATGTTAATGCGTCCAGCCATGATCTTCATAGCAAATGTAACATAGGTGAGAGAGGTTCGCGAGTAGTGCGATGACAGAAGAGAGTAAGCACACAAGTGTTCTCATGCAATAGTGTTACGTTAATCTAAGCATACCCTGAGCAAAGTTCTATGCAATTCTAGCAAGTAGGCAATAAGACATGTACCATATTACCTAGGATGTTGAGTCTTGCACGTGGAGCGAGGCATCGTTGTGGATCGTTGAGCACTGTTCTGGTTATAGTTTGGTTTTAATAAAAACGTTTTCCCCTTATTAAAACCGAGTTCTCTATAACCAATGGCTCTGATACCAATCTGTCACACCCCCAAAATCCACACGCGGAGTACCACCGCTTGGAGGCGTGACATGACCAGGATCAAGCCACCAATCATATTGAACATAAGTATATAGTAAAAGTCATTCATCAATACGATAGGTGTTTTCAACACCAAACATAAACAAGTGTGTAGCGGAAGCAATAATGTAAAACCCAACATAAGATTAAGTACAAAATATCATAATGTTTAACCACACATTCACGATCCATGTCCACAACGACCGTGCCTCCCGTGCAAGCTCCAAAAGTACCTAAGGTCCTGCAAGGCATGTAACAGAGAGTCAACAACTAGTTGAGCGAGTTCACAGTTGGTTATTCAGTTATAGTGTTCGTATCGTAAACCGTAAGTTCGTTTAGTAATCATGTATCGTATGTAATGGTATCGCGGCCCTCTAGGCATGTTTGCGAAGTTTAGTGGGGGTTTCCCATATGTTCTCTAGACTAGGTATATTTGTATCGCGGCCCTCCAGGCATGTTTGCAAAGATTAAAGTATAGTTCGCGGCCATTCCAGGCATGTTTGCAAAGATTGTTCTAGTATCGCGGCCAATCCCGGCGTGTGTGCGAAGAGGAGTAATGTATCACTAGTCTAGCAGTATCTACCATTAACCTTCCTCTCCCGAGGTCTATGGTATGAAATTCCGATAATTCTTAAGCGTAATTAATCAATCAACCCATTCCCAACCCCGGGAATCCCATGCCTTGGTCAGAGTGTGAACTCACCTTGGTTTGCTCGGTATGCTAAACTATGTGCTCGCAAGTAATCAATCAAATCCTATAGTGCACGTATGTTCAGTCAGTACATGTTTGTAAGATTTTGCATGCAATCACTATCACAGAAATATCACAGAGTGTGTCTAGCAATTTGCATTCTTGTATCATGTAAACAGTTACTCCAATTCATGCAAATTCATCTTCCTCATAATAGCCTTCTCAATTAATTCTAACATAGTTAACCAACATCACAGTTAATAAAGCTAGTATGCTTAACTGAATTAACATATATAAACAGGGGTATACGGTTAACAGAATTAACATTTAACAGAACTGGTAACTAACTGTGTCACATGTTTTACTTAACTAAGTTACATATTTAACAGAATGTCATCCATGAATCTTACATAGTGAGTAAAGTTAACTGAGTTAATGAACTTAACTCAATTAGTAGGCTAAACATAGTTACATAACTAACAGAGTTATTATATGTAATTTAATAAGTTAACAACTTAATAAATTTAACCAGTTAACAAGATAACAGTTGGGCCGAAATCACTAGCTAGCCGAAAACCCTTATGTGCCGAAAACCCTATTGCCGAAATCCCTCATTGGGCCGAGATCTTATCTGGGCCGAAATCACTTTAGTGATTTCGTCCAGTTATGTTTAAATGTGGGGTGTTTTCGTTGGCCTTATAACTTTGACAAAAACACTTTGGGCTTAAAATCTCTTGGGCCGAAAACAACATGTGGGCCGAAATCACCTTATGTGATTTCGTCCAGTTTACATTTTTGTTGGGTGTTGGGTGTTTTCGTCCAGAACATCATCTTCACCAACACTCACTGTAACTTAAACCCAGCAACTATAATCTCATCTAATCGTTACATGATTAATCATTTACAAGTCATTAATCAATCATTGATATGTAATATATAATTTGCCAACATCATGCGATACCAGGATCCCAATTTAATCAGTTTATCATTCATTAACATAGACCCACTGTTGATCAAAACATCAAATATACAGACAATTCATAGATAATAATTATCTAACAAGCACACAATGATCGATCACATAATCACATATATAAATATATACATACATCATGATTAAACATCCAATAATCATACGATAAGCATCTTAAACAACTGAACATGAAGATCACTAACCGTAAATTAAACAGAGGTTTTGGCTTCAAATGAGGAATTCTGTTTGTTGGGTTTCAGAGGTAGAGAGAGAAACAATGGGATAAGGTTTGCCAAGTGAGAAACTTCTCGGAGAAGATTGTTTATAAAATAATTATATAAATCCCCACTGGGCCTAAAGCCCATTTGCTGTTTTCGCCAGCACACATGGACGAAAACACCATGTGTTTTCATCAGGGAGGGTGTTTTCATCTATTACTCCCATGTTGATATTAAACATATTATTAACACAATCAAGTATATACATACAACACACTTATGATGCACACCAATTATATAAAAAAAATCAAAACATTTTGCAAACGATTACTAGGTTAAGTCGAGCAGGAACCTTGGAAACTCGGGTTGTCACATTAATAATCAAGTGCAACTAAATTAAGTCTAAAACGTGTAGGAACCCTTGTTGCTTATGATTTCGAACCCGGGTGTGATTGTTTTCCCATATTATTGTGTTCAACCAAATTAAAAGTAGTTACTTTAACCAAACATTTTTAAAGACAAAAATCATTTATAGCAAACTTCATAATTGCTTTGCACACGTGCTTTGTAAAATAGTTTAGATAATCGAATAGGTCGTGCGATACTGACCACATGCTCTTCGTGGATACGATACCCGACTTACCCTATCTACCTAGGTTAATTGGGTTTTTGACTGATTGGGACAACACGGTCTATCAAAATGGTGTCGTTGATGGGGAGCTAGTGCGCTTAGTATTTCATTGCTTGTTCGATTTTAGTGTTAGTTTTCTTTCTTGTATTTGTGTGATTTTACTTTGGGTGGTCGAGTTTGTTTGTGCAGGTACATGTTTTGCAGGCACCATCTTTCAATATGAATTGGGTAGATGATGATCCGTGTTAGTGTTGCAGAAGCGGAGAGCATCTATTAGAGGATTGCTCTGTTTTCTACGAGACAATTCAAGCCTACAAGGATCGGGAAGACTACCTCAGCGGATTGTACGGATATGGGAGGGTGGATTATGAAGATTTCAATGGTCCATCCTCACATTCTCCATACATTAGACCACTATCAGCACCAAATTATCAAGACTATTACTATTCAGAGATGGGTTACTGGTGTGTGTAAGGTGTGTTATGTTTTTATTGATATTTTAAGCCCATTTTACACATTAGTCAAGTTTTAAATTTATAAAACACGATATTCTACTAACACTAAACACACACATGGGCAAGTGCACCCATCGTGAGCGTAGTATAGCGTTGGTAAGATACCGAGGTCGTCCAAGGACACAAGAGCTTTTAGTACCGGTTTATCCTCAACGTCTAATCAAATCAAAGTTTTAGAAAAGGTTTTAAACATGAAAAATAAAAACTAAAATGCTGAAAATAAAAATAAAAATAAAACAGATAGACAAGATGAATCACTTGGATCCGACTCGCCTTTAATGTAACCTTTGGTGATTTCCGCACTTTTGCACTTTTTAAGAGATTATCTTAGTTATAGTAGTAGGCCCCTCTTTTGAAGGTGACGTTACCCTCAACTCAGTGGTTTGAGTCAGCAAGGATACAATCCCAAAGGGTTGGAATATTGGAAGATAATTAATTAAGTTATTAATGCATAAAATGGTGGCCCCTCTTTTGAAGGCGACGTTACCCTCGGCTAAGTGGTTTGAGTCAGTAGGGATACAATCCCAAGTAGCCGGTTTAATGTATTAATAGTAGTTTACATATGAGGGGATCAAGCCATTCGCATCCCCGCCATCCAATACCAGTGGGTATTGAAGGAGGTCCTAGTAAGCTTGACCCAGGTCCTTGTAGGATCTATACACTGAACAAGGCAAGAACCTTACCAAACCATTCCCTTAACCCCCGACCAGGTAGCCAACATATCTCTATATAGACCGTAGAGATATGAATGGTGAAAATCTTTTACTTTATATAGACAGTAAAGTAATGCCAAGACACCACGGACAAATGATAAAGAAGTTTCACCTTCAACATAAGAAACTAGTTATTAAAGTCATTAATACAAAACCAAGTAAAAAGTGCGAAAAGATTAAAAAATCAAAAGTATTACATTAAGTGCTTGTTTTCACCAAGTGATGTAAGAGACTTAGCCAAACATGGCCTTTGATTGACAAGAACTCTTACGATCAATCTTGGATCTCGAGACTACTACACACACTCTAAGGTGGATGATGCATGATGGTGGTGGATGTGGGTGTTGTAGTGGTGGTGGAGTGGTGGCAAAGTGAGAGAGAGGTGGTTTGGCAAGGGATGCCTTTGAAGTGAGCCAAGCACCCCTATTAATAGCCTGAACAGAAACCCGGCCACGGCCCCGTGTCCGCTGGACACGGCCCGTGGCCATCCTCTTTCTCTTCCTTCATTAATTGCTCTTGTCTGCATTAGGCTCCACACGACCCCGTGTTCGCTGGGCACGGCCCCATGTGCAGAAGCGTATCTGTACTATCAAGATTTGCAAGATTCTGTGAATCTTAGCGTGACCACGCCCCGTGCTGAGCTGGGCACTCCTCCGTGGTGGGAATAGAAGCTTCCACAGTTTTGTCAATTTCTTCAGACACCTGACCACGCCCCCGTGTCCGCTGGGCACGAGCCGTGGTCAGCCTTCTGTTTCTTGTTTTTGCTTTTGCTTGGGGAGATGCTATCAAGGGGTCGGGCATGCCACGTTTATTCCTTTTCTTTGTATTTATGTTAGTTTTTGCTGCATATTTGTTCCTTTTGTTCATTTAAGCTTGTTTGGTCCTGAAAATACAAAAGGAAGACAAAAGCACACTTTTCCCAACATTAGTACTAAAAAAGGGTTAGTTTTATGCCTCATTTGATGTAATTTATATGTTGCATTTTACACACATCAAATACCCCCACACTTGAATCTTTGCTTGTCCTCAAGCAAAACTCTTTATTTTGTGGCTTACACACCCAAATGGAAAGGGTAGAAGAAAAGTTTTGGGCTTGTCTTGAGTGTCGGGAATCCAAGATCTTTATTGGGTTTTAATTTTATACTATTTACAATCCTATTCGTTATGATTTATTTAGAAAGTTTCATAAGAGAAATAACATGCATGTTTAAAATTCCATTTATATACAAGTTCACATACCTCACGGGAGATCATTCAACACTCTGCCGAAGATGTATTTTTGTGAAACACTCGAGACCGGCATGGAACTTACTTCTACCATATGCTTGCCAAGCAATCAATCCTCCTCCTTTTTAACTAAAAACCTTTGTAAATATCAAGAGGACTTGGGGAAGGGTTAGGCTTGGGTTAAAGGTAGGTGGTTTTGGGTTAGTGGTTAGTAAAAAGAGCTAAAAGCGTAAAAAGCGTCGGTCGTCGTAAAACTTTTTGTTTTTTTGTGACTTTTATTCAAACTAAGCATTTTCAAACAAAGTTTCTTTGAGGAACTTGTTTGTTTATTGCTAGACTTCAATTTTTTTTTTGATAAGGAACGCCATAAGAAGACCGAGCTTTTTACTAAAATAAGGGGTTTAAAAGAAAAAGGGTTTTGGTGGGTAAAGGGTGTTTGTATTGTGGGTTTAGAGACGAAAGGTTTAGGCTCAAATGGGTTAACTAGGGGGATTTTGGGTAGGTGATAAAGAAAATGAAAAATAATGGTGTTGAAAGGAAAATGGGTTAGTTCTAATGCCTCCATCATTTACTTACTTAGGTTTAAGTTGGTAAGGACATGGAATGTATCGTCGTGGCAAGTTCTAGAGTCGTAAGAACTAAGCGGTTATTCACACAAGAAACGAAAAATGAGCATTTAGTTTAAAGATGTATGCTTGTGTGCTCAATAAAGGCTCAAAACTCACTTATTGTGGGAACGGGTTTATAATGTGATCAAGTATATATAATCAAATTTTAACTAGATTTGTCATGCCATTTCATAATTTTCTTATCTTGGTTCTTTTTATCACAACGCTATCGGTTGTAAATTTGTAAAAATATAACCTTTTTAGAACTTGTTATTCCCAAATTAAACCAAGACAAATAAAAAAAAATGAAAAGTTTTTGAAAAAATTTGGGGTGATTAGCGATTCCAATAGAGTTTTGTGTAAGGCTTGTTATTAGGACTTGCAAAATTCAAGGATTTAGCATCCCCCCCACACTTAAATTACACATTGTCCTCAATATGTCCCAAAAATAAGTTTTTAGGTTAGTTGAATGTGTAAAAAGGTGTTGAAAAAACAAAATTTATGTTACTGGGCGTCTGGACACGGGCCCGTGTTGGTCCGGGCACGACCCCGTGCTCAGATCGGCAGTATCATATTAAACAGAAGGCTGGGCACGGGGGCGTGTTCAGTGAGCACGGCCCCGTGTCTAGTTACCTGTACTGGGCATTTTCTGCAGAACCTCGGGCACGGGGGCGTGTTGGGCTGAGCACGGCCCCGTGCTGAACTTGCTGTAGTGAAGAAAATTTGTCGGGAGGCTCTGTTTTTGTGCATGTGGTGTGGTTTCAAGGTTCCCTTAGTAACCTCCACCATGTCGTGTGTGTTTTACCATTATAACACCATCTAAACACCATTTAACACTTAGAAACCATCATTCATTCAAGAGTAAAATACATAATTCTGAGAAAATAAGAACTAAAGACTAGGATAAGTAGGTCATAAAAGTCAAGAAATCTTAAACCACAAAGAAGTCCTAGCCTAAGTGTTTTTATTATAAGAGCAAAATTTCCGAAAAGATGATTCTTTCGGTTGAAAAAGGCATGTAGAACTTCTTCTCCGGAAAGGGCTCCTTACACATCGTTAAGCCATTCTTCTATCTCCCGGGGGAGAAGGAAGGCAGGCTCATTAGCTTCCTCATGTGGAGAAGGTGCGACTTCCACCGGAACCTCTTGTAAGGCGTCAAGAGGAGGTTCCGGGGGGATGTCATCCCATCCGATGGGATTAATAACTTCTTATGCCAAGTTCCAATCTTCTTGAGGGAAGATTGGTTCCATAGGAGGCATTGCAAGAATGTTCAACCTTTGGTGCAAAAGGTTGATTTCTTGGAAGCTATTTTCTAGCCCCACCGTTAGATAGTTGATACGGTCGATTCGGACTTCTTCTACGGATGTCATTTCGTCGAGTGCCTCTCTTAGCGCCATTACGTAACGCACAAGGGTTGCTTCGATCGAAGGCCTTCGTTCCCTGCGACTGTTCCTTGAGTGAGCTGAAGAGGTTCCGCTATTCTGGCTCGACATTCTAAGAAAACAGGTCGAAAAATTCAAATTAATGAAACATTAACTCCGGCGACGGCCCCGTGCTCGCTGAGCACGGCCCCGTGGCCACCAATCTGCAGGTTTTTGAAACAAGGAATCTTGTAGTTTTAAATTATTTTTCTGGATTTTGAAACATTTCTGAGCAGAAATAACTTAAAACAGTGTTGCAAAACTTATTTTTGATTAGATTCCTTGAATAAAAACCTAACAAATATCACAATAAAGCTTGAAAACTTGAAGATTTCAAGCTTTATTGGAGGTTTTGAGGAGTTAGAGAAGAAGAAGGCAATAGACAAAAGTAGTAAAGACAAGATGGTTGTTGAGAACCATCTTTAGAATATATCTTATAGGGTATATGTGAAGATCCCACCAGATCTTTGTCTTTGGAATAGGTCCAAGAGTGCAGGAATCTTGCTGCATTTATAGAAAACGACAGCACGCTGACCACGGCCCCGTGTAGGCTGGACACGGCCCCGTGGTCAGACAAGAATCTGACACTTTTTGTCCGTATTCTGACTTAAAGTCAGACACAAATCTTCAGGTGGGCACGGGGGTGTGTTGACCTGGACACGGTCCCGTGGCTAAAGGTTTTTATGAAGTTTTCTCTCTATTTTAAGGAATTTATCCAGATCGGGCGGTTCCTTACTGGATGGAACAACACCGAAGTGCCTGAGGTACCTTAATTGCCCTAGTTTTAGACAAGAACGCAAGAGGTTATCAGAAAGGGTGAATCCTAAGCTAAATACCGGTGGGCGAGACCAACCTTTATTTCCCTTATACGGGCTCTCGTTAAAGAAGGTATATGTCGAATCGCTCAGGTCTATGTATGTATCGGCGGAGACCGATGAAGTGTCCTTCACGACACAATCAACACAGGGACGACTATAGCTCATGTCCTCACAAGAGTTAGAGGTGCTTTCGGGAACTACGATGATGTTAGATTTCAAATGCGATCTCAATAATTCTCCTTGATCGTCATCTTGAGATGAATTACTCATTTCCATCTCAAGCTCTTTTATCAGTTGGAGAATTACCTCTTCCATTTGAAATAATTCTTCGAGAATCATATCATCTAGAAGAGATGATGGAGAGCATTCGAGGGAGAGATAGGGATTGTTTTTACTTTCGCCCATCTTAAGGTTATAGGAAACGATGGGTCTATATAGTGGGGAGTGTAATTTAAAAAATAACATTTTAAATTTTCATGAGATCCGCCACATATTTGACACCACGCACCATAAGAGGAGCGAAACTAAAAATGATCAGTATCACTCATGTTTGTGTCAGAAATTACCAACTGTCGGGATCTTATAGTTCTGTTTTCAGTATCTGAAACTTGGGCACGAGGGCGTGTTCAGTGGGCACGGCCCCGTGTTCAGCTACTGTCTGACTTAAAACAGGATTGCTAGTACCAAAGATTGGGCACGGGGGCGGGTTCAGCGGGCACGGCCCCGTGCTGAGCTCTACAGAAGCTGAAAAATCTAGAAAAATCCTAAAAAAACATAAAAATAAGAAAAAAGATTAGGCCGTTGATTCCTAACTTTCTTAAAATCCTTGTGTCACCGGCAACGGCGCCAAAAACTTGGTGTGTGTAAGGTGTGTTATGTTTTTATTGATATTTTAAGCCCATTTTACACATTAGTCAAGTTTTAAATTTATAAAACACGATATTATACTAACACTAAACACACACATGGGTAAGTGCACCCATCGTGAGCGTAGTATAGCATTGGTAAGATACCGAGGTCGTCCAAGGACACAAGAGCTTTTAGTACCGGTTTATCCTCAACGTCTAATCAAATCAAAGTTTTAGAAAAGGTTTTAAACATGAAAAATAAAAACTAAAATGCTGAAAATAAAAATAAAAATAAAACAGATAGACAAGATGAATCACTTGGATCCGACTCGCCTTTAACGTAACCTTTGATGATTTCCACACTTTTGCACTTTTTAAGAGATTATCGTAGTTATAGTAGTAGGCCCCTCTTTTGAAGGTGACGTTACCCTCAACCCAGTGGTTTGAGTCAGCAAGGATACAATCCCAAAGGGTTGGAATATTGGAAGATAATTAATTAAGTTATTAATGTGTAAAGTGGTAGGCCTCTCTTATGAAGGCGACGGTACCCTCGGCTAAGTGGTTTGAGTCAGCAGGGATACAATCCTAAGTAGCCGGTTTAATGTATTAATAGTAGTTTACAAATGAGGGGATCAAGCCATTCGTACCCCCGCCATCCAATACCAGTGGGTATTGAAGGAGGTCCTAGTAAGCTTAACCCAGGTCCTTGCAGGATCTATACACTGAACAAGGCAAGAACCTTACCAAACCATTCCCTTAACCCCCCGACCAGGTAGCCAACATATCTCTATATAGACCGTAGAGATATGAATGGTGAAAATCTTTTACTTTATATAGACAGTAAAGTAATGCCAAGACACCACGGACAAATGATAAAGAAGTTTCACCTTCAACATAAGAAACTAGTTATTAAAGTCATTAATACAAAACCAAGTAAAAAGTGCGAAAAGATTAAAAATCAAAAGTATTACATTAAATGCTTGTCTTCACCAAGTGATGTAAGAGACTTAGCCAAACATGGCCTTTGATTTACAAGAACTCTTACGATCAATCTTGGATCCCGAGACTACTACACACTCTAAGGTGGATGATGGATGATGGTGGTGGATGTGGGTGTTGTAGTGGTGGTAAAGTGAGAGAGAGGTGGTGTCACACCCCGACCACGTAAAACAACAAATCGTGGCGGAAACGTCGGGGAGTGTCGTAACAGAATCATTGTTTCATAACCATGGATTAAATAATTTCGTTTTATTGAATTAGTGAACTCATTGTTTTATTACAAATCAGATAAATACAAATATTATCTTTCAAGTTTTAAAGTCGCTAAGGCATGAGTCCATCCTATGTATAGCATGCATCAACAATCATCACATAACAGCACATGAAACATGTGTAAAAATAGGTACGTCAGCATAAAAATGCCTGTGAGATACATAGGTTTTATTATAATAGGATTCATGACTTATGATTTTAGAGAAAAATATTTAATCAAAAATAGTCATGAACCTTAAAATATTTTCTTTTATAAATCATACTAAAATTTATAAGAAATCAGATGATATAACAGAATAATGCATAGGTAAATAAATAACTAAATAAAATGAGTTTGTATAAAATATGTTGTTTGTAAAACAATATTTTGATAAAAAGGTTTGTAGTATATATATATATATATATAAAAATACTTTGGTTTTAAGAAAGTCGAATAAGTAATATATTATAATATATTTCAGTTCCAAAATAATTAAACAGATAGTATATTAAATATACTTTAGTCGTCAAAATAATAGTTTTCAGTAGTATATCAAAAGTATACTTTGGTTTTATTAATAACATATTAAACTATGCTTTGGTTTTAGGGTTATTGGATTTTTTTTCACCCTTAACTATTGGCCATTGGCCGCTGCCACCCCCAACTATCACTTTGTCGTCCGCCACCCCCAACTTAACATTTAGTATGTTCTGTCACCAGATCACTAACTTTTGATCCGGCTACTATACTTTTGGGGGTGTCCTAAGATCCCTAAAACCTTCCCAAGATCCCCATGACACCCCAAAAAGTGTAGTAACATGATCAAACGTTAGTGATCAGTTAACGACATGGTGACAGAACACACTAAGTGTTTAAGTTGGGGGTGACGGGCGTCAAAGTGATAGTTGGGGGTGGCAGCGGCCAATAGCCGATAGTTGGAGGTGATAAAATCTAATAACCCTTGGTTTTATAAATAACATATTAAACTATGTTTTGGTTTTATAAATAACATATCAAACTATGTTTTAATAATTAACAAAATATATGTTGGTTTTGTACAATATCACACATGAGAGCATATCAAACTATACTTTGGGAGTATAACAAAATATACAATAAAAATGTGATTTGGAATTCATTCAGACCTGAGTGTATCAAAATACACCTTTGAGACTATAGAAATACCACAAAGGCAATCCCTATTTGGATAAAATATCGGTTTCTGACATTCCATGACAACAGGAATGGGGTGTCAAATCCTATAGCGCTATATCATACTACCAACCGGTCTGGTGAACATAAAATAAGTACTATCCAACAATTTAATTTTATAATCTTTGAAAAATTAGAGTTTAAACCATAAATAATCATTCAGATTATCAAAAGATAAGTACTAATATGTATAATCAATTATACTTTTGAAATCATGAACATAACAATTAGGTACACATGTTTCACCCCAAAATATTGAAAACAGTAAAAGAGGGGACTATGTACTCACTTGAGAATGCTTAGAAGTCTTGAATAACAACCAAGTAACGCTAGAGGGATCACGGAATCAAACGGCACCTAATATAGGTAACTAAGTAAATAAACCGGACCAAAATCGGAAGATCGGATAGAATGAGGTTTCGTAAGCCAAATGAGTATGGGAACTCATGTAATATGGTTTAACAAAGCCTACATACTAAATCGAAACCTAACCTAAGTGCTTACGACCCATTACGACCCGTTTAGGTAGCTTACGCTACTTTAACGCGTCATTCGCGTAAAACGCGTTTGGACCGCCTAACTAGTCCTATGACAAGTAATATATGCCTTAACATGTCTAATAATGTTGCCTAATCAGTTTAGATGTCAAAATTTATGTTGCATATGCTTAAAATGAATTTATGCGTAAAAAGGGCATTTTTGGTCATTTACCTAAGGCATATAAACTACCTATCATACAACTACTTAAACGAAGTGACCATAAGGTATAACCTTGGAAGGTTATTCCCTATAAAACTATGGTCACAAAATATGTTTGGTCGAATCCTACTGATTAACCAAACGGGTCGGGTTCGAAAGTCTAAGCAGTTGTTTAGACCGCTTATCTTACGACCCTATATAAGCACTAATCTAAAAGTGACGAGTTAAACATGTTAAAACATGTTTAACGATGTGACAACCCGGATAATTAGGGTTAGCATTGCTTGTTAACATTTGCTTGGAATCCCATAACTTTTAGCGTGTGTCTCTATGTTTATCTGCTTATGATTACGTGTGTTTACCTGATTAACTATACATGAAATTGTAAACATGTTTGTGTGTTGTACAACTGATTTAGAGAACCAACTCCTAGCACGTAAATGAGTCTAATCGGATCACATTTAGGCATGGGCTTAGCAAAACCCACATGGGATTGACATGGGCCATATGGTGTGACATGTAGGTTTGGGCCACTTAGAAATTATATCACATATCATTACTGTTTACATTTAGTTCTGTGGTTTGTAACCCTTCTCACCCGAACGCTTACTGGGCCGACACACCGGGCCTCATGCCACCCATTGGCTACCCGGCCTAATAAAACCCATGATCGAGTGATATGGTTTAAATCTAAAAGTGTAGCCCAAAGGTTCGTAATCCGATAGCACGATGTGGCCCATTGACCGAATTACTGAAGTGTTTTGACAGCCCACGTGAATGGGCTTAAGCCCATTGCGGCTAACTTGTAACCGCCCCAACCTTTATCAAATCAAATGCATGAATTAGGTTCCTGATTAGTTGGCAACTAAAAACTAAAACCCTACTCTTTCTCACTTAAGTTGCGACGGCAGAGGAGACCCCCCCACCTCGAGGAATTCTCCTGGTGGATCGAGTGATTTGGTTAGTAATATTATTATATCATTAGTTGCTTTGTTTTGTGGGGCCAATATCTTGTAACATTAGTACATGTGCTATGCATTGAAAGTGCAACCAACTTGATAATGATCACTGCATTGTCGGCTATTATGTTTCAAATGTGCATGAAAGTTGTCAGTTGACATGTGGTTTGTAACACCTGTGTCATTTCAACCATCAAACAAATGCCCAACCAGTGAAATATTGTATTTCATACTTGGGATTTGTAAAAATATGTGTATCGTTTACACATATCAATTCTTGTTCGATTTCAAACACTATATCGCTTTCTGGAAGGTTATACGCGCACTGATGCGTAAATATAACCAGTTTAATGCAACGAACACTCCGGAATAGTGAAATAGGCTTAACATACCTTAAATAACCTATACATAACTTAGATATAAGTTTTGGAAGGTTTGGTGTGGTGAAATCAAAGTTAAATCGCTTACAGGGACTAAAGTTGACAAACTACGAAAGTATGCCAATTTGAACTGTAACAGACCTTCCGGAACATGACCATAAGTTAAACATACCATAAATATCCTTTACATAGCTTAGAAATAGGCTTTGAGGGGTTCGGTATGCTAAAATAAACTTTTGTGTCATTCAGGGACTAAAAGTGTCAAAAAGTGCACAAGTTTGCATTTTCGCGCATAACTTACGTTCTGAATACATCTGGACATCCAAAAATTTATGTGGGCATGACTACATTATATTTTAGTGTTCGCCTTAAGAAAAATCCATTCGTCGCGTCATTTGGATCGTTTTTCGCGCTTATGCGCATTCCGTCGTAATTAAGCGAACATCGCGTTCGTACGGCTAAACGAACCGACATCCGAGATATTTTTGAGCATGTTTTAAGTTCCCTATACTTTAACTTCATTTTAGAGCTTTGAAATGGGGTTAACGGGCCTTAAACGTGTCAAAAATGGGCTGATTGCACTGCAGGGACCAAAACTGTAATTCTGCCAAAATAAGCTTACGGACCGTAACATCCATAACCTTACGGTCCGTAAGGCAACCTGCAGACCAGATGCAGTGTATTAACAGCCTGTTTGCAGCTGTTTTAACCACAACCACATGTTTGCAACTTGCCTAATCTGTTAATAAACATCATTTTTAGCCACCATAAGGTCGTGACAAGTGTACGGCTCGGATCGTGGCACGATATTCAAGAAACGATCCTAGCGGCTCTACTTTATCTATAAATACCCACCCCCCTTTGGCTTAAAAACCCACAAATCTGATTGAAAAGACTCTAAGTTGGAACCTTCGTTTCATACCTGAGCTATTTTGATCTGGGTTAGCATTCGGGGACCCTGGGTAAGTATTCTTTCGTTCTTTTCCTTATTTTACTGCTTTTCGAGTCAGAAAGTCAAACTTTGTTTGACTTTCAGCGTTGACCAGTAATGGTCAATGCGAAGTTCGTTTGAACTTCGCAACGTGATTGTAATCACGATGGTCATAGTCCTTTGGGACTATGCCTACTGATTACCACGTTGTCTAGGGTCGTAGGGTAAGCGATCTGATAAATCGCTTATACCTCGAACCCGACCCAGTTTGGTCGATCATTAGGATCCGACCAAACACATTAGGTGACCATAGTAGGTAGGGAATAACCTTCCGAGGTTATACCCTATGGTCACATCGTTTAAGTAGTTGTATGATAGGTAGTTTATATGCCTTAGGTAAATTACCAGAATACCCTTTTCATGTATAATTGGTAATTAAGCATATGTAACCTAAACCTTTGTCACATAACTGATTATGTAACATGTTTAGGCATATAACACTTGTCATAGGACTAGTTAGGCGGTCCGAACGCGTTTCACGCGAACGACGCGTTAAAGTAGCATAAGCTACCTAAACGGGTCGTAATGGGTCGTAGACACTTAGATTAAGTTTCATTTAGTATGTAGGCTTTGTTAAACCAAATGACACGAGTCTCTACACTCGTTTGGTTTACAAACCCTAATGCTACCCGATCTTCCGATTTAGGTCCGGTTTATTAATGTAGCTACCTATACTAGGTGCCGTTTGATATCCGCGATCTCTAGCATTGTTTAGTTGTTACTCAAGGACTACTGAGCAATCTCAGGTGAGTACATAGACCCCTCTTTTACTGTTTTCCAAACTGTTTTGGGGTGGAACACATGTGCCTACTTGTTACTTTCATGCTTTCCTGTTTTGACATCATATACTTGCTATGTTCATTAGTACATTATAGTACATGATTTCATTACATTTTATGCTATGTATGCCCATTGTGTGCGTACTTAGTACATCGTTTTACATTACATTTCATGCTATGTATGCCCATTGTGTGCGTACTTAGTACATCGTTCTACATTACATTTCATGCTATGTATGCCCATTGTGTGCGTACTTAGTACATTGTTTTACATTACATTTCATGCTATGTATGCCCATTGTGTGCGTACTTAGTACATCGTTCTACATTACATTTCATGCTATGTATGCCCATTGTGTGCGTACTTAGTACATTGTTTTACATTACTTTTCTGTTGCATATGCTTATCCAGCATATGAACACATTATACTACATATTGAACCGTTGTAATCATTTGACTGTGATCCGTTGATATCTGTGAACCGTTTGTATCTGTGAACCGTGTGAACCGTATTTGACATAGACATTTCGGCATAGACATTTTAACATGATTGACATTTAATCATGCATTTTCCCACAAAACATAACTTTGATTTAAACCAAGTTTTACTTCAATACTTTGTTTTTGTGTATATGGTTTAGTTGAGACATTTCACTTGCCATACATGATATTTTGACATAGACATTTGACATGGATATTTGACATAGACATTTTGACATTGGTTTGGTTTGATTAAGTGATTAAGTAACGATGCGTGTGTAATATGATACAAGCATGGTGGATACGCCGCTGGTACTTCCTATATATAAGTGTTTGTATGGTATTACATATTGTAGCGTTATTTGAATCATTTCAGTTTGATACATATAACATTTTATACAAATAACATACTTTTCACAAGACATTGTTTTACAAACAACTTATCTTATACAAATCCATTTTACTATGGTTATTCATTTAACCATACATTATTCATTTATTTATACATATCATCTGAACTCATTGTTTTTCAAATGATTTACAAAACAAAGCAAATTACAAGGTTCATGACTAAACATTTTCTCAAACATAAGTCATGGAACCTATTTTCACAAAACCTATGTATCTCACAGGCATTTTTATGCTGACGTACCTATTTTCACATGTGTTTTTCAGGAACTGTTGCATAAGATGATCAAGATACATATAGGCAGACTTTGGCTTTAGTGACAATAAAAGATGCAAGACTAGTTAATTTTGTTGTATTTCCTTGATTGATTAGACATTGTAACACTTTTAATCAATAAAACGAAACTTCAATTGCCATGGATTTGAAACAATTAATTCTGTTACAACACTCCCCGATGTTTCCGCCGCGTTTCGTATGTTCTACGTGGTCGGGGTGTGACAGAAAAGATGGTATCAGAGCCAATGGTTATAGGGAATTAGGTTATTAGTAATGCTTTGACCTAGTCTATAACTTTCTTAGGACCCTAACGCGAGTTTACTTGCGTTTAGTCATAAAACAATACCGTCACCTATCCTTAGGCGACGACCACAACAAGAACATAAATTTCAAAACCGCTTTGAAAACTAATCATCTGTTCTAGGATGATTTATTACAAGGTTTTGAACCCTCTATTGTAAGGTTTTGAACCCTCTGTTATATGGTTTTGAACCCCTTTGAATTTTCAAAATCTCGTCAAGGTTTTGGGTTTTAAATAATGTGAACACGTGCAAACTGGAAGGGTGAATGCCTGTATTCTGGGTTTTCTGTCTAGGCAAGCACTTCGTATACATCTCATCAGACGCGAGACCAGTTGTGCTTACCTGGGAATTCTTGGGATGAGTGTTCACTTATAGGCGAGCATATCTTCGCAATACATTATTTTTGACCTATTTACTTTTCACCGGGTCGTTTGTTGCTTTGTAGTAACAAACAAATGACCACTATCCTTGCTTTCATCAGATTTGTTTCATCTCATTCTTTTCGTCTAATCCTCTCACTCGTTTCATTTCATGTTCCCTCTTTTAGAATGCCTCCTCGACGCGAAAGCCAGATAGCGACTGCCGAGTTGGCAGAAATCATTGCGCAGCAAATGGCTGCTCAATTCCCAAACCTCTTTGCTCAATGGAATCAAGCCAACAACAACAACAATGGTCCATGCAATTTCAAGAGTTTTAACTCGGCGAAACCACTCAAGTTTAGTGGTTCTGAGGGAGCGACTGGGCTTCTTCAATGGTTCGAGAGCATCGAGAATACTTTCCGCCACGTGCAGTGTCCTGACAATCGCAAGGTCGAGTTTGCTTCGAGTGTGTTCCAGAAGAGAGCCCTTACGTGGTGGAACGGGGTTATGAGAGATCGTGGTGCAGAAGTTGCTCTAGCACAGACATGGGCTGAACTTAGGGCCCTTATGATGAAGGAATTCTGTCCTCGACACGAGATCAGGGCTTTGGAAAGGGAATTTGATGATCTTAAGCAAGACAGCGGTGAGCATCGAGCCTACACGGACCGTTATGAGGAGTTAAGTCTGTTATGCCCAAACATGGTCACGCCTTTGGATAAGGCGATCGAAAAGTACATTGATGGCCTTCCCGACTCAATACAAGACATTTTGACTGGTAGCAACCCTACTACTGTTAGGCAGGCCATTGAGTTATCTGCAACCTTGACTGAATCGCAGATCAGGAAACGTAAGCTTTTCCGAAAGGGTGACAAGAAACTGGTCGAGGAATCGAAACCAATCGAGGAATCAAAGACCATGGATGAACAGACTGGATCCTCTAAGAAGTCAAAGAAGCGAAAGGCTTCTCAGAACTTCGCCGTGGTCGCTCACAATGATCAAGCCGTCCCCAACCAACCAGCTCAACCCCCTGCCAGGAAACCCTACAAAGGAACTGCACCCTTGTGCAACCAATGTGGCCTACATCATCATCATGCTGGTGTGAAGTGCCGCACATGCCAAGTTTGCGGACTTATAGGTCATACAGCGAGGGTTTGCCCAACAGCAGCAGCACCAAATCAGATTAACAACAATCCTGCTCAAGCTCGTTTCCCACTGGGATCTTGCTACAACTGTGGCGAGATGGGCCATTTTAGTAGAAATTGCCCAAGACTTGCTGATGCAAATCCAGCGCAGGGATGAGTATCTGACCGACAGAAGATAACGCTGTTTAGAAAATAATCGAGCCTTGTGTATTATTTTCTTTTATCACAATCTATGAAACAGTTGTTGTTATTGTTGTTTATAAATAAATCTTTCATTTACATTTCAATAGGTTTATGTGGTTGCATGTATAAACATATCCCATACAATACCGACAATCAAGGAACCGCATTCCTTGAAGAACAGACTACTTCCAAATTTCTTCCCTTGTATAATCTCTTGCGTTTCCACGAAAATCCTAAGTACCCGTTTCTTCCAAGAGAAACGATGTACGAGGCGCCAAGTTAATAGCAATCAATAACAAGAAAATAACAATTAAACAATTATGTGGTTATGTGCTTGTGTGTTATCCTTTATGTGTCATGTGATCCAATTTATGTTATTCAAATCCTCGTAAAATCTTACATATCTTTGTGCAAGAGATTCATAGTAGGATACCCAAAGGTACTACTTAAATCCTTAATGGACTTCTACGTTGTAGTTAAAGTCCCTTGGATTATAATGTACTACTTCATAATTAGACCCTTTAGTGGTCTAGTTAAACAGATTGATCCAAAAATCTGATTAGGGATATCATGTGATGATATAGCTGAAAGGACTCCTTAGTGGCCTAATTAAGAAGATCCTCTGTTGATCTAATTAAAAGGACCCTATGGTAGTCTAGTCACTCTCATCTCAGGTTTGATATCTTTCCCCACAACATTTCAAAACAAACTGTGCGGACTGTGCAAGGAATTACGTAATTATGGATGCATACATAATTATGGAATTTAGTGCACAGAAATCACAGCAAGTTCTATCATGTATCAAGAGTTAACCCTATTCATTTCCAATTCTGATGAAGCATCCGTTGAGGAAAAATGAACTAGCTATTCATTTTTCACTTCTGAAGAATATCCGTTGAGGAAATGAATATCCGTTGTTTATCTTTTCATTTCCATTCTGAAGAATAACCGTTGAGGAAAATGAATTATCCATTCATTTTCGTTTTAAAGAATATCCGTTGAGGAAATGAATATCCGTTGTTTATCTTTTCATTTCCATTCTGAAGAATAACCGTTGAGGAAAATGAATTATCCATTCATTTTCGTTCTAAAGAATATCCGTTGAGGAAATGAATATCCGTTGTTTATCTTTTCATTTCCATTCTGAAGAATAACCGTTGAGGAAAATGAATTATCCATTCATTTTCGTTCTAAAGAATATCCGTTGAGGAAATGAATATCCGTTGTTTATCTTTTCATTTCCATTCTGAAGAATAACCGTTGAGGAAAATGAATTATCCATTCATTTTCGTTCTAAAGAATATCCGTTGAGGAAATGAATATCCGTTGTTTATCTTTTCATTTCCATTCTGAAGAATAACCGTTGAGGAAAATGAATTATCCATTCATTTTCGTTCTAAAGAATATCCGTTGAGGAAATGAATATCCGTTGTGAAATCCTTCATTTCCAACTCTGAGGAAGCAACCGTTGAAAATGACTCCGTTAGTTCATTTTCGTTTCTGAAGATTTATCCGTTGAGGAAATGAATATCCGTTGTGTAATCCTTCATTTCCAACTCTGAGGAAATAACCGTTGAAAATGACTCCGTTAGTTCATTTTCGTTTCTGAAGAATATCCGTTGAGAGAAATGAATATCCGTTGATTTTTCTTTCATTTCAAATTCTGAAGAACAAACCGTTGAGGAAAATGACCCCGTTTGTTCATTTTCGTTCTGAAGAATATCCGTTGAGAGAAATGAATATCCGTTGATTTTTCTTTCATTTCAAATTCTGAAGAACAAACCGTTGAGGAAAATGACCCCGTTTGTTCATTTTCGTTCTGAAGAATATCCGTTGAGAGAAATGAATATCCGTTGTTTATCTTTTCATTTCCATTCTGAAGAATAACCGTTGAGGAAAATGAATTATCCATTCATTTTCGTTCTAAAGAATATCCGTTGAGGAAATGAATATCCGTTGTGAAATCCTTCATTTCCAACTCTGAGGAAGCAACCGTTGAAAATGACTCCGTTAGTTCATTTTCGTTTCTGAAGATTTATCCGTTGAGGAAATGAATATCCGTTGTGTAATCCTTCATTTCCAACTCTGAGGAAATAACCGTTGAAAATGACTCCGTTAGTTCATTTTCGTTTCTGAAGAATATCCGTTGAGAGAAATGAATATCCGTTGATTTTTCTTTCATTTCAAATTCTGAAGAACAAACCGTTGAGGAAAATGACCCCGTTTGTTCATTTTCGTTCTGAAGAATATCCGTTGAGAGAAATGAATATCCGTTGATTTTTCTTTCATTTCAAATTCTGAAGAACAAACCGTTGAGGAAAATGACCCCGTTTGTTCATTTTCGTTCTGAAGAATATCCGTTGAGAGAAATGAATATCCGTTGATTTTTCTTTCATTTCAAATTCTGAAGAACAAACCGTTGAGGAAAATGACCCCGTTTGTTCATTTTCGTTCTGAAGAATATCCGTTGAGAGAAATGAATATCCGTTGATTTTTCTTTCATTTCAAATTCTGAAGAACAAACCGTTGAGGAAAATGACCCCGTTTGTTCATTTTCGTTCTGAAGAATATCCGTTAAGGGAAATGTATATCCGTTTAGTTAATTCCTTTATTTTCCATTTCCGAAGAACCCGTTGAAGAAAATGACCCTGTTCGTTCATTTTCGCTTCTGAAAAATATCCGTTGAGGAAAATAATCAGATTATGCTTTACATATCTTTGATGACTATTTGAAACAAAGTCATAGACAGACTCCTACGAATTAATTTCGGGACGAAATTTCCTAAAGTAGGGGAGACTGTAACACCTGTGTCATTTCAACCATCAAACAAATGCCCAACCAGTGAAATCTTGTATTTCATACTTGGGATTTGTAAAAATATGTGTATCGTTTACACATATCAATTCTTGTTCGATTTCAAACACTATATCGCTTTCTGGAAGGTTATACGCGCACTGATGCGTAAATATAACCAGTTTAATGCAACGAACACTCCGGAATAGTGAAATAGGCTTAACATACCTTAAATAACCTATACATAACTTAGATATAAGTTTTGGAAGGTTTGGTGTGGTGAAATCAAAGTTAAATCGCTTACAGGGACTAAAGTTGACAAACTGCGAAAGTATGCCAATTTGAACTGTAACAGACCTTCCGGAACATGACCATAAGTTAAACATACCATAAATATCCTTTACATAGCTTAGAAATAGGCTTTGAGGGGTTCGGTATGCTAAAATAAACTTTTGTGTCATTCAGGGACTAAAAGTGTCAAAAAGTGCACAAGTTTGCATTTTCGCGCATAACTTACGTTCTGAATACATCTGGACATCCAAAAATTTATGTGAGCATGACTACATTATATTTTAGTGTTCGCCTTAAGAAAAATCCATTCGTCGCGTCATTTGGATCGTTTTTCGCGCTTATGCGCATTCCGTCGTAATTAAGCGAACATCGCGTTCGTACGGCTAAACGAACCGACATCCGAGATATTTTTGAGCATGTTTTAAGTTCCCTATACTTTAACTTCATTTTAGAGCTTTGAAATGGGGTTAACGGGCCTTAAACGTGTCAAAAATGGGCTGATTGCACTGCAGGGACCAAAACTGTAATTCTGCCAAAATAAGCTTACGGACCGTAACATCCATAACCTTACGGTCCGTAAGGCAACCTGCAGACCAGATGCAGTGTATTAACAGCCTGTTTGCAGCTGTTTTAACCACAACCACATGTTTGCAACTTGCCTAATCTGTTAATAAACATCATTTTTAGCCACCATAAGGTTGTGACAAGTGTACGGCTCGGATCGTGGCACGATATTCAAGAAACGATCCTAGCGGCTCTACTTTATCTATAAATACCCACCCCCCTTTGGCTTAAAAACCCACAAATCTGATTGAAAAGACTCTAAGTTGGAACCTTCGTTTCATACCTGAGCTATTTTGATCTGGGTTAGCATTCGGGGACCCTGGGTAAGTATTCTTTCGTTCTTTTCCTTATTTTACTGCTTTTCGAGTCAGAAAGTCAAACTTTGTTTGACTTTCAGCGTTGACCAGTAATGGTCAATGCGAAGTTCGTTTGAACTTCGCAACGTGATTGTAATCACGATGGTCATAGTCCTTTGGGACTATGCCTACTGATTACCACGTTGTCTAGGGTCGTAGGGTAAGCGATCTGATAAATCGCTTATACCTCGAACCCAACCCAGTTTGGTCGATCATTAGGATCCGACCAAACACATTAGGTGACCATAGTAGGTAGGGAATAACCTTCCGAGGTTATACCCTATGGTCACATCGTTTAAGTAGTTGTATGATAGGTAGTTTATATGCCTTAGGTAAATTACCAGAATACCCTTTTCATGTATAATTGGTAATTAAGCATATGTAACCTAAACCTTTGTCACATAACTGATTATGTAACATGTTTAGGCATATAACACTTGTCATAGGACTAGTTAGGCGGTCCGAACGCGTTTCACGCGAACGACGCGTTAAAGTAGCATAAGCTACCTAAACGGGTCGTAATGGGTCGTAGACACTTAGATTAAGTTTCATTTAGTATGTAGGCTTTGTTAAACCAAATGACACGAGTCTCTACACTCGTTTGGTTTACAAACCCTAATGCTACCCGATCTTCCGATTTAGGTCCGGTTTATTAATGTAGCTACCTATACTAGGTGCCGTTTGATATCCGCGATCTCTAGCATTGTTTAGTTGTTACTCAAGGACTACTGAGCAATCTCAGGTGAGTACATAGACCCCTCTTTTACTGTTTTCCAAACTGTTTTGGGGTGGAACACATGTGCCTACTTGTTACTTTCATGCTTTCCTGTTTTGACATCATATACTTGCTATGTTCATTAGTACATTATAGTACATGATTTCATTACATTTTATGCTATGTATGCCCATTGTGTGCGTACTTAGTACATCGTTTTACATTACATTTCATGCTATGTATGCCCATTGTGTGCGTACTTAGTACATCGTTCTACATTACATTTCATGCTATGTATGCCCATTGTGTGCGTACTTAGTACATTGTTTTACATTACATTTCATGCTATGTATGCCCATTGTGTGCGTACTTAGTACATCGTTCTACATTACATTTCATGCTATGTATGCCCATTGTGTGCGTACTTAGTACATTGTTTTACATTACTTTTCTGTTGCATATGCTTATCCAGCATATGAACACATTATACTACATATTGAACCGTTGTAATCATTTGACTGTGATCCGTTGATATCTGTGAACCGTTTGTATCTATGAACCGTGTGAACCGTATTTGACATAGACATTTCGGCATAGACATTTTAACATGATTGACATTTAATCATGCATTTTCCCACAAAACATAACTTTGATTTAAACCAAGTTTTACTTCAATACTTTGTTTTTGTGTATATGGTTTAGTTGAGACATTTCACTTGCCATACATGATATTTTGACATAGACATTTGACATGGATATTTGACATAGACATTTTGACATTGGTTTGGTTTGATTAAGTGATTAAGTAACGATGCGTGTGTAATATGATACAAGCATGGTGGATACGCCGCTGGTACTTCCTATATATAAGTGTTTGTATGGTATTACATATTGTAGCGTTATTTGAATCATTTCAGTTTGATACATATAACATTTTATACAAATAACATACTTTTCACAAGACATTGTTTTACAAACAACTTATCTTATACAAATCCATTTTACTATGGTTATTCATTTAACCATACATTATTCATTTATTTATACATATCATCTGAACTCATTGTTTTTCAAATGATTTACAAAACAAAGCAAATTACAAGGTTCATGACTAAACATTTTCTCAAACATAAGTCATGGAACCTATTTTCACAAAACCTATGTATCTCACAGGCATTTTTATGCTGACGTACCTATTTTCACATGTGTTTTTCAGGAACTGTTGCATAAGATGATCAAGGTACATATAGGCAGACTTTGGCTTTAGTGACAATAAAAGATGCAAGACTAGTTAATTTTGTTGTATTTCCTTGATTGATTAGACATTGTAACACTTTTAATCAATAAAACGAAACTTCAATTGCCATGGATTTGAAACAATTAATTCTGTTACAACACTCCCCGATGTTTCCGCCGCGTTTCGTATGTTCTACGTGGTCGGGGTGTGACATGGTTGTTGATAGCTTAATATGTGTGCAATTTATTAATATCGATGTTTGTATATATGATAACTATGCTTTATAAATGAAGTGGTTTGTTAGAATGAAAAACGGGTAATCGGATATGTGATGTATTAGCTGGATGTTTAGTAGAATTGAATGTTTGGCGATTGCTTCTTTGTGAGTTTCGATTAACAAAGTGTATAAGTATGCAAAAGTGATTATATGATGAATGTTATGTGATGTTATAAGATCATTATATGATGAATGTGGTAATAACCGATTAGCATGCTGGTGACTAGTAGAGTTGCATATGTTTGTGATTATATTTAGTATGATATAAACCATTGGTTTAGGGTTAAACAACTTGTTAATGAGGGATACTGTTTATATAAATGATGATGTACATATGTGGTATTAATCTGTTTGGGGCATGAATATGTAGGCTAGTTAGGAGGTATATGGATTCGTAATAGGAAATTCACTACACATAGACTTGTAACTAGATTATTGAAATGAATTATGTGGTAAACTAAAGCGATATATGTAGTAATGATGAAAGGATAACCCTTGATACTGATGACAAGATAAGGATTAGGGCCCTTGGGAATTGTGAATAATTAACCAACTCGGTGCATATGACGAGAAACTAGGGAATTGTTTAGATTATGTAAATTGTTACTGTTGGGCCTCGTACGTCGGGTCTGTGGGCCACGAGTGTTACATGAACTCACACATTCTTTTATATGTTGAAATGAGATGTTATTTGAATATGGAAACGCGGTATGCGACCTACTTTAAATGATGAAATTCGTGCACGATTAAGTGATATATCATGTTTGTTGATGAATGTATTCTGCGCGTGTAAATGTGAACAATGTATAAGTGAACTTAAAACTGATTGTCGATGATAAATCATGTTAGGACGTGCTTGATCAATTGGTATTAGAGTAGCTAATCTTACCGAGCAAACCACAGGTGAGTTCATTACTTTTGAGCATGCGTCCCGGTGGTTGGGACAGTCAGTGGGTATCCCGGGGAGGGATAGGTCTTTTGGGTAAAACTGGGATGTTGGATAATATTCTCACCCTATCATTCTTAAGTCCCATCTTTTGTTACCGGGGAGGTAGCGGGGTATTAGTTGGTAGCGCTACTTAGGTTTGGCACCCTCACACCGTACCGGGGAGGACGGTTGTGAACTAATGACCCAGTCATGCCCAGTGTTTTGATAGGAGCACTAGGGAACGGGCAAAACATATATCAGGAGCCGTCTTGTTCAGTATCGAGATATTATCAACATTACTTTCGGATTTAAATTCAATGGATTAACTAAACACTTGGTAACTAACGTTTTCGTAAAACTATGAACTCACCAGCGTTGTCTGATACACTTGTTGCATGCTCGCAGGACGTTAGATATCTTGGATTTGGGAACTTGCTGTCTGGAGAAGCTGGAGTGGTCATGGGTCGACTGGAGGGATTCATGTGATTGATTCATTGATACTAAACATTGGTTTTGAAACTGTTTAACATTGGTTTACTATTTGCTTCCGCTGAACATATTGGTTTCCATTTAAACTTGATGATGGTATTTTATTAATTGAGGAGTTTGATTTATTAACTTGTATGGGTTCAATGTAATTAGTGGCTCATTGTTGGTACGTCACACGCCTAAAAGGGACACCCTAGGTGGTATTTTGGGGGTGTGACAGTTTGGTATCAAAGCCACTGGTTATAGTGAACTTGGTTTTAAAACGTTTTTATAAAACCAGACTATAACCGAACAGATCCGAAATCGACCATGACACTCAGCTCCAGACTGCAAGATTCGTTTCACGTTTACTATTGCATAGTATATCTAGTGTTTGCTTATGAACTTCTATGTTACCAACCCATGTAACGTGTTTCAAGAGTGCGACTCTTCTTGAACTTTCATGATCTATGTTGTGGCGTCATCTGTCTTATTGCTCGAATTCGGGGAACCTTTTAGCGCGAGTTAAGAGGCACTGAGATAAGCATGCAAATTGCCTTATTATTATGGGTGCACACATAATAATAATGTGGGGTGCATGTGAGTCCCAGTGAGGCTTAACGAGTGTGAGAGGGGTTCCGCTCTGTTAACTAATGTTATGTTAGAACTCAGCAGTCTATAGGAGTCATAGCAGTGATTGTCTCTTACTCGAACATGATCTTTTCACCCCTTTCTGAATCCTTACGAATCTCGATGCTATCGAGTATCACTTGATCACACATCTGAACGCCTAGCGAACTGTGTAGAATGTTAGGTGCTAGTACGAACGTCCCTGAGTTGGATGGCTCAGCGTCAAATGATTGGACTATACTTTCCTCACTTATCTTTGTTTGTTGGAACTTAGCGTGTTGACGCCTTAGATCCCGAAGTGCGATCACTTCTGCAACACTCTCGCGACATACCGTGTATTACTCAGTCAACTTGCAAGAACGATGGACAAGAGGGTAAACGTAGTACCTTACCGACTTCAGCATTTGAACGACCCTAGTTACCAGCAACGAACAACAGCGATTTGAGTCCAATCGAATCCTTAACCCCAGCCAGCGACTCATGGGAATCGACTCTTACGAACCAATCGGGACAAAATCGATGACGATTGACTGTAGAGCGGACTGTGTAACCGCCCGCACCATGAGTAGTGCCTTAGGACGTGGCACGTAATGTGAAAAGATGGACCTTGTTGGTGAAAGGACGTAGGACACTAATGCAGGCAACAATATTAGAGACAACAGTCGTGGCAACATCAAGGTACTCGCGATCGTAGCTTACAGTATGGAAACGAAGGTGACCTCGACAAGGATTGACTGTGTTAAGTCAAGGTGATGACAACCAAGGGAATGACGGCAGTACTGGAAATTCTCATGATGAAAACAAAACTTGAAATGAAGCTCATGGAAGGACATTTAGTATTGGCATAGGCTATACCAGGCGTAATAGCAACATGATAGCTTGGATGGGTAGCTATTCGCTTCGTCTCTGTTCTGTTTAACCCTGATGCTTCTTGAAACCGAACCTGTTGTGGAGTCGGCTGATGCAAGTCAATTGAAGCCTTATATGTTCGTTGGGATGCAAACTCGACCTTGGGGGACAGGTGTTCGACATCGACCTTCCTTCTACTACCCCTGATGGTTACAATGCAGTAGTTAGTGTGGATTGGTTATTCAGAAATCGCGCAGACATACCTTGTGAGGAGAAAATTTTGTGTGGAGAATCGTTATTTGTTCTAAAGCAACAGAGTGGTGCAAAGGTTAGCGCCATATCAACTATGAAGGCCCAAAAGTGTCTACGGAGGGATCACCCCGCTACGTTAGCAACCGTTACTGATGTTGAGGCTAAAGAAAAGAGGATCGAGGATCCACCAATTGTTCGTGATTCCTCTCAGTGTGCTACCCAAGGAGCTTTCAGATTTACTTCCACCACTGTTAGGCAGAATCTCAGTTTGATCTCACGACACGGGCAGCCCTGATTACTCGTGCTACATACCGTCTTGCACCAGGAGGGTTGCAAGGACTATCTACAGGAACTGTTGGATAGGAGCTATATTCGGGAAGATAAAGCCTTTTTCATATGTGTACTGATTATCCAGAACTCAGCAAGGTGACAATCAAGAATTGTTTGCCTCGACCATGTATTGATCGAAAACCAAGAGGAGAATGTTCCTAAAACAGGATATCGAACGCAATGCGGCCATTGCGACTTTGTACACCATGACCATTGAGTTAATCAACACACCAGCAGCTTTATGGACCACATGAATCGACCGTATTTATGGATGACGTTCTGGATCATTTCCAAGAGGAAGGAACATCATGGGCGGCATTTGTATCTTATTTTAGAGCTCCTGAGGGAGGAGCCACTCCGCACGAAGTCTTGTTAAAGGTAAATTCTGGATTCGAGAGATACCTTTTTGGTCATATGATCAACGAAGTAGGAATACACGTGGATCTCGCTAAAGACCCATTTTGTTAGATATTGTTCGGCACCAAAGATCCCTTCGAGGATGCAGCAATTTCTTGGTCACACTAGACTCTATCGCAGATTCACCACCGGATTTTCGAAGATCGCGCAGCTTAAATCTCTTTAGCACAGTTGGGTGCTGTGTTCGTGAAAGACAAAACATGAGGACGTCTTTTCAGCTTTCGAATCCCAACTCTGCAATGTTTACACACCGACGCAACACGAGAAAGTGATGACTTACGTAATGGACTTACAGGAAGAACTGCACGAGTCACGACCTGCGGTGGAAGCCCTGGTCTTTGGATTTAAGTTGGAGGCATTACTTGGACGGTACCAAATGCACTACCTAAACCGATCACAAGGGCCTCCCGTGTGAGCTAAACATGTGATGGTACCGCTGGATGGAACTTTTGAATGAATACCATCGTGAAACCTGGACGTGCACGAGCTTTGCAGCCTGCTATCGACTCTAACATACCTGATCAGACTCGCCTTGCTCAAACTGAAGAACTGAAGGAAGAGAGTTCGCAAGATTAACCCATGCGGGGCATGGGGAAGCAACCTTTGGCAGGTCAGACAATATTTGCTACTTCATGGAACGAATATAAACCTCATTATACAACTGTGACAACTGGCCCAAACCGGTAATTTCCGTACACATTAATTATTGCTTAATGACTGCAATTATGAGTTTAATTGTCAGCAATGTCTGAACACATGATTAAACAAGTGAATTCATGCACGTTGTATACTACAAAATATTGCTTTATGCATAAACGAGAGCGTTGCGTCAAAAATAATAGTAAACTCACCGGTAAGACACACTGTGTCGACTGAACTGCAGAAAGCAGTCAGACAATAAAATTGGAGCCTAGGTGTAGGTCCGACAACAAGAATGCATTAAAACCCAAGAGTACATACAAGGGTTAATATGTGTGCAATACGAAAGCAAAAATAAGCACTAAAAAGCACCCGAAACACACTTTAAGTGCAGAATTTATATAATTCAGCAATAAATCAGCATTTAGACATATAAATATTTTGCAGAAATGTCGTTTTATTATCCAGAATATTTCCCTAAGTGTTGGGAATTGAAAGGGTACAAGAAAGGTACTTAAACGACACTAAAAAGTGTAATTTAGCACTTTAACGAATCGGTATGTAACCGAACAACCGGACATTACCCGGAACATGAAAATATTGTTATTTTCATTATTTATCTTTTTCTGAGCCAGTTAGGGTCCCTGAATACCCTAACACCCGCCATAAAACATTACACACTAGTAACCGGATTAATCCCTAAACTACCTAAACTAACCTAACTAATATTTAGTGATTAGTTGGATTTGAACCAAACTACCCCCCCCCCCTTTTAGAAACCGTCCCCATCTAGGGGACATACCTTGTCCTTGCAAGATTATAAAAATCTTGGTTGTCTTATATCTAGTAGACATAGTGACCCTTGGTTATTGACCATGAAAATTATCTTTAAGAACAAGACTTGGTCCAACATGTTCATTTCCATCACAACTCAACAAAACACACACTCTCTCCCTCACTATAAGCTTACGGCCAAGCACCACCCACCCTCCATCCATCATTTTCGATTTTGTTCATCACATTCCAAGTATCTACAAGTGATAAGGATCACGTATTAGGAGCCTTGGAGCAAACGGAACGCGAAGGACCTCCTTCTCTAGCTTTTATCCACCTCTTTTGCGTATAGATTCTTCCCTAGCCTTGAGCTAGAGGTATAATGCTTAAAACTCATATTTGAACTATTCTAATGTGGTTAAAACGATATATGACGGTTAAAGCTCGTTAACTTACAAGATGATACTTTAAAGTCTACTAAAAATGCTATAAGTGTTGGATAAAAGCTCATATGTTGTGTAAATGTTGTAGTAATTGAAATTTGTGATTATTTAGACCCGATCTATGTTGTGGTAGTTCGGATCATCATTTAACCCGGTTTGGTCATGATCATGAATCATGACATAAGGTTATGTTAGAAGATATAAGGGTTAAAAGGTGAAACTCTACCACACATGAAACATGAACTTGTGTAAAAGTATTTTTACTTGCAAAATATTGTTCAAAACTAGTAGATCTAAAGATCTACAAGTGGTTTTTCGGAAGAACCAGGCAAAACTATTAGTCTTGTTTAAAACCCGTATCTTATCCGAACTAAAAGCATTTTTAATAAATAAACAAGTGTGTAGACACTTGTGTCACAAGAAAATTTAACAAAGAAGTATTTTTGCGAATCTTGACTAGAAGTTGTGAAACTTCATATTCTTTAAGGATAAAGTTTTTAAGAAATTAAACTTATTTTTAAAGATAACAAGACTTACTAAATGTGCTAGTAAGTTACTACACACTTTTGTAAATATTCAAGTTCATGAAATGGAGAAATTAGTGATTATTGTTGATGAGTATTGTTGATAATTGTTGTTGATGATTATTGATGATTGATGATGATTTAAAAGAAAATAAACACACGTTTTGAAAACGTGGGAAACCTCCATTTTTAGGGGAAACTCTGTCAAAATTTTTATAAATTTTGACACTTAGAAAAATATAAGTTTTTGAGAAACTTATTCCCTAAAAATGTGTTTAAAAGTATTACTAAGGTTTCCCTAATTTTTGGTGATAAGAAATGGTGATTTTTCAAGAATAAAAATGGATATTAAGTATATATTTTTGAAAGAAAAATATATATTATTTGATCACCAACTACTGTGCTAAGTGTATATAGTATGTGTTATACGTGCTAGTGTATTAAGACTTAAAAATACACTAATTACTCATGAGGAGTAGAAATATAAAAATACACATACAACATACAAGATACATAATTCGGGTGCAAAGTGCAAAACACAAAAGACTTATATTTATTTTTGGAGAAAATAATATAAGTAAGATACGTAGTTAAAAATATAGAATATTTTTAACACAAGAATATATACAAAAGAGAGTGACTGTACTTGTGCGACGCAAGTCTAGTGACTAACGTTAAGAAAACGCGTATAGGTTACGACGTTAATTAAGCAAATCCGGTGGAGTTTACGACGCTAGGAACGCAAAGTTGTGAGTTCATGCTCCCCCTTTTCTCTTTAACTGTTTTCAGTTTTTATAACTTCGGGGGTGAAATACATGTACAAATGTACAAAAATTTATAATTGGTATGATATAAATACAAGAAGTACACTTGGTGAGAACGAGAACCAAGTGTGACGAAATATAAGTATATGAGAAGCGCACTTGGTGAGAACGAGAACCAAGTATGAGGCGCTATGAGAAATGATAAAAAGAAACGCGCTTGGTGAGGACGAGAACCAAGTTGGATGCGTTATGAGAAATGATAAAAAGAAACGCGCTTGGTGAGGACGAGAACCAAGTAGGATGCGTTATGAGAAATAGTGTCACGAATAGGGTACAGAAGCACCATTAATCGTGTACATACTTAGACCGCAGAACAAAAGGTTAGATCTAACGGGTGCCTGGCAGCCACACACTCGGTCGGGGCGAGAATCGAGTAGTGCTTTTGTGTCTCAGAATATACCAATTAAATGCCTTAGGTTTGGTGACTTCCTATGTCGTGCCACATGTTAATGGCTTTGCAACCCATTAACAATCTGATAATTACAGAAATACTGTATTTACATAAAATTCATACCATACTAAAATTGATATATAACTTGAAGTACGTGGGGTACTCAAGAGGATTGATATATAACTTGAAGTACGTGGGGTACTCAAGAGGATTGATATATAACTTGAAGTACGTGGAGTACTCGAGAAAAACTTGATTTATTCACAACTATGTTTTTATACAAAGTATACAAACGTGAAATACAAAACTGCATGAATTCACACCAACTTTATGTTGACGTTTTTCCAAAAACTCACATGTATTTCAGGTAACTAGGATGGATGTGCGCGTGGTCTTGCTTATGCTCGTGGATGTCGCTTGTGTTTAACTTTAAATAAAGTTGTAAACTCTTGAGACAATGTTTTAAGCTGTCTAGCGATGTAAACGCTAAACTTATGTTTTCAAATTATGGTATTTGATGTTATTTTACGAGCATGTAGCATGTTTACTCTTCGTATGCAATGAGAACCTTTCATGATCACACCTCGTGCTTCCGCCGTAGAAAGGGGTGTGACAGATTGGTATCAGAGCTGCGATTGTAGTGAACCAGGATTCCTTCTCGAGTCTAGTCTACAATCTCTAGGATCCTTTCACGAAAACAATTTTCAAAGAGTTTTCATTGCATAAAACGTCCCGCGACATCCACTGCCTGAAACTATCTACATGAGTCTAGAAAAGACATTAAGAGACTTAGAGTGCACTTGAGTAGCACTTGTCGTTGGCTAGAAACTACTTGCAATTATGTGTGATAATTAGCATGTACTAGAAGTAGAATGTCACAAGTATATGTGACTTTACCTGAAAGCGATGGCCTATCTGAAGGAAGAGATACGAGGATGAAACGAACTGTGCGGACTGTGCAAGGAGTTACGTAATTATGGATGCATACATAATTATGGAATTCAGTGCACAGAAACCACAGCAAGTCTTGTCACGTATAGATTCCCTCAGTGCAAGCCTACTAAGAACTCTGCTAGAGTAATAATTGTTTGATGTCACTTATGTGATATATACCTGTGAATATATATACTACTACTGCCTAGTAGGACGATATCAAACAAATGTGTAACCCTGTTGTGTTATGTTCTGTCAGAACATGGCACCCAGGAAAGCTGTGAATGCTCGCAATGACGATCAACCTCCTCCTCCCCCACTGCCAAGAACTGCTGATGAGCTGAACGCCCTACTGGAGGAAAGGATCTCCGCTGCTATCGCCCAGTACGAGGCGAACCGAACTCAAGACAGTGGAGGACCAAGCAACGCTAGGCGTAATGGGAATGGAGATTCGTCTGGAGGCAATGCAGCTCAAGGTAACCTTAAGACACTGTGCTAAGCATGAGGAAATTTATGAACGGTCCTTGTTTCATTATTTCTTCGATTGCTCACATGTGAATTGGTTGAATCAATTCCAGGCTGCACTTTCAAGCAGTTCCTCGACTGCAAGCCGATGAACTATGACGGCACAGGAGGTGCAGTAACATTTGTGCGCTGGACGGAGAAGACTGAAGCTACTTTCCGCATGAGCAAGTGTACCGCGGATCAACAAGTCACTTTTGCTACTGGGTTATTCGTCGATGAAGCTCTGACTTGGTGGAACCTGCAAGCCCAAACTTTGGGTGATGATGCCGCTTATGGCCTCACTTGGGAGGAACTGAAGGAAAGGATGAGAGAGAAGTACTGCTCTCGTGCGGAACTCCAAAGGCTGGAAACAGAGTTCTGGCACTTGACTATGGAAGGTGCTGACATCAATGGTTACACTCGAAGGTTCCACGACCTGTCGAGAGTGCTTCCCTACATGGTGACTCCTGAATTTAAGCGTGTGGAACGCTACATTTGGGGACTGGCCTCAGAGTTTCGTGGCATGGTGACGTCGGCCAAACCACAAACAATCACCGAGGCTGTAACTCTGGCTGTCAGCCTGACTGAAGATTGTGTTCGTATGAAGAAGTTATCACTAAACCCAACAGAAAAGACCGAGACACATGCTGAGTCGTCCGGTGACAAAAAGAGAAAGCATACAAGTTTGAACCAAGCTACTCGCAACAACAAGGGTTTCAACAAGAAGCGCGACACTAATCCGCCTCAGGAGACAAAAACCCATGCAACCAAAGCATACCAAGGCTCCATGCCTAGATGCCAAAAATGTAAGTATCATCATGATGGAGCTTGTCGCATCCCAAGGTGCGACAAATGTGGTAAATTGGGTCATCAAACAGAAGACTGTTGGGGAAAAGGAAAGAACCGAAATGGGAACGGTGCTGGTAACAAGAATGGTAACGGGAAAGGGCAAGGATGCTTCAAGTGTGGAAGCAATGACCATTTCATGAAGAACTGCCCAGAGAGAAACAACGCTCCGGCTCGAGCATTTGTGATTGGAGCAAGAGACGCACGCGAGGACCCTAACGTGGTCACCGATACGTTTCTCATTAACAATCACTTTGCATCCATATTATTCGACACTGGCGCCGATTATAGCTTCATGTCTGTGGAATTTAAACGCATACTCGGAATAGAATCTAGTAGATTAGAAATTCCTTATTCCATAGAACTAGCCAATGGTAAACTTGTTGAATCGGGCGAAGTTGTCAGAGGCTGCACACTAGAACTTGGCGAACGAAATTTTAGCATCGACCTCTTACCTATTCAATTGGGTAGCTTCGATGTAGTAGTCGGGATGGACTGGTTGTCCAAGAACAAAGCTGAAGTCATTTGTCATGAGAAAATCATTCGCATCCCTTTAGCGAATGGTGAAACTCTCATCGTACATGGAGGAAGACGAAACGCGCCTCTACAAATCATCAGTTGTATGAAGGCACAGAAGTGCTTAAGGAAAGGATGTGTTGCTTTCCTAGCACGGGTTGTAAATAAGAAGGCTGTGGAGCCAAAACTCGAAGACATTCCTGTGGTGAAGGAATTTCCTGATGTGTTCCCTGAAGATCTGCCAGGACTACCTCCGCAACGACAAGTCGAAATTCCATATAGACTTGGTACCGGGAGCTGCTCCTGTAGCCAAGGCACCCTATCGACTTACGCCATCCGGAATGCAAGAATTATCTACACAGCTTCAGGAGTTGTTAGATAAAGGATTCATAAGGCCAAGCTTCTCGCCCTGGGGAGCTCCAGTATTATTCGTGAAGAAGAAGGATGGATCACTGCGGATGAGTATCGATTACAGGGAACTGAACAAGCTCACAATCAAGAATCGGTATCCGTTACCGAGGATTGATGACTTGTTTGATCAACTGCAAGGATCAAGCTACTATTCCAAGATCGACCTTCGATCTGAATACCATCAGCTGAGAATCCAAGATGAAAGCGTGCCAAAGACTGCATTCAGAACGCGCTATGGGCACTACGAATTTCTTGTGATGCCATTGACGAACGCGCCAGCGGTCTTTATGGATCTGATGAACCGCGTATGTAAACCATATCTCGATAAATTCGTGATTGTATTTATCGATGATATCCTGATTTACTCGCGAACGAAAGAAGAGAACGAGCAACATCTCAGAACCATCTTGGAATTACTGAAGAAAGAGAAGCTTTATGCAAAGTTCTCGAAATGCGAATTCTGGATTCGCGAAGTACAATTTCTTGGTCACGTTATGAATGAGAAGGGCATTCATGTAGACCCGTCCAAGATAGAAGCTATAAAGAATTGGGAAGCTCCCAAGACCCCAACCGAAGTACGATTTTTGGGCTTAGCGGGCTATTATCGGCGATTCATCGAGAATTTCTCAAAGATAGCTCAACCTCTAACGACCCTTACGCAGATGGACAGGAAATACGACTGGGGTCACAAACAAGAAGAAGCCTTTCAGCTACTTAAGAACAAGCTCTGCGATGCACCGATACTATCGTTACCCGAAGGCACTGAAGACTTCGTGGTATACTACGACGCCTCACGACAAGGCTTGGGTTGCGTGCTAATGCAACGCCAAAAAGTCATCGCTTATGCTTCAAGACAACTGAAGGTTCATGAGAGAAATTATACCACTCACGACCTGGAGCTGGGTGCAGTGGTATTCGCCTTGAAGATTTGGCGACATTACTTATATGGTACTCGATGTACAATCTTCACAGATCACAAAAGCTTACAACACACATTTGATCAGAAGGAATTGAATATGCGCCAGCGACGTTGGGTTGAGCTGCTAAATGATTACGACTGTGAGATTAAGTGCCATCCTGGAAAGGCGAACGTTGTAGCGGACGCGTTAAGCCGAAAAGAAAGGGTTAAGACCCTAAGGGTTCGAGCATTGGAAATGACGATTCCAACGAACCTCACAGCACGCATTCGAGATGCACAACAAGAAGCTCTTAAAGAAGAAAACCGTAAAGCTGAATACCTACGGGGTATGCTGAAATACATGGTGCCAAACGAAGAGGGAGCCTTATACTTTAAGAAGCGTATTTGGGTTCCACTCTATGGTGGCATACGAGAAGTCATCCTTAATGAAGCCCACAAATCGAGATATTCAATCCACCCAGGATCGGACAAAATGTATCAAGACTTGAAGGAGTACTATTGGTGGCCGAGACTCAAAAGCGACGTTGCTGTGTATGTTGGAAAATGCCTAACCTGTGCTAAGGTTAAGGCAGAATATCAGAAACCGTCCGGCCTACTACAACAACCAGAGATTCCCGTGTGGAAGTGGGAACAAATCTCGATGGACTTCATAACGAAATTACCCAGGACCCCGAGAGGGCACGATATGATATGGGTAATAGTTGACCGATTGACGAAGTCTGCGCATTTCCTGCCAATCCGAGAGAAGGATAGCACTGGAAAGCTGGCAGAGATATACTTAAGAGAAATTGTGGCACGTCATGGAGTGCCTATCTCAATCATTTCAGACAGAGATGGACGCTTTGTCTCAAGAATCTGGCAATCATTTCAGGAAGCCTTTGGATCTCAGTTAGATCTAAGCACGGCATTCCATCCGCAAACGGACGGCCAGAGCGAACGGACTATACAAACGTTAGAAGATATGCTTCGCGCATGTGTCATGGATCTAGGCGGCAGCTGGGATACTCATCTACCTTTAGTTGAGTTTTCCTACAATAACAGCTATCATACGAGCATAAAAGCCGCGCCGTTCGAAGCTCTGTATGGCCGCAAATGCCGATCGCCCTTATGTTGGGCAGATGCCGGAGATAAACGTATGGTTGGTCCTGAACTTGTACAAGAGACAACCGACAAGATTGCACAGATCCGAGAGCGCATTAAGGCGGCTCGAGAGCGACAAAAGAGCTACGCTGATCCGAATAGAAAATCGGTAGATTTCAAGGTGGGAGACAAAGTGTTGTTAAAAGTCTCACCATGGAAGGGCGTAGTCAGGTTTGGAAAGCGTGGAAAGCTGAATCCACGATACATCGGACCATTCAGAATATTGAAAAGAATTGGTACCGTGGCGTACAAGTTGGAGTTACCGGAAGAACTTAATGGAGTACATGATACGTTTCATGTATCCAACCTAAAGAAGAGTCCAACACAAGAAAACGTGACCATCCCGATGGATGAAGTGCATATTGATGAGGCCCTCCGATTTACAGAGCAACCCGTTGAGGTTACCGACTGGAAAGTCAACAAGACCAGGAGGAGCAGTGTGAAGCTTGTCAAAGTACGTTGGAGCTCTAAGCACGGACCCGAGTACACATGGGAACGTGAAGACCAGTTCAAGAAAAAGTATCCCCACCTATTCAAGAAGACTCCAGCGAGAGTGAGTCCAGTCTGAATTTCGGGACGAAATTCTTTTAACGGGGGGAGACTGTGACAACTGGCCCAAACCGGTAATTTCCGTACACATTAATTACTGCTTAATGACTGCAATTATGAGTTTAATTGTCAGCAATGTCTGAACACATGATTAAACAAGTGAATTCATGCACGTTGTATACTACAAAATATTGCTTTATGCATAAACGAGAGCGTTGCGTCAAAAATAATAGTAAACTCACCGGTAAGACACACTGTGTCGACTGAACTGCAGAAAGCAGCCAGACAATAAAATTGGAGCCTAGGTGTAGGTCCGACAACAAGAATGCATTAAAACCCAAGAGTACATACAAGGGTTAATATGTGTGCAATACGAAAGCAAAAATAAGCACTAAAAAGCACCCGAAACGCACTTTAAGTGCAGAATTTATATAATTCAGCAATAAATCAGCATTTAGACATATAAATATTTTGCAGAAATGTCGTTTTATTATCCAGAATATTTCCCTAAGTGTTGGGAATTGAAAGGGTACAAGAAAGGTACTTAAACGACACTAAAAAGTGTAATTTAGCACTTTAACGAATCGGTATGTAACCGAACAACCGGACATTACCCGGAACATGAAAATATTGTTATTTTCATTATTTATCTTTTTCTGAGCCAGTTAGGGTCCCTGAATACCCTAACACCCGCCATAAAACATTACACACTAGTAACCGGATTAATCCCTAAACTACCTAAACTAACCTAACTAATATTTAGTGATTAGTTGGATTTGAACCAAACTACCCCCCCCCCCTTTTAGAAACCGTCCCCATCTAGGGGACATACCTTGTCCTTGCAAGATTATAAAAATCTTGGTTGTCTTATATCAAGTAGACATAGTGACCCTTGGTTATTGACCATGAAAATTATCTTTAAGAACAAGACTTGGTCCAACATGTTCATTTCCATCACAACTCAACAAAACACACCCTCTCTCCCTCACTATAAGCTTACGGCCAAGCACCACCCACCCTCCATCCATCATTTTCGATTTTGTTCATCACATTCCAAGTATCTACAAGTGATAAGGATCACGTATTAGGAGCCTTGGAGCAAACGGAACGCGAAGGACCTCCTTCTCTAGCTTTTATCCACCTCTTTTGCGTATAGATTCTTCCCTAGCCTTGAGCTAGAGGTATAATGCTTAAAACTCATATTTGAACTATTCTAATGTGGTTAAAACGATATATGACGGTTAAAGCTCGTTAACTTACAAGATGATACTTTAAAGTCTACTAAAAATGCTATAAGTGTTGGATAAAAGCTCATATGTTGTGTAAATGTTGTAGTAATTGAAATTTGTGATTATTTAGACCCGATCTATGTTGTGGTAGTTCGGATCATCATTTAACCCGGTTTGGTCATGATCATGAATCATGACATAAGGTTATGTTAGAAGATATAAGGGTTAAAAGGTGAAACTCTACCACACATGAAACATGAACTTGTGTAAAAGTATTTTTACTTGCAAAATATTGTTCAAAACTAGTAGATCTAAAGATCTACAAGTGGTTTTTCGGAAGAACCAAGCAAAACTATTAGTCTTGTTTAAAACCCGGATCTTATCCGAACTAAAAGCATTTTTAATAAATAAACAAGTGTGTAGACACTTGTGTCACAAGAAAATTTAACAAAGAAGTATTTTTGCGAATCTTGACTAGAAGTTGTGAAACTTCATATTCTTTAAGGATAAAGTTTTTAAGAAATTAAACTTATTTTTAAAGATAACAAGACTTACTAAATGTGCTAGTAAGTTACTACACATTTTTGTAAATATTCAAGTTCATGAAATGGAGAAATTAGTGATTATTGTTGATGAGTATTGTTGATAATTGTTGTTGATGATTATTGATGATTGATGATGATTTAAAAGAAAATAAACACACGTTTTGAAAACGTGGGAAACCTCCATTTTTAGGGGAAACTCTGTCAAAATTTTTATAAATTTTGACACTTCGAAAAATATAAGTTTTTGAGAAACTTATTCCCTAAAAATGTGTTTAAAAGTATTACTAAGGTTTCCCTAATTTTTGGTGATAAGAAATGGTGATTTTTCAAGAATAAAAATGGATATTAAGTATATATTTTTGAAAGAAAAATATATATTATTTGATCACCAACTACTGTGCTAAGTGTATATAGTATGTGTTATACGTGCTAGTGTATTAAGACTTAAAAATACACTAATTACTCATGAGGAGTAGAAATATAAAAATACACATTCAACATACAAGATACATAATTCGGGTGCAAAGTGCAAAACACAAAAGACTTATATTTATTTTTGGAGAAAATAATATAAGTAAGATACGTAGTTAAAAATATAGAATATTTTTAACACAAGAATATATACAAAAGAGAGTGACTGTACTTGTGCGACGCAAGTCTAGTGACTAACGTTAAGAAAACGCGTATAGGTTACGACGTTAATTAAGCAAATCCGGTGGAGTTTACGATGCTAGGAACGCAAAGTTGTGAGTTCATGCTCCCCCTTTTCTCTTTAACTGTTTTCAGTTTTTATAACTTCGGGGGTGAAATACATGTACAAATGTACAAAAATTTATAATTGGTATGATATAAATACAAGAAGTACACTTGGTGAGAACGAGAACCAAGTGTGACGAAATATAAGTATATGAGAAGCGCACTTGGTGAGAACGAGAACCAAGTATGAGGCGCTATGAGAAATGATAAAAAGAAACGCGCTTGGTGAGGACGAGAACCAAGTTGGATGCATTATGAGAAATGATAAAAAGAAACGCGCTTGGTGAGGACGAGAACCAAGTAGGATGCGTTATGAGAAATAGTGTCACGAATAGGGTACAGAAGCACCATTAATCGTGTACATACTTAGACCGCAGAACAAAAGGTTAGATCTAATGGGTGCCTGGCAGCCACACACTCGGTCGGGGCGAGAATCGAGTAGTGCTTTTGTGTCTCAGAATATACCAATTAAATGCCTTAGGTTTGGTGACTTCCTATGTCGTGCCACATGTTAATGGCTTTGCAACCCATTAACAATCTGATAATTACAGAAATACTGTATTTACATAAAATTCATACCATACTAAAATTGATATATAACTTGAAGTACGTGGGGTACTCAAGAGGATTGATATATAACTTGAAGTACGTGGGGTACTCAAGAGGATTGATATATAACTTGAAGTACGTGGAGTACTCGAGAAAAACTTGATTTATTCACAACTATGTTTTTATACAAAGTATACAAACGTGAAATACAAAACTGCATGAATTCACACCAACTTTATGTTGACGTTTTTCCAAAAACTCACATGTATTTCAGGTAACTAGGATGGATGTGCGCGTGGTCTTGCTTATGCTCGTGGATGTCGCTTGTGTTTAACTTTAAATAAAGTTGTAAACTCTTGAGACAATGTTTTAAGCTATCTAGCGATGTAAACGCTAAACTTATGTTTTCAAATTATGGTATTTGATGTTATTTTACGAGCATGTAGCATGTTTACTCTTCGTATGCAATGAGAACCTTTCATGATCACACCTCGTGCTTCCGCCGTAGAAAGGGGTGTGACAACAACAACCTTGGGAAACTGGTGCAGGCGAAGCACACGGGTCTCGAATATCCTATTCGTCGGAGTTTTGATAGGATGTATTAAAACCTGAAGACCATGTACGGGTGACCGGGCCTGAAGGCCCACATGGCCACGCATGAGAACGATGTTTGACTTGTGGGAAAGTCGAGGTGGGATATTAGCAACCAGAAAAGCATATATGGAAATGGGAACAGACTGCCATGGATTTTATCACTGGCCTACTTACAACTCAAAACGGAAACATTATCACCTGGATGATCGTTGATGGACGCACGTTACCAGCACACTTTCTCGTAATCAAGAAAACTGACGAGTCTTCACAGTTGTGAATGTTCCTCTGAGAGAGGCGGCTTTTAGGCAAGAGGTGCCAACTCTTGTTACCTCTGAATTTGATCTATGCGTGATTTATGTCAGGCAATACACAATGTAGGATCGTTTTGTGGCCCAAACGAGTCGATCAGGAGAGTTTTTCTCAATACGAGTGGCGGAAACAAACGTATCGAGTTCAATTCAGCTAGAATCTCACTTTAAACTATCTTTTGATTGATATAAGATCGATTACAATGCTGTAGACACTTCGGCAGAGCTTCGCTACCGGAATCAGAATCGTTACAAATGACTAGACACTTCAGGTATTTATAGGCTGGTTAATTCCACTTGAACATGCTCAAACGGAATCTATTTCCGCGCGGAATTAACTCAAACGAAATCAACATGATTTCAAGCGGAATTAGCATTATGATTTCATTTGAAATGACACTGTGTCATTTCAAGCGAAATTACCTATAAAACACATTTCTCGTTTTTCGTGCCCTGAACTATCTAGTACAATACAAGACTCGATACAAGACGAAGTCGACAGACGTATGCACCAACAGACTCCCCCTCGGATGTTGACGAGTCTTCAGTGTCGAGTCTTCGGTTGTCAAACCTTCAGTCTTTATCAGTCTGCCCGCTCTATCCAAAGATTCTCTATTATAAGCATCCTCAATCATTCTTTTTCTCTTTCTCCTAGAATCTCAACCTGGCTCTATACTCCTCTTGATCAGGTCTCTTGATTCCTTAAAATCATCAGCATCAGCAGCTTACATCTTCAGTTTCCTTCTTGATGTCATAAGACTCCCCCTTTCGCTAAGCTAGGATCGCAGTCTGGAAATCTCTTCTAACAGGATCTAAGATCGTAATTTGGCACTCATCCAACTCGGTATCGAAACCTGGCTAACCTGCATATACTCTACCACAAACATAAGTTTCACAACTTTAAAATATTTATCAAATTATATCATTTGCAGGTAATTTTTCAGAATGATTTATCATTTAAAAGCTTCTGATGACCACTTGTACACAATCATTAAAAAAATATTTCTCATTTTAAACACTCTCCCAAACCTGTTCATCATGTTTAGCACTTGGAATTTTGAAAATCAGCTCTTCAACATCAGTTGTCGAAAATCTTTTTAAATTTTTCAAAAATTTATGCTAAAACACACTAAAATCTTTTTGAATTTTTTATATTAAGAAATGCAGTAAAGAAATATATACAAACAATATTTTTGTGAGTTTGAAAAAGAGGATCATATCAGTTTATGAGACAAATCACCAACACCGTTAAGCTTTAAACATTTTAAGTTCTAAACAATTCACTTAGATTGTCAGTATACTGATCCACTTAAATTTTCACACAAAGTTCAACTGTTTCGAGATACGAGATTAATGTTTTAGACACTTAAACTTATTCATGTGTCCCACCTCAGAATATACTCCCGTATCCAAATCCCAATATTCAGTCTTACAGGTGAGTATACCTAGATGATATCTGTAAGGGGTTAAATGCGAGGGCCGTTCAGTAGAGAGATGACGGCTTCGACTTTTGGTGGGTCCCCTTTAGAGGATCTTTTTTACAACAGCACATGATTAACATTTTTCAATGTTTCATCATTTTTTATGCTGAGGGCAGGCTTTTATTTCAAGCAAGCGTAAAGTATTCTCCGGGGACTAGGCCATTGCTTCCGCAAAATCAGAAGTCCCGGGATAATACCCCAGATATCACTAAGTATAAAGACCTAGTATCTCAGAAAGAGGGACCTTTCAAACAAGATTTCGGGGGTTACCCATATATCCGAGAGATGTTCCCCACGAATTAAGTAAGTTTGAAATTTAGGTTTATATCTCGTCACAATCTACTAAATGTGCAAAAATCTACTGGCACATCATCAGTGAGACCGTTTATCACTTTTTAACTTTCCAATTCTTTAGCATGTTGTGATCGTTCACTGATGTACTATCATTTCCTCTTTTTGACAACAAAACTCATTTTTGATTTTATCATGTTTTTGGATTTTTCAAATTTTTGAAATTTGCTAAAATTTTTACTCCCCCTAAAATCAAAATATGTTTCAATTTTGATTTTCAGAGAAAATTTGAAAACAAACTGTACAATATAAAATGACAAACTGATATCGAATCGCCTCAAATCGCCATCCACTTGGCATAAACAATCAGAACTCCCCCTTACAACAAACTATTTTCCCATTATGATTTCAAAACACTTAAGTTTGTTTTAACCAAATGGTTTTTCCAAAAAATTAGTTTTGTTGATTCCATAAAACCTCTTGTAGGATAGGGGATCAAATCATCATCTTGTTTTTCAAAATACCACTTGTAGAAAAGATAAATCAAGTACAATTTAATATCCCTGATTAATCTTGAAGATAAAACCTCTCTTTTTCAACCACTTGTTGGTTTGCTTATCAACCATTACCACTTGTAGGTTGAAATCTCAAGATGCCGATACCTACTCCTCACTTACCAACCTGGGAGTTCCGGCAAGTCAACCTTTTCAAAAACAAATTTTCAAGAAAGATGCCGATTCATGCTCTGCGATTACCAATTTGGGAGCTCGGCAAGTCAGGTTTTCAGTTAGTTAAATTCTCCCAAGCCTGACGGTCCTTGGGAGATTCCGAGTTACCAACACTCGGTTGCTTAACTGCCATCTTTTTCTCATAGAATTCTTTAACCCCCTTGACTTTCCCATCAATCATTTTACCAAAAATATTTTGGACTGTGGGGTTAAAAGCCTTTTCAACATCAAATTCTTTCTTTTCAGAAAAAAATTGATTTGAAATTTCAACTTTGCCAATTTTAGATTTAAAATTCTCAGCCCGCAATGGTGGAAAATTTGCATCATCCAAAGGCGGAACTGACTTATCTTCTTTCATAATAACTTTTGGCTCCTCTGATTTTGTGGAATCAGATTCATTACCAGAACTATCACTTGAATTCTTAACCACCCATTTTTGGTTATTAAGCTTCTCCTTTCTTTTGTAAACATTTTTCCAACATTCACCAACCTCAAAAATTGAATTTTCAAAAACTTTAAATTTGTTCGTTGGTGGTTCGATTTTTTCAATGATCTTTTCTTTCAGTTTACCAGAGACTCCCTATTTTATCTGTATTGCCTTTGGACAATTCCTGGTAATGTGACCAACTGTTTTACATTGAAAACAGGTTCTCGTCTCTATTTTCTTCTGAGCAACACTTTTCTTCATTTCTTCTTGCTTCTTGGCAAGGAATTCTTTGTTCGTCTGCTTCCAGAATGAATTTTTTTCTTCTTTTTCAGCATAAGTACCTGAAACAAATACAGTTTTTGGTTTATAAGTTTTCTCATTTTTATAGTTTTTCGGTGGAATAAAACCCAGGCCTTTCTTTTTGAAATTACCGTTATGGTTTGGTTTCTTTCGATAACCTGAACCAGAACTGTAACCCTTTTTCTTGTTTTCTCTTTGTTGAAATCTTGAGGTGTAAATTTTAGGTTTTTCAGAAAGATTTACATCTTTTATTTCAGAAATGTTAATTTCTATTAGTTTAAAAATCTTTTTAATCATTTTAGTTTTAACACCTCTTATTGGAAATCCCTCATCAGAATATAATTTGTCAGAATCTTTCAAAGTATATGCTACTTTGATCGGTTCATCATTCAAATTAGATTTTGATAATAAAAATTCTTTATTATAAACTCTTTTGCCCTGTTTGACTTTTTGACTTGACATGTCGGACTTTGACTTCGACTCTGATTTTAACTCCGAATTTGACTATTCTGTTTCATCTTTATCCAACACCTGATCGACCACTTTCTTTATTAACTCGGACTCATGATCAGTGTCAGACGATGTGAACGTGACATCAATATTTTCTGGCAAGTTATCTGAAGACTCAGACTCCCACTGTAAGTTCGTTGCATTTTTTACTCTTTCAGAATTTGGATTTCGAGGAGAATATCCATTTTCGACCGGAGATGGACATTTGTTATAGACAACACTTGGTTTCTTACCAGAAATATTCAATTCATCATCTTCTTTTGTTTCAAACTTCTTTTCTTTCGAAGTCTTCTCTTCTTTAAAAGTCTTTATTTCTTCTACTATGGGGTAAATCCTGTCAACCACATAAGTAGAACATGAGTAACTTTTTAATAAATCATCTACTCTCTTGGTTTTGATTCTCTGTGTTTCCAGTTTTAAGTCAAGCTCAGCACACTTCTCCGTGTAATAACTGACATTGTCAAGCTGTCTCTGTCACACCCCGAAAATATAAGAGCTGGCGTGACTGGACTGGTATCTTCATTGCACAGCGGAAGCAAATAATCTAAGTCTTTTAGAAATTGAACGCCCACTAAGTACTCGACTCTTCATGGTTCTCCTATTCCAACCGTGCCATAATTTCTGAAAAGTAACCTGAGAAAGAAACATGCGAAAACGTCAACATAAAGTTGAGCGAGTTCATAGTTTGTTTGTAAAAGATTTGAAATAAATCTTTTTGAATAACCGGTTTTTGAAGTATTGTTGAGAAAACGAATTTAGAAATCATTTTCTTGCCAAGTTACATGGAAACTTTGTATTTGTAACGCATTATATTCGTAAAACCATGTATTTGTAAACTCTCGTATTTGTAAGGTTCGTATAACCGTCAATGCCCACCCTGACTTTGACTCCATGCCCGCATAATCCTATGCTTTGAATTTGTATAAAACATGGTATGTAATTTGTAAAACCCCGGTATGAAAATCATTTATGAACAAATTAAATTAAGGTTTTGCAAGGAGATTAAAACATGTGAAAACATAGGGAGCACTCGAATGAGTAAGCTTATACCATTGTCGATTTTCCTCGACTGTGTCGATTAACCTCGACTGTGTCAATTTACCTTGACTGTGTCGATTACCCTCGACTGTGTCGATTCACCTCGACTGTGTCGATTCACCTCGACTGGGACACCGAAGCACTCAAGTGGTCACAGGTACCATGAGTGGATCTAACCTTCGTCCCTAATTAATGAATGTTTTTAATGGCTTGGTACTAGTTTTCACCAAGACTTTATGGCATTTTTAGTATTATGTATGTGCTCACATGATCTAGTATTTCATTTCATACCGTTTAAACATTCGTAACATGTATTTTACCCCAGCCTCTAAGGCTGAACCTCCCCAGCCTCTTAGGCTAACTCCCCAGTCTCTCTATATTATCACCAGACGATCCATCCCTAGTCATGAAAATCATTCACATTTCGATAATACGCATTTGTTTTGTAAAAACCAGAATATTTAGTATAATCCATTCGTAAACCATTTGAGTTCCTTGAAATCTATTCGTAATATGATTTAGAAATATGAGTTTTCGTTTGTTCAAAAGCTTTGTATGTTCTTGCAAAACGTGCTTTGTCTAAAATATGCAGTCTTTGTTCATCAAGAACTTTGAGTGATTTCTGCAAAACGTGCATGTCTTTCCACCCCGAAAACATTTATAAAAATGTAAAACCGTAAAAAGATGGGGTTATGAACTCACCTGAATTGCCTTGTGCGAGGCTAGCTAATTACGACTTAGTGATGTCGTTTCCAAGACTTGACTTGCTAGCGTGCATTCTACAATATTCCTAACACGGAATATCTAATAAGTTTCTAAATAAACGCAGTAACTAAACTACATGTCATCGAGCTCTACCGAATCGTTAACCGAACGATTCAACGGTAAGTTGATAACGTAATAGTAACGATTAAGTTATACTTGTTAAGTCTCGTCTAATGTCGGTAATAGTTTACTAAGTCTTTGAAAAACACTTGGTTCTCGTGAGATTTAAAGTATATAAATATTTATATAAAAGTATATAAATATTTCGGTAGAATCCCGTGAGTCGCCTTGAGAAGTCGTTGTGTATAAAAAGGTTGTTTATATGAAAATAGCATATAACAAACTCGTATGTTGAAATGTATGTTACATAATGTGCCGTTTAGGCGTTTTGTAATAAATATAAAAGTTATATTTATTTTATAAAATATTTATCGAGTTGTTGCATGTTTCAAATAAATATATATACTATATTTATTCTTGTAAATGAATACGAGTTGCTTGAGGTTCGAAATAAATACAAGACTATATTTATTTTTATAAAAGAACTCGTATTGTTTGATACGTGAAAAAAATATACGAACTATATTTATTTTGATAAAATGAATTCGTGTCGTTTGAACTTTGAAATAAATATATAAATTATATGTATTCTTATAAAAGAAGTCGTGTTATTTGATGTTAAAACAAATACATATATATTTCATTTGTTTTATAAGAAAAATTCGCATTGTTGTATATTCGAAATAAATATAGAATCTATATTTATTTTATAAAAAAAATAATCCGTGTTATCGTAGTTTCTTGTATGCTATAAAGTGTCGTCGAAAGTAAAAATCACATTTGTGTACGTATTCATTTGACAGTTTCGTTTCATAATAAGACTCGTTTTATTTTACGGGTTTTCTCGAAAAACGGGCAGAGTTTCCTCTGTTTTTGGACGCCCCGACAATGCAAGTTGTCGTTATTTTTCAAAATCAAACAATTTTTCAAACATTATAAACAATATCTATATAAGATTTTGTCGGATAAGTAGAAATATAAACTATACTTGTAATAGATCGGTTCGAGCTCGTTTTTCACGTAATAAATAAAACTATCAAAATAATGATATAAACCGCGCCGTTAATCTTTACCATCTCGTGTCGAAACGCCGAAAAGGTTGACTGAGTTGACCGAGTCAAACGGGCTGACCGAGTTGACTTGGTTTGACCGAGTCAACCGAAACGCTTCATAAACCGATCCGAACCACACCGTTCGGCCCGTTGTTGATCGTTGACCAGCTGACCTGCTGTTGACCCAAACGCGACTGAGTTGACTTGAACACGACCGATGTCACACCCCCAAAATCCACACGCGGAGTATCACCGCTTGGAGGCGTGACTGACCAGGATCAAGCCACCAATCATATTGAACATAACAAGTAATACGTAAAATTCAACCACACAATATGAAAGGTGTTTCAAACCAAACATAGTTAAGTGTTTAGCGGAAGCATAATTGGAAAACCCAAGTTAAGTATTAAGTATGAAATAAAGTAATGTTTTTAGCATGGCACACACCACCATGTCCCACAACGACTGCGCCTCCCTGTGCAAGCTCCATGAGTACCTAACGACCTGCAAGGCATGTAGCAACGAATCAACAACAAAGTTGAGCGAGTTCACAGTTGGTTGTTTAGTTATAGCATTCGTTTCGTAAATTGTATGTTCGTTTTGTAAACCATGTGTCGTATTAATTCGTATCGCGGTCTCCCAGACATGTTTGCGAAGATTGGTGGGGGCTTCCTATGTGTTACTAGACCACGCGTATCGACTGCTACGAAAATGTAAGAGGTGCCCTAAGTCAATGTCTATCAGCATTGACCCTTTGCCCATAGTCCATTAGTACACGCCCGTCCGACTGGCACGGTGTGAGGTTTGTTAAACCTAATAGCGCTATTAACTAATGACCCACTCGCCATAGGCCTCGGCGATTAAGTAGATATAAATGAGGGACTTCATGATAGAGGTTTGGTCCAGTGTGTAATCTTTGCATCCTACCCACGGAGGATGGCCGTACGTATCCTACCCAAGGAGAATACGCGAGGTTGTAGTTACCGTTTAATTCATTAATCCATTCCCAACCCTTGGGAATCCCATGCCTTGGAAAGAGTGTGAACTCACCTCGGTTTGCTCGGCAGATTAATTTACTCGTTTACCAATTGTTCAAATATGCCCTAGAATCGTTACCGACACAACCAGTCTTAAGTACACCCAATTCACATATTTCATGTATAAACAAGTCGTATATTCCTTGTTCACTTGTCACACGATCAGGATACACGTATTACACACATATAATCCACATCACACCAGGTTAATCTATCAACCCATTATTGCTAAGAAACCACTTAGTATATATATATATAGCCTTCTAATGAGTAATTCGTTTCATGATTCAATCCACTTTCCACACTATAATCATAACTAATCCTCAATCACCTCTTATAATTATAATCACCTATTTTCTGTTTAGTTCGGCCCACTATTCCCAGCCCACTCACGAAACAGCATTTCCCCTAAACCATTTCATTGGCCCAAACCATCAATATTCACTCTATCATCTAATCAAATTAACTACATGCTGTTCGAATCAAATATCAATTATTATAACAAAAGCATCCATTAAACATCCTAACATCACAAATTAATTCAACAGTTCTTGTTCATCATCACACAACAATTATCATTTACATATTATTCTAAACACATAAACATCCACCAATTCATATATGAAGTTCGAACACAATTATATCTGGATCAACTACAAGGTACCTTATTAACATTATTAGATTATTTAATTCACATAACATCACCACCCTAGACTAGTCTGATAATACTATTGTTAAGATCCTCACAAATACACATGGCCGCCACTTTTCTGGTTCATGGTCATCCACTTCTATCAACCCATGAATCTACAAATCTATTGGACCAATATATCAAGTAACATGTTTGCAATCATATATATACTATATTGATTATTATCATTATTAAAACAAACAATAGCCGACAACTGTTACTCCATTAACATCATCCCACACCATCCATCATCCACTTAACCAATTATTATGCATATTATAATTTTCAACTCTTTATTAATCACGAATCGAAACTTACACATACCAATCATATGAATTCAGATTATCATGCATTCCTAACATTCACAATCATTCCCTTATTATTCATAATGCAATCACCGATATCAACAAGCACATATATCATAACTTAATTCACATACATGCTGAATATCACAACAAGAAACTCAATTTAATAGAATGGTAACTAACCGAGAGATGGTGATGGTGATCACGACTGGGGGGGGGGGTCTTCCACTGCCGTACGTAGAATATAGAGAAGGGAAGGGTTTGGTTTTCTATGTTGTGATGATTAGAGGTATAAGGGTTTACGTATACTTAAAAATAAAACCAATACCTAATAAATGGGCCGATCCCATAACTTATCTTGTTAAACACAACTGGGCCAGATTTAATCAAAACACACATGAGATAGGTTGGGCTCGGTTTGTGTTAGTTCGGGCCGGAGTGAAGTGTTAACAATGTGTTAGCTCACTAATGTGGCCCAAAGTGCTAACAATGTTTGTTCCTAAGATTAGCTATTCGACCCATAGAAACGTTTTAATGATTCCTTGTAGTTAAATAGTTACACACAAGTAGGCATATCCAATCACGTTATACCTTTAGCAATTACGTTCCAGTTACAAGTGTGTTTACTAATTTTTATCATCGTAACGAATAAGAACGAGATATAACAAGAAACAGGATCACGTGACTAAGAGGCATTGACCTTGAAAGTTCGGGTTGTCACATTATCCCCAACTTGAAAGAAATTTCGTCCCGAAATTTAGCACGTGGTTACTGAGGAAGCTAGTTGTGTTGCGTTGTTTCCTGGTTTTCCTGGGGTGTCACATCATCCCCCCGTTGATTTGGAATTTCGTCCCGAAATTTCGCTGTAGCTTCAGTCTCAGTAGTGGTTGCACTGTTTCCGAACAACTGGGGATACTTGAGTTTCATTTGATCTTCTCGTTCCCAGGTAAACTCTGGGCCACGACGGGAGTTCCCTCGAACTCGAACAATAGGTATCCTGGTGTGTTTGAGAATCTTGACCTCCCGGTCCAAGATTTCCACTGGTTCCTTGACAAATCGCAACTGATCGTCGATAGTGAGCTCCTTCAAAGGAACTATAAGGGTCTCATCTGACAGACATTTGTTTAAATTTGACACGTGAAAAACGTTGTGAACTGCACTGAGTTCTGTTGGTAGGTTTAGTTTGTAGGCCACTTTGCCTATTTTCTCTATGATTTCGAACGGTCCGACATAACACTGGTTAAGTTTGCCTCGTTTACCAAAACGAACTACACCCTTCCAAGGTGAGACATTAAGTAGCGCTCGGTCCCCAACCTGGAACTCGAGTGGTTTCCTGCGCTTATCAGCGTAGCTTTTCTGACGGTCACGAGCTGCCGCCATGCGTTGTCGTAACTGAGCAATCCTTTCTGTAGTATCAACAACGAGTTCTGGGCCAGTGATTTGGCTGGCCAACGTCTGCCCAACAAAGAGGTGATCGGCATTTACGCCCGTACAATGCCTCAAATGGAGCGGCTTGAATGCTGGTGTGGTAACTGTTGTTATACGAAAACTCCACCAACGGGAGATGTTTTTCCCAGCCGTTGCCGTAATCGATTACACACGCCCAAAGCATGTCTTCTAAAGTTTGGATGGTGCGTTCAGACTGCCCATCTGTTTGCGGATGGTAAGCTGTGCTCATGTCTAATCGAGAGCCAAAAGATTTGTGCATCGCTTGCCAAAGTTCTGAAGTGAAACGTGCATCACGATCGGAAATAATAGAGGTTGGCACCCCGTGCCTCGAGACAACTTCCCTAAGGGAGACGTTTGCTAAGGTGGAGAACTTATCCATTTCCTTGATAGCCAAGAAATGTGCAGATTTTGTGAGTCGATCCACGATCACCCAAATAGTATCATTTCCACGTTGAGATCTAGGCAGGCCAGTGACAAAATCCATGGAAATCTCTTCCCATTTCCATTGTGGTATCTTTGGTTGCTGGAGTAGGCCCGATGGTTTCTGGTATTCGGTCTTAACACTCGCACAAGTCAAACATTTGCTAACGTAAGTTGCTATGTGAGCTTTCATGCTAGGCCACCAATACGTAGTTCTGAGATCGTGGTACATTTTATCCGAACCAAGATGTCCCGAGTAACGAGACTTCTGTGCTTCATCCATTACAAGTTCTCGTAAATTTCCATAGTGTGGGACCCAAATTCGTCCTGTAACGTAGTAAGTGCCGTCTTCCTTTTGTTCTAATCGTTGCCTTGAGCCACGTAGGGCTTCAGCCCTAATGTTTTCTGGTTTCAATGCTTCTACCTGAGCATCTCGTATCTGTGCAGGAAGACTAGACTGGATGGTAAGTTGTAGTGCTCGCACACGCTTCGGTGTGGTATCCTTTTGACTGAGGGCGTCAGCCACAACATTTGCCTTGCCCGGATGGTACTTGATGGCACATTCGTAATCATTCAACAACTCGACCCATCGACGTTGTCGCATGTTCAACTCCTTCTGTTTGAAGATATGCTGGAGACTCCTGTGATCGGTGTAGATGGTGCACTTGGTACCGTACAGGTAATGTCTCCATATCTTGAGCGTGAAAACAACAGCTCCCAGCTCCAAATCATGTGTAGTGTAATTCCTTTCATGAACTTTAAGTTGACGCGAGGCGTAAGCAATGACCTTATCCTGTTGCATCAATACACAACCAAGACCCTGAGTTGATGTGTCACAATAAACTACAAAATCGTCTGTGCCCTCGGGCAATGAAAGAATAGGTGCGCTACAAAGTCTATCCTTTAAGTGCTGGAATGCTGATTCCTGTGTACTACCCCAACGGTAGATAACGCCTTTCTGAGTCAGTGAGGTGAGAGGTTGTGCAATCTTGGAGAAGTCTTTGATGAACCTTCTGTAGTAGCCCGCCAAACCCAAGAATTGGCGGATTTCTGTTGGTGTACGGGGTGCAGGCCAGTTCTTGATTGAGTCTACCTTGGATGGATTAACATGTATCCCATCCTTGTTTACCACGTGGCCTAGAAAGTGGACTTCACGAAGCCAAAAGTCGCATTTCGAAATCTTAGCGTACAACTGTTCTGTTCAAAGAAGTTCCAGAATAAGTCATAGATGCTACTCGTGTTCCTCCTGACTCTTAGAAAAGATCAGAATGTCGTCGATGAAAACAAATGACATATTCGTCAGGTTAGACTAGATTCGAATGCCGCGTCTGAGAATCCATATCGGTCGTATCAAGTTCAAAGAACAGTATCTGTGGTATCATCATATTCATGGCCCAATGCTCATCGAGTAATGTTCATAGAGTGTAACTTGTCCAAGTGAGTGTCCGCGGGGGTTGTTGTTAGGATCACAGATTCCCAAAAGTATATCAAGTATGGATGTGGGAACATAAGTAAGAGTTGTCGCAATGGATGAGTAAGCGTTTAAGAATCCACAACAGGGGTTTACATAAGGTCGAAGGTATAGCTGGTCATACGCAAGTTTGGTATAGTTAGGTTAAAGTATGTCGTTGATCAAATAAAGCTGTCACGGGGTTAAATCAATTAGAACAAGTATTCAACATAGTAGCATGGTTGTTGTACAAGTGAGTAGTGTTAAGATTCACTGAGACCTTCGCCAAAGGTTGTTGAACTCGTCCACATGCGGAGGAGGAACAATCCACCTGAATCCATGAACTTAGGTGTGCTTGTGATTCATCAAGTAAGCAATCAAGTTAGGGGGAGTTCCTTGGGTCATACGAATGATTCCAAAATACGTCTGCGTAGCCGTGAGGTTCCAAAGGAAAGACGTGAAAACGTGCTCAAGTGAGTATGATCGTATCAACAATACATCACCACCCTCAAGGTTTCAAGGAGTGATCACCAATGATCGAAAGTCGAGCCTTCCAAATTCTCTAAGCTAAAGCGTGTTTGTTCCAGTGTCTCGTCATGGAGAAGCGAGAACGTAATGTCACTGTGGTAAGGGAGTGATGGTTTGTTCTAAGCCAATGATAGAAATTAAACAAAGCATTAATCGACGATCAGGTGTTGGTACAAAGGCTAGTGAGAAGATTCCGCGTATTTATATGGAAAACTATCATGGAGTTAAAATAAGACTCTTGTAGTGTAAGGTGGGTCAGGTAAACGTATAAATTATCGTGTTCGCCGGTGGGTTAAGTGATCCATACTTCCGTCTCCAAATGTTCTGAAGACTATTTCACCCGTAATAGCATTCATTCGCTAAGTTGGGTATACGAGAGAGCTAATCAAGTAGGATAAGAATAAACCATCCAACAGGGTAATAAGGTAGTCTTGTGATTGGTGAAAATCGTGGTATGGTTGTTGGTGTTTCATTAAATCGGTTGTCAATCGAAGCGATAGGGAATTAATGAGGTTCATGCGAAGATTCGAGTGAAAACAGGGGTCCAACAATAACCGAAGGATTTGACCAGCTAATCTGTTGTCTAGAAGTAATTTCCAGTAGTGGTGCAGGGCGGCATGGCACAAAAGGGAAGTTCGTTGCATCGCGGTCGCGCGAGTGTATCACTTGTCCAAAACAGAGTTTGGTGGGTAAGGTTTCGTGTTGCATAACGACAAACGCGTGTGACTGTGACTGCTTCGCTTTTGGCGACGATGACAGGTGAAGGTGATAAAGTTCGTCAACTGGGATGCGTGGGTTTAGTTCTCCTAAGCCCGAGTTCGTGTAAGCCAGGTCTGGTCTTCGTGAATGTTGACGTACAAATCGACTGTACGGAGGGTCAGATGGTGATGTCATGTCGAGGTAAACGTACGAGTAGATAGAATGCATAAACAGTCGTTGTAGCGGGGTGACAAGAAATCAGGAAAGAATTTGACCACCACTTGTCAAATTTCAAGTAAAAAAATTGTGTGTCATAAAGAACACAGTAGGGCTAATAGACAGCATGCTGCTTTCCTAATTAAGCATACCATAACATCACACCATGCAAAAGTAATCTAGCAAGTAGATAATATAAACTTAAATCATACCACCTAGTGTGTTGAGCCTTGCACGTGGAGCGAAGCGCCGTTGTGGACTCGTTGAGCACTGTTCAGGTTATAGTCTGGTTTTAACAAAAACTTTTTCCCTTATTAAAACCAAGTTCACTATAACCAATGGCTCTGATACCAATCTGTCACACCCCCAAAATCCACACGCGGAGTATCACCGCTTGAAGGCGTGACTGACCAGGATCAAACCACCAATCATATTGAACATAACAAGTAATACGTAAAATTCAACCACACAATATGAAAGGTGTTTCAAACCAAACATAGTTAAGTGTTTAGCGGAAACATAATTGTAAAACCCAAGTTAAGTATTAAGTATGAAATAAAGTAATGTTTTTAGCATGGCACACACCGCCACGTCCCACAACGACTGCGCCTCCCTGTGCAAGCTCCAGGAGTACCTAACGACCTGCAACGCATGTAGCAATGAATCAACAACAAAGTTGAGCGAGTTCACAGTTGGTTGTTTAGTTATAGCATTCGTTTCGTAAATCGTATGTTCGTTTTGTAAACCATGTGTCGTATTAATTCATATCGCGGTCTCCCAGACATGTTTGCGAAGATTGGTGGGGGCTTCCCATGTGTTACTAGACCACGCGTATCGACTGCTATGAAAATGTAAGAGGTGCCCTAAGTCAATGTCTATCAGCATTGACCCTTTGCCCATAGTCCATTAGTACACGCCCGTCCGACTGGCACGGTGTGAGGTTTGTTAAACCTAATAGCGCTATTAACTAATGACCCGCTCGCCATAGGCATCGGCGATTAAGTCGATATAAATGAGGGACTTCATGATAGAGGTTTGGTCCAGTGTGTAATCTTGGCATCCAACCTACGGAGGATGGCCGTACGTATCCTACCCAAGGAGAATACGTGAGGTTGTAGTTACCGTTTAATTCATTAACCCATTCCCAACCCTTGGGAATCCCATGCCTTGGAAAGAGTGTGAACTCACCTCGATTTGCTCGGCAGATTAATTTACTCGTTTACCAATTGTTCAAATATGCCCTAGAATCGTTACCGACACAATCAGTCTTAAGTACACACAATTCACATATTTCATGTATAAACAAGTCGTATATTCCTTGTTCACATGTCACAGGGTCAGGATACACGTATTACACACATATAATCCACATCACACCAGGTTAATCTATCAACCCATTATTGCTAAGAAACCACTTAGTATATACATATAGCCTTCTAATGAGTAATTCGTTTCATGATTCAATCCACCATCCTATAATCATAACTAATCCTCAATCACCTCTTATAATTATAATCACCTATTTTCTGTTTAGTTCGGCCCACTATTCCCAGCCCACTCACTGAACAGCATTTCCCCTAAACCATTTCATTGGCCCAAACCATCAATATTCACTCTATCATCTAATCAAATTAATTACATGCTGTTCGAATCAAATATCAATTATTATAACAAAAGCATCCATTAAACATCCTAACATCACAAATTAATCCAACAGTTCTTGTTCACCATCACACAACAATTATCATTTACATATTATTCTAAACACATAAACATCCACCAATTCATATATGAAGTTCGAACACAATTATATCAGGATCAACTACAAGGTACCTTATTAACATTATTAGATTATTTAATTCACATAACATCACCACCCTAGACTAGTCTGACAATACTATTGTTAAGATCCTCACAAATACACATGGCCGCCACTTTTCTGGTTCATGGTCATCCACTTCTATCAACCCATGAATCTACAAATCTATTGGACCAATATATCAATAACATGTTTGCAGTCATATATATACTATATTGATTATTATCATTATTAAAACAAACAATAGCCGACAACTGTTACTCCATTAACATCATCCCACACCATCCATCATCCACTTAACCAATTATTATGCATATTATAATTTTCAACTCTTTATTAATCATGAATCGAAACTTACACATACCAATCATATGAATTCAGATTATCATGCATTCCTAACATTCACAATCATTCCCTTATTATTCATAATGCAATCATCGATATCAACAAGCACATATATCATAACTTAATTCACATACATGCTGAATATCACAACAAGAAACTCAATTAAATAGAATGGTAACTAACCGAGAGATGGTGATGGTGATCACGACTGGGGGGGGGGGGTCTTCCACTGCCGTACGTAGAATATAGAGAAGGGTAGGGTTTGGTTTTCTATGTTGTGATGATTAGAGGTATAAGGGTTTACGTATACTTAATAATAAAACCAATACCTAATAAATGGGCCGATCCCATAACTTATCTTGTTAAACACAACTAGGCCATATTTAATCAAAACACACATGAGATAGGTTGGGCTCGGTTTGTGTTAGTTCGGGCCGAAGTGAAGTGTTAACAATGTGTTAGCTCACTAATGTGGCCCAATGACTTGCGGCGCAAAGTGCTAACAATGTTTGTTCCTAAGATTAGCTATTCAACCCATAGAAACATTTTAATGATTCCTTGTAGTTAAATAGTTACACACAAGTAGGCATATCCAATCACGTTGTACCTTTAGCAATTACGTTCCAGTTACAAGTGTGTTTACTAATTTTTATCATCGTAATGAATAAGAACGAGATATAACAAGAAACGGGATCACGTGACTAAGAGGCATTGACCTTGAAAGTTCGGGTTGTCACAACCTAGTCGCGGAACCCGAAACAAACACCCGCTTCAACTGAATCCTACTCGAACCGTGACCCGAGCCCGTGAGTGAAACAACTTTAACCAAATCATCATCATTATCAACAACAGTGGCCATTACCATCTCTACCAAATCTCCAAAGAAAAAAAAGAAATAAGCAGGGGGGTGGGTCTTACCGTGAAACCCGACAGACCGAAACAAGAACCGTCGGTCCGAAGCAAGAACCGTCGGCCCGAGACAAGGACCCGAAACACCTGAACTTGAACCGAGACCTGAAACCAAACTCCACTATCCCCACTGTCTTGGCTCCGCCACCGTCGGCGAAGGATCGCCGACTCGTCACCACCACCATCTGTTATCTTGACCCGAACCCACTGACAACCCGAGACATCAGAAGACTAACAACACTACCTCGATCACCACCACCATCCGGAAAAGACACTGTCGCCACCGCCACTGCTACTGCCGCCGCCGTGAGCGGCGGCACCGCTCCTTATCTTCGCCACGCTCTCTCTCATCTTCTCGTTTCTTTCTCTCTCTCTTTTTCTGGTCCGCATGAGTGGGGATGGTTGTCGAGAAGCCATCTCTGCCGCCACTCACGGTGACGCCGTTCTCCGGTGTTAGCTCGCCGGACCACCACCACGGTGACCGGCCGTCTGCTAAGGATCTTCGCTGAAATTTATGAATTCTAGAGAGAGATCAGAAAATGAAGGTGTCTGGTGTGTGGGTTTCTTTTTGAAGGATATGGTTTTAAGATGGAGACAAGGGTGTGTGTGGTTTGTTGGTCTGATATACAACCGAGAGAGAGAGAGAAATGATTGAGGGTGTGTGTATTGTCAAATGTTAGGGGTTTTATAGAGATTGATGAGATCTTGTAAGATTTAGTGGATTTGTAGGGATTTAGTAGATCTCGATAAGATTTTGTTGGGATCTATACCTTATGCATAGGTTTAGGCTTGTGGGTTTTGGGCTTGGGCCCAGGGCCGACAAGCCCATCTCATGTGTATGTGGCCCGTAATTCCTACGAGACCCGTTTTCAAAACCAAAACTCCATTTAACGTATAAAATTTTAAAATTAAAAGGTGTATAATAGTGGCGTTTGTCGTGTGACGCGTTCGTTTGTCGATTACGGTAAAATTTTCATAAAATCGCGTCATTTGTAGTTTTAATCGTTTCTCGATCCAGTTTCGACTACGGGTATTAAAATTTGAAAATGAAACCAAATATATCATAATACATTAATATCAAGACGAAATTTGAGTCCGGTGCGTCAGTTCCGTCGTTGATTGTCGGTGCGTTACCGTTTTCGCGTTTTTCGTTCACGTCTGCGTTTTGTGTCGTTCGGAAGCACGATAAATTTATAAAACTAAATTTATAAACACCAAATACTCAAATAAGATTCGTACTTATCGGCGTTGTCAGTATTCTGTTCGGTTTTCAGTTTGCCACTGTTTAATTTTCAGTCGTTTCTCCGCAGACCGTCATACGCGTACTTTAGAACCAAATAGGTGTTCCTAGGCACTCCAAAGGCCTAGTTAAGTTAATTTGCATCTGAAACACTATTTATTATCGCGTTAATCACCTGTTAATCACGTAATTAAGAGCCGTAAATCATCGGTTGTCACAATCTCATGTATGCTCCTTTGAGTGTATTCATTGCTACCGCTTGTTCACTGCTTGACTCGTTGTATTTATTCATCTCTTTGTTCAACACATCATATGATTCTTTCAATCTTTTTATGTTGTGTAGCAGTTCATTGTTTTGCTTTATCTGAGATTCACAGTTAATGCATTTCTCAGAAACCTTGACAGCATCAGCATCTGTTTTAATTTCAAATTCTGGAACTTCTTTGACTATTCTCACTTGAACTTCTTCTACAACCTTTTTCTTTTTCTCAGCTTCAGCTTGTTTCATTTGCCTTTCTTCTTCATATTTCTTCCTTTTTTCAGCTTCAGCTTTTTCAAGTTGTCTGTATTTTTCTGCCCAATATTCATCAGTATAATCATTAATAACATGAGCAACAAATCCTTTAGCCAGGAATTCTTTATCTGGGCAATAATTGTCCCAGCTGAAACCTTCAGGAAATTTTTCATCATCTTGGTTTATCAGACATGCTTTATTATCAGCTGGAATATATTTATCCCAACTGAAATCTTTTGATGAACTTCCATCATTTTGATTGACCAGACATGCTTTCTTTGAATCTTCAATTACCTTCCTAGCATGTGCAGTTTGTGGCTGTTCTTGTTGATACGGCTGTTGAACAACTTGATGATAAATCGCCTTTCGATAGTAGTCGTTGTTTCCGAAAGGATTTTGAGCTCCATTTACTTCGCGATTTGTGCGCTCTCTCTTGAAATGCCCCTTTTCCCTGCAACGAAAACAAGTGACTTTAGATTTATCAAAACCTAAAGTAGAAACATTCGCAACACGGAAATCATCTCTTCCTGTAATTTGTTTAAACTTTTCGGCTCTTCTCAACACGCTTGCCAAGCACCGCTTTATATCCATCAACTCCCTTTCCTCAGCATCAACTTGATCGTAATCCTCTTTTGTAAGCATTGGATTCCCGATCCTCCCTGCAACCAAACTACCATAAGATTCAAGTACAGTAACCAACAAAGACATATGGCTTTTAGCTACTTCCTCTGAATAATTTTGATCATTTTCGAGATTTAATGCAATGTTGCATTGAAGTACTTTGCCACTCTTTGTTGTTGAAAAATGTGGATCAAATGTTGGAAATGAAGTAAATCTTGTTTTGCTGCTTGATCCCTGAGATGAACTTTTAGAATAACTTTTCGCATTGAAAGCAGTTTCAACTTTTGGAGAAAAAATTGTTTTGTCACTAACGCCACCTTTGAAGTACAACCCAATGTCTTGTTCTCCATCGTAGTTCTTCATTCTAGCAATTTTTCTTTGTTCCATCTCTTGGGCTTCAAGATGTTTAATAAACTCGCTCAGCGTAATCTTTTTAAAATCTGTTTTATTCTTCAACATCATTAGATATGTGCCCCACTCATCATGTGGCAACGCATCAGCCAACTTCTCAATTAGCTCATCTTTATCTTTGTTGATGCCCAATCTTTTCATATTTTTCAATAAATTGCAGTATCTCTCAATGATCTGCTTGGTGCTTTCATTTCTTAAACCTCGGAACAAATCAAATTCCTTCTTCATAAGCGACTTTTTGCTCTTTAGCATATCATCACTACCAAGAAACTTAGCTTCTAACTCTGTCCAAATCGAATATGCACTTCCATTGTGTTGAAGTAAGATCAAGATGTCTTCTTTAATCGCTTGCTGCAACAAACTAACCATTAACTTCTCATCTTTGTACTTCTTTTTCTCATCAGCACTCAATTCTCTAATTGGTGTTTTCACATTGTTGTTTCCGACTGGTCTAGTATATTTAACTTCAGTATGTTCCCATGCATCTAAGTGATAAGCTTCCACCCAATTACCAAAACGTTCAGACCATCCACTCAAATCATCAATATCCATAAGCTTCGGTGGTTTTTGTGTCGTCCCCGTCTCATTTTCAAGCAATGTACTTTGAGTAATAGTTATTGGACTAGCAAATGCATTATAAAACTCATTCTCCATGATTAAATTTCAAAAGTTCACAAACTGTCAGTTTCAAACGGAATACTCTTCTTCAAACGGAATCAACCTTTCACACGGAATCAAGTTTCACACGGAATCAATCCTCTTTCAAGCAGAATTAGCTTTTCAAGCGAAATCAATATGTTCTTCAAGCGGAATTAACTTTCATACGAAATAACCCTTTGGAGCGGAATCACCTTCAAACGAAATATCTAATTTCATGTGAAATCAACTAATGCTCACTCTCAAGCGGAATCACCTTTGAAGCGGAATTACTAATATCATGTGAAATGATGCAATGTTCAAGCGAAATTATATTGATCTTTCAAGCGGAATTACACTTACGGACAGTTTTTTTTCAAAAATTGATCATGTTTTACTTCGAATTAGAGTCTGATTCTTTCTAGGGTTTATTAAAACACTGTTGCGCACAACATATTTGAAAATCAAGCCATTTTAACCGTGAAATTTTGTTTAATTGTAAAAAGAAGGTGTAGAAAACAGATTTTGCAGCTGAAATGGTTAGAACTCTTCCTCCTGAGCTCTGATACCACTTGTAGGATCGTTTTGTGACCCAAACGAGTCGATCAGAAGAGTTTTTCTCAATACGAGTGGCAGAAACAAACGTATCGAGTTCAATTCAGCTAGAATCTCACTTTAAACTGTCTTTTGATTGATATAAGATCGATTACAATGCTGTAGACACTTCGGCAGAGCTTCGCTACCGGAATCAGAATCATTACAAATGACTAGACACTTCAGGTATTTATAGGTTGGTTAATTCCGCTTGAACATGCTCAAACGAAATCTAATTCCGCGCGGAATTAACTCAAATGAAATCAACATGATTTCAAGCGGAATTAGCATTATGATTTTGTTTGAAATGACACTGTGTCATTTCAAGCGAAATTACCTATAAAACACATTTCTTGTTTTTCGTGCCCTGAACTATCTAGTTCAATACAAGACTCGATACAAGACGAAGTCGATAGACGTATGCAGCAACACACAACACCATTGGCTCACGTCAGGATCAGAGCATTGCTTATCGCCATTGGGCAAACGATCAGCGAAAACGAACTCTCTTGGCACTCGAAGACATGCTGCAAGCATGTGTGTGACTGGCTTTGGTGCAAATTTGAAGGACTCTTACCTATGGTTGAGTACTACCGCGGCAGTTATCATCTTGGTAACCGGACAGCTCTGTTGAGGCATTACATAGACAATAATGCCAACCTTCTTGTTAGACTGAGATGGTTGGCAACTTAATTACTGGTCCAGGACTGGTACTCGAAACTCTTAGGAAGGTTGTTTGGATCGGGAGGTGATTGGCGGCAACGTGTGACCGTCAGGAAAGCTGATAAACTTGGGAAACGCTGGAAGATCGCTGTAGGCGATGGTATCGTGTTGAAAGTCTCACCCTGGGAGGGTGTGGAATGCTTGGGAAGCATGGCAAGCTTAAATGACGTCGCAATGGACCATTCAACAGTCTGGGAAGAATCGGTACCGTAACCTACCAACTTGAGTTACCCGATGAATCGAATAACGTACGTGATGTCATTTATGTTTCGGATCTAAGGCAATGGTTGTCTGATGAAACACGTGCGATACCTTTACTGGAGGAATTTATCGAACACATGGACCAGGAAGTCAAGGTTCGTTAACTTAGTCGAATTCCAATCGTGAGTGTTCGTTGGGACTAAAGATGTGGACCGGAGTTCACGTGGGAACGCGAGGATCAGATGGAACTTAAATATCCTGAACTTTTTCCTGATGACTAATCTAATTCTGGTACTACTAGTGAATTTCGGGACGAAATTCCTCTTCAAGTTGGGGATGATGTGGCACCCGAGGAAAACCGGCAACAATCTTGATTTATCACTTCACCCTTTTGTGCTTGTCAAATTTCGGGACGAAATTTCTTTTCACTTCACCCTTTTGTGCTTGTCAAATTTCGGGACGAAATTTCTTATCACTTCACCCTTTTGTACTTGTCAAATTTCGGGGCGAAATTTCTTTTAAGTTGGGGATGATGTGACAACCTGGATAATTAGGGTTTGCATTACTTGTTAACATTTGCTTGGAATCCCACAACTATTAGCGTGTGTCTCTATGTTTATCTGCTTATGATTACGTGTGTTTACCTGATTAACTATACATGAAATTGTAAACATGTTTGTGTGTCGTACAATTGATTTAGAGAACCAACTCCTAGCACGTAAATGAGTCTAATCGGATCACATTTAGGCATGGGCTTAGCAAAACCCACATGGGATTGACATGGGCCATATGGTGTGATAAGTAGGTTTAGGCCACTTAGAAATTATATCACATATCATTACTGTTTACATTTAGTTCTGTGGTTTGTAACCCTTCTCACCCGAACGCTTACTGGGCCGACACACCAGGCCTCGTGCCACCCATTGGCTACCCGGCCCAATAAAACCCATGATCGAGTGATATGGTTTAAATCTAAAAGTGTAGCCCAAAGGTTCGTAATCCGATAGCACGATGTGGCCCATTGACCGAATTACTGAAGTGTTTTGACAGCCCACGTGAATGGGCTTAAGCCCATTGCGGCTAACTTGTAACCACCCCAACCTTTATCAAATCTAATGCATGAATTAGGTTCCTGATTAGTTGGCAACTAAAAACTAAAACCCTACTCTTTCTCACTTAAGTTGCGATTGCAGAGGAGACCCCCTCCCCCCTCGAGGCATTCTCCTGGTGGATCGAGTGATTTGGTTAGTAATATTATTATATCATTAGTTGCTTTGTTTTGTGGGGGCAATATCTTGAAACATTAGTACATGTGCTATGCATTGAAAGTGCAACCAACTTGATAATGATCACTGCATTGTCGGCTATTATGTTTCAAATGTGCATGAAAGTTGTTAGTTGGCATGTGGTTGTTGATAGCTTAATATGTGTGCAATTTATTAATATCGATGTTTGTATATATGATAACTATGCTTTATGAATGAAGTGGTTTGTTAGAATGAAAAACGGGTAATCAGATATGTGATGTATTAACTGGATGTTTAGTAGAATTGAATGTTTGGCGATTGCTTCTTTGTGAGTTTCGATTAACAAAGTGTATAAGTATGCAAAAGTGATTATATGATGAATGTTATGTGATGTTATAAGATCATTATATGATGAATGTGGTAATAACCGATTAGCATGCTGGTGACTAGTAGAGTTGCATATGTTTGTGATTATATTTTGTATGATATAAACCATTGGTTTAGGGTTAAACAACTTGTTAATGAGGGATACTGTTTATATAAATGATGATGTACATAGGTGGTATTAATCTGTTTGGGGCATGAATATGTAGGCTAGTTAGGAGGTATATGGATTCGTGATAGGAAATTCACTACACATAGAGTTGTAACTTGATTATTGAAATGAATTATGTGGTCAACTAAAGTGATATATGTAGTAATGATGAAAGGATAACCCTTGATACTGATGACAAGATAAGGATTAGGGCCCTTGGGAATTGTGAATAATTAACCAACTCGGTGCATATGACGAGAAACTAGGGAATTGTTTAGATTATGTAAATTGTTACTGTTGGGCCTCGCACGTCGGGTCTGTGGGCCACGAGTGTTACATGAACTCACACATTCTTTTATATGTTGAAATGAGATGTTGTTTGAATATGGAAACGCGGTATGCGACCTACTTTAAATGATGAAATTCGTGCACGATTAAGTGATATACATGTTTGTTGATGAATGTATTCTGCGCGTGTAAATGTGAACAATGTATAAGTGAACTTAAAACTGATTGTCGATGATAAATCATGTTAGGGCGTGCTTGATCAATTGGTATTAGAGTAGCTAATCTTACCGAGCAAACCATAGGTGAGTTCATTACTTTTGAGCATGCATCCCGGTGGTTGGGACAGTCAGTGGGTATCCCGGGGAGGGATAGGTCTTTTGGGTAAAACTGGGATGTTGGATAATATTCTCACCCTATCATTCTTAAGTCCCATCTTTTGTTACCGGGGAGGTAGCGGGGTATTAGTTGGTAGCGCTACTTAGGTTTGGCACCCTCACACCATACCGGGGAGGACGGTTGTGAACTAATGACCCAGTCATGCCCAGTGTTTTGATAGGAGCACTGGGGAACGGGCAAAACATACATCAGGAGCCGTCTTGTTCAGTATCGAGATATTATCAACATTACTTTCGGATTTAAATTCAATGGATTAACTAAACACTTGGTAACTAACGTTTTCGTAAAACTATGAACTCATCAGCGTTGTCTGATACACTTGTTGCATGCTCGCAGGACGTTAGATATCTTGGATTTGGGAGCTTGCTGTCTGGAGAAGCTGGAGTGGTCATGGGTCGACTGGAGGGATTCATGTGATTGATTCATTGATACTAAACATTGGTTTTGAAACTGTTTAACATTGGTTTACTATTTGCTTCCGCTGAACATATTGGTTTCCATTTAAACTTGATGATGGTATTTTATTAATTGAGGAGTTTGATTTATTAACTTGTATGGGTTCAATGTAATTAGTGGCTCATTGTTGGTACGTCACACGCCTAAAAGGGACATTCCCTAGGTGGTATTTTGGGGGTGTGACAAACGAAGTTTGAAAACAAGTTTGATATCAAGACAAAGGGTCTTGATACCCAAGAATAGTTTGGTTGCAAAATACGCAAGAATACGCATTTTGACCGAAACTATGACTCGTCACTACGCCTAAATAACGTGGTAATCAGTAGGTATAGTCACAAGAGACTATAACCATCGTGATTACGCTCACGTTACAAAGTTCAAACGAACTTCGTGTTGACCATAGACTGGTCAAAGCAGAAAGTCAAACACTGTTTGACTTTTACGCTTAAAAATGCATAAAAGAACGAAAGAATACTTACAACGGGTACAAGAAATGGAGGTTTGATCTAATTATTCTCAGGTATGAAGTGTATAACTTCAACTTAGAGAACAAAATCAAATCAAAGGTGAGTTTGCAAATGAAATGGAAGGGGTATATATAGATTTCGGAGAACCGTTAGGATCGTTTCTCGTAAATCGTGCTTTGATCTTGACCTTACAAGTGGGCACATGGTTTTCAAAACCATGAGAATACTTAAAACCATCAAATTCCAGCCCATAGAGTGCAAAACCTTGGGTTAAAACCATCAAAACCTCAAAAATGGATCAAGTTTAATGTATCTGCCAGAAATTTCAAAAATGGTCCCTGCACCTGTAAAACTTGATTTTTGGCACTTTTAAGCCCCGTTAACCCCATTTCAAGGCTCTAAAATAAAGTTAAAGTATAGGGAACTTAAAATATGCTCAAAAATATCTCGGATGTCGGTTCGTTTGGTCGTACGGTTGCGTTGTTCGGTTAATTACGACGGAAGTCGTAACGAACGCAAAAACGATCCAAATTAAGCGACGAATGGAATTTTATCATGCCAATCACTAATGTCACTCCCGCTCGTAGCGGAAGCACGAGGTGTGATCTGATGGGTTCTCATTGCATAACAATATAAGTGAATAAACTAAATGAATAAAAACAAGCTCCAATGCCATTGTCATAATCGTTTCAAAAGAACACAACATAAGTTGTTACAAACCATCAAATGAAAATAAGTTGTCATTGTTTCATACATCAAAATGTAAGTCTTAAAATGTCGAGGCTTTGACCACTATATCACCGCAAAGAGGCGGTATATAATGGGCAAACCCTTCAAATGTTGGCATGGAGTCTTGATACTTGCTTTCTTGAACTGAAATGTCTGTATGGTCCACTAATTCCCTGAAATACATGTTAAGTTGAAAACATCAACAAAAGTTGGCGAGTTCATGCAGTTTAGTAGTATAAGATGTATCTTGTAAAATGTGAGTTGTATAAAATGTATCTGTAAAATGTGAGTTCTATAAAATGTATCTGTATGTAAAGATATAGTATGTAAAGCGTCAATGAAATCGTTGATCATTAATGTTTCGCGAGGACATTAGTGTTCTCACAATCATAGTCGTTCAGCAATTCAATCCACCGTCGCTGACGTAAATTAAGTTCCTTTTGATTGAATATGTGCTGTAGACTTTTGTGATCCGTGAAAATTGTACACTGAGTACCATATAAGTAATGTCGCCATATCTTCAAAGCGAATACCACTGCGCCTAACTCGAGATCATGAGTGGTATAGTTCTTTTTATGAACTTTCAATTGATGCGATGCATATGTGATAACTTTCTCCCGTTGCATAAGTACGCAACCCAATCCTTAATGCGAAGCATCACAGTAAACTACGAAGTCATTGGTACCATCGGGTAATGAGAAGACTGGTGCATCGCATAACTTATCCTTGAGAAGTTGAAATGTTTCTTCTTGTTTCTCGATTTGGGTGAGGGAGGTTAGCGATTGAGAAATTTTAGAAAAATTCTCTATAAATCTTTGATAGTATCCCGCTAATCCCAAGAATTGTCGGACTTTAGTTGGAGTCTTGGGTGCTTCCCAGTTCTTAATTGCTTCGATCTTCGAGGTGTCTGCTTGAATGCCTTTCTCGTTCACTATATGACCGAGAAATTGAACTTCACGAATCCAAAACTCGTATTTGGAAAATTTTGTGTATAGTGTCTCCTTCTTGAGTAGTTCTAAAATGGTTCTCAAATGTTGTTCGTGTCGTCGGCCGATCGTGAGTATATTAAAATGTCGTCAATGAACAATATGACGAATTTTTCGAGATACGGTTGTCGTAAATGAACACTATGACGAATTTGTCAAGATATGGCTGGCACACGCGGTTCATTAAATACATGAAGACCGCTGGTGCGTTCGTTAAACCAAAGGGCATAACGAGAAACTCGTAATGACCATAACGAGTTCGAAAAGCCGTTTTCGGTATGCTTCCCTCTTGTATTTGTAACTGGTGATACCCCGATCGTAAGTCTATCTTGGAGTAGAAGCTTGGACCTTTCATAAACCATTTGAGTTAGTTGGAAATTTATTTGTAACATGGTTTAGAATATGAATTGAAATGTTGTGCACTTTTGCAAAACTTGCATCTCTCCCCCGAAAACCTTTAAAAAGATGTAAAAGGATAAAGAGTGGGGGTTATGAACTCACAACATCCTTTTTTTTTGGGTAAAGGGGTTACCCCGGTAAATTTTATAACCAACAAAAAAGCACACAAGTGCAACTGAAATGTTACACACCCGCTAGACTTGGCATACCAAGACTAGAACAAAAACAACAAAACAACCAAACCCCAGAAAACAACTGCCAACAAAGAAACCAAATAGACATAACCCAAGCCCACTAAACCGGCCCGTACAAAACACACTAACAACTATCTAGCCAGGGTCGATGACCAAGTTACTGGTCGGAATCTTCCACTTCTCAAGAAAACTTCTGTTCACAGAACCCTGCTTGAATTTTAGAGTCATGAGACGCATACGGACGATATTGATGATCCCCTGAGCCAAAATCCTCGCTGTACGTTGGTTCCGAGAGAAAAGCCTAGTATTTCTTTCTTGCCATACAAAATAAGATGCTGCTGAAACCACAAGTCTGCTAGTAACTTTACCCGGTCGTTGAATGTTAGAGTTTTCATTCATCCATTCCATTATGTCAATCCATCGGCCATTAACGTCACCCATACCAGCCATATCCCTAATGCTATCCCACACCTCCAAAGAGTATGAGCATTCAAAGAACAAATGGTCCCTCGAGTCCCTACCATGGTTACACAAAGGGCAACACATGAGGTTCAGATTCGTAGCACTACCCGCCTCCCAAATGGTCAATCTATCTTGAGTTTTAAGTTTATTTCTAATAACTAGCCACAAGTTAAATGAGTGTCTTGGAATACACTGTTTAAACCAAACCATATTGAACCAAGCAACGATATTCTCACAATGACGAATATTATTCCATACCTCCCACGATGAAAAATGGCATGCTTTTCCCTCAGAATTAATCCAAACCAACCAATCTTGTGCATCATGAAGAGCCGGAGCCTGAATGTTAATTAAAACTGGAAACAAGTCAAACCAAGCAACCGGCCACCTCCAATGACCGCTAGAATCCACCAGATCTGCCACAGTAGATTGCAAATTGAAACCCGCATTAGCAATAGTTCTCGGACTGACATAAGCACGAATCGGACATGCACTACACCAAGTATCACTCCACACATTTGTATTAGTGCCATTACCGATAGACTTCCACATATAAGGCCGGAGTAAATCACGTAAAGCAAGAATTTTCCTCCAACCCCATGTCATACTACCCCTGCAAGGAAGTTCCCATAAACTTCTACCCTTTAGTTTATAGATATGAACCCATTGAACCTATAGCGACTTTCTGTTAGTCAGCATACTCCAAATATGAGACGAAATTAGAGCTTTATTGACATCCGCAATGCAACTACATGGAATGGATGAATGAAAACTCTAATATTCAACGACCGGGTAACGTTACTAGCAGACAACATCCTTATTCTGTCAACTACAAGGTTTTAGAAGGTGCTAAGCGATATGGAGATCCGGCTACGGGTGCAGCTCCCGGCACCGAGTCGATGTGAAACTCGACTTGTTGATATGGTCGTAGTCCGGCAAGTCTTCAGGAAATTCTTTTACCATAGGAATATCTGTCAGTTGTGGTCCAACGACCTTCCTGTCTACAATATGTGCTAGAAAGGCAATACAACCTTTTCGTAAGCACTTCTGTGCCTTCATGCAATTGATGATCCGCAATGGTGTGTCGTGCTTCTCTCCATGAATAACAAGTGCCTCTTTGTTCAGTAGTGGTAGGCGAATGGCCTTCTCATGACAAAAGACTTCGGCTTGGTTATTTGATAGCCAATCCATGCCAACCGCTACGTCGAAACTACCCAACTCAACGGGTAAGAGATCGATATTGAAATTTCGCTCCCCAAGTTCCAAGGAACATTCTCCAACAACTTTCCCTAACTCGACTAGTTTACCGTATGTCGATTCTATAGAATGAGGGGACGTCTAGCTTACTTGGCTCTAGGCCAAGTACATTTTGAATTCTGTGTGGCGAGGACTTCACTGTATAGTTTTAAGAATCCCTATGTTTAAATGTAGGATAACCCAATCCAGATGTTTAGATGTAGAATAACCCAATCCATATGTTTAGATGTAGGATAACCCAATCCATATGTTTAGATCTAGGATAACCCAACCCAATCCATATGTTTAGGTGTAGGATAATCCAGTCCCTAATTGTAGCTAGGACAATCCCGTCACTAGCCATGAAACGCATTTCACATGCAAGAGTTTGATTGGTAAGAAACGTGTCAGGTAACTACTGTTTGAGTTATCGAGGTAGGGTGGGATGATGCGGTCATGCCTTGGATCTCACAGGCTAAATCCCAAATGTAACGCTCAATGCGTTTGAATTCGGGTGTTACCCTGTATGGAACAACCCTTAAGAGATCGTGAAAGCCTCGAGTGTAACCAACAACATTGGCTCTAGTCATGATCGAGTTCTAGAATTTGTTTCTAACCTTTGAATTTCAATCAGCGAGCAATGCTCTTCTCGCATAAGCTCCTTGAGTTCTTCCCCCGACAATCTCTTCACTGTATCACTTCCTAGCGTTTGTACTTGGAGATTCCACCAAGTTAATGTTGCATTCAGTAGGAAACTCTCTGTGTATCTAATTGTTTACTTAGGAGTACGTTTCCTAGTATGACTAACTGACTTCATTGTCTTTATTTGGCGGACAGAACCTACCGCACCTCTCATATTAACGAGGTCTTGCGGCTTACAGTCCGGAAAGGCCTTAGACTTAAAACCTTGTGATGTCGCATCTTCCGGTGTGGCATTGCCACTCATTCCCGATCCATCGGGATTTGAACCACTTGAACTACTAGTACCACCAGTACCGTCACTAGTGTCATCTCGATTGACCTCATGTTGTGCAATTTCTGCACCCTCGTGTTGTTCCATAAGAACTGTTGTTCGACTTAATCAGTAAGATGCTGATTTGTTAATCCTTTTTGGCTGTAAACCTTCCTTTTGGCGCCATGATCTTTTTAATAAGCATTATTAAAAGAACCTAGACATATATTTAGATAATATAGTCTATCATGCGCCCACGAATGAAGAATGAAATCAGTTATGGAAACCTCAAGATCGTATTGTTCATACATGTTCGACTAAATGATAACGTGGATAACCGAAACCAAAATGCGTAGCGCCTCTTGCGTGTAATGGTCATATATCTATGTGGAAAACGAAATAATTCGTTGAGAAGGGGAAACCAACTAGTGGCCTCCATCCATATAGTATGCATTCCATACTCCATAGGCTTTGATCATCCGAAGTAGGGAAATTCCTTTGTCGTACTTGTCCATGTGACAAGTATGGTAATAGTGCTTGAGCTTCACGAGCTCCAACAAGATCATTAAGATCTTCATAGATGTCGAATAGAATGCAATGAGGGAGTTGTAGCATGGCTCATGCCATACTATCTCTTTGGATAAGACAAATGTCAAATGACGGAATTTATTTCATTTCCAATAAATAAGATAAGGTGCCATAGACACCAAGGAACCTACTCATGTACAAGAATTCTAGAATGTTGAGGAAAAATCCTCCATGAGTGGCTAACAAGTTTTGCTTGTTTAGATGACTAGTCTCGAACAATTCGTGTTATAGATCAAATGTTTAGACGCGAATGAATACGTATCGTCTTCCTGTATTGTATTGTAGGGTGTTATAGTAATCATCTCGGTTAGTGTTCTATTGGATAGAAAAGACTGAATTTTTAACTAACAGCTTAAAATTTTTGAATGAATAGTGATCATTAGCTTGACCCGCAGAGTCCACCAGTATTTCCATGCACTACAAGTTGTTATTACGTGGGCCCTCGTAATAATAAATTGTCTTGCATGGTCACCCTAGCATTCTCTCGTTCAGAGCAGGCGATCAGTCAGAGAGAGGACACTATTGTCTATATACCTTCAACATAGAAGGAAACTTCGTGATAGTTCACGTGTCAATGTCCGTTGTCATTACTCGCAGAACGGCACGACGTTAGATGAAATAGGAATAGAGAGAATTTGTAAAAATAACAACTGGAGAGGCACCTTTAAGATGAGTACTTCATCTTCCTTTTCTGGACAAGAGTGTCGTCAATTATGATTTGCATGAGCCACAGGGACCTCGTCCCACTAATGGAGTTGTTGTCTAAGGCTGCCACCTCCGCCTCATTCTCACTACTGAAGTCAGGCATCTCAGCATCCGTGAGAAAGCAACCATCTCCCACGGGATCAATACTTTATGGTCTCACTTAGGAACCACGTTCGTCATAAGCTCCGCAATAGACATGAGGTCGATATTCTCATGGAAGATTTATTGTATAAAATATGTCATGTTTGAAAATAGAGTATCATATCTTGTGTAAAAGATGTCGTGTCTTAACCATGTTATGTGTGTCAAGGATGACAATGGAATTCGAAGTCGAAGGCATTTTGTTCTTGCCACAATATCCCTTAGAACACATATATAAATCATTTATATATAATCACATAAAATCCTATCTAACAAGGATTTCTATCTTGCATAAGGTGAACTTGTAAACCATTTATAATGCATAAACTGATAATGTAATGTATTGTAGGCACATAGTCTGTTAATGTAATGTGTCTATTTCTCATAGACTTCACCCATGGAAATGTCCTCGCTTTATTTATGTGAAGTGAATTTTTGTTGTAGTGGACCTTGAAAAATGTTTATGCAATGAAAACCTTTTGACCTGACCAATTTTATTTATAATATGTTCAACATGAACAAGAGGTTTTCGTGAGAGGTCCCTAGTGATTGTAGACTTAGACTCGAGAAAGAATCCTGATTCACTACAATCGATGCTCTGATACCAATCTGTCACACCCGCTCGTAGCGGAAGCTCGAGGTGTGATCTGATCGGTTCTCATTGCATAACAATATAAGTGAACAAACTAAATGAATAAAAACAAGCTCCAATGCAATTGTCATAATCGTTTCAAAAGAACACAACATAAGTTGTTACAAACCATCAAATGAAAATAAGTTGTCATTGTTTCATACATCAAAATGTAAGTCTTAAAATGTCGAGGCTTTGACCACTATATCACCGCAAAGAGGCGGTATATAACAGGAAAACCCTTCAAATGTTGGCATGGAGTCTTGATACTTGCTTTCTTGAACTGAAATGTCTGTATGGTCCACTAATTCCCTGAAATACATGTTAAGTTGAAAACATCAACAAAAGTTGGCGAGTTCATGCAGTTTAGTTGTATAAGATGTATCTTGTAAAATGTGAGTTGTATAAAATGTATCTGTAAAATGTGAGTTGTATAAAATGTATCTGTAAAATGTGAGTTGTATAAAATGTATCTGTATGTAAAGATATAGTATGTAAAGCGTCAATGAAATCGTTGATCATTAATGTTTCGCGAGGACATTAATATGTGTGACGAATTAGGAAGCAATCCAAACCTAGACGATTTAGTGTTGACTAATATCGACTGGGACACAAACGCACTCTTCTGTATGGGTCCACGACCAAGAGTGGGGCTCACCAAAACCCATTAGATCTAACCCTCTGTACCTAGGTCCAAACTGGATTAATGGTGCTTAGATGTATGACCCTAATCGCACATGATCTAAGGTGTTTCATTCCATGACTTAACATACAATTGAACATGTATTTTCCCCGACAGTTGTAAAGTTGTAAAGCATTTAAAATGATTAGGGGACATGAACTCACAGAATTGCGTCCGTGAATGATAAGTAACTGTGATCTGACGTACGGTCGTCCTGAATAGTGTCACGACCTACAAACGTTCTATATTTGTTAGACACTTCGGTCTTGTAATGACTTGAGTACAAGTCTTTTATCTTGAATATGTGTTAAGACTTGTATGTCTTCGTTATTCATTGAACTGTTTCTTAGATGTATTAACTGATAACTGTATAGTGTATATATTTCGCCAAATATATATTCTTGTATCTCGTGAGTTGTATCGTAGTTGTATAAATGTGTTTTCACCAAGTGTTAGGTGATGTAAAAGTGCATATCGTTGCACGTTAGGAGTACGTATGTCCGTGTGTTTGTTATATGTGATCTTGTATTCTTAGAATATATATACTTATATATTCTAAGATATGTTTCATAAAAATATGTATGTTATACTTGGTAAAAGGTATAGGAAATATCTTAAAAATAATCTATTTTTAAGATTAGTTCTAAAAATATATTTTTAGTCTTTTACTAAAACAATATATTTTAGATGGTAAGAAATATATATGTATGTTTATATATTTCAAAAACAATACCTTTTTAATATAAACCATAAGTAATATATTTTGTATATTGTAGAAAATATATGGTTACTTATTCGGTTTAGAAAATGTAGTTTACCAAGTCGTCGATATATTGTGTATTATAGTCCGTATAGTTGTCCGTAAGTCCGATTTGTCCATAAGTTGTGTCCGAAGGCTCGGATCGTTTGTAAGTTGTTTTTAAGGTGTCTTTATATGTGTAGTCTTGTAAGACTTTAGTTGTAATGTGTCTTGTGTTTATTTGTACCATTGTATTCAAGTTACTTGTTTTCATACATATAACTAATACAAACAAATAACACATAGCACATAAGTTGTTAAGATAACTAAATATATATTTTCTCAAAAATATATATTTATAACTAGTTTTGCTTTTATAAAAACTATTCTTTAAAATCTTTTTATTCTAATAAAGATTTTGTCAAAAATGATAGTTTTTATAACACATGATTTTTAAGAAAAATGGCCATATTTCCTTTGAAATATATACTTAGCCATGTTTAATAAAACATATCTTTTTCTTATTAAAATCACCAATAATCTTCTCATATTTTTCTTAATAAAAACATATGAGATTTATATCAAAGTCTTAACAAGATGAAATCAATAACATGTAGGGTTTTGGTATGATCATATCATAAGTTAACTAGTTCAGAATCCATGCTTTACTTCTAGTTTTAACAAACTTTTTATAAAAACCCATCTTGTATGTTTCTTTTTATAACTTTGTAAAAGTATTGTTTTTAGTGAAAAACCTTATATACTTTAACAAAATCAAAGATTATGATCATCCATCTAAACATTTGTGTTTAACAAAACCCTTAAAACATTTTTATGTATACTTGTTAGATTATGTTTTTAAACATCATCTAACAAGTTATTCATATGCTAATCATCAAAACTAGATCAAATATGCAATAAATAAGCTTCAAATCATAACAATAACAAACTTATATATCATGATTTTTATTTTGCTTCTTTGTATTTTCATATTATTTTGTATGATTGTTTATTTTATTACATGTTCTTTAAACAAATAATACATAAATAAGTATGAAAAAGGGATTTTAGAAGCTTACTTCTAGCACTAATGGCTAGGGATGATCTTGATGATGATTAAAGAAAAGAAAAAGTGTTGATCTTGGTGTTTGGAAGCTATGGAATGGCTTGCTTCTTCTTGTTGTTGCTTTAGATCACCTTAAGTAACTTCAACCTCCATCTTGATCATCAAAAAGTGTTAAAATGGTGAAAGATTTTTGGTGGGTGTTCTTGGCTAGGATATGAAGATTGAGAGAGTTTCTTAACTATGTGAAAGTAAAGGTGAAAATGAGATGAATGTGGTTAGGAGATTATGGTAACTAGTTGTTAAAAGTCTTCACTAACTTCACCACTAGGCCCACTTGCTTCACCAACTTGCATAAAGGGTAACTAGCAAGATATTTTTGGAAACAAGGTAAAAAATGGGCCCCACATGGTGTTATAACCGTGAATAAATTAAAAAGTGTTAGGATTATTGAGGAAATTGTTTATGAAACTTATATGTATAAGTGTTTAAGTGATAAGAGGGTGTTAAGTGACCATTACTAGACCATAATGATCCAAATAACACTAGATGATCATTAAAAAAATATTTGATATTGTTTGGATATTCGTTTCGAATTGTTTCGGTTAGACGTTATTTGAACGCTAAGTTGTGTAACTTTTGTGAATTGATGTAGTTGTTGGTTCGGATGATACCCGAAGGTATCCTCATATGAATTCTATGTTAAACATCATTTTACATGTTGTAAAAATATTTAAAAGCTGATTTCTGTAGAATTTCTGCGGAAAAGTGTTGAAATCGTCGCTTTTAGTGCTTTTCGGGCAATTTTTAGTGTTATCGGACTTCGGAAAGGTTTTAAATCAAATCCTTGCATTCCTAGTTAGGGTTTAATATATATTAGATGTTGGACTTTCGTCTGAGTCCTAAAGATGTCATTTAGATGGTTTCTGCGGATCCTGCGTTTTCGTCAACATACTAGTTTACGAGGTGCTTTTCTAGTAGTTTCGATGCATTGTTTATACTGTTTCAAATGTACTTAATAAAAATGGATCATATGCATCATAAGTAAGTATTCCATGAGTATTCTAAGTGTATGTCACGAACTAAGCAGTTCGGATGTTCAAAATGCATAAAAATGTATCTAAAATGAGTACTTTAAGTGTAAGAAAGTTACCGAAAAGTGGCAGTTGTCACAACTAAAATAAAATATTTTAATGATTACATAAATTTTTGGATGTCCGGATGTATTCAGGACGTAAGATATGCGCGAAAATGCAAACTTATGCACTTTTTGACGCTTTTAGTCCCTGAATGACCAAAAAGTTTATTTTAGCATACCGAACACCTCAAAGCCTATTTCTAAGCTATGTAAAGGATATTTATTGTATGTTTAACTTATGATCAAGTTCTGGAATGTTCGTTACCACACGAATCGGCACACTTTCGCAGTTTGACACAAATAGTCCCTGCGATCGAATAAACTTGATTTCAACACACCAAGCCATCCAAAACTTATTTCTAAGTTATGTAAAGGTTGTTTAAGGTATGTTAAGACTATGTCACTATTCCGGAGTGTTTGTTGCATTAAACTGGTTATATTTACGCATCAGTTCGCGTATAACCTTCCAGAAAACGATTTAAAGCTCGAAATCAAACAAGAATTGATATGTGCAAATGATACACATATTTATACAAATCCCAAGTATGAAATAAAATATTTTATTGGTTTGGTATTTTTATGATGGTTGAAGTGACACAGGTGTCACAGTCTCCCCTACTTTAGGTAATTTCGTCCCGAAATTTAATTTTAGAGGACACTCATGAAGACAACTGTGATGGTTTCGCTTTCAAAGGAATCCCTTGAACCCTAAGTAAAACTCTGGGCCATGTTTGGATTCTTAGCGAAATTGTCAACTGTCAAAGTGAAGTCCTTGTAGTAACAAAACATGGAGTTTCGAACTACGGACAGAAGAACGTTTCTTATGAAGACTTATCATAGGAAACTTGTGTGTGCTCGAAAATAGAGTTGGAGAGTGAAATAACATTGGTTAAGGTCCAGGACTTCTAGTAACTTAAATAACGCTACGTTCGCAATGTAATAAGGAACACTTATATATAGGAAGTACCAGCGGCGTATCCACTATGCCCCTTTTTACATTGTTCCCGTTTCGTTATTCTTATCACTATAGGTCTTAACACATCACAAAACTTGCTGTGGTTTCTGTGCACTGAATTCCATAATTATGTATGCATCCATAATTACGTAATTCCTTGCACAGTCCGCATAGTTCATTTCATAATGCGTAGGGAAAAAATCAATTGAATAATCATGAAGTGACTTGATTAGACCACCAAAGGATCTTTTTAACTAGATCTACGAACGATCTTTTTAACTAGATCAACACATGATCTCCTTAACTAGACCGTAGTACGATCTCCTTAAATAGACCACTTAAGGGATCTTTTCAGTTATATCATCACACGATATTCCTAACCAGATTTTTAAATCAATCTGTTTAACTAGACCACTCAAGGGGTCCAATTATAGAATAGTACTTTATAATCCAAGGGACTTTACTATAACGTAGAAGCCCATTAAGGATTTAAGGTAGTACCTTTGGATATCCTACTATGAATCCCTCATATGGAGATATGGAAGATTCTATGAGGATTTGGACGGATCACACAAAAACACGAAACATATAAGAAAACATATAAGCACATAATCACATAATTGTTTATCTTGATCTTTAATTTGTTATCTTTGGACACGGATATTTAAAGCACACCAGGAATCCAATCCGTTGATTTTATTTGGCACTTTAATCATCTTCAAGAATCTAACTATGGAGATAGAAAGATCTTAATAGGAATTCGGCTTTGTCCTTATTGAATCGTAATATACGTATTAAGGCATACGAATCATTCAATTAAGGGCTCCGATTTGAGCGATATTTATCCACAAGGATCTAATTATGAGGATAGAAAGATCCTATTTTGGATTTTGGGATTTGTGTAACGAAAGGTGTTTCGAAACCTTGCACTAAACGTGCTTAAGTCGATACACAAGGTAGAAAGTTCATGAGGTTGAGGTACTAGATATCCCAAGGCGACATATGAAGCAGAATTTGGAGTTTGAGCAGCGGCAGGATTTGCAACAGCTTGGTTTTGGATAGCAAAACGGCACAGGTCAACCAAATGTCCCCATCGTCCACCGTGGGTACATTTGAAAAAGGGTATCTGATTCGGATGATGACGGTTTCATTGATTGCTCCAAGGAGCAGTTCCCTTGTATGACTTCATCCCTGAGGCGAGTCATGGTGATAGCTAAATCAACGATCCTCTGGAGTACAACGCCTAATCGTTGAGCAATTGCAGCACCTAGTTCGGACATTGTTGTTGCGATGAAAAGACATCATGAAGATAATGAAAGATATGGGAGGAAACAAGTGAAAATGATATTGGATAATCAAAACAGGATGACAACGCATAGAAATTACGATCATTTGTTTGTTACCTAAGGCAAACAAATGAGATGGTGACTAATCAAAGTAAGTGGGTCATATTAATGTATTGCGAAGACATGCTCGCCTATAAGTGGACACTCACCCCAAGAGTTCCCAGGTAAGAGTGACTGGTCCGATACTGCGGCTTTGTACGAACACTCTAGCCTTAGACAGAAGACTCAGGGTACAGGCACCCACCCTTCCAGTTTGCACGTGTTCACATTATTTAGACCAAACTTTGATGAGATTTTGAAAATTTAGAGGGTTCAAAACCTTATAATAAATCATCCTAGAACAGATGATTAGTTTTCAAAGCGGATTCGAAATTTGTGTTCTGATTGTGGTTGTCACCTAAGGATAAGTGATGGTATTGTTTTAAGATCTAAACACAAGGATCTTGTGTTAGGGTCCTAGGAAGGTTATAGACTAGGTCAAAGCATTACTAATAACCTAATTTCCTATAACCATTGGCTCTGATACCAACTTTTCTGTCACACCCCGACCACGTAAAACAACAAATCGTGGTGGAAACGTCGGGGAGTGTTGTAACAGAATCATTGTTTCATAACCATGGATTAAATAATTTCGTTTTATTGAATTATTGAACTCATTGTTTTATTACAAATCAGATAAATACAAATATTATCTTTCAAGTTTTAAAGTCGCTAAGGCACGAGTCCATCCTATGTATAGCATGCATCAACAATCATCACATAAAAGCACCTGAAACATGTGTAAAAATTGGTACGTCAGCATAAAAATGCCTATGAGATACATAGGCTTTATTATAATAGGATTCATGACTTATAAGTTTAAAGAAAAATATTTAATCAAAAAAAGTCATGAACCTTAAAATATTTTCTTTTATAAATCATACTAAAATTTATAAGAAATCAGATGATATAACAGAATAATGCATAGGTAAATAAATAACTAAATAAAATGAGTTTGTATAAAATATGTTGTTTGTAAAACAATATTTTGATAAAAAGGTGTGTAGTATATATATATAAAAATATACTTTGGTTTTAAGAAAGTCAAATAAGTAATATATTAAAATATATTTCAGTTCCAAAATAATTAAACAGATAGTATATTAAATATACTTTAGTCGTCAAAATAATAGTTTTCAGTAGTATATCAAAAGTATACTTTGGTTTTATTAATAACATATTAAACTATGCTTTGGTCTTATATATAACATATTAAACTATGTTTTGGTTTTATAAATAACATATTAAACTATGTTTTGGTTTTATAAATAACATACCAAACTATGTTTTAATAATTAGCAAAATATATGTTGGTTTTGTACAATATCACACATGAGAGCATATCAAACTATACTTTTGGGAGTATAACAAAATATACAATAAAAATGTGATTTGGAATTCATTCAGACCTGAGTGTATCAAAATACACCTTTGAGACTATAGAAATACCACAAAGGCAATCCCTATTTGGATAAAATACCGGTTTCTGACATTCCATGACAACAGGAATGGGGTGTCAAATCATATAGCGTTATATCATACTACCAACCGGTCTGGTGAACATAAAATAAGTACTATCCAACAAATTAATTTTATAATCTTTGAAAAATTAGAGTTTAAACCATAAATAATCATTCAGTTTATCAAAAGATAAGTACTAATATGTATAATCAATTATACTTTTGAAATCATGAACATAACAATTAGGTACACATGTTTCACCCCAAAATATTAAAAACAGTAAAAGAGGGGACTATGTACTCACTTGAGAATGCTTAGAAGTCTTGAATAACAACCAAGCAACGCTAGAGGGATCACGGAATCAAATGGCACCTAATATAGGTAACTAAGTAAATAAACCGGACCTAAATCGGAAGATCGGATAGAATGAGGTTTCGTAAACCAAAGGAGTATGGGAACTCATGTAATATGGTTTAACAAAGCCTACATACTAAATCGAAACCTAACCTAAGTGCTTACGATCCATTACGACCCGTTTAGGTAGCTTACGCTACTTTAACGCGTCGTTCGCGTAAAACGCGTTCGGACCGCCTAACTAGTCCTATGACAAGTAATATATGCCTTAACATGTCTAATAATGTTGCCTAATCAGTTTAGATGTCAAAATTTATGTTACATATGCTTAAAATGAATTTATGCGTAAAAAGGGCATTTTGGTCATTTACCTAAGGCATATAAACTACCTATCATACAACTACTTAAACGAAGTGACCATAAGGTATAACCTCGGAAGGTTATTCCCTATACAACTATGGTCACAAAATATGTTTGGTCGAATCTTACTGATTGACCAAACTGGTCGGGTTCGAAAGTCTAAGCGCTTGTTTAGACCGCTTATCTTACGACCCTATATAAGCACTAATCTAAAAGTGACGAGTTAAACATGTTAAAACATGTTTAATGAAGTTTGAAAATAAGTTTGATATCAAGACAAAGGGTCTTGATACCCAAGAATAGTTTGGTTGCAAAATACGCAAGAATACGCATTTTGACCGAAACTATGACTCGTCACTACGCCTAAATAACGTGGTAATCAGTAGGTATAGTCACAAGAGACTATAACCATCGTGATCACGCTCACGTTACGAAGTTCAAACGAACTTCGTGTTGACCATAGACTGGTCAAAGCAGAAAGTCAAACACTGTTTGACTTTTACGCTAAAAAACGCATAAAAGAACGAAAGAATACTTACAACGGGTCCAAGAAATGGAGGTTTGATCTAATTATTCTCAGGTATGAAGTGTATAACTTCAACTTATAGAAAAAAATCAGATTAAAGGTGAGTTTGCAAATGAAATGGAAGGGGTATATATAGATTTCGGAGAACCGTTAGGATCGTTTCTCGCAAATCGTGCTTTGATCTTGACCTTACAAGTGGGCACATGGTTTTAAAAACCATGGGAATACTTAAAACCATCAAATTCCATCCCATAGAGTGCAAAACCTTGGGTTAAAACCATCAAAACCTCAAAAATGGACCAAGTTCAATGTATCTGCCAGAAATTTCAAAAATGGTCCCTACACTTGTAAAACTTGATTTTGGCACTTTTAAGCCCCGTTAACCCCATTTCAAGGCTCTAAAATAAAGTTAAAGTATAGGGAACTTAAAATATGGTCAAAAATATCTCAGATGTCGATTCGTTTGGTCGTACGGTTGCGTTGTTCGGTTAATTACGACGGAAGTCGTAACGAACGCAAAAACGATCCATATTAAGCGACGAATGGAATTTTATCATGCCAATCACTAAAATAAAATATTTTAATGGTTACATAAATTTTTGGATGTCCGGATGTATTCAGGACGTAAGATATGCGCGAAATGGCAAACTTATGCACTTTTTGACGCTTTTAGTCCCTGAATGACCAAAAAGTTTATTTTATCATACCAAACACCTCAAAGCCTATTTCTAAGCTATGTAAAGGATATTTATGGTATGTTTAACGTATGATCAAGTTCCGGAATGTTCCTTACCACACGAATCGGCATACTTTCGTAGTTTGGCACAAATAGTCCCTGCGATCGAATAAACTTGATTTCAACACACCAAACCATCCAAAACTTATTTCTAAGTTATGTAAAGGTTATTTAAGGTATGTTAAGCCTACGTCACTGTTCTGGAGTGTTTGTTGCATTAAACTGGTTATATTTACGCATCAGTTCGCTTATAACCTTCCAGAAAACTATTTAAAGCTCGAAATCGAACAAGAATTGATATGTGCAAATGATACACATATTTATATAAATCCCAAGTATGAAATACAATATTTCATTGGTTTGGTATTTGTATGATGGTTGAAGTGACACAAGTGTCATAGGTGGTTTGCCAAGGGATGCCTTTGAAATGAGCCAAGCACCCCTATTTATAGCCTGAACAGAAGCCCGGCCACGGCCCTGTGTCCGCTGGACACGGACCCATGGCCATCCTCTTTCTCTTCCTTCATTAATTTCTCTTGTCTGCATTAGGATCCACATGACCCCGTGTTCGCTGGGCACGGCCCCGTGTGCAGAACCGTATCTGTACTATCAAGATTTGCAAGATTGTGCGAATCTTAGCGTTGACCACACCCCATGCTGAGTTGGGCACGCCCCCGTGGTGGGAATAGAAGCTTCCACAGTTTTGTCCATTTCTGCAGACACCTGACCACGCCCCCATGTCCGCTGGGCACAGGCCGTGGTCAGCCTTCTGTTTCTTGTTTTGCTTGGGGATATGCTGTCGAGGGGTCGGGCATGCCATGTTTATTCCTTTTCTTTGTATTTATGTAGTTTTTGCTGCATATTTGTTCCTTTTGTTCATTTAAGCTCGTTTGGTCCTGAAAATACAAAAGGAAGACAAAAGCACACTTTTCCTAACATTAGTACTAAAAAATGGTTAGTTTTATGCCTCATTTGATGTAATTTATATGTTGCATTTTACACACATCAGTTACCATTATGAGCAAGGGTAGGGTTACAACAACTATGAACCCGACTTGCCACATTTCCCAAGTTACCAGGAGGAGTATGATGACTATTATCATAACTCCCCTCAGCCGACATACGAGGAGCCTCAAGATTCATTAAACTCTAAGCTCGATGTAATCATGGATATGATGATAGAAATGAAAAAGAAAGACGAGCTGAGAGACAAATCATTTGAGGCTTTGGTTATTCAAGTTGGTCAACTAACCGAGGAGATGGATCAATTTAGGCGAGACCAAGAGGTTTTGGCTGATGGTGCAATGGTGGATGGTGATGTGGTGGAAGAGGTTATAGATCTTCCGAAGCAAGAAACTGAATGTTTGAACCGAGCGGAAGACATAACGCCATGAGACGGGTCAGAGCCAAAAGAATCCCAAATTCATATCTATCCTTCTCCCACACTTACCACTCCAACCAACAAAGTTTGGGATGAGGGTTCGAGTATAAGGATTCAAAGGGTGGTGTTGCAAGGCATTGGCCAATTTGTTAAGAAACGACCCCGAAGTTGTACTGTGCGCATGCCGTGTAAAAGAATAAGAGAGTGGATTCGGCATGCCAACTACCGAGCATATGTTGGAAACTCGGTTGGCAAATGTTCACTTCGACCACCATGAGAGGCAAATCAGGTATGATTATTGTAGAGTTTGTATTATTATCCGTTTTATTTTTTAATTTTTTTCTTATCCGTTTTAGTAGCTATATGAACTTTGTGGGTGTGTTCCCTATATAACCCTCATGAGACCTACTTGTGACAACTGTCACTTTTCCATGTATTTCCGTACAACAAAAACAGTAATTGTTCTTTAATGACTATGTATGCTTGAATCAATGACATGAATGATTTTCGGATTACTGTCATATACATACAATTGCATTACATGTTGCATGAATGTTTATCATTATTACATGCAACATAGTGTGGTTCAATTAGTGCACAGAACAAAGTTAGCACAATTATCAGATAAACTAGAAGTACTGACGGGAGTTCAGTACTCAGACAGACATGATATTAAGACACAAAATGAGCCCGAAACCAAGAGTTACACTAGAATGGTGTGTAGGAAAGTAGGGATCATAAAACTGCCTTCAGAGTGATAGTTTAAGTGCCGGAAAGTGCCCGAAACACACTAAAACTACAGAATTCTGCAGAAAACAACAAAATTCAGCAATTTTCAGCATTTTAACATCAAAATATAATGCAGAATTATGGTTTAATGGTCCAGAATGCTTTGATAAGTGTCGGGAATCAAAATTGTCATAAAAGACAACATAAAGCACACTAAACTGCGCTATTTAGCACCTTAACGAACCGGTAACCAAACGAACAACCGGACACTACCCGAAAACACCAAAATTTCACTAGAAGCATTGTTTTAGTGTATTGAAGCTAGTTATGATCATTATACACCATGTTACTACTTAAAACATTATAACACACTTAAACATCCAAATTCATCATTTAACATCTAACTAAATAATATAACTAGAATTGAAACCCAAAAAGGCACCCCCTAAAGACGGTTCATCAAGGGGTCCCACCCCATTGATTTCTTTTAATTATTTTATTAGATATGTTATGTGGATATTGAACATATTAACCTCAAGTTAATAAGATGTTGGAAGAATTTTATTTAAACCACAAGGTCTTCATCACTTTCAAACTCACCATTTCACCTCCTTCTTCCCCTCTCATTCTCGGCTCACATAATACACACACACCCCTCCATTTTCAAGCCATCTTCAAGCATTCTAAGGGTTCTCTAAGGTGTCATAAGCATATCTAAGAAGGTTGGAAGCTTTGGAAGTGGAAGGACCTCACCTAGGAGCTTTTATCCACTCTATTTCTTCATCATCTTCATACTTGTTCTTCCCTAGCCTTAGAGCTAGTAGTAAGCTCCTTAAACCTTGTTTATACTTCTAATTCTAGTGGTTAAAGTGTTATGTAACTTGTTAATCTTAATAATCTCAACAAAACATGAAGATGATCTTAAACATAAAGCTTAATAACATGAAAATCAAGTTGTTATAGTGTATGTGTTAAACTTGTTTGTTGATCTCTTGTGATTATAATGTAAATCATCATATGAAGCTTGCTAGATGATGATTAAACACATGATCTAGCAAGTGTAAGGATGGATCTTGAGAAATTTGTGATGATCAACCTTTATGTTAAACATGAACTTGAAAATGAACTTGTTTTAGTGAATGGTGAATATTTCTACATGTTATAAGTCTTGAGAATAAAAGATTTCAAAAATAATATTTTCAAGAAACTAAAGTTTATTACAAGATTTACATGAAGTTGGTTTTTAAAGAAAGTAAACATGTTTTAAGGGTTAAAACAAAGCTAGTTAAGTATATGTAACAAGAAAAATACAAGAAGATTGATTTTTAAAAAATCAGCATACAAGTTGTGAAGAGTGAAAATTCACAAGAATGAGTTTTATAACATAATAACCATGTTTTTAGTATTCTTAAACCTCACTAAACAACATGTGAAATTACTACAAATTTTTACAAACTTTCAAGTTCATTTCATAGTGTAAAATGCATATTTTTGGCTCTTGGTAAGTTATGTGTAAATTGTTGATGATTGGTGATGAATTTCTAAAAGAAAATGATATGCTTTTAAGCATGGAAACCTCCATTTTAAGGGAAAACTATGGCAAAATTTTTGTAGAAATTAAACACTTAGAAAAATATTTTTAAACAAGTGTTTACAAGTAAATTTTGATCTTGATTTTAATATAAAAATTTGCCATAATCTTTATTACAAAAATTACAAATATTGGAGGTTGATTTTTTATAATAAAAATGACTAAGTATATATTTAGGAAATATATATTTAGATGTCACAAATTGTGTGTTACTTGTATATTATGTGTATTAGTTATATTATTTTAGGAACTTGAAAATAATATAACACACCAAAATACCAAAATTTGAAATATAAAATATTACCTAAGTTCCAAGAAAATAAATATATAATTTATACCCGAATATTGGACAATCGGACAAACGGACGTATGGACTATAAGTATATATATTCCGGAAATAAATTCGTAACTTAACAAATGTGACGAATGGTATTTTTGAAACCGAAGAAACGGTAAAATATGGATTTTTATAACTATTACAAAATATATCATATATTGTCAAATAGAAAATATATTATTTTCTTAAACAATTTGAAGATATATTATTTTTTAGTGGAGAAAATATATATTTTCTTAAACAAGTTAAGAATATATTATTTTGGGTGAAAATAGAAATATATATATTTTCTAAAGTTAATCTTAAAAATATGTATTAAGTTGATTGTTGATTGTTCAGCCGTCATACATATTCTGTTTTAAGTTGTTGATTGTTGGCCGACATCTCTAAGGAAATCAGTTTCGTACAATGATACCATTCTGATCAGCTTAGGGGTTGAAGCAAGTTGAAGCTTTGGCGAATCTGTTCCTAGTCCATTCTGATCTAGGGTTTCGGCTGGTTGTTCTTTTGAGTCTTTATTGTGACTGTTGTTATGGATGATCAAAATGCAGAAAACTCAAATGTGTTTGCGAGAAAGATTAAGAATATAGACGGAAAACTATTTGAGCCTAGGCAAACGTCAAATTTGGCGGCTAGGGTTTCTGAATTGCCGCATAAGAAGGTATGTTTTATGCTACCGCTAAATGATACTGATCACGCTATTGGCTGTTCTGATTCTCCTAATCAGAATTATGCGAAGGTTTTTGATAAACGAAAGGTATCTTTTGTGCTACCTCTTAATGATGTGAGTCCTGTTTCCCGAGTTCAAAGTCTGAAACAGGGTGATAATACTAAAACCTAGCATCAATCCTATGCGGATGTGATCCTAAACAATCAGGCCGAGCAAGGAGGTGCTAAGATGGGGGTTGGTTCAAATCAGATTCCGAATGTTGAGAATTCAGCTAGTAATGCCAATGGTTTGGATGCTAAAGTTCCTAAAATAAACTTTCGTTCACTAAAATCAGAAGTCTCTTTGGATGGGGTGGATGTAGTACTACCGATTGATTCTGTTCGCCAGGTAAAGGACAGATTATCTAATACTCTTTATGGTTACTTCTTGGGGGATAGAATTGCTTATCCGGTTGTTGAATATTTTGTGAAAACAAATTGGAAAAAATATGGTTTTCAGAAAATTATGATGAATTCGAATGGGTTTTTCTTCTTCAAGTTTGAAGATAGACAGGGTATGAATAATGTACTTGAAGGGGATCCTTGGCTGATTCGGAACAAACCTCTTTTTCTTAACACTTGGTCCCCTACTACTACCCTTAGAAAGGAAGATATCAAGAAAGTTGCAGTTTGGGTAAAATTGCATGATGTTCCTCTTGCAGCTTACACCGATGATGGTTTGAGCATGTTGGCCTCAAAAATTGGTTCTCCTTTGTTGCTTGATTCTTATACAGCTTCTATGTGTTCTGAAAATTGGGGTAGGAGTTCTTTTGCAAGGGCTCTTATTGAAGTTTCAGCTGATCATGGATTTAAGGAGGTGATATCTATGGCTATTCCTGATTTGGATGGTGAAGCTTATGTTACGGAAAAGGTTAAGGTGGAGTATGAGTGGAAGCTTCCGAGATGTGCTCATTGTTGTGTCTTTGGTCATGATAGTGGTGATTGTCCTAAACAGGTTGGTCCTACTCCTAACCCCCATCCTAAAGCACCTATAGTAGATGGGGATGGTTACACTGAGGTTACGAATAGGAAAGCGGGTAGGAAAAGTGGGGTTCCGGTTAATACTCAAAAACCAAAATTTGAATATAGACCGTTGAATTACAAGAATATGGTTGGGAATACATCTTCTTCTACTAATATGAAGGGTGGAAAAGGTTCAATTCAGACTCACAACCTTTTTAGTGTGCTTAACTCTGGAACAAATAGAACAATGGGGCAGCATAGTAGTGAAGATCTGGATGATGATGAAGTTGAGGTAGTGTATGATGAAACTTTGGGCGTTCGAAGGCCGGAAAATCCAGGGGCAAGCACCTCTACTACAAAGGTCTCCAATGGATAGTCTAATTTTGGTTCGTGTGAAGGGGCTGACAGTTTGTGGCAACTTCATATTTGATGATGGCGGATGAGGGTTTATTTTGTTTTGGTTTGTCGTGTCTACTTCATATCTTTTCATGATGTATAGTAGGCTAGGTTATGGGGTGTCGTAGGTTGTTTTGGTTTGTTTGGTTTACATATATGGGGCATGTCATGTATATGAACTAGTGGGGAACACATTCTCACTACTTGTACTTAATTGCGGTTGTTTTTAATAGAATCACCGGGGTAACCCTTTACCCAAAAAAAAGTTATAGATATTTTTCTATAAAAATTCTCTTAAAATATGAATATTTTAAGAATATAAATTTGGTGATTTTTAGTTGCCTAAAAATAATATTCCGGAAAATTAATTACAAAAGTAAGTATAAAATACTTAATAAATACAAGAAAATACGTACTCCTATATGTATAAGTACTTACAGGAATACACCTCCAATACTTAGTAAAATACACAAGTATGAAAATACACAGGTACAAGCATACCCATACTTGGGAAAATACATATGTGGAAATACATAATAAACCAAGTTAAAAATATATTGTTTTAAGAATATTCCAAATAATTGGATAAATATAATTTAAGTTAGAATATTATTATTTAACTAATAATTATATACTTTGGAATTATTTAATGTAAATCAAAGATGTAACTCAAAGTATACCAAGAATTCCAAAATAAGTCTTAATAAACAACTAAGACTAAGAGTCGTTACACGACCTAAACGTCTAATAAAACTTAGCACATGTGTAGGTGATAGTACGACTTAAGGATACATACTTTGGGTACACAGGATATCGGACGCAAATCTGTGAGTTCATGTCCCCCTTTTCTTTTAACTGTTTTCAGTTTTATAACTTACGTGGGTGAGATACATGTTTCAAATATTCAAATGTTTCAATGGTATGGTTTAGCTAAGTAATGAACTGTTTGATCACGTGGATGACGTAATATCTCTCCTAAGTGCCATTAATCTAGTTTAAGACCGACGGGCATGAGTGGTACATATATATCTGGGTGTAGCGAGCCCCACCCATGGGTCCTTGTGTGGCCGCATGTGGTGACTATGTCGTTCCCGCCGGATGGACCGGAGGAAATTCACTAGGTTTGATCACTTCCTACGTACCACACATATTAATGTCCTTGCAAAACATTAATGATCTGTTCATAGACGCTTTACATACTGGATATCAAAGGAATTCTCTCAAATGTTTACAAGTTATTACGAGCTCACATACAAAACACATGAACTCGCTCAACTTTTGTTGATGTTTTCATACTACATGTATTTCAGGAAACTAATTTGGATCTGGCGGGCGTTGAAAGTTTCAAGAAGTATTTTCAAGAATTGATGTCATCCTGTTTTGGAAAGGGTTTGAATTGTATATCATATCCTTGATAAGATATATGAATCAAAGCCTTGGTTTTTAATGTCTTTTGTTAAAAGTCCCTTATGGAACATAGTATTTGAATGGTTTGTAAGTTAAACATGAAGTATGTTGGTTGGTACTAAACAACTTGTGTTTGTATTGTTTTAAAACTTATGAATGGATGAACATCTTGTTTTAATCATATAGTTGTTTATTATAATTGAATGCTATGATATTGAGCAAGTCACACATCATACGCTTCCGCAAAGGTCAGGGTGTGACAGTTTGGTATCAGAGCTTCGATTGTAGTGAACTAGGATTCCTTCTCGAGTCTAGACTACAATCACTAGGACTCTCTCATGAAAATATTTTTATAAAATATTTTTCACTTCATTTACAAAACGCCAAGATCCATGGAACAAACATATTACAAAGGAAAGAATGAAACACGAGTAAGGACACAGTTGGTGGTTTAGTTTGCATGGGGTAGACTTGTTAAGCTAAGAAAAGTCTCACGTAGGGATGACGTGAATACATGTTACCAGATGCCTATCTTTGCCTGCATATACCGAGTGATAGTAGTTAACATATGTGCATATGCCATGATTATTATGTTACAGGTACCTATGTCTTCTTCTGAGAGCGGGTTATCCGAGGAGTACGACCCTATGGTCGTTACATCAGATGACGAGATAGCACCAGACCCAGAGGTCTTTACTTCGGACACTAAGAGCGATTCGGAGATGATATCTGATGACGATGATGATTTCCAGCCCTTCGCGCTGCCTGATTTTGGGGACGACGTCCCGTTTGCTGATGGCATTCCTGTCGATGACATTTTTGCACTTCCTATTCCGATCCATGATCACCTCATCATCGGTCACCTCGATGGTGAGCATCTTGTTGCGCCTATTTTAGATGTTGTTCCCCTCGTTGCCATTCCTCCAGAGGATTGGCCTTTTGATGACCTCTTTGATGACGACTTTGACATTTTTGCGGGCGATCACCCTGCAGGTGAGCAGGGTGACGGGGAGGTGGATGATGTTATTGTGTTGGACGTACCTTCCCCTGTTGTGTCAGTTATCGACATCTCCTCCGACTCCAGTATACACTCTGTTGCAGACGCCTTTGAGTCTGTAACTTCTTCGGCCCTGCAGGCTGCAGGACTCTGACTCTATGCCACTGATGATGATGATGCTATGTCCGTTGCTCCATCATCCCCAGTCCGTGCACCCACACCTCCACCTATCCCCGATCATGTCCCAGATCCCGATCCAGTTCCTTTTGGCGTACCTCCTGTTGCACCAGTAGTTCCACAACCCCACCCATTGTCGCTGTTTCCCCTCCTTTTGTCTCGGACGAGCACCATACCGACCTTCCCATCATTTTTTGACACGAGATTCCAGCTCCACTCCTAGGGGAGGGCACCTCTGGTCAACCACCGAGCTTCAACCCGTTTGCATCGGCTGACTTTCCACCCATTCCACAGTTCACCCCATTTACATCAGATCCACTTGACGAGCAATTTAGGTGGTTCCCTCCGTACACTATGCCCCTTTCAGATTTGTATCACCCTTCGCACCACGTCGGCTATACTCGTGATGATTTACTCCTATCCCTGCAGCTGCAGTTCGAGATACTCAGCCGCAGAGTCCTTGAGCTTTAGTTGACTCCACCATACCCTCCATCTGTATCCCCATTTCCTTTCGTTCCTCCACCTGCTGAATCTACTTCCACTGAGGGCTTCGATGCCCGTTTCCTCACAGTGGAGCAGCAGATCAGCTATCTAGTCCGCCGCTTTCACGAGCTTGATGAGGAGCTCGCTCACATTCGCAGCCTTATCTTTTTCCCTCCTCCCCCACTGCCATCGGCATCCTAGATTTTTGGTTTTATAAAGGTACAATTTTTGATGAGAATGCCACAATTGAGCCCAAGATTATGAAGACATGAAGACAAGAAAACATGCTTATTACTTTTGTGTATTACAAACTTGTATGACTGGGGTAGTGTGACCCCGTGTCCCTTTTGATATGCTACTATTTAAAAAAATGCATCTTGTGGTGGAATATTTATGAAAAGCTCAATGGTCGTGTTCTCATTAAATACATTGTTGAATTATCTACTCATGTGATTATTATGTTATTGTGTGGTTCTTTGTCGTGACAATATTTATATTATATATATGCATATACACCTCCAGGACGATTATTTATTGAATAAGGCCTAACTTACCCGATCCTCTTACTAGAAGAAAGATGCCGCCCCGACGAAACATCAATACCAACAACACACTGCCAAGGACCGAAGCCGAACTGCAAGAACGCATCTCACAAGCTATTGCTCAGCACGAGGCCATCTGCTCGGAGCATAGCGGCGGTACCTCTGGAAATAACCCCCCAACTGGTAATGTTAAGTCACCCAAGACACATTACAAATCTTTTGGATATTTCCAATTGTGCTTTGTCAATGCTCACGTGTGAATTGTGTTGCTTGTGTTACAGACTGTACTTACAAGCAATTTCTGGATTACAAGCTTCTCAGCTTCGATGGCACTGGAGGTGCTGTCGTTTTTGTTCGCTGGGTAGAGAAAACCGACTACGTGCTAAGGATGAGCAAGTGTGCTCCTGAACAGAGGGTTACATATATTTCCGGATTATTTATGGATGGAGCGCTTTCATGGTGGAACCTCCAAGTCCAAACATTGGGCGAAACTGCTGCATATGTGCTAACTTGGGATGAGCTTAAGGAGCTAATGCGTAAGAAGTACTTCTCACGAACTGAAATCCAGAAACTGGAGACAGAGTTCTGGAACCTGAAGATGGATGGTCCGAAAATAGCAGAGTATATTCAGCGATTCCATGATTTTTCAAGGGTTGTTCTGTATCTTGTTGAACGAGAATTCAAAAGAATTGAGCGGTTTATCTGGGGATTGGCACCTCAGATCTTAAGCATGGTCACTGCTTCCAAGCCTCCGACTATCGCATAGGCTATTGATATAAGTGTGGCACTTACTAAGGAGGCGGTTCGTTTGGGAAAGTTTTCTATCTCTGAGACTCAAAAGAAGGAGACTCATGTGGAGTCCTTGGGTGACAATAAGAGGAAGTTCACGAATTTCAAGAAGAGCACCCGAGCAAACAACAACAATGCCAACAAGCGCAGAGATACCAATCCGCCAGCTGAGGCTCAGACTGGCGCAGCAAACGTTGAGAATAGGGGAAAAGGGTATGCAGGATTTCTACCCATGTATGATAGGTGCCAATACCATCATACCGGTCCGTGCAAGACCCACAAGTGTGAAAACTGTGGGAAGATTGGACATTCAAAGGATACGTGCTGGTATGGCGCAGGAATGGAAACGAAAATCAAACGGGTAATGGAAATCGTGGAGGAAACAACAACAACCAGGGCGGTAATGGAAACGGACGCGGCCAGGGATGTTATAGCTGCGGTGACATGGGGCATTATAAGCGGGATTGCCCTAAAAATAATCAAGCTCGAGGAAGGGTGTTTACCATTGGAGCCAGGGAAGCACGCCAGGATCTAAATGTGGTTACTGGTACGTTCCCTATTAACCAACGCTATGCATCTATTCTGTTTGATACTGGTTCCGATTTTAGTTTTGTATCTATAGACTTTAAGAATGCACTTGGCTTAGATACAAGTAAGCTAGACATCCCATATTCGATAGAACTGGCTAATGGAAAGTTAGTAGAGGCGAATGAGGTGATTAAGGGTTGTACTGAATTGGGAGAGCGCGAATTTTCTATCGATCTTCTACCGGTGGATTTGGGAAGCTTTGATGTCGTGGTCGGGATAGATTGGTTGTCGAACAACCGTGCGGAGATAGTTTGCCATGAGAAGACCATTCGCATTCTGTTGGCGAATGAGGAGACGATCGTGATTCATGGAGAAAAGCACGATACGCCCTTGCGAATTATCAATTGTATGAAAGCGCAGAAGTGTCTACGAAAAGGATGCGTTGCCTTCCTAGCTCATGTAGTGGATAAGAAAGTTGAGGAGCCTAAGCTTGAAGACATTCCAGTAGTGAGGGACTTTCCTGAAGTCTTCCCCGAAGACTTGCCAGGATTACCACCGCATAGACAAGTCGAATTCCATATTGACTTGCTCCCAGGTGCCGCGCCTGTAGCCAAGGCACCATATTGACTTGCACACTCCGAAATGCAAGAGTCATCTACGCAACTCCAGGAGTTGTTGGACAAGGGATTTATAAGGCCGAGCTTCTCGCCTTGGGGAGCTCCAGTGTTGTTCGTTAAGAAGAAGGATGGTAGTTTCCGAATGTGTATCAACTACAGGGAATTGAACAAGTTAACTATCAAGAATCGGTATCCATTACTGAGGATTGACGACTTATTCGACCAATTGCAAGGATCAAGCTATTACTCCAAGATTGACCTTCGGTCTGGCTATCATCAGTTAAGGATTCAAGAGGAGAGCATACCAAAGACTGCGTTCAGGACTCGTTACGGGCACTACGAGTTCCTTGTGATGCCGTTCGGATTGACTAACGCGCCATCAGTGTTTATGGATCGGATGAATCGTGTATGCAAGCCATATCTCGATAAATTTGTGATTGTATTTATCGACGATATTCTGATTTATTCACGAACGAAGGAAGAGCACGAGAAACATCTCAGAGCCATTCTGGAACTATTAAAGAAGGAGAAGCTCTATGCAAAGTTCTCAAAATGCGAATTTTGGATTCGCGAGGTACAGTTCCTTGGTCATGTGGTGAACGAGAATGGTATCCATGTGGATCCAGCAAAGGTCGAAGCAATAAAGAATTGAGAAACCCCCAAAACACCGACTGAAATTCGACAGTTTTTGGGACTAGCGGGCTATTACCGCATATTTATCGAGAACTTCTCCAAAATAGCTCAACCGTTAACTTCCCTTACTCAGAAAGACAAAAAGTATGAATGGGGAGACAAGCAGGAAGAATCCTTTCAACTACTAAAAAACAAGCTATGCGATGCACCGATACTATCCCTACCCGAAGGCACTGAAGACTTCGTGGTATACTGCGACGCTTCGCGTCAGGGATTGGGTTGCGTGCTCATGCAATGCCAAAAAATCATCGCTTAAGCGTCTCGACAATTGAAAGTACATGAAAAGAATTATACCACCCACGACCTGGAGCTAGGCGCGATGCTATTTTCCTTGAAGATTTGGCGACATTATTTGTATGGTACTCGATGTACTATCTTCACAGATCACAAGAGTGTGCAGCACATATTTGATCAAAAGGAGCTAAATATGCGTCAGCGACGATGGGTTGAGTTGCTGAATGATTACGACTGTGAGATAAAGTATCATCCTGGAAAGGCAAACGTGGTAGCAGACGCATTGAGTCGAAAGGAAAGGGTTAAGACCCTAAGGGTTCGAGCGTTAGAAATGACAATTCGGACGAATCTCACTGCACGCATACATGACGCACAACAAGAAGCCCTTGAGAAGGAAAATCTCAAGGCTGAATATCTCCGAGGCATGGAGAAAAAGTTGGTGCCAAATGAGGAAGGAACCTTATACTTCATGGGACGCATTTGGGTTCCACTCTATGGCGGTATTCGAGAGGTTATCTTTGACGAAGCTCACAAGTCGAGATACTCGATCCACCCAGGATCGGATAAAATGTATCAAGACCTGAAAGAGTATTATTGGTGGCCAAAACTCACGAGTGACGTAGCCGTTTATGTTGGAAAATGCCTAACCTGTGCTAAGGTCAAGGCTGAATATCAGAAACCTTTCAGTCTATTGCAACAACCTGAAATACCTGTATGGAAGTGGGAGCAAATTTCGATGGACTTCATAACGAAATTACCCAGGACTCCTAGAAAGCATGATATGATATGGGTAATAGTGGATCGATTAACAAAGTCTGCACACTTCCTGCCAATTCGAGAGAAAGATAGCACTGGAAAGATGGCGGAATTGTACCTCAAGGAGATAGTGGCATGTCATGGAGTGCCTATCTCGATAATTTCAAACAGAGATAGACGATTTGTATTAAGGATCTGGAAATCCTTTCAAGAGGCCTTTGGATCTCAATTAGATCTAAGCACGGCCTTCCACCCGCAAACAGACGGTCAGAGCGAACGAACTATACAAACACTAGAAGATTTGCTTCGTGCATGTGTGATGGATTTAGGTGGCAGTTGGGATACTCATCTACCTCTAGTTGAGTTTTCCTATAATAACAGCTACCAAACGAGCATTCAAGCCGCACCATTCGAAGCTCTATATGGCCGTAAGGCCGCTCACCGTTGTGTTGGGCAGACGCTGGAGATAGACAGTTGGTTGGTCCCGAACTTGTTCAAGAAACAACCGACAAAATCATGCAGATCCGAGAACGCATCAAGGCGGCCTATGACTGACAAAAGAGCTACGCTGATCGAAGACAGAAACCTTTAGAATTTGAGGTAGGAGACAGGGTTTTGTTGAAGGTCTCACCTTGGAAAGGTGTAGCAAGGTTTGGAAAACGTGGGAAGTTGAATCCACGATACATTGGGCCATTCAAGATCTTGGAAAGGATTGGTACCGTAGCGTACAAACTAGAATTACCGGAAGAAGTGAACGGTGTACATGATACGTTCCATGTGTCAAACCTTAAGAAGAGCCTGACCCAGGAAACAATTATTGTCACACCCTGACCGCGTAAAACAACGAACCGCGGCGGAAACGTCGGGGAGTGTCGTAACAGAATCATTGTTCATAACACATGGTGATTAAAGTTTTGTTTTATTCCATTAATGAACTCATTGTTTTATTACAAACCAGATAAATACAAATAATTGTCTTTCAAGTTTTAAAGTCGCTAAGGCACGAGTTCATCCTATGGGTAGCATGCATCAACAATCATCACATAGTAGCACCTGAAACATATGTGAAAATAAAACTTCAGCATAAAAATGCCTATGAGTAACATAGGTTTTGTTGATTTAGATTCATGGCTTTGGTTAACAAAAGAAAAAGATTTTATGTTTACAAAAAAATAGCCATAAATCCTTTTAAAAGTTTTGTTTCTAAAACGCATTATTTTGATAAAAGGTTTGTAGTATATACAAAAATATACTTTGGTTTTGAAATAGTTAAACAGATAGTATATCAAAATATACTTTGGTTACTAAAATAATAGATTTGGTAGTAAATCACAAGTATACTTTGGTTTAAGAATGAAAACATCGGTAGTATATCAATTTATACTTTGGTTTTATATATAGCATATCAAACTATGCTTTGGTTCAAAAATAGCATATCAACTATGCTTTGGTAGTATATCAACTGTCACACCCCCAAAATCCACCATGCGGAGTACCACCGCTTGGAGGCGTGACGTGACCAGGATCGAGCCACCAATCATATTGAACATCGTAATTAAGTAAATAAGACCAAACACAATACGATTGGTGACCAAACCTAGTTAACCATGTTTAGTTTAAACAGCGGAAGCATAAAAGTAAATCCAAAAGCATAAGTCCATAGTTTATAAGTTAAAGTTCAAAACGCAAGATTAATAAGTTCATAAGGATTTAAATAATAAGCACGGAACATAACAGTTCGTACACCACAACGACTCCTTCCTCGTGCAAGCTCCAAGCATTTAGCGACCTGTAAGGCATGTAACAACGAGTCAACAACAAAGTTGAGGGAGTTCACGTTTGGTTGTTTAGTTTTAAGTTGTTTCTGAAAAACGTGGTTTGACTTTCGTTGGCTTAATTGCCGTGGGGGATTACCCCATAGTTGAAAGTATGTTTAACCAGTTCCTTTTTCATTACCCAAACCATAACCATAATCAGTGGGGGCTTTCCCCGTGTGAACTACTAGACGGTATGATATCGACTGCTACGCAAATAAGTTGTGCCCTATATCAGCGTCTATCATCACTGATAATCTGCCATAGTCCATTAGTACACGCCCGTCCGACCGGCACGGTGTGAGGTTTGTTAAACCTAATAGCGATATTAACTAATGACCCGCTCGCCATTGGCCTCGGCGATTAAGTCGATATAATGAAGAGGGACTTATTGATAGAGTTTTGTCTAGCTAGTTTTTAAGGTTGTTGTCCTACACCAGGAGGACGAACGTACGTATTCTGCACCAGGAGAATTCGTAGGATTAATAATGGCATCCTACCCAAGGAGGATGGCCGTACATATCCTACCCAAGGAGGATATGTAGGTTCCGTTTTAGTTTATTAACCCATTCCCAAACCACCGGGAATCCCATGCCTTGTAGAAAGTGTGAACTCACCTCGGTTTGCTCGGTTAGATTCTCAAATATAGCTAACAGTCAAGGTTGGTCAATCACGTCCTAATATGATTACCAGTTAGTCATTTAGTGGTTTTCAAATAGAGCATAAAGTTCCTACACGTATCTATCACATAGCATGCATGACTTTAATTGTTTATGCCCATATATACTTCCCATCCATTTCCCACTCATAAACAAACATACGATAATGCCCATAACACATATAACATGTTAGATCATTCACAGATAGCATACTCGACATTTAGACACGCAAATTACAACTTATGTCGTTTCAGCTTAAATATTCAAAACCGGGCTGTTTTCGGACATTTTAATAAAATAGTTAACTTATTCCAAAAATTCCCAAATTTTTACAGAATGCCTTAAATGTTCCAAATTTTATTGTGTAAAAATATCGGGGTCCAGTTCATTACCAATATTTTAAAAAATTCATTTTCCGGACTGAACTCAGATTTATCTTTTTCTGACTACAGTCCATGGAATAATTTATTTAAAATTCATCGAGAGTCTGATTTATGAAATTCCAGTGGGGTAATTACAAATACATCAGTTTTCATCTACTGTACAAATTCCATGATCTAACTCTACACAGAACTCAAGTTATGACAGAAAACAAAACGCATATTTTCAGCAGAAAAATGCAGCTCTAGCTGCTGTTACAAAATGACGCTTTAAAAATAGTAACCGAAGTCCAAAAATTATGATTCAGGTGCCATTAGAACCGTATTTCATAATACATAACCTTAGACTTTAGAAAATACATTTCTCGTTAAGTTATGGTCCTGTTATAGCCAACTGAAGTTGGCTGTAATTACCGAACAGCCTACTGTTTCAGCTTTTAACCTTCTAAGTTGTGTTCGATTGATTCCGTTAACATGTTTAGTGATCACAACAACATCAAACATCAATATTAACTAGCAACACATCAGATAATCAACCAAGAATCATAACAACACAAGATCTACATGGTTTACCCATATATTTTCTCTTTATCCACTCTTTACCCTTTATGTTCAAGACTTAATGTAAGTTCTTTAGAGTTTCTTAAGTTTTAACCATTTAACCAACTATTAACCACCAAATACATGAACAAGATGAAGATTTAAGAAACTTACTACTAGCACAAGGCTAGGGGAGTTCAAGTGTGGAAAAGTGGTGGTTAATAGCGAATAGAGAAGGTCCTTCCACTTCCGAAAGCACCGAGCTTCATTGTATGCCTTCTAACACCTTTGAACACTCTTGAAAAGGTTGGAGATGATCAAGTGATGATGGTGGTGTGTGGTGTGGTGGTTGTTTTCGGCTGAAACAAAGAGAGGGAAGGAGAAAGAAGGGTGTTTTGGTGAGAATGATGAAATGAGAGTTATAACCTTCAAGTCCAATTTATAATCCAATCTAACACTTTAACCCTTGGTTCTTATGCTCAATATGGGGGAACATGATCTATTAAAGTATTACAACAAATCAAGAGGTGGAGCCCATGTTGGGGCCGTCCATAGGTGGGGGGGGGGGTATGGCTTAGGTGCTAACTAGTTTGTTACATTCTAGTTCAATTTCAAATGTAAGTGTTGTATCTAGTTAGTTGATATTTTATGAGATGTTATAGTGCTCGGGGAACATAGCTAGCTCAGTAAAAGTGAAGCAATGTTTTTAACCATATTTCTGTGTTCCGGGTAAATTCAGGATGTTCGGTTCGGTGTTGTTCCATTAAAGTGCTTAATTAATCCGTAAAGCGTCCTATATATATATTTTTGTAATCATTTTAATTCTCAACACACAGGAAAGCATAACGGACTATTTAGTAACTTTTCTGTATACTACTAGTATGTTAACAAGTACATGTAAGTATACACTGCAATAAGAGAGCAGTTAAGTAGTTCCACACAGTCGTGAAGCACTTTATTTATCATTAATAAATTGTACGGAATACATGGGATTTTGAGGGTTGTCACATCAACATATACTTTAGATTGTGAAATAACAAAGTCGGTAGTATATCAAACTATACTTTAGTAAAACAGTATCACATTGGTAGCATATCAAAATATGCTTTGGTAGTATATCGAAATATACCATACATTGTGATTTGATAATACATTCAAACCTAGTGCATCAAACTACACTTTGGAGACTATAGAAATACCACAAAGGCAATTCTATTTGGTTAAAACTTTGGTTTTTGACATTCCATACAACAGGCATGGGGTGTCTAGTCCTATAGCGTTATATCGTACTACCAATCGGTCCGACATAGATTCAACCTGTAGGCGACTTTGCCAATTTTCTCAATGATCTCGAACGGTCCGACTTAACGCGGATTAAACTTGCCTCGTTTGCCAAAACGAACTACACCTTTCCATGGTGAGAATTTGAGTAGCACTCGATCCCCAACCTGGAACTCGAGTGGTTTTCTTCCCTTATCAGCATAGCTTTTCTGACGGTCACGAGCTGCCGCCATTCGTTGCCGTATCTGGGCAATCTTCTCGGTGGTATCTACCACAAGTTCTGGGCCAGTGATTTGGCTGTCACCAACTTCTGCCCAACAGAGAGGTGATCGGCATTTGCGTCCGTACAATGCCTCGAATGGAGCGGCCTGAATGCTGGTGTGGTAACTGTTGTTATATGAGAACTCCACTAACGGAAGGTGCTTTTCCCAGCCATTGGCGAAGTCGATTACGCATGCCTTAAGCATGTCTTCGAGGGTTTGGATGGTGCGTTCAGATTGCCCATCCGTCTGTGGATGATAAGCGGTGCTTATATCTAAACGTGAGCCAAAAGACTTGTGCATAGCTTGCCAAAATTCAGAAGTAAAACGCGTGTCACGATCAGAAATGATGGAGGTCGGCACTCCGTGCCTTGACACTACTTCTTTTAGGTAAATGTCCGCAAGAGTAGAAAACTTATCCATTTCTTTGATAGCCAGAAAATGTGCAGACTTGGTCAATCGATCCACGATCACCCAAATGGTATCGTTTCCGCGTTGAGATCTAGGCAGGCCGGTAACAAAATCCATGGAAATTTGCTCCCATTTCCATTTCGGGATCTCTGGTTGTTGTAGTAGGCCTGATGGTTTCTGATATTCAGTCTTGACTCTCGCACAAGTCAAGCACTTACTGACGTAGGTTGCTATGTTGGCTTTCATGCCAGGCCACCAATACGTAGTCTTGAGGTCGTGGTACATTTTATCCGAACCAGGATGTACCGAATAACGAGACTTGTGTGCTTCATCCATCACAAGCTCGCGTAGGTCTCCATAAAGTGGAATCCAGATGCGTCCGTTAACATAGTAGGCGCCGTCTTCCTTTTGTTCTAGTCGCTGCCTTGATCCCCTTAAGGACTCAGCCCTGATGTTCTCTGCTTTCAATGCTTCAACCTGAGCATCACGAATCTGAGCGGGAAGGTTGGATTGGATGGTAAGCTGTAAAGCACGTACACACTTAGGTATGGTATCCTTCCGGCTGAGGGTGTCGGCCATAACAATGGCCTTGCCCGGATGATATTTGATAGCGCATTCATAATCGTTCAAGAGCTCAACCCATCGGCGTTGACGCATATTTAACTCCTTTTGCTTGAAGATATGCTCGAGACTCCTGTGATCGGTGTAAATGGTGACTTGGTACCGTACAGGTAATGTCTCCATATCTTAAGTGCGAAAACAACTGCTCCCAGCTCCAAGTCATGCGTAGTGTAGTTCCTTTCGTGAACTTTAAGTTGGCGCGATGCGTAGGCAATGACCTTGTCACGTTGCATCAATACGCAACCAAGTCCTTGGATGGAAGCGTCGCAGTAAACCACAAAATCATCTGTGCCTTCAGGCAATGAGAGGATAGGCGCGCTACAAAGTCTATCCTTCAAGTGCTGAAATGCGGACTCCTGTGCATCACCCCAACGATAGGTGACACCCTTCTAAGTCAGTGAAGTGAGAGTTTGCGCAATCTTTGAGAAATCCTTGATAAACCTTCTGTAATATCCTGCCAAACCCAAGAATTGGCGGATTTCTGTTGGTGTGCGGGGTGCAGGCCAGTTCTTGATTGAGTCAACCTTGGATGGATCAACATGAATCCCATCCTTGTTTACCACGTGGCCTAGAAAGTGGACTTCGCGAAGCCAGAAGTCACATTTCGAAAACTTGGCATACAACTGCTCTTTTCGAAGAAGTTCCAGCATAAGTCGTAGATGTTGCTCGTGTTCCTCCTGACTCTTCGAATAGATCAGGATATCGTCGATGAACACAATAACGAACTTATCCAGGTAAGGTTTGCATACTCGGTTCATGAGATCCATGAAGACTGCTGGTGCATTCGTCAGCCCGAATGGCATAACCAGAAACTCGTAATGGCCGTAACGAGTTCTGAATGCTGTTTTGGAGACGTCCTCATCTCGGATCCTCAGCTGATGGTATCCCGATCTCAAATCAATCGTGGAGTAATAGCTCGACCCTTGCAACTGGTCGAACAAGTCATCAATACGTGGGAGAGGATAACGATTCTTCACGGTCACCTTGTTAAGTTCGCGGTAATCGATACACATTCTGAAAGTACCATCTTTCTTCTTCACAAATAAGACTGGAGCTCCCCAGGGTGAAGAGCTAGGACGTATAAAACCCTTTTCCAAGAGTTCTTGTAATTGCGTGGACAGTTCTTCAAGTTTTGATGGAGCTAGACGATAAGGTGCTCGAGCTATGGGCGCTGCTCCAGGAGCTAGCTCGATTTGAAATTCAACGTGGCGATGAGGTGGAAGACCAGGTAATTCCTCAGGAAATACCTCAGGAAAGTCGGGCACAATAGGAATGTCTTTAATTCTCTTCTCTTCCATTGATGTGTCAGTAACGAGTGCTAGCATGGCAGTGTGGCCCTTTCGCAAACACTTCTGGGCCTTAAGGAAAGAGATAATGCCTACAACAGCACCACTCTTATCGCCCTGAATCACCAGAGGTTCTTCACCAGAACGAGGAATGCGGACGATTTTCTCCTTGCAAACAATCTCCGCTTGATGATGAGATAGCCAATCCATCCCAATAACGACGTCGAAACTACCCAGTGTGATAGGAATAAGATCGATAGAGAAAGTCTGACCAGCTAAGACGAGGTTACAACCTTTAACTATGTGTGTGGCTTCGAGACTTTTACTGTTGGCTAGTTCTACAGTGTGTTTGGTGTTTAGAAGTGTTGGAGTGCGCTTAAGCATTTGGCTAACTTTTAAGGACACATAGCTAGTATCGGCACCCGAATCAAATAAAACAGTAACAAAGAAGTCGTCCAAAAGAAACTTACCCATTACAACGTTGGGGTCGTTCCTTGCATCACCCTGACCCAGCACGAACACACGTCCCCTGGCACCGTTGCCATTATTGTTACCCCCGTTATTGCCTCCATTGTTGCCTCCATTGTTGTTCCCATTTTGGTTCCCGTTTCCTTGGTTGTTGTGGTTTTGATTCCGGTTCAGTTGGGGGCAGTTTCTCTTAAAGTGGCCTTTAGCACCACACTGAAAGCATCCTTTATTGCCCTGTTGTTGTTGCTGCTGGTGGTTCTGTGGAGCTTGTTGCTGTTGGCGATTCTGATTCGCCGGACGCGGGCTCCTGCAATCCTTAGCTTCATGACCCAGCTTTTGACATCTCTGACATCGACCTTTGTTGCACTGCCCGCTGTGATGCTTGTTGCACTGCCCGCTGTGATGCTTGTTGCACCGGTTGCACTTGGGGTGGTTTCCTCGGTATCCACCCTGTCCTTGATTACCGGAAGATTGCTGACCGGGACTCTGGTAGTCATCATTCTTTCGCTGTTGAGACTGAACTGAAGTTGAACCCTTACTGGAGTTCCCATCCCACTTTCGCTTGTTGTCGGTAGGTGCATCAGAAGTAGCTGTGGCACTGATTCGTTTGGGCAGCCTGTTTTGCTCCACCGCCTGGTCAGTGAGTCGATGGGCCAACTTGATGATTTGTTGTATGGTACCCAGGTTGGCTGAAGTCACGTGACTTTGAATCTCTGGTACAAGGCCCTTGAGATACAGCTCAATTCGTTTGATGGGAGGGTCCACCATGGTAGGGCACAAGATGGCCAACTCATTTGACCTTTTCATATACGCCTCAATCTCAGACCCCGTCATTCTCAGGTTGAAAAACTCCACCTCTAGTTTATGGATGTCATCACGGCTACAATACTCTTCCTTGATCATTTCCTTGAAATCATTCCATGGGGTGGCATTAGCAGCAACCAACCCCAGCATCTGAACCTGAGCGTTCCACCACGTGAGCGTTATTCCTTCAAGAGTACCAGTAGCATACTTCACTCTACGAGCCTCGGGGCATTCGCACATCTCAAAGATAGACTCGAGCTTCTCAAACCAGTGGAGGAGGCCTACAGCTCCTTCAATGCCACTGAAAGTAGTAGGTTGGCAGTCCATGAAGGTTTTGAACGTGCACACAGGAGGTTGAGCATGTTGACCTGTTGCGCGAGAATAAAAGATAAGGTTAAGCACGAGGGTTGGTTTGCGAAGGTATGATCTAAACGTCTTAAGGTGGGTTGATATGACAGGTTATACCTCCTGCAGGGTTAGCTGCGACTGCCTCAGCGACTCGTTCATTGATTAAAGCCGTCAACTGGGCTTGAGTGAGGACGATACGTCCTCCGCGTCCGCTCATGATCTTCATAATGAAGCAACGTAAGTGAGAAAAGTGTCGCGAAAGTGCGTAAGTGTGGGACGATAGTAGAGAGTAAGCACACAAGGTTCAAATAACAATTATCACATTATCTAATGCACAGTGAGAACTATCTAACCAACAATATAACATAAATCATACCACTTATGGTGTCTAGTTTTGCACGTGGAGCGAAGCGTCGTTGTGGATCGTTGAGCACTGTACAGGTTATAGTCTGGTTTTATCAAAAAGCTTTTCCCTTTTTAAAACCAAGTTCACTATAACCAATGGCTCTGATACCAATCTGTCACACCCCCAAAATCCTCCATGCGGAGTACCACCGCTTGTAGGCGTGATGTAACATCTGTGCTTGTAATCATTGTGAACAGTTCAGTTATCAATAAACCAATGTTATTTGATCCCAATGTTTGTTTGGTTGTGTTTTATATTTTTCATGTTTTGACTTTTATCCAATTTCAAACTCTATATCACTTTCTGGAGAGTTATACGCAAACTGGTGCGTAAACGTACTCAGTTTAACGTGACAAATACTCCGGAACATCAACATATGCTTAACATACCTTAAATAACCTTTACATAACTTAGAAATAAGTTTTGAAGGCTTTGGTATGGCAAAAACAAGTTAATTCGCCTATAGGGACTAAACTTGACAAACTGCGAAAGTATGCCAATTTGAACTGTAACAGACATTCCGGAACATGACCATAACTTAAACATACCATAAATATCCTTTACATAGCTTAGAAATAGGCTTTAAGGGGTTCGGTATGCTAAAATAAACTTTTGGGTCATTCAGGGACTAAAAGTGTCAAACAGTGCACAAGTTTGCATTTTCGTGCATAACTTACGTTCTGAATACATCCGGACATCCAAAAATTTAAGTAAGCATGATTATATTATGCTTTAGTGTTTGGCTTGCCAAAAATCCATTCGTTACGTCATTTGGATCGTTTTTCGTGCTTATGCGCATTCCGTCGTAATTAAGCGAACATCGCGTTCGTACGACCAAACGAACCAACATCCGGCATATTTTTGAGCATGTTTCATGTCCACAATGTGTAGGCATCATTTTAGGGCCTTAAAGTTGGCTTTACGGGCCTTAGAAGTGTCGGAAATGGCCTTAAACACGTGCAGGGACTGAAACTGTCATTCTGCAAACTTATTTCTGATCTGTGCAGGCCAGGCGACCCGCCTCAGTTTCTGTAAATCCCCACGCGGGCCGTGTCCCACTATCAGACCAGATTAACTGCATTTAACAGCAGATTGCAGCTGGTTGATCCACACCCACACATTCTCAATTGCTTAGTCAGATGATAAGGACCATTTTTAGGCACCATAACTTTCCAACACTTGTACGGATGCGATTAAAGCACGGTTTCCATGAAACGATCTTAACGGTGGACCGAAAACTATATATACCCCATGCCCCCCATTGCTCAAATCACTAGAATTTTGATTTGAGAAACTCTAAGTTGAAACTATTGTTTCATACCTGAGATTTTTGAATCGAAATTAGCATTCGGGGACCCTTCGTAAGTATTCTTTCGTTCTTTTCTTTATTTTATTGCTTTTCGAGTCAGAAAGTCAAACTTTGTTTGACTTTCAGCGTTGACCAGCTTATGGTCAATGCGAAGTTCGTTTGAACTTCGCAACGTGAGTGTAATCACGTTGGTTATAGTCCCTTGGGACTATGCCTACTGATTACCACGTTGTCTAGGGTCGTAGGGTAAGCGATCTGATAAATCGCTTATACCTCGAACCCGACCCATTTGGTCGATCATTAGGATCCGACCAAACACATTAGGTGACCATAGTAGGTAGGGAATAACCTTCCGAGGTTATACCCTATGGTCACATCGTTTGAGTAGTTGTATGATAGGTAGTTTATATGCCTTAGGTAAATTACCAGAATACCCTTTTCATGTATAATTGGTAATTAAGCATATGTAACCTAAACCTTTGTCACATAACTGATTATGTAACATGTTTAGGCATATAACACTTGTCATAGGGCTAGTTAGGCGGTCCGAACGCGTTTCACGCGAACGACGCGTTAAAGTAGCATAAGCTACCTAAACGGGTCGTAATGGGTCGTAAACAATTATGTTAGGTTTCAATTAGTATGTAGGCTTTGTTGAACCATACTACACGAGTCTCAATACTCGTTTGGTTTACAAACCCTCATGCTACCCGATCTTCCGATTTAGGTCCGGTTTATTAACATAGTTACCTATATTAGGTGCCGTTTGATTCCGAGATCTCTAGCATTGCTTGGTGGTTATCTTAGGACTACTGAAAAATCTCAAGTGAGTACATAAAACCCCTCTTTTACTGTTTTCCAAACATTTTGGGGTGGAACACATGTGCCTACTTGTTACTTTCATGCTTTCCTGCTTTGATTTCATATACCTGCTATGTTCGTTAGTACATTATAGTACATGATTTCATTACATTTCATGCTACGTATGCCCATTGTGTACGTACTTAGTACATCATATTTCATTACATTTTATGCTATGTGTGCCCATTGTGTGCATTACTTAGTACATTGTTTTACATTACATTTCATGCTAGGTGTGCCCATTGTGTGCATTACTTAGTACATCGTTTTACATTACATTTCACGCTACGTATGTTCATTTGATTACATACTTAGTGCATCGTTTTCACATGCTTACATTTTTGGTATGACATTTGGTTTGTTTACAATGGAACAATACATTCATTAACACCGATCATGCCGTTCGTTAGTAGGTAGTGGTACCATAGGAATTGACAACTCCCGTTCCGGACATCCTGGGTATGGGGATGAAAGGAATGACCGAATTCGATATACATAATTTAGATAAACCTTTAATTTGTTTAAGGGTTTATCGCCACAGTCTCAAGGCTTGGATGTATGCATTTTAACAATACCGCATAGATGTTTGTATCAGTAAAGCATGCATTTATTACACAAAACATAACTTTGATTTAAACTGTGTTTTACTTCAATACCTTGTTGTTGTGCATTTTACATATGGTTTAGTTGATACATTTCACTTACCATACATGACATTTCTGGTTACACATTACATAATCTACATTGAACATAAACATTTTGACAGTGATATACACATTTAGTGGTTTACATTGAACATAGACATTTCGATATGGTTTACACATTATCACATGATAATTCATTTATACATGAACAATTTACATTGATGGTTGGTTGGAGTAAGTGATTTGAGTAACGAGGCGTGTGTAATATGATACAAACATGGTGGATACGCCGCTGGTACTTCCTATAAACAAGTGTTTGTATGATATTACATGTTGTAGCGTTACTTAAATCATTTCAATATTTAACATATTACGTTTTACATAAACAACTTATCTTCACAAGACATTGATTTATAAAACAACTTATCTTATACAAACTCATTTTCTTGGTTATTCATTTAACCTTACATTATTTATATATATCATCTGATTTTATCGTTTTTCAAATGATTTACAAGACAAAGCAAAGTACGGGGTTCATGACTAAACATTTTCTTAAACATAAGTCATGAACCTTATTTTCATAAACCTATGTATCTCACAGGCATTTTTATGCTGACGTACCTATTTTCACATGTGTTTTCAGGTGCTTTTCCGTAGGATGTTGATCATGACACTAGGGCGGACCTGTGCCTTAGAGACTAAAAATGGAGATAGACTTGTTTAATTATGTTATCAACTATTTGCTTCCTGTTTAAGACAATGTAACACTCTTGTTTAATAAATAAAATATAACTTTGTATGCCATGGTTGTGAAACAATAATTCTGTTACAACACTCCCCGACGTTTTCCGCCACGTTTTGTATGTTACACGTGGTCGGGGTGTGACACGTGACGTGACCAGGATCGAGCCACCAATCATATTGAACATCGTAATTAAGTAAATAAGACCAAACACAATACGATTGGTGACCAAAGCTAGTTAACCATGTTTAGTTTAAACAGCGGAAGCATAAAAGTAAATCCAAAAGCATAAGTCCATAGTTTATAAGTTAAAGTTCAAAACGCAAGATTAATAAGTTCATAAAGATTTAAATAATAAGCACGGAACATAACAGTCCGTACACCACAACGACTCCTTCCTCGTGCAAGCTCCAAGCGTTTAGCGACCTGTAAGGCATGTAACAACGAGTCAACAACAAAGTTGAGTGAGTTCACGTTTGGTTGTTTAGTTTTAAGTTGTTTCTGAAAAACGTGGTTTGACTTTCGTTGGCTTAATTGCCATGGGGGATTACCCCGTAGTTGAAAGTATGTTTAACAAGTTCCTTTTTCATTACCCAAACCATAACCATAATCAGTGGGGGCTTTCCCCGTGTGAACTACTAGACGGTATGATATCGACTACTACGCAAATAAGTTGTGCCCTATATCAACGTCTATCATCACTGATAATCTGCCATAGTCCATTAGTGCACGCCCGTCCGACCGGCACGGTGTGAGGTTTGTTAAACCTAATAGCGCTATTAACTAATGACCCGCTCGCCATTGGCCTCGGTAATTAAGTCGATATAATGAAGAGGGACTTATTGATAGAGTTTTGTCTAGCTAGTTTTTAAGGTTGTTATCCTACACCAGGAGGACGAACGTACGTATTCTGCACCAGGAGAATTCGTAGGATTAATAATGGCATCCTACCCAAGGAGGATGGCCGTACATATCCTACCCAAGGAGGATATGTAGGTTCCGTTTTAGTTTATTAACCCATTCCCAAACCATCGGGAATCCCATGCCTTGTAGAAAGTGTGAACTCACCTCGGTTTGCTCGGTTAGATTCTCAAATATAGCTAACAGTCAAGGTTGGTCAATCACGTCCTAATATGATTACCAGTTAGTCATTTAGTGGTTTTCAAATAGAGCATAAAGTTCCTACACGTATCTATCACATAGCATGCATTACTTTAATTGTTTATGCCCATATATACTTCCCATCCATTTCCCACTCATAAACAAACATACGATAATGCACATAACACATATAACATGTTAGATCATTCACAGATAGCATACTCGACATTTAGAAACGCAAATTACAACTTGTGTCGTTTCAGCTTAAATATTCAAAACCGGGCTGTTTCGGACATTTTAATAAAATAGTTAACTTATTCCAAAAATTCCCAAATTTTTACAGAATGTCTTAAACGTTCCAAATTTTATTGTGTAAAAATATCGGGGTACAGTTCATTACCAATATTTTATAAAAATTCATTTTCTGGACTGAACTCAGATTTATCTTTTTCTGACTGCAGTCCACGGAATAATTTATTTAAAATTCATCGAGAGTCCGATTTATGAAATTCTAGTGGGGTAATTACAAATACATCAGTTGTCATCTACTGGACAAATTCCATGATCTAACTCTACACAGAACTCAAGTTATGACAGAAAACAAAATGCATATTTTCAGCAGAAAAATGCAGCTCTAGCTGCTGTTACAAAATGATGCTTTAAAAATAGTAACCGAAGTCCAAAAATTATGATTCCGGTGCCATTAGAACCGTATTTCATAATACATAACCCTAGACTTCAGAAAATACATTTCTCGTTAAGTTATGGTCCTGTTACAGCCAACTGAAGTTGGCTGTAATTACCGAACAGCCTGCTGTTTCAGCTTTTAACCTTCTAAGTTGTGTTCGATTGATTCCGTTAACATGTTTAGTGATCACAACAACATCAAACATCAATATTAACTAGCAACACATCAGATAATCAACCAAGAATCATAACAACACAAGATCTACATGGTTTACCCATATATTTTCTCTTTATCCACTCTTTACCCTTTATGTTCAAGACTTAATGTAAGTTCTTTAGAGTTTCTTAAGTTTTAACCATTTAACCAACTATTAACCACCAAAATACATGAACAAGATGAAGATTTAAGAAACTTACTACTAGCACAAGGCTAGGGGAGTTCAAGTGTGGAAAAGTGGTGGTTAATAGCGAATAGAGAAGGTCCTTCCACTTCCGAACGCACCGAGCTTCGTTGTATGCCTTCTAACACCTTTGTACACTCTTGAAAAGGTTAGAGATGATCAAGTGATGATGGTGGTGTGGTGGTTGTTTTCGGCTGAAACAAAGAGAGGGAAGGAGAAAGAAGGGTGTTTTGGTGAGAATGATGAAATGAGAGTTATAACCTTCAAGTCCAATTTATAATCCAATCTAACACTTTAACCCTTGGTTCTTATGCTCAATATGGGGGAACATGATCTATTAAAGTATTACAACAAATCAAGAGGTGGAGCCATGTTGGGGCCGTCCATAGGTGGGGGGGGGTATGGCTTAGGTGCTAACTAGTTTGTTACATTCTAGTTCAATTTCAAATGTAAGTGTTGCATCTAGTTAGTTGATATTTTTATGAGATGTTATAGTGCTCGGGGAACATAGCTAGCTTAGTAAAAGTGAAGCAATGTGTTTAACCATATTTCTGTGTTCCGGGTAAAGTCCGGTTGTTCGGTTCGGTGTTGTTCCGTTAAAGTGCTTAATTAATCCGTAAAGCGTCCTATATATATATTTTTGTAATCATTTTAATTCTCAACACACAGGAAAGCATAACGGACTATTTAGTAACTTTTCTGTATACTACTAGTATGTTAACAAGTACATGTAAGTATACACAGCAATAAGAGAGCAGTTAAGTAGTTCCACACAGTCGTCAAGCACTTTATTTATCATTAATAAATTGTACGGAATACCTGGGATTTTGAGGGTTGTCACATCAACATATACTTTAGATTGTGAAATAACAAAGTCGGTAGTATATCAAACTATACTTTAGTAAAACAGTATCACATTGGTAGCATATCAAAATATGCTTTGGTAGTATATCGAAATATACCATACATTGTGATTTGATAATACATTCAAACCTAGTGCATCAAACTACACTTTGGAGACTATAGAAATACCACAAAGGCAATTCTATTTGGTTAAAACTTTGGTTTTTGACATTCCATACAACAGGCATGAGGTGTCTAGTCCTATAGCGTTATATCGTACTACCAATCGGCTTGATCATTGTTAATGAATGTATAAGTAAACATATGAACCAACAAATAGTTTTACAAACTTTGAAAATCAGTGTTTAAGCCATGGACAATAGTTCAATTCGTCAAAAGATAAGTACTATGCATGTGTAATCATATAGATGAAATCATGAAAATAATGAATAGACACATATGAATCACCCCAAAACATTTGAAAACGGTAAAAGAGGGGACTATGTACTCACTTGATATTGCAAGTATCCTTGATTAAGTGTCCTAACAAAGCTCGGAAATCAAGGAATCAAGTGGTACCTAGTATGGAATCACTATGTTAACAAATCGGTACCTAAATCGGGAGATCGGGTAGAATGAGGTCTTGTAAACCAAATGAGTATTGGAACTCACGTGATATGATTTAACAAAGCCTACATTCTGATTCGGAATCTATCCTAAGTGCTTACGACCCGTTATGACCCGTTAAGGTAGTCTACGCTACTTTAACGCGTCATTCACGTGAATGCGCGTTCGAGACGCCTAACTAGTCCTATGACAAGTATTATAAGCCCTAACATGTTTAAATATGTTGCATAATCAGTTTAAGTGTCAAAAATTTAGTTACATATGCTTAAATTCAAATAATGCATGAAAAGGGCATTTTGGTCATTTTCCTAAGGCATATAAACTACCTATCATACAACTAATTAAACAAAGTGACCATAAGGTATAACCACGGAAGGTTATTCCCTATACAACTATGGTCACAAAATATGTTTGGTCGGATCCTAATGATCGACCAAACGGGTCAGGTTCGAAAGTCTAAGCGGTTGTCAAGACCGCTTGACTTACGACCCTATACAAGCACTAGACTAAAAGTGATGAGTTAAACATGTTAAAACATGTTTAACTAAGTTAGAAAACTGATTTGATATCAAAACAAAGTGTTTTGATACCCGAAAATAGTTTCGTCACAAAATGCGCATAATCGTGCATTTTGACCGAAACTTTGACTCGTCACTTCGACTAATCAACGTGGTAATCAGTAGGTATAGTCACAAGGGACTATAACCATCGTGATTACACTCACGATGCAAAGTTCAATTGAACTTTGACTTGAACATTCATGGTCAAAGCAGAAAGTCAAACACTGTTTAACTTTCTTGCTTGAGTACATAACCAAGCATGAAAGATTACTTACAAAGGGTCCAAGCTTGGAAAGAGATCAAAGAAAACTGAAGTATGAAGCCTTCAACCAAGTGGGATAGCTTCAAATCAGAGATTGAGTGAAAGAACTTGAATGAGCAAAGAATGGAGCAAAAGAGGTGCATATTTATAGATTTTCAAGCTCCACTTGATCATTGCCAAGTGTTTTTGAATGAATCAAAGCATGATCTTGGCCTTACACTTGTTATACATCGATTAGGCAACTTGGGGAACACTTAAACCAGCTCAAGGTATGCAAAAACCATGGTTAAAAACAATGAGAACAGGCTGTTTTGTGACAACCGGTAATTTACACCCTTAATTACGTAATTAACTGGCGATTAACGCGATAATAAATAGTGCTTATGACGCTAATTAACTTAAACAGGCCCTGGAGTGCCCAGAAACGTTTGTTCAGCTATACAGTGCGCGTGTGGTGGTTTATGGGAAATCTGCTGAATATGACGCGACAACGGATTGATACCGTATGAAATACTGATAACGCCGACAAACACGGATTTTCTAAGAATATTTTACGCTTATGGAGTATGGGTCACGATATCGGGTCTCGTAGGATTTACGGGCCACTTACACATAAGATGGGCTTGTGGGCCTTGGGCCCAAGCCCAAAACCCACAAGCCTAAACCTGCACATAATTAGACATGTTCCATAAAAATCTTAGCAAACCTGAGAAATCTCATCAAGATCTATATCAAATCTACACAAAATATTATGTCTTTAAAGATTAGGACATAAGGACTTATGGTTAACAAATTTCTTTATATCCACCAAACAATACCCATTATACATCTTTATAAAAGGGGGCTACCCTGATTTCTTTAAGCAGACATAACAACACACACTAAATTACCAAACACCCTCTTTCTCTTGAATAACACATTCAAACACATCCACACATCATCAGCCTCCCTCATCTCCCTCTCGATCTCCTTCCTCTCTCCGGCAAGATATCACAGCCGGTGATGACGCGGCAGAACTCCGGTGGTTCTCTCCAACGGGCGAGACACCCCCCCCCCTCTCACTTCTGCTTATCGGCAGCCACCACCAGAGGGTGGTGGCGTGTGGCGGCTGCAACAGAAAGAAGAGAGAGAGAGAGAGAGCGAGGAAGAGAGAGAGACTGAGAGAGAGAGAGAGACTGAAGCAGAGAGAAAATCTCCGGCGGTCGGAGACTTGGACCAGCGGTCCGACGGTCGAAGTCCCGATTCCGACCGGTGATTTCGTTTATCCGGCGGATTTGGTTCATTTATCCGGCGGTCCATGGCATTATCCGATGAATGTTTCCAGTAAACCCATCTCGACACTCTGTTTCATCTAAATTTTTTTATTTTTTTTTCTCTTTTTTGTTCCGAGTGATTGATGATGATACATGATGGTGTTGATGGCGACGGAAATGGTGAGTTGCTGTTCGGTCAATCACGGCTCGGTTCAGGTTCAGAGTTCGGCCAACTGGGTTCGGTTCTTCTTTTACTACAGGTGGTTTGGTTCAAATGTTCAAGATTTCAGTTTCGGGTCAAACCTGCTTGACCCGGTAAACACCCGAGTCAACCTGAGTCAACTCAGGTTAACACAGTTAAAGTGGGTTAACTCAGTGTTCGGTTCACACGGTTCGCATTGGTGTCCGGTCAGAATTGTTCGAGTCAGATTTAACGCGGGTCAACTCGGTCAACTCGGCCTACATCCCGTCATGAAGACTTGGTAAATTAATGACGCATTTAAATATTTGTGTTTTAATATAGATTTAATTTTTACGTGAACGAGCTTGACCCGACTAACGAATTTACACTTAGTGACTTGGTTTTAAATATTTAGTGTTTTGATATATTTCATGTAAACTATATAATATGTGTTGAATTGATTGAATTTTGTTAAAATAACGACAACTTGGTTGTCCGGGCCGTCCAAAAACAGTAACTCTGCCCGTTTTTCGAGAAAACCCGTAAAATAAAACGAGTTTTATTATAAAAACGTGCTTTTCTTGTAAAACGACAACCATTGTTATAAAGCGACTATTACGAGATACAAATATAAAGTTTCCTTCGACAACAACTTACAACTTACGAAAACAACGATTCGGAAAATATTTACAATGACAAACATAGTTGTTTTGAACTTCGGAAATTCGACGAATTCGTTTTATAAAAATAAATATAGTTTTTATATTTATACCACACGAATTCCCTTATAAAAATAAATATAGTTTTATATTTATTTCAAACTTCAAACAACTCGATGATACTTTCGCAAAATAAATATAACTTTTTATATTTATTACAAACGCCGAAACGGCATATACGTATGTTTTTGGCAAATATACACAAGACGTGATATATATAATACAAGTTATTATATATTATTTTCGTACGACTACTCAAGACGGCTAACGCAGTTACAACGAAGTATTTATATATTTTATATATAAATATTTATTTATTTTTAAATCTCTCGAGAATCAAGTCTTTTCAAGACTTAGTGGTTTTATCGACAATAAACGACACTTATCAAATATGACCTATCATTTCCGATAAGTTAACTACTTACCATTGAACCGTTCGACTAACGATTCGGTAGAGCTCGGTAACACGTAGTTTAGTTACCGCATTATTTAGAAACTTATAAGATATTCCGTGTTAGGAATATTGTAGAATGCACGATAGCGAGTCACGTCTTGGAAACGACATCGCGAAGTCGTAATTAGCTAGCTTTGCACAGGAATATTCAGGTGAGTTCATAACCCCACCTTTTATGGTTTTACATTTTTATAAATGTTTCGGGGTGGAAAGACATGCACTTTATGCAAAGCATACAAGAAATACATATTTCTAAACCATTTTACAAGCAAGTTTTAACTGACACAAATGGTTTACGAAAAGCTTATGTTTTATACCGGTTTTTCAAACAAGCGTATTTTTTTGAAATATGCATACACACGAGTTATAGTTTTCTAAACTACGGGAAAATACAAGATACAAATGTTAAAATGTATACAAATGGTATGATAAAAATACAAGAAGCACACTTGGTGAGGACGAGAACCAAGTGTGACGAGATATAAGAATACGAGAAACGCACTTGGTGAGGACGAGAACCAAGTATGAGGCGTTATGAGAAATGATGCGAGAAATCGTGTCACGAATAGGGTACAGAAGCACCATTAATCAACGTATACATTCAGACCGTAGAACAAAAGGTTAGATCTAACGGGTGCCGGGCAGCCACACTCTCGGTGAGGGCGAGAATCGAGTAGTGCTTTTGTGTCTCAGAATATACCAATTAAATGCCTAAGGTTTGGTGACTTCCTATGTCGTGTCACATGTTAATGGCCTTGCAACCCATTAACAATCCTGATATTTACAGGAATACTTTAATTACATGAAATTCATACCATACTAAAACTTGATTAATACTTGAAGTACGTGGGGTACTCAAGAAAATTAGAATTATACTTGAAGTACGTGGGGTACTCAAGAAAAAATTAGAATTATACTTGAAGTACGTGGGGTACTCAAGAAGATTAGAATTATACATAAAGTACTTGGTGTACACATGAATACTGGAATTATACATGAAAACTTGATTTATACGTGACACAAACTATGTTTTCATTCAGAGTTTCAAGTAACTCGATAAGAAAATGATTTTAAATACATTTTCTCAACAAAACATCAAAAACCGGTTATTCAAAAAGATTTATTTCAAATCTTTTACAAACAAACTATGAACTCGCTCAACTTTATGTTGATTTTTCGCATGTTTCTTTCTCAGGTTACAGTTCTAAGACAAGGCACGGTTGGAATAAGAGAACCATGAAGAGTCGAGTACTTAGTGGGCGTTCAATTTCTAAAAGACTTAGCTTATTTGCTTCCGCTGTGAAATGAAGATACCAGTCCAGTCACGCCAATGCTCTGATATTTCGGGGTGTGACAGATTGGTATCAGAGCTATAGGTTACAGCGAATAGGGTTTTCTGTGAAGATACCTAGGCTCTAACCTCACTTTCCTCTGGGAACTTAGAATATTAGAACCTGAATACATACAGAACCCTTAGTACTCGAATATGGTCTCCAACCGTTGCCGAAAATCAAACAGTCGAAATTTTGATTTCAAACATTCACTAAAGTGGTGTTTTACACACGATACACAAAACAGTCGCATACAGTACATGAAACTCTGAGAGTTTAGGAAACATGCATGTAAGACCTTCGGAAACTTATGTTGAAGTTCATTAAAGGTCATCACGTAGGAACTGCAAATATTAATTCGGGCACACACAATTATACATATTGTCTATGATATTTTGACTTCCCGAGCAGGCAGCCTACGCATAACGAAACACTAGTGCACAGGAATACGTGAAACTTAAGCTATACATCAACGGAGGTTGAAGTACTCCACATACGACTTACGAGGTGAAGTCACCAAGAAGGCACTGTGGAGCACCTCAGCGATGATACTAATCCTGTCAGCACGAAAACTAACGATCAGGAAGCGGCAGTTGGCACGCGGTCCTGCAAACGACACGAATCATGCCAGGGAGAAGACGTATGTCTCCGCAGTCCCCCTAACTCATTAATGACGAATACGATATGTTTGACATTCTACGGTAATGTCACTTAACAACTGGTTATCACATGCAACCCCAGGTAAAGTCCTTAAATTTCTTTTATTGAAATTTCGACTTTCACATTTACTGAGTAGATTTTCGTATCTCTACTCCTCTTGATGGTCATTGTGTCACGACCATTTCTTTCAGTATAGCGAATATTCATTTGCTTCATTTCTTGAAGATTCATATGTTACGCATGCATCGTTTGTTACGCATGTGGTTTTGTTTCGAATAAAGCGTTTCATTAAAGTTCAAATATTATTTCGCTTGTGATTCGAATAACCCGCATTATTGAAATTGTTGGCTTCTTTGTTATCAAGTCAACACACTTTCTTGAAATTTCTTTTCTTTTCAAGTTACATACATGGTTTTCGTTGTGACCATGCCGAAAGTTTTCTTGTCGATACATGTATTTATTGTCGGCTTGCGCCGAAATCAAATTCAATTGTTTGAACTTGTTCATTACACATATTCAATTCAAGACATCATATGATGTATTGGAAACATCATATTCGAATTCGTTTTAACAAGCGTTTCATTGTTCAGAGTCGTAGTGGATTTGTTTGGTCTACGACTCCATTAAGTCGTTTGTTGATTTCGACACCTTGTGGTGTCAGTACAAACTTGTAGCTTGGGCTAAGTTATGCAAAACACAGGTGATACTTGTTCGATCACCGCTATATTTGAATTGTTTCATTCACTACGACACCTTGTGGCGTCGGTAGAACTTGCAGCTTGGGCTGATCATGATCGAGCGTTTCATGCAAACTATTACATTTGAGCTTGTTGAAATCTAAATTCATTTATTGGATGCAATCATTTCTAGAATTCATTTGTATCTTGTGATACGTCCTTGAATTCACATCATTCGAATAAGTCTTGATTCGATGTAATGATCGTTCACTTTGGTACTGTTCATATTTTCTACGCATAACGTAACTCAAAGGAGTTGACGTAGTCTAAATTTCGAGGACGAAATTTTATTAACAGGGGGAGAATGTGACAACCGGTAATTTACGCCCTTAATTACGTAATTAACTGGCGATTAACGCGATAATAAATAGTGCTTACGACGCTAATTAACTTAAACAGGCCCTGGAGTGCCCAGAAACGTTTGTTCAGCTATACAGTGCGCGTGTGGTGGTTTATGGGAAATCTGCTGAATATGACGCGACAACGGATTGATACCGTACGAAATACTGATAACGCCGACAAACACGGATTTTCTAAGAATATTTTACGCTTATGGAGTATGGGTCGCGATATCGGGTCTCGTAGGATTTACGGGCCACTTACACATAAGATGGGCTTGTGGGCCCTGGGCCCAAGCCCAAAACCCACAAGCCTAAACCTGCACATAATTAGACATGTTCCATAAAAATCTTAGCAAACCTGAGAAATCTCATCAAGATCTATATCAAATCTACACAAAATATTATGTCTTTAAAGATTAGGACATAAGGACTTATGGTTAACAAATTTCTTTATATCCACCAAACAATACCCATTATACATCTTTATAAAAGGGGGCTACCCTGATTTCTTTAAGCAGACATAACAACACACACTAAATTACCAAACACCCTCTTTCTCTTGACTAACACATTCAAACACATCCACACATCCACACATCATCAGCCTCCCTCATCTCCCTCTCGATCACCTTCCTCTCTCCGGCAAGATATCACAGCCGGTGATGACGCGGCAGAACTCCGGTGGTTCTCTCCGACGGGCGAGACACCCCCCCCTCTCACTTCTGCTTATCGGCAGCCACCACCAGATGGTGGTGGCGTGTGGCGGCTGCAACAGAAAGAAGAGAGAGAGAGAGAGGAAGAGAGAGAGAGAGAGAGAGAGAGAGACTGAAGCAGAGAGAAAATCTCCGGCGGTCGGAGACTCGGACCAGCGGTCCGACGGTCGAAGTCCCGATTCCGACAGGTGATTTCGTTTATCCGGCGGATTTGGTTCATTTATCCGGCGGTCCATGGCATTATCCGATGAATGTTTCCGGTAAACCCATCTCGACACTTTGTTTCATCTAAATTTTTTTATTTTTTTTTTCTCTTTTTTGTTCCGAGTGACTGATGATGATACATGATGGTGTTGATGGCGACGGAAATGGTGAGTTGCTGTTCGGTCAATCACGGCTCGGTTTAGGTTCAGAGTTCGGCCAACTGGGTTCGGTTCTTCTTTTACTACAGGTGGTTTGGTTCAAATGTTCAAGATTTCAGTTTCGGGTCAAACCTGCTTGACCCGGTCAACACCCGAGTCAACCTGAGTCAACTCGAGTCAACTCAGGTTAACACAGTTAAAGTGGGTTAACTCAGTGTTCGATTCACACGGTTCGCATTGGTGTCCGGTCAGAATTGTTCGGGTCAGATTTAACACGGGTCAACTCGGTCAACTCGGCCAGCATCCCGTCATGAAGACTTGGTAAATTAATGACGCGTTTAAATATTTGTGTTTTAATATAGATTTAATTTTTACGTGAACGAGCTTGACCCGACTAACGAATTTACACTTAGTGACTTGGTTTTAAATATGTAGTGTTTTGATATATTTCACGTAAACTATATAATATGTGTTGAATTGATTGAATTTTGTTAAAATAACGACAACTTGGTTGTCCGGGCCGTCCAAAAACAGAGGAAACTCTGCCCGTTTTTCGAGAAAACCCGTAAAATAAAATGAGTTTTATTATAAAAACGTGCTTTTCTTGTAAAATGACAACCATTGTTATAAAGCGACTTTTACGAGATACAAATATAAAGTTTCCTTCGACAACAACTTACAACTTACGAAAACAACGATTCGGAAAATATTTACAACGACAAACATAGTTGTTTTGAACTTCGAAAATTCGACGAATTCGTTTTATAAAAATAAATATAGTTTTTATATTTATACCACACGAATTCCCTTATAAAAATAAATATAGTTTTATATTTATTTCAAACTTCAAACAACTCGATGATACTTTCGCAAAATAAATATAACTTTTTATATTTATTACAAACGCCGAAACGGCATATACGTATGTTTTTGGCAAATATACACAAGACGTGATATATATAATACAAGTTATTATATATTATTTTCGTACGACTACTCAAGACGGCTAACGCAGTTACAACGAAGTATTTATATATTTTATATATAAATATTTATTTATTTTTAAATCTCTCGAGAATCAAGTCTTTTCAAGACTTAGTGGTTTTATCGACAATAAACGACACTTATCAAATATGACCTATCATTTCCGATAAGTTAACTACTTACCATTGAACCGTTCGACTAACGATTCGGTAGAGCTCGGTAACACGTAGTTTAGTTACCGCATTATTTAGAAACTTATAAGATATTCCGTGTTAGGAATATTGTAGAATGCACGATAGCGAGTCACGTCTTGGAAACGACATCGCGAAGTCGTAATTAGCTAGCTTTGCACAGGAATATTCAGGTGAGTTCATAACCCCACCTTTTATGGTTTTACATTTTTATAAATGTTTTCGGGGTGGAAAGACATGCACTTTATGCAAAGCATACAGGAAATACATATTTCTAAACCATTTTACAAGCAAGTTTTAACTGACACAAATGGTTTACGAAAAGCTTATGTTTTATACCGGTTTTTCAAACAAGCGTATTTTTTTGAAATATGCATACACACGAGTTATAGTTTTCTAAACTACGGGAAAATACAAGATACAAATGTTAAAATGTATACAAATGGTATGATAAAAATACAAGAAGCACACTTGGTGAGGACGAGAACCAAGTGTGACGAGATATAAGAATACGAGAAACGCACTTGGTGAGGACGAGAACCAAGTATGAGGCGTTATGAGAAATGATGCGAGAAATCGTGTCACGAATAGGGTACAGAAGCACCATTAATCAACGTATACATTCAGACCGTAGAACAAAAGGTTAGATCTAATGGGTGCCGGGCAGCCACACTCTCGGTGAGGGCGAGAATCGAGTAGTGCTTTTGTGTCTCAGAATATACCAATTAAATGCCTAAGGTTTGGTGACTTCCTATGTCGTGTCACATGTTAATGGCCTTGCAACCCATTAACAATCCTGATATTTACAGGAATACTTTAATTACATGAAATTCATACCATACTAAAACTTGATTAATACTTGAAGTACGTGGGGTACTCAAGAAAAAAATAGAATTATACTTGAAGTACGTGGGGTACTCAAGAAGATTAGAATTATACATAAAGTACTTGGTGTACACATGAATACTGGAATTATACATGAAAACTTGATTTATACGTGACACAAACTATGTTTTCATTCAGAGTTTCAAGTAACTCGATAACAAAATGATTTTAAATACATTTTCTCAACAAAACATCAAAAACCGGTTATTCAAAAAGATTTATTTCAAATCTTTTACAAACAAACTATTAACTCGCTCAACTTTATGTTGATTTTTCGCATGTTTCTTTCTCATGTTACAGTTCTAAGACAAGGCACAGTTGGAATAAGAGAACCATGAAGAGTCGAGTACTTAGTGGGCGTTCAATTTCTAAAAGACTTAGCTTATTTGCTTCCGCTGTGCAATGAAGATACCAGTCCAGTCACGCCAATGCTATGATATTTCAGGGTGTGACAGTTTTGCTGAATACATTGAATCTGCCAGAGGTGGTTGTCGCGCCCCGCATAAGAGTAAGCATAGGCTTACGCGCCCCGTGACCAAGTTTCATAATTTGTCAAAAACAGTCCCTGCATGCATAAAACTTGGTTTTTTGATGCATTTAACCCCCGTTAACCCCATTTCAAGGCTCTACAATGATGTTAAAGCATAGGAAACTTTAAATGTGCTTGAAAACATCTCGGATGTCAGTTCGTTTGGTCGTACGGTCACGTTATTCGGTTAGTTACGATGAACTTTTGAACGGACGCAAAAACGATCCAAATTACGCGACGAATGGTATTTTTGCATTCCATTCACTAAAATAAAATATTTTAATGATTACAAAAGTTTTTGGATGTCCGGATATGTTCAGAACGTAAGATATGCACGTAAATGAAAACTTAGGCACTTTTTTACGTTTTTAGTCCCTATTGATCAAATAAGCGCATTTTTGCATACCGAACCCCTCAAAGCTTATTTCTAAGCTATGTAAATGATATTTAGGGTATGTTTAGCTTATGTTCTTGTTCTGGAATGTTCGTTGCTATACGAATCGGCAGACTTTCGTAGTTTGTCGCAAATAGTCCCTATGATCGAATAAACTTGTTTTGCCATACCAAACCCTTTAAAGCTTATTTCTAAGTTATGTAAAGGTTATTTAAGGTATGTTAAGCTTATGTCACTATTCCGGAGTGTACGTTTCGTTAAACTGATTACATTTACGTAATAGTTTACGTAAAACTTACAGAAAAGCTTCTCGAGAGTTCGAAATCATACTAGATTGGATATGTGAAATGTCATATGTATTTGTACAAATCCCGAGAATGAAACACAAGATTTCATTGGATTCGTATTTGTATGATGGTCGTAAAGGCACAAGTGCCACAGTTATCATCCCTGCGGAAGAGGTGCATATCGACGACAAACTCCGATTCACAGAACAACCTGTTGAGATAATGGATTGGAAGATCCAGAAAACAAGAAGGAGTCACATTAAACTTGTCAAGGTATGATGGAACTCTAAACATGGGCCGGAATACACGCGGGAACGCGAAGTCCAGTTCAAAACCAAGTATCCCCACCTTTTCGAGAATGCTCCTGCGTGAGATAACTCAGCCTAAATTTCGGGACGAAATTTTCTTAACGGGGGGAGACTGTGACAACTGTTTCTTTTCCATGTATTTCCGTACAACAAAAACAGTAATTGTTCTTTAATGACTATGTATGCTTGAATCAGTGACATGAATGATTTTCTAATTACTGTCATATACATACAATTGCATTACATGTTGCATGAATGTTTATCATTATTACATGCAACACAGTGTGGTTCAATTAGTGCACAAAACAAAGTTAGCACGGTTATCAGATAAACTAAAAGTACTGACGGGAGTTCAGTACTCAGACAGACATGATATTAAGATACAGAATGAGCCCGAAACCAAGAGTTGCACTAGAATGGTGTGTAGGAAAGTAGGGATCATAAAACTGCCTTCCGAGTGATAGTTTAAGTGCCTGAAACACACTAAAACTACAGAATTCTACAGAAAACAACAAAATTCAGCAATTTTCAGCATTTTAACATCAAAATATAATGCAGAATTATGGTTTAATGGTCCAAAATGCTTTGATAAGTGTCGGGAATCAAAACTGTCATAAAAGACAACATAAAGCACACTAAACTGCGCTATTTAGCACCTTAACAAACCGGTAACCAAACGAACAACCGGACACTACCCGAAAACACCAAAATTTCACTAGAAGCATTGTTTTAGTGTATTGAAGCTAGTTATGATCATTATACACCATGTTACTACTTAAAACATTATAACACACTTAAACATCAAAATTCATCATTTAACATCTAACTAAATAATGTAACTAGAATTGAAACCCAACAAGGCACCCCCTAAAGATGGTTCATCAAGGGGTCCCACCCCGCTTCATCACTTTCATTCATCACTTTCAAACTTACCATTTCACCTCCTTCTTCCCCTCTCATTCTCGGCTCACATAACACACACACACACACACCTCCATTTTCAAGCCATCTTCAACCATTCTAAGGGTTCTCTAAGGTGTCATAAGCATATCTAAGAAGGTTGGAAGCTTTGGAAGTGGAAGGACCTCACCTAGGAGCTTTTATCCACTCTATTTCTTCATCATCTTCATACTTGTTCTTCCCTAGCCTTAGAGCTAGTAGTAAGCTCCTTAAACCTTGTTTATACTTCTAATTCTAGTGGTTAAAGTGTTATGTAACTTGTTAATCTTAATAATCTCAACAAAACATAAAGATGATCTTAAACATAAAGCTTAATAACATGAAAATCAAGTTGTTATAGTGTATGTGTTAGACTTGTTTCTTGATCTCTTGTGATTATGATGTAAATCATCATATGAAGCTTCCTAGATGATGATTAAACACATGATCTAGCAAGTGTAAGGATGGATCTTGAGAAATTTGTGATGATCAACCTTTATGTTAAACATGAACTTGAAAATGAACTTGTTTTAGTGAATGGTGAATATTTCTACATGTTATAAGTCTTAAGAATAAAAGATTTCAAAAATAATATTTTCAAGAAACTAAAGTTTATTACAAGATTTACATGAAGTTGGTTTTTAAAGAAAGTAAAAATGTTTTAAGGGTTAAAACAAAGCTAGTAAAGTATATGTAACAAGAAAAATACAAGAAGATTGATTTTTGAAAAATCATCATACAAGTTGTGAAGAGTGAAAATTCACAAGAATGAGTTTTATAACATAATAACCATGTTTTTAGTGTTCTTAAACCTCACTAAACAACATGTGAAATTACTACAAATTTTTACAAACTTTCAAGTTCATGTCATAGTGTAAAATGCATATTTTTGGCTCTTGGTAAGTTATGTGTAAATTGTTGATGATTGGTGATGAATTTCTAAAAGAAAATGATATGCTTTTAAGCATGGAAACCTCCATTTTAAGGGGAAACAATGGCAAATTTTTTGTAGAAATTAAACACTTAGAAAATTATTTTTAAACAAGTGTTTACAAGTCAATTTTGATCTTGATTTTAATATACAAATTTGCCATAATCTTTATTACAAAAATTACAAATATTGGAGGTTGATTTTTGATAATAAAAATGACTAAGTATATATTTAGGAAAATATATATTTAGATGTCACAAATTGTGTGCTACTTGTATATTATGTGTATTAGTTATATTATTTTAGGAACTTGAAAATAATATAACACACCAAAATACCAAAATTTGAAATATAAAATATTACCAAAGTTCCAAGAAAATAAATATATAGTTTATACCCGAATATTGGACAATCGGACAAACGGACGTATGGACTATAAGTATATATTGTTGGACTCTGTATGCCCAAGACACATATTAAATTGATGTGGCTAGTACGTTATGATCCAAGTCGAGTCATACCCAATAACAAGCTAGACAAACACTTATATTATTTATTTGTGATATGATCAAACAAATAAATATTAACACTTACAATATTTAGAAATTGGTTTTCTAAATAATTACACTTGAGAAACCAATAAATTATGTGGATAATTTATTTTGAGAGAATATTTTATTTTGTTATTTAATAGGTTAAATGACATTATAAAAGATTATAATAAGTCTGCAAACATAGTGTTATATTTTATAAAAGTTATAAAATTAAACAAGACTTTATTTGTTATAAAAAAATTGGAATTTTTTTTTTTATAAAACCCCTTAGGGCCGTCCACTTTGGGGGTCTTCCCAAGACCCATGTTGGTCCAATGTTATGACATGCAACTTTGCATGTGTAAGAGATTTTGATTGGGTCTTGGTTTTGATAATATTCTCTCTAATATTTAAATAAAATGGATGACCAAAAATGAATAAGAGAGCTGAATTTTTGCTCTCATATTTTCGGCCATAAGAGTGGTTTTTCAAGTGTTCAAATTTTGATCTTCAAGTGTTAAATCCTAGCTAAACTTGTGGTGTTTGTTGGAAGCTTGGGGTATACAAGCTTGAGGTCTTCTACTCTTGAAGACAACCATTTTCAAGAAGCATCATCCGTTTCATAATCCTTGCACTTCAAGAAGGTAGTTTTCTAAACATCCTATGGTTGTGTTTGATAGTATACATCTCATATATGGATCCGGGTTTTGGGATTTTGCATATAAATGGTTTTATATCTTATAAAAGTAACATGTTTTAAACTTATTTTCCGCTGCGTTTTTATTTCATATGGATGAAATTACTTTGATAAACATGTTAAAATCCCTTCAATGGCATCTAGAGTCGCTTATATGAGTGCATGCTTCAATAGACTTAAAATTTTCGGGTTTCGGGTTTGGTGAAAAACCTATGGCCGAAATTTTAAGTATGGTTATCCCTTTGTTTTTCAAGATTATTTTCTTACATGCATAAGAGAATCTTGAAAAATTTATTTCATATGGATGATTTGTTTGTTTGGACAAAACTTAACTTTTCGGTTTTTTGAAAATAGCCGAAAATGTTTATAAAAGGGAACCATTTTTTTTATGCTTCTTGAAATGAATATATATATATTTGGATATATATTTTGGTGCATATGACCTAGCCATAACCTTGTGTTGAATGATTGTGTTGTGATTTATTATTTCAATGGGTTGTAATAATTATTATTTTGTTCTTCCATTAGAAGATATGTAATTTATTTATTTCATTTGGTATGTAAAATAAATAGATTAGGTGCATTTTATTTTACTAGAAAAAATGTATTAGGATATATTTTGTAAAAGAAGATGCACACAAAATGCGGTTTTGGTTTGGACCATAATATTCGGTCCAAAGAACTTCATCGTTCTCAACGGGATTTTAACCCGATAATCAAAACACATTTTTGAAGTCCAAAGGAGTTTGGAGCTGAAAATAAAAGACTTTTGGAAGCTCAAAGAAGGTGGAGAAATCACAACACAAGAAGGAGACTTGAAGCATTTGGATGCGGGATCAAGTGGGAGTTCATCGACACATTACTTGTGTCAATTTTACCCTTTAGGAAGGACCTTTTGGCACACTTGTTTCGGCTAACAAGTGTTGTCAAAATAGTTGGCTATGGTTATGCACCTATTGTTATGCTTGTGTGGTTGTTTATTTTGTTGTTTAGATGATATGTAGATATGCATGACTTAACAAACTAATAATCAACAACAAGCGTAAAATTGGTTCTTGACAAAATCATTAAAATGTTTAATAAAGGTTTTATTAAAAATTAATGATTTTATAATAAAATGGGTTTTATTAAAAGAACCTTGAAAATTTGTTTTCACTAAAGTACCATTGATTTGAATGCATGCAAATATATGGTACATAATATTTTCTAAACTAGAATTTTGAAATATTAAAAACCCTTTTAAAAAACAAGTCAAACACCATCCTTTTATACAACACTCGAAACACTTGGGAACTCTTATTGTGGGATAAAGGTCACCTAACCACATTTGAGGGAACTTGTATGTTCGAGGTGGGTTTACCATGTTTGTGGGATAAAGGTCACCTAACCACTTATGTGAATAAACTCACACGTGTGTGTAAGTTGGACGACTTGATTTGGAAACCATGAACTTAGGGTCACCAAAGCATGGGGAACAAAGGTGTTGATGGGATTAAACATGCCAACTAAACATGAAGATGTTTAACCGATCCCATATGGCTAGAAGTTGCAAAGAGTTGCAATTGTCAAACGTTGACTACCTTGTTAATTTAAATAGAGGGATAAAGGTCACCTAACCAATATTTAAATGTAACGTTGGATTCTAAATTTTAATTATTAATTGTCTTTAAGACACAAAAGGGTATTAATGATTAAAATATAATAATATCGAAAATACTAAAATTGAACTTGTTAAATTTTGTAGATGGCCGCTAACAATGCAAACCCGATTAACCAAACCGTCCGAAACCTGTCACTAAGAACCATCCTTGAAAAGGATCGTCTCAACCATAACAACTTCATGGATTGGTTTCGAAACTTGAGAATCGTTCTCAAGCAAGAGAAGATATCCTATGTGTTGGACGATCCTATTCCCGATGAACCTAACGTGGAAGATGTGGAAGCCTACAATGATTGGGTTAAGTATACCGAGGACTCCATGCAAGCCTCATGCCTCATGTTGGGAACTATGATTCCCGAAATTCAAAAGGATTTTGAACATCACGGGGCATACGACATGATTACCCAGTTAAAGGAAATGTTCCTACAACAGGCAAGGGTAGAACGCTTCGAAACTGTTCATGCATGTCGAATGGAGGAAACCCAATCGGTATCATCTTATGTTCTTAAGATGAAAAGCCACATTGATCGCCTTGAACGGCTAAATTGTCCCGTCTCTAAAGAGTTGGCTACGGATTTGATCCTCAACTCTTTAACAAAGAAATTTGAGAGTTTTGTAATGAATTACAACATGAATGGATGGGACAAGAGCATTGGTGAACTTCATGCAATGCTCAAGACGGCCGAAGCAAGTATGGGAAAAAAGGCTTTACCCGTCCTAGCGATCAATGAAGGAGGAAACAAAAAGAGGCCCCACCCCGACTCTAAAGCAAACTATGCTAAAAGAAAGGGACACGTCAAGGGAAAGGGAAAAGCTAAAGCAGAACCCACCAAACCAAAGGAGAAGAAGCAAAAGGTTGCTACAAATGACCCATGTTTTGAATGTGGTGAGATAGGACATTGGAAGAGAAATTGTCCGACCTATCTCAAAGAGTTGAAAAACAAGAGGGATGCAGGGCAAACCTCAGGGGTTCAGAAAAAGTAGACATTACAAGAAGGGAGACAGTAGTCTCTTTATGGGCAACGGAGCAAAAGTTGAAGTCGAAGCTCAAGGAGACTACGTTTTAAAGCTTCCAAGTGGTTTGGAAGTGATTTTGAAGAATGTGTTATATGCTCCTAGTTTGACTAGGAACATAATTTCTGTTTCCCTTTTAAAACAATCTGGTTTCAATTTCGAATTTGTTAACTATGATATTTATGTTTCTAAGAATGATGTGTTTTATTTTAAAGCTATGTCTTTAAATGGTATTTATGAATTAGATCATGATAACGCATCATATGATAGCTCAATGTACCAAGTAACCAACAAGAAACTCAAAATGGATTTGAGTGATTCCTACCTTTGGCATTGTCGCCTTGGACATATAAGCAAGAATCGCATGCATACACTTCAGAAAAATGGTCTTCTGAATACAAATGAAGATAATTCATTTGATGTATGCGAATCTTGTTTACAAGGCAAAATGACCAAGACACCTTTAAGTGGAACTTTTGAAAGGGCAAAAGACTTACTAGGCATCATACATTCAGATGTATGTGGTCCTTTTAAGCCGATGACTAGGAATGGTGAAAGATACTTCATTACCTTTACCGACGACTATAGTCGTTATGGATATGTGTACTACTAAGACACAAGGATGAAGCATTTGAAATGTTCAAAGACTTCAAAAGTGAAGTAGAAAATCAACTCAAGAAAACAATTAAAGTCCTTCGTACCGATAGAGGAGGTGAATACCTAAGTGGTGCTTTTCAAGATCATCTTAGAAGTTGTGGAATCATTTCACAACTTACTCCACCTGGAACACCACAACACAATGGTGTGTCCGAAAGGAGAAATCGAACTCTATTAGATATGGTTCGATCTATGATGGCTAGAAGCACATTACCTCTATCATTTTGGGGTTACGCTTTGCTCTCCGCAGTCCGTATACTAAATATGGCCCCAACTAAGAAAGTAGAAAGGACACCTTTTGAAATATGGCATGGAAACCCTCCATCATTATCATTCTTAAGGGTTTGGGGTTGTGAAGCTTATGTTAAGCAATACACTCCAAATAAATTGGAAGTCCGATCTACTAAGTGTATCTTTGTAGGATATCCTAAAGATGATATAGGATATTATTTCTACGATCCAACCGAGCAAAAGGTATTTGTTGCTCGAAAGGGTAACTTCTTAGAAGCTAAATTCCTTATGGAAGGAACTAGTAGTAGAACAGTGGAACTTGAGGAGGATCAAGAACCACAAGATGATACACGTTTGGTTGATATTAGCACTCAACAAGAGGTTGTTGAAAACGATCAAGAGGTTGATCAGAACACACAAGATGTTCGCAGATCTGGTAGAATTAGTAATCCACCTGAAAGATATGGATTTTTCATGGATGGATGCTACGTGGTAGATTCAGATGAACCAACCACATACCATGATGCAATGTCAAAATCTGATTGTGACAAATGGCTTGAAGCCATGAACATAGAGATGCAATCCATGTATGACAACCAAGTTTGGGAATTGGTTGTACCACCACTCAACTCCAAAGTAGTTGGAAGTAAGTGGGTCTTCAAGAAGAAAACAGATATGCATGGTAACTTGGACACTTACAAAGCAAGACTTGTAGCAAAAGGTTTCACTCAAACTCAAGGGATTGATTATGATGAGACCTTCTCGCCTGTGGCGATGCTGAAGTCAATCAGGATATTATTTGCCATAGCTGCATATTACGACTATGAGATCTGGCAATTGGATGTCAAAACGGCTTTTCTTAATGGATATCTTGATGAAGATGTCTATATGGTTCAGCCTGAAGGTTTTGTCGATCCAAAACATCCTGACAAAGTATGCAAGTTAAAGAAATCAATCTATGGATTGAAACAAGCATCTAGAAGTTGGAATCATCGTTTTGATGAAGAAATTAAGAATTTTGGATTCATCAAGAACGGTGATGAAGCTTGTGTGTATAAGAAAGCTAGTGGGAGCATCATCACTTTCTTAGTACTGTATGTCGATGACATTCTACTATTTGGGAATGACATTCCAACCATGGAAAGTGTAAAAGCTTGGCTTGGAAGTTGTTTTTCCATTAAGGATCTTGGTGAAGTCGCCTACATTCTGGGAATAATGGTCTATAGGGATAGATCAAGGCGCTTGATAGGTTTAAACCAAAGTGCATACATTGATAAAGTCTTGAATAGGTTCCAAATGGAGAACTCTAAGAGAGGTTTTGTACCTATTCAAAAGGGGACAATATTGAATACATCTCAATGTCCAAGCTCAAAGGATGAGCAAGAGAAAATGAAAAGAATCCCATATGCGTCAGCTATAGGATCCATCATGTATGCAATGATATGCACCAGACCGGACGTTTCATGCGCCTTGAGCATGACGAGTAGATACCAGCAGAATCCAGGTAACAGTCATTGGATGGCTGTTAAAAGTATATTGAAATATCTTAGGAGGACTAAGGATATGTTCTTAATATATGGATCTGGTGAGGAGGAGCTCGTTGTAAAGGGTTACACGGACGCGAGTTTCCAAACCGATCGAAGTGATTCTCGATCACAATCGGGGTATGTCTTCATTTTAAATGGTGGAGCAGTCTCTTGGAAGAGCTCAAAACAAGACGTGGTAGCATTGTCCACTACAGAATCAGAATACATCGCCGCTTCATTGGCAGCCCAGGAAGCTGCATGGCTGAAGAAATTTATAGCCGATCTAGGGGTGGTCCCTACCATTCAAGACCCCCTAGAGATCTTTTGTGATAACGAGGGTGCGATTGCTCAAATCAAGGAACCTCGTGCGCACCAAAAGACTAGACATATCGAGCGGAGATTCAACTACATAAGGTATGAAGTTGAAAAAGGAAAGATATGTATCCGCCAAGTTCACACAGATCAAAACATTGCGGATCCACTCACGAAGCTCCTTGACAGGGGAAAACATGAGGGTCATACATGTTCCTTAGGACTTCGATATTCTAGTGATTGGATTTGATCTAATTTTGTATTTGGATATTGAAACAATTATTAATTTAACTCTTTTATGGTATTTTGAGTTATGTTTCATATTAGCATGTTTAAATCCGTGAATAAGTTAATTATTCTAAATGTCCGTAGTCGATCATAATTGTGGGAACAAATATGAATGTAAGACTATTATGAACTTGGATTGGTGGATATTCGTTTAGAATGAATATAGAGCAAAGTGTTGCTGCCAAAGTTCATAGATATTTGTGGGATACAAATATTGGACTGGCTCGCTCTCAAATATTACTGCATGGAATCATTTGTGATTGATCATAAGTAAAATTTTGAGTAAAGGAGAATATCATAGTATCCTCTGACCTGAGATACATATTGGGTCTTGATATTCACCAAATATTATACCTTGACTTTTTCTTCGCTGTTAGTAATATGACAGTACATAAGGCTAAGCTCAGGTGTGATACAAGGTGATTGTGAGAGACGTATGTAGTCAAGAAGGGATTTGTTCCTCTTATTCGTTGAGAGTAAGATGTCTAATAACTGCTAAAGTTAAATCAACAGAGAGTGATCACTCTGTGTCTCTGGATTTAACATGACATCTGTAACGAAAGGATAAATGATAGATTCACCTAAATCATGTTCAAGTAAGGGACTTGAAAGGGATGATGTTATTGAATGGCAAATATAGTCATACGTATTGGGGGCAGTAAACCGTAGTTAGGCGTCATTTACTGCTTGCATCAATCTTCTATGTATCTTGTGCAAGTGGGAGATTGTTGGACTCTGTATGCCCAAGACACATATTAAATTGATGTGGCTAGTACGTTATGATCCAAGTCGAGTCATACCCAATAACAAGCTTGTTGGTGCATGTTTTGTGACAACAGCTTAATAGTTTGTTTATTTAGTCTTTGGATATTTTGTATTGGGCTTAGCATTATTGGTTAGGGAGTTATTTGTTGTAATGGGCTTGGAGAATGGCCTGGCCCAGACCAAAGCCCATGAGCAAGGCTTGTCCTATATAAACAAGGCTTGGCTTAAGGGTTGAGGTTAGACATTTGAGAGAGTTAGAGAAATCTATAGAGAGTGGCTAAGAGATTTCTTGTGGGTCTTGAATTGATTGTAAACATCGTGTTGGATAATCAATAGAAGACCGGATTGAAAGTGTATCGCGTTCTTGATTGATGTTCTACTCGATTTTCTGTGAAATCTAATCTAGAGGATTCCGCACTCTAGGTTGGATAGACGATTCTGTTACGATCCATACGGCTCACGGGACATACAATTGGTATCAGAGCTTTTTGCTCTCGATTGGCTTGGTTCAGAATCATTTTCTGCAGAAAATCGGAGTTTTTGGACGTTTTTGAAGGCTGTTTCGGAGTTCTGCTGCTGATTTCGGATCAAAATCAAGCATTTCGGATCATTTCGGATTCACAGGCTTGCATTTCGGATCAAATACCAGCATTTCGGACCAGATTTGCTGCATTTCGGATTGATTTCGGACAGGAGATCAGTCATTACGGATTAAACAGCTGCATTTCGGATAGAGAACTTGCATTTCAGATAGAAATCAAGGATTTCGGATCCATTACGGATAAACAGAAATAACTACGGACCATTACGGATCAGATTGACTTGATTTCTGCCCATTTCGGATCAGACTGGTTCATTACGGATCAGCAGGAGCTGATTTCGGATCCATTTCGGACACAGTACAAGTATTCCAGATCATCAGGTTGATTTCGGATCTGATTGTCTCATTCCGGATCAGATCAGTCTCATTTCGGATCAGATTATTCCATTTCGGACCAGGGGTGCTGATTCCGGATAAGGGTGTTCATTTCGGACCATCTAGGACCATTTCGGACGGGGTGGAATTTTTCTTGGCTCGCGTACAAAAAATTTCGCTGTTCCGCGTTTAGAAAATTATCATTGGAATCCTGAAATAGGTTTTTGATAATATATATCATTGGAATCGTAATTTCGAGACGAATCTAACGGTATAATTTGATAAAAACAATTTTCAGAAAATATTTTGTACGGTTTTATCAGTTCGCTTACGGTAAAAGCTTGAAAAGGACCAATATAGGAGTTAGATTTGGATTTTGATTCAGGTTACCAAAAACAATTTAAACTTTTACGCTGCATGATGGCTAAGATGAAAAATGGAAAGGAGACTGTTAAGAATTGGCCAAAGCTTACAAACGTCAAAGAATATGCTGACTGGAAGGAGAAGTTTGAGGCATTTGTGAAAAATGCAGATACGAGAATGTGGAGTTGTATGATAGATGGATACGTTGCTCCCACACGTCGTGTTGAAGGAAGAGTAAAAGTAATTTCTTATGAGAAGATGGATGAATCTGAGAAACAGTTGGTTGATGCTGAGAAGAAAGCTTTATCAGCAATAAAGATGTCCTTGCCTGAGAGTGTTAAACATCCTTTCAAGACGTATGGGACTTCTAGAGAGTTGTGGGAAGCTTTGGAAAAACGTTATCAGATCTCTTCACAAGTAAATTCTTGTGATCAAGCATTGGTAGCTGAGCTTGCAGCTGTGAAGATTGGAGAGGGAGCTGTTGAGGTAGAAGAGAAGAAGGAAGCAGATGAGGAGAATGCTGAAAAGAAGGGTGCAGAAGTTTCAAAGGGCTTGGCTGATGTGAATGGACTTACAACAGAGGTTAAGGTATCATCAAAATCTGTAAGTCATACATGTCTTAATTGCACTGAACTACAGGTTAAAGTTGACAGACTATCGGAGCAAAACATAATTCAGTCAGCTGAATTAGAAAAGTTAAAAGAGTCAAATGTTCTTTTGATTAAACGAGAGTCGGATTGTTTTACAAAACTCAAATCAAATGAACAAGAAATCAGCAGTTTAACAAGCAAAGTCAATGAACTGTCACATGTCATTGATTTGGCTCGTGAAACTGTGAAAGAAAAGACTAACGAGCTTTCAGAAAAGTGCAAAGAATTGGCTGATGCACAAGCCAAAATTGTTGAACTTCAGGGGAAGTTAAACAATTTTGGGAATTCTTCGTTAGTCAGGACTCAAATTCAAAAAGGTTTAAAAAGGAGTAATGATAAAACAGGGGTGGGGTTTACTAAAGCTTCATCTTCTGGAAATCAAGACTACTCTTTTCTACCAAAAGAAGAAGAGCTAATTGATTTTGTAACCACTACACAAGAGGTAGTGGATCCGATAGCTGTGGACTTGCCAAATAGTCCAGTTTCTTTGAAAGAATCTGTTGGGTCTAACAGTACACCTCATAAAGTGGATGAGGATACTAAAGACAAAAAGGCCAACACATTTAAAAAGGGATCAAACAAAAAGAAAAGTTATAAGAAAAGATCATGTTTTAAATGTCACAACAAAGGGCACGTGGCGAGTTGTTGTCCTTTGAAGAAAGGTAAACAAAAGGTTGATGAGATTAAAGACGGGAATCAGGTTGGGTCAAACAATAGTGTAAAAACTAGTTGTCAGACAAATAAACCTGAATCTCAATCTAAACCTTCAACTTCAAAAAGATTTGATAGACCAAGAAGTATTTCTCCACAATTTAGTCATCATAATGGTAAATCAAATAAATTTCAAAGTCAAAATAGAAATTTTGGATATCAAACTCGATACCAAACTGCTGGTAATCGAAATTTTCAACAAAGAAATGGACATAGGGGTTTTAGTAACTCAAATGTTCAACAACATCCAAATTTTTTTCAAAATTCATGGTATGATAATGGGAGAAGCAGGTATCCAGATAATCCACTGAAGTGTGATGGATATTGGATGGATGTTCATGTAATGGATGAATTTGGAAAACCCAAGACTATCAGGGCTTGGGTTCTAAAGTCTAACTGAGTTGTTGAGTGAATGCAGGATGACCAAGAAGGACTGTTGATGTGTTCGACAGTGGTTATTCCTGTAAAGGATCTGAGGTGAATAGTAGGTTAACATGGGTAACGAACTATTTACTTCTGTGATCATTTTGATTGTTTTTAAACTTAAAACGTGAAAAACTGTAGTCAGGTTAAGGTGGGAGTTTGTTTGTGTTTTTAAATTTATGTTTTTAAATCTTACTCCAAGAAAACAAAAATTTAGGGGGAGAAATTTCCCTAAGCCAAAAAGAGTTTTAGTTAGTGCGTGTGTTTAGGGGGAGTAAGTTATAAAATTTTAAAAATTCAAAAACATTATAAAATAAAAAATGAGTTTTCGTGGTGTAAAAAAGAAGAAATGATAGTACATCAGCAGGTTAGACTGTCACACTCAAATTGAATTAAAATGCTTAAGTGTGATAGTAGCTTCATCATATGATGTACCAGTAGGCAAAAGCATGAAATAATCAACTTACCAATGTGATATAAACATAAATGCACTGAGTATGAGTGGGGAACACATCAGTGATGTATAGTTTAATGACCTTAAATCTTGTGTTGATAGATTGCCAAAATCTGAAGTTTTGGGTCTTTATACTGTTATTTCATCTGGGGATATCTTGACTGTCTTTCTGTTCAGAACTAAAATTGTACATGAACCCAGGAAAGAAAGTCACTTGGAATTAGCTCATTTCTATTTGAATGTCTGTATGTTGTCCCGATACACACAATTTTGATCTGATTCTGAAATCTTCTCTGACAAAAGTCGTGTACCTCCTCTGCTGCATCCAGATATATGCTGACCTGGAGGTGCTAGGCAACGACAGCTTCTGTTGCATCCAGATACATGCTGACCTAGCTGTACGTTGTCGCACTATAGATCTAATACACCCGAAAGAGGCCCTCAAGTGCCCAAAAGAAACCCAAGAAACCTATATCAAACTGAGAAAAACTCATTTGATCTGTATATTATACCATCTCTGCTAAAGATCTATTCTGTTCTCTTCTCAACCTATTCCCAGTTAAGATTTCAGATATCTGGATTGGACTTGTGAAATATGTGGTAGGGAAGATACTTGCATGATAGAGTGTGTTGTTTATATTTCCAGGATTTGATTAGTATTTATTTGGGTGTTCATTGTTAAGCAATCAAAACATGATAAAACAGATTATATGCAGACCAAGGCACTGTCAGGATATCTTAAAGGATGACATCAGTATACTCACCTACTACGATGAATCTTTGTGCATACCTTGATCGCGGGGGTATATCCTGAAGTGGGACACACTAGTATATCGGAATTAATATTACCTTAACGTATCATATGGTAATGGTACTTGAAATGTTCATGCATTTTGTTTAGGTGGACGAACATACTGGTAATCGTCTTGGACTGCTTTTCACGAAAATAACATAAAGAATTATCTAATGGTGTGAAACAGTTTGATTTTGTTGATATGATCTTCTTGCACATGATACTCACAAAAAGAAGTATTGTAAATTTTTTTTGTTTAGTTTAATTTGTTAGTTTAGTCTGTGTTGAAAAATATCAAAAATACCAAAAAGATTTCTTTTTAAAAGATCTCCCATTTTGAACTGACAGGTAGTTGTTTTTTGCAAACTAAGATAAAATATAGGTTTATCTTTAAATGTGAAAAAGGCTAATGGTTTTTCGAGATACTTGCTTGTGTTTCTAAACAGATTGATACAGTTATCAAAATGAAGTGCAGAATACAAGTAAAGTGCAGATTGAGAGTGAAGTGTAGAACGTGTGAAGATGCATGGTAGGATCCTTCTACTACATTGCAGAAAGAGAGAGAGAGATTTGAAAGAGTTGAAGATTACTTGCTTAACCAAAGATTGCTAGTTCACTGATCTACAACGAATGAAAGTTTTGGAGATTGGAAGCATCAGCTAAGGGGGAGTTTGTTGATGTCAGAAACTGTGTAGCTGACGCTATCCAAAGACCAAAAGACTGCAAGATGTTTGAAGACAAAGTTACACTATGAAGCTATTGTCAAGGGGGAGTTTGTTGGTGCATGTTTTGTGACAACAGCTTAATAGTTTGTTTATTTAGTCTTTGGATATTTTGTATTGGGCTTAGCATTATTGGTTAGGGAGTTATTTGTTGTAATGGGCTTGGAGAATGGCCTGGCCCAGACCAAAGCCCATGAGCAAGGCTTGTCCTATATAAACAAGGCTTGGCTTAAGGGTTGAGGTTAGACATTTGAGAGAGTTAGAGAAATCTATAGAGAGTGGCTAAGAGATTTCTTGTGGGTCTTGAATTGATTGTAAACATCGTGTTGGATAATCAATAGAAGACCGGATTGAAAGTGTATCGCGTTCTTGATTGATGTTCTACTTGATTTTCTGTGAAATCTAATCTAGAGGATTCCGCACTCTAGGTTGGATAGACGATTCTGTTACGATCCATACGGCTCACGGGACCTACAAAGCTAGACAAACACTTATATTATTTATTTGTGATATGATCAAACAAATAAATATTAACACTTACAATATTTAGAAATTGGTTTTCTAAATAATTACACTTGAGAAACCAATAAATTATGTGGATAATTTATTTTGAGAGAATATTTTATTTTGTTATTTAATAGGTTAAATGACATTATAAAAGATTATATAAAGTCTTGCAAACATAGTGTTATATTTTATAAAAGTTATAAAATTAAACAAGACTTTATTTGTTATAAAAAAATTGGAATTTTTTTTTTTATAAAACCCCTTAGGGCCGTCCACTTTGGGGGTCTTCCCAAGACCCATGTTGGTCCAATGTTATGACATGCAACTTTGCATGTGTAAGAGATTTTGATTGGGTCTTGGTTTTGATAATATTCTCTCTAATATTTAAATAAAATGGATGACCAAAAATGAATAAGAGAGCTGAATTTTTGCTCTCATATTTTCGGCCATAAGAGTGGTTTTTCAAGTGTTCAAATTTTGATCTTCAAGTGTTAAATCCTAGCTAAACTTGTGGTGTTTGTTGGAAGCTTGGGGTATACAAGCTTGAGGTCTTCTACTCTTGAAGACAACCATTTTCAAGAAGCATCATCCGTTTCATAATCCTTGCACTTCAAGAAGGTAGTTTTCTAAACATCCTATGGTTGTGTTTGATAGTATACATCTCATATATGGATCCGGGTTTTGGGATTTTGCATATAAATGGTTTTATATCTTATAAAAGTAACATGTTTTAAACTTATTTTCCGCTGCGTTTTTATTTCATATGGATGAAATTACTTTGATAAACATGTTAAAATCCCTTCATATATATTCCGGAAATAAATTCGTAACTTAACAAATATGACGAACGGTATGTTTGAAACTGAAGAAACGGTAAAATATGGATTTTTTATAACTATTACAAAATATATCATATTTTGTCAAATAGAAAATATATTATTTTCTTAAACAATTTGAAGATATATTATTTTTGAGTGGAGAAAATATATATTTTCTTCAACAAGTTAAGAATATATTATTTTGGGTGAAAAATAGAAATATATATATTTTCTAAAGTTAATCTTAAAAATATGTATTATTTTTGAGATATATATGAAGGTATATTTATTTTTGCCAAGTAAAGTTATAGATATTTTTCTATAAAAGTTCTCTTAAAATATGAATATTTTAAGAATATAAATTTGGTGATTTTTAGTTGTGTAAAAATAATATTCCAGAAAATTAATTACAAAATTAAGTATAAAATACTTAATAAATACAAGAAAATACGTACTCCTATACGTATAAATACATAATGGAATACACCTCCAATACTTTGCAAAATACACAAGTATGAAAATACACAGGTACAAGCATACCCATACTTGGGAAAATACATATGTGGAAATACATAATAAACCAAGTTAAAAATATATTGTTTTAACAATATTCCAAATAATTGGATAAATATAATTTAAGTTAAATTATTATTAGTTTAACTAATAATTATATACTTTGGAATTATTTAATATACATCAAAGATGTAACTCAAAGTATACCAAGAATTCCAAAATAAGTCTTAATAAACAACTAAGACTAAGAGTCGTTACACGACCTAAACGTCTAATAAAACTTAGCACGTGTGTAGGTGATAGTACGGCTTGAGGATACATACTTTGGGTACACAGGATATCGGACGCAAATCTGTGAGTTCATGTCCCCCTTTTCTTTTAACTGTTTTCGGTTTTATAACTTACGGGGGTGAGATACATGTTTCAAATGTTCAAATGTTTCAATGGTATGTTTTAGCTAAGGAATGAACTGTTAGATCACGTGGATGACGTAGTATCTCTCATAAGTGTCATTAATCTAGTTTAAGACCGAGGGGCATGAGTGGTAGATCTATATGGGTTAGCGAGCCCCACCCATGGGTCCTTGTGTGGCCGCATGTGGTGACTATGTCGTTCCTGCCGGATGGACCGGAGGAAATTCGCTAGGTTTGAGCACTTCCTACGCACCACACATATTAATTTCCTTGCAAAACATTAATGATCTGTTCATAGATGCTTTACATACCGGATATCAAAGGAATTCTCTCAAATGTTTACATGTTATTACGAGCTCACATACAAAACACATGAACTCGCTCAACTTTTGTTGATAATTTCAAACTATATGTATTTCAGGAAACTAATTTGGATCTGGCGGGCGTTGAAAGTTTCAAGAAGTATTTTCAAGAATTGATGTCATCCTGTTTTGGAAAGGGTTTGAATTGTATATCTTATCCTTGATAAGATATATGAATCACAGCCTTGGTTTTTAATGTCTTTTGTTAAAAGTCTGTTATGGAACTTAGTATTTGAATGGTTTGTAAGTTAAACATGAAGTATGTTGGTTGGTATTAAACAACTTGTGTTTGTATTGTTTTAAAACTTATGAATGGATGAACATCTTGTTTTAATTATATAGTTGTTTATTATAATTGAATGCAATGATATTGAGCAAGTCACATATCATACGCTTCCGCAAAAGTCAGGGTGTGACACTACTCGTCCTCTCGAGCGATCGGGAGGTTTAAAAGGGCTTGTTGCAAACGCTAAATGCAACCGTGATTCCTACGAAAGTGAGTTAGGTTTGTTGTTGTTGTACATTATTTTTTTTTCCACATAAATCAAAGCAATTTAACGTATGGTTTGGTAATTTTTTCATAAAAGTGGAAGAACTAGGTAACTAACAAATTTTAATGGTTGTGAGAAGCATGCTTCTACACAAGGGTTAAGATTTGTAGGTACATTATGTTCGTGAGAGGACCGCTTTGTTGAAAAGATGAAGAGCAAACGAGGAACTAGCGAAAAACCAGGTGGATATGTTTCTTTTTATCTTTGATTTTTAGTTAGCGAATAAGTGCATTGTAATTTGTACATTATTAACCGGGGTGAAATTTTGGGGAGGTTAGCCGTGTCACGTCCCTTGTGCGTTTTAAAAGCTCCATTCTTACACATTGAGGACAATGTTGACCTCAAGTGTGGGGATGGGGGAGTAAAAGTTTTTCCATTTTTGACCCGTTCATTTAAACGCTACACATTGAGGACAATGTTGACCTCAAGTGTGGGGATGGGGGAAATTTTCAAAAAAAAAATTCAAAAAAATGTCTTTGTTTGAAGCGATCTAAAAAACACAAGTAACTAAGTCGATGAGGGATGACACACCCATTTGGTCTAGTGTCATGGTCAAGTTCAAACAATTAACATGAAGGGTATTTAGCGGATGGTTATTTGGGAATAATCCGCCTAAGAAACTAACATATCATGCATGTCACCTACCATACCCTTTATACGTGAGGTTTTGAGCCACTGTTACATCATAGATTTACATATATACATGTTTCTTTGTTTGAGTGGACCATTAGTTACGTATTGTAGAACTTGCAACTTTTGATACGTTTGAGACCATAGATCGAATACAAGCACGAGAAGAATTAAAGCATTAGGTGAATCTTTTCCTTTAAAACCATTTATATATCCTTACCCAAACAAATGCGTGAGATTATATACTAAAATTAGTGATTAGACTGTACGAAATTTCTGTTTTCTTATATATATGGACTCAGTTATGTTATTCGTGTGTCATTTTTCATTGTTTCGTTCTGTTTTCACGATTTTGCTGTAATGAATAGTGTAACCGTGAATAGTGCGCGCAACACTTTCTACCAACATTTTTAGGACATAGTTTACTTGGTTTCGCGACACGACGAAAACCAACAAATGTTATATCATTGTTTTCTTGTCCTAACATTGTTATCTAATGTTCGGCACAATTACGTAATTAAATTACGTTAAATGCATGAGATTATATACTAAAAATAGTGATTAGACTGTACGGAATTTCTGGTTATTTGCCATTTGTCATATGCAATCCTAATAATTTCCATGGTACTAAAGGGGTTGTTGGCATCTTAAATGGATCGAAAAGATTGAACTAGTCACTGTGCTGATTATCTGAAAGTAAAGTATGTTCATGCTCGTTGTAAGACAAAGCGCTTACTTGGTGAAACAATAAGATCCAGACTAGGGGTAGAGAAGAGGTAAAACAATGACTTGGGAAGAATTCAAGACTGATAATCGAGGAGTATTGCCCTGAAAATGAGATGCAAAAGTTAGAGAATGAATTCTGGAATCTTATAAAGGTTCGAGCTGAGCATCTAGAGTACACCAACCGATTTCATGAGTTGTCACGCTTAGTGCCCAACATGGTCATACTTGAATCGAAACGCATTGATTAGTACATTTGGGGATTAGCACCCTAAATTAGGGTTATGGATAAGGTTCAACGAGTCGGTTCCACGTCGTTGGAACGAGGTCAATTGGTGTTCGTTTGACCCGGTTCCTACACTTCCTAGGTTAAGATTGTTTTGTATTGGATCATTTCCTTATGTAATACTGCAGATATATAAAACTCTGACCACCACTCCCACTCCACCCCCACCCCCTCCGGCGACTGATTCAACCACCGTACCATACGTTCAACCACCGTTTCCACCTCCGAATCACATGCACCACCATCTAATCACCTACGTTTTCTCTAAATTATATTTCATGTCGAGAACTCTTGGAATTTGATATCTAGATGATTAAAAAGGAAGATTACTAGGCCGAGAATATAAAAGTTTTTTTTTTATTATTTTTGGGCTGTGATGTTTGTAAATTCATAACAAACTGGGATTCCTCAAATTGAAATTTAGATGTTCAGATAGATGAAACAAGTGGGCTTCATTATTTTGAGAGTTAAAAGTGACAATGGGCCACCGTTTTGGGCATATTCGTCACATCATCATGATACACCTATGCCGGTATTAACATTGAAGATAATTACAGCCAACAACAGCAGTATGGGAAAGCTATGGGAACAGGGTCCATGAATTTTCCTATTGGGGAGATGAGTGATAATTTGGGCGTTTTAGGTCGTTGATTTGGGGGTTTTCCGGTGGTGAAGGCTAGATGGTGGTGATGTTATGGTGAGTGGATGACGGCGGTGTGTAGAGAAGAAGTGGTTGGTGGATGTTGGTGGGTGGTGGGCCCCACTCAAATTCTTAAATATTAATTGTTTCTTTTGACTTTTTAATTATTCTAAAACAAGAGTGTAATTTTAAAAAAGTTGATGAATACATAGGTGAAATTTGATAACACAGTTTTCTCTTTCAATAATCCCAAAGTCCTAATCCAATGATTATAGTTTTGTTGGTTGAAAGTTGGAATTAAAAACTTAGCAAATGATTATAGGGGGTGTTTGGGATTCTCATCAACTTGTAACTTATTAACTTTTTAAAAAATCAAAAAAGAATTATAATCTGTTTGGAATTGCTTGAGTTGTGAGGGATAAGTCACAACTTTTGACTTATTAACTTTTTAGAGAAGCAAAAAAGTACTTATATAATAATAACAGTTTCTTTCCAAACTAGTGTACTTACAAAAAGTATTGAGTTTTTTTGTGTATTTTGAAAAGTATTTACCTAAATGGGTATTTTTCTAGTTGGTTTGTCTCTCTCCTAATCTAATTGGTTAAAACCTAAATTAATTATTCCTAAATAAAACATAGTGATTTTGTTCAATAAACTTACTTTTATAAATTTTTTTTTTTAGCTTACGTTTTTATAGTGATTTTGTTCAATAAACTTACTTTTGTAAATTATTATACTTTTTTAGCTTACGTTTTTTAGTTAATATATGCATTTTTCAATTTGTAATAAAAATACTTCAAGTTTGAAAGTAAAAATTTATGTATTTAGCTGTTATTCTAAGAACAACAAACTTATTTAATTATTTACTTAATTAAGGATACCTAAAAAATTATGTATTTAGCTTGTTCTAAGTTTTTTTTATCATACGTTTTTCTAAATTGAAGTTCAATGTAATTGTGTTTATCAATTAGTATATCTCGGTTTTTTTAATTTTTAATTTGTAATAAAAATACCTTTAAGTTAAATATATGTAGTTTGGTTTTTATCTTAGTAATAATAAAAAAAAAACTAACTTAATCATTTACTCAATTTATTAAGAGAGTAATCTTGTTCTCTTTACTATTTTGTGTATTAAATAATTGCTTTCTTTGTGCTTTTACATTTCCGTAATTGTGCTTTTTTTAATGTAGTGTATAATTGTCCAACGTAAGTGTACTTCGACTTTGTTATAATTGTTATTCGACTCTGTTAATAAGTAATGACTAAATAAGTTTTTATTCTTAGAATAAAAAGCCAAGCTAAATACATAATTTTTACTTTTAAACTTAAAGCATTTTTATTACAAATTAAAAACAGACATATATTAATTATAATTAAAAAACGTAAGATAAAAAAATATAATCATTTACAAAAAGTCAGTTTATTAAATAAAAATACTATGCTTTATTTAGGTATCATTAATTTAGGATTTGACCAATTAGATTAGGAAGAAGACAAACAAATTAAAAAAGAGATAAACAAAAGTATCCATTTAGGTAAATACTTTTTAAAGTACCCCGTAAATAGGGCTGTAAACGAACCGAACGAACACGAACAAGGCCTTGTTCGTGTTCGTTCATTAAGGAAATAAATGTGTTCACGAACGGTTCATGAACACTTACAGAACGAGATTTTATGTTCGTGTTCGTTCATTAAGGAAATGAGCGTGTTCGCGAACGGTTCACGAACACAAATAAATTTGACGAACGCGACGGAGGATAAATATAGATGGCCCAAAGAGTATCACCCGAACTTGAATCCCTTATTTTGGAACAGGGGTCGATCGTATTCGTGAATGTAAATAATGAGAAATGAAAGGGAAATGATGCATAAACAAAGTGAAAGTGGGTTTCCTAGTTTAATTGTTAGGGAAATAAAATAAATAAAAGTTTAATAATATAAAAAGTACAAATAAAATATAAGAAAGTAAAAAGATCTTCAATTAAAACACAAACATACGAAAATAAACGAACGCAAATCAACGAATGTTCACGAACACCTTACCGAACGTTCACAAACACAATCGAACGAACGAGACCTCTGTTCATGTTCGTTCATTTAACTAATCGAACGAAATTTCTTGTTCATGTTCATTCGTTTATTAAACGAACGAATATAAACGAATTTCCCGCCGAACGGTTCACGAACTGTTCGCTGAACGTTCAATTCGTTTACAGCCCTACCCGTAAATATTTTTGTAAATACACTGCTTTGAAAAAAAAAAAAAAACCTCTCAAGAGTCCCAAACACCGTGTTAGTTTTGTTGAATTAAAAAGTTTTGTTGAATTAAAAAGTGATGGGGTTGGATTTGAATTATATAATCTGTAGCCCAACAAACGAAGGCTTGGTAAATCGGCCGTCGACGAGCCCCAGCCACGGCGCCCTACGCCTTTCACTCGAAAACAAAACAGACCCACCGCCGTACCAATCGCCAGGTTTCATTTTAACTTTCTTCTTCATTCCTAAAATACTTGATTGTATCTAGTGGACATATTCTGCCTTGTGAATTGGAATTTCAAACTTGACTTTGTTGGATTAATCTTGGGAACAAAAAGATTTGGGATAGAACAAACAAGTAGATGTTCCCTCATGGTCTATGGTAGGGTGTGGATTAAGGAGTCGTGGATTTGGGTTTAGAATAGTGGGTTTCATTGCCAGTAACGCGTGAATGGTTCTGTCAAGCACAGATATGAAACTCATGTCTTTTTTTTCCCTATTCCAGATTAATTAATTAAAAATAAAAGTAGAGAGATGAGCAGACTGGGGAGCGGAGGAGACGGGCATCTTGTTGATTATTTGAGGCGAAAGCAAGCCGAGAATCCCAGTTTCTTTTATTTGCAATCTAATGGAAATATGTTTTGGGCTGATTCAACTTTCAGGATCAACTACAATTATTTTGGTGACACTGTTAGACTAGACACCTCATACAAAGCCCATCACTATATGCTACCATTGGTCTCCATCACTGGTCTAAATCACCACGCCCAACCCGTTTTATTTGGTTGCGCATTGCTTAATTATGAGTCCGATTCAGCTTATGTTTGGCTACTCCAAAATTGGTTGCATGCAATGTCTGGAAACTACCCAGTCTCCATTACAACCGAACCTGATCATCGTATACAGATGGCTGTTGCACAGGTTTTGCCTCAAACCCATCACCGTTTCTGCAGATGGAGCATTTTTAGAGAGACCCATGAGAAACTCGCCCAAACCTGTCATCCTACATTTCACGAGGACTTTAGGAAGTGTATCCACGAGACAGAGACAGTCGACGAGTTTGAATCTTGTTGGCAAGCTCTTGTTGCGAGATTCACCCTCGCGGATAACGAATGGCTTCAGTCTATCTACAACGCACGCCATCAATGGGTTCCTGTTTACATGCAAGAGACGTTTTTTGGAGAACTGTATCCTACTGAAGAAACCAGTAGTCGAAACACATTCTTTGAAGGGTATGTGAATGCAACAACGTCGATGCAGTCACTGGTTAAACAATACGAGAGTGCGGTAACAGGTTGGCATGAGATGGAATTAAAGGCGGATTTTGAGACTGCCAACACCACGCCACTCCTAAAAACGCCGTCTCCCATGGAAAAACAAGCAGCCAGTCTCTATACCAGAAGGGCGTTTTTGAAATTTCAAGAGGAGCTAGTGGAGACCCTTGCTAATCCCGCAACTAAAGTTGAAGATACAACATACCGGGTGGCCAAATTTGGGGATGGGGAGAAAGCACATCTCGTCCGGTTCAATCCGTTGGAGGTGAAAGCTGTTTGTAGCTGCCATATGTTTGAGTCTTCAGGCATAATATGTCGACATGCTTTATCAGTTTTCAGAGCTAAGAATGTCCTTACACTGCCATCTGAATATGTTTTGAAGAGATGGAGTAGGGATGCCAATGTTCCAAGCAATAATTCTTCTACTCAACAAGACTCTTTGAGCGTACGCTATAACAGTTTAAGGAAGGAGACCATAAAGTTTGTAGAAGAAGGAGCAAAATCTATACACATATACAATGTAGCACAGGATGCTCTGCAGGTGGCTGCAAACAAAGTTGCGGCTTCAAAGAAAAGAGTTAACCAGCAGAGTCTCATATTAAATCAACAAACGCCAGAGGTAGAAATTTATTTCTTTTTGTTTTGTTTTATTTTATGACTTGAGCTGATGTGGGAATTTGTTTACTCTTGCAGAGTGACAAGGAAAAGAAAATTCGTGAACTGACTAGTGAGCTGGAAAGTACGAATGAGCGATGTGAAGTGTATCGTGCAAATCTGTTGGCTGTTTTGAGAGAAATGGAGGACCAGAAGTTGAAGCTTTCTGTTAAGGTGCAGAATGCAAGGCTAACCTTGAAAGAATGAATGCCCCTGCTTCCTGCAACGCCCCGACTCGCAATCTATATATACCGCTAAATATTTAGGATGTGTTTGGTGGATTGGCTAGTGAACATATCGGGGTTCTACAAATACATTATTCATCGATTGATACACGTATGAATTTAATGGTTGTTAAATATTGATTGGTCAGTACGTATTTATACATAGTGCTTTAGTTGTGGTTTTTTTATCCAACTATTTTTTTTTGTTAAATAACGGTACTTGCAGTTAAATAACTCAGTTTTTTTATCTAACTGTTTTTAGATGCTTCATTTTCATAGAACGGGATATACAAAAATTTCGGGTCGGTTCGAGTTGGGTAAGCATGATGATACAATAAAAATCCGATACAATAGTAAATAAAAACAACATCATCCATCGGAATTTGAATTACATATAAACTATGATATTGGTTTTAGGGTAAATTATACTTTTCGTCCTTTATGTTTGTACCAGATTGCAATAGATAGCCTTTAACTTCAATAATTACAGTAACAATCCTTTATTTGCAAAACCCGTTACACTCTATGTCCTTTAGTACTAACGAGATTAAAATTTTCAGTTAACTTTATTCACTTAAGGGTATTTTGGTCAATTCATGTTTTTATTTAAATGTTCAATAAATAAAACAAAAAAATTACATATACACTTCATCTTCCCCAATTTCTTAACCCTAAAACCTTAACCACCTCATCTTGCCGCCACCATTCCACACCCACCCCATCAGCAGGTAGATACACCCTGGGCTCCCATGAGCCACTAAGTGGTCATCACTCTATTCATGCCACCGATCGCACACACACCTGGATGGGTCCTGCACAGCTCATTACGGACAAAGTCAAGCTCTTTCTCACATACCAATTAAAGCATCAAACTGACGAGGTTTCAATCTTTTTTCTTTCTTTACATTATTAAATAAAACATTAACTAATTTCTTAACTTACAGATGCATAGACGTGGCAACCAACCCCCACCACCATCTGAGCAAAAACAACCGATTCAGGTTCCATTCAACGCGTTCAGAAACCAATCCTCTGATTTCGTACTGTTTCCAGCAACGATCCGATCGAAGAAACCGATTCAGGTTTCGTCAGAAACAAAAACAACCGTAACCATGACGTTTTGCTGACGTCAGCGGACGAATTCAGTCGTTCATATTCATCGATCATGTTTTCCAGATCTTCATCGGTCGTAACGGAGATCAACGAATCGAGATCTTCCGACGGAAGTTGATATTTCAGCGTAAACGACGAGGAAGATGATGATCGGAACCGGATTTTGGAGAGGCGGTGATTAAAGAAATCGAATTTTGGGATTGTTGGTTGTTCTAGGGTTCATGGTGGTGATGATGGGGTTTGGTGGTGATTGCCAGGGTTGTTTAGAGAGAGAGAGGGGAACTGTTTAGAGATTAGAGAGAGAATGAATTTTGGGATTTTTTAAATGATTTGATAATTGGTAAAAAGACTAAATTACCATTACGTGACTAAAGTTAACTGAAAATTTAACCAAGTTAATGCTAAAGGACGAAAGGTGTAATGAGTTTTACAAATAAAGGATTGTGACTGTAATTATTGAAGTTAAAGGTTATCCATTGCAATTCGATACAAAGATAAAAGATAAAAGTGTAATTTACCCTTGGTTTTAATCATTTGTCTTGTCTCAAGTCAAACATATGCAAGCTGTTCACTATTCTGTTCATCGTTGCAATACACATGCAATAACAACATAAAAACAAATCAAATTTTCAGCCCATCTCTAAGAATTATAAAATTATATTATATCTCAAATAGAATACAGATTTCAGCTGTGGGCATATAGTTCCTTTCAACGAAACCGTAGTTTATCTTCTATATTAATGATTATCCAGCTTGGTATAATCTAACTTACAACAAAAGACTCCAAATAATGTCATATGTCATTCTCTTCTTCAACCTCATAGATTTTATTTATATTTATTTAAATTATCTTATTTAATTTATTAATAATTACTAAATACTAGTAGTCAGACCCGTGTAAAACACGGGTAGTTTTAGTAACGTTTTATTATATTAATTAGTAAGTAATTATCGGTTCATTTAGATTGTCGGGGATTTGATATATATTGACATTCAAAGTCATTGTCCAGACTATAAAACACTGATGTGATAAATACTGTTACATATAAACACTGTTAACATAAACACTGATGCAATATCTGTTGTTGATGCTGAACCACTGTTGTTGTTGGGCAGTGGTTCACCTTTAGTTGATCAGGCCTTTGGTTCATCAGTGCTTGTCTTCAACATGCCTTTGGTCTTCATCAGTGCTTTGGTCTTCAACAGTGGATGATCTTCATCAGTGTTTTGGTGATGAAGGCCTGCTCATGAATCTCTTGGCTATTTCTTGTAGCTTTGCTGAGTCAGGATTTTCTACAAACATCTGCTTGATGGCCACTTTGAATATTTCGGATTCTTCTTGTGCTTCTTCTTCTTCATCCATCCATCTGTTTTTGCCTCTTTCTTTGATAGACAACAATAGCAGATGGAACAGTGGGTTTAGCAGATCTTTTAGTTGGTAGGGTCTGTTTGATTGAAACCTCTGATGCTGGATAATCTGGCTTTTTAGGAACAGAGGCATCTTTCTTTCAATTTTTTGTATGTGTCTATCACTTTAACCTCTGTCCACCTTGTGATTTGATTCCTTGAGCCATAATTTGCAGTTATAAGCTCTTCCTTCATTCTCTTCAATTTCAAAACCCTTTCAGGTACATTCTTTTTATACGGGGACCAGATTGGTGGGGTTGGTTTTATTGTTGAGTCATCAAGCATCTTTTGTATTCTTCCAATTTCTTGCTTGAGCTCACTTATGGTCCAGTCTTTGAATTGATACATTTCTACCTTGTATTTCTTGTTTTCCATGATGTGTTCAATGTAATATTGCCTTAGGCTTTCATCACCTCTTTCTGATAACTGCTGACAAAGATCTTTTGAAAACTGTTCTAATGTTCTGACTTGGCTGAGCAGATATTGCAGATTTCTCTGTATTTCTTTATCAGATTTTCCTTTTGTGTCTCTTTTTGAGATATCCTCTACTTGTTTGGCTTTCAGTTGAAGATACTCATCAATGTTCTTTGGCAAAGGATAGCCATGAAGAGATGGGAAGTTTCTCTTTTGAGGATCATCTTCAGAATAGAAGGATTTAATCTCCTCTCTAACTGCTGGAAGATCCAGAGGATATTTCACTCCCAAAGGAACTAAGGCAGTAATTTCCTCAGTGGTTTGAATTAAAGAGATTGAAGTAGGTTTTTGCACAGTGGATAGGATCAGAGGTTGTGAAGATATTGGAAGTGGAGAAGGTACAATGTCATCTTCAAGTATGACATTTGTTTTCCTCCTTCTCTTGATTTTTGGTGTGGCTGGAGGTGTATCTGTGGATTGAGTGGTGGTTGGTAAAGTGATGAGAGCATTGGTTAAAACAATATCTGTTGAAACCACTGATGTATCAACAGCTGTTGATATACCAGGTGTCTCAACATCTGTTGGCTTTGTGGTTTGAGGTGAAGAACTTTTGGGGATTTCAGTGAATTGTTCAATGGATTTGGAAGGTGTGGAAATGGGTTGGCTGACCTTTTAGGTAGTTCTCATTGTTTTTGAAGTACCCTGGTCTTCCTTTGCCATTAGAACTTTCTTTTCCTCTGCAAATCTTACAGAACCCTTTCGTTCCATTCTCTCTTTTCCTTTTGCTTTTTCTTCAGCAAACAGGTTGAAAGTCACATCAACCTTCTTTGTACCATCTGGTTTTGGAATCTCGACAACAGGTTTACCTTTTGGATCAGGCTCTAGGTGTAAACCTTCCTTTCCTTTCTTTCCTTTCTCCCCCTTTTTGGCATCATCAGTGTTTACATAGATAATGGTAGGAGGAGAAGTACCAGTTGTTTGGAGTAACTGAGCTTTGATGGCTTTAATATCAGCTTGAGTGTCCTTATACCTTTCATCCATCATATTTCTGAACAGTTGTAACTGGATTTCATGTTGTTGATCAGCATATTTTCTTTGTTGATGAAGTAGAGGTTGCAGGAGTTGCCATAGCTCACTTGTTGTGGTAGCAGATGATGAAGCAGTGGATTGAGACTTAGATGATTGTAACAACTGTTGCAGCATATTTTTTATATCTGCCACAGATGTTTCAATATTGGTAACTCTCTCCGTCAATTCCTGATATCTTAAACCATCACCTAAGTTAATGGGATCATCTGATTTCCCACCAGCAGTGGTTGTATCAGCAGTTGGACCAGGAGAAGTCTCCAATGGTTCATCCACTGATGCCCCTTTGTCTTGGTACTGGGGACTTCTTTCTTCAGCAGTGGTTACCTTAGTAAGCTCACCAGTGGTTAAGTGGAACACACCAGTGGTTACCTTGGTTCCCAAAGAAGAAATTGCCTTCAAGGGAGTCTGACTTATGAAACTACTGTCCAGGTGTAAATCAGTGGATTCAACACCTGTAGTAGCTGCTCCACTTGAACTACCACCAAGAGATACATGTAACTCTAGGGGTGTAACCTCCTCAACTGTTGATGGGTTATAAAAGGTAGAGGCATCAGACTCAGTCACTTGTTGGAGTATATTCTCAGTGATGGGTTGTTGAGAAGAACTGATTAGTGTCTGATCCATATCCAATGCTTTCAACAGAGGTAAAATGGTGGGTGGTAATGTGGTTGTAGGGATAGGAGTTGAAAGAGAATTTTCCCCGGGAGCAGGGCTATTGAACTTACTCTCAAGTGAGGGTAATGTATCATAGAGTGGTGTCCCTGTGCTTACAACCTGTTCCTTTTGTGAGGAAGCAGGAAGAGTTGAGGCCTGGGGTCGAGATCTTTCCAACTGTTATGAGGAAATAGCAACAGTGGGTGTTGGTGACTTTTGTGTTGTCACTAGATTAACTTCTAGGATCTCATCTTCCAGAAGGTCCTTTTTAGATGGTTTGGGGGGCTTTTTGGATAATTTCTTTTTGGTCTTTTTGAGAGTTTTTGGTGGGGGTTGCACAACAGTGGTTGCGCTGCTGTGGTCACCAAGAGCAGTGGTGTCACACCCCAACCGATGACGGAAACATCGGGGCATGGCACTGAGCGAAACAGGTTGTCCAAGAGAAATTTCAGTAACAACTACTTTACCGAATAGTTAATATTATGTCCCATACCATAACCTATTAAGCAAGTAAATTATTACAGACAACGATATCTCAAAGACGAATAACATGTTCCGTCAACTCAGATTTAAATAAAATAAATTGTCTTTGTTTCTAGACTCTCAATCCTACTTGATTCCATGAAAAGCAAGCAAAGCACAGCATCCTAGGCACCTGTCGCATACATTAAAATAAAGTCAATACACATAGTGTAAAAGTGAGCATACAAGTTTGATAATAATAATAGAGTTCGAAATCGTTTACGCATAACCAACATGTGACATGTACAAAGTGAAGGCAAGTAGGTTATCGACAGAGAAATATGCATAGACGTGATTGCGAGTTGTAGAATGTGCAACACATATCCCCACTGGGACACGTTGTCACACCCTGGCTTTGCGGAAGCGTGGTTAATTTGGTGTGACTTCTTAATACCATAGCTTAACCATAACAAAGCTATATGAAATAAAACCATGCAAGATCATCCATTTAATTAAGTTTTAAAAACCAAATTCAATAACATTGTCTCAACGGAAACATATCCTAACGACATTGTTTAACAAACACAAACATCAACATGACATAAAAACAGTTTAAGGACTGTGACTTGTAGAGGAAAGAGTCACATTCCCCAAACCCGGATGACCTCGAAACTAGTGCAGCGGGAAAACGTGCCATACCGCGCCAGATCCTTTAATTTCCTGAAATACATGTAAGTTGAAAAATCAACAATAATGTTGAGCGAGTTCATGTGTAAGTGGGTAAGTAAACCTTTGTGAGTATAAAAAATAGTCTTGGTATGTAGCAAATAAGGGAATTGAGATCACCAATGGTTTGCAAGGCCACTGATATATGTGAAGTGCAAGTAGGGAGACTCAAACCTAGCAGATTTCGCCACGACATTTGTATGTGGACAAAGTCACCCCGAGGTCGGTTTCTAGTTTGGCCTGGGGCTGGGCTCGCTACACCCAGATAGATCTACCGCTCCTGTCCCTCGGTCCTGCCATGAGGACTAATGGCCTCATATTGCTCCTACCCACTCACATGATCTAAGTAGTAAACATCCTTACGCTAACCATACCATGTATAAAGTACTTGTAATCAAAGTAACATGTATTTCACCCCCGTAGTTAAGAAAACTGAAAACAGTTAGAGAAAAGGGGGACACGAACTCACCGTGGTGCGTCTCTACCAAGTATGCCTCCAAATCAAACAGCTGTGTGACGACCTACACGTACTAATTCTATTAGACGGACGGCCGTGCCTTAGCTTTATGGTTTAAGTTTCTGGGAAATAGTTAGGCAACTATTTCGTGTTTACATTTTGTATATACTTGGTAGTCATTTCCTTCCCAAGGATGGGGGATTTTAATACATGTGTGTTCGAAATATATTTCGGATTACACTATTAAGTCTCACTTAATATATTTTATTCCTAACTCCAAAATATGAATATTCTTCTCAAAAATATTATACTTTAATACATGTGATTTTCCCAAAATAATACTTAGTAATATTATTTTTACCCTAAAAATAATATTTACGTTGTTCACAAAATAATCATAAACACTTATACAAGTGATGTTGTGAAAAATATATACTAAATATATTTATGTATCACGTTTTATTTTGTGAAATCCCACCTCCGATATTTTGTAAATAAGTCGTGGCGAAATCTATAATTTGAAAACAAGTCAAAATGTATTTCTAACACTTATAGTGAAAATATTTCTAAGTGTTAGGTTTTTGGGAAAATTTCGCCAGAGTTTCCTCTGTAACTGGAGGTGGCCACGCTTTCAAGCGTATCATTTTCTTTTATAAATCAAACCAACAATCTTCTTATCCAATCAAAACAATGTTCAAACCACAAACTAGTCAAAATATGTATATAAATCGCATATATTTCATGAACTTGTGATTTATCCAAACTATGAAGTAAATCCCATTACTTTTAGTGGATCTTTATATAAAACAATCCGATTTTGTAAAAACCTCGTTTTTAAAGAAATTCCATCTCTACAACTTCTCGTCATCTTTTCCAAAAATAGTTATTTTGTCGAAACTTTGTGTTACACAAGTGTTTACACACTTGAGTGTTCTAAAAACCATTCGTGTTAGTGTAAGATCCGTCTTTAAAAGTATGTTTCTCTTGACACTTGGTCCTTTGAAAATACCACTTGTAGATACGTAGATCTACTAGTTTTAAACACTATTTCACAACTAAAATCGCTTTTACACAAGTTCATGATTAGTGTGTGGTAGAGTTTCATCCTTTAACCCTTGTTACTTCCAAAACAACCTTATGTCATGATCCAAGATCGTGACCAACCCGGGTTAAACGATGATCCGAGCTACCACAACATAGATCGGGTCCAAATATTCACACAAATCAAATACTACATGATTTACACAACATATGAGCTTTTAACCATCACTTTTAGCATTTTTAGTAGACTTTTATGCTTCATCTTGTATGTTTACGAGTTTTAACCGTTACGAATCATATTAACCACTTTAAAATAGTTCGAGAAGGTGATTTAAGCAACATACCACTAGCTCGAGGCTAGGGAAGAATCTAGACGCAAATAGGGTGGATAAAAGCAAGAGAGTGAGGTCCTTCGCCTTCCGATTGCACCAAGATTCCTTATACGTGATCCTTAACGCTTGAATGATCTTGAAATTGGTTGAAGGAAATCGAAAATGGATGGATGTGGGTGGGGTGCTCTCGGCCGAGACCTCCAAGAGAGGGAGAGAAAGTGTGTTTGTTGATTTGTGTTGAGTGAAAGATCATGTGGGTTTAAGCTTATACTTATAGACAATCTCAACATGTTTAACCAATGGATATTGTGTCATTTAGATACTAAGCACACCTAATATAATAATCAACAAATAGGACAAGTGTGTCCCCTCTAGTTGGGGACGGTTAGAGAGGGGGGGGGGGGGGTTCTAGTCCATTTTCAACTAATTAGTTGAATATTAGTTAGGTTAAGTAAGTTAGTTAAGTGCTTAACCCGGTTACTAGTGTGTAGTATGTTATGACGGGTGTTAGGGTATTCAGGGACCCTAACTGGCTCAGAAAAAGATAAATAATGAAAATGACAACATTTTCATGTTCCGGGTATAGTCCGGTTGTTCGGTTGGATAGTAATCCGTTAAAGTGCTTAACAAAGCTTTAAAGTGTCGTTAATACCCTTTTTAGTGACACAACTCATTTCTGACACTTTGGAAAGTGTCTAGTAATATTTTTCTCATGCTTTGGCACTTTATTAGTTAGCTAAAAGCTGAATTGTTTATGTAAAGTGCTGAATTTTTGTACTTAGAGCATGTTTTAGGCACATCCAGTCATTGAAACTTATTCCTAGAGACGCAGTTCTACAACCCTTGCATCCCTACACTCACCACTAGTGTAGTAAAATATTTCTGGCTCATACAGGCCTTAGGGGCAGTGTCTGCCTGATGCTGGCTTTATCAGCATGTCAAATAGGTTATCCGTTTATTGTGCTACTGTGCTTTTGTGCATCATGTTTGTCACTAAGGTTCAGCATGTAAATAATGTAGTGACGGTAAGTAAAGTATGATGCAAGTAAGTACATGTATCAGTATTCAAGTAGCAGTTTATTCACAAGTTCAAGCAAGCACAGTAATTAAGCAGTAATTAATTATTAATTAAGTCGTACGGATACCTGGTTTAGTGCGGGTTGTCACATTCTCCCCCCGTTAGAAAAATTTCGTCCCGAAATTTTAAGTTCTGCTTGTAGATGTAGGGTTCTTAGGAAATAGGTGGGGGTATTTCTCTTTCATCCGGTCCTCACGCTCCCAGGTGTATTCAGGACCATGTCTGGCATTCCAACGAACTTTGACGAGCTTGACGCTGCTCCGGCGGGTCTTTTTTACTTTCCAATCCGTAACCTCAACCGGTTCTTCAACGAAATGGAGCGTGTCGTCAACATGAATCTCGTCGATGGGAATGGCAATGTTATCTTGAGTTGGACTTTTCTTCAGGTTGGATACATGAAATGTATCGTGAACTGAATGGAGTTCAGCAGGTAAGTCCAGCTTGTATGCTACTAGCCCTATTCTTTCCAAAATTCGGAAAGGACCAATGTAGCGCGGATTTAACTTCCCACGCTTTCCGAAGCGTGCCACCCCTTTCCAGGGTGAAACTTTCAATAACACCATCTCTCCAACTTGAAATTCCAAGTGTTTCCGGTTTGGATCCGCATAGGCTTTCTGTCTATGGCGAGCTGCTTCGATGCGTTTTAGAATCTGCGCAATCTTGTCCGTCGTCTCTTGGACGATTTCGGGACCAACAAGCTGCCTATCACCTGCGTCAGCCCAGCATAGGGGTGATCGGCACTTGCGTCCGTAAAGGGCTTCAAATGGTGCGACACCAATACTGGTGTGGTAGCTGTTGTTGTATGAAAATTCGACCAGAGGTAAATGCTTATCCCAGCTACCGCCCAAATCCATAACACACGCTCTCAGCATGTCTTCCAAAGTCTGTATCGTCCGCTCGCTTTGCCCGTCGGTCTGCGGGTGAAATGCAGTGCTCAGATTCAATTGTGAGCCAAAGGCTTCTTGGAAGGATTGCCATATCCTTGACACAAACCTTCCGTCTCTATCAGAGATGATTGAGAGAGGTACTCCATGGCGCGTAACGATCTCTCTCATGTAAATTTCGGCCAACTTGCTCGTATTATCCTTCTCTCTGATAGGTAAAAAGTGTGCTGACTTCGTTAGGCGGTCAACTATCACCCAGATAGTGTCGTGACCTCTTGGCGTTCTTGGCAACTTTGTAACAAAATCCATGGAGATTTGTTCCCATTTCCACTTGGGAATCTCCGGTTGTTGCTGTAACACCTGTGCCTTCACGGCCATCAAACAAATACCAAACCAATGAAATATTATATTTCATACTTGGGATTTGTAAAATTATGTGTATCTTTTACACATATCAACTCTTGTTTGATTTTAAGCTTTAAATCGCTTTCTGGAGGGTTATACGCGCTCTGATGCATAAATATAACCAGTTTAATCCAACGAACACTCCGGAATAGTGAAATAGGCTTAACATATCTTAAATAACCTTTACATAACTTAGATATAAGTTTTGGAAGGTTTGGTGTGGTGAAATCAAAGTTTAATCGCTTACAGGGACTAAAGTTGACAAACTGCGAAAGTATGCCAATTTGAACTGTAACAGACATTCCGGAACACGACCATAAGTTAAACATACCATAAATATCCTTCACATAGCTTAGAAATAGGCTTTGAGGGGTTCGGTGTGCTAAAATAAACTTTTGTGTCATTCAGGGACTAAAAGTGTCAAAAAGTGCACAAGTTTGCATTTTCGCGCATAACTTACGTTCTGAATACATCTGGACATCCAAAAATTTATGTAAGCATGACTACATTATATTTTAGTGTTCGCCTTAAGAAAAATCCATTCGTTTCGTCATTTGGATCGTTTTTCGCGCTTATGCGCATTCCGTCGTAATTAAGCGAACATCGCGTTCGTACGACCAAACGAACCATCACCCGGCACATTTTTGAGCATGTTTCATGTCCACAATGTTTAGGCAACATTTTAGGGCCTTAAAGTTGGCTTTACGGGCCTTAGAAGTGTCGGAAAAGGCCTTAAACACGTGCAGGGACTGAAACTGTCATTTTTCAAACTTATATGCAGATCAGAGGCCCCAAGCGGCCCGCATTGTGTTTGCCTAAATCTAAAGCGGGCCGCATTAGCCCTTCTGACCAGATTCAATGTTTGTTTTGCAACTTGCAACTGAATTGATTCGTGTCCACACGTTTCCTATCGTCTAGTCAGCGGATAAGAACAACATTTTAGCCACCACAACTTTGTGACAAGTGTACGGACTAGATCTTTTCCCCTTTTCCAAGAAACGATCCTAACGGTAGTGCTTTTACTATAAATACCCATTCATCCTCAACACAAAACCCACACCTTTGAACCTTTGAATCTTGGACCCTTCGTAAGTATTCTTTCGTTCTTTTCCTTATTTTATTGTTTTATCGAGTCTGAAAGTCAAACTTTGTTTGACTTTCTGCGTTGACCAGTAATGGTCAATGCGAAGTTCGTTTGAACTTCGCAACGTGATTGTAATCACGTTGGTCATAGTCCCTTGGGACTATGCCCACTGATTACCACGTTGTCTAGGGTCGTAGGGTAGGCGATCTAATAAATCGCCTATACCTTCGAACCCGACCCAGTTTGGTCGATCATTAGGATCCGACCAAATACATTAGGTGACCATAGTGTAGGGAATAACCTTCTGAGGTTATACCCTATGGTCACATCGTTAAGTAGTTGTATGATAGGTAGTTTATATGCCTTAGGTAAATTACCAGAATACCCTTTTCATACATAATTGGTAATTTAGCATATGTAACCTAAACTTTTGTCACGTGACTGATTATGTAACATGTTTAGGCATATAACACTTGTCATAGGGCTAGTTAGACGGTCCGAACGCGTCTCACGCGCACGACACGTTAAAGTAGCATAAGCTACCTAAACGGGTCGTAATGGGTCGTAAGCAGTTAGGTTAAGTTTCATTTAGTATGTAGGCTTTGTTAAATCATATCACACGAGTCTCCACACTCGTTTGGTTTACAAACCCTAATGCTACCCAGTCTTCCGATCTAGGTCCGGTTAATTAACATAGTTACCTATATTAGGTGCCGTTTGATTTCCGTGATCTCTAGCGTTGCTTGGTGGTTATCTAAGGACTCCTGAGCAATCTCAAGTGAGTACATAGACCCCTCTTTTACTGTTTTCTAAACTGTTTTGGAGTGAAACACATGTGCCTACTTGTTACTTTCATGCTTTCCTGTTTTCACATCATATACTTGCTATGTTCATTAGTACATTTATAGTACATGATTTCATGGTGTTCTATGCTTTGTATGATGACTTTGCATACTTAGTACATTGTTTTACATGACTTTTCTACTTTGTATGATGACTTTGCATACTTAGTACATTGTTTTATACTGCATCTCTGTTGCATATGTTCCTGTAACATATGGACACATTGTTTTACAGCTCTACCCTGTATGTTTACTCTAGCATACTAGGTACATTATCTTCATAAAACATGCTTACATTTCGGTATGACATTTGGTTTGTTTAAACTATACTATACATTCATTAACACCGATCATGCCGTTCGTTAGTAGGTAGTGGTACCATAGGACTTGACAAATCCCGTTCCGGACATCCCAGGGAAAGGGGATGAAAGGAATGACCGAATCCGAATACATATTCTTTTGATAACTCACTTTTACATAGTTATCCGACTGTCTCAAGGCTTGGATGTATGAATTTTCACAATACCGCATAAATGTTCATATTCAGTATAGCATGCATATATCTTACAAAACATAACTTTGATTTAAACCAAGTTTTACTTCAATACTTTGTGTTGTACATTTTTACTTATGGTTTAAGTAGTCTAAATTTTACTTACCATACATATCATTTTGGTTATACATTACTTGACTACTCTTGGACTATAGACATTTGACATGGATACTTGACATAGACATTTGACATGGATATTTGACATAGACATTTTGACATGATTTACATCTTGACATGAACATTTTACATTGTTTGGTTTGGTTTGATTAAGTGATTAAGTAACGATGCGTGTGTAATATGATACAAGCATGGTGGATACGCCGCTGGTACTTCCTATATATAAGTGTTTGTATGGTATTACATGTCGTAACGTTATTTGAATCATTTCAGTTTGAGACATAGAACATTTCATACAAATAACATATTTTTCACAAGACATTGATTTATAAACAACTTATCTTATACAAACACATTTTTCTTGGTTATTCATTTAACCTTACATTTATTTATACTTATCATCTGATCTTATCGTTTTTCAAATGATTTAAAAGACAAAGCAAATAACAAGGTTCATGACTAAACATTTTCTCAAACATAAGTCATGAATCTTATTTTCACAAAACCTATGTATCTCACAGGCATTTTTATGCTGACGTACCTATTTTCACATGTGTTTTTCAGGAGCTGTTGCATAAGATAATCAAGACACACATAGACAGACTTGGGCTTTAGTGACAATAAAAGATGCAAGACTAGTTAATTATGTTGTATTTCCTTGTTTGTTAAGACATTGTAACACTTTTAATGAATAAAACAAAACTTCAATTGCCATGGATTTGAAACATTAATTCTGTTACAACACTCCCCGATGTTTCCGCCACGTTTGGTATGTTCTACGTGGTCGGGGTGTGACAGAAAAGATGGTATCAGAGCCAATGGTTATAGGGAATTAGGTTATTAGTAATTAGTAATGCTTTGACCTAGTCTATAACCTTCTTAGGACCCTAACGCGAGTTTGCTTGCGTTTAGTCATAAAACAATACCGTCACCTATCCTTAGGCGACGATCACAACAAGAACATAAATTTCAAAACCGCTTTGAAAACTAATCATCTGTTCTAGGATGATTGATTTCTAGGTTTTGAACCCTCTATTGTAAGGTTTTGAACTCTCTATTATATGGTTTTGAACCCTTTGAGTTTTCAAAATCTCGTCAAGGTTTTGGGTTTTTAATAATGTGAACACGTGCAAACTGGAAGGGTGAATGCCTGTATTCTGGGTTTTCTGGCTAGGCAAGCACTTCGTATACATCTCATCAGACGCGAGACCAGTTGTGCTTACCTGGGAATTCCTGGGATGAGTGTTCACTTATAGGCGAGCATGTCTTCGCGATACATTATTTTTGACCCATTTACTTTGATTAGTCACCGTCTCATTTGTTTGCCTTAGGTAACAAACAAATGATCGCAATCTTCATGCGTTATCATTCTGTTTTGATTGTCCAATAATCTTTCACCTGTTTCTCCCTATGCCTTTCTTTTTCTTCAAGAATGTCTCTTCATCACGATGACGCCCAGATATTTGAGCAAGCAGCCAAATTCGCTCAGCGAATAGGCGAAGTAGTCCTGAAGACTGTGGAATTAGCTACTGCCATGTATCATCTCCAGGATGAAGCCACTCAAGAGTCACCAAGACAGGCAGGACCTAGTCAGGTGACAGCACCATCAGCCAATAAACCAATCGAGGAATCAAAGACCATGGATGAACGATCCCCTAAGAAGTCAAAGTAGCGAAAGGCTTCTCAGAACTTCGCCATTGTCGCTCACAATGGTCAAGCCTTCCCCAACCAGCTCAACCCCCTGCTAGGAAGTCATACAATGGAACTGCACTCTTGTGCAACCAATGTAACCTTCATCATCACCCTTGTGTGAAGTGCCGCAAATGTCAGATTTGTGGACTTATAGGTCATACAGCAAGGGTTTGCCCAACTACAGCTGTACCAAATCAAACTGGCGACACTCCTGCTCAAGCTCGTTTCTCACGAGGGCTTTGCTATAACTGTGGCGAGATGGGCCATTTCCTAAGGGATTGCCCAAAGCTTGCTAATGCAAATCCAACCCTCGGATGAGCATTTGGCTGAACAAAGGATGTTGCTGTCTTATGCCTTTGTTTCTTTTGTTTTCGTGTATTGTGAAACAATATGTCTTGTTCATAAATAAAAATCATTGTTCACAAAATTTTGATATACAAGTATAGTTACATGTATGTATGATTTTCCTATGATACCTGCATTAAGGAACTATGTTCCTTACAAACTACTCTTGTGATTCTCACTTCCAAATGATCGCTCATGATTCCTTCAAAATTTTAAGTACTCGTTTCACTCTAAGGAAACAAAGTACAGAAAATTAAGTGACATTATGAGTAATCATGCTTTTCGCACATCTGTACCTTTGAATCCTTGGTTGGATAACTAAGGATATTTTCAAATCTCTTACCCATTACGTTTTGATTTTTCAACATACACAGTACCAGTATTTCAAAACAATCTTCATGATCTCAAAACATTTCATATAGTTTGAAAACAATTTTCCTAGATGCATTGTCTATGTTATTTCAAGAACATTGGCCATGTTATCAAAACCAACCTTTCTAATTTCAAAATATTTCATATAATCTGAAGACAATATTAACACAATACATTTTCTGATCAAGTGCATGATTTCGAAAAGCATCATTCATGTCTTTCAAAAAAACCTTATACATAATTTCAAAATTTATCTCGCATGATTTTAAAACATTTTTGTAAATATATCTATCTAATACACCTACTTTATGATTTCAACAGTATTATATATAAGGTTTCAGAAACGTTAAACACATTTTTCTTAAAAGAACCCCATGCATAGTTTTCAAAAATATTTTCTCATACATTGACTTAACCTTCAAAATTCTGCTTCATATGTCGCCTCGACATATCTAGCATCTCAACTTCATAAGCATTTTACTTCATGTTTTGACTTAAGCACATCCCGTGCAAGATTTCAAAACATCTCCAACTTCTAAAATCCATATGGGATCTTTTTATCTCCACAATTAGACCCTTGTGGATAATCATCATTCAAATCAGAGTCCTTAATTGGATTCCTTATGTACCTAAATTCGAACATTTCGGTTCCTTATAATCGAAATCGAATTTTTTTCTTTTAAAAATCTTTCTATCTTTATAGATAGATTCTAGATAATGTTTAAAGTACCAAATGAAATCCACGAGATGGATTCCTAGTGTGCTTTAAATACATGTGCTTTGTTAGCAGAACGAACTTCTAGTTAAACAATTTTGTGGTTATGTGACTATGTGTTTATGCATCTTATGTTTTCTTTTATGCATTTTTGGTGTTTTTACTACTCTGGATATTCTTTATCCAACTCCTCGCAGGATCTTTCATATCTTCATATGAGAGATTCGTAGCAGGATATTCAAAAGGTACTACCTTAAATCCTTAATGGGCTTCTAGGTAATAGTTAAGACCCTTGGATTTTTAGTACTACTCCATGATTCATAAGAGACCCTTTAGTGGTCTAGTCAAAAAGATTGATTCACAATTTGGTTAAAAAAATGACATCTAATGATGTAGCTGAACAGACTCCTTGATAGTCTATTTAAATCATTTATTGATTTAGTCTAAAGGACTATATGGCGGTCTAAGTCACGCTCATCACAGGATTTTTCATTTGGTTTTACCCTACACATTATAAAATAGACTGTGTGAACTGTGCAAGGAATTCTCTAATTATGTATGCGCACATAATTATGAAATTTAGTGCACAGAAATCCAGTAAGATTTATTATGTGAAGGAACCGATAGTGACAACAATAACAAAATGATAACGATGTAATGGAGGCATGGTGGACGCACCAAGGACGCTTTATATACTTGTATATAAGTGTCCCTCTTACGTTGCAATCATGATGATTATTAAAGTTACTAGAAGTTCAGAAATCTAGCCAATATTGTTCGATCTTTTCAACTTCATGTTTTAAACTCTTACAAGTTTCCTCTAAATAAATTTCGGGACGAAATTTCCTAAAGTAGGGGAGACTGTAACACCTGTGCCTTCACGGCCATCAAACAAATACCAAACCAATGAAATATTATATTTCATACTTGGGATTTGTAAAATTATGTGTATCTTTTACACATATCAACTCTTGTTTGATTTTAAGCTTTAAATCGCTTTCTGGAGGGTTATACGCGCTCTGATGCATAAATATAACCAGTTTAATCCAACGAACACTCCGGAATAGTGAAATAGGCTTAACATACCTTAAATAACCTTTACATAACTTAGATATAAGTTTTGGAAGGTTTGGTGTGGTGAAATCAAAGTTTAATCGCTTACAGGGACTAAAGTTGACAAACTGCGAAAGTATGCCAATTTGAACTGTAACAGACATTCCGGAACATGACCATAAGTTAAACATACCATAAATATCCTTCACATAGCTTAGAAATAGGCTTTGAGGGGTTCGGTGTGCTAAAATAAACTTTTGTGTCATTCAGGGACTAAAAGTGTCAAAAAGTGCACAAGTTTGCATTTTCGCGCATAACTTACGTTCTGAATACATCTGGACATCCAAAAATTTATGTAATCATGACTACATTATATTTTAGTGTTCGCCTTAAGAAAAATCCATTCGTTTCGTCATTTGGATCGTTTTTCGCGCTTATGCGCATTCCGTCGTAATTAAGCGAACATCGCGTTCGTACGACCAAACGAACCATCACCCGGCACATTTTTGAGCATGTTTCATGTCCACAATGTTTAGGCAACATTTTAGGGCCTTAAAGTTGGCTTTACGGGCCTTAGAAGTGTCGGAAAAGGCCTTAAACACGTGCAGGGACTGAAACTGTCATTTTTCAAACTTATATGCAGATCAGAGGCCCCAAGCGGCCCGCATTGTGTTTGCCTAAATCTAAAGCGGGCCGCATTAGCCCTTCTGACCAGATTCAATGTTTGTTTTGCAACTTGCAACTGAATTGATTCGTGTCCACACGTTTCCTATCGTCTAGTCAGCGGATAAGAACAACATTTTAGCCACCACAACTTTGTGACAAGTGTACGGACTAGATCTTTTCCCCTTTTCCAAGAAACGATCCTAACGGTAGTGCTTTTACTATAAATACCCATTCATCCTCAACACAAAACCCACACCTTTGAACCTTTGAATCTTGGACCCTTCGTAAGTATTCTTTCGTTCTTTTCCTTATTTTATTGTTTTATCGAGTCTGAAAGTCAAACTTTGTTTGACTTTCTGCGTTGACCAGTAATGGTCAATGCGAAGTTCGTTTGAACTTCGCAACGTGATTGTAATCACGTTGGTCATAGTCCCTTGGGACTATGCCCACTGATTACCACGTTGTCTAGGGTCGTAGGGTAGGCGATCTAATAAATCGCCTATACCTTCGAACCCGACCCAGTTTGGTCGATCATTAGGATCCGACCAAATACATTAGGTGACCATAGTGTAGGGAATAACCTTCTGAGGTTATACCCTATGGTCACATCGTTAAGTAGTTGTATGATAGGTAGTTTATATGCCTTAGGTAAATTACCAGAATACCCTTTTCATACATAATTGGTAATTTAGCATATGTAACCTAAACTTTTGTCACGTGACTGATTATGTAACATGTTTAGGCATATAACACTTGTCATAGGGCTAGTTAGACGGTCCGAACGCGTCTCACGCGCACGACACGTTAAAGTAGCATAAGCTACCTAAACGGGTCGTAATGGGTCGTAAGCAGTTAGGTTAAGTTTCATTTAGTATGTAGGCTTTGTTAAATCATATCACACGAGTCTCCACACTCGTTTGGTTTACAAACCCTAATGCTACCCAGTCTTCCGATCTAGGTCCGGTTAATTAACATAGTTACCTATATTAGGTGCCGTTTGATTTCCGTGATCTCTAGCGTTGCTTGGTGGTTATCTAAGGACTCCTGAGCAATCTCAAGTGAGTACATAGACCCCTCTTTTACTGTTTTCTAAACTGTTTTGGGGTGAAACACATGTGCCTACTTGTTACTTTCATGCTTTCCTGTTTTCACATCATATACTTGCTATGTTCATTAGTACATTTATAGTACATGATTTCATGGTGTTCTATGCTTTGTATGATGACTTTGCATACTTAGTACATTGTTTTACATGACTTTTCTACTTTGTATGATGACTTTGCATACTTAGTACATTGTTTTATACTGCATCTCTGTTGCATATGTTCCTGTAACATATGGACACATTGTTTTACAGCTCTACCCTGTATGTTTACTCTAGCATACTAGGTACATTATCTTCATAAAACATGCTTACATTTCGGTATGACATTTGGTTTGTTTAAACTATACTATACATTCATTAACACCGATCATGCCGTTCGTTAGTAGGTAGTGGTACCATAGGACTTGACAAATCCCGTTCCGGACATCCCAGGGAAAGGGGATGAAAGGAATGACCGAATCCGAATACATATTCTTTTGATAACTCACTTTTACATAGTTATCCGACTGTCTCAAGGCTTGGATGTATGAATTTTCACAATACCGCATAAATGTTCATATTCAGTATAGCATGCATATATCTTACAAAACATAACTTTGATTTAAACCAAGTTTTACTTCAATACTTTGTGTTGTACATTTTTACTTATGGTTTAAGTAGTCTAAATTTTACTTACCATACATATCATTTTGGTTATACATTACTTGACTACTCTTGGACTATAGACATTTGACATGGATACTTGACATAGACATTTGACATGGATATTTGACATAGACATTTTGACATGATTTACATCTTGACATGAACATTTTACATTGTTTGGTTTGGTTTGATTAAGTGATTAAGTAACGATGCGTGTGTAATATGATACAAGCATGGTGGATACGCCGCTGGTACTTCCTATATATAAGTGTTTGTATGGTATTACATGTCGTAACGTTATTTGAATCATTTCAGTTTGAGACATAGAACATTTCATACAAATAACATATTTTTCACAAGACATTGATTTATAAACAACTTATCTTATACAAACACATTTTTCTTGGTTATTCATTTAACCTTACATTTATTTATACTTATCATCTGATCTTATCGTTTTTCAAATGATTTAAAAGACAAAGCAAATAACAAGGTTCATGACTAAACATTTTCTCAAACATAAGTCATGAATCTTATTTTCACAAAACCTATGTATCTCACAGGCATTTTTATGCTGACGTACCTATTTTCACATGTGTTTTTCAGGAGCTGTTGCATAAGATAATCAAGACACACATAGACAGACTTGGGCTTTAGTGACAATAAAAGATGCAAGACTAGTTAATTATGTTGTATTTCCTTGTTTGTTAAGACATTGTAACACTTTTAATGAATAAAACAAAACTTCAATTGCCATGGATTTGAAACATTAATTCTGTTACAACACTCCCCGATGTTTCCGCCACGTTTGGTATGTTCTATGTGGTCGGGGTGTGACAGTTGCAGAAGTCCTGAAGGCTTCTGGTATTCCGCTTTCACTTTAGCGCATGTTAAACATTTGCTCACATAAACAGCAACATCGCCTTTCATCCTAGGCCACCAATAATAATCTTTGAGATCTTGGTACATCTTATCCGCTCCCAGATGGATAGAGTACCGTGATTTGTGAGCTTCATCAAAAATAACCTTCCTTAAACCTCCAAACAGAGGAACCCAAATCCTTTTCTCAAAACATAACGTACCTTCCTCGTTTGGTACCAGTAGCTTCTCCATCCCACGGAGATATTCTTCTTCAAGGTTTCCTTCCTTGAGAGCTTCTTTCTGCGCGGCACGAATGCGCAAGGAAAGATCGGTTCGGATAATCATTTCTAAAGCCCTAACCCTTATGGGCTTGATCCTCTCCTTTCGACTTAGGGCATCGGCGACCACATTCGCCTTCCCTGGATGATACTTTATCTCGCAGTCGTAATCGTTCAGCAACTCCACCCATCGTCTCTGCCTCATATTCAGCTCCTTCTGGTTGAATATGTGTTGTAGGCTCTTGTGATCTGTAAAGATTGTACACTTTGTACCATAAAGGTAGTGTCTCCAGATCTTTAATGCAAATACCACTGCGCCTAGCTCCAAATCATGTGTGGTATAGTTCTTTTCGTGCACTTTTAGTTGACGTGATGCGTAAGCAATAACCTTTTGGCGTTGCATCAACACACAACCCAATCCTTGACGTGAGGCGTCACAGTATACCACAAAATCATCTGTACCTTCTGGTAGTGCTAAGATTGGCGCATTGCAGAGCTTATCCTTCAATATCTGGAACGCTTCTTCCTGTTTGATTCCCCAATCAAACTTCTTATCTTTCTGCGTGAGGAGCGTCAATGGTTGAGCGATTTTTGAAAAATCCTCAATGAACCTTCGATAGTAGCCAGCCAAACCCAAGAATTGTCGAATCTCGGTTGGCGTCTTTGGCGTTTCCCAATTCTTAATTGATTCGATCTTGGTTGGATCCACGTGGATTCCATCTCCATTTACCATGTGCCCAAGGAATTGGACTTCACGTAGCCAAAATTCGCACTTGGAGAATTTGGCATACAGCTGTTCTTTCTTCAGCAGCTCCAAAATAGCTCTTAAATGTTGTTCGTGCTCGGCCTTTGTTCTTGAATAAATCAAGATGTCGTCGATAAACACAATCACGAACTTGTCCAAGTACGGCTTGCAAACTCTATTCATCAAATCCATAAAGACTGCAGGTGCGTTTGTCAAACCAAACGGCATAACAAGGAACTCGTAGTGTCCATAACGAGTTCTGAAGGCTGTCTTTGGGATACTCTCCTCTTGTATCCTTAACTGATGGTATCCAGATCGAAGATCGATCTTTGAATAAAAACTTGAACCTTGCAGTTGGTCGAACAGATCATCAATTCTTGGCAGAGGATATCTATTCTTGATCGTCAGCTTGTTCAGCTCGCTGTAGTCGATGAACATACGAAAATTACCGTCCTTCTTCTTGACAAACAGGACCGGAGCTCCCCAAGGCGAGAAGCTTGGTCGGATAAAACCCTTGTCTAACAACTCTTGAAGTTGTGTCGACAGTTCCTGCATCTCAGACGGAGCAAGTCTATAAGGTGCCTTAGCCACAGGCGCGGCGCCTGGAACTAAGTCAATGCGGAACTCCACTTGTCTCTGAGGTGGCAGTCCAGGTAAGTCCTCTGGGAAGACTTCTGGATATTCCCTCACGACCGGGATGTCTTCTATACTCGGCTCAGCAGCCTTCTTATCCACAATGTGTGCCAGGAAGGCAACACATCCCTTCTGCAAACACTTTCGCGCTTTCAGGCAGCTGATAATTCTTAACGGCGTATCACGCTTCTCCCCGTGAACCACAATTGTTTCGCCATCTTCGGTGGGGATACGAACGACCTTTTCGTGACAAACTATCTCAGCCTTGTTGCCTGATAACCAATCCATTCCTACTACTACGTCAAAGCTCCCCAGCTGGACTGGTAGTAGATCCAAAGCAAACTCACGCTCTCCCAATTCGATCACACAACCTCTGATCACTTCATTGGCTTCTACTAACTTCCCATTGGCCAATTCGATTGAGTAGGGAATATCTAACTTATTAGCGGCTAAACCAAGCATATTCTTAAATTCTAACGACACGAAGCTATAATCGGCACCAGTATCAAATAAAACGGATGCATAACATTGATTTACAGGGAACGTACCAGTAACGACATTGGGGTCCTGGCGCGCTTCCCTTGCTTCGATTTGGAACACCCTTCCAAGGGCTTGGTTTAACTCTGGGCAGTTCCTCTTAAAATGCCCAATATCACCGCAGTTAAAGCATCCAAGTCTTTGCCCGTTTCCACCTCCATTTCCAGCTTGGTTGTTGTTTTGGTTCGCATTACCAGCCTGATTCGCATTGTTGCCTCGATTCCCGTTTCCTCCATTGTTTACTTGTGGGCGATTTCCATTACCACCACGATTATTATTTCTATTCCCAAATCCTCCTTGGCCTCCCCGGCCAGCACTAGCCCAACAAGAATCCTTCAAGTGGCCCGGCTTTCCACATGCTTCGCATACTTTCACACTACAATGGCCAGTATGGTGGCGTTGACAGGTATTACACTTGGGCTGGGTGCCATGATATCCTTTTCCTTTCTTTCCACTTCCAGCTGTAACCTGAGCTGGCGTGCCTGATCCTCCCTTCTTAACCGCCACACTGGCGCCCTGCTTGAAGTTTGAGAACTTCCGTTTGTTACCTCCTGATGACTCGACGTGAGTCTCTTTCATCTTAAGCTCAGCATCATCAAACTTGTTCAGGCGAATAGCCTCCTCTGTGAGAGCCACGCTCAAATCGATCGCTTCAGTAATGGTCGCAGGCTTGGATGAGGTCACCATGCTTATGATTTGAGGAGCTAATCCCCAAATGAAACGTTCAATCCGCTTGAACTCCGGAGTGACCATGTAGGGTACCACATGCGATAAGTCATGGAACCTTTGAACGTATTCTGCGATCTTTGGACCTTCCATTTTCAAATGCCAGAACTCGGTTTCCAATCTTTGGATTTCCGCGCGAGAGCAGTACTTTTTGCGCATAAGTTCCTTATGTTCGGTCCAGGTTAGCGCGTAGGCAGCAGCTTCACCAAGTGTCTGTACTTGCAAATTCCACCAAGAGAGGGCTTCGTCCAAGAATAGCCCTGAGATATAGGTGACTTGCTGATCTAGCGCGCATTTGCTCATGCGAAGAACAGATTCAGTCTTCTCGGCCCAACGAACAAAGGCGACAGCACCTCCTGTGCCATCAAAGTTGACCGGTTTGCAGTCTAGAAACTGCTTGTAGGTGCACCCTGCACATACGTTATAACATACGATCGGTATTAGCATCTTTGCTATAGATATCCAATTAGGTCATGGTATGTCTAAATATCTTGGTATTACCATGAGGTGGATTATTGTTGTTGCCAGAGTTGCTTCCACTAGTCCCTCCTTGAGAGGCGGCGTATTGTGCAATGGCAGCAGCGATAATTTGCTGGAGTTCTGCCTCATTGGTAGGCATGTGTGTCTCACGTCCCGGCGGCATCTTCTAGAAGATGGTTTACGTTGGTCAGGCCATAGTAAAGATCCCGTGTTATAATACGTAAGTCAGGTCATAATGTAGCGTACATATAGAATGATAGTAATAGTACATAACTTCTCATGTTATAATCATATCAATCACACAACATCCCATGTTACAAACATCAATCACACAACATCCCATGTCATAGAATATAAATAATCAAATCAAGCATCAAGTATGATGAGAATACTATGATTGCCATATAATGAGACCACATAGTAAGCGTACAAGTACAGTGTCATACAACATCAGTCGACTAAGGGCTACATCACCCTAGTCCAAAAACTATATCAAATCAGTGTCAATACATGTCGACAAAAGTCAGAATCATAATGTAGTCTCCAAAAATGCTGTGCAGTCAAAAGCATTCGCCGTCTTCTCACCAATGTCTACCTATACGGTACTGAAGAGCTCTACACGGATGGCGGTGGAGGAGGGGGAAAGTGAGTGTAAAACAAGCGACGCAAATGGAGCCAGTCCTCCTCCATGGCTCTCTGGGTACGCAAGAATGAAGCAACCTGCTGCTCCAGGGCAAAAAGGCGTGCAGCATAGTCTGGTGGTACAGGTCGAGAGGGTTGCAAAGGAGAGTGGGTCTGACCCTGGCACTGACACGGCGGCGGCTGGGCTTTCTCAAGCTCCTGAATGCGCTGCGTGTGTGCCTCGTGCTGGGCGACAAAAGACATCAAAACTTCCTCAATAGTATACCCCATGTGGAAAGAATGGTAGGGGTCAGTCGGTGGCATAGCAGAAGGTGACGCCCAGAGAAACGGCTCACTGGTGGGATCAAAAGGTGCCACATGAAATGGGGAAACAGGGGAAAAGTAGCAGACGGTGGTATAACAGGGATAGATACTGGTACATGTCCAAAAGGGTGAGCCGAAGAACCCTCTCCAGCTCGTACTGGAGGTGTAAACCGAGGAAATGAAAAGGAGGTATCAATGTGACGGGTATCAGTGATCTGAGGGGGAATAGGTGGGACCTCGTCATCAGCAGGAATCCACCCACACTGGGCGTGCTCATCTCGTGGGTCCACCTGTGCCTCAAAAAGTGCACGATCAAACTGAACTGGCATAGGATCATGGTGAGGTGCAACAAGAGGGTCAACTGGTGCATCAGCAATAAGTGGGGGATCAACATGATCAGCAGCAATGACATGATCATCCTCCAATAATGGAGCATCCACAGGGTGATCATCAATAGGTGGGTCAGCAACGACAGGCTCAATAATAGGTGCGTCAGCATGAACTGGGTCGTGCTCAAACACTGGGTCAGGAGCAGGGTCGAGTGGCTGCTCGGGCTCATCAAAGGCCATCTCAAAATCAAACTCAGGGTCGATGGGATCAACTGGGTCAACCGGATCCTCCATAGGCTGATCCATGGGTATAAACTCTATATCCTCATCTGGGTCGAATCCTGGGGGAAAGACAGGATCGGAATCCTCCACATCATCGTGGTCGAAAGTAAAACTAGGAATAGGGGCAACAGAGGATGCCTGGTCGGGATCTGATCCATGAGAAAAGTGCTGCGCACTCTGAGTATGTGAAGGTGCGGAGGCCACAGACTCGAAAGAGTCTGGGACCGGAGAGTGAGCAGGTGACTCCTCAGCGGGAGCATCTGCGATCAACAAAAGATCTCCAGCAGCAAGAAGGGCCTCGCCCTGAACCTCATCCTCTAAGGGCTCGTCATCAAACAGATCGACGTCGCCATCATCGTCGGCGTCGAGAAGCAAATCATAAGCAGGATAAACAGCTAAGGGTATGGGAGCAGGGATCTCCACTAACGGTAGGTCCCCGGCCAAAGGGCCATCAACGAGCTCATCAGCACCATCAGGTAAAGCAAAGGGCTGGAAATCATCCTCGTCCGTGCTAGTAACGTCGGAGGTGTGGACCTCATGCTCTGAAGGCTCTAGGTCATCTGAGACTATAGGTCTAGGTCCGGTGGTGTCTGAGTCACCTGTGCCAGAGGTGTCCATGGTGTCTGTAACATAAACGCAAATGTGCACAAATAATCAGTCACACAATCAGATAAGCACATTAGTCACCAAGCAAGTAATCAAATAATTCTCCTAGTCCCACTAGCCTCCCAGCCTCTCAGACTGCTCTTCCTAGTCCCACTAGCCAATTCTCCTAGTCCCACTAGCCAATTCTCCTAGTCCCACTAGCCAACTACCTCGATCTCTCAGACCGAGCCTCGGCCTCCCAGACCGAGCCTCAGCCTCCAAGACTGAGCCTATAGATAATAAATAAAATGTGCTCAACATTTGTTTGTAAAAATGTTTTGGATCTGGACTTAAGTGGTATGCAGTAAAAATGTTTTCGTGAGGGCCCTAGTGATCATAGTCTAGACTCGAGAAGGAATCCTAGTTCGCTATGATCAGAGCTCTGATACCAAGCTGTCACACCCTGGCTTTGCGGAAGCGTGGTTAATTTGGTGTGACTTCTTAATACCATAGCTTAACCATAACAAAGCTATATGAAATAAAACCATGCAAGATCATCCATTTAATTAAGTTTTAAAAACCAAATTCAATAACATTGTCTCAACGGAAACATATCCTAACGACATTGTTTAACAAACACAAACATCAACATGACATAAAAACAGTTTAAGGACTGTGACTTGTCCAGGAAAGAGTCACATTCCCCAAACCCGGATGACCTCGAAACTAGTGCAGCGGGAAAACGTGCCATACCGCGCCAGATCCTTTAATTTCCTGAAATACATGTAAGTTGAAAAATCAACAATAATGTTGAGCGAGTTCATGTGTAAGTGGGTAAGTAAACCTTTGTGAGTATAAAAAATAGTCTTGGTATGTAGCAAATAAGGGAATTGAGATCACCAATGGTTTGCAAGGCCACTGATATATGTGAAGTGCAAGTAGGGAGACTCAAACCTAGCAGATTTCGCCACGGCATTTGTATGTGGACAAAGTCACCCCGAGGTCCATTTCTAGTTTGGCCTGGGGCTGGGCTCGCTACACCCAGATAGATCTACCGCTCCTGTCCCTCGGTCCTGCCATGAGGACTAATGGCCTCATATTGCTCCTACCCACTCACATGATCTAAGTAGTAAACCTCCTTACGCTAACCATACCATGTATAAAGTACTTGTAATCAAAGTAACATGTATTTCACCCCCGTAGTTAAGAAAACTGAAAACAGTTAGAGAAAAGGGGGACATGAACTCACCGTGGTGCGTCTCTACCAAGTATGCCTCCAAATCAAACAGCTGTGTGACGACCTACACGTACTAATTCTATTAGACGGACGGCCGTGCCTTAGCTTTATGGTTTAAGTTTCTGGGAAATAGTTAGGCAACTATTTCGTGTTTACATTTTGTATATACTTGGTAGTCATTTCCTTCCCAAGGATGGGGGATTTTAATACATGTGTGTTCGAAATATATTTCGGATTACACTATTAAGTCTCACTTAATATATTTTATTCCTAACTCCAAAATATGAATATTCTTCTCAAAAATATTATACTTTAATACATGTGATTTTCCCAAAATAATACTTAGTAATATTATTTTTACCCTAAAAATAATATTTACGTTGTTCACAAAATAATCATAAACACTTATACAAGTGATGTTGTGAAAAATATATACTAAATATATTTATGTATCACGTTTTATTTTGTGAAATCCCACCTCCGATATTTTGTAAATAAGTCGTGGCGAAATCTATAATTTGAAAACAAGTCAAAATGTATTTCTAACACTTATAGTGAAAATATTTCTAAGTGTTAGGTTTTTGGGAAAATTTCGCCAGAGTTTCCTCTGTAACTGGAGGTGGCCACGCTTTCAAGCGTATCATTTTCTTTTATAAATCAAACCAACAATCTTCTTATCCAATCAAAACAATGTTCAAACCACAAACTAGTCAAAATATGTATATAAATCGCATATATTTCATGAACTTGTGATTTATCCAAACTATGAAGTAAATCCCATTACTTTTAGTGGATCTTTATATAAAACAATCCGATTTTGTAAAAACCTCGTTTTTAAAGAAATTCCATCTCTACAACTTCTCGTCATCTTTTCCAAAAATAGTTATTTTGTCGAAACTTTGTGTTACACAAGTGTTTACACACTTGAGTGTTCTAAAAACCATTCGTGTTAGTGTAAGATCCGTCTTTAAAAGTATGTTTCTCTTGACACTTGGTCCTTTGAAAATACCACTTGTAGATACGTAGATCTACTAGTTTTAAACACTATTTCACAACTAAAATCGCTTTTACACAAGTTCATGATTAGTGTGTGATAGAGTTTCATCCTTTAACCCTTGTTACTTCCAAAACAACCTTATGTCATGATCCAAGATCGTGACCAACCCGGGTTAAACGATGATCCTAGCTACCACAACATAGATCGGGTCCAAATAATCACACAAATCAAATACTACATGATTTACACAACATATGAGCTTTTAACCATCACTTTTAGCATTTTTAGTAGACTTTTATGCTTCATCTTGTATGTTTACGAGTTTTAACCGTTACGAATCATATTAACCACTTTAAAATAGTTTGAGAAGGTGATTTAAGCAACATACCACTAGCTCGAGGCTAGGGAAGAATCTAGACGCAAATAGGGTGGATAAAAGCAAGAGAGTGAGGTCCTTCGCCTTCCGATTGCACCAAGAATCCTTATACGTGATCCTTAACGCTTGAATGATCTTGAAATTGGTTGAAGGAAATCGAAAATGGATGGATGTGGGTGGGGTGCTCTCGGCCGAGACCTCCAAGAGAGGGAGAGAAAGTGTGTTTGTTGATTTGTGTTGAGTGAAAGATCTTGTGGGTTTAAGCTTATACTTATAGACAATCTCAACATGTTTAACCAATGGATATTGTGTCATTTAGATACTAAGCACAACTAATATAATAATCAACAAATAGGACAAGTGTGTCCCCTCTAGTTGGGGACGGTTAGAGAGGGGGGGGGGGGGTTCTAGTCCATTTTCAACTAATTAGTTGAATATTAGTTAGGTTAAGTAAGTTAGTTAAGTGCTTAACCCGGTTACTAGTGTGTAGTATGTTATGACGGGTGTTAGGGTATTCAGGGACCCTAACTGGCTCAGAAAAAGATAAATAATGAAAATGACAACATTTTCATGTTCCGGGTATAGTCCGGTTGTTCGGTTGGATAGTAATCCGTTAAAGTGCTTAACAAAGCTTTAAAGTGTCGTTAATACCCTTTTTAGTGACACAACTCATTTCTGACACTTTGGAAAGTGTCTAGTAATATTTTTCTCATGCTTTGGCACTTTATTAGTTAGCTAAAAGCTGAATTGTTTATGTAAAGTGATGAATTTTTGTACTTAGAGCATGTTTTAGGCACATCCAGTCATTGAAACTTATTCCTAGAGACGCAGTTCTACAACCCTTGCATCCCTACACTCACCACTAGTGTAGTAAAATATTTCTGGCTCATACAGGCCTTAGGGGCAGTGTCTGCCTGATGCTGGCTTTATCAGCATGTCAAATAGGTTATCCGTTTATTGTGCTACTGTGCTTTTGTGCATCATGTTTGTCACTAAGGTTCAGCATGTAAATAATGTAGTGACGGTAAGTAAAGTATGATGCAAGTAAGTACATGTATCAGTATTCAAGTAGCAGTTTATTCACAAGTTCAAGCAAGCACTGTAATTAAGCAGTAATTAATTATTAATTAAGTCGTACGGATACCTGGTTTAGTGCGGGTTGTCACACACGTGAAGTAAAGCCATTAACAACCCCTGTCCACGACAGGTGCTGAGTCCAAACTATAGTACTATCGTTGCTAAGGTGTCAGGCAACAATCACTGTGTTAACATAACATACAAGCATTCATCGAATAACACGTAGCATGCAATAACGGTCAGCGTATAAATAGTGTTTGCATTATGTGTCAATTGTGATTTAGAATAAGTAACGTATGTAACACCCAAAAGTGCGTAAAGCAAAAAGGGATCGAGTATACTCACAGATAGCGTTTAACAAGTAAACACTGTCTTGGATTGAAGGGAGCACTGAGAGATTAGCCTGAACAGTTAACGATAGCATAAACGATGAGCGGCGCGTTAAACGGTGAAAAGTGATTATGTGTCGAGTGGCAACCTGATCGGGTGGCTATCCGATCGGTTGACCATTCGATCGGATGTCAATCCGTTCGGATGGTCATCCGATCGGATGGCCATTCGATTGGATTAACATTTGTTTGGTAAGGATGTGTTTGTGTATGATGGCTTTGAAGTTTTCGTTATAGCATTTAGAAAATAGAGAAGTATCTCTACCCTTCAAGTCGATCGATCGAACGGTCGTTCGATCGGATAGCGATCCGATTGGCAGAGACTTAGTGAGAACAAGTTCACAGCAGGATTGTCACTCGATCGGATTGCAATCCAATCGGTTGGTAATCCGTTAGTTACTGATGATCTTTGAAAATTATGAAAATGATTAAGTGTCGAAGTTCCAAATGTCACATGGTCGGATAGTCGTTCGATCGGATGGCAATCCGATCGGACAGCAATCCATTCAACGTTCAGATCCTTAAAAAGTTGAATGAAAAGTTTAAGTGTAAATCAAGGTGCAATCCAATCGGATTGCGGTTCGATCGGATGGCAATCCGATCGGACGGCGATCCGTCCCGTGATCTGACTTTTTGCAACAGAAACTGTGTGACAACGTGCTAGACAACAAAAACCCCATCATGACCCAAGTTATCCGATCGAACAGGAATCGCCCAAGTCCGATTAGTCTACTGGTTCGTGACGGTTGTTCATGTTTAACCCGAAATCGGTTGTCTCTTTGATAGAAACCAGATCTTGAATCAACACATTACTAAGAAAGAGTAGAAGGTCTGTATAAGCTCCGATTCTATCGGTTTTGAGTGCATTGAGTGTAAAGAGTTGAAAGAAAGTTAGAAAACCATCTTTCAATCCTTTTAACCATGAATATGTGTAGATCTGTGCAAAAATATTGTTTAATCTTGTGGAAATCCTTCAGATCTGAGTTGTCCTTGGTGGAATGAGGTCAAAACTTGAAGTTCATAAGAACTCCATGATGACATCACCCTAGAACACCTCAACTCCATTGATTTCACGGTTAAAAGTTGAGATTCAAAAGAGAAGATGATGAAGAAGTGTGTGTAGATCATAGAAGTACAAGATTTAGGTTGGAAACTTACAAGAATCGCGAGAAATCGAGAGAAAGAGGGCCTTGAGCGAGCTGGTCGAGTGGAGGAGTTGTCACATCACAAATGATGTGACAGGAGGGTATTTATAAGTTTCCAAAAGAGGAAAGTGCACAAGGGTCGGATTGGCTACCGATCGGATGGCGCCTCGATCGGATGGCAATCCGATCGGATGGCCACTCGATCGGCTGGCCATTCGATCCAAGTGTCCGACGTGTTGAGTTTTGTCGTTTCGATTCGCGTGTTGAGCGTTGCGATGCGTTTCGAGCGAGCGATGCGATAGAATTACCCATTAGTTACACAAATAACCTAACTACTATATCTAAACATACAATCACTATAAATAACTTGCGTTTAGCGTTTGCGATTAAATTGCGTTGCGATAGAGTTGCGATTGCGTTTTGATTAATCACCACAAACATATAGTAAATATGCACAAGTAACACATAAGTAACACACACACGTAAAACAATATTCAGAATCTATCAATCAAGGCACGAATGCGATTGCGATGCGATTAGCGATAAAGCGATAAAACATGTGATAAACATCGATTAAATCTCGATTATTAATAGATACTCCACATAATACAACTAAAGAAAATAAAATAAAAGATTCGATTACAAGTCAAAGAAGTCAAAACAGTAGTTAAGCAAGGAGTGACAGATCGCAATTAGCAATCTTTTCTTCCTTTGACTTCAATCTTGACTTTGACTTTGACTTTCGTAACACGGGGTGTTACAGCCTACCATTCTTAAAGGAATTTCGTCCTGAAATTAGGCTTTGGCCATAACAAACAACTGCGGGTACTTCACCTTCATGTCACTTTCGAGTTCCCAGGTGAACTCTGCGCCTCGTTTGCCTTCCCAGCGAACCTTCACAATGGGAATGCGTGAGCGTCTGAGCTTCTTGTTTTCTCGATCCATGATCTCGACAGGCTTCTCCACGAAGTGTAATGTTTCGTCCACTTAGTGATCCTCCAGCGGAACTTGTAGATCCTGCTTGTCTAGGCACTTTCTGAGGTTCGATACATGGAAAGTCGGGTCGACGTTGCTAAGTTCCTCTGGTAGTTCGAGTCTGTAGGCCACTTTTCCGATCCTTTCCAGAATCTTAAAGGGTCCAACATATCGAGGTGCGAGCTTTCCTTTCTTGCCGAATCTGATCACCCCCTTCCAAGGTGATACCTTTAGGAGTACGTGATCGCCCACGTCAAATTCGAGGGGCTTGCGTCGTCTATCGGCGTAACTTTTCTGACGACTCCGAGCTTTTAGCAGATTGTCTCAAATTTGGAGGATCTTGTCAGTCGTTTCTTGCAGTAGCTCAGGACCGGTTAGTTGTATATCTCCGATCTCATGCCACACAATCGGCGATCGACATTTTCTTCAGTATAATGCCTCAAATGGTGCCATTTGTATGCTAGAGTGATAACTGTTATTGTACGAGAATTTGACCAAAGGTAAATGAGCGTCCCAATTACCACCGAAATCTATGACACACGAGCGAAGCATGTCTTCAAGAGTACGAATCGTTCTTTCAGTCTGACCGTCGGTTTGGGGATGGAAAGCGGTACTTAGATTAAGCGTAGTACCGAGAGCAGATTGAAACGTTTCACAAAGACGTGAGGTAAACCGACCATCGCGGTCAGAGATGATGTCACAAGGTGTACCGTGTCGACAGATAACTTCGTTGGTGTAGATTCGGGCTAATTTTTCCACCTTAAAGTCTTCTCGTATCGGCAGGAAATGAGCAGATTTAGTCAAACGGTCAACGATAACCCAAATGCTATCGTGACCTGAAGTTGTACGCGGGAGTTTCATGATAAAGTCCATGGCTATGCTTTCCCATTTCCACATCGGGATCTCGGGTTGTTCAAGCAAACCAGAGGGCTTTTGCTGCTCGGCCTTGACTTTCGAGCAAGTCAGGCACTTCGAAACATAGATAGTGATATCCTTCTTCATTCCAGGCCACCAGTATCATAAGCGCAGGTCATGATACATCTTGTCGGTGCCAGGATGAATGGAACATCGAGACTTGTGGGCTTCGTCCAACAGGGTTTGTCGCAAGTTAGTGCGTTTAGGAATCCAAATTCGGTCCAAATAATGGAATATCCCATTCGATTTATTCACTAACTGCTCGCCGTTATGGTAAATCCTTTCCTTCTTCAAAGTGCGTTTGGTAAAACAATCATGCTGAGCGTCACGGATGAGGGTTTCGAGATGATGCTGGGTGGGAATATCACGAATGCTATGCAAATAGCTTCGTCTGCTGAGGGTGTCGGCAATGACATTTGCTTTGCCAGGATGATAACGAATCTCACAGTCGTAATCGTTGAGAAGTTCAACCCATCGGCGTTGACGCATATTTAGTTCTTTTTGGCTGAAGATGTGTTGTAGGTATCACACCCCGACCACGTAAAACAACAAAATGTGGTGCAAAAGTCGGGGAGTGTTGTAACAGAATCATTGTTTCACAACCATGGATTGAATAATTTCATTTTATTGAATTATTGAACTCATTGTTTTATTACAAATCAAATAAACACAAATATTGTCTTTCAAGTTTTAAAGTCGCTAAGGCACGAGTCCATCCTATTTGTATCATGCATCAACAATCATCACAAAGCAGCACCTGAAACATATGTAAAAATAGGTACGTCAGCATAAAAATGCCTGTGAAATACATAGGTTTTATTGAAAATAGGATTCATGACTTTAAGTTTAAAAGAATGTTTTAACAAAAATAGTCATGAACTTTTAAAAAATGTTTTCTTTTATAAATCATATAATAAGTGAAAATAAAACAGATGATATAAAAGAAAGACGCATAAATAAACAATTAAGTAAAATGAGTTTGTATAAAATATGTTTTGATAAAAAGGTTTGTAGTATACATAAAAATATACTTTGGTTTTAAGAAAGTCGAATAAGTAATATATTAAAATATATTTCAGTTCCAAAATAGTCAAACATATAGTATATTAAATATACTTTAGTCGTCAAAGAATAATTTTCAGTAGTATATCAAAAGTATACTTTGGTTTTACAAATTACATATTAAACTATGCTTTGGTTTTATAAATAACATATCAAACTATGTTTTAGTAATTAACAAAATATATGTTGTTTTGAACAATATGACACATGAGAGTATATCAAACTATACAATAAAAATGTGATTTAAGAATTCAACCAAACCTTAGTGCATCAAAATACACCTAGGAGACTACAGAAATACCACGAAGGCAATCCCTATTTGGATAAAATATCGGTTTCTGACATTCCATAAACAACAGGAATGGGGTGTCAAATCCTATAGCACTATATCATACTACCAATCGGTCTGGTGAACATAAAACAAGTACAATCCAACAATTAATTTTATAATCTTTGAAAAATCAGTGTTTAAACCATAAATAATCATTCAGTTTGTCAGAAGATAAGTACTAATATGTATAATCAATTATACTTTGAAATCATGAACATAACAAATAGGTACACATGCTTCACCCCAAAACATTGAAAACAGTAAAAGAGGGGACTATGTACTCACTTGAGGATACTTAGAAGTCTTGAATAACAACCAAGCAAAGCTAGAGGGATCATGGAATCAAACGGCACCTAATATAGGTAACTATGTAAATAAATCGGACCTAAATCGGAAGATCGGATAGAATGAGGTTTCGTAAACCAAATGAGTATTGGAACTTATATGACATGGTTTAACAAAGCCTACATACTAAATCGAAACCTAACCTAAGTGCTTACGACCCGTTACGACCCGTTTTGCTACTTTAACGCGTCGTTCGGGTAAAACGCATTCGGACCGCCTAACTAGTCCTATGACAAGTAATATATGCCTTAACATGTCTAATAATGTTGCCTAATCAGTTTAGATGTCAAAATTTATGTTACATATGCTTAAAATGAATTTATGCATAAAAAGGGCATTTTGGTCATTTACCTAAGGCATATAAGTGACCATGTTTGGTCGGATCCTAATGATCGACCAAATGGGTCGGGTTCGAAAGTCTAAGCGGTTGTTTAGACCGCTTGACTTACGACTCTAAACAAGCACAAGACTAAAAAGTGACGAGCTAAACATGTTAAAACATGTTTAGTTAACTTAGAAAACAGGTTTTGATATCAAAACAAAGTGTTTTGATACCCAAGAGTAGTTTGGTTACAAAATACACATGAATACGCATTTTAGCCGAAACTACGACTCGTCACTACACCTAGTTAATGTGGTAATCAGTAGGTATAGTCACACGGGACTATAACCATCGTGATTACGCTCACGTTGCAAAGTTCAAACGAACTTTGTGTTGACCATAACCTGGTCAAAGTAGAAAGTCAAACACTGTTTGACTTTCGTGCTTAAAACGCATAAAAGAACGAAAGAATGCTTACAAAGGGTCCAAGCTAGGAAGTTTGATCCAATTTTGCTCAGGTATGAAGTGTTTAAACCTCAACGTAGAGCAAAATGAATCAAGGTGTGAGGAAAATGGAATGAGAGCTTGGGTATATATAGATTTCGGAGAACAGTTAGGATCGTTTCTCGCATTTCGTGCTTCGATCTTGGCCCTCCACTTGGGCACATGGTTTTCAAAACCATGGGAATACTTAAAACCATCAAATTCCAGCCCATAGAGTGCAAAACCTTGGGTTAAAACCATTAAAACCTCAAAAATGGACCAAGTTCAATGTATCTGCCAGAAATTTCAAAAATGGTCCTTGCACTTGTAAAACTTGATTTTTGGAACTTTGAAGCCCCGTTAACCCCATTTCAAGGCTCTAAAATGAAGTTAAAGTATAGGGAACTTGAAATGTGCTCAAAAATATATCGGATGTCGGTTCGTTTGGTCGTACGGTTGAGTTGTTCGTTTAATTACGACGGAAATCGTAACGAACGCAAAAACGATCCAAATTACGCGATGAATGGAATTTTATCATGACAATCACTAAAATAATATATTTTAATGATTACATATATTTTTGGATGTCCGGATATATTCAGAACGTAAGATATGCGCGAAAATGCAAACTTATGCACTTTTTGACGCTTTTTAGTCCCTATTGATCAATAAAGTTTATTTTAGCATACCGTACCCCTCAAAGACTATTTATAAGCTATGCAAAGGATATTTAGGGTATGTTTAACTTATGATCAAGTTCCAGAATGTTTGCTACTATGCAAATCGGCATACTTTCGCAGTTTGACACAAATAGTCCCTGCGATCGAATAAACTTGATTTCAACACACCAAACCATCCAAAACTTATTTCTAAGTTATGTAAAGGTTATTTAAGGTATGTTAAGCCTATGTCACTGTTCCTAAGTGTTTGTTGCATTAAACTGGTTATATTTACGCATCAGTTCGCGTATAACTTTCCAGAAAGCGATTTAAAGCTCGAAATCGAACAAGAATTGATATGTGCAAACGATGCACATATTTATACAAATCCCAAGTATGAAATACAATATTTCATTGGTTTGGTATCTGTTTGATGGTTGAAGTGACACAGGTTGTGACAACCCTCAAAATTCCATGTATTCCGTACAATTTATTAATAATAATTAATGTGCTTGACGACTGTGTGGAATTACTTAACTGCTTTCTGATATCTATGATGTGCTTACATGTGCTTGTCAACATACTAGTAGTATGCAGAAAGGTCACTAAATAGTCCGTTATAATTTCCTAAGTGTTAGAAATTAAAAGTGTTACAGAAATATACATAAAAGACACTTTAAATGCTTATTTAGCACTTTAACGAATCAGTATTCAACCGAACAACCGGACTTTACCCGGAACCCAAAAATATTGTCAATGACATTGTTTTTCTCTTTCTGAGCCAGTTAGGGTCCCCGAATACCCTAACACCATTATAAATCACAACACACTAGTAGTTAGATTAAACTCCTAACTAAACCAACTAAACTCTAACTAACTAGTTAAATTCCAACCCAATTACCCCAAACCCCCCCTTGACTGAATTCCCCACATGGGGGGAACATACTTTCACCATTTATAATATTTTAATCTCTTTGTTGAATATCTAGGTAACACATGATCTATTGGTTAAACACACTTGGTGGATTATAAATAACCCCATTAGGCAAGACATCTCTAAATCACCAACACTTAGCAAAATTTTCACCTCTCTCTCCCTCTTCTCTCTTGCTCATAACCGGCCAAGAGCCACCACCATAGCCACCACACCTTCAAGTTTGGTTCTTGCTAAATCACACACATACAAGGGTGCTAGAGTTCGTATAACGAAGCTTGGTGCTCTCGGAAGTGGAAGGACCTTCTCTATTCGCTTTTAACCACCACTTTTTCTACACTCGAACTCTCCTAGCCTTGTGCTAGTGGTAAGAACTTAGATCCATTCATTCTTCATGTTATTTAAGTGGTTAATAGGTGATTTGATGATTAAAGTTATGAAACACTAAAGAACTTGCACTAAAGTCTTGAACATGTTGGTTAAAGAGTAACTAGTGGTGTAAATCATGTAGATCTTGTGTGGATATGATTCTTGCTGATTTCTTGATAATTTACTGGTTAATATTGATGTTTGATGTTGTTGTGATCACTAAACATGATTAACGGAATCAATCGAACACAAGTTAGTAAGATAGAAAGTGAAAACAGAATCTGTCCCGGTTTTACAGCCAACTTCAGTTGGCTGTAAACAGGTCATAAACTCAACAAAAAACCGATATTTTGAATCTAAAATATGTTATTATGAAATATGGTTCTAATGGCACCAGAATCGTAATTTTTGGACTTCGTTTACTATTTTTAATGTGTCGATTTGTAACAACAGCTTAAGCTGAATTTTGACAACAATAAATGGGTGTCATACTTTCAGTCATAACCTGAGTTTTGTGATGAATCGGACCATGAAATTTGTACAGTAGATGAAAACCGATGCATTTGTAATTACCCCACTGGAATTTAGTAAATCGGACACTCGATGAACTTTTAATAAATTGTTCCGTGGACTGTGGTCAGAAATACATAAATCTGAGTTCAGTCCGGAATATGAATTTTTATAAAATATTGGTAATGAACCGGACCCCGATATTTTTACACAATAAAATATGGAACGTTTAAGACATCCTGTAAAAATTTGGGAACTTTTGGAATAATTTAACTATTTTATTTAAATGTCCGAAAACAGCCGGTTTTGAATATTAATGCTGAATTGATATAAGTTGTGACTTGCGTGTCTAAATGTCGAGTATGCTATCTGTGAATGATCTAACATGTTATATGTGTTATATACATTATTGTATGTTTTCTTATGAGTGGGGAATGGATGGGAAGTATATATGGGCATAAACAGTTAAAGTAATGCATGTTATGTGATAGATACGTGTAGGAACTTTGTGCTCTATTTGAAAGTCACTAAATGACTAACTGGTAATCATATTAGGACGTGATTGACCGACCTTGACCGTTAGCTATATTTGAGAATCTAACCGAGCAAACCGAGGAGAGTTCACACTTTCTACAAGGCATGGGATTCCCGGTGGTTTGGGAATGGGTTAAAGAATTTAAAACTAAATCTACATATCCCCTTGGGAAGATATGTACGACCATCCTCCATAGATAGGATGCCAGTATTAATCCTACGAATTCTCCTGGTGCAGAATACGTACGTTCGTCCTCCTGGTGCAGGACAACAACCTTAAAACTAGCTAGACAAAACTCTATCATGAAGTCCCTCAATTTATATCGACTTAATCACCGAGGCCAATGGCGAGCGGGTCATTAGTTAATAGCGCTATTAGGTTTAACGAACCTCACACCGTGCCGTTCGGACAGGCGTGTACTAATGGACTATGGCAGATTGTCAGTGATGATAGACACTGATATAGGGCACAACTTATTTGCATAGCAGTCGATATCATACCGTCTAGTAGTTCAAACGGGGAAACCCCCCCCCCCCACTGATCATGGTTATGGATTGGGTAAAGAAAAAGGAAATGGTTAAACATACTTTCAACTACGGGGTAACCCCCACGGCAAATAAGCCAACGAAAGTCAAACCACGTTTTTCAGAAACAACTTAAAACTAAACAACCAAACGTGAACTCACTCAACTTTGTTGTTGACTAGTTGTTACATGCCTTACAGGTCGCTAGATGGAGCTTGCACGAGGAAGGAGTCGTTGTGGCGTACGGACTGTTATGTTCCGTGCTTATTATTTAAATCCTCATGAACTTATTAAACTTGTGTTTTGAACTTTAACTTATAAACTATGGACTTATGCTTTTGGATTTACTTTTATGCTTCCGCTGTTAACCTAAAATCGGTTTACTTCCTTTTGGTCACCAATCATATTGTGTTTGTTTTTTCTTTACTTAATTATGTTGTTCAATATGATTGGTGGCTCGATCCTGGTCATGTCACGCCTCCAAGCGGTGATACTCCGCATGGTGGATTTTGGGGGTGTGACACAGGTGTCACAGTCTCCCCTACTTTAGGAAATTTCATCCCGAAATTTAATTTTAGAGGAGACTTGTGAAGACAATTGTGATTGTTTCGCTTTCGAATGAATCCCTCGAACCCTAAGTAAACTATGGGTCATGTTTGGATTCTTAGTGAAATTGTCAACTGTCAAAGTGAAGTCCTTGTAGTAACAAAACATGGAGTTTCGAACTACGGACAGAGGAACGTTTCTTATGAAGACTATCATAGGAAACTTGTGTGTGCTCGAAATCAGAGTCGGAGAGTGTAAGATAAAATGATATTGGTCAAGGTCCAGGACTTCTAGTAATTTAAATAACGCTATGTTTGCAATGTAATAAGGAACACTTATATATAGGAAGTACCAGCGACGTATCCACCATGCCCCTTTTTACATTGTTCCCGTTTCATTATTCTTATCACTATAGGTCTTAACACATGACAAAACTTGCTGTGGTTTCTGTGCACTGAATTCCATAATTATGTATGCATCCATAATTACGTAATTCCTTGCACAGTTCGCACAGTTCATTTCATAATGCGTAGGGGAAAAATCAATTGAATAATCATGAAGTGACTTGATTAGACCACCAAAGGATCTTTTTAACTAGATCAACGAACGATCTTTTTAACTAGATCAACACATGATCTCCTTAACTAGACCGTCATACGATTTCCTTAAATAGACCACTTAAGGGATCTTTTCAGTTATATCATCACATGATATTCCTAACCAGATTTTTAAATCAATCTGTTTAACTAGACCACTCAAGGGGTCCAATTATAGAATAGTACTTTATAATCCAAGGGACTTAACTATAACGTACAAGCCCATTTAGAATTTAAGGTAGTACCTTTTGGATATCCTACTATGAATCCCTCATATGGAGATATGGAAGATTCTACGAGGATTTGGATAATGAACATTTGGATCACACAAAAACACAAAACATATAAGAAAACACATAAGCACATAATCACATAATTGTTTAACTTGATCTTGTTCCGGAATGTTCGCTACATTGAAAATCGGCATACTTTCACAATTTAGGCTATGAAAAGGATATTTAGGGTATGTTTAACTTATGATCAAGTTCCGGAATGTTCGCTACATTGCAAATCGGCATACTTTCGCAGTTTGACACAAATAGTCCCCGCGATCGAATAAACTTGATTTCAACACACCAAACCATCCAAAACTTGTTTCTAAGTTATGTAAAGGTTATTTAAGGTATGTTAGGCCTATGTCACTATTCCAGAGTGTTTGTTGCATTAAACTGGTTATATTTACGCATCAGTTCGCGTATAACCTTCCAGAAAGCGATTTAAAGCTCGAAATCGAACAAGAATTGATATGTGCAAACGATGCACATATTTATACAAATCCGAAGTATGAAATACAATATTTCATTGGTTTGGTATTTGTTTGATGGTTGAAGTGACATAGGTGTCACAGTATATACTTGAGAGTTTGAAAGGCAGTCTCTTGTTCAGTTCCCCAAATAAAAGGCTTGTCTTTACGCGTCAAGGAAGTAAGCGGGACAACGATTTTTGAGAAGTCAATGATGAATCGATGGTAATAGCCTGGCAATCCTAGGAATGAACGAACATCGGATGGTGATTTTGGAGTAACCCAACTCTTAACAGCTTCGATCTTCGTGGGGTCGACATGAATACCTTGGCTATTGATGTGACACCTGGCTTTTCAAGCCGTACCGTACAATTGTAACACATGTTGTGAATAGATAAAAGGTTGTATTTGACTGATTATGATGTTTATATGTGAAATTTAATGAGTTGATAAACTTAAACCTTGGTAAAAATTATGTTGGCAACTGTAAGATAAACGCTTATTGCGTAACGGATAAAATGCGAAACGAACGTCGGTGACCACCTGATCAGTGTTAAAATCCTAAAAATAGTCTGTTATAATTAAAATAGTAATTTTAATCATATTCGTGAGGAAAAATAAATTAAAACACCAAGAAACTCTATTTTTTTCTAGTTTAAGCGCGTACCGCGCGATGCAGAGCGTATACAGACAAAATATTGTCAACACAGCCTGTCAAGGCAATTGATAATCATTTTAATAATAATTTGATGAGTTTATTACTATAGAATGATAAAAATAAATAAAAACGGTTAAATCCCTATTTTTGTGATTTTAAGCGCGTACTGCGCAACACAGCGCGCATACTGCCAAATACCGGCAACGTCGCCAGCCCCGGCAAACAAAATATTGTTCAATAATATTTTGGTGAGTTTATTTTTATAGAGCGTTAAAAATAATTTAAAACGCACTAAAACGGGTTAAAACGCTAGATAAAATACCCGGTATCCAGTAAAATACCAGTTTTTGGCCAATAAATCATATATATATATATATGTATATATATTCGTGTGGGTGTGTGTGGAAAGATGGCAGCCATGCGCATCATATCCTCACTCTCTCTCCTCTACTTATTGGCCCTAGATGGAGGTGGTGATGACTATGTTCCCCCAACATCTCTTAAATCTCTAAATCCTTACAATTCCAAGAAAGGAATTACAAACCCAATTCATCTTCTCTCTCTCTCTTCACAAACCAGCCGAAACACCCCCATATCACCTACATTTTGAAAATTTTAACATTGTTCTTGAGGATTCAAACTCATTACAAGGTGTTTATGAGTCCATATGGTGATCTAGAAGTGATTTCAAGGTGTTTCAAGCCATAATCAAGTCCAATATCACCAAATTTTACTAAAAATCTTTCAAGAACTTGAAGGTATAAAATTTACTTTAAAAACCATATTCTTGATTTTTGATGATATTGATGATGATAGAAGTTTCTCAAAGTTCTTGGATAATTCACAAACTTAAAACTTAATAAGAAATGGGTTTTTTATGCAAAATAAAAATGGACATATATATGTATGTATACATAACCGTATATGTGTATGTGTGTATATACATGAGATTGAGTTTGATTTATGATGGATGCTTGTTGGTTAATTCTTCTAAAATGACATGCATGTAGGTTTTGTCATATGTTCATTTATGAAAGATTGTTGTATGAAATTATGTCTAGATGATTAGATGATGAACATGTCTTGGATTTGCATGAATTAACTTCAGGTTTGATGCATATAATTTCATATGAAATGATGATAATACGATATATGTGCTTTAGATACTTGTACACGAGCATTCATGATGATGTGTGATCCTAAAAAGGTGATTTGAGTATGATTTAGTAAAAATCAGTTATGAGCAGATTATAAACACTAAAATAAAGTTATTTTAAAAGTGTTTAGTGACTTATAACTTTGTCATAAGGTTTGCTAGCTTTGCATGTTGTACTTGATGCATTAAAAGTTGTAAAATACGTGAAATCGCATGATTTATGAGACTTACACAAAAACTGCACTAATCTGATTATAACCACTATTTTAATAAGTAAATAACATGTATTGTGTTAAAATTTCAAGTCGTTTCGAGTTGGGATGATTATAGTAATGTTTAACGCAAAACTATGCGTTAAAACGGTCAAAAATCGGGTTTTCGAGTGATTTTTATAAAACTGATTCAGATCAGTAAGTAAACTGATATTTTTAGTTTAAAAATGATTATTTTAACTAATTTTAAGTTTACATGGTGTTTGGTTGGTCATACGTGACATTCGACGCCCGAAACCGTTACCGAATCTCTAAAATACGCATTTTTCAATATACACTAATATAGGTAAAATTTTGGGTGAATCTTATGTGTTAAAATGTGTAATGTGATTTAAACATGAGAATCTGAAAGTATGTTAAGTTTTAACATGATATTGGAAGTTTAGACTTTGCATGTATGTTTGTGCGTTATGTACGGTAAAAACGGTAAAAATCGCGTTAAATGTGTAACTTGTTTGTCGAGCATGAAATTTGATACATATAAGATATTTTGTGTATATTTGCTTTGAAAATGACAAAATAAATAAGTTAACAAGATTTCGCATGTTTCGGTGTTAAATTATGAAAACGTTTATGTATATATATATATTACGACGCACAAATCGTAGATATATTGCGTATAAACGGGAGAATTAACGGATTTACACAATAATGGTCACCAATAAAATCGTTCAAGTCGCAAAATCATAATATATATATATATATATATATATATATATGGACTCATATATATATTAACGTGCCAACATAATCAAAAATGATAACTTTTCGAGAAAATCTCAAAGTTATGTGATAATTCTAAGAAACGGAGAAACTTAGGATTTTTGTGTTATGTATATTGATTTAAAATCGTTCCTATATATATATGTTAGGACGTGTAGAAATCAATCTCTGGGATTGCGCTATTTAAAATACGCACCCAAAGGTGAGTGTCACTAAACCCCTCTTTTTACTGCTTTGTATATATTTTGGGGGTAGAACACGTCAATAAAAGGGTTTAATAATGTTTTTGAAATAAAACATACCTTTTAATATAAAATATATATTTTTGTTGAAAATATATGAAATTTGATAAGTCATACGTTTCGAAGTAAAAACGTTTTTGATGAATGAATGTTGGAAATTGGGATGGTACGGTATTTCCTAGGCGAAACAGACCGTAAAGATGGGACGGATGCCGGCATGGGTCTTGAATGATGGAGATTCAGGGGATTCGAACAATTACGTGTATTAAATTGTCATATTAGTAGGATATATATATTGTACGTGAGGCAGACATCATATTGTTCTTCAAGAGGACCCTGCGCCCATGATGTCGTTTAATCATTTAAGTATTGCACACGATGAATTGTTGGTAGATCTATCGGGTTGACAACCCCATCGTGACCAGTCGCCCCGTGTCAAGTCAAACGACGAATTTAAATTCTGTTTATTGTCTAGCTTTGATTTTCCCTGCATGGTTAATATATAGTTCGTATCGTCTAGCTAACATACGAGTCTGAAAGTTGACGCAATAATTTAATATACAAAACCTGGGCAAGAGTGCTGTTGTCGGATTGATGAACCGACGGAAGGCCCACGGATTTTATTAAGGAAGTTAAATGGACTTTCTAAAATTTATATGGATGTTTTCAAATAAACACCTAATCAGAAAGTTTTCCTTTGGAATAATATTGTGTGTATGTGAATACGTGAACTCACCTTCCTTTGTGTTGACACTTGATTTTTAACGTGTTTTACAGGTACTTAAGTTCGGCTTCGGGAATTATGGCGTATCTTGTGGTTGTTGATGCATGTTTTGTCACTAAATATGTTGGACTAACTTTAAATTTTTTTGGGACAAATGTAATAAGATCTGTAAGGATCAAAGACAATTTAACTATGTCATGGTTGTGTCATGTTTTGGGACGTCATGTTTAAAAACTTATGTTTTAATTAAGTAAATATGTCCAACAATTAAATGCATCAAACATCAAGATATAAATGGGCACAAGCTTCCGTCACCACTACGTTTTATATTCCACTGCGACGTTTTTGGGGTGTGACAGAAGTTGGTATCAGAGCCATTGGTTGTTAGCGAACTAGATGTTTTCGGAGGAAAACACTAGACTTCAACTGGAGAATTTTGAAATATAAAGTCCAAAATTCTCGAAGCCAAGAATTTTAAATAAACATAGAAAATTTTTATCATGTATGAAAACCCTTATGTGTTTATGTGCATACGTGATTTTCTGTTTATTTTGGGCCTTATGTGTTACTATTCATATTGATCACACACTTACTTTGTACGGTTACGATGTGTCACGTCTCGGCCTATAGAGCCCTTAGTAGTCCTGCTCACTGATACTGCCGAGCCTACACTTGAGATTCTTTCGCCCATTATTACACAATCGTTTGTTCTGCTATTCGAGTCACGTGTTTCGCTACACCTCCTTTAGTCTACACTCGTCGTAGGAAGAGGACTCGACCCATTAGAGAGATCGCATCGACTTCGAGAGTTGAGACAGCGTCCACTTTGAAGAGGCAGAAAGGGGTTTGGGTTAATCGCTCTCACTGCGATCCTCAGTTCGTCACGTTATGCGGAGACTTGGAGACGACGAAGGGCAAGATGAAAGACTTAGAGGGACAGATGGACTGTTATGATGAGCTAGAAGAGCTTGTTAGGAAGATGTTGGACTTCTAGGGATTGAAGCGTTAGTTGTTGGTTGTTTCTGTTGTTTATTTTGTATGTCTCATTTGATGAACCCTATTTATGGCTTGCGTGCCAAATTTTCAGATATTTAGAAGGAAATTTCATATAGACTTGTTGCGGGCGTTGATGTAGACACGCCGAATTTTGATTAGTCTTAATACTAAAAACAAGTTTTGTAAATTTCTGGTATAAATATCAAATGAGTTCCTTTTGGCTTAAATTTTTTTCTCATTAATATGTGGATATTATACATGCGCCATGTTTGGTCCACTAACATTTAATGATTGAATTATTTTGGAAATCATCTTGTGTTAATATTATGTTGTAATAATAGAAACGACGAAATGCCGCCAAAAGCGAGACAGGGATCTGAACTACCTATCACCCCAGAGGAGTTGGCACAACTCATTGCCCAACACGTTAATACTGCCATGGAACAGCGTGATGCTAACTAGAATAATGGCCAGGAACGTGGACGCGGTGCTCATGAGCATGGTTTTGGTGGGACACAGATCGGAAACCCTTCAGGTGATGTAATGATCGGAAAGTTTTAGTAGTTCTTGTGTTATGATATAATCGGAGCGTAAATCTGATGTTTCATTAACTTTGTGAACAGTACATAGATATATACATAAAACAATCCAGGGTTGTAACCCAAGATCATTTACTGGTACCCTATGCAATGACATGGCAACGGTATGCGTGATATCGGGCTGTCACAGCGGATTGACCATTCAAATAATTCCGCATTCCGAGCCTAGATCTGGGGATTCGCGAAAGCGAAAGTCTGAGAGTTTGAGAAAGGAAATCGATGAGAAGCACGATAGAAAACGCAGTTCGAGGAAGGCATATGTAGCCAGTTCTAGTCGTTCTAGAAAGGATAATGCAAGGGATGGCAATAGTAGTTTTGAGGAGAAGACTCACGAGGATGAGCGGAGAATGTGCGCCAGATGTGGTCGGACTAGACATATGACTCGCGAGTGCTATGCTGAGAATACATCGGAAGGAACTCGAGGGATGCTACGAGTGTGGTGAGCAAGGACATTTCGAGAGAGATTGTCTGAAAATGAAGGGTCAGGATGCCAGGGGTAGAGCATTCGAGCTAAACGCTGGGAAGGCACGAGCCGATCTTGCTGTTGTTACCGGTATGTTTCAAATCAAAAACCAATCTATGTTCATACTTTTAATACCAAAGCTGACTTGAGTTTTGTTCGAGAAACTTTGAACCATTTTTGTGTTCACCAACAAGTAAGCTGGGTATAAAGTGCCTGATAGAACTAGTAATTGGTAAGTTGATAGAATCTAGTAAGGTCGTTTTCAGTTGTAGTATTTAGTTAGGTGATCGTAGTTCTAGTGATGGTATATTTCCAGTGGAGCTGGGGAGCTTTGACGTAGATGCGAGGATGGATTGATTATCCAAGAACGAAGCAGGGATTATTACTCGGAGAAGCAAGCTAGGATACCTCGTTCTGATGATGGAAAGGTGGTAGTTGTTCACGAAGACCGACCTAGTCGAGTGTCGAGTGTTGAGTGTTGAGTGTTGAGTGACGCCAGTGTTATGAAGATGTTCAAGCTGTTGCGAAAAGGCTATCCTGCGTTCCTTGTTAACGTGGTGGATGCGAAAGCCGAATGCAGGAATATCGAAGAGATTCCTATTGTTCGCAATTATCCAGAAGTTTTCCTAAAAAGACTTATCTGGATTGCCCCCCTGCGAGACAGATCGAATTCTGAATTGATCTGGCATCCAGTGCTGCACCCAATTGCACAATCTCCTTATAGATTAAGCACCGTCTGAGATGATAGAAATGTCAAATCAGCTTCAAGAGCTACTAGACAAGGGTTTCAATCGATCAAGCTTTTCGCTTTGGGGTGCATCTGTTTTGTTGAGAGAAAGAAGGATGGATCCTTCAGGATATGTGATGATTTCAGAAAGCTGGACGAGTTGACTATCAAGAATCGGTACCCTTTACCAAGGATTGACGATTTGTTCGATCAAGCCACAGGGATCCAGCTGCTACACGAGGATCGACCTACGATTAGAATATCATCAGTTGAAGGTTACTGACGATGATATTCTGAGGACTGCTTTTCAAACACGATATGGTCATTATGAGTTATTAGTCATGCCTTTTGACTAAATCAATGCGCCATTTATATTCATGAATCTCGTGAATAGGGTATGGAAACCCTAATCGGATGAATTCGTGATAATATTCATCGACGACATACTTGCTTACATGCGAGCCAAGGAGAATCAGGAGTAACCTTTGAAGTTGACTATGGAGTTATTGAGGAATAAGGAAGGTATGCATGTAGATCAGTCAAAGATTAGAGCGATCGAATGATGAGAAGCGCCAAAAACCCCATCGGGAGTATGACGATTCATGAGACTAGCTGGGTAATAACGAAAATTTATTAAGAATTTCCCTAAATTAGTGCAGCCTTTGACATTAATAACCCCAAAAGGAAAAGGGAAATTGATTGGACAGCAAGATAGTAGGAAGCTTTTCGGACCCCTTTAAAGAAAAGTTGGGAGCGTGTATGATGGACTTCGAAGGAAGTTAAGATACTCACATGCCCTTGGCAGAGTTATCTTACAATAATAGATAATACACTAGTATTCAGGTTGCTCCTTTGGAAGCCTTGCATAGAGGGAAGTGCTGATCGCCACTTTGTTGAGCTAATGTGGCAAAAGACGATTAACCAGACCTTAGTTTATCTAGGAAACCAGCGACAGGATTTGCCTAGATTGAGGGAAGGTTAAAAGTCGCCAATTGATCGACAGAAGGATTACATGGACTATTGAAGGAACTATTGCGATTCCAGGTTGAAGATTTGGTTCTGTTAAAGGAATTATCTTGCAGAGATACTATTAGGTTTAGCAGAGAAAAGAAGAGCTGAGCCACAATGATTTTCAAGAGCCCATCTTGAGTTGGATCATTCGCTTATAGGCTCAAGCTACCATAAGGATGGAGTAGTGTACATGATGTAATGTTTGGGTTTAGTTGAGAAAGTGTATAATGGATAATACATTGATTATGTTCTTTATAGAGATTTGTTTGGAAGATAAACGGAAGTTTATCGAAGCACCGTAGAAGCAGTACGTATAGCTAGAAGAGTTATGCTAATAACCGGACAGGCGATTACAGCATTCTAATCGTGTATGCGATTTATTGATTTAGCGATTTGTGGATATCTGAAATGAATGCAAGAAGGAAGGAAGACGAGTTTATGAGATTTGATTCTTTCGAGAGCCCATCTCGAGTTGGGTCAATCGGGTGTAAACTCAGACTATCTTAAACACGGGGTAATGTATATGTAAATATACGTTTGTAGAACCCGAATTGGTGGAATTTTTGACTTAATCTTCTTGATTAAGTGCTTGCAAATGTTGAAACTTGGAAAGGGTAGAGAGCGTTGAGATGTGAGATTAGGAATTAAGAGTGTATGTAATATAGGTCTACGAAGATTCTTTGTAAGAATCAAAGTTTCTCGCAGAAACTATAAGACTATATTCATTAAACCTGTTTTTGCTATTTCCACCCAGTGCAAAAACAAAACCTGTAAAGTAAAATTTCGGGGACGAAATTTCTTAAACAGGGGGAGATTGTGACACCTGGCTTTTCAGGCCGTACCGTACAATTGTAACATGTGTTGTGAATAGATAAAAGGCTGTATTTGACTGATTATAATGTTTATATGTGAAATTTAATGAGTTGATAAATTTAAACCTTGGTAAAAATTATGTTGGCAACGGTAAGATAAACGCTTATTGCGTAACGAATAAAATGCGTAACGAACGTCGGTGATCACCCGATCCGTGTTAAAATCCTAAAAATAGTCTGTTGTTGGTGCACTGAATGTCTGATGACTACGTCTTTATCAAGTCTTAGGTCTAAATGGTTAGATTTCGGGTTTGTATATGTGTTACATAGGTGAGTTCGCTTGAAATGACAATATGTCACATTCAAGTGAATCCAACAGATTCTTGTTAGCTTGAAACCAACTGATGTTTGTTAGCTTGAAACTGGTTCTTGCTTGTCCGCTTGAAACTGGTTCTTGCATGTTCGCTTGAAACACAATCATGTGTGTTCACTTGAAGCTTTAATGTGTCATTTCAAGCAAACAGGCCAAGCCTATATATAGTTGGTGTGTGTGTCATTTGAAGCTAACAGAGGTCATAGTGTGAGAGACGAGGTGCTGTTAAAATTTTATCAGAACTCATTGTAAAGTCTCAGAAAAGAGTTAATAGAAAAGAAGTTAAAAGGATACAAGCTGTTTTTGACTTAGTTTAGTTTGATTCCGCCTCTGTAAACTGAGATGAACTACTTTTACTGACGTTTAGGGTCATGCAAACGGTCCAACAAGTGGTATCAGAGCACAGGACGAGGAGTTCATACCATAGCAGCTTGATTTTACCGGATTTTCTTATCTCTACTTACTTCTTCTCATTCTTTTTCTGATTCGGACATAATTCACGGTTGAAATGGCCTGAAATTAACACATATCAAGCGAAATACATAGCTAACTAATCCTTGAAAGTTTCGGACTAAAACACGGCTTAAAACTGATCAAAATCGATTGTCCTCTTGAAACTGTTCGAGAAATGATGACGTCATTCGCTTGAAATATACTGTTCGCTTGAAATAACTTGTTTAGTTCGCTTGAAAAGTGTATTTCATCTTTGTTCGCTTGAAAAGTGTATTTCAGCTTTGTTCGCTTGAAAATAATCAGCTAGTTCGCTTGAATTAGTGTCCGCTTGAACGAACCTGTTCGCTTGAACTTGTATCACTTGTGTTCGCTTGAAATTTGCTGATTCTACTTGAAGCTATTTCGCTTCAAGTGATCTTGTTTGAACTTGTTATTCTTCAAAAACCAAGAATTGTCTAAGTTTTTGTTAATTGTTTCAGGTACAAGATGGATGATTTCAATCCGTTTTATGATGTATTTGCGTTTGCTGGAGACGGTGGAAATGATACATCTTCGAGTAACACCAATGAGAACACGCCAAATCCAAAGAAAAAGCTATCGGATGCATTGGAGGTTGAAAGTGCTTTCGGAACCTACAATAAACCCCCGAAGTTGATGGCTATAGAAGATTACAGTCGGTGGGCAAAGAAATTTGAAGATTGGTTGATGGCCTTTGCTTTTCCTAGCTGGAAGATTCTAAAAGTTGGATATCAAAATGGAAACAAACAGGGTGAAACTTTAACAACAAATGAGGAGATAGAGTTGTTTGTTGCTGAGCAAAAATGTATTGCGTTGCTGTTTCAGTCCGTCAGAGAAGATATAATATCTTTGATCGAATACTCTAGTGCTACAGATCTCTGGAACAAATTGAAAAACAAATGTATAGGAAGCGAAGAAATCATGAAAAACAAAAAGAAACTACTTAGAAAAGAGTTTGATTTGTTTGGGTGTTTAAAGAATGAATCAGTTTGTAAAATGATAGAGAGGTTTGGGCATCTGAAACTGGAACTGGCGAGACATGATATTGTCTATTCTCAAGAAGAGCTAGTCGACAAATTGTTCGATGCATTACCAGATGAGATGGATTGGCAATATTATGCGTTGATGCTAAAGAATACTATCAAGCCACTAAAAGAGTTGACAGTAGACTTGTTGATTGAGAGATTAGAGAGTCATGAGTTGGAACTAAAGAAGACATACAAAGTCAATCACACATCATACCAGCAGAACTTGGATTTGTATTATCCAAAGAGTATGATGCCAAAGAACACATCTCCCAAGACTGCGTTTTCTGCTGAAAATGTTTCCAAAACAAGCAAAGAAAGTCAAAGCAGTGGTTATCACAGTGGATATCACAGTGGGTCTTCATCAAATTCAAACCAGTCTGATGCAAAGAACTTATTTCAATGCAACATAGCTGTAGACTTAAAGAACGCTCAGAACTTCAGCGAGGAGTCTGCCAAACAACGAATGGTTTTCCTAGCATCTGTGCTAGAATCTTATGAAAGTCTTGTAGCAGGGAAGATAGGCAACACCAACCTGACAAAAGAAGATTATGATCAGATAGATCCTGAGGAGATGGAACTAATCGACATAAGGTGGTGTATGGCCAGTGCAGTTCGTCGAGCACAGCGTTTCATGGAGATAACCGGGAGAAAGTCAATTGGTGGACCATCTACCAAGTTGGGCTTTGACAAGTCTAAGGTGACGTGCTTCAAGTGCAAACAGAAAGGTCACTTTAAGCGTGAATGCAGAAACGCATATGCTGATGAGTCTGAAAACCCATTTAGAGAAGATTACTACAAGAAGGCGATTTATCATCAGAACAAATCGGAGCCACCAAGAATGAAACAGCTTGAGGATAACAAAGAAAAATCTAAAGCTCTTGCGGTGATTCACGATGATGAAGGTTACGACTGGAGTGAGTTGTTACCTGAGGAGGATGCGGTTGGATATGCATTCATGGCAAAATCTGAACCTGTTCCTTGGAAAGATGACAGAACTGAAGAACAGAAGTATGGTTACAGAACTCAGTTAGCTATTAACAAAATGATCAGAATATCTGGTATTTTTGATGAGGCAAAAAGAGCAAATAGATGGGATCCAGACAGGGAGTGTTATCTTGACCCCTATGGAAACATTGCTGTTGATCATAAAACTCTTGATCTGGAAACCATAATCCAATAGTATAAAATTGAAGATGATTATTGGCAGAAAAATGGTGGGGAAGCGGTGAAGATGAAGAGAAAGAAAAGAAGGAGAAAGAAGAGAAAGAGAAGTCAAAGAAGATTGACACTGGGATCATTGACACGACACAGGAGTTGAATGCTGAAAACATGGGAAAGATGGCTGACAAGGTGCTGGCTGCTAATGCACTTGAGGTAGATTCTAAATCCGTTTCTGAGCCTAAAAGCCAAGTCAGTTCAAACGCGTCAACGACTGAGTCAGGTAAAAAGGTCATTGGTAATGTTAACTGCAAAAATTGCATCAAAGAGTGCAAGGTTTGTAGTATAAACACTTATCTCAAAGGTAAGAAGATTGAGGATCTGATTGCTAAAGTCAGAAGTGTTGAGGATCAAATCCTTGATCGTGACAAAATGGTGAAAGCTTCAACTGAACGATTAAAAGAATTAACTAACAAAATTTGTAACACCTGTGTCATTTCAACCATCAAACAAATGCCAAACCAATGAAATAATGTATTTCATACTTTGGACTTGTTTAAATATGTGTATCTTTTGCACATATCAACTCATGTTCGATTTCAAGCTCTAAATCGCTTTCTGGAAGGTTATACACGCACTGATGCGTAAATATAACCAGTTTAATGCAACGAACACTCCGGAATAGTGAAATAGGCTTAACATACCTTAAATAACCTTTACATAACTTAGATATAAGTTTTGGAAGGTTTGGTGTGGTGAAATCAAAGTTTAATCGCTTACAGGGACTAAATTTGACAAACTGCGAAAGTATGCCAATTTGAACTGTAACAGACATTCTGGAACATGACCATAAGTTAAACATACCTTAAATATCCTCTACATAGCTTAGAAATAGGCTTTGAGGGGTTCGGGGTGCTAAAATAAACTTTTGGGTCATTCAGGGACTAAAAGTGTCAAAAAGTGCACAAGTTTGCATTTTCGCGCATAACTTACGTTCTGAATACATCCGGACATCCAAAAATTTATGTAAGCATGACTATATTATATTTTAGTGTTCGCCATAAGAAAAATCCATTCGTCGCGTCATTTGGATCGTTTTTCGCGCTTATGCGCATTCCGTCGTAATTAAGCGAACATCGCGTTCGTACGACCAAACGAACCATCATCCGGCATATTTTTGAGTATGTTTTGAGTTCCCTATACTTTAACTTCATTTTAGAGCCTTGAAATGAGGTTAACGGGGTTCAAACGCATCGAAAAAGGCCTTAAACACGTGCAGGGACCATTGCTGCCAATTTTGAAACTTTCTGATTCAGGGGGAGTGCTAGCGTAGCGCGACGCCTATGGGGCTACCTGTCGCGCTACGCGACTGACTATCTGATCAGATTCAATGTTTCTAAACACAAGTTGCAGCTGATTGATCCTTAACCACATGTTTTAAGTTGCTTAGTCACTAAGATAAGGAGCATATGTGGCTTCCATAACCTTTCAACAAGTGTACGGATGGGATCGAATCACGGTTTCCATGAAACGATCTCAACGGTTCACCGAAAACTATATATACCCCATGCCTTTCATTGTTTTAAAGCACAAGAATTCTTATTTGAGAGCTCTAAGTTGAAACCATTGTTTCATACCTGAGTTCTTGGATCGGGATTAGCATTCGGGGACCCTTCGTAAGTATTCTTTCGTTCTTTTCCTTATTTTATTGCTTTTCGAGTCAGAAAGTCAAACTTTGTTTGACTTTCAGCGTTGACCAGTAATGGTCAATGCGAAGTTCGTTTGAACTTCGCAACGTGAGTGTAATCACGTTGGTTATAGTCCCTTGGGACTATGCCCACTGATTACCACGTTGTCTAGGGTCGTAGGGTAGGCGATCTAATAAATCGCCTACACCTTCGAACCCGACCCAGTTTGGTCGATCATTAGGATCCGACCAAATACATTAGGTGACCATAGTGTAGGGAATAACCTTCCGAGGTTATACCTTATGGTCACGACGTTTAAGTAGTTGTATGATAGGTAGTTTATATGCCTTAGGTAAATTACTAGAATACCCTTTTCATACATAATTGGTAATTTAGCATATGTAACCTAAACTTTTGTCACGTAACTGATTATGTAACATGTTTAGGCATATAATACTTGTCATAGGACTAGTTAGGCGGTCCGAACGCGTTTCACGCGCACGATGCGTTAAAGTAGCATAAGATACCTAAACGGATCATAATGGGTCAATAAGACTTAGGTTAAGTTTCATTTAGCATATAGGCTTTGTTAAACCATATCAAGTGAGTTCCTACACTCATTTGGTTTACAAACCCTAATGCTACCCAATCTTCCGAGATAGGTCCGGTTTATTAACATAGTTACCTATATTAGGTGCCGTTTGATTCCGAGATCTCTAGCGTTACTTGGTGATTATCTTTAGACATCTGAGCAATCTCAAGTGAGTACATAGACCCCTCTTTTACTGTTTTCCAAACTGTTTTGGGGTGGAACACATGTGCCTACTTGTTACATCTATGCTTTCCCGTTTTCACATCATATACCTGCTATGTTCGTTAGTACATTATAGTACATGATTTCAATACACTTTATGCTATGTATGTCCATTATGTGCATACTTAGTACATTGTTTTTCATTGCTTTTCTGTTGCATATGCTTATCCAGCATATGAACACATTATACTACATATTGAACCGTTGTAAACATTTGACTATGTGAACCGTTTGTATCTGTGAACCGTTTGTATCCGTGAACCGTTTGTATCTGTGAACCGTTTGTATCTGTGAACCGTTTGTACTCTGTGAACCGTCTGTATCTGTGAACCGTTTGTATCTGTGAACCGTTTGTATCTGTGAACCGTTTGTATCTGTGAACCGTTTGTATCTGTGAACCGTTTGTATCTGTGAACCGTTTGTACTCTGTGAACCGTCTGTATCTGTGAACCGTTTGTATCGGTGAACCGTGTGAACCGTATTTGACCATACATAAACATTTCTACTATTATTAAACATTACTTTGGTGGTTTGGTTTGATTAAATGATTAAGTAACGATACGTGTGTAATATGATACAAGCATGGTGGATACGCCGCTGGTACTTCCTATATATAAGTGTTTGTATGGTATTACATATTGTAGCGTTATTTGAATCATTTCAGTTTGATACATATAACATTTTATACAAATAACATACTTTTCACAAGACATTGTTTTACAAACAACTTATCTTATACAAATCCATTTTACTATGGTTATTCATTTAACCATACATTATTCATTTATTTATACATATCATCTGAACTCATTATTTTTCAAATGATTTACAAAACAAAGCAAACTAAAAGGTTCATGACTAAACATTTTCTCAAACATAAGTCATGGAACCTATTTTCACAAAACCTATGTATCTCACAGGCATTTTTATGCTGACGTACCTATTTTCACATGTGTTTTTCAGGAACTGTTGCATAAGATGATCAAGATACATATAGGCAGACTTGGGCTTTATTGACAATAAAAGATGCAAGACTAGTTAATTATGTTGTATTTCTTTGTTTGTTAAGACATTGTAACACTTGTAATCAATAAAACGAAACTTCAATTGCCATGGATTTGAAACAATTAATTCTGTTACAACACTCCCCGACATTTCCGCCACGTTTGGTATGTTCTACGTGGTCGGGGTGTGACAGAAAAGATGGTATCAGAGCCAATGGTTATAGGGAATTAGGTTATTAGTAATGCTTTGACCTAGTCTATAACCTTCTTAGGACCCTAACGCGAGTTTACTTGCGTTTAGTCATAAAACAATACCGTCACCTATCCTTAGGCGACTACCACAACAAGAACATAATTTTCGAAACCGCTTTGAAAACTAACCATCTGTTCTAGGATGATTAATTACTAGGTTTTGAACCCTCTGTTATAAGGTTTTGAACCCCTTTGAGTTTTCAAAAATCTCGTCAAGGTTTTGGGTTTTAAATAATGTGAACACGTGCAAACTGGAAGGGTGAATGCCTGTATTCTGAGTTTTCTGTCTAGGCAAGCACTTCGTATACATCTCAACCAGACGCGAGACCAGTTGTGCTTACCTGGGAATTCTTGGGATGAGTGTTCACTTATAGGCGAGCATGTCTTCGCGATACATTATTTTTGACCTATTTACTTTGATTATTCACCGAGGTCGTTTGTTGCTTTGTAGTAACAAACAAATAACCACTATCCATTGCTTTCATCAAATTTGTTTCATCTCATTCATTTCGTCTAATTCTCTCTCACTCGTTTCCTTTCATGTTTCCTCTTTTAGAATGCCTCCTCGACGCGAAAACCAGATAGAGACTGCCGAGCTGGCAGAAATCATTGCGCAGCAAATGGCTGCTCAATTCCCAAACCTCTTTGCTCTATGGAATCAAGCCAACAACAACAATGGTCCATGCAATTTCAAGAGTTTTAACTCGGCGAAACCACTCAAGTTTAGTGGTTCTGAGGGAGCGACTGGGCTTCTTCAATGGTTCGAGAGCATTGAGAATACTTTCCGCCATGTGCAGTGTCCTGACAATCGCAAGGTCGAGTTTGCTTCGAGTGTGTTCCAGAAAAGAGCCCTTACATGGTGGAACGGGGTTATGAGAGATCGAGGTGCAGAAGTTGCTCTAGCACAGACATGGGCTGAACTCAGGGCTCTTATGATGAAGGAATTCTGTCCTCGACACGAGATCAGGGCTTTGGAAAGGGAATTCGACAATCTGGAGCAAGACAGCGGTGAGCATCGAGCCTACACAGACCGTTATGAAGAGTTAAGTCTGTTATGCCCAAACATGGTCACGCCTTTGGATAAGGCAATCGAAAAGTACATTGATGGCCTCCCTGATTCAATACAAGACATTTTGACTGGTAGCAACCCTACTACAGTTAGACAGGCCATTGAGCTATCTGCAACCTTGACTGAATCAAAGATCAGGAAAGGTAAACTTTTCCGAAAAGGTGACAAGAAGCCGGTCGAAGAATCGAAACCAATCGAGGAATCAAAGATCATGGATGAACAGACTGGATCCCCTAGGAGGTCAAAGAAGCGAAAGGCTTCTCAGAACTACGCTGTGGTCGCTCACAATGATCAAGCCGTCCTCAACCAACCAGCTCAACCCCCTGCCGGGAAACCCTACAACGGAACTGCACCCTTGTGCAACCAATGTGGCCTACATCATCATGCTGGGGTGAAGTGCCGCACATGCCAAGTTTGCGGACTTATAGGTCATACAGCTAGGGTTTGCCCAACCGCAGCTGCACCAAATCAAGCTGGCAACAATCCTGCTCAAGCTCGTTTTCCACAGGGGTCTTGCTACAACTGTGGCGAGATGGGCCATTTTCGTAGGAATTGCCCAAGGCTTGCTAATGCAAATCCAGCACAGGGATGAGCATATGATCAACCAGAAGACAACATCGTTTAGAAATAATCACGTCTTATGTATTATTTTCTTTTGTTGTCAAGATCCAAGAAACAGTTGTTATCGTTGTTTATAAATAAATCTTTTATTTACATTGCAATGTATTTATGTGATTTTATGTATAAACAACATATCCCCCTACAATACCGACAATCGAGGAACCGCATTCCTTGAAAAACAGACTACTTCCAAATATTCTTCCGTTGTATGATCTCTTGCGTTGCCACGAAAATCCTAAGTACCCGTTTCTTCCAAGAGAAACGAAGTACGAGGTGCCAAGTTAATAGCAATCAATAACAAGATAATAACAATTAAACAACTACGTGATTATGTGCTTATGAACATTACAAGACAAACTGTGCGGACTGTGTAAGGAATTACGTAATTATGGATGCATACATAATTATGGAATTTAGTGCACAGAAACCACAGCGAGCTTTGTCATGTACCTAGAAGTTAACCCTATTCATTTCCAATTCTGATGAAGTATCCGTTGAGGAAAAATGAACTAGCTATTCATTTTTCACTTCTGAAGAATATCCGTTGAGGAAATGAATATCCGTTTATCCTTCATTTCCAATTCTGAAGAATAACCGTTGAGGAAAATGACTCCGTTTGTGCATTTTCGTTCTGATGAGTATCCGTCGAGGGAAATGAATATTCGTTTATTTAATCCTTCATTTCCAATTCTGAAGAATAACCGTTGAGGAAAATGACTCCGTTTGTGCATTTTCGTTCTGATGAGTATCCGTCGAGGGAAATGAATATCCGTTTATTTAATCCTTCATTTCCGAACATGAGGAAACAACCGTTGAAAATGACTCCGTTAGTTCATTTTCGTTTCTGAAGATTATCCGTTGAGGAAATGAATATCCGTTTGTCTATCATTTTCATTTCCGTTTCTGAGGAAGCAACCGTTGAAAATGACTCTGTTTGTTCATTTTCGTTTCTGAAGATTGTCCGTTGAGGAAATGAATATCCGTTGTTTAATCCTTCATTTCCGAACCTGAGGAAACAACCGTTGAAAATGACTCTGTTTGTTCATTTTCGTTTCTAAAGATTTGTCCGTTGAGGAAATGAATATCCGTTTGTCTATCATTTTCATTTCTGTTTCTGAGGAAGCAACTGTTGAAAATGACTCCGTTTGTTCATTTTCATTTCTCAGAGTTGTCCGTTAAGGAAATGAATCCCCGTTTGTTTATTCCTTCATTTCCGCTTCTGAAGAATACTCGTTGAGGAAAATGACTCCGTTTGTTCATTTTCGTTCTGAAGAATGTCCGTTAAGGAAATGACTGGATTATGCTTTACATATCTCTGGTGGTTATCTGACACAAAGTCACAAATAGACTCCTACGAATTAATTTCGGGACGAAATTTCCTAAAGTAGGGGAGACTGTAACACCTGTGTCATTTCAACCATCAAACAAATGCCAAACCAATGAAATAATGTATTTCATACTTTGGACTTGTTTAAATATGTGTATCTTTTGCACATATCAACTCATGTTCGATTTCAAGCTCTAAATCGCTTTCTTGAAGGTTATACACGCACTGATGCGTAAATATAACCAGTTTAATGCAACGAACACTCCGGAATAGTGAAATAGGCTTAACATACCTTAAATAACCTTTACATAACTTAGATATAAGTTTTGGAAGGTTTGGTGTGGTGAAATCAAAGTTTAATCGCTTACAGGGACTAAATTTGACAAACTGCGAAAGTATGCCAATTTGAACTGTAACAGACATTCCGGAACATGACCATAAGTTAAACATACCTTAAATATCCTCTACATAGCTTAGAAATAGGCTTTGAGGGGTTCGGGGTGCTAAAATAAACTTTTGGGTCATTCAGGGACTAAAAGTGTCAAAAAGTGCACAAGTTTGCATTTTCGCGCATAACTTACGTTCTGAATACATCCGGACATCCAAAAATTTATGTAAGCATGACTATATTATATTTTAGTGTTCGCCATAAGAAAAATCCATTCGTCGCGTCATTTGGATCGTTTTTCGCGCTTATGCGCATTCCGTCGTAATTAAGCGAACATCGCGTTCGTACGACCAAACGAACCATCATCCGGCATATTTTTGAGTATGTTTTGAGTTCCCTATACTTTAACTTCATTTTAGAGCCTTGAAATGAGGTTAACGGGGTTCAAACGCATCGAAAAAGGCCTTAAACACGTGCAGGGACCATTGCTACCAATTTTGAAACTTTCTGATTCAGGGGGAGTGCTAGCGTAGCGCGACGCCTATGGGGCTACCTGTCGCGCTACGCGACTGACTATCTGATCAGATTCAATGTTTCTAAACACAAGTTGCAGCTGATTGATCCTTAACCACATGTTTTAAGTTGCTTAGTCACTAAGATAAGGAGCATATGTGGCTTCCATAACCTTTCAACAAGTGTACGGATGGGATCGAATCACGGTTTCCATGAAACGATCTCAACGGTTCACCGAAAACTATATATACCCCATGCCTTTCATTGTTTTAAAGCACAAGAATTCTTATTTGAGAGCTCTAAGTTGAAACCATTGTTTCATACCTGAGTTCTTGGATCGGGATTAGCATTCGGGGACCCTTCGTAAGTATTCTTTCGTTCTTTTCCTTATTTTATTGCTTTTCGAGTCAGAAAGTCAAACTTTGTTTGACTTTCAGCGTTGACCAGTAATGGTCAATGCGAAGTTCGTTTGAACTTCGCAACGTGAGTGTAATCACGTTGGTTATAGTCCCTTGGGACTATGCCCACTGATTACCACGTTGTCTAGGGTCGTAGGGTAGGCGATCTAATAAATCGCCTATACCTTCGAACCCGACCCAGTTTGGTCGATCATTAGGATCCGACCAAATACATTAGGTGACCATAGTGTAGGGAATAACCTTCCGAGGTTATACCTTATGGTCACGACGTTTAAGTAGTTGTATGATAGGTAGTTTATATGCCTTAGGTAAATTACCAGAATACCCTTTTCATACATAATTGGTAATTTAGCATATGTAACCTAAACTTTTGTCACGTAACTGATTATGTAACATGTTTAGGCATATAATACTTGTCATAGGACTAGTTAGGCGGTCCGAACGCGTTTCACGCGCACGATGCGTTAAAGTAGCATAAGCTACCTAAACGGATCATAATGGGTCAATAAGACTTAGGTTAAGTTTCATTTAGCATATAGGCTTTGTTAAACCATATCAAGTGAGTTCCTACACTCATTTGGTTTACAAACCCTAATGCTACCCAATCTTCCGAGATAGGTCCGGTTTATTAACATAGTTACCTATATTAGGTGCCGTTTGATTCCGAGATCTCTAGCGTTACTTGGTGATTATCTTTAGACATCTGAGCAATCTCAAGTGAGTACATAGACCCCTCTTTTACTGTTTTCCAAACTGTTTTGGGGTGGAACACATGTGCCTACTTGTTACATTTATGCTTTCCCGTTTTCACATCATATACCTGCTATGTTCGTTAGTACATTATAGTACATGATTTCAATACACTTTATGCTATGTATGTCCATTATGTGCATACTTAGTACATTGTTTTTCATTGCTTTTCTGTTGCATATGCTTATCCAGCATATGAACACATTATACTACATATTGAACCGTTGTAAACATTTGACTATGTGAACCGTTTGTATCTGTGAACCGTTTGTATCCGTGAACCGTTTGTATCTGTGAACCGTTTGTATCTGTGAACCGTTTGTACTCTGTGAACCGTCTTGTATCTGTGAACCGTTTGTATCTGTGAACCGTTTGTACTCTGTGAACCGTCTGTATCTGTGAACCGTTTGTATCGGTGAACCGTGTGAACCGTATTTGACCATACATAAACATTTCTACTATTATTAAACATTACTTTGGTGGTTTGGTTTGATTAAATGATTAAGTAACGATACGTGTGTAATATGATACAAGCATGGTGGATACGCCGCTGGTACTTCCTATATATAAGTGTTTGTATGGTATTACATATTGTAGCGTTATTTGAATCATTTCAGTTTGATACATATAACATTTTATACAAATAACATACTTTTCACAAGACATTGTTTTACAAACAACTTATCTTATACAAATCCATTTTACTATGGTTATTCATTTAACCATACATTATTCATTTATTTATACATATCATCTGAACTCATTATTTTTCAAATGATTTACAAAACAAAGCAAACTAAAAGGTTCATGACTAAACATTTTCTCAAACATAAGTCATGGAACCTATTTTCACAAAACCTATGTATCTCACATGCATTTTTATGCTGACGTACGTATTTTCACATGTGTTTTTCAGGAACTGTTGCATAAGATGATCAAGATACATATAGGCAGACTTGGGCTTTAGTGACAATAAAAGATGCAAGACTAGTTAATTATGTTGTATTTCTTTGTTTGTTAAGACATTGTAACACTTGTAATCAATAAAACGAAACTTCAATTGCTATGGATTTGAAACAATTAATTCTGTTACAACACTCCCCGACATTTCCGCCACGTTTGGTATGTTCTACGTGGTCGGGGTGTGACAAAATTGAAACTGATAAAATTGATCAGGAAAAGGTTAGGAAAGAAAATGAAAGGTTAGTTCTTGAAAATCGTCAGATCACTGAAAAATTTGAAAAGCTTAAAAGCACGATTAAAGATAATGATGATCGAAATGGTAAAACTTATAAAGAAAATTGCCAATTGCAATGTGTTTTGAGAATCAAAGAATAATTAATAAACAAACAAATGGATGAGATTGCTAAATTGAAACTTCAGTTTGAAGAAGCCAAGATTGAGAATGAACGGATCAATTTGAAATTGAACAGTTACAGCTCTGCAAGCTTTGTTTTGCAACACATTATTCCCAAACCCATCGGGAAAGACAAAGCAGGCGAAGATGTATACTGTGATGGAACTGGGGTTGGGTTTCATCAAGTTCCACCACCAGTTCTTGAAAATTATTTGAAAAAGCAATCTGGGTTGGTTAATCTTGAGGAAGAAAATGAAGTGAAACTTCCTGATTCAATTGATGTGACATTTTCTTCATCATCATCTGATGATAGTGTTCAAACTGAGATTGTTAAAGGCATGGCTGAAAGTGTTCTGGATAGTGATTCAGCTGGAGATGATGAATGTTTCTTGAACAAATACATTCCGAAACAAAAGTCCAAAAACAACTTAGGTGATGAACCGGGTCTTGTGATGTACAAGATGGCTGGATCTGATAAGTTGTATTCGGATTCTGAGTTTCCTCTTGAGAATGTAAATGTGTCAAAATTGACAAATGTGTTCAAAATGGTTGAAATCGATTTGTCTGAAATAAAGAGTTTAAAACAAACAAAAAGGTAAATGAATTTTGAGAAAGATAAAGCTTACTACAAGAAGCCTGTTGTTCCACCACGTTTTTATAACAACAATCGAAACAATTGGTCGGGTGGTTATCAGGGTGGTAAGAACTATCAAAGAAGAAATTTTCAAAACAAAAGGTTTGCTGAAAAGAAGGTGTTTGTTCAAGTTCACTTTCTGATGAGGAAAATGAATTTTTTTCAAAATCAAATGAAGAATTTTTTGCGAAGAGGGCATCACAACATCAGTCTGAAGGCACAAGTCGGGTAGTTGATACTCGTACATGTTTTAGATGCAACAAAGTTGGTCACATTGCAAGAAATTGCACCAACTCCAAGCCAAAGACTGAAGTTGTTGAGAATCGACAGAAGAAGGTTGATGCAAAAGGAAAGCTCCAATGGTTGTTGAGAAAATGTTGAAAAATGAGAAATCAAAAATCAAAATTGAACCTGTTAAAAACGTGGTAACTAAAAATGACAAATTTTACAAACGGGTTGCATCATCTCAACAAACATGGAAGCCAAAAGTTGTTGATAAGCCAAAGGTTTCAGAGTCAGAAAAACAATCGTCTTCTACCACATCGGTAAAGATGAATGTTCCTTTGGATTATTATGAAAAGTTGGAGAAACAATCTTCTACTCCATCTGAGAAGAAGAATGTTCAAAAGAAAAATCAATCAACCGGTCAACTTAAAATAGATGAGTTTTTCTTATACAAAAAGGTTGAGGTTGGATCAAATGAAAGCTTAAAAATGAATGATAAAAATTTTACGCCACTTTACACTGCTAAAACTCACATTAAAGTCAAGTTACCTGAGTCCAAAGAGGCTTGGGTGGCATCAAAATCTCACTAAAGATTTTGGACTTGCCGGAGCTTCCTAGTTGGTAATTGTGAAGCATGAATCGGCATCTTTATTGAATTGATTGTGATATGTGCAGGAACTTCCGAGAGCTATTTCAAGATGGATTATGGATAGCGGAGCGTCTCGACATATGACAGGGAAGACTGCATTGTTGTATGATGTTAGAAATTTCAATGGAGGTTACGTGGGATTCGCAGGAAACCAAGGTGGTAGAATTGTTGGTGAAGGAACGTTATCCAATGGGATTGTTACGTTTGAGAGAGTTAACTACATTGCTAAGCTGGAGAATAATCTGCTGAGTATCTCACAGAGTTGTGACAGGATGTATACCACTCACTTCACTAATAAAGAGTGTTTGATCTTGAAGCCAGGATTTGTTATTCCTGAAGAATGGATTATCATGAGGGCACCAAGAGTCAATGATCTGTACGTGTTGGACATGAGCGTAGCTACTACAACCACGGGTCAGGCTCATTGTTTTGTGTCTAGAGCAACGGAGAAAGAATCGAAGTTGTGGCATCGGAAGATGGGGTATATACATCTTAGAAAAATGAATCACTTGGTGCATAATGATTTGGTTCTTGGAGTTAATATCAAAGGTTTTCATCTGGAAGGGGAGTGCATTAGTTGCATCAAAGGCAAGCAGAAGAAAAAATCACACCCTAAAAAGCAAGTCAATTCAGTTTCCAGACCATTAGAGAGACTACATATGGATTTGTTTGGTCCAGTAAACGTCAAAAGTATTACAGGGGATCTCTACTGTCTTGTGGTTATTGATGATTATTCTAGATTTTCGTGGGTATCATTTTTGAAGTCGAAAGATGAAACATTTGATAGTTTGATGGCGTTGTTTAGAAAGATTAAAAATCTGTACCAAAGGCGTATCAGAAGAATTAGAAGTGATAATGGTACTGAATTCAAGAACAACAAGATGGAAGAATATTGTGATGAAAGAGGTATATTGCATGAGTTTAGTGCTCCGTACACTCCGCAGCAGAATGGAGTCACAGAACGCAAAAACAGGACGCTAATCGAAATGGCTAGAACAATGCTTGCTGATTCAAAGCTACCGATAAATTTTTGGGCAGAAGCAGTTTCCGCCGTATGCTATACACTCAACCGGGTTCTCACTGTAAAGAAATTCAACAAGACATGCTTTGAGTTGATCAATAACCGCAAACCGAACCTGAAGTTTTTAGAACCGTTTGGGTCTCCCTGTACAGTTCTAGAGCCTTTTGGTAAGTTTGGTCCAAAGAGTATTGAAGGAATATTTGTGGGTTACTCAAGTCCACAAAGACGAGTCTTTGTTCGTAGTATGAAGCAGATCATCGAAGCACAACATGTTGAGTGTCAGGGGTATACTATGCCGCCTCAAAATCCTGGTGACTCGTGGCGTTTTAATTATGATAAATTGTGGGATTCGTTTGACATGGAAGAAGAAAAGGAAGAAGAAGAAGATTTCTTTGATGAGTTGGATATTCTGAGAGAGTATGAAGAATCGCAGGAAAGGTTTCCAGCTGAGTATTCAATAAGACCTCAACAAACTTCAAATGATGATGAAGCAGGTCCAAGCAATGCTGGTGAACATGATGATGTCCAACAAAATGAAGTTGCTCAAGATAATCAGTCGGCACAGAATGATAATCAAGAATCTGAGAACATGCCAGTATTTGATCGTGGTGATTCAGATTCTGAGGGGGAGCATATTCAGATTTCAAGTCAAACAAACCCAGTCAGTGAACAAGATGCAAATCAGAATGTTACTAATCTGGAAGGTGATGTAGATGTTCCAGGCGAAGTAATGCCACGAACTCTTTCATATCATCCAGAGGAATTGATCATTGGAGAACTGCAGACTGGCGTTCGCACTTGAAGACAGATTGATAAAGGGCTTACATGTTTTTATACAACAGTTGCTCCTTTGCAAACTGAATTCTCATTGAGTTGTTTTATCTCGCAGGTTGAACCAAGAACTTACAAAGAGGCGCTTACAGAAGATTCTTGGGTCAATGCAATGCAGGAGGAACTGAGTCAATTTGAAAAGTTGGGAGTGTGGAAGTTAGTGGATTTGCCAGATGGTCAAAGGAAGATAAACACCAAGTGGGTGTTCAAGTGTAAGAGAGACGATAGAGGAGTTGTGGTTCGCAACAAAGCTCGACTCGTAGTCCAGGGTTTCAGTCAACAGGAGGGAATAGATTTCACTGAAGTATATGCTCCTGTAGCTCGACTAGAAGCTATCAGAATCTTTCTAGCATTTGCATCATGGAAAAACTTCAAAGTATATCAATTAGATGTAAAATCGGCATTTCTTTACGGGAAGGTAAAAGAGGAGGTATATGTCGTTTAGCCACCGGGCTTCACCGATCCACTTCACAAAGACAAGGTCTACTTGCTAGACAAAGCGCTGTATGGTTTACACCAGGCCCCGAGAGCTTGGTATGAGACTTTGTCTCAACACCTACTAGCCAACAGTTTCATCCGTGGAAAAGTGGATGCCACTCTCTTCACCAAAGAGGTCGACGGACATCTTCTGATAGTTCAAATTTACGTAGACGACATCATATTTGGGTCAACAAATGAGGATCTATGCAAAGATTTTGAACGAGTTATGAAGCAAAAATTTGAAATGTCATCGATGGGTGAGATGAAATTCTTTTTGGGATTGCAGGTTGATCAACTACCCAAAGGAATTTTCATACATCAAACGAAGTACGTTCATGATATCTTGGAGAAATTCGGGATGTCAGGTTCCACTCCAGCTTCCACCCCATTAGCAACGAATCATGGGATAAATCTTGATCTCACCGGAGAAAAGGTAGATGAAACGATGTATCGTTCCATGATCGGTTCGCTGATGTATTTGACAGCTTCAAGACCCGATATTATGTACCCAACCTGCCTCGCAGCAAGATTTCAATCTAACCCGAGAGCATCGCATATGGTGATTGTGAAAAGGATATTACGCTACCTGAAAGGAACTCCATCATTGGGGTTGTGGTATCCAAGAGATGTGTGAATGCCCTGAGGCTCGCAGGGTGAAGTACGCCACTGGTACTCTAGAAGGCATTGCGCTGATTTGGTGGAATGCGCAAGATCAGATGTTAGGGTTGGCTGTTGCTAATGCCACCCCATGGAAGGATTTCTAGGAACTGATCAAACGTGAATACTGTAGTCGTGATGACATCCACAAGCTGGAAGTGGAGTTATTTAACCTGAAGATGACGGGGTCAGCGATAGCAGCGTACACGAAACGATCCAACGAATTGGCAGTATTGTGTCTAACTATGGTGGATCCTCCCATCAAGTGCATTAAGATGGACCTCAAAGGCTTAGTACCAGAGATTCAAAGTCATGTGATTGCTGCTAACCATGCTACTATTCAAGATGTTACTCGTTTTGCTTATCGTCTCATGGACCAGGCAGTGGAACAGAACAAGCTGCCTAAACGTATCGGTGCTACTGCTACTACTACTTCTACTACTCCCAGTGACAACAACCGAAAGTGGGATGGAACCTCTAGCAAGGGTTCGACTTCGGTTCAGTCCCAGGCACATCAGTGAAAGATCGATGACTACCAGAGTCCTGGTCAGCAATCCTCTGGTAGTCAAGGGTAGGGTGGATATCGGGGAAACCACCCAAAGTGCAACAGATGCAACAGGCACCACAGTGGTCAGTGCAACAGGGGTCGTTGTCAGAGGTGTTCCAAAATGAATCATGAAGCTAAGGATTGTAGAAGCTCACGTCCTGCAAACCAGAACCGACAACAGCAGCCACAAGCACCACAGAATCAGCAGCAACAGCAGGGTAACAAGGGATGCTATCAGTGTGGTGCTGAAGGTCACTTCAAGAGACACTGTCCACAGTTGAGCCAGAACCAGAATCAGAACCACAACCAAGGAAACGGGAACAATAGTGGAGACAACAACGGGGGTAATAACGACGACAATGGTGCAAGGGGTTGAGTGTTCGTGATTGGTCAGGATGATGCTAGGAATGACCCCAACGTTGTGATGGTTTTGACATCGTTATTGGTATGGATTGGTTACTCCAACAACGAGCAGAAATCCTTTGCAAAGAAAGGATCGTCCGCATTTCCCCGTGCTGGTTAAGAACCTTTGGTAATTCATGGTGACAAGCTCCTGGAGCAGCACCCATAGCTTGAGCACCTTATCGCTTAGCTCCAACCGAACTGGAAGAACTGCCTAAGCAATTGCAAGAACTCTTGGAAAAGGGTTTCATACGTCCTCGCTCTTCGCCCTGGGGAGCTCCAGTACTATTTGTGAAGAATCGCTATCCTCTTCCACGCATCGACGACTTATTCGACCAGTTGCAAGGGTCGAGCTATTACTCGAAGATTGACCTGAGGTCAGGCTATCATCAATTGAGAGTCCGGGATGAGGACGTCTCCAAAACAACATTCAGAACACGCTACGGTCACTACGAATTTTTGGTCATGCCATTCGGGTTAACGAACGCGCCTGCGGTTTTCATGGATCTTATGAACAGGGTGTGCAAACCTTATCTTGACAAGTTCGTCATTGATTTCATCGACGACATCCTGATCTATTCGAAGAGTCAGGAGGAACACGAGCAGCATTTACGACTTATTTTGGAACTCCTTCGAGCAGGACAGCTGTACGCCAAGTTTTCAAAATGCGACTTCTAGCTTCGTGAAGTCCACTTCCTAGGCCACGTGGTAAACAAGTATGGGATTCATGTCGATCCATCCAAAGTAGATTCGAGCAAGAACTGGCCTACACCTCGCACACCAACCGAAATACGCCAATTCTTGGGTTTGGCGGGTTATTATAGAAGGTTCATCAAGGATTTCTCAAAGTTTGCGCAGCCGCTTACATTACTGACACAGAAAGGTGTCGCTTACCGTTGGGGTATTACACAGGAAACAGCGTTTCAACACTTAAAGGATAGACTTTGTAGCGCACCCATCCTCTCATTGCCTGAAGGCACGGACGATTTTATAGTCTACTGCGACGCATCTATCCAAGGTCTTGGATGTGTGTTGATACAACGAGATAAAGTCATTGCTTATGCTTCGCGCCAACTTAAGATTCACGAACGAAATTACACTACACATGATTTAGAGCTGGGAGCTGTTGATTTTTGCGCTCAAGATATGGCGACATTACCTGTATGGCACTAAGTGCACCATCTACACCGATCACAGGAGTCTCGAGCATATATTCAAGCAGAAAGAATTGAACATGCGACAACGTAGATGGGGCGAACTACTAAACAATTACGAATGTGCTTTAAAGTACCATCCGGGCAAAGCCAATGTGGTGGCCGACGCCCTCAGTCGAAAGGATACTACACCTAGGCGTGTACGAGCGTTGCAACTCACTATTCAGTCTAGTCTTCCTTCTCAGATACGAGATGCTCAGGTAGAAGCATTGAAACCAGAAAACGTCAGGGCTGAAGCCCTACGCGGTTCAAGGCAACGGTTAGAACAAAAGGCAGACGGCGCCTACTATGTAACAGGACGCATTTGGGTCCCACACTATGGCGACCTACGAGAGCTTGTGATGGATGAGGCACACAAGTCTCGCTACTCAGTACATCCTGGTTCGGATAAAATGTACCACGACCTTAGAACTACATACTGGTGGTCTAGCATGAAAGCTCACATAGCAACTTACGTTAGCAAGTGTTTGACTTGTGCGAGAGTCAAAGCGGAATATCAGAAACCTTCAGGCCCACTCCAACAACCTGAGATACCACAATGGAAATGGGAGCAAATTTCCATGGATTTTGTTACTGGCCTGCCTAGATCTCAACGTGGGAATGATACTAATTGGGTGATCGTGGATCGACTCACTAAGTCTGCACACTTCCTGGCTATTAAGGAAACAGACAAGTTCTCTACCTTAACAGACATCTACTTAAAAGAAGTGGTTTCAAGGCACGGGGTGCCAACTTCCATTATCTCTGATCGTGACGCACGTTTTACTTCAGAACTGTGGCAAGCAATGCGCAAATCTTTTGGCTCTCATTTAGACATGAGCACAGCTTATCACCCTCAGACGGATGGGCAGTCTGAGCGCACTATTCAAACTCTAGAAGACATGCTTCGGGCGTGCGTAATTGACTTTGGCAATGGTTGGGAAAAACATCTGCCACTTGTGGAATTTTCGTACAATAACAGCTACCACACCAGCATTAAAGCTGCTCCATTCGAGGCATTGTACTGACGTAAATGCCGATCACCTCTCTGTTGGGCAGAGGTGGGGGATAGTTAAATCACAGGTCCAGAACTTGTAGTTGTTACTACAAAAAAGGTTGCTCAGATACGACAACGCATGGCGGCAGCTCGTGACCGTCAGAAAGCATACGCCGATAAATACCGGAAACTACTCGAGTTCCAGGTTGGGGATCGAGTGCTACTCAAGGTTTCACCCTGGAAGGGTGTTGTTCGTTTTGGCAAAAGGGGCAAACTCAATCCACGATACGTCGGACCTTTCGAAGTCATAGAGAAATAGGCATAGTAGCCTACAGATTGAACTTACCAGCCGAACTCAGTGCAGTTTACAACGTTTTTCACGTGTCGAATCTGAAAGAAGTGTCTGTCAGATGAGACCCTCATAGTTCCTTTGAAGGAACTCACTATCGACGAACGGTTGCATTTCGTCGAAGAACCAGTTGAAATCACGGACCGGGATGCTAAGGTCCTCAAGCACATTAGAATACCACTTGTTCGAGTTCGTTGGAACTCCCGTCGTGGCCCAGAGTATACCTGGGAACGAGAAGACCAAATGGAACTCAAATATCCCCAGTTGTTCGAAAACAATGCAACTACTACTGAGGCTGAAGCTACTACAGAATTTCGGAACGAAATTCCAAATCAACGGGGGGATGATGTGACACCCCAGGAAAAAAAAACCAGTAAACGATATAACTTACCTAGCCTCCTCAGTAACCGCATGCTAAATTTCGGGACGAAATTTCTTTCAAGTTGGGGATAATGTGACAACTCGAATTTTCAAGATTTCTATCTTCGCATTTATTGCGCGTTAAATGTTTAAGTGGTTTGTTAATACGACTTGTTTGTTTCACAACTGTGAACGTTTGTAGTATGTTAATCGTAATGGGATTTATATGTTGTATACGGTATGCCTTATAAGTGTGTACTGATGTATGTCTTAATTTTAATTTATGTGTTTTATAATTTACACAAGACATCTGTTAGGCCAAACACCCTCACTCACATCAATGAAATCACTCTAGTGGTGAAAACACCTTGTGTTTTCGTCCACTAGTGGACCAATGAAAACAGGAATGGGCTTTGGCCCAGTGAAGGTTTGTTTAGTATTTTAACTTCCAACCATTACGGAAATTGGGGATTTGCAAACCCTAGCCACCCCTCACATTCTTTCTCTACCCTTTGAAAACCGACGGCATTTTTGTGTTCCCCGGAATCCTTTAGATCGATCAAGTTACTATCTCCTTCATCGTGGTTAGTGTTAACTTTTTTTTATCGATTGTATGATTGATCGATGCTTGTATAGATTAGGACTTATTATGCAAAGCACTTTGGTAGAGAAACTGTTGATGAATTCCTTGTTGTTATGATTTCGAATAAGTTATTGTTGTGATTGAATCTGTGAATTTCTCGCATGTAATATTCATCTTATATGCTAAATTGTTAGGCCTCTGATCATGCTGAGTTTAAATGTTTGATGGTCCTGTTAGTTGTGCATAAATGATGTAATGATTCCGTGGAGGATTGACCGTGAACCTGATTGTGATGATTAGGGCTGTTGTAGTTGCAATCGATGTTGATGATGATGAACTCCGACACCCAACGAAATCCCAATATTAACGAAATCTCCAATCTCAACGAAATCACATTGGTGGTTTTCGGCCAAAGTGATTTCGCCACTCACAAAGGGTTTTCGGCCCAAGTAGGGGATTTCGGCCCACTTAGTGATTTCGCCCAAGACTTTTGTACAGCAAACTGGTTATATGATATCTGTTAACTCTGTTAGTTGTTAACACTGTTAGTTGATAAACCCTGTTAAGTTGATTAACTTAATTAAGTATGTTAACTTTGTTAAGTGATAACCATGTTAAGTTTGTTAATTATGCTATTCATGTTACGAATATAAACCCAGTTAAGTTTATTAATTTCTGTTAAGTCCATAACTCTGGTTAGTCTGTTAACTGAGTTAAGTTATTAACTCTATTAACTTTATTAACACTGTCAAGTATATATAACCTTACTAGTTTGTTAACTCTGTTAGTTAACTAGCACTGTGGTTTGTCATTCCTGTTCGTATATGTTAATCCAGTTAAGCGTGCTAGCTCTACTAAGTGTGTTGTTAGTTAACTATGTTAGATTAAACTGCAAAAGACAGGTATGAGACACATGAATTGTATAAAGATGATTGACTGTTTGTAATGCCTGATGTTAACTGTTACACACACACTCTGTGACGAACATTGCATGCGAAACCTTACAAACCTGTACTGACTGGAAATACATGCATAAATATAGGACTTGACTGATAAGTTGTGAGCACATAGTTAAGCATACCGAGCAAACCAAGGTGAGTTCACACTAGCCAAGGCATGGGATTCCCAGGGGTTGGGAATGGGATTGAATAACTACTCATACAACCATTACTATTAAACTAATTATTACTGTCCTCGGATTGAAGGGCACGTACGTAAAACCTACGTACAGTTATACTTACTACTGTCCTCGGATTGAAGGGCACGTACGTAAAACCTACGTACACGATCATAAGACCATCAACTCTATCATTTGGAAGTCCCTCATTTATCGACTTAATCGCCGAGGCCTATGGCGAGCGGGTCATTAGTAAATAGCGCTATTAGGTTTAACAAACCTCACACCGTGTCGTCCGATCGGGCGTGTACTAATGGACTATGGGCAAAGGGTCAATGCTGATAGACATTGACTTAGGGCACCTCTTATATTTTCGTAGCAGTCGATACGCGTGGTCTAGTAACACATGGGAAGCCCCCACTAATCATCGCACGGATGCCTGGATTGGCCGCGATAAGGATTAATACGATACTTGGTTTACAAAACGAACATACGATTTACGAAATGAATACTATAACCAAATAACCAACTATGAACTCGCTCAACATTGTTGTTGATTCGTTGATACATGCCTTGCAGGCCTATAGGTGCATATCAAAGGGACTTGCTGTCTGAGAAGCTGGAGTGGTCATGGGTCGAGACACATGGAAACGCAATATAAGACTAAGAGCTTACATATGGTTTTATAAACACTTAACGAGTTAAATATGCTTCCGCTGTAAACTGTGAAATATTGTAACATTGTAACACTTGTTGTTTATAAATGAAAGTATTATTTATCTATGCTTATGAGTTCAATGTGATTGATGGTTAAGATCCTGGTCAGTCACGCCTCCAAGCGGTGATACTCCGCGTGTGGATTTTGGGGGTGTGACATGCAATTTCTAAACACCCCTATCTTTGTTGATAATGAGGCAGCAATTAATATTACTAAAAATCCAGTACATCACGCTAAAACGAAACATATTGAGATTCGTCATCACTTCATTCGAGATTGTTTCGAGAAGAAGTTGATACGAATTGAGAAAATCCACACTGATGATCAGAAAGCTGATTTACATACCAAAGCTTTTGATAAAGCACGTTTTCAATATTTGCTAAAACTAAATGGTATGAAGCTTTTATCGGTGTTGGAGGAGATTCTTGGCGTTGATGAAGGAGACATTGTAGATGATGTTGAGAAGCAATCTGCAATGGTTTGTTGATTTTTTACATGTTTTGGTATTTAGGGGGAGTATAGGGTAAATATTTCAGAAAATACAAAAACAATAAAAAATGACAAAAATACAAAAACATGAGATATTTTTTAAAATCCAAAAACAATATAAAACTAGAAAAGAGCTTGTGTAAAAGGGAAAATGATAGTACATCGGCTTGACGGTCACGGTATGCTAAAGAATTGGTATGTTTAAAAAAAGGGGAAACTGTTTTTGTAAAACCAGACTATAACCGGACAGATTCTGAAAACGGGAATACGACCATGACACTCAGCTCCAGATTGCAAGGTTCGTCCCTCTTATACTCATTGTACTACATAGCTAGTGAACACCTACATACGATAATGCATGTGATAGCACGTTTAGCACACCGATATGAATTCATGAACACTTTCACGTAATAAGTGACCGATAGGGTGGTCTTTCCCTAAACCTTCATAACCTACGCTATGTGATACTCTTTGATTCCTACTTGAGTGTGGGGAACCATTTGACATGAGTTAAGAGGAGCTGAGATGAACATGCAAATCACAATATTATTGTGGGTGCACACATAATAATAATGTGGGGTGCATGTGAGTCCCAGTAAGGCTTAACAAGTGGAAAAGGGGTTCTGTCCCGTTAATTGATCAATATGAAACATGACCAACCTATAGGGGCCATAGCAGTAATTGTCCCCTACTCAAGCATAAACGTGAACTTCTCAATTACAGTTGGATCCCTTCGAAACTCGGTGTTGACGAGTATTACCAGAGCACCCATTAGAACGTCTAGCAAACCGCGTAGAATGTTAGGTGCTTACTCTCTTCTGTCACCGCACTACTCGCGAACCTCTCTCACTTATGTTGCATTTGCTATGAAGATCATGAGCGGACACGTTAATCGAACTCAAGCCCAGTTGGCGGCTTCGATCACTGAACAGCTTACCGCAGCACTCGCAGCTGCCCAGGCAGGAGGTGTAACCTGCCATCACAACTCACTCTAGGATCCTTAGATCCTACTTTCGTAAACCGACACTTGTGCTTAATTTTGTTTACTCTTACACACACGACAAGTCAACACGCTCAGCCACATGTATGCACATTCAAGACGTTCAGGGACTGTCGCCCTAATACTTTCAGTGGCACTGAAGGAGCCGTTGGACTCCTCCATTGGTTTGAGAAGCTCGAATCGGTCTTCGAGATGTGTGAATGCCCTGAGGCTCGCAGGGTGAAGTACGCCACTGGTACTCTAGAAGGCATTGCGCTGATTTGGTGGAATGCGCAAGATCAGATGTTAGGGTTGGCTGTTGCTAATGCCACCCCATGGAAGGATTTCTAGGAACTGATCAAACGTGAATACTGTAGTCGTGATGACATCCACAAGCTGGAAGTGGAGTTATTTAACCTGAAGATGACGGGGTCAGCGATAGCAGCGTACACGAAACGATCCAACGAATTGGCAGTATTGTGTCTAACTATGGTGGATCCTCCCATCAAGTGCATTAAGATGGACCTCAAAGGCTTAGTACCAGAGATTCAAAGTCATGTGATTGCTGCTAACCATGCTACTATTCAAGATGTTACTCGTTTTGCTTATCGTCTCATGGACCAGGCAGTGGAACAGAACAAGCTGCCTAAACGTATCGGTGCTACTGCTACTACTACTTCTACTACTCCCAGTGACAACAACCGAAAGTGGGATGGAACCTCTAGCAAGGGTTCGACTTCGGTTCAGTCCCAGGCACATCAGTGAAAGATCGATGACTACCAGAGTCCTGGTCAGCAATCCTCTGGTAGTCAAGGGTAGGGTGGATATCGGGGAAACCACCCAAAGTGCAACAGATGCAACAGGCACCACAGTGGTCAGTGCAACAGGGGTCGTTGTCAGAGGTGTTCCAAAATGAATCATGAAGCTAAGGATTGTAGAAGCTCACGTCCTGCAAACCAGAACCGACAACAGCAGCCACAAGCACCACAGAATCAGCAGCAACAGCAGGGTAACAAGGGATGCTATCAGTGTGGTGCTGAAGGTCACTTCAAGAGACACTGTCCACAGTTGAGCCAGAACCAGAATCAGAACCACAACCAAGGAAACGGGAACAATAGTGGAGACAACAACGGGGGTAATAACGACGACAATGGTGCAAGGGGTTGAGTGTTCGTGATTGGTCAGGATGATGCTAGGAATGACCCCAACGTTGTGATGGTTTTGACATCGTTATTGGTATGGATTGGTTACTCCAACAACGAGCAGAAATCCTTTGCAAAGAAAGGATCGTCCGCATTTCCCCGTGCTGGTTAAGAACCTTTGGTAATTCATGGTGACAAGCTCCTGGAGCAGCACCCATAGCTTGAGCACCTTATCGCTTAGCTCCAACCGAACTGGAAGAACTGCCTAAGCAATTGCAAGAACTCTTGGAAAAGGGTTTCATACGTCCTCGCTCTTCGCCCTGGGGAGCTCCAGTACTATTTGTGAAGAATCGCTATCCTCTTCCACGCATCGACGACTTATTCGACCAGTTGCAAGGGTCGAGCTATTACTCGAAGATTGACCTGAGGTCAGGCTATCATCAATTGAGAGTCCGGGATGAGGACGTCTCCAAAACAACATTCAGAACACGCTACGGTCACTACGAATTTTTGGTCATGCCATTCGGGTTAACGAACGCGCCTGCGGTTTTCATGGATCTTATGAACAGGGTGTGCAAACCTTATCTTGACAAGTTCGTCATTGATTTCATCGACGACATCCTGATCTATTCGAAGAGTCAGGAGGAACACGAGCAGCATTTACGACTTATTTTGGAACTCCTTCGAGCAGGACAGCTGTACGCCAAGTTTTCAAAATGCGACTTCTAGCTTCGTGAAGTCCACTTCCTAGGCCACGTGGTAAACAAGTATGGGATTCATGTCGATCCATCCAAAGTAGATTCGAGCAAGAACTGGCCTACACCTCGCACACCAACCGAAATACGCCAATTCTTGGGTTTGGCGGGTTATTATAGAAGGTTCATCAAGGATTTCTCAAAGTTTGTGCAGCCGCTTACATTACTGACACAGAAAGGTGTCGCTTACCGTTGGGGTATTACACAGGAAACAGCGTTTCAACACTTAAAGGATAGACTTTGTAGCGCACCCATCCTCTCATTGCCTGAAGGCACGGACGATTTTATAGTCTACTGCGACGCATCTATCCAAGGTCTTGGATGTGTGTTGATACAACGAGATAAAGTCATTGCTTATGCTTCGCGCCAACTTAAGATTCACGAACGAAATTACACTACACATGATTTAGAGCTGGGAGCTGTTGATTTTTGCGCTCAAGATATGGCGACATTACCTGTATGGCACTAAGTGCACCATCTACACCGATCACAGGAGTCTCGAGCATATATTCAAGCAGAAAGAATTGAACATGCGACAACGTAGATGGGGCGAACTACTAAACAATTACGAATGTGCTTTAAAGTACCATCCGGGCAAAGCCAATGTGGTGGCCGACGCCCTCAGTCGAAAGGATACTACACCTAGGCGTGTACGAGCGTTGCAACTCACTATTCAGTCTAGTCTTCCTTCTCAGATACGAGATGCTCAGGTAGAAGCATTGAAACCAGAAAACGTCAGGGCTGAAGCCCTACGCGGTTCAAGGCAACGGTTAGAACAAAAGGCAGACGGCGCCTACTATGTAACAGGACGCATTTGGGTCCCACACTATGGCGACCTACGAGAGCTTGTGATGGATGAGGCACACAAGTCTCGCTACTCAGTACATCCTGGTTCGGATAAAATGTACCACGACCTTAGAACTACATACTGGTGGTCTAGCATGAAAGCTCACATAGCAACTTACGTTAGCAAGTGTTTGACTTGTGCGAGAGTCAAAGCGGAATATCAGAAACCTTCAGGCCCACTCCAACAACCTGAGATACCACAATGGAAATGGGAGCAAATTTCCATGGATTTTGTTACTGGCCTGCCTAGATCTCAACGTGGGAATGATACTAATTGGGTGATCGTGGATCGACTCACTAAGTCTGCACACTTCCTGGCTATTAAGGAAACAGACAAGTTCTCTACCTTAACAGACATCTACTTAAAAGAAGTGGTTTCAAGGCACGGGGTGCCAACTTCCATTATCTCTGATCGTGACGCACGTTTTACTTCAGAACTGTGGCAAGCAATGCGCAAATCTTTTGGCTCTCATTTAGACATGAGCACAGCTTATCACCCTCAGACGGATGGGCAGTCTGAGCGCACTATTCAAACTCTAGAAGACATGCTTCGGGCGTGCGTAATTGACTTTGGCAATGGTTGGGAAAAACATCTGCCACTTGTGGAATTTTCGTACAATAACAGCTACCACACCAGCATTAAAGCTGCTCCATTCGAGGCATTATACTGACGTAAATGCCGATCACCTCTCTGTTGGGCAGAGGTGGGGGATAGTTAAATCACAGGTCCAGAACTTGTAGTTGTTACTACAAAAAAGGTTGCTCAGATACGACAACGCATGGCGGCAGCTCGTGACCGTCAGAAAGCATACGCCGATAAATACCGGAAACTACTCGAGTTCCAGGTTGGGGATCGAGTGCTACTCAAGGTTTCACCCTGGAAGGGTGTTGTTCGTTTTGGCAAAAGGGGCAAACTCAATCCACGATACGTCGGACCTTTCGAAGTCATAGAGAAATAGGCATAGTAGCCTACAGATTGAACTTACCAGCCGAACTCAGTGCAGTTTACAACGTTTTTCATGTGTCGAATCTGAAAGAAGTGTCTGTCAGATGAGACCCTCATAGTTCCTTTGAAGGAACTCACTATCGACGAACGGTTGCATTTCGTCGAAGAACCAGTTGAAATCACGGACCGGGATGCTAAGGTCCTCAAGCACATTAGAATACCACTTGTTCGAGTTCGTTGGAACTCCCGTCGTGGCCCAGAGTATACCTGGGAACGAGAAGACCAAATGGAACTCAAATATCCCCAGTTGTTCGAAAACAATGCAACTACTACTGAGGCTGAAGCTACTACAGAATTTCGGAACGAAATTCCAAATCAACGGGGGGATGATGTGACACCCCAGGAAAAAAAAAACCAGTAAACGATATAACTTACCTAGCCTCCTCAGTAACCGCATGCTAAATTTCGGGACGAAATTTCTTTCAAGTTGGGGATAATGTGACAACTCGAATTTTCAAGATTTCTATCTTCGCATTTATTGCGCGTTAAATGTTTAAGTGGTTTGTTAATACGACTTGTTTGTTTCACAACTGTGAACGTTTGTAGTATGTTAATCGTAATGGGATTTATATGTTGTATACGGTATGCCTTATAAGTGTGTACTGATGTATGTCTTAATTTTAATTTATGTGTTTTATAATTTACACAAGACATCTGTTAGGCCAAACACCCTCACTCACATCAATGAAATCACTCTAGTGGTGAAAACACCTTGTGTTTTCGTCCACTAGTGGACCAATGAAAACAGGAATGGGCTTTGGCCCAGTGAAGGTTTGTTTAGTATTTTAACTTCCAACCATTACGGAAATTGGGGATTTGCAAACCCTAGCCACCCCTCACATTCTTTCTCTACCCTTTGAAAACCGACGGCATTTTTGTGTTCCCCGGAATCCTTTAGATCGATCAAGTTACTATCTCCTTCATCGTGGTTAGTGTTAACTTTTTTTTATCGATTGTATGATTGATCGATGCTTGTATAGATTAGGACTTATTATGCAAAGCACTTTGGTAGAGAAACTGTTGATGAATTCCTTGTTGTTATGATTTCGAATAAGTTATTGTTGTGATTGAATCTGTGAATTTCTCGCATGTAATATTCATCTTATATGCTAAATTGTTAGGCCTCTGATCATGCTGAGTTTAAATGTTTGATGGTCCTGTTAGTTGTGCATAAATGATGTAATGATTCCGTGGAGGATTGACCGTGAACCTGATTGTGATGATTAGGGCTGTTGTAGTTGCAATCGATGTTGATGATGATGAACTCCGACACCCAACGAAATCCCAATATTAACGAAATCTCCAATCTCAACGAAATCACATTGGTGGTTTTCGGCCAAAGTGATTTCGCCACTCACAAAGGGTTTTCGGCCCAAGTAGGGGATTTCGGCCCACTTAGTGATTTCGCCCAAGACTTTTGTACAGCAAACTGGTTATATGATATCTGTTAACTCTGTTAGTTGTTAACACTGTTAGTTGATAAACCCTGTTAAGTTGATTAACTTAATTAAGTATGTTAACTTTGTTAAGTGATAACCATGTTAAGTTTGTTAATTATGCTATTCATGTTACGAATATAAACCCAGTTAAGTTTATTAATTTCTGTTAAGTCCATAACTCTGGTTAGTCTGTTAACTGAGTTAAGTTATTAACTCTATTAACTTTATTAACACTGTCAAGTATATATAACCTTACTAGTTTGTTAACTCTGTTAGTTAACTAGCACTGTGGTTTGTCATTCCTGTTCGTATATGTTAATCCAGTTAAGCGTGCTAGCTCTACTAAGTGTGTTGTTAGTTAACTATGTTAGATTAAACTGCAAAAGACAGGTATGAGACACATGAATTGTATAAAGATGATTGACTGTTTGTAATGCCTGATGTTAACTGTTACACACACACTCTGTGACGAACATTGCATGCGAAACCTTACAAACCTGTACTGACTGGAAATACGTGCATAAATATAGGACTTGACTGATAAGTTGTGAGCACATAGTTAAGCATACCGAGCAAACCAAGGTGAGTTCACACTAGCCAAGGCATGGGATTCCCAGGGGTTGGGAATGGGATTGAATAACTACTCATACAACCATTACTATTAAACTAATTATTACTGTCCTCGGATTGAAGGGCACGTACGTAAAACCTACGTACAGTTATACTTACTACTGTCCTCGGATTGAAGGGCACGTACGTAAAACCTACGTACACGATCATAAGACCATCAACTCTATCATTTGGAAGTCCCTCATTTATCGACTTAATCGCCGAGGCCTATGGCGAGCGGGTCATTAGTAAATAGCGCTATTAGGTTTAACAAACCTCACACCGTGTCGTCCGAACGGGCGTGTACTAATGGACTATGGGCAAAGGGTCAATGCTGATAGACATTGACTTAGGGCACCTCTTATATTTTCGTAGCAGTCGATACGCGTGGTCTAGTAACACATGGGAAGCCCCCACTAATCATCGCACGGATGCCTGGATTGGCCGCGATAAGGATTAATACGATACTTGGTTTACAAAACGAACATACGATTTACGAAATGAATACTATAACCAAATAACCAACTCTGAACTCGCTCAACATTGTTGTTGATTCGTTGTTACATGCCTTGCAGGCCTATAGGTGCATATCAAAGGGACTTGCTGTCTGAGAAGCTGGAGTGGTCATGGGTCGAGACACATGGAAACGCAATATAAGACTAAGAGCTTACATATGGTTTTATAAACACTTAACGAGTTAAATATGCTTCCGCTGTAAACTGTGAAATATTGTAACATTGTAACACTTGTTGTTTATAAATGAAAGTATTATTTATCTATGCTTATGAGTTCAATGTGATTGATGGTTAAGATCCTGGTCAGTCACGCCTCCAAGCGGTGATACTCCGCGTGTGGATTTTGGGGGTGTGACATGCAATTTCTAAACACCCCTATCTTTGTTGATAATGAGGCAGCAATTAATATTACTAAAAATCCAGTACATCACGCTAAAACGAAACATATTGAGATTCGTCATCACTTCATTCGAGATTGTTTCGAGAAGAAGTTGATACGAATTGAGAAAATCCACACTGATGATCAGAAAGCTGATTTACATACCAAAGCTTTTGATAAAGCACGTTTTCAATATTTGCTAAAACTAAACGGTATGAAGCTTTTATCGGTGTTGGAGGAGATTCTTGGCGTTGATGAAGGAGACATTGTAGATGATGTTGAGAAGCAATCTGCAATGGTTTGTCGATTTTTTACATGTTTTGGTATTTAGGGGGAGTATAGGGTAAATATTTCAGAAAATACAAAAACAATAAAAAATGACAAAAATACAAAAACATGAGATATTTTTTAAAATCCAAAAACAATATAAAACTAGAAAAGAGCTTGTGTAAAAGGGAAAATGATAGTACATCGGCTTGACGGTCACGGTATGCTAAAGAATTGGTATGTTTAAAAGATTAAACAGTCTCGCTGATGATATGCCGATAGGTTTTTGCACATTTAGTAGGTTTGTTCGGGATATAAACCTAAATCTTACTTACTTATTTCGTGGGGAACACTACTTGGATATATAGGTAACCCCTGAAATCTCGTTTGAAAGATTCCTTTTTCTGATATACTAGGTTTTTATACTCAGTGATATCTGGGGTATTATTCCAGGACTTCTGCTGAATGGAAGTTCTGACCTAGTCCTCGAATAATACTTTCTGCAAATGCTTGGAACATAGCATCACCCTCAGCATATATGATAAGACAATAAAATTGCTTAGCAATGCTGTTGTAAAAAAGATCCTCTAAAGGGGACACACCCAAAAGTTGAGTCATGATCTCTTTGCTGAACGGTAGTTCTGACCTGAGCTCTCGTGATTCTTCATAATTTATTAACCCCTTACAGATATCATTTGTGTTATAATCACCTGTAAGACTGAATATTGGGATCTGGATACGGGAGTATATTCAAGAGGTGGGACACACGTATAAGTTTAAGTCTTTAAAACACTAAATCCGTATCCTGGACAGATTGAAATTTGTGTGGAAATTTAAAGTGGATCAGTATATCGACAATCTAAGTGAATTGTTTAATTCTGAGTATGTAATTGAAGCTTAACGGTACTTGTGACTTGTCGAATAGCTGATATGATTCCCTAACACGCTTAACCAAAAATATGTTTGTAAATAGTTTACTTTTACTGCATTTTAGTTCTGTATTTCATTCCTAGTTTAGAAGCTTTATTAAAAATCCAAAAAGATTTTTCATTTCTGCTTTATTTTTGACAAACCAAAGTGGAGAGTTGATCTTCGGATTCGAAAGATTGAAAGCAGATGCAGGAGATTTCTGGACTGGAGGATGAGTCGTGAGCTGAAATATGATAAGTTTGAGAAGTTGAAAAGTTGAAGCAATTTCATTAATTTGAAACTTGTAAATTTTCAGAAACAAATTGAACGGAAAGTCAGTGTGAATTGTCTCTGATCAACCAAGGTCATTAAATTGGACTTGGTAGATTAATTGAGTAATCAGGGTCATTAATTTGGACCTGAATACTTAAGTGAATTTCTAACACTGAAGATTAAATGGTAAGTTTGGTTTGTAACTGTTGTTATCATATATCTTATATTTGGGTAGAGAATATGCAGGTAATAGGAATCTTCATGGTGACAAAACGTTAAAGTTTGAACCAGAATTCAAGTCCTAGCATTTCGAGAGGGGGAGTCTGTGAAAGGGGGAGTCAGATTTCTGGATCAACAGTCAAAGGGGAGATTGAAGATGGAGCTAGTTTGAGTTTCTGAATCTGTGAAGAAGGAGCTTTACAATGACAAGATAATTTGGAAAGAGACTAAGACTAAAGACTTGACGCTGAAGACTTCGTCAACATCCAAGGGGGAGTCTGTTGGTGCACTGAATCTCTGATGACTACGTCTTTATCAAGTCTTAGGTCTAAATGGTTAGATTTAGGGTTTGTATATGTGTTATATAGGTGAGTTCGCTTGAAATGACAATATGTCATATTCAAGCGAATCCAACTGATTCTTGTTAGCTTGAAACCAACTGATGTTTGTTAGCTTGAAACTGGTTCTTGCTTGTCCGCTTGAAACTGGTTCTTGCATGTTCGCTTGAAACACAATCATGAGTGTTCGCTTGAAGCTTCAATGTGTCATTTCAAGCGAACAGGCCAAGCCTATATATAGTTGGTGTGTGTGTCATTTGAAGCTAACAGAGGTCATAGTGTGAGAGACGAGGTGCTGTCAAAATTTTATCAGAACTCATTGTAAAGTCTCAGAAAAGAGTTAATAGAAAAGAAGTTAAAAGGATACAAGCTGTTTTTGACTTAGTTTACTTTGATTCCACCTCTGTAAACTGAGATGAACTACTTTTACTGATGTTTAGGGTCACGCAAATGGTCCAACATCTGTTATAATTAGAATAGTAATTTTAACCATATTCGTGAGGAAAAATAAATTAAAACACTAAGAAACTCTATTTTTTCGAGTTTAAGCGCGTATTGAGCGATGCAGCGCGTATACCGACAAAATATTGTCAACACAACCTGTCAAGGCAATTGATAATCATTTTAATAATAATTTGATGAGTTTATTACTATAGAATGATAAAAATAAATAAAAACGCTTAAATCCTTATTTTTGTGATTTTAAGCGCGTACTGGGCATCACAGCGCGCATACTGCCAAATACCGGCAATGTCGCCAGTCCCGGCAAACAAAATATTGTTCAATAATATTTTGGTGAGTTTATTTTTATAGAGCGTTAAAAATAATTTAAAACGCGCTAAAACGGGTTAAAACGCTAGATAAAATACCCGGTATCCAGTAAAATACCAGCTTTTGGCCAATAAATCATATATATATGTATATATATTCGTGTGGGTGTGTGTGTGGCAAGATGGCAGCCACGCACATCATATCCTCACTCTCTCTCCTATACTTATTGGCCCTAGATGGAGGAGGTGATAACTATGTCCCCCCAACATCTCTTAAATCTCTAAATCCTTACAATTCCAAGAAAGGAATTAAAAACCCAATTCATCTTCTCTCTCTCTCTCTCTTCACAAACTAGCCGAAGTACCCCCATATCACCTACATTTCAAAAATTTTAACATTATTCTTGAGGATTCAAACTCATTACAAGGTGTTTATGAGTCCATATGGTGATCTAGAAGTGATTTCAAGGTGTTTCAAGCCATAATCAAGTCCAATATCACCAAATTTTACTAAAAATCATTCAAGAACTTGAAGGTATAAAATTTACTTGAAAAACCATATTCTTGATGATATTGATGATGATAGAAGTTTCTCAAAGTTCTTGGATAATTCACAAACTTAAAACTAATAAGAAATGGGTTTTTTATGCAAAATAAAAATGGACATATATATGTATGTATACATAACCGTATATGTGTATGTGTGTATATACATGAGATTGAGTTTGATTTATGATGGATGCTTGTTGGTTAATTCTTCTAAAATGACATGCATGTAGGTTTTGTCATATGTTCATTTATAAAAGATTGTTGTATGAAATTATGTCTAGATGATTAGATGATGAACATGTCTTGGATTTGCATGAATTAACTTCAGGTTTGATGCATATAATTTCATATGAAATGATGATAATACGATATATGTGCTTTAGATATTTGTACAAAAGCATGCATGATGATGTGTGATCTTAAAAAGGTGATTTAAGTATGATTTAGTAAAAATCAGTTATGAGCAGATTATAAACACTAAAATAAAGTTATTTTAAAAGTGTTTAGTGACTTATAAACTTGTCAGCTAACGTAGGCAGTAAAAGAGCAGCAACAAAGGAAGCCATGGGAGGGGGGGAGGGGGGGAGGGCTCCATGGCGATAACTTGGCCAGCAAAGAGAAGAGCTTCTCCTGCTGTTGCCGGTTGTAGCCGGGGGAATGAAGTTCGGGTGATCTTCATTCTCTGGGCGGCTATGTTCTATGCTTTTATGCAGCTAACAAGTCCAGCCGAGTCCGCAATTCATCCGATGAATTGAGTAAGGACTCGACCTTAACAGAAGGGGAGGGGTCCGGGGAGGGGGAGATTTATCTCACCTTCCTACCGGGCTGGCCGTCCGAAAAAAATAATTTTTTTTTACTGTTTTCTTTGCTCCTCAGAGAAAAACAAAATCAAAACAGCTCTATATACTAAACTAAGGGGTATGGAGCCGCGTCGGTCGATTGGCGTGGCTGTGTTTTGGGGGCACTACTCCCCAAGGAGCCGAGAACGGTCGGGAAAAGTCTTAAACCACTTACCCAGCGCTGAGTCTTCTTCTTTTTGTTCTTCAAAAAGAATGTTTTTGAGACGCTTCCTAGTCGGTCGACCGGGGAGTTGAGAGTACTCGGCCTAGGTGAAGAGTACTCGGGGAGTACTCGGACGTGTTACATTATAAAGAATTTAGTTTTTGGAAATTAAATATATGTTAAATAACATAAATTTACTAATATCTATTAAAAATATGTGAAAATGATATTCATTCTTTAATATGATATGCATAGAAATTATGTTTTATTATTTTTTAAGTCAAACTCGGCCCGAGTTGACCAACTGGATAAGATTTTGGCCGAGGTTAACCATGTTTGACCGATTCCGAGTAAATAGGCGGAGTGAAAGAAAGTCGCCTCGGCAGCCTACCTTGTAGTGACTACTCGGGGAGTACTCGGCCTTGGAAACCTTGTTTTACAACCATGCATGTATGTTTGTGCGTTATGTACGGTAAAAATCGCGTTAAATGTGTAACTTGTTTGTCGAGCATGAAATTTGATACATAGAAGATATTTTGTGTATATTTGCTTTAAAAATGACAAAATAGATAAGTTAACAAGATTTCGCGTGTTTCGGTGTTAAATTATGAGAACGTTTATGTATATATATATTACGACGCGCAAATCGTAGATATATTGCGTATAAACGGGAGAATTAACGGATTTACACAATAATGGTCACCAATAAAATCGTTCAAGTCGCAAAATCATAAAAAATATATATATATGGACTCATATATATATTAACGTGCCAACATAATAAAAAAGGATAACTTTTCGAGAAAATCTCAAAGTTATGTGATAATTCAAAGAAACGGAGAAACTTAGGATTTTTGTGTTATGTATATTGATTTAAAATCGTTCCTATATATATATGTTAGGACGTGTAGAAATCAATCTCTGGGATTGCGCTATTTAAAATACGCACCCAAATGTGAGTGTCACTAAACCCCTCTTTTTACTGCTTTGTATATATTTTGGGGGTAGAACACGCCAATAAAAGGGTTTAATAATGTTTTTGAAATAAAACATACCTTTTAATATAAAATATATATTTTTGTTGAAAATATATGAAATTTGATAAATCATACGTTTCGAAGTAAAAACGTTTTTGATGAATGAATGTTGGAAATTGGGATGGTACGATATTTCCTAGGCGAAACAGACCGTAAAGATGGGACGGATGCCGGCCTGGGTCTCGAATGATGGAGATTCAGGGGATTCGTACAAATACGTGTGTTAAATTGTCATATTAGTAGGATATATATATTGTACGTGAGGCAGACAACATATTGTTCTTCAAGAGGACCCTGCGCCCATGATGTCGTTTAATCATTTAAGTATTGCACGCGATGAATTGTTGGTAGATCTATCGGGTTGATAACCCCGTCATGACCGGTCGCCCCGTGTCAAGTCAAACGACGAATTTAAATTCTGTTTATTGTCTAGCTTTGATTATCCCTGCATGGTTAATATATAGTTTGTACCGTCTAGCTAACATACGAGTCTGAAAATTGACGCAATAATTTAATATACAAAACCTGGGCAAGAGTGATATTGTCGGATTGATGAACCGACGGAAGGCCCATGGATTTCATTAAGGAAGTAAAATGGACTTTCTAAAATTTATATGGATGTTTTCAAATAAACACCTAATCAGAAAGTTTTCCTTTGGAATAATATTGTTTGTATGTGAATACATGAACTCACCTTCCTTTGAGTTGACACTTGATTTTTAACGTGTTCTACAGGTACTTAAGTTCGGCTTCGGGAATTATGGCGTATCTTGTGGTTGTTGATGCATGTTTTGTCACTTAAATATGTTGGACTAACTTTAAAACTTTCTGGGATAAATGTAATAAGATCCGTATGGATCAAAGACAATTTAACTATGTCATGGTTGTGTCATGTTTTAGGACGTCATGTTTAAAAACTTATGTTTTAATTAAGTAAATATGTCCAACAATTAAATGCATCAAACATCAAGATAGAAATGGGCACCAGCTTCCGTCACCACTACATTTTATATTCCGCTGCGACGGTTTTGGGTGTGACAATTGACGATGTGATCGAGGAATTGAACCTCCTCTAGCCAAAATTCACATTTGGAGAACTTGGCGTAGAGTCGATTCCCCTGGTGTAACTCGAGAACCAATCGTAGATGCTGCACGTGTTCGGTTTTCGACTTCGAATAGATAAGGATATCATCGATAAACACGATGACGAAGAGGTCAAGAAATGGTTTGCACACACGATTCATCAAATCTATGAAAACTGCAGGTGCATTGGTTAAACCAAAGGGCATTACGACGAATTCATAATGACCATAACGAGTTCGGAATGCGGATTTCGGAATATCTTCCTCCTGAATGCGTAACTAGTGATAACCTGAGAGTAGATCGATCTTCGAGAAACACGTAGCACCTTGTAATTGATCAAACAAATCATCGATTCGAGGCAGGGGATAACAGTTCTTGATTGTCAGCTTATTCAACTCCCTATAGTCGATGCACATCCAGAACGACCCATCCTTCTTTTTAACGAAAAGGACTGGTCCACCCCAAGGAGAGGTGCTAGGGCGAATAAAGCCTTTGTCAAGTAATTCCTGGAGTTGACTCGAGAGTTCGCGCATTTCGGACGGAGCGAGGCGATAAGGAGATTTAGCAACAGGGTTGGCTCCAGGAATGAGGTCAATACGAAAATCAATATTACGACTCGGGGGTAAACCAGGTAGATCATCAGGGAATACATTTGGAAATTCGCAAACGACAGGGACATCCTTCACGAATGTCTTCCCTTTCTTTTGTCACACCCCCTTCTATGGCGGAAGCACGAGGTGTGGTCATGAAAGGTTCTCATTGCATACGAATAGTAAACATACTACATGCTCGTAAAAATAACCCCAAATGCCAATAACATTACGTAATTGAAAACATAGGTTGAGTGTTTACATCACAAGACAGCATAAGACATTGTCTGAAAAGTTTACAACATTATTCAAAGATAAACATAAACAACATCCAGAGCAAGAGTATGACCGCGCGCACATCCACTTTAGTTACCTGAAATACATGTGAGTTTTTGGAAAATCGTCAACATAATGTTGGTGTGAATTCATGCAGTTTTTGTATTGAACGTTTGTATACTTTGTATGAAAAGATGGTATGTAACTTGTATAAATCAAGTATTTCTGTAAGTATCGAGATTGTTAATGGGTTGCAAGGCCATTAACATGTGACACGACATAGGAAGCATCCAAACCATAGGCATTTTTCTAGTTGTCGATTCACGACTGAGACACAAAAGCACTACTTGGTACTAGTTATCACCAAGAGTGTGGCTGTCCGAAAACCCATTAGATCTAACCTTTTGTTCTGCGGTCTTAGTATGTACACGATTAATGGTGCTTCTGGTACCCTATTCGTGACACGATTTAAAGTATCATTCCTTAGTCTTTGTATCCAGCATACCATAACACATGTATTTTCCCCAAGTTTAAAAAGTATGTAAAAGTTTAAAAGTGGGGACATGAACTCACAACTTTGCGTTTCTTGCGTCGTAAACTTCACCGGGTTTGCTTATATAGCATCGTGACCTATACGTGTTTTATTAACGTTAGTCACTAGACTTGTATCGCACAAGTACAAGTCACCATCTTTTATGTATGTATTCTTTGTGTGTTAAAAATAATTTATATTTTTAACTATGTATCTTACTTATATTATTTTCTCAAAAATCAATTATCTTGTATTTTTCACCCGAGTTATGTATTTTCGTCCAAAACTTCATTTTAGTTCGTAACTCGTCCAAGTTATTTAATCTATTAAGAAATATATTTTCATAAATATATTTTCTTGTATTTGTCTAAGCATGTTGTATGAGTATTTTGTATTTTTACTCCTTGGGAGTATTTATGTATTTTCAAGTCCTAATACACTATCACATACAATACATATTACATACACTTAGCACAAAATTTGGTGACCAATAAATACATATATTTTCTTCAAAAATATACATACTTAATATCAATTTTCATCTTGAAGAAATCATCATTTCTTAACTTGAAGTTTACATAAAAATTAGGGAAACCTTGGTAAATATTTTTGGGTGAATTTTTAGGGAATAAGTTTCACCAAAACTTATACTTTTCTAAGTGTCACAATTTTATAGAATTTTGACATAGTTTCCCCTAAAAATGGAGGTTTCCCATGTTTTCAAAACATGTGTTTATTATCTTTTAAGTCATCATCAACATCAACAACACAATCAAGACTTACCACAAGCCAAGATCATGTAAATTACACTACATCATGAACTTGAAGTTTTTGAAAAAACTTGTAGTAACTTACCATGTTATTTAGTAGGTTTGGTTACCCTTAAAAAACATGGTTATTTATTTGTAAATCACTTTATCAAAAGATTTAGTCATTTACAACTTGTAAGATGATTTTTCTAAAAATATTTCTTTTGTATTTTTCTTGTTACACACATGTTTCTAGTCTTGTTTAAACACTAAAAATATGTTTAGTTTATTTAGAAACCATGACTTTGTAAATATTATAAATAAACTTGGTTTCTTGAGAAAATTATTTTTGTAATCATCTATTTTCAAGATTTGTATTTTCTTGGAATCATCTTTACATAGGAAAACCAATTTCATCATTCAACTTCATGAAGACATAAAGTATGATGATCTTGGTCTTTCACAAGATCACCACCTTAACTTACTAGAGCATGTGTTTAATCACAATCTAGTAGGTTCCATATGATGTCTAACATCACTAACACTAATAATCATTCATCAAGAAGCAAATCATCATCATTCACATGTATTCTTATGTATTTAAGCTTATGTTAAAGTATCATGATCATGTTCTTTTGTGTTCTTGTGATTAACATTGTTTATCATCTTTTAACCAACTAAATATGAAATAACAATGGATCATAAGGGTCTTACTACTAGCACAAGGCTAGGGAAGAACACTTGATTTTGAAGATGATAAATGGGTTGGTGAATAGCAAATGAAGAAGGTCCTTCAAGATCCACAAGCTCCACACTTCGTTAGACACCTTCTTGCACCTCTAAATGAATTTGGAATGGATGGATAATGGATGAAAGTGATGGTGGTGTGGGGGGTTAGGGTCGGCCGAGAATGGGAGGAGAGGAAGAAGAGTATGTTGTGTGGGAGATGATGGACACAAGTCTTCTTATAACCATTTAGATGCATTATCCTTTGGTTAGTATGTTCTTAAAGTACATGGCAAATCCTTACAACAAATCTTAGGGGATCTTGGGAGATTATGGAAGATCAAGAGAGATTTTGGTGGATCAAAGAAATCTAAGTGTGGGGCCACCTCTTGTAACCGTCCACATGAATGGGGGGGGGGTAAAGTGTAAGTTCCAATCACTAATTTCATAAATAAGTTAGTTTTCAAGTATAAAGTTTAGGGATTTAATGTGTTATTATGTTATAAGGGGTGTTATGGTGTTCGGGGATCATAACTAGCTCAAAAACATTAAAACAATGCTTCTAGTTTCGGTTAGTGTCCGGTTGTTCGGTTAGATACCGGTTCGTTAAAGTGCTAAATTGTACCGTTTAGTGTCCTTTATGTACCCTTTTGTGACCCTTTCAATTCCCGACCCTTAGGAGGGTATTTTGGATAATAAAACATGAATTCTGCATGATATTTATGTGTTAAAAAGCTGATTATAGCTGATTTGTGCAGAATTCTGCATTTAAAGTGCGTTTCGGGTGCTTTTTAGTGCATATTCTAGTTTCCGGAAAGTCTATATGTTAACCCTTGTATACATTCTTGGGTTTTAATGTATTCTTGACGTTGGACCTACTCCTAGGCCCCAATTCTGTTGTCTGACTGCTTTTTGCAGAATTGTTGACACAATGTGTCTTACCGGTGAGTTTACTAGTATTTCTGACGCAACGCTATTTTTAATGCATAAAGCAATATTTGTAGTATAAAACTTGCATGAATTCACATGTATAGCATGAAATCAGACAATGTTGACATTTAAGCACATAATTGCAGTTATCAAGTATTAATTAAATTGTACGAAAATTACCGGTTTTGTGCCAGTTGTCACAGTCTCCCCCCGTCAAAAGAATTTCGTCCCGAAATTCAGGCTGAACTAACTCTCGCAGGAGTTTTCTTGAACAGGTGGGGTTACTTTTCTTTAAACTGGTCTTCACGTTCCCACGTGTACTCGGGTCCGTGCTTAGAGTTCCAACGTACTTTGACAAGTTTGACACTACTCCTTCGGGTCTTGTTGACTTTCCAGTCTGTAACCTCAACGGGTCGTTCTGTAAATCGGAGTGTGTCGTCAATATGCACTTCATCCGCAGGGATGATCACTGTTTCTTGGGTTAGATTCTTCTTGAGGTTGGATACATGAAACGTATCATGTACTCCGTTAAGTTCTTCCGGTAATTCCAACTTGTAAGCCACGGTACCAATTCTTTCCAAGATCTTGAATGGTCCGATGTATCGGGGATTCAGCTTCCCACGTTTTCCGAATCTTACTACGCCCTTCCAAGGTGAGACTTTTAACAAAACTTTGTCTCCCACCTCAAATTCTAAGGGTTTTCGTCTTCGATCAGCGTAGCTCTTTTGTCGATCTCGAGCTACCTTAATGCGCTCTCGGAAACATTAAAACAACAAACCGTGGCGGAAACGTCGGGGAGTGTTGTAACAGAATTATTGTTCCACAACCATGGTAACCAAATGTTTCGTTTTATTGAATTATTATGTAATGTACATTGTCTTTAAACCAAAACAAACTACACATTGTTTATAACTGTTTTTAAGTCACTAGGCCTCGTCCAGGCCCTATGTGACACAAGCTTCCTAGCAAGCAACATCAAGCAATACCACCTGAAACATATGTAAAAATAAAGTCAGCAAAAAAATGCTGGCGAGTACATAGGTTTTATGAGAGTATCGGATTCATGGCTCGTTTATATGTTGCAGTACCTCGTTAGACTACAAGAGTCAAAAGTACAAACCTTATTTTGAAAAGTGTATTGCAACATAATTAACCAACTCAAATCCAGATGGTTATAGTTTTAAAAATCTCGTAGCCATGATTCTTAACCCAAAAACATTTGTTTTAGTAAACCAATTCGTAAAATATCTCGTAAAAACTTGTTAATAAAACTCGTATGGTTTATATCATTTCGAAAACCTCGTTGTGTGACATCGTTTCAAATCATTTTCCCAAGTGAACTAAATAACGACACGCAATGTAATATGATAGAAGCACTTATATATAAGATGTACCAGCGGTGTATCTACCATGCTTATATCATGCTACACCCGTCCCATTATCTAATAACTACCTAAAACCAATCGTTTATCCAAATCGTTTATCTCGTTTAAGTCGTCTCAGATCGTTTAACTCGTCCCAAAATCGTATTCGTTTTAATAGTGAAACTACTTTTGGTCGTCTCGCTAATAACATTCAAGCCTTCGTGACTCGACTATCTCACTTCTCGTATTAACAAACCACCAAAGGGTAAGTTAACAATCACAGATTCGGTCGTTACCTACATAACCCCCCACACATAACCATGGGTGTAGTCTGATAACGGGATTTGTCAGATCCTATGGTACCATAACCTAATACTGGTCGGTTCGGCCAAAATTAATGAATGTCATTTGTTATGTAACTACAACCAACAAGTTTTGTTCACTTTATTGAAATCGTTATTAGTTTAGTATAAACCATCTTAATCGTTTTTGAAATCATCGTTTAAACCTTGAAATCATTTTGTACATATGAATCACCCCAAAACAATTGAAAACTGTAAAATAGGGGAACTATGTACTCACTTGAAGTGCAAAGTATCCTCAATCAATAGAACTTCAACAAACTCAAGCAAACCAGAGAAATCAAGTAGCACCTAGTAATCGAACCACTAGTCAAACAATAGACGCCTAAATTGGACGATCGGACAGAATGAGGTCTTGTAAACCAAATGAGTGTTGGAACTCATGTGATATGGTTTAACAAAGCCTACATCCTAAATCGAAACCTAACCTAAGTGCTTTCGACCCGATACGACCCATTAAGGTAGCTTATGCTACTTTAACGCGTCGTTCGCGCAAACGCGCGTTCGAGACATCTAACTAGTCCTATGACAAGTATTATATGCCTAAACATGTTTAAATAGGTTGCATAATCAGTTTAGGTGACAAAAGTTAGGTTGCATATGCTTAAAGTCCAATTATGCATGAAAAGGGCATTTTGGTAAATTACCTAAGGCATATAATTTACCTATCATACAACTACTTAAACTAGGTGACCATAAGGTATAACCTCGGAAGGTTATTCCCTATACAATTATGGTCACTAAACATGCTTGGTTGGATCCTAATAATCGACCAAACGGGTCGAGTTCGAAAGTCTAAGCGGTGGTTTAGACCGCTTGACTTGCGACTCTAAACAAGCACTAAACTAAAAGTGACGAGCTAAGCATGTTAAAACATGCTTAACTAAGTTAGAAAATAGGTTTTTGATATCAAAACAAAGTGTTTTGATACCAAGAGTAGTTTGGTTGCAAAATACGCTTAAATGCGCATTTTGACCGAAACTACGACTCGTCACTACGCCTAGTCAACTTGGTAATCAGTAGGTATAGTCACAAGGGACTATAACCATCGTGATTACGCTCACGTTGCGAAGTTCAAACGAACTTCTCATTGACCATAAACTGGTCAATGCAGAAAGTCAAACAGAGTTTGACTTTCATGCTAAAACGCATAAAAGAACGAAAGAGGACTTACAAAGGGTCAAAATAGATTTGATTCTAAGTATTCTCAGGTAGGTAGTGAATAATCACAACCACTTAGAGAAATCTCAGATCAAATGTGAGGAAAATGGAATGGGGGCATGGCCTTATATAGTTTTTCGCAAACCGTTAGGATCATTTCTTGGCAAGGAGGGAATGATCTTGGCCATACAATTGTCAAAGAATGATTGGGGGACTTGTTCTCCACACAAACCAGCCCATAGAATGAAAAACTAGAGATCAAAACCATAAAAAACGAGCTGGAAGACCAGGTTCAATGTTTCGGATCTGCAAGTCTGGGGCGGGCTGCGTAGCCCCAAACAGTAACTTACGCGGGCCGCCTAGGCCACTTTGGCAGAATGACAGTTTAACCCCTGAACTTGTAAAACTTGCATTTTGATGCATTTTTGGCACGTTTAAGCCCCGTTAACCCCATTTCAAGGCTCTAAAATGATGTTAAAGTATTGGGAACTCAAAACATGCACAAAAAAGTCTCGGATGTCGGTTTGTTTGGTCGTACGGTTGCGTTATTCGGTTAATTACGACGGAAGTCGTAACGAACGCAAAATCGATCCAAATTAAGCGACGAATGGAATTTTACCATGCCAATCACTAAAATAAAATATTTTAATCATTACATAAATTTTTGGGTGTCCGGATATATTCAGAATGTAAGATATGCGCGAAAATGCAAACTTGTGCACTTTTTGACGCTTTTAGTCCCTATTGATCAATAAAGTTTATTTTTGCATACCGAACCCCTCAAAGCCTATTTCTAAGCTATGTAAAGGATATTTAGGGTATGTTTAACTTATGATCAAGTTCTGGAATGTTCGTTACTATACAAATCGGTATAGTTTCGCAGTTTGACACAAATAGTCCCTACGATCGAACAAACTTGATTTCAACACCCCAAACCATCCAAAACTTATTTCTAAGTTATGTGAAGGTTATTTAAGGTATGTTAAGCCTATTTCACTATCCCAGAGTGTTTTTCGCGTTAAACTGGCTGCGTTTATGCACCAATTTGCGTATAACCTTCCAGAAAGCGATTTAAAACTTGAAATCGAATCGAATCAAATTGTAAAATCACCAAACACAAATACACACATAAAACACATATAATAACAACAAAGCACACTGTTTTATTAATAATCAACATTGTTTTACATTGTTCATCGATTAAAGAGCACAGTTGTCACACACAAGTTCAGGACCAACCATACGTTTGTCTCCAGCGTCTGCCCAACATAATGGCGAGCGGCATTTGCGGCCATACAGAGCTTCGAATGGTGTGATTTTATGCTCGTATGATAACTGTTATTGTAGGAAAACTCAACTAAAGGTAGATGAGTATCCCAGCTGCCGCCTAGCTCCATAACACATGCACGAAGCATATCTTCTAGTGTTTGTATGGTTCGTTCGCTCTGGCCATCTGTTTGCGGATGGAAGGCCGTGCTTAGATCTAGTTGAGATCCAAAGGCTTCCTGGAAGGATTGCCAGATCCTTGAGACAAAATGTCCATCTCTGTCTGAAATGATTGAGATAGGCACTCCCTGACATGCCACGATTTCTTTCAAGTACAACTCAACAAGCTTTCTAGTGCTATCCTTCTCTCGGATCGATAGGAAATGCGCAGACTTTGTTAACCGATCGACTATCACCCATATCATATCATGCCCCCTAGGGGTCCTGGGTAATCTCATTATGAAGTCCATCGAGATTTGCTCCCACTTCCATATGGGTATCTCTGGTTGTTGCAGTAGCCCAGATGGTTTTTGATATTCAGCCTTAACCTTGGCACAAGTTAGGCACTTTCCAACATAGATAGCAACATCGCTTTTAAGCCTCGGCCACCAATAGTAGTCTTTCAAGTCTTGATACATTTTTTCCGATCCTGGATGGATCGAGTATCTTGACTTGTGAGCTTCATTAAGGATGACTTCTCGAATACCGCCATAGAGCGGAACCCAAATACGTCCCTTAAAGTATAAGGTTCCCTCTTTGTTTGGCACCAAATTCTTCAGCATACCTCGAAGGTATTCAACTCTACGATTTTCTATCTTAAGGGCTTCTTGTTGTGCGTCACGAATGTGTGTAGTGAGGTTCGTTTGAATAGTCATTTCCAATGCTCGAACCCTTAGGGTCTTAACCCTTTCTTTTCAGCTTAACGCATCTGCTACAACGTTTGCCTTTCTAGGATGGTACTTAATCTCACAGTCATAATCGTTCAGCAACTCAACCCAACGTCGCTGACGCATGTTTAGTTCCTTCTGATCAAATATGTGTTGCAGGATTTTGTGATTTGAGAAGATTGTACATCGAGTACCATATAAATAGTGTCGCCAGATTTTCAAGGCGAATACCACCGCGCCTAGCTCCAGGTCGTGAGTGGTATAATTCCTTTCATGTACCTTCAATTGTCTTGAAGCGTAAGCGATGACTTTTTGGCGTTGCATGAGCACGCAACCCAAACCTTGACGTGAAGCGTCGCAGTAAACCACGAAGTCTTCAGTGCCTTCAGGTAAGGATAGTATCGGTGCATCACATAGCTTATTTTTGAGCAGTTGGAAGGCTTCTTCCTGCTTGTCACCCTAGTCGTACTTCTTTTCTTTCTGCGTAAGGTTCGTCAGCGGTTGAGCTATCTTGGAGAAATTCTCGATAAATCGTCGGTAATATCCCGCTAAGCCCAAAAATTGTCAAACTTCAGTTGGGGATTTGGGGGCTTCCCAATTCTTTATTGCTTCAATCTTGGATGGGTCTACATGAATGCCCTTCTCATTCACAACGTGACCAAGAAACTGTACTTCGCGAATCCAGAATTCGCACTTTGAAAACTTTGCATAAAGTTTCTCTTTCTTCAGTAGTTCCAAAATGGTTCTGAGATGTTGCTCGTGCTCTTCTCTCGTTCGTGAGTAAATCAGGATATCATCGATAAATACAATCACGAATTTATCGAGATATGGTTTGCATACGCGGTTCATCAGATCCGTAAATACCGCTGGCGCGTTCGTCAGTCTGAACGGCGTCACAAGAAACTCGTAATGCCCATAGCGTGTTCTGAATGCAGTCTTTGGTACGCTTTCCTCTTGAATCCTTAACTGATGGTATCCAGATCGAAGATCGATCTTGGAATAGTAGCTTGATCCTTGCAATTGATCAAATAAGTCATCAATCCTCGGTAGTGGGTACCGATTCTTGATAGTGAGCTTGTTTAGTTCTCTATAATTGATACACATCCGCAATGTTCCATCCTTCTTCTTCACGAACAATACTGGAGCTCCCCAAGGCGAGAAGCATGTCCTTATGAATCCTTTATCCAACAACTCCTGGAGTTGTGTAGATAATTCTTGCATCTTGGATGGTGCAAGCCGATAGGGTGCCTTGGCTACAGGAGCGGCTCCTGGAACCAAGTCTATATAAAATTCGACTTGTCGTTGCGGAGGCAGTCCTGGCAGATCTTCGGGAAAAACATCAGGGAATTCCTTCACCACAGGAATTTCTTCGAGTTTCGGCTCCACAACCTTCTTATCTACAACGTGCGCCAGGAAAGCAACACATCCTTTCCTTAAACACTTATGTGCCTTCATACAACTGATGATTCACAGAGGCGCGTCTCGCTTTTATCCATGTATGATGAGAGTTTCATCATTCGGCAGAGGGATGCAAATGATTTTCTCGTGACAAACAACTTCAGCCTTGTTCTTGGACAACCAGTCCATTCCGACCACTACATCGAAGCTACCAAATTGAATAGGTAAGAGGTCGATGCTAAATCTTCGCTCACCAAGTTCTAATGTGCAACCCCAAACAACTTCGCCCGATTCAACAAGTTTACCATTGGCTAGTTCTATGGAATAAGGAATATCTAATCTACTAGATTTTATTCCAAGCATATGTTTAAATTCCACAGACATGAAGCTATAATCGGCACCAGTGTCAAATAGTATGGATGCAAAGTGATTGTTAACGAGAAACGTACCTGTGACCACATTAGGGTCCTCGCGTGCGTTCCTTGCTCCAATCACGAATGCTCCAGCCTGAGCATTGTTCCCCCTTGGGCAATCTTTTATGAAATGATCCTTGCTTCCACAACCAAAGCATCCCTGGTTCTGCCCAGTTCCATTACCATTTCGGTTACCATTGCCATTTCCACCACCGTTTCTATTTCCAGCACCGTTGCGGTTTCCATTCCCATTCTTTCCTTTTCCCCAACAGTCCTCAGTATGGTGACCCAGTTTTCCACACTTGTCGCATTTTGGAATGCGACAAACTCCTTCGTGATGACGCTTGCACTGGTTGCAGATGGGTAGAGTGCCCAGGTATCTTTTGGCAGGAGCGTCATTCATGGTTGCAAGAGTTTTCACCTCCTGAGGTGGGTTGGGGTCTCGCTTCTTATTGTTCGAACCCTTGTTGTTACATGTCGCTTGATTCAGGTCCGCATGCTTCCTTTTCTTGTCACCAGACGACTCAGCATGCGTCTCAGTCTTTTCAGTTGGGTTTAGTGATAGCTTTTTCATACGAACAGCATCTTCAGTAAGACTGACAGCCAGAGTTACAGCCTGCGTGATCGTTTCAGGTTTTGCTGCAGTCACCAAGCTGCGAAATTCCGGTGCCAATCCCCAGATGTAGCGCTCAACAAGCTTAAATTCGGGAGTTACCATATAAGGGATCACTCTCGAGAGATCGTGGAACCTTTGAGTATAACTAGTAATGTCAGCACCTTCCATGGTCAAATGCCTGAACTCAGTCTCCAACCTTTGGAGTTCAGCACGTGAGCAATACTTTTCTCTCGTACGTTCCTTTAGCTCATCCCACGTCATGCCGTACGCAGCATCATCACCCAGAGTCTGAACTTGCAAATTCCACCAAGTCAAAGCTTCATCAACAAACAACCCTATAGCAAAAGTGACTTGCCGATCCGTGGTACACTTGCTCATATAGATAGTAGCATCAGTCTTCTCCGTCCAGTGTACAAACGCCACTGCACCTCCAGTGTCGTCGTAGTTCAGCGGGTTGCAGTCGAGAAACTGCTTGAAAGTGCAGTCCTGAGCTGCGTTTCCTCCAGATGAATCTCCATTCCTATTACGTCCTGCATTGCTTGGTCCTCCACTTTGTTCGGTGCGGTTCGCCTCGTATTGAGCGATAGCTGCGGAGATCCTTTATTCCAATAGGGCGTTCAGTTCTTCAGCGGTCCTTGGTAGAAGCGGAGGAGGGGGTTGATCAGAATCCTGATTGTTCACAATTCTCCTAGGTGCCATTTTCTGTCAGAACACAACGCACAGGGTTAGACATTTGTTTGATATCGTCTTACGAGACAGTAGCAATACATACACACAGGCATATACCCACATAAATGACATCAAACAATTCGCCAAACATATAAATCAATTCATACAACGACAAGCATGCATAAATAGATAAATACTGATGTGTCATAAGATATTCACCGGGTCTTTACAGATATCAGAACAACTTGTTACATTATTGTTTGCGAAGTAAACAAAATGCATAAGGGTTACATCTCCCCAAAGTACAAGTTTAATATATGTAAAGGACAAAATATCTTACTTCACATTGGCGGTTCTTGTCCTTATACTCTAAATTATTACTCCAAAAGAGTATTTAATAGGCTGGGGGAAAGGGTGTTCACGTTTGACCTTCTCTTGTATTGAAGGAATCTCATTTGATACGTGACAAGACTTGCTGTGGTTTCTGTGCACTGAATTCCATAATTATGTATGCATCCATAATTACGTAACTCCTTGCACAGTCCGCACAGTTCGTTTCATCCTCGTATCACTTCCTTCAGATAGGTCATTGTTTTCAGACGAAGTCACGCATACCTGTGATATTCTATTTCTAGTATATGCATATATTGATTATCACACATAATCGCAGTAATTCTTAGTCAAAGACAAGTGCTACTCCAGTGCACCCTAAGTCTCGTAGTGTCCTTACTTGACTCTTTGAAAACAGTTTCAGGTAGTGGATGTCGCGGAACGTTTTATGCAATGAAAACTTTTGAAAAAAATTGTTTTCGTGAAAGGATCCTAAAGATTGTAGTCTAGACTCGAGAAGGAATCCTGGTTCACTACAATCGCAGCTCTGATACCAATCTGTCACACCCCTTTCTATGGCGGAAGCACGAGGTGTGATCATGAAAGGTTCTCATTGCATACGAATAGTAAACATACTACATGCTCGTAAAAATAACCCCAAATGCCAATAACATTACGTAATTGAAAACATAGGTTGAGTGTTTACATCACAAGACAGCATAAGACATTGTCTGAAAAGTTTACAACATTATTCAAAGATAAACACAAACAACATCCAGAGCAAGAGTATGACTGCGCGCACATCCACTTTAGTTACCTTAAATACATGTGAGTTTTTTGGAAAATCGTCAACATAATGTTGGTGTGAATTCATGCAGTTTTTGTATTGAACATTTGTATACTTTGTATGAAAAGATGGTATGTAACTTGTATAAATCAAGTATTTCTGTAAGTATCGAGATTGTTAATGGGTTGCAAGGCCATTAACATGTGACACGACATAGGAAGCATCCAAACCATAGGCATTTTTCTAGTTGTCGATTCTCGACTGAGACACAAAAGCACTACTTGGTACTAGTTATCACCAAGAGTGTGGCTGCATGAAAACCCATTAGATCTAACCTTTTGTTATGCGGTCTTAGTATGTACACGATTAATGGTGCTTCTGGTACCCTATTCGTAACACGATTTAAAGTATCATTCCTTAGTCTTTGTATCCAGCATACCATAACACATGTATTTTCCCCAAGTTTAAAAAGTATGTAAAAGTCTAAAAGTGGGGACATGAACTCACAACTTTGCGTTTCTTGCACCGTAAACTTCACCAGGTTTTCTTATATAGCGTCGTGACCTATACGTGTTTTATTAACGTTAGTCACTAGACTTGTATCGCACAAGTACAAGTCACCATCTTTTATGTATGTATTCTTTGTGTGTTAAAAATAATTTATATTTTTAACTATGTATCTTACTTATATTATTTTCTCAAAAATCAATATAAGCATCTTGTATTTTTCACCCGAGTTAAGTATTTTCGTCCAAAACTTCATTTTAGTTCGTAACTCGTCCAAGTTATTTAATCTATTAAGAAATATATTTTCATAAATATATTTTCTTGAATTTGTCTAAGCATGTTGTATGAGTATTTTGTATTTTTACTCATTGGGAGTATTTAGTGTATTTTCAAGTCCTAATACACTATCACATACAATACATATTACATACACTTAGCACAAAATTTGGTGACCAATAAATACATATATTTTCTTCAAAAATATACATACTTAATATCAATTTTTATCTTGAAGAAATCATCATTTCTTAACTTGAAGTTTACATAAAAATTAGGGAAACCTTGGTAAATATTTTTGGGTGAATTTTTAGGGAATAAGTTTCACCAAAACTTATATTTTTCTAAGTGTCAAAATTTTATAGAACTTTTGACATAGTTTCCCCTAAAAAAGGAGGTTTCCCATGTTTTCAAAACATGTGTTTATTTTCTTTTAAGTCATCATCAACATCAACAACACAATCAAGACTTACCACAAGCCAAGATCATGTAAATTATACTACATCATGAACTTGAAGTTTTTGTAAAAACTTGTAGTAACTTACCATGTTATTTAGTAGGTTTAGTTACCCTTAAAAACATGGTTATTTATTTGTAAATAACTTTATCAAAAGATTTAGTCATTTACAACTTGTAAGATGATTTTTCTAAAAATATTTCTTTTGTATTTTTCTTGTTACACACATGTTTCTAGTCTTGTTTAAACACTAAAAATATGTTTAGTTTATTTAGAAACCATGACTTTGTAAATCTCATAAATAAACTTGGTTTCTTGAGAAAATTATTTTTGTAATCATCTATTTTCAAGATTTGTATTTTCTTGGAATCATCTTTACATAGGAAAACCAATTTCATCATTCAACTTCATGAAGACATAAAGTATGATGATCTTGGTCTTTCACAGGATCACCACCTTAACTTACTAGAGCATGTGTTTAATCACAATCTAGTAGGTTCCATATGATGTCTAACATCACTAACACTAATAATCATTCATCAAGAAGCAAATCATCATCATTCACATGTATTCTTATGTATTTAAGCTAATGTTAAAGTATCATGATCATGTTCTTTTGTGTTCTTGTGATTAACATTGTTTATCATCTTTTAACCAACTAAATATGAAATAACAAGGGATCATAAGGGTCTTACTACTAGCACAAGGCTAGGGAAGAACACTTGATGTTGATGATGATAAATGGGTTGGTTAATAGCAAATGAAGAAGGTCCTTCAAGATCCACAAGCTCCACACTTCGTTAGACACCTTCTTGCACCTCTAAATGAACTTGGAATGGATGGATAATGGATGAAAGTGATGGTGGTGTGGGGGGTTTGGGTCGGCCGAGAATGGGAGGAGAGGAATAAGAGTATGTTGTATGGGAGATGATGGACACAAGTCTTCTTATAACCATTTAGATGCATTATCCTTTGGTTAGTATGTTCTTAAAGTACATGGCAAATCCTTACAACAAATCTTAGGGGATCTTGGGAGATTATGGAAGATCAAGAGAGATCTTGGTGGATCAAGGAAATCTAAGTGTGGGGCCACCTCTTGTAACCGTCCACATGAAGGGGGGGGGGGGGAAGTGTAAGTTCCAATCACTAATTTCATAAATAAGTTAGTTTTCAAGTATAAAGTTTAGGGATTTAATGTGTTATTATGTTATAAGGGGTGTTATGGTGTTCGTGGATCATAACTAGCTCAGAAACATTAAAACAATGCTTCTAGTAATATTTTGGTGTTTCGGTTAGTGTTCGGTTGCTCGGTTAGATACCGGTTCGTTAAAGTGCTAAATTGTACCGTTTAGTGTCCTTTATGTACCCTTTTGTAACCCTTTCAATTCCCGACCCTTAGGAGGGTATTCTGGATAATAAAACATGAATTCTGCATGATATTTATGTGTTAAAAAGCTGATTATAGCTGATTTGTGCAGAATTCTGCATTTAAAGTGCGTTTCGGGTGCTTTTTAGTGCATATTCTAGCTTCCGGAAAGTCTATATGTTAACCCTTGTATACATTCTTGGGTTTTAATGTATTCTTGACGTTGGACCTACTCCTAGGCCCCAATTCTGTTGTCTGACTGCTTTTTGCAGAATTGTTAACACAATGTGTCTTACCGGTGAGTTTACTAGTATTTCTGACGCAACGCTATTTTTAATGCATAAAGCAATATTTGTAGTATAAAACGTGCATGAATTCACATGTATAGCATAAAATCAGACAATGTTGACATTTAAGCACATAATTGAAGTTATCAAGTATTAATTAAATTGTACGGAAATTACCGGTTTTGTGCCAGTTGTCACATCTTTTCCTCTTCCGCTACTACAATGTTTGCCAAGAAAACTCTGTATTCCTTGCGGAGATACTTGCTCGCTTGGACACATGACATGAGTTGGAGTTTCTTCGACGCGACTTCACCGTAGACACACAATAAATCACCATTAGCGAGCGAGAAGCGAGTCATCTTATCGAAACAAAAAACTTCGGCACGATTTTCACGAAGAAAATCCATGCCTACTATGATGTCAAAACTACCGAGCTACATCGGAATAAGGTCAATAGGAAAGATGTGATTATTGAGTTCAAGAGTACAATCATGAAGAACAGAATTGACAGCGACGGTTCTTCCGGTGGCGACTTCAACATCGAATGACGAGGGGAGATGGGCGCTTTTACGATTAAGGAGCTTTTCGAATTCTAACGAGACAAAATAGTTATCGGCTCCAATATCAAACAAACACGAAGCATATATACCATTCACAAGGAACGTACCATTGACCACATAGTTATCGGCTTGAGCTTGACGGACGTTGATGTTGAAAGTACGTCCGCGTGCTGCTGGCTGCTGTTGCTGGGGCTGCTGCTGTTGTGGCTCTTGCTTCACCACTCGGTTCGGGCACATGTTTGTGAAGTGGTTGGGATCACCACACGCAAAGCAAGCTCTAGCATGGATCGCGGGTGTAGGAGCCGCTTGTTGGCCTTGAGGAGCGGGAAGTAGAGCTTGCTGAGCAGGAGCTTGACCTTGAGCTGGAGTTGGAGCTTGACGTGGACCTGTACGACAGTTGGCGGTGAAATGGCCGTACATGTTGCAATGCACACAGTATCTGTAGGCGATTCCCACTGGATGGTGATAGGTACAAGTAGGGCAAGTCGGGTGAGGACCAGTGTATGCACGCTTTGCCAGCGGTGCATGGGTTACCGGTGCCGCTACTTGGCGGTGTTGAGGCTGCGGGTGAGCAGGTACTGATTGGAGCGGGGCGGCAGTGGTGACAACGCAATTTTTGCTACTATTGTTGTTGCTGTTCTTACTCTTGCGACGAGAGGACTTTGAGGACTGCGGTGCGGCGGTGGTTTCGGCGGTTGCAGCAGTGGTAGCTTGATGCAGATTCTTGGAGGCTTTTTCCCAATATCCAGCCTTGACTCGCTTGTCGTTTATCTCAGCAGCGAGTAAGAAAGTTTCCTCACTGGTTGACGTCTTTGCAGCTTGAACGAAATGAGCCACGCAATCCAGAAGAGCACGGATATACTTCTTGATGGTGATTTAGGGCGTAGAGACTTGACCTAGACAGATTATGCTTAGCTGCTTGAAGCGAGCAGTCAAACCAGCGTTGTCGCCATCCTTCTGCTTGAGATGCCAGAACTCGTCCTCCAACTTTTGGAGCTCGTGGGGAGGGCAGAACTCTTTCATCATCAAGTCCTTCAACTCGTCCCACGTCAGCCCGTAAGCTGCATCATTCCCTCGTTTGTTTCTCTCGGCCGTCCACCAATCTAAAGCGCGAGATTGGAAGACGCCGGTGGCGTTAACAGTTCGGAGATTTTCAGGATAGTTGCTCTGACGCAGGGTGACTTCAATCGAATCAAACCATTGAAACATGGCCATAGGACAATCTTCTCCGGTAAATTCCTTTGGACCGCAAGCTTTGAACTGCTTGAAGCTAAAAGCAGACTTTGGCGAATCAGTCCGGGACTCTTCAGAAGACTTGCTCCCGTTTTCATTCAACTCATTAACGATCTGCGGAATGACTTTCGCAATCTGCTTAGCGACCAAAAAGGCGATGCGCTTATCCTCATGATTGCGACGAGCTGATCGGGAGTGAAATGATCCAAATGACGACATCGTCTGCAACAGACAGCGTCATAGGATTCAAAACGCTATATAATCGAATCTCACCTCACACGCACTACTACTAAAGCTCAGGAACACGAATAATTGCGTAAACACATAGACACATAATCACAGAAGCACCTAAGCACGTAAGGCACAGAAGCACGTAAGCATGTAAGGCTCAGAAGCACATAAGGCAGTTAGAACACAGAAACCATACTATATTTTGCACGTAGTCACCTATCATTCAAAGTTCGCGCGTTCGAGAATAGCGATTGCAATTAGCGAGTACACAGCGAGTAGTATAGCATAAGCGAGTAACATAGCATGCGATCATCCATAAGTAGCAGCGATTTGTTAGCGTGTTGAGGTAAATGTGTAGTGCGAATTGTGTGTGTCGATCAAAGCGGTCAGCGAAAAGCGTATAAATCACCAAAATTGAAACATATAAACAGGCAAAACCACATAAAACACATAAAATTCCTCATAAAAGGACAAATATCAGAGTCAGCAGTTGCGGGCTCAGAATTGAAACACATAAAATCAGCGATTGCGAGCTTAAAATCGAAAGTAGATTGTCTAAGGCTTGATAGACATTGACTACCCAAAGTGATTCGACTATTCTCATGGGCTACATGTATACGTTTTGGCCTAATAGACTGTGCTCTATCATCGGCATACGGTGAATGGCACACATCTTTTCGGTTATTTACGCAACTCGAGTCGTTGGAATCCATCGAGACTTTGGTGAGAGTTTTGTAAAACCAAAATAAGGAGCGGAACGTGTCCTCAAGGTTCGGGTTTCACCCCTAACTTAGCGACTACATTCCTGTTTATGTGATGAAATCACGAGACTAAGTGAGAGAATTTTCGTCGAAGTACGGATTTCACTCCTGATTCAATGCAAATTCTCGTGTTTATAGTAAAAATGCGGGTCGAAAAGCTATTTAAATCAAGAGTTTGCAGTTTTCACACCTAATCTCGATCCAATCACTGGTTCATTTTCGAAAATAGTGCAAGGCGACTACCTTAGGAAAGGTAGTGTGATAGTACAGCGTAAGTGCGAGTCGATCCAGAAATAGCAACAAGCTCGTACGGAACCTCTAACGGTTCACACAAGGCGGTCTGTTGGTACTTAGACTATAGACTAGGTCGTTTCTAAGACATCGACCCGGACTAGGTCGAGTCTTGCCTAATTCCCTATAGTTATGGCTCTGATACCAATCTGTCACACCCCAACCGATGACGGAAACATCGGGGCATGGCACTGAGTGAAACAGATTGTCCAAGAGAAATTTCCATAACAACTACTTTACCGAACAGTTAATATTATATCCCATACCATAACCTATTAAGTAAGTAAATTATTACAGACAGCGATATCTCAAAGACGAATAACATGTTCCGACAACTCAGATTTAAATAAAATAAATTGTCTTTGTTTCTAGACTCTCAATCCTACTTGATTCCATGAAAAGCAAGCAAAGCACAACATCCTAGGCACCTGTCGCATACGTTAAAATAAAGTCAATACACATAGTGTAAAGGTGAGTGTAACATCCGTGCTTGTAATCATTGTGAACAGTTCTATTATCAATAAAACAATGTTATTTGATCCCAATGTTTGTTTGGTTGTGTTTTACATTTTTCATGTTTTGACTTTTATGTAATTTCAAACTCTACATCGCTTTCTGGAGAGTTTTACGCAAACGGATGCGTAAACGTAATCAGTTTAATACGGAAAATACTCCGGAACATCAACATATACTTAACATACCTTAAATAACCTTTACATAACTTAGAAATAAGTTTTGAAGGCATTGGTATGGCAAAAACAAGTTAATTCGACTACAGGGACTAAACTTGACAAAACTGCGAAAGTATGCCAATTTGAACTGTAACGAACATTCCGGAACATGACCATAAGTTAAACATACCATAAATATCCTTTACATAGCTTAGAAATAGGCTTTGAGAGGTTCGGTGTGCTAAAATATACTTTTGGGACATTCAGGGACTAAAAGCGTCAAAAAGTGCACAAGTTTGCACTTTCGCGCATAACTCGCGATCTGAATACATCCGGACATCCAAAAATTTATGTAAGCACTAAAATATTTTATTTTAGTGTTTGGCATAAGAAAAATCCATTCGTCACGCCATTTGGATCGTTTTTCGCGCTTATGCGCATTCCGTCGTAATTAACCGAACAATGCAATCTTACGGCTAAACGAACCGACATCCGAGATATTTTTTAGCACATTTTAAGTTCCCTATACTTTAACTTCATTTTAGAGCTTTGAAATGGGGTTAACGGGCCTTAAACGCGTCAGAAATGACCTTATAGCACAACAGGGACCAAAATGGTAAATCTGCCAAACTTGGCCCTTGCGCACCGTAAGGGTTATTTGTTACGGTGCGCAAGCAGTGTCCAGATGCAGCAAATCGTTTTTGGCAGCTGTTATCTGCCCCTAAACATTCTCCAAAGGTCAAGTGCCACTTGTTAAACTCTTGTGGTGGCCAAAATCAGTTACCATAACATCTTGACAAGTGTACGGGCTAGATCATTCCCTCTTCTCCAAGAAACGATCCTAACGGTGAACCGAAAACTATAAATACCCAACCCATTTCACTTCTTTTCTCACTAGAATCTGATCAATTGTGCTCTAAGTTGAAACCTTTGTTTCATACCTGAGCTATTTTGATCTAGATTAGCATTCGGGGACCCTTCGTAAGTGTTCCTTCGTTCTTTTATTGCTTTTCGAGTCCGAAAGTCAAAACTTTGTTTGACTTTCTGCATTGACCAGTTTATGGTCGATGCGAAGTTCGTTTGAACTTCATAACGTGAGCGTGATCACGATGGTTATAGTCCCTAGTGACTATACCTACTGATTACCACGTTATCTAGGCTCAGTGACGAGCCGTAGTTTCGGCCAGAATACGCATTCTTGCGTATTTTGTAACCAAACTACTCTTAGGTATCAAAACCGTTTGTTTTGATACCAAACCTGTTTTCTAAACTTAGTTAAGCATGTTTTAACATGCTTAGCTCGTCACTTTTAGTTTAGTGCTTATATAGGGTCGTAAGGTAAGCGATCTAAACAATCGCTTATACTTTCGAACCCGACCCGTTTGGTCGATCATTAGGATCCGACCAAGCACATTAGGTGACCATAGCATATAGGGAATAACCTTCCAAGGTTATACCTTATGGTCGCTTCGTTTAAGTAGTTGTATGATAGGTAGTTTATATGCCTTAGGTAAATTACCAGAATACCCTTTTCATGTATAATTGGTAATTAAGCATATGTAACCTAAACTTTTGTCACCTAACTGATTATGTAACATGTTTAGGCATATAACACTTGTCATAGGACTAGTTAGACGTTCCGAACGCGTTTCACGCGAACGACGCGTTAAAGTAGCATAAGCTACCTAAACGGGCCGTAATGGGTCGTAAGCACTTATGTTAGGTTTCATTTAGTATGTAGGCTTTGTTGAACCATATTACACGAGTTTCCATACTCGTTTGGTTTACGAACCCTCATTCTATCCGATCTTCTGATTTAGGTCCGGTTTATTAATGTAGTTACCCATATTAGGTGCCGTTTGATATCCGTGATCTCTAGCATTGCTTGGTGGTTATCTTAGGACTTCTGAGCAATCTCAAGTGAGTACATAGAACCCCTCTTTTACTGTTTTCAAACTGTTTTGGGGTGGAACACATGTGCCTACTTGTTACTTTCGTGCTTTCCTGTTTTCACATCATATTCCTGCTATGTTTGTTAGTACATTATAGTACATGATTTCGTTTCATTTCATGCTACGTATGTCCATTGTGTGCATACTTAGTACATTGTTTTACATTACATTTCTGCTTTGTATGTTAACTTAGCATACTTAGTACATTGTTTTCATATGACATGTTCACTTTTGCTATGACATTTGGTTTGCACAAACAAGACTATTATACGTTCATTAACATTAGCTACGTCGCTCGGTAGTAAGTACTGGTACCATAGGACTTGACAAATCCCATTCCTGACATCCCGGGTTTGTTTGGATGTAAGGAATGACTGAATCCGAAAACATTTCTTTTTATAACCTTGACTGAAAGGGTTATCCGACTGTCTCAAGGCTTGAATGTATGCGTTAACTTACCACATGAATGTTTGTATCAATGTAACATGCATTACTTTGCAAGACATAACTTTTTGATATATTCAAAATACTTTGTTTTGTACATTTATACATTTTGGACTATGTGAAAATACTTTACTTACAATACATAACTTTCGTTACACATTACTTGACTACGTTTGGACTTTTAAACATTTGACATGGCTTATACAAGGACTTTTGACGATTGGTTTAAACATGGACTTTATACGTTGGTGGTTTGTTTAAGTGATTTGAGTAACGAGGCATGTGTAATATGATACAAGCATGGTGGATACGCCGCTAGTACTTCCTATATATAAGTGTTTGTACGGTATTACATATTGTAGCGTTATTTGAATCATTTCAATTTAGACATATGACATTTTATACAAATAACATACTTTTCACAAGACATTGTTTTACAAAACAACTTATCTTATACAAACTCATTTTTCTTGGTTATTTATTTAACCATACTTTATGATCCTATTTATACATATCATCTGATCTTATCGTTTTTCAAATGATTTACAAGACAAAACAATTTACAAGGTTCATGACTGACTGTTATTAAACAATTTCTTAAACTTAAGGCATGAATCATATTTTCACAAAACCTATGTATCTCACAGGCATTTTTATGCTGACGTACCTATTTTCACATGTGTTTTCAGGAGCTTTTCCGTAGGATGATGATCGTGACACTAGGGCGGACCTGTGCCTTAGAGACTAAAAATGAAGATAGCACTAGTTTAATTATGTTATAAACTCGTTATTTCCAGTTTAAGACAATGTAATACGCTTGTTGATAAATAAAATACAACTTTGAATGCCATGGTTATGAAACAATTAATTCTGTTACAACACTCCCCGACATTTTCCGCCACGTTTTGTATGTTATACGTGGTCGGGGTGTGACAGTGAGCATACAAGTTTGATAATAATAATAGAGTTCGAAATCGTTTACGCATAACCAGCATGTAACATGTACAAAGTGAAGGCAAGTAGGTTATCGACAGAGAAATATGCACAAACGTGACTGCGAGTTGTAGAATGCGTAACACATATCCCCACTGGGACACGTGAAGTAAATCCCTTAACAACCCCTGTCCACGACTGGTGCTGAGTCCAAACTATAGTACTATCGTTGCTAAGGTGTCAGGCAACAATCACTGTGTTAACATAATATACAAGCATTCATCGAATAACACGTAGCATGCAATAACGGTCAGCGTGTAAATAGTGTTTGAGTTGTGTGTCGATTGTGATTTAGAATAAGTAACGTATGTAACACCCAAAAGTGCGTAAAGCAAAAAGCGATCGAGTATACTCACAGATAGCATTTAACAAGTAAACACTGTCTTGGATTGAAGGGAGCGCTGAGAGATTAGCCTGAACAGTTAACGATAGCATAAACGACGAGCGGCGCGTTAAACGGTGAAAAGCGATTATGTGTCGAGTGGCAACCCGATCGGGTGGCTATCCGATCGGATGACCATTCGATCGGATGTCAATCCGTTCGGATGGTCTTCCGATCGGATGGCCATTCGATTGGATTAACATTTGTTTGGTAAGGATGTGTTTGTGTATGATGGCTTTGAAGTTTTCGTTGTAGCATTTAGAAAACAGAGAAGTATCTCTACCCTTCAGGTCGATCGATCGAACGGTTGTTCGATCGGATAGCAATCCGATTGGCAGACACTTAGTGAGAACAAGTTCACAGCAGGATTGTCACTCGATCGGATTGCAATCCGATCAGTTGGTAATCCATTAGTTACTGATGATTTTTGAAAATTATGAAAATGATTAAGTGTCTAAGTTCCAAATGTCACATGGTCGGATGGTCGTTCGATCGGATGGCAATCCGATCGGACGGCAATCCGTTCGACGTTCAGATCCTTGAAAAGTTGAATGAAAAGTTTAAGTGTAAATCAAGGTGCAATCTAATCGAATTGCGGTTCGATCGGATGGCGATCCGTCCCGCTATCTGACCTTTTTGCAAACTTGAAAGTTGTTAAGTTTTGACTTTTTTTTGCCGTTTGATCGAGACGGTGTGACAACGTGCTAGACAACAGAAACCCCATCATGACCCAAGTTATCCGATCGAACAGGAATCACCCAAGTCTGATTAGTCTACTGGTTCGTAACGGTTGTTCATGTTTAACCCGAAATCGGTTGTCTCTTTGATAGAAACCAGATCTTGAATCAACACATTACTAAGAAAGAGTAGAAGGTCTATACAAGCTCCGATTCTATCGGTTTTGAGTGCATTGAGTGTAAAAGAGTTGAAACAAAGTTAGAAAACCATCTTTCAATCCTTTTAACCATGAATATGTGTAGATCTGTGTGAAGACATTGTTTAATCTTGTGGAGATCCTTCAGATCTGAGTTGTCCTTGGTGGAATGAGGTGAAAACTTGAAGTTCATAAGAACTCCATGATGACATCACCCTAGAACACCTCAAATCCGTTGATTTCACGGTTAAAAGTTGAGATTCAAAAGAGAAGATGATGAAGAAGTGTATGTAGATCATAGAAGTACAAGATTTAGGTTGGAAACTTACAAGAATCGCGAGAAATCGAGAGAAAGGGGGACTTGAGTGAGCTGGTCGAGTGGAGGAGTTGTCACATCACAAATGATGTGACAGGAGGGTATTTATAGGGTTTCCAAAAGAGGAAAGTGCGCAAGGGTCGGATTGGCCACCGATCGGATGACCCCTCGATCGGATGGCAATCCGATCGGATGGCCACTCGATCGGTTGGCCATTCGATCCAAGTGTCCGGCATGTTGAGTTTTGTCGTTTTGATTCGCGTGTTGAGCGTTGCGATGTGTTTCGAGCGAGCGATGCGATAGAATTACCCATTAGTTATACAAATAACCTAACTACTATATCTAACATACAATCACTATAAATAACTTGCGTTTAGCGTTTGCGATTAAATTGCGTTGCGATAGAGTTGCGATTGCGCTTCGATTAATCACCACAAACATAAAGTAAACATGCACAAGTAACACATAAGTAGCACACACACGTAAAACAATATTCAGAATCTATTAATCAAGGCGCGAATGCGATTGCGATGCGATTAGCGATAAAGCGATAAAACATGCGATAAACATCGATTAAATCTCGATTATTGATAGATACTCCACATAATACAACTAAAGCAAATAAAATAAAAGATTCGATTACAAGTCAAAGAAGTCAAAACAGTAGTTAAGCAAGGAGTGACAGATCGCAATTAGCAATCTTTTCTTCCTTTGACTTCAATCTTGACTTTGACTTTGACTTTCGTAACACGGGGTATTACAAGTGGGCTTAACAGCAGATACCTGAGGAGCAGATGTGGATGCATCCAAGGTTTGCTCAGGCTCCTCTGTTTGTGTTTCAGAAGATTTTGACTCTGACAACATTGTAAAAGTTTTAGAAGAAAGGTTGTTTATTTGACAAGAAGCACCTTGGATAAGCACTTGTGCACTATCCTTTGGATTTTCTTTTGTAAGTAGTAACTTAAAAATCTTGGAAACAACAAAAATGGTTTCTTCTTTTCTTTTATAATATTTAAATTTTTAATCAAATCATTGAAAATCTCTTGGGAGTAATTAAAATCAACTTCTGCCATAATAGCATATCCCAAGTATTGGATCTTCAATGGAATTTCATTGAAACCTGTTGTTTTGTTTCAAACACATATGAGCAGGGTATGAAATAAAAATTTCATGGGAGGTGGGAAATTTCCCTTTTGCAAAGTAGCTTTAGTCATTTGTCCCACATACCCTCTTTCGATCAGATCTGTCTGATACTCATCTTTAGGGAAAGAATTTTTTACCTATATGATCATTCATCTCAAAAACCTCATATATGGTTTGTGGTGTGATTGAAACAAGAGTTTCACCGAATTTTGATGTAATAGCCCAAGGCTTTTTGTCTTGAACTTCCAAATTTGCATTTTTCCAAAAGTCTCGTAGGGTTTCTTGATAAATGGGTGCATTGCAGGTCAACAAAGTTTTGTACTTTGAGGATGAAAGAGCATCGATGGTTGAGTGAAAATCTGTGTTTTTACTTGTTTTCTCAAGTGTACACAGATAGTTATGAGGGTTTTTGAGAGCAAGAGCCATGGTGATTCGAAGGAATTTGTGAGAGGAAGAAGAAGATGAAGGGTTTGAAGGAATTTGATGAAACCGCTTTTGAAAGAATTTTGGAATTTGATATGGCAGTGAAAACCCTGTTTGGGGTTTTGATCAGGGTTTTATAAAAGTGAAAAGTGAATGCTGATGTGGTAGCGGTTACAAAGATCGGACGGCTAAGAACTGTCCACGTGACAACCTCTGATGAAAATGGATGACAGATGTTTAGGGAAACCACTGATGGTCAATATCAATGGATGTCAACAATAAAAATGTGAGCAGTGGCTATTTTTTAACTATCAGTGGATAGCTAACAGTGATTGAAACACTGATGTTTGGTCAGTCAGTGGTCAACATGAAGAATGAAGAAACAAAGGTTGTCTTTCAACAGTGGATAACTTTTAACAATCAGATGTTTGAACCAAAACAGTGGTTGTAATAGACTTTTAAGGATTAATGAAAACTATCATTTTTAACTATTTTTAAGGATGAATTTTTGATTTTCTGAAAACATTTTAATGCTTTATTCATAGAAAAATAGGATTTTGCATGTTATTCCATGTTCAGTATGCCAATTCTAACATATGCTATATTCTTTGAGGACCCACTTTTTACCAATTAGATTCTCATCCTTTGGCTGTAGTACAAGTTTTCAATCTTGTTGTCACTGAACTGTTGAAGTTCCTCTTACATAACAGCTACCCAACTTTCTGTCTGTTAATGCCCCATGGTACTTGACTTGTTGAAGGAAAGGTAGAATGCCAATAAGAAGACAAATGTTTTAGGATTGACTTTTTGTAGGAATTCCTTTTCATTGATGTTGTCAAGTGTTTTGTAAAATGGATGAGTTCTAAAAAAGGATTGATGTTTAAAAGGTGAGGCTGCAGATGTGAATCAGCTAACAACTGTTTAAAAGGTATGGCACACTGATGATTTTTATCCATTTTGATGGATTTTTCTCAAGAGTGGTTAGGGGTGAGCTGGTAAAGGTCTATGAGAGTTACTTTGGTCAAGCATTGTTGATGTATCAGTGGTTGAGCTTTCACAGCTGTTTTGAACATTTGCTGCTCGGATGATGGAAGTGATTTTGACTTGTGAATTTCCTGCAAAATTAGTTCTTGATAAACACATTTTAGATGCAAGTTTTTTCAAAATTGTTATTCACATATAAAATCTTGTTCCCAAGGTTTTGTTCAACTCTCTTATGTTAACAAAAGCACAAATGCAATTTTTCTGAACATAGGTCTTTAATAACTTGAGATGAACCCTTAGCAGTAGTCAATTAATTAAAATGCATGCTTATATACTAAACTCCCCCTCAGCCTGAGCTCACTGGTTGATCGTACAAGATGAATGGATTGGAGGAGAAAACTCGCTCAAATAGAACAGTACAAACTGTTCTATTTATAGTACAGATCAAACCACTGAGGTGATGTGATAAATACTGTTACATATAAACACTGTTGTGATAAATACTGTTACATATAAACACTGATGTGATAAATACTGTTACATATAAACACTAAGGTGATATGACATCTAACAACCTAACATACTATAAAACACTGATGTGATACATACTGTTACATATAAACACTGTTAACATAAACACTGATGCAATATCTGTTGTTGATGCTGAACCACTGTTGGGGTTGGGCAGTGGTTCACCTTTGGTTGATCAGGCCTTTGATTCATCAGTGCTTGTCTTCAACAGGGCTTTGGTGTAACACCTCGTAAAATCACGACCAATGTAATAAGACATGTGGCATGGACTTTAAACGTGTAATGGATTGATCTGGAGGGACTAAAATTGTCAAACAATGTAAATATGTGAATAAAAGGATCCAAAGTGTCAACATCCCTAACTTATGCCTCTGACTGACCTCACACGACGTTCGTATTCTTTAACGAATAAAATATCGAACTTAGAAAGTCGTTTGTGCTTAAATTGAAAAGTTTACAAAGCATAAGGGTTGAATGTGTCAACATGTTTAAAGTTACCTCTGAGTGACCTTTTAACATTTCTGAGACTTTGTAATACTTCCTTATACTTCCATGAATATTGAATAATAAATTCGTTGAGTTTCGATGCACGTAAATGAACAAAGTGGTAATCCCAAGTAATAAGTGTCAAATGCGTCAACATTGCTTTTCAAGACCATTCGGGTGACCTCGTATCTAACCGAGAGCTTATTGATAAATGTTTAAAGACTCAAGACCCTTAAAAGTTAAGTTAGGGGGTTAAAAGTGCAATAAACGAAAGTTAAATCAAGTTTAGAAGGACCAGGGACCAAAACAGCAATTTCTGAAAGTTGGTTTCCAGTCAAACAAGAGCCAAACGGCCCGCGTAAGACTCTTAAAGAGTCTACGTGGCCCGCGTGAGCAGTACCAGTGACCAAAATGTGGACAGGTGCATGTCCAGCCAGTTCCATCGCCTTTGCATGCTTGTTTTCGATTCCAGGGACTAAGCCAACAGATTTTCATGCATAGGGGACACCTGGAAACATCAGGGATCATTTGTAGGGGCATGTGGATCAATCTTGAAGCTCTAGAAATCCTATATAACGGCTCTTGTATTCACTTGTTCTTTTGCACAATTCATATTTCTTCATATTGCTTTCTCTGGAGCTTCCTGGAGTTCAAGCAAGTTTTCTTAAGTTCCAAATTCGTGCTAAGGATCATTGTAAGTGTTCTTAGCTCCTTAAGTACAAGTTTTATTAGTCTAATGACCAAAAGTCAAAGCCATCATAATTAAGCTTTGACTTAGTGATTAATCACTAATGGTTCAGCCACTATTCGAATTGAAAGTGACTATGAGTTGGTAATTATGTAGGTAATAAACCCTTAAAAGGGCACCTACTGATTTCCACTCTAACTTGGTCAATTGTCGGGTCAAACTTAATATTAAAAAGTCAACAGAAGCTATTTTTGCAAATAAATTCATAACTTGCAATGCATAGGTTATGGAACATGTTTTAACATTAAAATAACTTGGTAAATTATATAAGAACATGTCTAGGCAAGTTCAACCCGACAATTTTGAGTTTAGGATCGGTTCGGAACCGAAAGTCGCAAAAGTAGACTTTTGCTTTGACTTTCAGTTCTGACCCGATTTAGCTTAGTTTAGATATGCCTTAGGGTTCCTTTAGGACCAGGTTATAGGTTAGTATAACCCTATGAGGTTATACAACTTGGTTCCTGTTTAATCCTAGTTCATTGCATGTTTCCGTTAATTGCTTAAAAGTTGACCATTATGCCCTTTTGATATAAAAACAAGATTTTTGAAAATGTGAGAGGACAAAAACCTTTATTACTGATTTATAAGCATGTCCTAAAAATTTGACATCAGTTTGTGGTCTAAATTAGGAGTTATGCTCGATATTGTAAATACAAAGTTTTTTGTTAATTAAACGGCATTTTTGGCATAAAACCCATTTAAACCCAAATTTTGATACTAAACTTTCTACCCACTGATGTAATATAATATTTAGGGATTTTTGGAAATTTTTATTAAATTTTAAACTGATCATAACATAGGGTTCTTGCATTGATTCGGTAATTGACAGTTATGCCCTTTTTGCTAATAAAATGAGTTTTATACATCCTTTACATATCAAATCTTTCTCTACTGATTTTATACATCAAATAAATTATTTTAAACAGTAGAGGCTGACCAAAATCTCAGATTTCCTTAATTAACCTGAATATCGTCAAATACCGACTTTTATGCGATTTAGGCGCATAGTATGGTTTAAAACCACATTACGTACCTAAGACTTGTTACCTACGGATGTTATGAATAAATTTTTATACTTTAACAGTAAGTAAAAGTTTTGAACTCAGATTTCCAAATTTAACCCTTAAAGCTTATGTGAAATGACCAAAATGCCCCTTCGGTGCATAGTTTGGTCATAAATGATAAATTTCACATATGTACAATATCTTACTGATATAACTTATTAAAATAAATATTTTTACTGATCATTTTAGTCCAGAACCTCAGATTATTATTTAACCTCTTTGATAACATTTAAAATGACCAAAATACCCCTACGGGGTTTAAGTTGATTTTAAATTCGTTTTGGGCATAATGGAAGGTATCCTACTGATATCATAACACATTTTAAGCATATTAACTTAGGAAACCTATTCATGACTCATTTGGTTACCCGTTATGCATTTTTCGCGTTCGGTGCGGTTTATGTAACTAGTTTACATAAATTGACCGAAACGGGACAAACCTTATCATTTTTGCTTCAAAATCCAGAATGTGTTTAGTTTACCCATATTATAAAGTCTTCATACTTGTCGGGTCTAAATCACATTCTAATCCGGTCTTCGCTTAATCTTGCGTTTTGAACCGTAAACCTTTAATTAAAACTAACCGGTCTAAGTTTAGACTCAAATAAGACCCGTTAGGAATCTAATAGGTTATTAAAACCTTCGTTTCCAGATTTAGGAGCCCAGTAAAAGATATTTGCACTTGCTGATTGTTATATGGCTGAGTTGAATTTGTATTTTTGCTCAAGTAAATACTTTTAACTTGTTTTCCCTTATACGGGCTTGGGGTACGGTATTTATAAATACCGCTTAGTCGGGCATTGAATTTTTAATCGAATAATGGTTAAATCATTTAGATAACCCGTTTAATCTGTTTTGTTTATTTTAAGCCTTTGGGGGGTTAATGACCATGTCCTGGATATCATCGGCTCATTCATTGAAATGGCCACGACTTAAGCATGGGTTGTAGGCATACACCTGCCGGTGCGTATGTAAAAATGATATACCCGCTTGTTCAAGAATAACTCGCCATGGGTTATATTATGTGGTGTGTCTATTAATCTTTAATTCGGTATTCTAACCCGGGCTACTGAACGTATAACAAACATATAATTCTTTTACAAGATTATTTTTAAATAATTATCCCAAGTTATAAAAGAATATTTGTGCCTTGTGCATTTAAATCAATTTTCTTAAACGCTTTTCAAAAGAGTCGGTTAATTGTATTTACCAGTGTAAACTGACGTATTTTCCAAAAAGGTTAAGTGCAGGTACTAAGCGAAATGGGCTGGCTACTCCTAGTATCAAATAAAGAGTCTTGCAAGCTTTTGATGCTTAAATCTGTTGAACAATATTTCTTTTTATCTTTGATCCGCCTGTGGATCTTTTTACAACCCGTTGTGTAATACTTTATGTTACTTTCGAACCGGTTTGTAATATTTTTACTTTAGACTTCCGTTGTGCATTGAACTGTGATAAATTGACTATGATGATATCAACTACGTCACGATACTCCCCACCGGGCCCACCGGTAATACGTGGAAATATCGGGGTGTGACAGGTTGGTATCAGAGCCAACATTGAGTGAATTAAACACTAGCCTTTTGTGTTTAATCTCAATGAAACAGTTGCACATTCCTTGACTTCCGAGTCTAGGCAAAGGACTTAGGACTAATCCTAATCTTTTATTTTGTCCTTTATTGTTTTCCTTTGTTGTTTCTTTTGTTTGTTTTGACAGGAATAAGAAAATGCCGTCGCGTATCCGAGGACAAGGTAGAGGCAGAAAAGCCCCAATTTTCACCAGTCATGACCATGAGGCCGGGCCACCACACCGGCGAACTCCTTCAGTAACTATGAGCACTAGTCCTCAAGAAGACTGGAGGACATATTTGGAACCCGCGAGGCGTTCTGTCTCGCTAAGCTCTTCGCCCTCGTATCACCACTCCTTTGGGCCACAGTCAGAAAACGAGCCCAATGATTCTCGCCACTCCTACTTGCCATTGCAGAGGTCGGGTTCACACCGCGCCTTTCAGGACCCGACCCCGTACTTTCAGAGCCGGTTCAACCCGGCGGACGTGAGCGAAGAACCAATGGGCTATAACCCATTGGCACCTAAAGACCACTTTCCTGGAGCCCAGGATATGGATATGGAAGAGGATCCAGATCCAGAGCCTACCGAGCCACCAACTGGGACGCCCACGCATCCCATAGAGATTTCAGATGGATCGTCCTTTCACGGTTCACCATATCGGGGCCCAGACAGCTTTGCGGAAAGGTGGGCCACCTACCCCTGGGAGTTTACCCCTCCTTTCAACCCACCTCAGCAGCAGCAGCAGGATCCCTCTGAGGATTCGCGTTTTCAGGCGGTTACACCACCGCCACCGCCGTCGCCATAGCAGCAACCGCCTCCGGAGCCAATGAGGCGGAGAAGATCAGGAGCACGGATGTCCGTGCGAGGGGGATTCCACTTCAGCACCCCCAACACTCGAGTAGCAGTCATTACCCGCCACTGTATGAAGACCCGCAGATGGGTGGGCCTTCAAACCCAATTTTCGAGGTCGACTCTCCGCCAGTCGCACCACCACCAGCACCACAGATGGGTTTTGATAACCCAATTCCTTCATACACTGGTGCAGCGGCGTATAACCCTTTTAAGCAGCCAGCCTATTCTGGCTACAACTACTACAATGCCCCTGATGTTGACCCATATCTTGTAGTGGCAAACTACAATGCTCTTCATCCTGAAGGGCCCTACGCACCTTCCTACCAGACTGGATACCCAGCATATGGGTATCAATACCCACCACCTCCTTAACCTCTGCAGCAGCAGCAACCGCAGCCGCCGCCGATCCAACCACCGCAGCAGTAGGAGTTCCTTCAAAGGTTGAACCAGGTGGAACGGGATGTTCAGGTGGAGCGTAGAAGCCGTCGGGTCTACTTAAGGGTTCTGCTGATTTAATCAAGGGGAAGAACAGAAGGGATTATTGAAATTCCTTATTTGGTTGTTTTGTAACTTTAATTTTCAATTAAGTCCCTGTGTGGACATTTATTTATGTAACTAGTCCCTGCGAGGACTTGTATTTTCATTTTAGCCCCTGCGTGGGCAAGTTATTTATGTAAAAGTCCCGTTTAGGGCATCTATGTACTTCTTTTAAGTTTAATGGAATGTTTTAGTTTAAATTTCATTTATGCATGAATATAATATATGAAATAAATAAAAATATCATTCCTTTTTATAATTAATCTGCCATTTTATATTAAACAAAATCTTAAAGGCAAAACCTAGCCCATGTGTCATCTTAAGACAGGGCCATGATGGTAGTTCCTTATTAAGATTCAAATCCTTGTTAACATCTGAAAATATGTTAACACTCCTGGCAAATGTGATTCGATAAAATCACACAAGTCATCCTTATACTGGATTCTTCTAATTCCCTTTCTTTCTTTATTTATTATTTAAACATCCATTAGTGATGAAGTGCCTACGGGCCATATTTATTGTCCTTTGAGACAAAAAGACAGTTGTAGTCTACGACTCCCTGTCAAGAAAAGGTGATGAACTATGTTCAAGCCTTAATGCTTTGACCCTATAAGATCATGGCTTATAATTTAAGAATGTCCTTGTGACTTGGCCTTTTGTGCGATTATAATATTTTAATGAATTATAACTGAGGATTAATTATAATGAAAATCCTGAAAATATATGTGACTAAAAAAATTAACCATTATGGTTTATTGAAACCATGGTTAATAAATCATCAAGAATGATGATTCTGTTATAGACTTCTGAATAAATAATTGTCATTATTTTATGTAGCAATCAAGCTACATGGCAGAATCAGAAGAAGTCAACAGTCATCCGAGGGAGAATCATGATACTACCAGAATCAACGTAACTGATGTGGATCTTCAAGCATTGATTGACAATGCTGTTACTAAAGCCATGGACAGGCAGTTTAGAGAATCAAGTGGTACTAGGAGCAAGACCCTATCTGTACCTCATCCAAAACCACCCTCTAAGACTCACATATCTCAGAAGGACGAATCTCATCATTCGTCAAATCAGAGAAGTGTTCCGTCTAGACAGGTTGTGCCCAGTCAGGAGCCTCGGGTTAAAACCTGTTCTTACAAGTATTTTATTTCCTGTAAGCCCAGAGACTTCACAGGGGGGAAAGGAGCCATCGATTGTATGACTTGGCTCGACGAGATGGATACCGTGGTTGATATCAGTGGTTGTGCTGATAAGGATATTGTGAAGTTCGTGTCGCAATCATTCAAAGGTGAAGCTCTAGCTTGGTGGAGGTCACTGATCCAAGCTACAGGAAAGATCCTGTTGTATAATCTGACTTGGGATTAGTTCGTTACGTTAATCAAAGAAAATTACTGTCCTCAACATGAAGTTGAGAAAATCGAGACCGATTTCTTGACATTGGTTATGAAGAACTTAGACTGTCAGGCATATCTCACGAGCTTCAACACTATGTCAGGATTGGTTCCATACTTGGTCACATCGGAACCAAAACGCATAGCTCGTTTATTGGAGGTTTAGCTCCGGAGATTAAAGCAAGTGTGAAAGCGTCTAGACCTACCACTTTCAGGTCGGTGGCTGATTTGTCATTATCTCTTACCCTCGATGCGGTCAGGCAGAGATCGTTTAGGAATTCCGATGAGGGGAAAAGGAAACGTGAGGATGAGAACTCACGTCGTTATGATAAGAAACATAAGGGGAACTCTGAGAACAAGTAGGGTTCTGGGTTCAACAAGGATAACCAACAGTCGGGTGAGAAGCCCAAATGCAAGACCTGCAAGAAGCGCCATCTAGGGAAATGCAGGTTCGAATCAAAATCCCAATCACAGCCCAGAGCTTATGGGATCTGCAAATCAAGTGAGCATAAAACATTGGATTGCAAGAAGATAAAGGATGCGACTTGTTACAACTGTAACGAGAAGGGGCATATCAAGTCCAACTGCCCAAAGTATGCCAAGAAACCTGAAGAAGGTAAAAAGACCAATGCTCGGGTCTTTCAAATGAATGCACAAGAAGCGGTTCAGAATGACAACGTTATAACAGGTACCTTTATTATCAATGATGTTTATGCAAGGGTATTGTTTGATTCGGGTGTAGATAAGTCGTTTTTGGATAATAAATTTTGTAACCTTGTTAGAAGCCTTAGCATAAAATATGAAGTAGAATTAGCCGATGGTACCATAGAAACTGCTTCAACAGTGTTAGATGGATGTTCTATCTCCATTAGGAACCACTCTTTTCCACTGTCTTTGCTTCCATTGAAATTAGTTGGATTCGACATAGTAATAGGCATGGATTGGTTATCTTCTAATCAAGCCCAGATTGTTTGTGATAAGAAGCAAGTGGTTATTAAAACTCCTCATGGTGAGCCACTCGCGATACAAGGAGATACGCAGTATGGGTTGCCTAAGCAAGTGTCTATGCTTAAGGCATCAAGGTGTATGAAGAAAGGTTATGTCATTTATATGACACAGGTAACCATTGATGAACCAAAGCCCAAGGTTGAAGACATCCCTGTTATCTCTGAATATCTAGAGGTATTTCCTGAAGAGCTACCTGGTTTACCCCTAGATAGGCAAGTGGAGTTCAGAATTGACATTATTCCTGGAGCAGCACCTGTTGCAAGAGCACCTTACAGGTTGGCACCGACTGAGATGAAAGAGTTAAGGACTCAGTTAGATGATTTGTTGGCAAAAGGTTTTATTCAACCTAGCTCATCTCCTTGGGGAGCACCTATTCTGTTTGTGAAGAAGAAGGATGGATCGATGCGTCTATGCATCGATTATCGCGAGCTAAACAAGGTTACAATCAAGAACAGATATCCATTGCCCAGGATCGACGATCTGTTCGATCAACTGCAAGGGGTAAGTTACTTCTCCAAGATTGACTTAAGATCAGATTACCATCTGCTGAAGGTCAGAGATGAAGATGTGCATAAGACTGCGTTCAGGACTCGTTATGGTCACTACGAGTTCTTGGTGATGCCTTTTGGGCTCACTAATGCACCAGCAGCGTTCATGGACCTCATGAATCGCGTTTGTAAACCCTACTTGGACAAGTTTGTCATCGTCTTCATTGATGACATTCTTATTTACTCAAATAATCAAGCCGAACATGAAAAGCACCTTCGATGTATCCTTAAACTTCTTCAGCAAGAAAAGCTCTACGCCAAGTTTTCAAAATGTGAGTTTTGGCTTCGTGAAGTCCAACTTCTTGGACATGTTGTAAGTGAGCGTGGTATCCAAGTAGATCCCGCTAAGATTGAAGTTATCATGAATTGGCAAGAACCGAAGACGCCTACAGAAATTCACAGCTTCTTGGGTCTGGCAGGATATTATATGCGTTTTATTGAAAATTTCTCAAGGATTGCAGTACCCCTAACTTCATTGACTCGCAAAAATATAAAGTTTGATTGGGGTCCTAAGCAGCAAGAATCCTTTGATATTCTTAAACAAAAGTTGAGCAATGCACCTGTGTTGACATTGCCAGAAGGAATTGAAGAGTTTGTGGTTTATTATGACGCATCGCACACAGGTATGGGATGTGTGCTTATGCAGAAGGGCATAGTTATTGCCTATGCTTCCCGACAATTAAAGGTGCACGAAAAGAATTACACTGCCCACAATTTGGAATTGGGTTCCGTTGTGTTTGCACTAAAACTTTGGAGGCATTATTTATATGGTACCAAATGTGTGATCTATTCTGATCATAAAAGCCTTCAGCATCTGTTCAACCAGAAGGATCTGAACATGAGACAGCGTCGATGGATGGAGACACTAAATGATTATGATTATGAAATCCGATATCATCCAGGCAAGGCGAATGTAGTCGCTGATTCTCTAAGCAGGAAGGAACGGGTTAAGACCATTAGAATCAATGCCAAGAGAATTGAATTGAAGAACAGTTTGAATGAAAGGTTGTTAGCCGCTCAAATGGAAGCTGTGTTAGAATCTAACTATCCAAATGAAAAGTTGGGTGTAACTGCTGAACAGTTATCATATGGCAAGGATGGAATACTAAGATTGAATGGACGAATATGGGTTCCAATCTATGGAGGACTTAGAGACGTTATTCTTCAAGAAGCCCATAGCTCCAAATATTCTGTTCATACTGGTAGTGATAAGATGTATCAGGATTTAAAGGCAAATTACTGGTGGATAGGTTTGAAGAAATCTATAGCCACTTATGTGGCCAAATGTTTGACGTGCGCGCAAGTTAAAGCCGAACACCAGAAGCCGTCAGGTTTGCTGCAAGAGCCTGAACTTCCCACCTGGAAGTGGGAAATGGTAACTATGGATTTTATCACTAAGTTACCAAGAACGAAGCGAGGAAATGATATTATTTGGGTTATAGTCGATAGGTTGACTAAGTCAGCCCACTTCTTACCTATTAAGGAAACTCACAGGTCCAACAAATTAGCTTAGCTGTACGTGGATGAGATTGTATCTCTTCACGGAGTGCCAGTGTCTATCATCTCTAATAGGGATACGAGATATACATCGCATTTTTGGAAAAGCTTTCAACAATCCCTAGGCACTCAATTAAACTTCAGCACTGCATATCATCCTCAGACGGATGGTCAAAGCGAACGTACGATACAAACACTCGAAGATATGCTACGAGCTTGTGTTACTGATTTAGGTGGAAGTTGGGATGATCATCTTCCGTTGATTGAATTTTCGTATAATAATAGCTATCATTCGAGTATTCAAGCTGCACCTTTCGAAGCTTTGTAAGGAAGGAAATGCAGAACGCCAGTTTGTTGGGCGGAAGTTGGAGATGTCCAACTAACAGGACCTGATATAGTCCTGGAGACAACAGATAAGATTGTGCAGATACGTGATCGTCTCAAAGCTGCCAGGGGTAGGCTGAAAAGCTACGCAGATAAAACGCGTAAACCTCTGAAATTCGAGGTAGGCGACAAAGTGTTACTTAAGGTATCACCCTGGAAAGGGGTGATGCGATTTGGCAAGAAAGGCAAGCTAAGCTGATGTAGCGCGTGATACGGAAACGAAGATCAAACACGTTGATTCTAAGAATACCCGTGTGTTCTTCCCCAACCCCCAAATTGCAACCCAAAGGCCACGGAATTTGAAGTGAAAAATTCAATAATTTCAAAAATCAATTCTGATCATTCATATTACTAGAGGGACATATAAATAGAAACCGAAATTCGAAATGGGCCTAAAAAAGATAACGGGCCAAACACACGGCCTAAAAGAAAATGCCCAAAATAGTCCAAAAATCATAAAAATGCAAATAAGTAATAGAAATAAGTGTTTTTTCAGTCGGACGATGACCCAAACCGCCAAAGGCGTTTGCAGCAAAATGGAGCTCGTTCACACGGTCGTTTCGCCTGGTCACACGCCTAAAACGGACCCCTGTAGCCCAAGTTAGAGCCATTTTAGTGAAGCCCCTTTTGTTACACGGTCTTGGGCCTCCAAATACAAAATAGCCCGTTCCTCCACACTTGGGCCTGCATCATAAGCCCAAGATACATAAGACTATTCGAGATCATCGAATGTGTCGGAACAGTGGCTTACAAGCTAAACCTACCTGAAGAGCTCAGTGGAATCCATAATGTATTTCACATCTGCAACTTAAAGAAATGTCTAGCCGATGAATCGCTAGCCATGTCACATAAGGATGTGCATATTGATGAGAGCTTAAAGTTTGTTGAAAAACCTTTGTCGATCGAAGATCGACAGGTTAAGAACCTTCGAAGGAAGCATGTTCTGACACCTGGGTCACTGCGACCATCAAAAAAATACCAAACCAATGAAATATTGTATTTCATACTTAGGATTTGTACAAATATGTGTATCATTTGCACATATCAATTCTTGTTCAATTTCAAACTCTATGTCGCTTTCTGGAGAGTTATACGCAAACTGGTGCGTAAACATAATCAGTTTAATGCGACAAATACTCCGGAACATCAACATATACTTAACATACCTTAAATAACCTTTACATAACTTGGAAATAAGTTTTGAAGGCTTTGGTATGTCAAAAAAAAGTTAATTCGCTTACAGGGACTAAACTTGACAAACTACGAAAGTATGCCAATTTGAACTGTAACGAACATTCCGGAACATGACCATAAGTTAAACATACCATAAATATCCTTTACATAGCTTAGAAATAGGCTTTGAGGGCTTCGGTGTGCTAAAATAAACTTTTGGGTCATTCAGGGACTAAAAGCGTCAAAAAGTGCACAAGTTTGCATTTTCGCGCATAACATACGTTCTGAATACATCCGGACATCCAAAAATTTATGTAAGCACTAAAATATTTTATTTTAGTGTTTGGCATAAGAAAAATCCATTCGTCGCGTCATTTGGATCGTTTTTCGCGCTTATGCGCATTCCGTGGTAATTAAGCGAACATCGCGATCGTATGACCAAACGAACTGACATCCGACATATTTTTGAGCATGTTTCATGTCCACAATGTTTAGGCATCATTTTAGGGCCTTAAAGTTGGCTTAACGGGCCTTAAACGTGTCGGAAATGGCTTAAATACGTAACATGGACCAAAACTGTCATTTATGAAAGTTGGTTTCTGACCAGTCAGGCCAGGCGGCCCACGTAAGATTAGTGAGTCCTCTTATGCGGCCCGCGTCAGACTCCCAGATTAGATAAGATCAATTTAACAGCAGATTACAGCTGTTAAGCTCCCAACCACACACCCACACTTGCCCTTTCAGTTCATGAGGGACCATTTTTAGTCACCACAACATTCCAACAAGTGTACGCACGAGATTCAATCACGTTATTCAAGAAACAATCTTAACGGGTCGAGAAACACTATAAATACCCAACCCCCCTTCCATTCAAAACCCACCAAATCTGATCAAAATGCTCTAAGTTGAGGCCTTTGCTTCATACCTGAGCTATTCGATCACGATTTGCTTGCGGGGACCCTTTGTAAGTGTTCCTTCGTTCTTTTATTGCTTTTCGAGTCCGAAAGTCAAACTATGTTTGACTTTCGGCGTTGATCAGTCAATGGTCAACGCGAAGTTCGTTTGAACTTCATAACGTGATCGTAATCACGATGGTTATAGTCCCTAGTGGCTATACCTACTGATTACCACGTTATCTAGGCTCAGTGACGAGTCGTAGTTTCGGCCAAAATGCGCATTCTTGCGTATTTTGTAACCAAACTACTCTTAGGTATCAAAACCGTTTGTTTTGATACCAAACCTGTTTTCTAAACTTAGTTAAGCATGTTTTAACATGCTTAGCTCGTCACTTTTAGTTTAGTGCTTATATAGGGTCGTAAGGTAAGCGATCAAAACAATCGCTTATACTTTCGAACCCGAGCCGTTTGGTCGATCATTAGGATCCGACCAAACACATTAGGTGACCAAAGTATACAGGGAATAACCTTCCGAGGTTATACCTTATGGTCACGACGTTACTTAGTTGTATGATAGGTGGGTTATATGCCTTAGGTAAATTACCAAAATACCCCTTTGACACCAAAATTCATTTTAAGCATATGTAACATAACTTTTAGTATCTAAACTGATTTAGCAACAATATTAGACATGTTAAGGCATATTTTACTTATCATAGGGCTAGTTAGGCGTTCCGAACGCGTTTTACGCGAACGACGCGTTAAAGTAGCATAAGCTACCTAAACAGGTCGTAAGCACTTAGGTTAGGTTTCATTTTAGTATGTAGGCCTTGTTAAACCATACTACATGAGTTCCCATACTCATTTGGTTTACGAGCCCTCATTCTATCCGATCCTCCGACATAGGTCCGGTTTATTAACATAGTTACCTATACTAGGTGCCGGTTGATTCCGTGATCTCTAGCATTGCTTGGTGGTTATCTTAGGACTTCTGAGCAATCTCATGTGAGTACATAGACCCCTCTTTTACTGTTTTCCAAACATTTTGGGGTGGAACACATGTGCCTACTTGTTACTTTCATGCTTTCCTGTTTTCACATCATATACTTGCTATGTTCATTAGTACAATTATAGTACATGATTTCATTGTGTTCATGCTATGTATGTCCATTGTGTGCATACTTAGTACATTGTTTTACATTACATTTCATGCTATGTATGTCCATTGTGTGCATACTCAGTACATTGTTTTACATTACATTTCATGCTATGTATGTCCATTGTGTGCATACTTAGTACATCGTTTTACATTACATTTCATGCTATGTATGCCCATTGTGTGCATACTTAGTACAGTTGTTTTCATCACATGCTTACATTTTGGTATGACATTTGGGTTGTTTACAATGGAACAATACATTCATTAACATTAGCTACGCCGTTCGTTAGTAGGTAGTGGTACCATAGGAATTGACAACTCCCGTTCCGGACATCCTGGGTAGGTTTGGATGAAAGGAATGACCGAATTCGATACACATAACTTAGATAAACCTTTAATTTGTTTAAGGGTTATAGCCACATTCTCAAGGCTTGGATGTATGCATTTTCACAATACCGCATAGATGTTTATATCAGTATAGCATGCATTTGTTCCACAAAACATAGCTTTGATTTAAACCATATTTTACTTCAATACTTTGTTTTTGTGCATATGGTTTAGTTGATATATTTCACTAGCCATACATATCATTTTGGGTTACACATTACATGATTTACATTTGACACATAAACATTATTGACATTGGTTACACATTACATGATTTACATGACATATAAACATTATTGACATTGGTTATACATTACATGACTTACATCTTGACATAAACATTTTGACATATTATTCAATACATTTGGCAATTGGTTTAAACATAAACATCTTACGTTGTTGGTTTGGTTTGAGTAAGTGATTTAAGTAACGAGGCGTGTGTAATATGATACAAGCATGGTGGATACACCGCTGGTACTTCCTATATATAAGTGATTGTATGGTATTACATATCGTAGCGTTATTTGAATCATTTCAATTTGGACATATAACATTTTATACAAATAACATACTTTTCACAAAACATTAATTTACAAACAATTTATTTTATACAAACTCATTTTACATGGTTATTCATTTAACCATACATTATTCTCTTATTTATACATATCATCTGATCTTATCGTTTTTCAAATGATTTACAAGACAAAGCAAATTACAAGGTTCATGACTAAACATTTTCTCAAACATAAGTCATGAATTCTGTTTTCACAAAACCTATGTATCTCACAGGCATTTTTATGCCGACGTACCTATTTTCACATGTGTTTTCAGGAGATGATGCATAAGACTTATCAAGATACACATAGGCGGACTTGGGCCTTAGTGACAATAAAAGATGCAAGACTAGTTATTTATGTTATGTTTCTTTGATTGTCAAGACATTGTAACTCTTTTAATCAATAAAACAATATTTCAATTTCCATGTGTTATGAAACAATGATTCTGTTACAACACTCCCCGACGTTTCCCCCACGTTTTGTTGTTTTACGTGGTCGGTGTGTGACAGAAAAGTTGGTATCAGAGCTCATGGTTATAGGGAATTAGGTTATTAGTAATACTTTGACCTAGTCTATAACCTTCCTAGGACCCTAATGCGAGTTTACTTGCGTTTAGTCATAAAACAATACTGTCACCTATCCTTAGGCGACAACCACAACAAGAACATAAATTTCAAAACCGCTTTGAAAACTAATCATCTGTTCAAGGAAGATTAATTACTAGGTTTTGAACCCTCTATTGTAAGGTTTTGAACCCTCTAAGTTTTCAAATCTCGTCAAAGTTTGGGTCTTATAATGTGAACACGTGCAAACTGGAAGAGTGAATGCCTGTACCCTGAGTTTTCTGTCGAAGGCTAGAGTGTTCGTAAAAATCCACAGTATCGGACCAGTCACTCTTACGTGGGAACTCTTGGGGTGAGTGTTCACTTATAGGCGAGCATGTCTTCAGTGATACATTAATATGACCTGTTTACTTTGATTAGTCACCGTCTCATTTGTTTACCTTAAGTAACAAACAAATGATCACAATTTTCATGCGTTACCATTCTGTTTTGATTATCCAATAACCTTTCACTTATTTCTTCCTATTTCTTTCATTTCCTTCTAGAATGTCTCTTCCTCTCAGCAACGGTCAAATGTCCGAGCAAACAGCCAAATTTGCCCAGAGAATAAGCGAAGTAGTCCTGAAGACTGTTGAGTTAGCTACTGCCATGTATCGTCTCCAGGATGAAGCCACTCAAGAGTCACCAAGACAGGCAGGACCTAGTCAGGTGACAGCACCACCAGCCAAGAAACCAATCGAGGAATCAAAGACCATGGATGAACGATCCCCTAAGAAGTCAAAGAAGCGAAAGGCTTCTCAGAACTTCGCCGTGGTCGCTCACAATGGTCAAGCCGTCCCCAACCAACCAGCTCAACCCCCTGCTAGGAAGCCATACAATGGAACTGCACCCTTGTGCAACCAATGTAACCTTCATCATCATGCTAGGGTGAGGTACCGCAAATGCCAGATTTGTGGACTTATAGGTCATACAGCAAGGGTTTGCCCAACTGCAGCTGTACTAAATCAAGCTGGCGACACTCCTGCTCAAGCTCGTTTCTCACGAGGGTCTTGCTACAACTGTGGCGAGATGGGCCATTTCCAAAGGGAATGCCCAAAGCTTGCTAATGCAAATCTGACCCACGGATGAGCAGTTGGCTGAGTAGAAGATGTTGCTATCTTATGCTTTTGTTTCTTTCGTTTTCTAGTAATGTGAAACAATATGTCTTGTTCATAAATAAAAGTTGTTGTTCGCAATTCTGATATACAAGTATAGTTACATGTGTATATGGCATTTCCCTATAATACCTACATTAAGGAACTATGTTCCTTACAAACTACTTTTGCGAATTTCTCATTTTTGTGTCCACTCATGATTCCCTCGAAAAATTTTAAAGTACTCATTTCATTCCAGGAGACGAAGTACAAGAAATAAAGGGAAATTATGAGTAATCGTGCTTTCTGCACATCTGTGCCTTTGAATCCTTGGTTAGATAACTAAGGGTATTTTCAAATCTCATACCCATTACGTTTTGATTTTTCAACATACACAGTACAAGTATTTTCAAAAACAATCTTCATGATCTCAAAACATTTCATATAGTTTGAAAACAATTTTTTTCAAATGCATTGTCTATGTTATTTCAAAAACATTGGCTATGTTTTCAAAAACAACCTTCATAATTTCAAAATGTTTCATATAGTCTGAAAACAATATTAACACAGTACAGTTTCTTATCAAGTGCATGATTTCGAAAAGCATCATTCATGTTTTTCAAAAACCTTATACATAATTTCAAAATTCATCTCGCATGATTTTAAAACATTTTTATAAATATACTTACCTAGTACACCTACTTTATGATTTCAAAAGTATTATATATAAGGTTTCAAAAACATTGAACACATTTTTTTTAGAACCCCATGCATAGTTTTCAAAAGTATTTTTCCTCATACCTTGACTTAACTTTCAGATTCTGCTTCATATGTCGCCTTGACATATCTAGCATCTCAACTTCATAAGCATTTTTACTTCATGTTTTGACTTAAGCACATCCAGTAAAAGGTTTCAAAACAGGTTTCAAAACATCTTCAACTTCTAAAATCCATATGGGATCTTTTTATCTTCACATTTAGACCCTTGTGGATGATTATCATTCAAATCAGAATCCTTAATTGGATTCCTTTTGTACCTAAATTCGAACATTTCGGTTCCTTATAATCGAAATCGAATTTTTCTTTTAAAAATCTTTCTATCTTTATAGTTAGATTCTTGATAATGTTTAAAGTACCAAATGAAATCCAAGGAATGGATTCCTAGTGTGCTTTAAATACATGTGCTCTGTTAGCAGAACAAACTTCTAGTTAAACAATTTTGTGCTTATGTGACTATGTGTTTATTCATCTTATGTTTTCTTTTATGCATTTTGTGTTTTTATACTCTGGATATTCGTTATCCAAATCCTCGCAGGATCTTTCATATCTCCATATGAGGGATTCGTAGCAGGATAGTCAAAAGGTACTACCTTAAATCCTTAATGGGCTTCTATGTAATAGTTAAGACCCTTGGATTATATAGTACCACTCCATGATTCATAAGAGACCCTTTTAGTGGTCTAGTCAAAAAGATTGATTCGGAATCTGGTTAAGAACGACATCTAGTGATGTAGCTGAATAGACTCCTTGATAGTCTATTTAGATCATTTATTGATTTAATTAAAAGGACTCTATGGTGGTCTAGTCACACTCATCACAAGTTTGTTCATTTGGTTTTCCCCTACACATTATAAAATAGACTGTGTAAACTACGCAAGGAATTGTCTAATTATGGACGCGTACATAATTATGAAATTTAGTGCACAGAAACCCAGTAAGATTTATTATGTGTAAGAACCGATAGCGACAACAATAACAAAATGAGAACGATGTAATGGAGGTACGGTGGACGCACCAATGACGCTTCATATACTTGTATATAAGTATCCCTCTTACATTGCAATCATGATGTTATTAAAGTTACTAGAAGTTCAGAACCCTAACCAATGTTGTTCGATCTTTTCAGCTTCATGTTTCAAGCTCTCACAAGTTTCCTCTAAATAAATTTCGGGACGAAATTTCCTAAAGTAGGGGAGACTGTGACACCTGGGTCACTGCGACCATCAAACAAATACCAAACCAATGAAATATTGTATTTCATACTTGGGATTTGTACAAATATGTGTATCATTTGCACATATCAATTCTTGTTCAATTTCAAACTCTATATCGCTTTCTGGAGAGTTATACGCAAACTGGTGCGTAAACGTAATCAGTTTAATGTGACAAATACTCCAGAACATCAACATATACTTAACATACCTTAAATAACCTTTACATAACTTAGAAATAAGTTTTGAAGGCTTTGGTATGTCAAAAACAAGTTAATTCGCTTACAGGGACTAAACTTGACAAACTACGAAAGTATGCCAATTTGAACTGTAACGAACATTCCGGAACATGACCATAAGTTAAACATACCATAAATATCCTTTACATCGCGATCGTACGACCAAACGAACTGACATCCGACATATTTTTGAGCATGTTTCATGTCCACAATGTTTAGGCATCATTTTAGGGCCTTAAAGTTGGCTTAACGGGCCTTAAACGTGTCGGAAATGGCTTAAATACGTAACAGAGACCAAAACTATCATTTATGAAAGTTGGTTTCTGACCAGTCAGGCCAGGCGGCCCGCGTAAGATTAGTGAGTCCTCTTACGCGGCCCGCGTCAGACTCCCAGATCAGATAAGATCAATTTAACAGCAGATTACAGCTGTTAACCTCCCAACCACACACCCACACTTGCCCTTTCAGTTCATGAGGGGCCATTTTTAGTCACCACAACATTCCAACAAGTGTACGCACGAGATTCAATCACGTTATTCAAGAAACAATCTTAACGGGTCGAGAAACACTATAAATACCCAACCCCCCTTCCATTCAAAACCCACCAAATCTGATCAAAATGCTCTAAGTTGAGGCCTTTGCTTCATACCTGAGCTATTCAATCACGATTTGCTTGCGGGGACCCTTTGTAAGTGTTCCTTCGTTCTTTTATTGCTTTTCGAGTCCGAAAGTCAAACTATGTTTGACTTTCGGCGTTGATCAGTCAATGGTCAACGCGAAGTTCGTTTGAACTTCATAACGTGATCGTAATCACGATGGTTATAGTCCCTAGTGGCTATACCTACTGATTACCACGTTATCTAGGCTCAGTGACGAGTCGTAGTTTCGGCCAAAATGCGCATTCTTGCGTATTTTGTAACCAAACTACTCTTAGGTATCAAAACCGTTTGTTTTGATACCAAACCTGTTTTCTAAACTTAGTTAAGCATGTTTTAACATGCTTAGCTCGTCACTTTTAGTTTAGTGCTTATATAGGGTCGTAAGGTAAGCGATCAAAACAATCGCTTATACTTTCGAACCCGAGCCGTTTGGTCGATCATTAGGATCTGACCAAACACATTAGGTGACCAAAGTATACAGGGAATAACCTTCCGAGGTTATACCTTATGGTCACGACGTTACTTAGTTGTTTGATAGGTGGGTTATATGCCTTAGGTAAATTACCAAAATACCCCTTTGACACCAAAATTCATTTTAAGCATATGTAACATAACTTTTAGTATCTAAACTGATTTAGCAACAATATTAGACATGTTAAGGCATATTTTACTTATCATAGGGCTAGTTAGGCGTTCCGAACGCGTTTTACGCGAACGACGCGTTAAAGTAGCATAAGCTACCTAAACAGGTCGTAAGCACTTAGGTTAGGTTTCATTTTAGTATGTAGGCCTTGTTAAACCATACTACATGAGTTCCCATACTCATTTGGTTTACGAGCCCTCATTCTATCCGATCCTCCGACATAGGTCCGGTTTATTAACATAGTTACCTATACTAGGTGCCGGTTGATTCCGTGATCTCTAGCATTGCTTGGTGGTTATCTTAGGACTTCTGAGCAATCTCATGTGAGTACATAGACCCCTCTTTTACTGTTTTCCAAACATTTTGGGGTGGAACACATGTGCCTACTTGTTACTTTCATGCTTTCCTGTTTTCACATCATATACTTGCTATGTTCATTAGTACAATTATAGTACATGATTTCATTGTGTTCATGCTATGTATGTCCATTGTGTGCATACTTAGTACATTGTTTTACATTACATTTCATGCTATGTATGTCCATTGTGTGCATACTCAGTACATTGTTTTACATTACATTTCATGCTATGTATGTCCATTGTGTGCATACTTAGTACATCGTTTTACATTACATTTCATGCTATGTATGCCCATTGTGTGCATACTTAGTACAGTTGTTTTCATCACATGCTTACATTTTGGTATGACATTTGGGTTGTTTACAATGGAACAATACATTCATTAACATTAGCTACGCCGTTCGTTAGTAGGTAGTGGTACCATAGGAATTGACAACTCCCGTTCCGGACATCCTGGGTAGGTTTGGATGAAAGGAATGACCGAATTCGATACACATAACTTAGATAAACCTTTAATTTGTTTAAGGGTTATAGCCACATTCTCAAGGCTTGGATGTATGCATTTTCACAATACCGCATAGATGTTTATATCAGTATAGCATGCATTTGTTCCACAAAACATAGCTTTGATTTAAACCATATTTTACTTCAATACTTTGTTTTTGTGCATATGGTTTAGTTGATATATTTCACTAGCCATACATATCATTTTGGGTTACACATTACATGATTTACATTTGACACATAAACATTATTGACATTGGTTACACATTACATGATTTACATGACATATAAACATTATTGACATTGGTTATACATTACATGACTTACATCTTGACATAAACATTTTGACATATTATTCAATACATTTGGCAATTGGTTTAAACATAAACATCTTACGTTGTTGGTTTGGTTTGAGTAAGTGATTTAAGTAACGAGGCGTGTGTAATATGATACAAGCATGGTGGATACACCGCTGGTACTTCCTATATATAAGTGATTGTATGGTATTACATATCGTAGCGTTATTTGAATCATTTCAATTTGGACATATAACATTTTATACAAATAACATACTTTTCACAAAACATTAATTTACAAACAATTTATTTTATACAAACTCATTTTACATGGTTATTCATTTAACCATACATTATTCTCTTATTTATACATATCATCTGATCTTATCGTTTTTCAAATGATTTACAAGACAAAGCAAATTACAAGGTTCATGACTAAACATTTTCTCAAACATAAGTCATGAATTCTGTTTTCACAAAACCTATGTATCTCACAGGCATTTTTATGCTGACGTACCTATTTTCACATGTGTTTTCAGGAGATGATGCATAGGACTTATCAAGATACACATAGGCGGACTTGGGCCTTAGTGACAATAAAAGATGCAAGACTAGTTATTTATGTTATGTTTCTTTGATTGTCAAGACATTGTAACTCTTTTAATCAATAAAACAATATTTCAATTTCCATGTGTTATGAAACAATGATTCTGTTACAACACTCCCCAAAGTTTCCCCCACGTTTTGTTGTTTTACGTGGTCGGGGTGTGACACATGTTGGTGCATATGTTTGTCGACTTCATCTTGTATCGAGTCTTGTTTCTAGATTGGATAGAATGGAGCTCGTAGGCTAGATAATAGGGTGTTTGTGATGATGGACCATTTCGCACGAAATGGCAAGAGCCATTTCGCACGAAATGGATCTTGCTCATTTCGTGCGGAATGCCTCGCCTATATATACCTGAGCTTGCATTTCGTTTGTAATAGTTCTGATTCCGGTGCCGAGGTGCTGCCGAAGTGTCTACTGCCTGTAATAAGCTGTTATATCAATATACAAGACATTTAAAGTGATTCTGTGTGTAAATCAAGCTGATTCAAAGTCAATACGTTTGTTTCCGCCTCTCGTATTGATTAGAAATCTTCTGAGCGACTCGTTTTGGTCGTGCGAACGATCCTACAAGTGGTATCAGAGCACAGGAGGAAGAGTTCTTACCAAATCAGCCTGATTTCACCAAAATTTCTGACTTCTACACCTTCTTTTTCAAAATTAACAAGATTTTACGGTTAAAATTGATTGAATTTCACACATAATGTGCGAAACACTGTTTTAAACAATCCTTGAAAAAATTGGACCTAAAATCGAACTAAAACCTGATCAATTTGACAAAAAAATCATGTCCGATTGTATGACGTCAGCACCATTTCGCACGAAATAGCTCATTTCGTGTGAAAGCATCCCCATTTCGCATGGATTGGATAGTGTATATCCCATTTCGCACGAATTGATCATAAGAGATTGCATTTCGCACGAATTGGTCCCCCATTTTGCTCCAAAGTGTCATTTCGCTTGAAAGGAATCTCCATTTCGCACCAGATTGCCCATTCCGCTTGAAAGTTGCCATTTCGCTTGAATTGAATTTACATTTCGCACGAAATGGTTTGTTAGAGAGCCATTTCGCTTGAATTTGTCCATTTCGCATCAAAGAGCCATTTCGCACCAAAGTCATTTCGTTTGAACTTCCATTTCGCTTGAACATTGTAATTTTGTGAATTTTCAACACCGAAACATGGAAGAAGAGTTTTATAATGCGTTTGCTACCGCTCCAGCTGCTCCAGTTACAGTTGTCGTGACTCTTGAAATCAAAAATGAAACGGGAACGTCTCAAAAGCGTCCAAAGCTTATGTACATCGAGGATTTTAAAGTATGGCAAAATCGTTTTGAAAATTGGGTGCAAGCCTATAAGTTTGATGCATGGTGCTCGTTAGATGCAGATTATGTTAAACCAAAAGATGAGCGTGGAAATGAAAAAGCTTTAAGTGACTATTCAGCGGTTGAAAAATTAAAATACACCAGTGAAAAAATGATGATTAGTCTTCTCCAACAAGCCGTAAAAGAAGATATTTTCGTGTTGCTTCAACATGAGGAAACTGCTAGATCAATTTGGTTGGCGTTGATTAACAAATTTAAGGAAGTGCTGATATGATAAAAAATAAATGTGCATTACTAAAGAAATCATTTGATATGTTTACAGTGTTTGAAGGTGAATCAACAAAAACGACTATCGATAGATATTGTCATCTTGTTCAGGAAATGAGAAGGATGGAAATCAAGAAAGAAGATGATGAATGGGTTGATAAGTTAGCTGATGCGCTACCACTGCATAAATGGGGAACATATTTGTTGATCTTAAAACATATGAGAAAATCTGAAAGTATGAATTTGGCTAAGTTCATTCAGAAGCTTGAAGAACATGAATTAGATGTTCAAAAAACTGCTATCATGAATAATCCAAGTGCTCAACAAGATGTTAGTCTATACTATAGAGGAAGCAAATTTGAGACTACTCCAAGTCCAAAGATCAAGACTGCTTTCAGTGCTGATAGTACTTCCGGAACAAATGTTAGTACTACAACTCAAAGTGATGGTTATTCAACTTTTGATCCAAATTTTTCAACATCAAGTTCTCAACGACATGGTTCAACAAATCCGCAATGCAACGTGACATTGAATATTCAAAATGGTCAAAATCTCTCTCCAGAAACTGCAAAGCAACACATGGCATCGCTTGCCACTATGTTAGAATCGTATGAAAGTTTAGTTGCTGGAAGAATTAGGAATCCGATGCTCACCAAAGAGGATTATGACCAGATTGATGCTGAAGAACTTGAGTTGATGGACATTAAGTGGTGTTTAGCTAGTGTTTGGAGAAGAGCAGAAAAATTTAAACAAATCACAGGAAGAGATGATCTTCGTGAAGCTGCAACATCACAGCTTGGTTTTGACAAGTCAAAGGTTACTTGTTTTCGTTGCTGAGAAAAAGGGCATTTTAAACGAGAGTGCACAAACAAAGAAGCAACTGGAAGACAAGATCCGTTTGGAAACAACGATTATCATCGAAAAGCAATTTATCATCAAATTGCTCAACAACCAAATCCATACTCACGTACTGTTGAAGAATCAAAGAGTAAAGCATGTCTGGTAGATCAAGATGATGAAAGATTACCAGAGAGATTTAGCTGGGATAAATACATTTCGGATAAAAATTACTTAAAGAATCAAGCCTTTATTGCTCAAATTCTTGAAGATTCAACTTTTGCAGGAAAATCAATCAAGTCTAAGAATCATCCGAGAAGAATACCGATTTTTAAAGAATTAGGAAGTGATGCAGACATCGATGATGAAGAAGAATATATTAATAAAGCTAGACGACAATTGGATTCTTATAGTTTTAATTTGTTTTTTACAGATAAGATCGAGATGTTGAATAAGAAAAAGGATGCTAGACTGAAGAAAGAGATGGAAGCAAGAAAGGAGGTTGAAAAAGAAATTGAAGCAAGAAGGGTTGCTGAAGAAAAAGAAAAAGTGGAAGCTGAAAAAGATAAAATTGATGTAAATTCGACAGAGAAGGTCGAAGATGAAGAATGTGAAATAAAAGTAGAATTTGATGAAGAACCAATGATTGAGAAGGTGGTAGAGAAAAATGTTGAAGTAGAGAAAATAATTGAAAGAATTGTTGAAGTTGAAAAAATCATTGAAGTTGAAAAAATTGTTGAAGTTGAAAAAATAGTCGAAGTTGAAAAGATTGTCGAGGTCATGAAACCTTGTCTGAAATGTTTGGAATCATGCAAACATTGTGAAGAGAAAGACAAGAAGTGTAATGAGCTAGAAGAGTTGAAAGAAAAATTGTTGTTTGATGTGAAGTATGTAAAAGAATCATATGATGTGCTGAACTGAACGGTTGATAATTTGAACAAGACAAACCTAGAAATGGGAGCTGCTTCAACGATGATGAGTTCAACATTAATGACTAAGCAGAAAGTCATCAATGAGTATATTGAAGACTGTGCAAAGCTGAAACAGGATTTGGAACTTTTAAAAAATTGAAAATGAGAGAATCAAACGATTGCTGCTGAGTTATACAACATGTGATTATTTGATTGACAGAGTTTATCCTACTGTTGCGGGTCTTGAAGCTTTTCAAGATAAAAAGTCGGAAGATACGGATACTGGTAAGAAACAAAGTGTCAAATATAACAAGTGTCCGCCTCCAATCTGGGAAAGTTATTCTCCCAGAAAATCAAATGAGGAACGATTAAAAAAGGCAATCAACATAAAGTTAAAGTCTGAAACCATTGGTGAGTTACCAGACAACATTGACGTCACTTTCACAGCGTCTGACACTGATCATGAGTCTGAGTTATTAAAGAAAGTGGTCGATCAGGTGTTGGATATGGATGAAGAGTCAAAGTCGGAGTCTAAATCTAAAAGTTCAAGTTCATCAGATAAGTGTCCGAGTTCACCGGTCAAACGGGTTTACAATAAAGAATTTCTGATGTTGAAAAATAATTTGAATGATGAAACATTCAAAGTTGCATATACTTTGAATGATTCTGACAAATTATTTTCTGATGAAGAATTTCCAATAAGAAGTGTTAAAACTGAACAGATCAAACAGGTTTTCAAATTAACAGAAATTAATATTTCTGAAATAAAAGATGTAAATCTTACTGAAAAGCATAAAAAGTACACTTCAAGGGTTCAACAAAGATTGAACAAGAAAAAAGGTTACAGTTCTGGTTCAGGTTTTCAAAAGAAACCAAACCATAACAGTAATTTAAAAAGAAAGGTTTAGGTTTCATTCCCCCAGAAAATTTTAAAAATGAGAAAACTTATAAACCAAAAACTAAATTTGTTTCAGGAACATGTTCAGAAGAAGAAGAGAAGAAACCATTCTGGAGACAGTCAAACAAAGAGTTTCTTACTGAAAAGAAAAAGAACTTGGTGAAGGAATCTGAGAAGAGAGTTGAACGAAGAACCTGTTTCAAATGCCAAAAAGTTGGACACATTGCTTGGAATTGCTCAAAGTCCAACAACACAAAACAGGGAGTTTCTTCTAACTTGAAAATGAGAGAAAAATGTGTTGGTAAAACAGAACAACCCGCAGAAAAATTCAAAGTGTTCAAAAATTCGACTTTCGAAATTGGTGAAAGTTCAAAAAGTTTTTACAAAAGAAAAGTCGATTTGAACAAACAAAGATGGGTTGTTAAATCAGAGAGTAGCTCTGACAATGAATCTGACTCGTCAAAGTCAGAGGAGTCATTTGTTGTGAAAAGTGATGAGAATTCCGTTCCAGAAATGAACGATGAAAACTTTCCGCCATTGTCAAAAGATAATTTGAAATCAAAAGTTGGAAAGGTTGAGATTTCAGATCAATTCTTCTCTGGTAAGGAAGAATTTGATGCTGAAAAGGCGTTTAATGGAAAAGTGAAACATATTTTTAGGAAGATGGTTGACGGGAAGGTGAAAGGGGCAAAAGAGTTTTATAAATCAAAAAGATGGTTGGTTAACGATGATGAACAATCACCTAAGGCTAGTCAGGATTGGGTGACAACATTTTCTACTTAAAATCCTAACTTGCCGGAACTCCTAGGTTGGTAATTGGGGAGTAGGAATCGGCATCTTTCTTGAGAAATTCACAACTGTGATATTTCGACCAACAAGTGGTTGTATTCTTGAAAATTGTCATATTTCATTTTACAAAGTGGTATGGTTGACAAGTAAACCTACAAGTGGTTAATCAAGGTCATTAATTTGAACTTGATTTAACTTTCATTCAAATGGTTGAGAAAACAAAATGATGAATTGATCCCCAATCTTACAAGTGGTAAAATCAACAAAACTTATTTTCCGGAAAAACCATTTTGATTAAAACAAACTTAAGTGTTTTGAAATCATAATGGGAAAATAGTTTGTTGTCAGGGGGAGTTCTGATTGTTTATGCCAAGTGGATGGCGAATTGAAGCAATTCTAAATCAGTTTGTCAGTTTTTCTGTACAGTTTATTGCGTTTATTTTCAAATTTTCCTTGAAAATCAAAAATTGAAACAATATTTTTTATTTTAGGGGGAGTAAAAATTTTAGAAATTTCGAAAATTTGAAAAATCCAAAAACATGATAAAATCTAAAAATCAAAAAACATTGAAAAATTCAAAAAATGAGTTTTGTTGTAAAAAGAGGAAATGATAGTACATCAGTGGATTATCACAGCACGCTAAAGAATTCTAAGGTCAAATGTGATAAACGATCTCACTGAGGATGTGCCAGTAGGTTTTTATACATTCAGTAGATTGTTTTCGAGATATAAACCTAAATATCAAATACTTACTTATCTCGTGGGGAACATCTCTCGGATATATGGGTAACCCCCGAAATCTTGTTTGAAAGACTTTTTATTTCTGACATACTAGGTCTTTGTGCGTGGTGATATCTGGGATATTATACCAGGACTTCTGATTTTGCGGGAGCAATAGCCTAGTCCTCGTATAATACTTTGCATTGCTTTAATCATAAAGCTCACCCTCAGTATAAAAAATGATGAAACATTGCAAAATGCTAATCATGTGCTGTTGAAGAAAAGATCCCCAAACGGGACACACCTAAAGACGAGCCATCATCTCTTTGTCTGAACGGAAGTTCTAACCTGAGCTCTCATGGTCTCGCATTTACCCGTTTACAGATATCATTAGTGTACATTCACCTGTAAGACTGAATATAGAAGTTTGGATACAGGAGTATATTCTGAGGTGGAACACGCGAATAAGTTTAAGTCCATTAAAACATTAATCTTGTATCTCGAAACAGTTGAACTTTGTGTGAAAATTTAAGTGGATCAGTATACTGACAATCTAAGTGAATCGTTTAGAACTTAAAATGTTTAAAACTTAACGGTGTTAGTGATTTGTCTCATAAACTGATATGATCCTCTTACACAAACTCACAAAAATATTGTCTGTAAATATTTCTTTACTGTTTTTCATTAAAACAAAATTCCAAAAAGATTTTATGTGTGTTTTAGCTTAAAATTTTGAAAATTCAAAAAGATTTTATTTCATTTTATTTTCGACAACTGATGCTAAAAAGCTGATTTTCAAAATTCCAAGTGCTAAACATGTTGGATAAACAGGTTTGGGAAAATTGTTTGAGAAATAAGAAAAATGTTATTCTTACAAGTGGTTAGCAGAGATTTTAAAGTTGTTAAAATTTTAAAGTTGTAAAATCTTACTTTTGGGTAGAGGATGTGCAGGGTAGCCAGGTTTCTGATCCTGTTGCTACGGAGAGCCAGGAGAAGTTTAGAACCTGTGAAAGTCAGACTACGATCCCAACACAACTTAAGGGGGAGTCTGTTAAAAAAAATCAAGAGACCTGATCAAGAGAATTAGGAAGTTCAAGAGCCAGAAGCTGATGAAAAAGGATAGAGCCAGGATTAAGATTCTGGGAAAGAACAAACAGAAAGAAGAGACTGAAGAATTGTTAGATCAACATCCAAGGGGAGAATAGTTGCTGATAGAAGAAGAGAAAAAATTGAAGGATGCTTGCACTGTCAGATTCTTTGGAAAGAGCACGAAGATTGATCAAGACTGAAGACGTGTTATAATGAAGACTCGACACCGAAGACTTCGTCAACATCCAAGGGGGAGTCTATTGGTGCATATGTATGTCGACTTCGTCTTGTATCGAGTCTTGTGTCTAGATTGGATAGAATGGAGCTCGGTAGGCTAGATAATAGGGTGTTTGTGATGATGGACCATTTCGCATGAAATGGAAAGAGCCATTTCGCACGGAATGGACTTTGTCCATTTCGCACGAAATGGATCTTGCTCATTTCGTGCGGAATGCCTCGCCTATATATACCTGAGCTTGCATTTTGTTTGTAATAGTTCTGATTCCGGTGCCGAGGTGCTCCCGAAGTGTCTACTGCCTGTAATAAGCTGTTATATCAATATACAAGACATTTAAAGTGATTCTGTGTGTAAATCAAGCTGATTCAAAGTCAATACGTTTGTTTCCGCCTCTCGTATTGATTAGAACTCTTCTGAGCAACTCGTTTTGGTCGTGCAAACGATCCTACAAAGCATGTACCGATTGTGAAGGTAAAGTGGGATGCTCGTAGAGGCCCCGAATACACGTGGGAGGTTGAGTCCGCAATAAAACAGAAGTACCCTCATTTATTTCAGTAAATCTCGAGGTCGAGATTTCTTTTAAGGGGGTGAGGATGTAACACCTCGTAAAATCATGACCAATGTAATAAAGACACGTGTCATGGACTTTAAACGTGTAATGGATTGATCTGGAGGGACTAAAATTGTCAAACAATGTAAATATGTGAATAAAAGGATCCAAAGTGTCAACATGCCTAACTTATGACTCTGATTGACCTCACACGACGTTCGTATTTAAATTGAAAAGTTTACAAAGCATAAGGGTTAAATGTGTCAACATGTTTAAAGTTACCTCTGAGTGACCTTTTAACATTTCCGAGACTTTGTAATACTTCCTTATACTTCCATGAATATTGAATAATAAATTCATGGAGTTTCGACGCACGTAAATGAACAAAGTGGTAATCCCAAGTAATAAGGGTCAAATGCGTCAACATTGCATTTCAAGACCGTTCAGGTGACCTCGTATCTAACCGAGAGCTTATTGATAAATGTTTAAAGACTCAAGACCCTTAAAAGTTAAGTTTGGGGGTTAAAAGTGCAATAAACGAAAGTTAAATCAAGTTTAGAAGGACCAGGGACCAAAACTGCAATTCCTGAAAGTTGGTTTCCGGTCAAACAAGAGCCAAACGTCCCGCGTAAGACTCTTAAAGAGTCTACGCGGCCAGCGTGAGCAGTACCAGCGACCAAAATGTGGACAGGTGCATGTCCAGCCAGTTCCACCGCCTTTGCATGCTTGTTTTCGATTCCAAGGACTGAGCCAACAGATTTTCATGCATAGGGGACACCTGGAATCATCAGGGATCATTTGTAGGGGCATGTGGATCAATCTTGAAGCTCTAGAAATCCTATATAAGGGCTCTTGTATTCACTTGTTCTTTTGGACAATTCAAATTTCTTCATATTGCTTTCTCTGGAGCTTCCTGGAGTTCAAGCAAGTTTTCTTAAGCTCCAAATTCGTGCTAAGGACCATTGTAAGTGTTCTTAGCTCCTTAAGTACAAGTTTTATTAGTCTAATGACCAAAAGTCAAAGCCATCGTAATTAAGCTTTGACTTAGTGATTAATCACTAATGGTCCAACCACTATTTGAATTAAAAGTGGCTATGAGTTGGTAATTATGTAGGTAATAAACCCTTAAAAGGGCACCTACTGATTTCCACTCTAACTTGGTCAATTGTCGTGTCAAACTTAATATTAAAAAGTCAACAGAAGCTATTTTTGCAAATAAATTCATAACTTGCAATGCATAGGTTATGGAACAAGTTTTAACATTAAAATAACTTGTTAAATGATATAAGAACATGTCTAGGCATGTTCAACCCGACAATTCTGAGTTTAGGCTCGGTTCGGAACCGAAAGTCGCAAAAGTAGACTTTTGCTTTGACTTTCAGTTCTGACCCGATTTAGCTTAGTTTAGATATGCCTTCGGGTTCCTTTAGGACCAGGTTATAGGTTAGTATTACCCTCTGAGGTTATACAACTTGGTTCCTATTTAATCCTAGTTCATTGCATGTTTCCGTTAATTGCTTAAAAGTTGACCATTATGCCCTTTTGATTTAAAAACAAGATTTTTGAAAATGTGAGAGGACAAAAACCTTTATTACTAATTTATAAGCATGTCCTAAAAATTTGACATGAGTTTGTGGTCTAAATTAGGAGTTATGCTCGATATCGTAAATAGAAAGCTTTTTATTACTTAAATGGCATTTTTGGCATAAAACCCATTTAAACCCAAATTTTGTCACCAAAATTTCTACCCACTGATGTAATATAATATTTAGGGATTTTTGAAAATTTTTATAAAATTTTAAACTGATCATAACATAGGGTTCTTGCATTGATTCGGTAATTGATGGTTATGCCCTTTTTGCTAATAAAATGAGTTTTACACATCCTTTACATATCAAATCTTTCTCTACTGATTTTATACATCAAATAAATTATTTTAAACAGTAGAGGTTGACCAAAATCTCAGATTTTCTTAATTAACCCGAATATCGTCAAATACCGACTTTTATGCGATTTAGGCGCATAGTATGGTTTAAAACCATATTCGGCACCTAAGACTTGTTACCTACGGATGTTATGAATAAATTTTTATACTTTAACAGTAAGTAAAATTTTTGAACTCAGATTTCCAAATTTAACCCTTAAAGCTTATGTGAAATGACCAAAGTGCCCCTTCGGTGCATAGTTTGGTCATAAATGATAAATTTCACATATGTACAATATCTTACTGATATAACTTATTAAAATAAATATTATTACTGATTATTTTAGTCCAGAACCTCAGATTATTATTTAACCTCTTTTATAATCTTTAAAATGACCAAAATACCCCTACGGGGCTTAAGTTGATTTTAAATTCGTTTTAGGCATAATGGAAGGTATCCTACTGATATCATAACACATTTTAAGCATATAAACTTAGGAAACATGTTCATGACTCATTTGGTTACCCGTTATACATTTTTCGCGTTCGATGAGGTTTATGTAACTAGTTTACATAAATTGACCGAAACGGGTCAAACCTTATCATTTTTGCTTCAAAATCCAGAATGTGTTTAGTTTACCCATATTATACAAGTCTTCATACTTGTCGGGTCTAAATCACATTCTAATCCGGTCTTCGCTTAATCTTGCGTTTTGAACCGTAAACATTTCATTAAAACTAACCGGTCTAACTTTAGACTCAAATAAGACTCGTTAGGAATCTAATAGGTTATTAAAAGCTTCGTTCCAGATTTAGGAGCCCAGTAAAGGATATTTGCACTTGCTAATTGTTATACGGTTGAGTTGAATTTATATTTTTGCTCAGGTAAATACTTTTAACTTGTTTTCCCTTATACGGGCTTGGGGTACGGTATTTATAAATACCGCTTGGTCGGGTATTGAATTTTTAATCAAATAATGGTTAAATCATTGAGATAACCCGTTTAATCTGTTTTGTTTGTTTTAAGCCTTTGGGGGGTTAATGACCATGTCCTGGATATCCTCGGCTCATTCATTGAAATGGCCACGACTTAAGCACGGGGTGTAGGCATACACCTGCCGGTGCGTATGTAAAAATGATATACCCGCTTGTTCGAGAATAACTCGTCGTGGGTTATCTTATGTGGTGTGTCTATTAATCTTTAACCCGGTATTCTAACCCGGGCTACTGAACGTATAACAAACATATAATTCTTTTACAAGATTATTTTTAAATAATTATCCCAAGTTATAAAAGAATATTTGTGCCTTGTGCATTTAAATCAGTTTTCTTAAACGCTTTTCAAAAGAGTCGGTTAATTGTATTTACCAGTGTAAACTGACGTATTTTCCAAAAAGGTTAAGTGCTGGTACTAAGCGAAATGGGCTGGCTACTCCTAGTATCAAATAAAGAGTCTTGCAAGATTTTGATGCTTAAATCTGTTGAACAATATTTCTTTTTATCTTTGATCCGCCTGTGGATCTTTTTACAACCCGTTGTGTAATACTTTATGTTACTTTCGATTCGATTTGTAATATTTTTACTTTAGACTTCCGTTATGCATTGAACTGTGATAAATTGACTATGATGATATCAACTACGTCACGATACTCCCCACCGGGCCCACCGGTAATACGTGGAAATATCGGGGTGTGACATTTGGTCTTCATCAGTGCTTTGGTCATCAACAATGGATGATCTTCATCAGTCTTTGGTACAACAGTCTTTATATCCAACAGTTGTTAGGCAGATCAGTGCTTTGCCTTATTAACTTGTTATAACCACTGTCATTGGAGGAAACTTAGATGGGCAGTGCGTATTGTAGATCAACTGTTGGGATCCAGTTTTGGCTTTCCATATCATCTGTTCTTCAGGGTCTGATCACCTGGTCCAACACGTTATAAATTACAAATATTTAGCTAATAGACAGCACACATTTAGCATCTTAAATCATTGAAGGGGTATGGTCCCAAAAAGTAGCGCAGACCTTCATTCAGGTCGCGCGCAGGACTATACTCCTTATTCATCAAATTGCTTACTGCCAACCTCGCGCGGGTTATGTCATCATGTATGGATCTCGCGCGAGGTCTAAACAAGAGAAAACACCACATGTAACACTTAGCATTCTGAAAAAGAGCCTCCAACCACCCATACCCTGCGTGGGCTAGTTCTGTGTTCAGCAAGGGCCGCGCAGAGATATGGCGCATGGCTACTTCAGAAGGCACACAAGGTACAAGTGGCAAAAGAAAAGGGCCAATCCACGTCCTCCAGGCTCTGCTCAATTGTGCTCCACGATCGTCTGACGTGCAGGAGACAGTAAGTACTTAAGGACGCCTACGTGGCACCAATCGCAGGGCAAAGACACCTGCCCCACGATCTCCACTTACCTGCTGATGGCAGAGAGACAACAAGGCCGACAACAGTGACATGTGGCTCCAATCACGTTGCGCCAGCACCGGAGAACTTCTAGAAGCCACTAACGGTCGACACCAGTGAGACAAAGAGCATATCCGCTATGTTGTCGCCTTCCGGCCCAAGGCCCATCAACCCACATCCTCTTACACCTCTCCGGCTATTAATAGAGACCTTAGTTCACATGTTAAACATTCTATTCCCTTCACTCTCACTCTTAATACACGTTAATCTCCTCAAAACAATCGCTTATTCTCACGCCGGAGTCTGGTTAAGAGGGAAACCCCCATATTCCCCTCTTAACGAGCTAACGGTGTTCTGTATTGTAGGATTAGAGGATCATCAAGAAGCTCAGAAAGTGATAAGAAGATTAACCCTTATGGCAGAAACATAAACCAAACTAATCAACCTAAAACTAGTTCCGTGTTTCTTCATTGACGCCCACCGGTTTTTTGCAAATCACTTTCATCTTCTTTTTCTGAGTTTTCTAAGTCGATTTTCCTTCGATCATGGATGGTCAAGGAATCGTTCCTGATTTTGGTTTTGGAATAAACTCTAATGCAGTGTTGGGGGAGGACAATCAAAACGTCCAAGTCTAACATATAGAAGAAATCGGTGAAATCAAAGTAACCAACACTGGGGGACCCCACGCGAGCATCACTCGCATCACTTAGACGGTAACCCCAGAAAACAATGGTGCTGGACCTTCAAATCCAGCTCCACCTCAGAACATTTTGGCGCTATTAGGGCTACCTGAAGGCGAAACTCCAGCCTCTTGGTACGCCAAGCAAATTGCTACCATCAATGTTGCGTATCAATCTTTGAGCGCACAACAAGCAGTCTTACAAGCAGAACCATCTTTGGTTACACCCCCAGGTCCGAGTCAGGGGGCACGCCAGATACCCCCACAACAAAACATCCAAGGAGGAGCTAACAAACCTCCCCCCACGAGAAGACCGAGCGTGCATGACACGCGCGACACACGGGGAGAGACAGAAAGCTATTATTACTATCCGTCAAATGTCCAAAGAGGCCCAGTTCAGACCCGGCTTGGGGCGCGCAATTTGAATAATGAGTGGGATGACACAAACCCAAACGACCCAACTTGGCAAGATGACGAAGGGTCTTCAGTCTTCAACCGCTTGCAGAAGAACCATGAATACTACAAGCCAAGGCAGCACGTCGGATACAGTGAAGAGGCAGAGCGAGACTTCCACCTCGCCTATCGACCAGCTGAAGCTGCAGAACATTCAAAGTTCATCCCAAAGATCGCTCTAGCGCCGCTATCAAGAGAAAAATTGCCTCCAACAGTTGGAAAGTTTAATGGGCTGACTGATCCTGATGATCACGTTAGAGTTTTCACAAGCGTTGGTTGCATGGGAGGATGGAATATGCCTATGTGGTGCCATTTGTTTATCCAAACTTTTACAGGGGCTGCTCGCGCCTGGTTTGACAGCCTCCCTCCAGGAAAGATCAAGTCATGGGTTGATTTCAGAACACAGTTTGTGAACCACTTCAGTCAGCAAAGACGTTACCAGCGTGACACAGCTGAGGTAACAGACATTTGGCACACAGAGAACGAAGGTTTAGAGGATTTCATCACTCGCTTTAATAAGGAGTGTTTGGAGATCGGCGGTGTAAGCGAACAGCTCATGCGCACTCACTTCAAGAAAGCCATTCCCTGTGATAGCCTCATCAGGACTAGCACGGGAAAAGATGGAATGCCCATGGAATGGGATAAGCTCATGGAAGCTGCGAAGATAGTCGCGCAAACTGAGGAGTCATTGGCCAGTCACAAGAACTCTTACACTGAAGATAGATTTTCCAAAGGAAGCTCGCGCGATAACAACAGGCGCAACAAAGGCAAAAACCATGGATGGAAAGCCAGCCATTCCAGCGGTTATGAAGAGCGACCTCGATACAGAGAAGACGCGCGAGACACTATTGATGGAATTGGTTATCGGAAGGCAGTCAGGAACGAGAATCAAGAAAATCACTGGACTCCGCTCATAAAGACACCAAAAGAGGTACTCATGACGGAGAACCATGATTTTAAGGCTCCTAGGCCTGTGACGAACAAGAAGGGGCAAGACCCCAACCTGTACTGTGACTTCCACAAGGATACAGGTCATCTGACAGATGATTTTATCAGCTTAAGGCAAGAAATCGAAAAAGCATTGAAAATTGGAAAGCTAAGCCATCTGGTAAAGAACGTGCGCAAAGAGACACGTCAGATTCAACGCAACGATGAGGGAAGAGAGAAAAAGGTTAGAAGCTTGGAAACACACATGGTCAACGGACCAAGATATAGCGCAAGAGATAAAGGCAAGCGACCTTTCGAACCAGCATGGCGAGAACAACAGGTCATCTTCCCGGTAGTACACGGGGGTCCACGCGCCACGCGCCCCGTCGTCATTACCGGTATTATTAGGTATTACGAAACAGAATACGTATTCATTGATCCGGGAAGTTCAGCGGATATCATCTATGAGCAATGCTTTAATCAGTTTGACGATGAAGATAAAGCGAGACTTGAGCCAGTCGACTACCCTCTGTCAGGATTCTGCAACGAAATGGTCTTCCCACTAGTCCAAATCAGCTTCCCCGTCACGCTGTCTGACGGGAAACATTCAAGAACAACAATTGTCAACTTCATGGTGATGCCTGTCAAATCAAGGCATGATGTTTTGATCGGGAGAGAAACCCAAGGAGAGCTGAATATGGTAACCTCCACACCCCACTCAGCCATCGGGTTTCCAACTGAGACGGGTGTGGCGATCATATATGCAAAAAAGGAGGTAATGTCAACAGAGGATGCGCGCCCAACCAAAGCGGTGAAAGTTTCAACAACTGAACCGGAGAAGTGGGTCTTAAATCGCAAATACCCAGAGCAAACGGTGACGATAGGCCACGCGATCTCACCAAACATCAGGACGCACCTCAAACACCTTTTGTTCAGGAATATGGACATTTTTGCCTGGACTCCGGCATACATGACCGGTGTCCCGCGCAATGTTACTGAGCATTGTCTGAACACTTATCCCTCCGTTGAACCAAAACTACAAAGAAGGCGCAGCCTAGGGGCGGATAAGACCAAGGCAATGAATGAGCAAGTCTGTGACCTGTTAAAAGTAGGAATCTTAAGAGAGGTGCGCTATCAGAGTTGGGTTGCAAATCCCGTGATGGTGGAGAAGTCGAACGGAGGATGGAGAATGTGCGTCGATTATACCGATCTCAATAAAGCATGCCCTAAAGACTGCTACTCTTTGCCTGAGATCGACAAAAAGATAGACTCTCTCGCACCATACAGATGGAAATGTTTTCTGGACTGCTACAAAGGTTATCATCAAGTCCAGATGAAACTGGAGGATGAAGACAAGATAGCTTTTCGAACCGACCTTGGAATCTTCTGTTATACAAAGATGTCGTTCGGTCTAAAAAACGCTGGCGTAACATACCAGCGCCTGATGGACAAAATCTTTGCGGAAGATATCGGGAAACACATCGAGGTCTACATTGATGATCTCTTAATCAAAAGTCCTGAGGAAGACCAGATGTTAAAGGATATAGAGAAGACGTTTCACTCCTTGCGAAGCGTGAACATGAAATTAAATCCAGCCAAATGCTCCTTTGGTATGGAAGAAGGAAAATTCTTGGGATTCATGGTCACAAATGGCGGCTTTAAAGTTAATCCAAAGAAAGTACAAGCCATAGAGCGGATGCCATCACCCCGAACAATCAAAGAAATGCAACGATTGGCCGGCCGTCTAGCCGCGCTTAATCGTTTTCTATCAAACCATTCGGTAAAGTCATACCCTTTTATCAGCACTCTGCGCAACTGCGTAAAAAAGCAAGAATTCAAATGGACACCAGAGGCAGAAACCGCATTTCAACAGATGAAAGAATGTTTGATAAAGCTCCCTACTCTAACCGCGCCGTATGAGAATGAACCACTCATCCTGTACTTGTCCTCTTCGGACAAGGCAGTTGGGTCGGTATTATTGGTGGAGAGAGATGGAGTGCAGAATCCAATATAGTACGTGAGTAGGGTGCTTACCGATCCAGAAACGAGATATTCAACAATGGAAAAGTTGGCACTTGTGCTGCTACACGCCTCTAGAAGGCTGCGCAGATACTTTACAGGGCACGTGATCACAGTACTAACCAACTTTCACATCGGCACAATATTGCAAAAACCAGAGACGTCTGGGCGGTTAGCAAAGTGGGCGATCAAGCTGGGGGGCACAACATCTTGTACAGGCCGCGCCCAGCCATCAAGGGTCAAGTTCTAGCGGACTTCGTCACAGAAGTCCCAGAGGATAAAATCAAGGATTGTGAGATTGTTGAGACTCCCGTGAAAGACACGTCCAATGAGTTATGGCTGCTGTACACTGATGGGGCCTCAAACGAAGATGGCGCAGGAGCTGGATTGCGCCTTTTGAGCCCTGAGAAGCATGAATTTACATACGCCATTAAGTTGGATTTCAAGAATACCAACAACGAGGCGGAATACGAGGCATTCTTGGCAGGCTTGCGCCTCGCCATAAAGATGGGAGCTCAAAATCTGCGAGCGCATGTTGATTCGCTCTTGATCGCCAGCCAAATCAACAGACTATACGATGCAAAAGGCGAAGTTATGGCTTTGTACTTAGATCAAGCAAAAGAGTTGCTCCAACAATTCAAGTCCTACAAGGTAGTGCATATTAATCGCTCAGAAACAAACCAGCAGACGCCTTGAGCAAGCTCGCGTCAACTTCTTTTCAGCATCTCACCAAAGATGTAAGAATCGAAGTACTAAAAAAACCTGTCGGTTCTGCTGGGTCAAGTGAATGTGATAGAGATAGGCAACTATCTTGGATGACCCCTATAATCCAGTATTTGCAAGAAGGAATACTCCCTGAGAGCAAAGCAGAGGCAAGGAAAATTCAGAACAAGGCCTTGCATTATGAGATGAATGGCGGTATCTTGTACCGAAAATCCTTCTTGGGGCCACTATTGCGCTGCGTGGACCCCCAAGATGCGAATTACTTGATTAGGGAGATTCATGAAGGAATTTGTGGCATCCATGCAGGCCTACGCATGGATGTTGCGAAGATTATGAACGTTGGTTACTATTGGCCAGGGATGCACGTTGACGCTCTAAAGGAGCTGCGCAAATGCGACTCCTGTCAAAGGCACTCCCCGAAAACCCTACGCCCGAAAAATGATCTCATTCCTGTGTCCACTGCATGGCCTTTCCAGCAATGGGGAATTGATATGGTGGGACCTTTCCCCGAGGCTCCGGGAGCTGTGAAATTCATAATCGTTGCCGTGGATTATTTCACCAAGTGGGTGGAGGCCAAAGCACTTGCTTCAACAACTGCAATGATGGTGCGCAAGTTCATCTGGGAACACATCATTTGCAGGTTTGGCCTCCCACTCAAAATTGTAACCGATAACGACACCAACTTTGCGTCGGACAACCTCCAGAAGTGGATGAAAGAGATGAAAATTGAACACACTTTCTTCTCCGTTGCGCACCCTCAAGGCAACGGGCAGGTTGAAAGTGTAAGCAAAAGTATTGTCGACGGGATAAAAGCACGACTGGGCACAAAGAGAAGAGGTTGGGTAGATGAGCTCCCAAGCATCCTGTGGGCTCATCGAACCATGCCGAAAACAAGTACTGGCGAAACTCCTTTTAGTCTAGTCTATGGCTCGGAAGCAGTTATCCCAGCTGAAGTTGGACTCCCCTCGCCACGCTTGACAGCAGTTAACACGGTGGATAACGAGGCAGAACGCCGTCTCGACTTGGACTTACTGGAAGAAAGACGCGAAATTGCGCGAATTAAAGAAGCCAAGTACAAGACACAGATGGAAAGGTATTACAATGCAAGAGTGCGCATTTGTACCTTCACTCCAGGAGAGTATGTATTCAGAGACAATGAAGCTTCAAATGCTGAACGCCCAGGAAAGCTAGCACCCAAATGGGAAGGCCCATACTTAATACATGAGGTGCTAGGGAAGGGGGCATACAAGCTGCGCACTCTGGATGGGTACATCATCCCGCGCACGTGGAACGCGCAGCAACTGCGCAAATGCTACATGTAACTACTATCGGCCTTGCGCCTCTACCCACTCATGTTGGCTACGCACCTCTTAATTTCCTATGTTGGCTAAACGCCAGTTATTTTACTTACATGCGATGTATGTTGGCCTAAGAGCCTGTTTCTTAATCAATGAAAGCATATGCCTTATGTTTTCTTTTATCATGATGATTTCTACGTTACAAATGCATGTTAAACTTTTGATTAGCACGAAAACACTTCATTAAATTACGAGCTCTTGAGTTATGCCTCCAAGGTCCTCCGCGAGCATAGCGCGGCACCGGGCAGTTACACTCACACAAGAGCCACACTTACATTTATTCGCGCTAACTTAACCAAAGTTTCTAACAACAGTGCAATAATTGTAACTGGACAAAAAGAAAGCAAACTTAAACGTCATATTCAACAAGCGCAACCGCGCAATAGTTACATAAAAACAAACCATCCTTGATTCAATCCAAAGTAAGCGCGACCGCGCAACAGGTTACACCTAACATCTAAAAACAAAAACTACAAGGCACAAAAACCTGTAAATGCTATTCATTCATGACCGTCGCCATCATCATCATCGTCATGCTTGTCACCATCATCGTCATCATCATGCTTGTCACCATCGCCATCACCATCACCATCATTTCCCGTCGGTTCCTCCTCATCAGATAATTCAACAGTTTCTGGTGGGTCGAGAATGATCTTTAGACGTTGGCACCAGTCGTCATGCTCTAGAGCCTTTGTGACCAAGTCCATCACAGGCAGTGACAGATGATCGTAAGCATTTTCAGCGCGAACCAACTCGGCATCAGCTTCATTGGTCACTGAGCAATGACTAGTGTCAAACTCTTGCCCAAACACCTCTTCAACATGCTGTGCACATTCCAGATAACCTCCACGGTGACCAACTGCGCGAGAAGCATCTATAAGAGCAGCAACAGCTCCATCTAGTTCTCCAGCATTTAAGATGGAGTTGGCCATCTATAGCAAAAGAAACAAATGAGAAACTGGTTTTAACAAATAAAGCCTAAGTTAAGAAAAGAGAACAATACCAGGACTAATCCTCTGCCACGCATCCATTCAGCTTCGGAGACCAGCGTGTCAACAATGCCTTGGACCTCAGAATAGTTATTTTGTACCACATTGAGGGCAGCTAAACTTATTGCACGCGCTTCTTCAGATTTTTGCATGGCCTCCTCAGCAGAAGCAGCCTTACCCTTCTCGGCTTCGAGGTCGATTTCCAAGGACTAACTTCTGTCAACCTGCTCTTGCAGGCGACGCTTCAACTCTGCTATTTCGACGTCCTTGGCCACCAAGTCTTTGTCCTTACCAGACAGCAGCGCTTTCAACTCAGCCTGCAAAGGATAAAAGACTTAGATAATTCTACAAGCAAAAAGCACGAGGACAAAAAAGGTAAACGCTTTACGCACCTCAGCTTGCTCCTTAGCAGCTTGCACATCTTCGACCTTCCCGGTCAGCTCAGCAACTTTACCCTCGAGCTCGGTAATCTTGGCACGAGCTGCATACATGCGATCGTTGTCCTTTGCGCAAATCTTCTTCCACTCAGCGCGCTCCTTCGCAAGGAGGTCTTCAGCAGCACGAAACTTGCCCCTAAGGCCCTCGCGCCCCCATTCTTCTGATTTCCTATCAGCTTCGAACTTGGCTTTCTCCTCGTCAAATTTAGCTTGAGCCTTCTCAAACTCCTTCACCTGCCTCACAATTCGCTCACGGTACTTCTCCCAATCAGCTCGCTCCTTAACCATTATGCGCCACTCACGTACAATTTGGTGGTTGGCGGCACGAGTATTGGCTTCTCCAACCATATAGGCTTGATACAACCCATCATGAGTCCGCGCCCTTTACCGATTAACCTCACCAGGAGGGAAGGAGTTCAAAAACCAATCACGGCACGGGCCAAACTCCTGAAAAGTATCTCTCTGTTTCAATCCCCAAGGAGCTTGGTAAGGAGCATTGCCGCACGCCTCCTCGGTGTAAGTCTTGTAGTAATATCACCGAGGGTATCCTTTGGGCCGATATTCTGTGGAACAAATCCCCCAACGCCGCCTGAGCTCGCGCCACCTGCAGCATGTGAGCCTGATCCCCCAGTAGAAGTTACCTTAGTGGAATGAAGGGGGGCATCAGTAGGGGTGTAAACGAGCCGGGCCGAGCCCGAGCTCGACCAGGCTCGAGCTCGGCTCGTTAGGTTTTTATGAAGCTCGAGCTCGAGCCTGGCTCGGTTCGAGCCTACTTCTTTGAGCTCGAGCTCGGCTCGCGAGTAAAACCCGAAGCTCGAGCTCGGCTCGACTCGGCTCGATCTATTTTGAGAATAACCTTAAACGAGCGAAAAGCTCACATCGCTTAAACATGCCAAAGCTCGGCTCGAGCTCGTCTCATCAATGTTATCATCATTATTAATATATTATATATAAAAATAAATAAAATTTTGTATGGGCTCGTTTAGGCTCGCGAGCCTAAACAAGCTTTGTATTTCAGGCTCGAGCTCGGGCTCAATAACAACACGAGCTCTATTTCAGGCTCGAGCTCGGGCTCGGGCTCGTTAAGGCTCGGCTCGTTCAAGCTTTTAACCGAGCCGATCACGAGTAGCTCTCGAGTCTCTGGGCTTGTTTACACCCCTAGGCATCAGGTTGTGCAGTTTGGGCAGGTTTATCAACTTCAGGTTCCTTCATTTTTTCTTGATGGGGCCGATCAAGCCTTGTGATATGAACGACCCCCGGACCCTGCGCCTTATCACGAGCAATGGTAGCATCGGTCCCAGTCTCTTTCGGAGCATCACCGACTGGTTTCACAGAGGACTTCTCCTTTTCCTTTTCAGCAGCCTTGCCAACAGGCTTCTCAGCAGCCTTCTTCTCTTTCTCCTTCTCAACAGCCTTTTTCTCCTTCTCAGACTCTTTCCCAACAGTCTTGAAGGGTTTGATGGTAACCTGGGCCTCTTTTGCGCTGGCACCTGAGGATCTATAATAACAACGCCCTTCTTTTCGGGGGTCTTCTTTTTGGCCTCTGCAAAAACGGAGTGTCAAATAGACATAAGAACAGCAAAGAAAGCAAAGTAGTAAAGAAACTAACCAGGAGAAAATCTATACAGAGAGCGTAAGTTGCTCTGCTTCCCGGTCAAGGGAACTCCTCCAGCCTTCGGCGCAGCAGACACACCAGCTGTGGTCTCAGTTCTACTTCTTTTCCTGCTCACCAACTTGGCAGCAGGATCCTCTTCCTCTTCTTCCTCCTCTTCATCATGCGCGATAGAAGACGGAGTAGCTCCAGCATCTGGGTTGCGATAACCCGCGCTCCCTGAGCTCCTTGAGCCAGCAGCTCCGGTCTTCTTCACGCCTATACGCGATAAACCTTCAAATGATTCACTGATAATAACGTAATCTTCCAAGTTACTTTGACGAAGGCGGAGAGTACCTTTGTCAGCAACACCAGCAGTTGCGCGGCTACTTCCGCCCTTCTTGCTGGTCACCTCAGCGTCTAAGGTGATGACCTTCTTCCATTTGACAGGTTTCTTCTTCTTCTCGTCCGGGTCAATCCCCAAGTCGCGCAGCACACCTGCAAAGATGTTAGTCCAGGAACTTAGCTCTCCGTTGGAAGATCCCACAGACTCCTCGCTGGAAAGATAGACAATCTCTTACCCAGCAGATGTAACACCCCAGTGTTTCGAAAGTCAAAGTCAAAGTCAAAGTCAAAGTCAAGATTGAAGTCAAAGGAAGAAAAGATCGCTAATTGCGATATGCCACTCCTTGCTCTAATTTTGTTTTGACTTCTTTGACTTATAGTTAGTTTAGTTTATCATTTACATTGGTTGTATTATGTGGAGCATCTGCAAGTAATCGAAATGTATTCGCTATTTATCGCATGACTAATCGCTTTATCGCTTATCGCAATCGCGCTCGCAGCTCAAAATACACATAATGGTTACTGTTATACGTGTGTGTGTGCCTTACGTGTTACTTGTGCATGTTTAATTTATGTATGTGTGGTGATCAATCGAAACACAATCAAATCGCAATCGAAACGCAATCGAACTCAATCGAAATCGAATTATGATAATTAGTGGAGAAGAGATAGCGCAAGATATGAATAGTTGGGATTAAAAGTAATTTGGATAGGAAACTCTATCGTATTCGCATCGCTCGAAATCACCATCGAAATATCAAAAATCATCGCACCGCATACTCGAACCAGATGCCAGCCGGCTGGATTGCCATCCGACCGGGCTGCCATCCGGTCGATGTGCCATCCAACCGAGATGTCATCCGGTTGAGATGTCATCCGACCGACCCATCCCTTTCCTCTTTTGGAATCCTATAAATACCCATGTCACTTTCATCTTTTCTACTTTTGGAAACTCTCTGACCGAACAACCCGTGCTCCTCACCTTTTCTTTGATTTCTCTCGATTCTGGTAAGATCTCGTCCTAAATCTTGTACTTTCTTAATCTACACGCACTCCTACACCTTTCTATCTTTTAAATCTTAACTTTTAACCGTGAAATCACTAGATTTGAGGTGTTCTAGGATGATGTCATCATGGTGTTCTTATGAACTTTATGTTTTGGCTTCAAACCGCCAAGAACAACTTAGATCCAACCGATTTCCACACAAACAAACAAAGATCTTGCATAGATCTGAACATATTCGTGGTGAAAAAGGATTGAAAGACGGTTTCTACCTTTCTTTCAACTCTTTTACACTCAATGCACTCAAAACCGATAGAATCGGATCTCGTTCTAACCACTACTCGTTCTTAGTGTTGTGTTGGTTCAAGATCTGTATTCTATCCACGAGACCACCGATTCCGGGTTAACCAAGAATAACCGTCTTGAACCGGTTAACTGGTCAAACTAAGGTGATCCCTGTTTGATCGGACCACTTGGGACAAGATGGGGGTTCTGTTGGTTAGCACGTTGTCAAAGCGTCTCGATAGAACTACAAACAATCAAAACAGACAAGTGAAAGACGAACGGAATGACCAGCACAGAATGCTGTCCGACCGGACTTCTGTCCGAACGGATAGCCATCCGAACGGCTGACACTTTGGGTCCCACACTTAACCAACCTTATCTGAAGTTGAGTATTGAACAAATTGCTATCCAACCGGACTACCATCTGACCGGATTACTCTTCGGATCATGAGATACTTGACTTTAACACTTAAACGATTTTCAAACGTGTTCAATGCACAAAGGATGCCACCCGACCGGACTGCTGTCCGATCGAGTGACAACCTGCTGTGAACTTGTTCTCACTGAAGAGTCAACCTGACAGATTGCCGTCCGATCGAACGACCGTCCGATCGACCGACCTGAAGGGTAGAGATACTTCAATGTTTTCAAATGCTACAACAAAAACTTCAAAAGCCAAATCATCATACACAAACACATCCTTCTCAAAGGAAGAAACAATCCACTCGAACAGTCATCCGACCGGACTACCATCCGACCGGATCACTGTCCGAATGGATGGTCACTGCACGACCGGCTGTCTGATTGGATTACCATCAGACCGAACAGCTATCCGACCCTCAAACACTTACATCGTTTTACGCGTCTCTTATCGTTATGCTATCGTTCTGATCAGGCTAACCTTACCCTCTAAGCGCTCCCTTCAATCCATCAATCGCTGTGAGTATACTCGATCCCTTTTTGCTTTCGCACTTTTGGGTGTTACATACGTTACTTATTCTAAATCACAATCGAACACACTACGCAATACTTTTAACGCTAACCGATACCGCATGTTATACGTGACTTAATGAACGCTTGTTTGTTATGTTTACACATGGAATGTTGTCTACCTGCCTTAACGACGATAGTACTATAGTTTGGACTCAGCACCCGTTCACACGGGGGTTGTTAAGGACAATTATTTGCATGGATTATAGCGGTGATCATGTATTACGAACTGCCTTGGGCAGTCAACCCGCAGTCATTGGTATCGATAGGTTCATGTCGATAACTAACATGCTTCATTTTCCTCTGTGTACGTGTTGGTTATGCGTAAACTATTTCGAACTCTATATACTATTATCAAACTTGTATACTCGCCTTTACACTATGTGTATTGACTTTATTTTAACGTATGTGACAGGTGTTTAGGATGCTTATCTGCTAGGAAAGCGAGGCTAGAATAAGGTCCTAGAGGCCAACAAATAGTTGTCTATACAATTTGAATCTGAGTTGTCGGAACAGAACTAATTGCCTAGATGTTGTCTGTAATAATTTATTTGCCTTTTGAGACATGGTATGGGACATGTTATTTTAAATTAATCGGTAATGATAATTGTTATGGAAACTTCTGGACAATCTGTTTCGCTCAGTGCCACGCCCCGATGTTTCCGGCATCGGTTGGGGTGTTACAGAATAGTATCAGAGCCATAACTATAGGGAATTAGGTAAGACTCGACCTAGTCCGGGCCGATGTCTTAGAGACCTAGTCAATAGTTAGGAACCAATAGACCAACTTGTACAAACCCTTAGAGGTTTGGTTATCGCCTACACTACACTATCACCGCACAAATTATTCAGAACCAAACGAGTAATTTGATCGAGATTAGGTGCGAAAACCGCAAACTCTCGATTAAATTGCTTATTGATCTGTATTTATCTATGAAACGCGAGAATTCGCATTGAATCAGGAGTGAAATCCATACTTTAACACGGATTTTCGTCGCTATTTTTTTTTCCAAAACCAGGAACCAGGTTATTAAGCCAGGGGTGAAACCCGAACCTTAACGACCTATTCCGCCCAATTTTGCTTTACAAAATTCTCACCAAAGTCTCGACGGAATCCAACGACCTGAAGTCACGATATGACTAAGGGGATGTGTGTCGAATGCCCAAGAATCGAGGCGGAAGCACGATCCTGAAAGCCAAAATGTGTGCAACAAGTCCTTGAGAATAATCGAATCACTTTGGTTAGTCGATGTCTATCTAGCCACAGACAATCAATTCCTCGATTTTTATGTGTTTCGATTCTGAGCTCGCAACTGCTGACTCTGATAATTCGTCGATTTTATGTGTTTGTATGTATTTACCTGATTATGTGTTCAAATTTTTGGAGAAAGATTCAATTTTTGCTACCACTTCGACCGACACGCACGACTCGCACTACACCCTCTATCTCAAAACGCTGACAAGTCGCTACATCATGGACGACCCTATGCTACGCTATACGCTTATACTATACTACTCGATATGTTATGCGCGATCGCTGTATTCAAACGACTCGCTAACTTTGAATGATAGGTTTCTGTATTCTGACTGCCTCTGTGATTACAGGTGTATGTGCTTCTGTGTTTCTGTGTTCTACGTGCTTATGTATATACGTACATACGTGCCTCTATGTGAATCTGTGATTATGTGCCAATGTGTTTATGTGATACATGCCTTATTGTGCTCTTAAGTTTTAGTTAGAAGTAGACGTGTGAGGTGAGATTCGATTATGATGTGTCTAAGACCTATGATGATGTCTGTTGCAGACAATGTCAACTGGACCATCATCAGGACCTCGATTCGTGCGACTCACTCGCCAAGAAAAGAGGGACAAACGTCTTGCTGCCATCCTTGCTAAACAAGTGGCCAAGGATGTGAATGAAATTTACGAGAACGTTAGCAAATCGTCTGAGGAGCCTAGAACTGACACTCCTAAAGTTGCTCCCAAGACTGCTTTCAGCTTCAAGCAATTCAAGGCATGCGGTTCGAAGGAATTCACTGGAGAAGATGGCCCAACAGCTATGTTCCAATGGTTCGACTCCATCGAAGTCACTCTCCGCCAGAGCGGATGTCCTGAAAATCTTCGTACCCTAAACGCTACCGGCGTCTTCCAGTCCCGCACTCTAGACTGGTGGACGGCCGAGAGAAACAAACGCGGGAATGATGCAGCTTATGAGCTGACTTGGGAAGAGTTGAAAGCCATCATGATGGATGAGTTCTGCCCTCCCCATGAACGCCAAAAGTTGGAGGACGAGTTCTGGAATATCAAACAGAAGGAAGGTGACAACGCTGCCCTGACTGCTCGCTTTAAGCAGCTCAGCATCATCTGCCCCGATCAAGTCAAGACGCCAGACATGGCAATCAAGAAGTATATCCGAACTTTACCCGACTGTGTTGCGGATTTTGTGCAAGCCGCGAAAACAGCATCGATCGAAGAAACTTACTTGCTTGCCGCTGAGATCAACGATAAGCTAGTAAAAGCTGGTTTTTGGGATAAGCCTTCAAAGTCACTGCATCAAGCTACCACCACACCAACCGCCGAAACCGCCACCGCTCAACCATCAAAGTCCTCACGTCGTAGAAAGAAGAACAACAACAACAGCTCCAGCAACAAGAACTGTGCTATCACCACCACTGCAGCACATCTTCAAGCCGTACCGGCTCAGCAGCAGTCTCATCACCGACCAGCACCAGTTACTTATGCACCGCCAGCAAAGCGTGCATACACAGGCCCCCACCCTGCTTGCCCAACATGCTCATATCATCATCCGGTGGGTCTTGCCTGTCGTTTCTGTGCTCACTGCAATATGTACGGCCACTTTACTGCTAACTGCCGTACTGGTCCTCGTCAAGCCCCAGTTCAAACCACTGCTCATCAAGCTCTGCTCCCAGCCCCGCAAGGCCAACACGCGGCTCAGGCACCCGTGATCAACGCCCGAGTCTGCTTCGCATGTGGTGATCCCAACCACTTTGCGAACATGTGCCCAAACAGGGTGGTGAAACAAGAGCCCCAGCAGCAGCAACACCAGCAGCAATAGCCTCAGCAGCAGCAACAAGCCGCACGTGCCAGAACCTTCAACATCAATGTGCGCCAAGCCCAGGCTGACAACAACGTGGTCAATGGTACGTTCCTTGTGAATGGTATTTATGCTTCATGTTTGTTTGATACTGGAGCCGATAATTGCTTTGTGTCGTTCGAATTTGAGAAGCTCCTTAGTCGTAAGCGCACCCAACTCTCCTCGACATTCGATGTTGAAGTCGCTACCGGAAGAACTGTCACCGTTGATTCTGTTCTTCGTGATTGTACTCTTGAGCTCAACAATCACATCTTCCCAATCGACCTTATTCCAATGCAACTTGGAAGTTTTGACGTCATAGTAGGCATGGACTTTCTTCGCGAAAACCATGCTGAAGTTGTGTGCTTCGATGAAATGATTCGATTTTCGCTTGCAAATGGTGATTTATTGTGTGTCTATGGTGAAATTGCTTCGAAAGGTCTCAAGCTCATGTCATGTGTCCAAGCTAGCAAGTATCTCAGCAAGGAATACAGAGCTTTCTTGGCTAACATTGTAGTAGCGGAGAAGGAAAAGAAAGGAAAGACAGAAATGAAAGACGTTCCTGTGGTTCGTGAATTTCCTGATGTGTTCCCTGACGACCTTCCCGGTTTGCCTCCAAGTCGTGATATTGACTTTCGTATCGACCTCATTCCTGGAGCCAACCCTGTTGCCAAAGCTCCTTAGCGACTCGCACCGTCCGAAATGCGCGAACTCTCAAACCAACTCCAAGAATTACTTGAGAAAGGCTTTATTCGCCCGAGCACCTCTCCTTGGGGCGCACCAGTCCTCTTCGTTATAAAGAAGGATGGTCGTTCAGGATGTGCATCGACTATCGGGAGTTGAATAAGTTAACTATCAAGAACCGCTATCCCCTACCTCGAATCGACGATTTGTTTGATCAACTGCAAGGTGCTACGTGTTTCTCGAAGATCGACCTACGCTCAGGCTATCATCAACTACGCATTCAAGAGGAAGATATACCCAAAACCGCTTTCCGCACTCGTTACGGCCACTATGAGTTCGTTGTTATGCCTTTTGGTTTAACCAACGCACCCGCGGTTTTCATGAATCTGATGAATCGCGTGTGCAAGCCATTTCTAGACCGCTTCCTCATCGTGTTCATCGACGATGTCTTGATCTATTCCAAATCGAAAGCCGAACACGCGCAACATCTACGTTTGGTTCTCGAGCTACTCCAGGGGAACCAACTCTATGCCAAGTTCTCCAAGTGCGAATTCTGGCTATAGGAGGTTCAGTTTCTGGGTCACATTGTCAATAGTCAAGGTATTCACGTCGATCCCGCGAAGATTGAAGTAGTTAAGAGTTGGATTACACCGAAGAACCCGTCTGAAGTCCGTTCTTTTCTCGGATTAGAGGGCTATTATCGATGATTTATCGAAGGATTCTCTAAAATCGCTGTGCCGCTTACCGCTCTTACGCATAAAGACAAGCCTTTTGTTTGGGGAACCGAACAAGAGTCTGCTTTCCAAACCCTCACGCACATGCTTTGCAATGCTCCTGTTCTCACATTGCCCGATGGAAACGACGACTTCATTGTCTACTGTGATGCTTCCAACCTTGGTCTTGGTTGTGTTCTTATGCAGCGAGACAAGGTTATAGCTTACGCATCTCGTCAGCTCAAAATCCACGAGAAGAACTATACAACCCATAATCTCGAGCTAGGCACAGTTGTTTTTGCGTTAAAGATTTGGCGACACTACCTGTATGGTACCAAGTGTACGATCTTCACCGATCACAGGAGTCTACAACACATCTTTGATCAGAAAGAACTTAATATGCGTCAACACCGATGGGTAGAACTTCTCAATGATTACGACTGTGAGATTCATTATCACCCAGGCAAAGCAAATGTCGTAGCCGACACTCTTAGCAGACGGAGTTATTTGCTCAGCATTCGTAATATCCAAGCCCAACACGATCTCGAAACCCTCATCCGCGAAGCCCAGCATGCCTGTTTCAATGAACGCTCCCTGAAGAAGGAAAGAATTTATCACGATGGAGCTCAGCTTGTAAGTAAATCGAATGGGATCTTCCATTTTCTGGACCGAATCTGGATCCCTAAGCGGACCAAATTGTGACAGATTTTGATGGACGAAGCCCACAAATCCCGATATTCTTTTCATCCCGGTGCCGAAAAAATGTACCAGGATCTTCGCTACAAGTACTGGTGGTCGGGCATGAAAAGGGATATTGCTCTCTACGTTGGGAAATGCCTGACTTGTGCAAGGGTCAAGGCTGAACATCAAAGACCCTCTGGCTTACTCAAACAACCGCCGATCCCTATGTGGAAGTGGGAGAGTGTAGCTATGGATTTCATAACCAAGCTTCCACACACGTCATCAGGTCACGACAGCATTTGGGTTGTTGTTGATCGTTTGACCAAATCTGCTCACTTTTTGCCAATACGGGAAGACTACAAGGTAGAACGATTAGCCCGAATCTACACCGACGAGATCATTTATAATCATGGTACGCCTCGCGACATCATCTCTGACCGTGATGCTCGGTTTACCTCGCGATTGTGGGAAACGTTTCAAGTGGCTCTCGGTACTACGCTTAACTTAAGTACCGCATTCCACCCTCAAACCGACGGCCAGACAGAAAAAACGATCCATACTCTTGAAGACAAGCTTCGTTCGTGTGTCATAGATTTCGGTGGTAATTGGGATAAATACCTCCCGTTAGTTGAATTCTCGTACAAAAACAGTTATCATTCCAGCATACAAATGGCACCATTCGAGGCCTTATATGGAAGAAGATGTCGATCGCCTATTGTATGGCACGAGATCGGACACTCGCAATTAACCGGTCCTGAGCTATTACAAGAAATGACTAACAAAGTCCTCCAAATTCGAGACAACTTGTTGAAAGCTCGAAGTAGACAGAAAAGTTATGCCGATAGACGACGCAAGCCCCTTAAATTTGACGTTGGCGACTACGTACTCCTAAAGGTATCACCTTGGAAGGGTGTGGTCAGATTCGGCAAGAAAGGGAACTAGCGCCTCGATATGTTGGACCTTTTAAGATTCTGGAAAGGATCGGAAAAGTCGCCTACAGACTCGAACTACCGGAGGAACTTAGTAATGTCCACCCGACCTTCCATGTGTCAAACCTCCGAAAGTGCCTGGCTGAGCATGATTTAATTGTACCTCTCGACGACCTCCAAATAAACGAAACACTACACTTCGTGGAGAAGCCTGTCGAAATCATGGATCGCCAAACCAAGCAGCTCAGACGCTCGCGCATTCCTATTGTGAAAGTCCGATGGGAAGGCAAACGAGGCGCAGAGTTCGCTTGGGAACACGAAAGCGACATGAAGGCGAAGTACCCGCAGCTGTTTGTTACGGCTTCAGCCTAATTTCGGGACGAAATTCCCTAAACAAGGGGAGGCTGTAACACCCTAGTGTTTCGAAAGTCAAAGTCAAAGTCAAGATTGAAGTCAAAGGAAGAAAAGATCGCTAATTGCGATCTGCCACTCCTTGCTACAATTCTGTTTTGACTTCTTTGACTTATAGTTAGTTTAGTTTATCATTTACATTGGTTGTATTATGTGGAGCATCTACAAGTAATCGAAATTTATTCGCTATTTATCGCATGACTAATCGCTTTATCGCTTATCGCAATGGCGCTCGCAGCTCGAAATACGCATAATGGTTACTGTTATACGTGTGTGTGTGTGCCTTACGTGATGATCAATCGAAACGCAATCAAATAGCAATCGAAACGCAATCGAACTCAACCGAAATCGAATTATGATAATTAGTGGAGAAGAGATAGCGCAAGATATTAATAGTTGGGATTAAAAGTAATTTGGATAGGAAACTCTATCGTATTCGCATCGCTCGAAATCACCATCGAAATATCAAAAATTGTCGCACCGCGTACTCGAACCAGATGCCAGCCGGCCGGATTGCCATCCGACCGGGCTGCCATCCGGTCGATGTGCCATCCGACCGAGATGTCATCCGGGTGAGATGTCATCCGACCGACCCATCCCTTTCCTCTTTTAGAATCCTATAAATACCCATGTCACTTTCATCCTTTCTACTTTTGGAAACTCTCTGAGCGAACAACCCGTGCTCCTCACCTTTTCTTCGATTTCTCTCAATTTCGGTAAGATCTCGTCCTAAATCTTGTACTTTCTTAATCTACATGCACTCCTACACCTTTCTATCTTTTAAATCTTAACTTTTAACCGTGAAATCACTAGATTTGAGGTGTTCTAGGATGATGTCATCATGGTGTTCTTATGAACTTCATGTTTTGGCTTCAAACCACCAAGAACAACTTAGATCCAACCGATTTCCACACAAACAAACAAAGATCTTGCATAGATCTGAACATATTCATGGTGAAAAAGGATAGAAAGACGGTTTCTAACTTTCTTTCAACTCTTTTACACTCAATGCACTCAAAGCCGATAGAATCGGATCTCGTTCTAACCACTACTTGTTCTTATTGTTGTGTTGGTTCAAGATCTGTATTCTATCCACGAGACCACTGATTCCGGGTTAACCAAGAATAACCGTCTTGAACCGGTTAACTGGTCAAACTAGGGTGATCCCTGTTTGATCGGACCACTTGGGACAAGATGGGGGTTCTGTTGGTTAGCACGTTGTCAAAGCGTCTCGATAGAACTACAAACAATCAAAACAGACAAGTGAAAGACGAAGGGAATGACCAGCACGGAGTGCTGTCCGACCGGACTTCTGTCCGAACGGATAGCCATCCGAGCGATTGGCCATCCGAACAGCTGACACTTTGGGTCCCACACTTAACCAACCTTATCTGAAGTTGAGTATTGAACAAATTGCTATCCAACCGGACTACCATCCGACCGGATTACTCTTCGGATCATGAGATACTTGACTTTAACACTTAAACGATTTTCAAACGTGTTCAATGTACAAAGGATGCCACCCGACCGGACTGCTGTCCGATCGAGTGACAACCCGCTGTGAACTTGTTCTCACTGGAGTGTCAACCTGACGGATTGCCGTCCGATCGAACGACCGTCTGATCGACCGACCAGAAGGGTAGAGATACTTCTTTCAAATGCTACAACAAAAACTTCAAAAGCCAAATCATCATACACAAACACATCCTTCTCAAAGGAAGAAACAATCCACTTGAACAGTCATCCGATCGGACTACCATCCGACCGGATCACTGTCCGAACGGATGGTCACTGCACGACCGGCTGTCCGATCGGATTACCATCCGACCGAACAGCTATCCGACCCACAAACACTTACATCGTTTTACGCGTCTCTTATCGTTATGCTATCGTTCTGATTAGGCTAACCTTACCCTCTAAGCGCTCCCTTCAATCCATCAATCGTTGTGAGTATACTCGATCCCTTTTTGCTTTCGCACTTTTGGGTGTTACATACGTTACTTATTCTAAATCACAATCGAACACACTACGCAATACTTTTAACACTAACCGATACCGCATGTTATACGTGACTTAATGAATTCTTGTTTGTTATGTTTACACATGGAATGCTGTCTACCTGCCTTAACGAAGATAGTACTATAGTTTGGACTCAGCACCCATTCACACGGGGATTGTTAAGGACAATTATTTGCATGGATTACAGTGGTGATCATGTATTACGAACTGCCTTGGGCAATCAACCCGCAGTCATTGGTATCGATAGGTTCATGTCGATAACTAACATGCTTCGTTTTCCTTTGTGTACGTGCTGGTTATGCGTAAACTATTTCGAACTCTATATACTATTATCAAACTTGTATACTCGCCTTTACACTATGTGTATTGACTTTATTTTAACGTATGTGACAGGTGTTTAGGATGCTTATCTGCTAGGAAATCGAGGCTAGAATAAGGTCCTAGAGGCCAACAAATAGTTGTCTGTACAATTTGAATCTGAGTTGTCGGAACAGAACTAATTGCCTAGATTTTGTCTGTAATAATTTATTTGCCTTTTGAGACACGGTATGGGACATGTTATTTTAAATTGATCGGTAATGATAATTGTTATGGAAACTTCTGGACTATCTGTTTCGCTCAGTGCCACGCCCCGATGTTTCCGCCATCGGTTGGGGTGTGACAGCAGAAGTCAAAGCGCGCAAGGGACGAGGGTTAGGTATATGCGCACCTTCAGTAGCGGAAGGTGGATTGGCGAACGCTCCAGCAACGGGGTACATAAAGTGACGTCTAATCTCGTCATACCAATATTGCTCGCCAGCCTCCAGCGGGCGCACACCCATAGACCCACCGAAAGTAGGGAAAGCAGCTTGGTAAAGGCGTGCCTCTACATTCAAAATTCAACAGTTGAGTGCAACGAAATTCAACAGAAATAATTAAAGTAACAACTAACCTCTACCCTGAAACTTCAAAACCGGAACCTCTTTACTATCAGTCGGCCATTGGTCACTCATCCACGCCGCAACAAGGACGTTTTCACCGAAAACCCAATTCGGTGTGGCAGTAAGCTTCACATACCAATCCTCTTTCTTAGGTATCGCCAACTCTTCCTTCTCAATCACTTCTGGCACACGAAAGGTCATAGCAATCGGGATAACTTCCTCTCGAATGAAGAAATTTTTTTGTTTCCAGTCGTGGAAGATTTTGGGTGGGTTCAAGAGTATCTTCTTGGCAGACCCTCGGTTGCCAAAAGAATAGAAGCCCATGTTCCGGATCAGCTGGTAGAACGCCCTAAACCTTTCAACAGTCGGCTCGACATCATGAGATCGACACAGGAATTCAAAGTGTCAAACTCTCACCATTCGTGGTGGACTCATCTGAGAAATGTGAAACCCATAATACTGAAGTATATGGGCCATAAACTCCGTCGCCGGCAAACGAAAGTTACCCTGCAAGAAAAAGTCTTCAAAAAGTGTAATATATCCCTGCGATGCATCAGCAGCGGTCTGATTTTGACCAGGATATCTGGTATCCCACTCCGGTGGAAACGAAAGCCTCTTGTGATCTGTTCGAACAACCCTAGATCCCACTTCAAGACACGAGTGGACCCTCTTCACCGGGATTTTCTTCTTGATGATGTTCTTCAGCCATGGATGTCCAAGTAGAAAGTTCAAATATCTTCTCAGGAAACTTGAAGATCTGCTACTATGTTCTTCAAGGGTTTGAAGATTCAAAGAGAATTTGAGAGCAAATAGAAGGAAAAGATGGCAACGGAAGAAGAAAAGTGATCTGCTCTCACCCCTCATCGGATATATATATACCCATCGGATTTAATGCGATGGGTAAACGTGCCGAGATTACCGCGCACGGGACCAATCAAAAGACGCCACGTAAGGCGGGATTATCGGAGTGACAATTACCACGCGCGCGTGAGCCTCACTCGCCTGACGGAAAGCCGAACCGTCAGAGACAACTTGATGACAGCCATGTCAGCAGTCAACTCAAACGTCGCCATCAACGACATTTGCACCAACCCGTCAGAATTCAAAATTTGAGGGTTTTCCCGCCCGAAATTACTACAAACTTCATGCAGAAGTTACTCAGGCCGCGCAATTTTAATGTTACAGAACAAGCCTGCGCACCTACAATCAGAAGCAAAGAATCACCAATAGGCAGGCATAGTAGTCGCGCCGTAGCAACTGTCAAACATTTACACGCGCGCATCTACCCAACACAAAGCGAGCATTTTTAGCACTTTTTTCTAAGTCCAGAACTCCAACCACTTGCCTTGCGCATAATGCAACACTGGACTGGGGGGACTTGAAGGGGTATGGTCCCACAAAGTCGTGCAGACCTTCATTCAGGTCGCGCGCAGGACCATACTCCTTATTCATCAAATTGCTTACTGCCAACCTCGCGCGGGTTATGTCATCATGTATGGATCTCGCGCGAGGTCTAAACAAGAGAAAACACCACATTCAACACTTAGCATTCTGAAAAAGAGCCTCCAACCACCCATACCCTGCGCGGGCTAGTTCCATGTTCAGCAAGGGCCGCACAGAGATATGGCGCAGGGCTACTTCAGAAGGCACACAAGGTACAAGTGGCAGAAGAAAAGGGCCAATCCGTGTCCTCCAGGCTCTGCTCAATCGTGCTCCACGATCGTCTGACGTGCAGGAGACCGAAAGTACTTAAGGACGCCTACGTGGCACCAATCGCAGGGCAAAGACACCTGCCCCACGATCTCCACTTACCTGCTGATGGCAGAGGGATAACAAGGCTGACAACAGTGACACGTGGCTCCAATCACGTTGCGCCAGCACCGGAGAACTTCTAGAAGCCACTAACGGTCGACACCAGTGAGACAAAGAGCATATCTGCTATGTTGTCGCCTTCCGGCCCAAGGCCCATCAGCCCACATCCTCTTACACCTCTCCGGCTATTAATAGAGACCTTAGTTCACAGGTTAAACATTCTATTCCCTTCACTCTCACTCTTAATACACATTTATCTCCTCAAAACAGTCGCTTATTCTCACGCCGGAGTCTGGTTAAGAGGGAAACCCCCATATTCCCCTCTTAACGTGCTAACGGTCTTCTGTTTTGCAGGATTAGCGGATCATCAAGAAGCTCAGAAAGTGATAAGAAGATTAACCCTTATGGCAGAAACATAAACCAAACTAATCAACCTAAAATTAGTTCCGTGTTTCTTCAATCATCAAGACCCTTAACAATTTGACCATATGAGTTAATCATGTGTTTTATCTTAGATGGGACAACTCGAAAAGAAAATTAACTAAAAGGATAATATATTAAACGAGTCAAAACCGCTCAAAGTGTATTTTAGTGCATAAACCTCTGTAAGTGTTTATTAAAAAAAGAACACTATTTAAATAAATTAATTTTTTATAAATATATTTGTTACACTAACTTTCATAAAAAAACTTAGTTGGGTCCTAATCTGACCTGTACCAAAAGTTAGTCGTGTTGACTTGTTACTTGACCCGCCTTTTGTCCACCTATTACATTTAGTCAGCTTATCATATATATTCACATCTATTTATGAAGAGGTAACTTTGACTTTTGTGGCCAAACAAATTATTTTTTCAACTAAAAATAAAATGAACACTTAAGCAAGAAACAAACAATTCATCAAACAATCGTTTTTAGAAACACCTGGTGTGCGAAAGTTTAAACTTTGAACCCAAAAGCACAAACCCTTAATAAGTTACATCCATTTTGATCCCAGTGAAATTAATAAACACAAAATGTAAAAACCAAATAACCATTGTAACAGTCATTTCCCACATGATTTGTAAAAGTCTAAATGCAAAAAAATGTGAAACACATGGCCCTGAAAGATTATTTGTGAAACACAATAAATTGTGGAAACAAATCAAGTACACAACTAAATTCAAAACTACATATTTGGGATAGATTATTTATGAAATTGTAGAAGCATGCATTAACCAAATTGCATAAAAGGTTGTTAAAATTGAATCATATCTTTACTATGATGATATTCAAAAGCTCAAGGTCTGATTTGGTGGCCAAGTTCTGAATGCTTAACATCAAACTGCATCAGATGCAACAAATAAACGAAGGATTGAAATATGAATACAAACAAAATGCTTCATACGAACCGTAATATATAATAAATTTAAAACCACATTACCTTATTGGCTTCAATTAGAATAATCTTCAACGTCTGCATCTATTTATCAAACTCACTAGATTTACCTCTAAATAGTCACGAAGAGATTGTTCTACAATTAAATTGAAAATGTATTAAACTTTTGATTGAAAATAAGAGCAGATGGCAAGAATATAAAGTCTAGGGTTTGTCTCGAGAGATTGTGTATACATAACATACCATTAAGCGAATCAACATGGGTATGATTGTTGTGTTAAGGATGATGATGCAGCGGTGGAAGAACCTAGGGTTTGACATCAAGTACCAAAACAAACAACCAACAATAAGAGAATTAAATGATTAGGGATAACTGACCTTGTAGCTTGCGACGGTAGACAAAGAGTTTTACGGTTTGGTTGAACTTTGAAGTGATCAAGGGAAGGGAAGACGATAGGTAAACATATTGAGAAAATTCAAATTTTAAAATCGTTCATGAGAGAGAGGTATTGAAAGCATATATTTGGGCGCTTTAAAGATGAGAGGCAGATTTTATTTTGAATATTGAATTTCTCCCTGAACTACTTTTGTATTATATTATATTATATTATATGTATTTTAAATAAATGAAAGTGATGTATTTTAACTAAATAAAAGTGATATTTATGATGTAATAATGGAGTAAGCAAAACTGAGTTGGCATAGCTCATTGGTTGCCAAGTAAGCTTTTCCTATGTTAGCAGCTATTCTCCTTTAATAGAGAAGTAAGATTTGATTAACATCTAATATCTAATCTAATCTAATCTAAATCTAATCTAATCTAAATTCTAATAAAGAACTCCAATTAATGCCACATGTCAATACTTCATGCAATCCAAATTTTTTTATTAGGTTTTATATTTTTGTTTTGTTTTTTTTATATTCAAATTTTATAAGATCACGTTTATCTACAAAATCATAATTTAAAATTTCTATTAGCTTATAGTTTCATATCTTAACTTAAATAATGTATTCCTTTTTGTCGTTTTTTTTTTGTTTTAACACAGCGTAATGTTTTTTTCTAAATTCCATATGTACGTAGGTTAGTATCGATGTTGTAACGAACTAAACCAAAAATTTTTATAACTTTCAAATATATCGCCATGACGTGGTCTTTTTATCGTCGCATAAAATGTTCCTTAGTGATTACCTTATTTTTATATACGATGTTTTATTTTCTTTTTATGTACCTCACCTTTCAGTATTATTGACATTTACACCCCATCAACATTACAAAAACTTTGTAAAATGTCATTTTAATCCTCTCGAGTTTTACATGCTTATTTTTATGTTCAATTTCGGTTGGTCTATGTTTTGACATAAATTTTGTACGGAAATGAGTAGGCAGTATAAAGTCGAGTTGCTTATGTTTTGACGTCATTGCAACGCGTGGTACCATTTTTTAACTTAAAAATATTATTTTTTACGTGCTTATTTTAAGTACGTTTTGGTACAAATCTAAGTTGATTTATGTTTGACATAATTTTTTTGAGCCAGGTCAAATATAATGTGTTTTATGCTTAGTTTTATGTGCGTTTTTAGTTGGTCAGTGTTGTGACGTAAATTTTGTTCAGAAACGAGTGGATAAATTTGAATTACTTTAATTTTCGCCGCCTCCACAATGCACGACAGGTTAAAATACTAGCTGATAGTAGATAATAGATATGATATATATCTTTTACAAGGAATTTATTTTTATATATTTAATATATTATGATAAGGAAAAGAATAATTTTCTATGTAAAAGATGTACACGAAAAAGTATTGGAGTTCACTTGATTTTGATAACCTACCGATAATTAAAAAACGAAAATAAAGAAAATGATATAGTGAGTACTGTAAGACACTTACCAATATTTAACAGTTTTCTTATAAATTTAGACTAAAAATGTGTACTAACGATTACACATACTTATGAAAATACGGGTTTATTTAAAATTTTTCTCAAAATTAAAACAATACAACATAATGTAAATGAGTTCGTCGTTTAAAACGACGTCATAATAATGTGCGGAAGCTTGTAACTTGATCGTGTTCGGTTCTTCGTTGAGCTTGATCGTCCTCCGGTACTGTAAATGTTACCTACAATTCATAAAACATGAATTGAATTAGTCATACGTAGTTTAAAACGTGTTTTAACGAGTTCGTGAGACAAAACTGATTAAACAAACATTTTTTTTGCCAAAACTGGTCGCCGTCGCATGTCGCGCCGGCACCACATTGCTCCCTCGCATGGCGCGAGGGGTACCTTTTTCCAGCAGGTTCGTTTGCAGACCTGCATCTTCCCAACAATACTAGTTTTTACGGAAATGACCATAACTTATTCGTTATTGATCCGTTTTACACGATTCTTTTTCCTATGCGATCGTAATTTGATTCTCCATCACATGAAGTTGAAATCCGACATCCAGATTAACAATTTTCTAGAATTTAAGCCCGCGGCATAAATTAATTATTAAACTTCTTTTAACATAGCTTTTGACCCGTTCATACTTTTATCAAACCAACTTGTTTCCTATCACACAAGGTTCAAATCACGGGTTATTATGCATCATTAACCCGTTTGTGCTTATACGCTTATTCTGAACTGTTAAGGGTATTTAAACGCTTTTAAGCATAACCAAGCTTATTCATTTCTAGCATCATATTTTCACATTATTCCACCACAAATAGTATTGTGATGGATTTGATATAATAAACCAATTATCTCGAATATTACCCTTCAGTTAGCCATTTTACGGAAAAAGGCTCATTTAAGGCATTCGACCCAAGAAAGCTTATGCCTATAACTTTTATGCTTATCTAAGGTTTGCATTACCATAATACATGTTTCTAAACAACCCATAAGGGTCGTTTGCCCGATTTACCCATCAAGTGTGTTTTGTCCAATTTTAGTCCCTCATTTTACGACGAAGGGCTTTCACTAAATATTTGACCAAAATCGCTCGTTTAACTATAATCTTATTTATGCGTACCTGGATCAGGTCAACATTTTGACTCGTTTTAATACCTTGCCTCAATATTTTGTTAATTCATAGTATCGCTAATTCACAAGCCGTTTTATCCTGTGAGCATAAGACTCGACAAGCACTTATTAGTCGTTATAATGTCAAATGGTATCAACATTACCATTTGACCCGTTTGGTCTAAACGACCAAACATTTTGCGCTTATATATAAATGGTATTTATTTACCATTTCGTTAAGTAACTCATTTCGGATTTCTCACCATTTAGTTATGTCTCTTAAATTTGTTTCTTACGCGTTTAACTCAACATGGCTTATGCCACTTGGTCTCGTTTTATACTTCGACTTTTATCCATTTATACGTGACTAAATCACCGTTTTCTCTTTTTATTCGTTTAGGCTTACTTATAAAGTAGTCATTCATAAACTCATTTTATATATATCATCACATGACCAAACTACCATTTCGACCCTTTTTACCATTAAACATGGTTTTTCATCTTTTGATAGGTTCTGGCCCGTATCATTTCGTGTCGGAACCGTATTTCGAATATAACCTTTATTGTATTTATAACTTATAAATAAATACATATCCTACAAAAGGGTGTAAGCTTTACTTACCTTGTATCTGATTATGCACTTTTTCCGCGTACTTGATCCGTTTGACCCGCTTCTTTCCCAAGCCTCCACCTAGCTTGTCAAGCGTCAAACTATCATCATAATTCATAAGACGGTTAGATTAGTCATCCTTACTTACGACTATTCCATCTTATGGATTTTATGTCGAAACTACTATTCGACTACATCATTGGTTAGTTTGACTTTCAAAAGTCAACTACCTTTGATCATATGATATCCACAATTAGGTTTAAATCAACATCATGTTTAGAACCCGTACTATTTCATATCACACGTAATTAGTCAAATTAGCCAATTACGTGTTTCTTTCATAATTTCAACATATCAACATTCGTTTAGGCATTTTAACAAACACCTTGCGGGCATGATTTCTATACTTTTTCTATCTAGTTCATGGCTAATCTTTTTAACCAAGTTTCAATCATTAAATCAAACCCTTATTTCTAGCACTCATGAACACTATTAAATCTTGCATCATAACATCAATTTTTTCACAATTTAGCATACAAATTCTTGTGTTCATCACTTTGTTCTAAAAAACCCACTTAGCACATATATGGGTGATTATAAATTTCATAGTTTTCATCACTATATCCTCAAACTTTTAACTATGGTTTACTCCTAGACATGGTTTCAACATAACAACACTCATACATTCAACATTCAAGCATGAATTTCAATTATGAGTGTTTATCAAAATTTCAAGATATCACCAAATTACAAAATTTGACATACCTTTTGATCTCCTAGCTTAGGTGATCACGAATTTAGTTAACTCCCTAATTCTTGGCTTGATTTTTCTTTGATTTAGAGCAAATTAGTGAGTTTTAGGTAGGGGTGTGCAGAATTCGTTTCGAATTCGAAAAATTCGAAATTCGTTTAAATTTGATTCGATTATCAAGAATTCGTTTCGATTATAAGAATTCGAATTCGATTCAATTCGAGTCAAGTGAATCGAATACGAATTTATAATTTCAAATTCGATTCGAAATTCGAATAAAAATTATACATGTTTATTTATTATTTTTATATATAATACATATATAACTTTTATTAGGCTATACTATAAATCATTTTCAAATTTTTTTCCAAGTATTAAAATTACCCATTACCAAACCCACTACATGGCCAATAACTAAAACCTAAGTAACAAATCTATCAATAGATTTCTAAGTGTAAAAATATTAACTTATAATGTGGAGTGGTTATTCCTGACTTCTCGTTTTGAATTTTAGACTTGTGGTACTTTATTTGGAACTTTTTAAAGTGATATCGTGTTTTATGGCTACTTTAAAATTTATGTTTCACTTTGAAAGTTTTTTACATGTTTTTAAAGAATCTGAATTAAATCGAATTTATTCGAATATCGAATTTATTCGAATTCGATTCGAATTCGAATTTTTAATCGGATACGAATTGGGTTTTTTATTTGAATACAAATTCGAATCGAATTCGGTAGGTTTTAATCGAATTCGAATCGAATACGAATTCAAGGAAAAATAAAAATTATTCGAACAATTCGATTCGAATAATTCGAAAATTCGATATTCGATTCGATGAACACCCCTAGTTTTAGGGTTTGAAGGGAAGAACCCTTTTCTCCTGTGCATATGTCCACCAGAACACACACATATGTGTGTGTTTTGGTTTTGATTTATTTTTAGTTAAAACATCTCACACTTTCCCCTTTTAGTCCTTCAAAGTTTCAAGGTTTATAAAAGGGTTACTAATTCAAGTTTCTTTATTATTTTAACAACACTTATTTAACTAGGTTGATATTCCTAGTTACTTAGTGGGTTCAGGGAAGTTATAACCCGTTTTTGTTTTAAACCTCTTATGAACTTCATTTCCTCAAAACTTTTATTCTCTTTTATTTAATATTAGGTTTATATATTTAAATCTTAATATTTACCGGGTTAATTTTTTTCCATTAACGGTATTTTACCCGTTCATTAATATTAACAAGGTTTAATTATCAAACGTAATCTACCCCTTTAAAAGAGGTTTCGTCCCCGAAACCTTTCTTACGTCCCTTGGGTAATTACTTGGGCGTCGTTCGATTTATTGGAAAATTGTATTAGGTTCCAGGGAAGAAATAGCAAGTGTTTGGCGTTTGGGATATGATTAACATAAGTGATTGGTGGTGGTGTAGCGTGCGTGATTGGTACAGCCACGTGTATGTATGTAGGAGGGTAATAGGTAGGCCAGTGTGAAATAAATAAACTCATGGCTCTGAATTTTCCATCTCTATATCTCACCATTTGTTTGAATATCTTCGTGTTCCTCCTCCTCTCCTCTCCTCTTGTGATTCATCTATCTCCATGGCTCATTTGCTGTCGCCAGTTGCCATTAAGTTTCAAAAGGGATGGAGTTCAGGAAGCAACAGATGCCACCGGATGTCGGCTACCAGTATGAGGTGGAACGCTCGGGGGAGGCCAAGACGATCTGTAAGACTCAAAGTCGCCACTGATCCGTCTCCCTTCTCGTCAGATGCTCTTGCCGATGATTACTATGCTGTTCTGGGACTGGTATGTATGTGTTTGGAAGTTTTAGGTTTTTTTTCAATTACAATAACACTAACATAAGTTTGAAATGGGATCACCAACCCCAGTGTTAATAATACTAATCATGTTCTGAAATCTACTTATAGTGAGTTGTACATAGATAGATAGATAGCCTCCCTCACACCTTGCCATATGCCTGGTCTTGAAACACCAACAATTTGCCATACTTAATCTTTACTTTGAAGCTGCAGCTAGAACTCCATTACTTTGAAGCTGCAGCTAGAACTCCATGACAATCGCTTATTTTTTCCTTGCACGTTTAATTTCTGTCCACCTCCCGTCTCGTCTCGTCTCCATACCTTAAAGGCCAAGTGATTTTGGTTTTACCACAAAAATATTTGCTTTCATGGACCAGCTGTATGAAATACTAATCTTTGACTATGACAATCGTGTACGCAAACTTCAATACCCAATGAATTCTACTGTAGAAAACAAATGAAAATAAACACTTGTAGAAGATATATTAGTACTAATAAGGTTTACTCACTTACCTTGGAAGTACGATACATATTAAAAACATCAAGTGGTCGATAATATTCAAGGTGGAACAGTTTTCTCTGCGGAAATCAAGCAACCTATAACTATATCTAGAGGGATGCCTTAATCATCAATTTAAGTGTTGAAGGATAGGATCCATGTTTGGTAACAATTCTCAACTTTGATTGAAAAGAACTTTACATAGTAGAAGTTGAAGACACTGTAAATATATACCAGCTGAAGAAAATATTTTCGTTGACCATGACATATGTTGATTCTCTTGCTATCTCATATGGAGAATAATTATGTTTGATATATGAGTACATATTGTATAAACAGACAAGGTGACTAATTTCCCATGAATTCATTAATTTTATCTCAGCAATAATAATAATAATTAGTGTTTCTTCTCTCTAATCAGCTTCCAGATGCAACTCCAGAGCAAATCAAGAAAGCCTATTATAATTGCATGAAATCTTGTCACCCTGACTTGAGTGGCGATGATCCAGAGACTACAAACTTTTGCATGTTCATTAACGAGGTTTATGAGGTGAATGTTTTTTTTTTTTTTAATTAGGCATATCTTCAAATGCTACATGTTATAAATACAAAATATTGCAGTGTAGGTTCTGAGCGATCCAGCTCAGCGAATGGTTTATGATGAAATTCATGGATATGCTTTGAGTGCAATAAATCCTTTTCTTGATGACACCTATCCCAAGGATCATGTCTTTGTTGATGAGTTTAGCTGTATAGGTATTCTACTTCCATTCCAAAACTATGTTGCAATACACACTTACTCAAGTATGTTGTAAGAATATATATTGAAATAAATAATGGAGATATACAGGGTGCAAAAACTGTGCAAACGTATGCTCAGACGTGTTTATGATAGAAGAAGACTATGGTAGAGCCAGAGCGTGTAACCAACAAGGAAGCACAGACTTGGTTCAACAAGCCATCGATAGTTGGTATGTATGTATGTATGTATGTATATGCATGCTACATTAATCCTGATATATTAAGTATGTTTTGATGATATGATTGGACTTTTCAGTCCTGTTGATTGCATCCATTGGACTTCTGCTGCACAACTATCCTTGCTTGAAGATGAAATGCGGAGGGTTGAAAGAGTGAATGTAATCCCGCCCTGCTGTTAATTATTAATCTCGATGTGTTTAAAATGTTATATAACAAATGAAGGTTGTTGGGTTTGGAGCAGGTTGCCTTGATGCTTGCAGGAATGGGTTCATCCGCAGATGTTTTTAGAATGGTAAGACCATGAATGAGCTTTGGTTGCCGTGAATAAAACTCATGATCTGCTGTTTGTTATTTATGTATTGGCTGGCTGGCAGGCAAGCACTCGATGGGAAAAGAGACAAAATAAGATTTTGGTAAGAAGTATATTAAACCACTTTAATCACAAATGTTGTTGGTAACTAAAAGACATTCAGTTTTATAACGAGTCAATTAGTATTAAGAAACTACGTTTATTGATTTGTAGGAGCAAGCTAGAATAAGAATGATGAAATCTAATGACAAAGCTGAACCTTACTGGACCAACCTTTGGGGAAATGCTAAAAACCAGCCGAGTACAGGTATGAATATTCACTTTTGACCCGTTTTGATAATTTTTTGTTCAAGTAATCCATGTCGACCCGTTCATAAGCAAATGGGTCATAATACAAATCTTGCATTTGAAAATGAAAAAAAAATATGTTGAAATGTGATGGGACAGAGGAGGAAGTGAGAGAGAGAGCAAGCAGAGCGGCTGCAGCTGCACGGAGATGGAGAGAGTACTCAAGACGAGGTGTCGACAAACCTGCCACCTACAAACTTCCTGACAATTTATCCACTACTGAAAAATAAACCTCTCATCTTGTTCTTCTACTCTAATGGCTAGTTGTCATGACCCATATATTGTATATTTGTTAAGTCACACAACCATTATGTGGATGTATATAGCTATATAGATTTATGAAATATTAAGTATGTATAGCCTCTTTGCTTATATAATGCTCTTCCTTAATATCAGACGCCTATGTGATTAAAAGAAAAAACGTTTGGTACAATCACGTTTTCTTTAAATCAAATCGTGTGGGGCTTTGCACTGTGTGTCCTTTATATCAGACGCCTATGTGATTTAAAATCCAACCAAACAACCATTCAAAACAACAAAGGAAGATGGCTATTAGATTTAAAGAATTATGATCAAATACAAAGGTTCCTAATTGTAACAAGGGTACAAAGGCTTTTAAAAAAACCCACTACAAAAAAAAATAAATAATAAAAAAAAAACCTAAACACCCACCCCCCTCCTCCTATCACCCACCCAAAAAAATATATATTCTTTATTTATTTTTGTAGAGAGGGGTGGGTGGGTGTTTAGGTTTTGGGTGGTGATGGTGTAGTGAGTTTATGTTTTATGTTATTGGACACTTATCACTCTATAAATCCTTCTTACACTTATTACAATTAAGAGTCTTTGTAGAATAACTTAACCCGTTTTATAAAAATTACGAATATACTATTGGGACAAGTTCATTTTTCTATACATTTTAAGTTCTAGAGTAAAACGCGAAAATCGTCCATGAGGTTTGGACATCTTTGCTTGTTCCATCCGAAATGACTTTTTGTGCATTTGACTATTTGAGTCCTTGACGTTTGGTTTTTTTTTTTTTTTTTTTGTCATTTCCATCTAAACCGCTAGGATCAAATATAATATATTTTGTTAAGGTGAAGGGCATTTTTGTGTTTTTGAATGAAACAAGCAAATATGAACAAATTTCAGTGACGATTTTAGCATTTTTACTCTAAGTTCTATTATATAATGACTAGGGTCAAATATAATGTATTTTTTTCATTATTAAATGGTATCCTATACTAGTAATTACTCGTGTTGGTACCTAATACTTAAAAAAAGGAAGACAAAGTGTGCTGGTGCTTTGCTTTGGATGTCTTCTTGCCGTGAAATGGGAAGATGAGAGGGAGAGAGGACGTGGTTGGTGCGGTCAGGTGTGGGGGGTTTTTAGACCGTGGGGTATGTGGGCGTGGATTATGGGGTATGGTGGGGTTTGGTGCGTCCACGTGGATTATGGGGCACCCAATACTGAAACCCAATTTCATTGGGGTATGGTGGGCGTGGCTGGGGTGGCGTGGCCAAGCATGCCATATCCAACAGCTAGCCCAAACGGCTAGTAGTCTTGGCCAACGAGGTTCCGCCATGTCATGTTCGTAGCCCCACCCAACGCCCGGGCTGAAACCCCTGCCCAAGGGGCACGCCAAAACCCAAACCCACCCAGAGTGGTGACGTGGGCGTTTGTACCCAACCCACGCCCCAACTCCCGTCCCATACCCCATAGTCTTAATGCTAGTGGAAGGTAATTATGCAAAGTCTCTTAATAAAATGCTCTCGTGGGTGGATTCTAGTGTTGTTTTGTGCTGGGGAATTGTTAGGTAATGTGTTGCAAGGAGACCATGTTTATTCTGCAACCAAAATTTTATAAAACCATTTTTTTTAAACCAATTAGTGGGGGAATGACTTGGCAACTTTTTATTAGATAATTTACATAAAAAGAAAAAAAAAAACTACACACTAGTTATAGTTAGTATGTATAGATTTTTATATACTCTTTACAAAACAAGACTAAACTAATACCACCTAGGTAGAGTTAGTGGATGTTAACTCAAAATAGTACCATCAAGCTTTGAGTTTTTATAAAACATAATTAGATGATAAATTGTAAATATTTTATTCTCTACAAAGTAAATACCAAAAGATATCCCCACGGAATTATGTATCAAAAAAATTCAAACAGCCACCTATTTATTTATAATCCAATTTTGAGTGATGGTCAATCAACCATAGTAGCAAGAGTTCATTTCATGGTTTGGTAGGTAGGGGGAACCATTCGCTGTTGTTGCAAGTCTGTATTCATCCATCCTACACAACGATAATCACGTCAGTGAATTGTTTCTATTAACTTCATGTATTTCTAATTTATATCAAAACAACTAATAAATATATAAGAAGGGTACAAAGGCTTCTAAAAAACCCACTACAAAAAAAAAAAAAAAAAAAAAAACTTAAACATCCACCACCACCCAAAAACCGAAACCCCCACCCACCCCCATCACCCACCCAAAAAAAAAATATTATCATTATTATTTTTTTGCCGAGGGGGTGGGTGTTTAGGTTTTTTGGTGGTGGTAGGGTGGGGGTGAGTGTTTAGTTTTTTTTAGTTTTTTTTTTTTGGAGGGGGGGGGGGGGTGTTAGGTTTTTGGGGGGTGGTGGGGGGGGGGGGGGGTTAGGTTTTTGGGTGGTGGTGGGGGTGGGGTGTTTAGGTTTTGGGTGGTGATGTAGCGGGTTTAATTTTAGGTTATTGGACACTTGTCACTCTATAAATCCTTCTTACACTTCTTACAATTAGAAGGCTTTGTAGAATAACTTGACCCTATATGTATGGTTCCTTGTATTTGGACATTTTTCAATAAAAGTCACACAGATTAATCTTGTTATTTATACTCATGTCGCATTATCACTAGTTATTTGTTAAGGCTGGAGGGTGTGGTATAAAGCCTCACCTCAGCGCCACGTCATGTCTACGTCACACATGGGGGCTTTAAAGCCCCTTTCCTTTAACTTAGAGGGTGTGGCTTAACTACCCACCTTACACTATAGCGCCCCCATTTTGACCAAACACCCCTCGATCAGCTCAATTCTTGCTCGTTAACGTGCTGCGAACAACCCATGGCGCCCCCCTTTAACTCGTGCGGTGTGGATGGTGGCGCCCCGGGGGAGCTATCGACGATGATGTGGCGGGCTGGCGTAATGCCACACCCACCGGCCTAAGTGTAAGGAAAAACTATTTTATTGATTTTGTTTTATTAGACTTCTTAAAATTCCATGGAAAAACATTTCGTTCTTGGCTAAAAGAAAAAAGGGACAATTGCATATTTCCCCTTCTAAATCACTTAAATTGCATATTTACCCAGCTTCATATTTTAATTGCATATTTCCCCTTCCTTAACTAAAAGAATTACAAATTTACCCATTTTGATTTATTTTATTAAAAAAAAGTTATATAATGACTATTTTACCCTTAGTTTTACTAAAACATAAAAATTGCATATTTACCCATTTTTGCAAATAGTTTTCTTTTGTATTTTTTTACAAATTTTTCTCAGTAGTTAGCTGTTTTTCTTTTAATTTCTTAAGTTATTAACAAGTTACTTTTGTTTAACAGATGGAATCTCACCCCACTTCCCTTAATTCCTTTTCATTCAAAATATTTTATTTGGTACCAAATCTCAATTTTTTGATGAACAAGTGCATAGTACAGGGCAGGGGCGAAGCTTCTTGGGGGGGTCGCCCGACCCCCGGGATTTTTCGCTCAGTAGTGTTATATATGTAGTTTTCGTATAGAAATTTTTGGATATATACGTTTTTACCCCCCCCCCCCCCCCCCCCGATTCTATAGAAATTTTTGGGTATATATGTTTTAGCCCCCTCCGTTTTCTCCGGCAAGCTTCGCCACTGGTACAGGGGTGCAGACTTGCAGTAGGAGCCATGTTCGATTATGACATAAGAATTATTCTTTCTAGAAGCATCTACATTTAAGCCAACAATGTAGAGGATGCATCCTTGACTGTTCTGGCCGAAATTTTAGGAATAGTCAACAAGAAAAGTTTGATGAGGAACAAAATGGGAGTCGTCACCCACAAACAAATTGTAATCGAAGAATCCACTACGTAAGGACACTTCAAACGCCGGAGAAAGATCAACGAGAGGGACACTTCAATCGCCAGAGAAGGATCGTCAACCGAGAGAGGTGTAATCGCCGAGAGGGAAGGAGGAGAATGAAGAGGCAGTGCCTGTTTCTGGCTTATGTAAGTCCTATATATTTGAAAGGGGCAATTTTGGCATATTGAAAACTATTAATAAGGTAGGGGAAATATGCAATTAAAATATGTGCTTGGGTAAATATGCAATTGAAGTGCTTTTAGAAGGGGAAATATGCAATTTTTCCAAGAAAAAAAAACATGCTTGTAACTACCGCAACAATTGTAGTTTGTTGAAACACAAGAAAATGATACTCTTTATCGTTTAATGTCCCGTGTTCAGGGTATACATGATACATTATTATGTATTGAGGTGGAATGTGTAGTCTATTTACAAAATTTATAGTACAATCTATGTATGGGGTAGGGATAGTGTACATTAATCCAGAAGTGTGAGAAGTGTATTATAACACTATATAAACACCGTATAACACTATGTAACACCGTATAACACTATGTAACAACACTATATGACATTATATAACAAATATAACACTATACATCTATAATAGACATGTTATCAGACAAAATATAGTGTTATATTTGTTATATAATGTTATATAGTGTTACATAGTATTATACGGTGTTTATATGATGTTATATAGTGTTATATATAGTGTTATAATACAATTCTTCCATTTCTGAATTAATGTACAGGATCCTCTACCTCTATGTATGTATGCCATAAAACTTTCCATAAACATTATATATATATATATATATATATATATATATATTTTGTTGGTGAACAATGATGAATAGTAACTTTAAATTTATAATAATATATACCTTTTTTAATATTTTATTATTTTAATATTTATTTAATATATTATAATAGTTTATTATTATTAAATATACTTTTAATAAAAAAAAATATTTTTTCCATTTTCTAAAAAATCATATATATCCTTTACCAATTTTTTAATATTTTTTTCTTTTTCAAACATATATTAATTTATCGCTTAATTTGATACCTCTTTAATAATTTACATTTATAACTTTTTATATAAAAACTTAAATACGTAGTTGTGATTATTTTTTCCCTAACATTCCGTTATAAGTTTTGTTAAAAATGAATTTGTACTCAAAATAAAGTGTATCATAAAACGATACGATAATAAACATAACCATTCTAATGGTTTGACTTTCTAAACAACATACTTTATTTTCAAATCACATTTGTTTTACATTATCATTTTGCTCGATTTCGCCGCAACGCGCGATGTAAAAAAACTAGTACCCTATAACCGATCATGCCTAAACCTAGCCTTTAGGAATTTACACTAAATGCTCCCTCAAACTAAGGGTTTTCAATGACATGATTTGTAGGATCCAAATCATGAACAATAACTCTTGAATCAACAAAATGCAGAGATGGGTGTGTGTAAGTTCAAACCGAACACTAAACCGATAATCAAAACAAGATAATAAAGAAATCGTCTGATTCCATTGATGATTGGTCATCATCGATGATTTGTCATGACAGCTTGAATCATACATACACATCTTCATACATCGTTAAGCCCCATGCCAATCCTAGGTGAGCTCCCTAGGGTTGGTGATTGGATGTGTGTAAAATGCAACATATAAATTACATCAATTGAGGCATAAAACTAACCTTTTTTTAGTACTAATGTTGGAAAAAGTGTGCTTTTGTCTTCCTTTTGTATTTTCAGGACTAAATGAGCGTAAATGGACAAAAGGAACAAATATGCATCAAAATCTAACATAAATACAAGAAAAGGAATAAACGTGGCATGCACGACCCCTCGACAGCATCTTCCCAAGCAAAAACAAAGAAACAGAAGGCTGACCACGGCCCCGTGCCCAGCGGACACGGGGGCGTGGTCAGTTGCCTGCAGAAAAGACAAAGTTATAGAAGCTTCTATTCCCAGCACGGAGGCGTGCCCAGCTCCACACGGGCCGTGGTCAACGCTAAGATTCGCAGAATCTTGCAAATCTTGATAGTACAGATACGCTTCTGCACACGGGGCCGTGCCCAGCGATCACGGGGGCGTGTGGAGCTAATGCAGACAAATTGCAATTAATGAAGAAAGAGAAATAGAATGGACACGGGGCCGTGTCCGGGCTTCTGTGTAGGCTATAAATAGGGGTGCTTGGTTCACTTCAAAGGGATCCCTTAGCAAACCACATCTCTCCCACTTCACCCACACTCCACCACCACTACAACCCACATCCACCACCATCATCCATCATCCATCTTAGAGTGTGTGTAGTAGTCTCAAGATCCAAGATTGATAGTAAGAGTTCTTGACAATCAAAGGCCATGTTTGCCTAAGTCTCTTACATCACTTGGTGAAGACAAGGATTTAGTGTAATACTTTTGATTTTTAATCTTTTCGCACTTTTTATTTGGTTTTGTATTAATGACTTTATTAACTAGTTTCTTATGTTGTAGGTGAAACTTCGTTATCATTTGTCCGTGATGTCTTGCCATTATTTTACTGTCTATATAAAATAAAATATTTTCACCATTCATATCTCTACGTTCTATATAGAGATATGTTGGCTACCTGGTCGGGGGTTAAGGGAATGGTTTGGTAAGGTTCTTGCCTTGTTCAGTGTATAGATCCTGCAAGGACCTGGGTCAAGCTTACTAGGACCTCCTTCAATAGCCACTTGTATTGGATGGCGGGGGTGCGAATGGCTTGATCCCCTCAGATGTAAACTACTATTAGTACATTAACCCGGCTTCTTGGGATTGTATCCCTGCTGACTCAAACCACTTAGCCGAGGGTAACGACACATTCAAAAGAGGGCCTTCCACATTACGCATTAATAACTTAATTAATTATCTTTCAATATTCCGACCCTTTAGGATTGTATCCTTGCTGACTCAAACTACTGGGTTGAGGGTAACGTCACCTTCAAAAGAGGGGTCTACTACTATAACTAAGATAATCTCTTAAAAAGTGCAAAAGTGCGGAAACCATCAAAGGTTACACTAAAGGCGAGTCGGATTCAAGTGATTCATCTTGTCTATCTGTTTTTATTTTATTTTATTTTTCAGCATTTTTAGTTTGTATTTTTTAAAAACCGTTTCTAAAATTTTGATTTGATTAGACGTTGAGGATAAACCGGTACTAAAAGCGCTTGTGTCCTTGGACGACCTCGGTATCTTGCCAACGCTATACTACGCTCACGATGGGTGCACTTGCCCATATGTGTGTTTAGTGTTAGTAGAATATCGTGTTTTATAAATTTAAAACTTGACTAAAAAGGGCTTAAATATAACTAAAAAGATATAACGCTACACACGCATCAAGTTTTTGGCGCCGTTGTCGGGGACACAAGGATTTTAAGAAAGCTTAAAATCGACGGCCTAATCAGTTTTTCAAAACCTTTTTAAAACGTGTGCACATTTTTTTTCATTTTTAGGTAGTTTTTGCATTACAGTACACTGAACATGGGGTCGTGCTCGCTGAACACGCCCCCGTGTTGCACAATTTTTATTAAACTCCCAGATACAGAGTCTGAACACGGGGTCGTGTTCGCTGAACACGCCCCCGTGCTGCACAAAACCAGTCACTTTTATTAAAACGCCCAGATACAGAACCTGAACACGGGGCCGTGCTCACTGAACACGGGGTCGTGTCCAGCCTCTGTTTCCGTTTTTATTTTTGTTTTCTGGTCCCGAGACTCTGTTGTGGTCTGCTGAGTGATTCATATGGATCAATACTCAGGAGATTACAACTACCACTATGAGGAGGATGATTATAGGGAAGACTATTGCACCATTTGTGGTAATCCTCATTTGGTACAATATTATGACCTCTTTGAACCATCCACTTCATACAACTACTATGAGGAGCCCAGGTACGAGCCATCCTCTTCATATACATCCTATGAAGACCCAAGGTATGAACCTTCTCCCTCATACTCATATTTTGATGAACCAAGGTATGAGCCTTCATACTTATACTTTGAGGAACCAAGATATGAGCCTTCACCTTCATATACTTACTATGAGGAACCATGGCGTGAACAACCCACCTCATATGGGTATTATGAGGAACCAAGTTACGACCCTTATCCATCATATACTTACAATGAGGAACAATGGTGTGAACCATCTACCTCATATGAGTATCATGAGGAACCAAGGATCGAACTTTCGAATTCAAACTTTGAGGATCCTTATTCTATCACACCCATAGCCGATAAGATAATAGAACACCTTAAAACTATCGAGCGCTATATAAAAGAAGCCTGCGCAAGGGAAGAGGAATCCCGTGCAAAGGAAGAATTAACAAGTAATAAAGAAGAGATAGTTGAAAAGGTAAAAATGGAAGAACAAGTAAGTGAAAAGCCGACACATGAGTTAAACAACGAAAAAGGTGAGTCCGATAACGTTAAAATTCAAGAAGAGTCTAATTTTCAAGAAATTAATCTCTTGTCACCTTCTTTCGAAAATTATTGTTTAGTACCCACTCATGCTAAGTTTTTAAAAGAGTTAACCACTAACACTAAAATTGACGAAACGGTAAGCATTAACAAATGATCAAACTACGCTAATGAAAGAAGATCCATTTGAAATTAACATTACACCGGTTCCATGTTTTTTTCAAAATTCCTTTATTAGTAATATTACAATTGATAAAGATCTTTGTGTTAATATAATGCCAAACTACATTTTCGAAAAATTAAGTATTTGTGATTTTTCTCCACTTCAAATACTCATTTTTCTATCTAATCGGAAAACAATAAAATCAATAGGGATAGTTGAAGATGTGTTAGTCCAAACCAATCAAATGGTAATCCCAACCGACTTCGTCATCCTTGATGACGCTCCACTAGTGTTGGGATGACCTTTTGTAAAGACCCACGAAGCTTTGAAAAATCAGAAGTATAACAATCTACCCATTCAATTAGGGGCATTAAAAAAAGTGTCGATCTTGAGCATTCAATGAAATATCCATTCGGCAATGATGACCCCCTAATTGAAGATGAATATGAACCACCTGATACAAGAGAAGAAATCAACCGCTTTGTTGAAGAAGAGGTCGCCATTGAACAAACCTTTTTGGTTTTTGATCAAAATGAGCAACCAAATAAGGAGTCTCCTAAAGACCCACCTATTGAGCTCAAAGAACTTCCAAAAGGTTTTGAATATGCTTTTCTCGACAAAGATGGTAAATTACCTGTAATTATTTCATCAAAATTAACTAGTGTAGAAAAAGAAAAATTAATCACACTTTTGAAAAGACACAAAAACGCGATCGCTTGGAAGCTTGTAGATATTAAAGGAATAAGTCCTTCCATGTGCACGCACAAAATTTTAATGAATGATGACTATAAATCGGTGTTACAACCACAACGTAGAGTAAATCCAAACGTCCAAGAAGTGGTTAAAAATGAAGTCATCAAATTACTTGACGTCGGACTCATTTACCCAATCTCCGATAGTCCTTGGGTAAGTCCCGTCCAAGTAGTTCCTAAGAAAGGAGGTATGACGGTAGTAACTAACGAGAAAAATGAATTAATACCAACAAGAACCGTCACAGGATGGAGAGTATGTATAGATTATCGTCGATTAAATGAGGCAACAAGGAAAGATCACTTTCCTTTACCTTTTATTGATCAAATGTTAGAAAGATTATCCGGTCACAAATTTTATTGTTTCTTAGATGCTTTTTCAGGTTACTTTCAAATACCGATAACACCCGAAGACCAAGAAAAGACAACATTCACATGTCCCTACAGAACTTTTGCTTATCGACACATGCCTTTTGGTCTATGTAATGCCCCCGCAACCTTTCAACGTTGCATGGTGGCCATCTTCCATGATATGATAGAAAAGACAATGGAAGTCTTCATGGACGACTTTTCTATCTTTGGAGATTCATACGACCAATGCCTCGATAACCTTGAGCGAATGCAATCCCGATGTGAGGAAACTAACCTCGCCCTTAACTGGGAAAATGCCATTTCATGGTAACGGAGGGAATAGTACTCGGTCACAAAATCTCAAGCAAAGAAATTGAGGTTGATCGAGCAAAAATAGACACTATTTCTCGATTACCACCCCCATCCTCCGTTAGAGCTATCAGAAGTTTCCTTGGGCATGCCGAATTTTATAGACGATTTATCAAAGACTTTTCAAAAATCTCAAGACCTCTAACAAAATTACTTGAAAAAGACCCTTTCATCTTTGACAAGGATTGCAACCAAGCGTTTCTAACACTAAAAGAAATGTTAGTCAATGCACCTATCATGATAGTGCCTGATTGAAAATTACCTTTCAAAATCATGTGTGATGCAAGTGACTTTGCAGTTGGAGCCATCTTAGGACAACGAAAAGATAAGCATTTTCACCCAATATATTACTCTAGTAAAACACTTAATGATGCACAAGAAAATTACACAACAACAGAAAAATAATTACTAGCTGTAGTATTTGCTTTTGATAAATTTCGTTCTTATCTTTTTCTTTCTAAAACAATAGTTTATACAGACCATACAGCCATTCGATATCTCTTTAAGAAACAGGATGCTAAACCGTGTTTAATTAGATGGATTCTACTCCTCCAAGAATTTGACATTGAAATAAAAGACAAAAGAGGAGCAGAAAACACCGTTGCAGATCATCTTTCCCGCTTGGAAGATCCAGCTTTGAAGGCAACTAGGGATGAACTTATCAATGAAAAATTCCCAACGGAGTCCCTAAAAATGGTGGAATACCGAGAAGAGCCATGGTACGCCGACTATGCTAACTACTTAGCTAGCGGTATAGTCGCAAAAGGATGGCCACATCATCAAAGAAAAAAATTATTTGCCGATGTAAAGCATTATTTTTAGGAAGATCCTTATCTTTTCAAAATGTGTGCCGACCAACTTATCCGTCGATGCGTACATGGTAGTGAAGCAAGAAGAATTCTCCGCCATTGTCATGAAGGTCCATACGAAGGACATCATGGTGCCGCTAGTACCGCACGAAAGGTATTTGATTCAGGATTCTATTGGCCAACCATTTACAAAGACGCCTAAAGTCTTATTAAGACATGTGACGCTTGCCAAAGATCAGGTAATATTTCTTCCAAAAACGAAATGCCACAAAATGACATTCTTGTTTGTGAAATTTGTGATGTGTGGGGACTCGACTTTATGGGACCCTTCCCACCGTCAAAAGGAAACAAATATATACTTGTGGCAGTGGATTACTTATCTAAATGGGCCGAGGCCGAAGCCCTTCCAACAAACGATGGAAGAGTTATGGTAAGATTCCTGAAACGCTTATTTTCTCGTTTTGGAACTCCAAAAGCATTAATAAGTGATAGAGGTACCCATTTTTGTAACCATCAACTTGAATTTTTTTTAACAAGGTATGGGGTCTATCACCGGGTCTCAACAGCATATCACCCTCAAACAAACGGACAAGCCGAAGTGACTAATCGAGGTTTAAAAAGAATACTCGGAAAAACCGTAGGATTAAATAAAAAGGAATGAGCTGATAAATTAGACGATGCTTTATGGGCTTTTCGAACTGCATATAAAACAACAATAGGTACAATCCTATATAAGCTTTTCTATGGAAAAAGTTGTCATTTGCCGGTAGAGATAGCACACAAAGCCAGTAGGGCAATTAAAAACATAAACTTAGACTTAGAAATGGCCGGTAAAAATCGATTTTGTCAATTAAATGAATTAGACGAATTAAGGAATCACGCATACTCCAACTCCGAAATTTATAGGGATAGAATGAAAAATATGCATGATAAACACATTAAACCAGATGAATTTCGGGTAGGATATCAAGTTCTATTGTTTAATTCACGACTTCGATTATTTCATGGTAAATTAAAGTCTAGGTGGTCGGGGACCTTTTTCCATCACCCACATTTTTCCACACGGTGCAATTGAAATTAAATCTCGAAATGGAATCCCATTCAAAGTCAATGGCCAACGGCTAAAGCTCTATCAAAGATTTATTGAGGATGAAGAGGAGGAAATCTCGCTACAAGCGGCCGAAGATTAAACAAAGGTTTGAGCATCAACATCATATGTTGTAAGTGACGAATGAGGGGAAAGCTTCTAAATCGGTAAGATTTCTAAAACCAAGTTTTGGGAAACAGGTCACTCACACGTACACTTAATAATTAGTTAGATTTATCACTTGCATGTAGTATAACATCAAAAATTTGGGGAAAAATCTAGGGCTCTTCAACTTGAACCGAATCTAACCCCAAATTTTTTCTTAGATTTGTTAGTATTAGTGTAGATGCATGTTATAGGAAGTAAATCAACTTGAATTGTTTGTAGATTTTCCTGATTTCAAACAAAAACCTCAAACCCTTGTTTTTGAACCAAAAAAGATGAAATTGATGGGGTAAACGGTTTGTTTTTTGAAAGAAGGCATTTGGGGTTTCATTTTCGGGGAAAACCGCCCCTACTCAACCAAAAAGTTTCAAGTTTTCGGGACCGGGTTGAAAAATTGAGTTTTGGGGAAACATACGTCTGAGCACGGGGGCGTGTCCAACTAATTTTTGGCGAACATGGGGTGTGTCCATCTAATTTCTGGCGAACATGGGGCGTGTCCAGCTGACTGTTTTCAGTTTTCTTCGAAAATTTTACTGTTTCGTGCTAATTGTTTATGTTTTCTTTCAGATGGCCAAGAAGTTTACTAGGTTCAACCCGAATGAGTGGGCTGCTCAAGCACGGTTTGAGATTCTCAAGATAAGGCCCGAAGAAAACCCCCGACAAGTTTGCTTGGATATTTTAGAAGCATTAGGCCAAATCGACCACTTCAACAACCTTGTTACTGGTCCACTAAGAGCAGCTCTTTGCACTCGGCTCCACTCCGTGCACGAGTATAACATGGAGTTTTATAGCACGTTTGCCTTCAAGGAAAAAGCGGAGCCATTTGACAATGAGGGGGTGGAATTTCGTTGTGTAGGGGAAATGTTCTCAATATCGATTGCACAATTTGGTGCTATCATTGGGTTATATGATGAGGCAGGTGCTGGAGAAGAGGAGAAGACTGGTGGTCCCCGTGAACTCTCACAAGAACAACGCCAAGCAGCATGGGCTTAGATTGGGGAAGGGCACTATAACCCAAGCCAGACCAAGAGCACACAGTTGCGGGACCCTCTATACCGCTACATTCATAGGGTCCTCAGCAACTCCCTTTGCCAGAGACATGACAGTACTGGTGTTGTTGGCCTGCGTGATCTGATGGTGCTACACTGCATTCACAACCATGTGCCTCTCGATGTTCCATACTTGCTCCTTCGCAACATGCACTTGAACCAACTCGCCAATCCCCCGACCCTTATCCTTTTTGGAGGATGGATCTACCGCCTCTTCAAGCATTTTGTGCAAAGGATGCCGAGGTCCTTCAGGAAGGGCCTATGGTCAGGAAAAGTGGATCTCATCATATGTCGCTCCATGATATAATCAATGAAGCAAATGACGGGACGGTCAGATTTCAGACGGTTCAAGGGCATGTGTGGAACCCTCAAGAAGCTCTCGTCCTTCACGCTCCACATATCCGTCCTCCTCCCAAGTTCCATTATCAGCATCATGGTGATCCGAACCAATCCTCCTCTCAAGGAGGTGGTTTTCCTAATTTCCAAAGTTTACATGATCTCTTGCAGGAAAACCTCATGTGCACCCGCAACACCTACAATATGGCAAGCAACACATACACGCGAGTCGGAGTTATGGAGAGGAACATCTCCAAGATGCAGGATGACATCAGCAACATCCGGGAGTACATGGCAGGCCAAGGAGGAGATGACGAGGATGAAGATATGGATTGAGATGGAGGCGGTGGAAGGTGATGTAACATGGTTGAGGGTCCTAACAGGTTAACCCCTTTTCTCTCACAAACAATTTCATGGCCTGCGTGCCATTGTTGAACAATTTACTTTTCCGTTAACACTTTTAAATTTCCTGCATTTTTCTTTTTTAGTTTATGTTGAGGATGTTGAACTTATGGTAAAGTAGGATGTTGGTTATTTTGTTTGGTGTGGTATATTTAAGTAAAACAGGTATCTACGAGGCTTGGAAGCACTAAGTATTAGTGCTACATAAGCCTGGAAAACATAACCGAAAGCCAAAACCTGTTTTCAAGGATTGCAGATTGTCAACACAGGGTCGTGCCTAGTCGGCATGCCCCCGTGTCCACCGCCCAGTGCTGCTGTTTGTTTAATTTCTGCCCAACACGGGGTCGTGTTCACCAGGCATGCCCCCGTGTCCACCTTCTGTAAGTTTTCGTTACTGGCAGTCTGACCACGGGGCCGTGTCCAGATGCCCGGTAACATCAAAACCTTGTTTTAAACACCTTTTTTACACATTCAATCAACCTAAAAACTTATTTTTGGGACACATTGAGGATAATGTTTAATTTAAATGTGGGGGGGGGGATGCTAAAACCTTGAATTTTGCAAGTCCTAATAACAAGCCTTACACAAAACTCTATTGGAACCGCTAATCACCCCATATTTTTTCAAAAACTTTTCATTTTTTTACTTGTCTTGGTTTAATTTGGGAGTAACAAGTTCTAAAAAGGTTATATTTTTACAAATTTACAACCGATAGCGTCGTGATAAAAAGAACCAACATAAGAAAATTATGAAATGGCATGACAAATCTAGTTAAAATTTGATTATATATACTAGATCACATTATAAACCCATTCCCACAAAAAGTGAGTTTTGAGCCTTTATTGAGCATAAAAGCATACATCTTTAAATTAAATGCTCATTTTTTGCTTCTTGTGTGAATACCCGCTTGGTTTCTTACAACTCTAGAACTTGCCATGACGATACATTCCGGTCCTTACCAACTTAAACCCAAGTAAGTAAATGATGGAGGCATTAGGACAAACCCTTTTTCTTTTCAACACCATTATTTTTCATTTTTTTATGACCTACCCAAAATCCCCCTAGTTAACCCCTTTGAGCCTAAACCTTTTCGTTTCTAAACCCACAAAACAAACACCCTTTCCCCACCAAAACCCTTTTTTATTTTTAAACCCTTTACTTTAGTAAAAAGCTCGGTTCTCATTTGACATTCCTTATAAAAAATGAAGTATAGCAATAAACAAACAAGTTCCTCAAAGAAACTTTGTTTGAAAATGCTCTGTTTGAATAAAAGTTACAAAAAAAAAACAAAAGGTTTTACGACAACCAAAGCTTTTTACGCTTTTCGCCCTTTTTACTAACCACTAACCCAAAACCACCTACCTTTAACCCAAGCCTAACCCTTCCCCAAGTCCTCTTGATATTTACAAAGGTATATAGTTAAAAAGGATGAGGATTGATTGCTTGGCAAGCGTATGATAGAAGTAAGTTCCATGCCGGTCTCGAGTGTTTCACAAAAATACATCTTCGGTCGAGTGTTGAGTGATCTCCCGTGAGGTATGTGAACTTGTATATAAATGAAATTTTAAAGAGGCATGTTATGCCCAAATAAGTAATTTCTCTTATGAAACGTTCTAAATAAATCATAACGAATAGGATTGTAAATAACGTAAAAATAAAGCCTAATAAAAGATCTTGGATTCCCGACATTCAAGACAAGCCCAAAACTTCTCTTCTACCCATTCCATTTGGGAGTGTAAACCACATTATAAAGAGTTTTGCTTGAGGACAAACAAAGATTCAAGTGTGGGGGTATTTGATGTGTGTAAAATGCAACATATAAATTACATCAATTGAGGCATAAAACTAACCCCTTTTAGTACTAATGTTGGAAAACGTGTGCTTTTGTCTTCCTTTTGTATTTTCAGGACTAAATGAGCGTAAATGAACAAAAGGAACAAATATGCAGCAAAATCTAAGATAAATACAAGAAAAGGAATAAATGTGGCATGCCCGACGCCTCGACAACATCTTCCCAAGCAAAAACAAAGAAACAGAAGGCTGACCACGGCCCCGTGCCCAGCGGACACGGGGGCGTGGTCAGTTGCCTGCAGAAAAGACAAAGTTATAGAAGCTTCTATTCCCAGCACGGAGGCGTGCCCAGCTCCACACGGGCCGTGGTCAACGCTAAGATTCGCAGAATCTTGCAAATCTTGATAGTACAGATACGCTTCTGCACACGGGGCCGTGCCCAGCGATCACGGGGGCGTGTGGAGCTAATGCAGACAAATTGCAATTAATGAAGAAAGAGAAAGAGAATGGACACGAGGCCGTGTCCAGGCTTCTGTGCAGGCTATAAATAGGGATGCTTGGTTCACTTCAAAGGCATCCATTCGCAAACCACCTCTCTCCCACTTCACCCACACTCCACCACCGGTACAACCCACATCCACCACCATCATCCATCCTCCATCTTAGAGTGTGTGTAGTAGTCTCGGGATCCAAGATTGATAGTAAGAGTTCTTGACAATCAAAGGCAATGTTTGCCTAAGTCTCTTACATCACTTGGTGAAGACAAGCATTTAGTGTAATACTTTTGATTTTTAATCTTTTCGCACTTTTTATTTGGTTTTGTATTAATGACTTTAATAACTAGTTTCTTATGCTGAAGGTGAAACTTACTTATCATTTGTCTGTGGTGTCTTGGCATTATTTTACTGTCTATATAAAATTAAATATTTTCACCATTCATATCTCTACGGTCTATATAGAGATATGTTGGCTACCTGGTCTGGGGTTAAGGGAATGGCTTGGTAAGGTTCTTGCCTTGTTCAGTGTATAGATCCTGCAATGACCTGGGCCAAGCTTACTAGGACCTCCTTCAATACCCACTGATATTGGATGGCGGGGGTGCGAATGGCTTGATCGCCTCATATGTAAACTACTATTAATACATTAACCCGGCTACTTGGAATTGTATCCATGCTGACTCAAACCACTTAGCCGAGGGTAACGTCACCTTCAAAAGAGCGGCCTACCACATTACGCATTAATAACTTAATTAATTATCTTTCAATATTCTGACCCTTTAGGATTGTATCCTTGCTGACTCAAACTACTGGGTTGAGGGTAACGTCACCTTCAAAAGAGGGGCCTACTACTATAACTAAGATAATCTCTTAAAAAGTGCAAAAGTGCGGAAATCATCAAAGGTTACACTAAAGGCGAGTCGGATCCAAGTGATTCATCTTGTCTATCTGTTTTTATTTTATTTTATTTTTCAGCATTTTTAGTTTTTATTTTTTAAAAACCTTTTCTAAAATTTTGATTTGATTAGACGTTGAGGATAAACCGGTACTAAAAGCTCTTGTGTCTTTGGACGACCTTGGTATCTTACCAACGCTATACTACGCTCACGATGGGTGCACTTACCCATATGTGTGTTTAGTGTTAGTAGAATATCGTGTTTTATAAATTTAAAAATTGACTAAAAAGGGCTTAAAATATAACTAAAAATATATGACGCTACACACGCATCAGTGATCCAACTACATATCACACACATAATGAAAATTACATATAAACTCCATATTTATAGTAAAATGAGTACTCGAACAAGTACTCTTAAATGAGTACTCTAAATCCTCATTTCTGAATACTATGAATTATTTACAAACTTACAACATTTGCAAGAACCAGGGAGTTCTCACATATCTTTCCAGTATTCGCAAAACCTTCGATACCCGCGTTTTCCAAAACTATAATCGCAAATCCTCATTTGTGAACACCAAGATGTTCTCGCTCTCGCATGTGATTAACATTAGTCACATATATAACCCATACTATTTTCCCCATGACTAATGATACCAAATTTGTTTGACTTTGTCACACATCTTCATGAGTCAACGAATAATCCAAAGTCTTTCATTATCCCCTCAAATGCAAGAGCCCTCTTATTTTTAGGCATGCGATAAAGTCATGAACTTCCACTAAAAAATAACAAATAATTGGCTTCATCACGACCATGTCAAAACTCTAAGTTATGTAAATCAAAATTTTCAAGTAGCTCTCCCAACTCTCCCTTTTTTCCCTTTTTTATGAAGTATTCTTGGTACTCAAAGCCCTTGTAAGGTTCAAAATACTTGAATACTTTGATTCAGCATGTAATTCCAATTCTTCAAATAATTATCACCTTTTCTTTTCTTGGTGGTGATGGAGGCGTTATCTTCTCTTTTTAAGAAAGCTATCGAGGTAGAAGAGTTTGAAGGGTTAAAGGTGGACAGTGAGGGCCCGGTTCTATCTCACTTATTCTATGCTGATGATGCTTTAATTATCGAGAATTGGACTATGACAAACATTGGGAAGATGGCTAGAATTCTTTGGATTTTTTTATCTTTGTTCGGGTTTAAAAAATAATTTGCACAAGTCTAATATTTTTGGAATTGGTAGAGATCATGAGGATACTAATTTGATGGCTTGGAGTTTGGGATGTAAGGTGGAGTCATCTCCTTTTAAATATTTGGGTATTTTGGTGGGACGAATATGAACCAGTGTAATAATTGGAGGAAAGTCATTGAGGTTTTTGAGGGGAGACTAGCTTCGTGGAAAGCTAACCTTCTTTCCATCGGGGGTAGGGTCACTCTTATTAGATTGGTTTTGGAGAGCTTGCCTAGTTATTTTTTCTCTCTTTATAGAGCCCCGATGAAAATTATTGATACTCTAGAGAAAATTATGAAGAGGTTTCTATGGACGGGGTCCGATGCTGGCAAAAAAATTCATTGGGTGGCTTAGGAAAGGGTTACCTCTCGCAAGAAATTTGGAGGGTTGGGTTTGACTAAACTTAAAGATTCAAACAAAGCCTTACTTTTCTAAATGGGTTTGGCGGTTCCGGAAGGAGGACACGAGCCTTTGGAAGAGGATTATAATTGCTTGTCATCCATGTAGGGGGAGATGGTCTTTTCTCCCGCTATCGAGTCGGGCAAGTGGTTGTTGGGCGGCTATTGTTAAACTTGGGGAAAACCTCAGGTTTGGTGATTCTTCATTGATAGGATGCTTTAGAGGCTCCATTGGCGACGGGAGAAACATTCATTTTTGGCTTGATCATTGGGTTGTTGATGGTCTTTTGAAAGACAAGTACCCTACTCTTTTCAGCTTAGTGAAGAACAAAAATTGTTGTGTCCGTGAGTATTGGAAAGAAGATGTTGGGGTTGGTTTCTGGTGCGTTATTGGGCCTAATATCCTGGTCAATGCTAATGCGGTGTAGGAATGGATCTCAATGCTCTCGGTTCTAGACAACATCTCTCTTTCGGGTCAGCCCGACTCGTGGGCCTGGTTCGGAAAAGGTGCAGCGCCATTTTCGGTTAAGGCAGTGCAAACTTTAATCCAAAGTAACAGGGTATACTGTGACTGGTTTCGTTTTAAATGGGTTGCTTGGGTTCCGCTAAAGTGCAACATTCTTGCGTGGAGAGCAGAAATGGACCGGATTCCTACCGCCACGACCCTATCTAGAAGAAATGTTCAGTTGGAGGATGAGGTTTGTAAACTTTGCAATTTTGATACTGAGTCTTCCTTGCACCTATTCACAGGTTGTGGCTTCATTTTTGGTGTTTGGTCCTCAATTGTTAAATGGTGTGGCTTGTCAAATGTGCTTGCTTTCGATGTTCGCGATCTTTTGTTGATGTATAAACAAGCTTCGGGTGGTAAGGATGGGAGGCGGTTGGTTTAAGATATCATGATGGTTACGATGTGGGTCATTTGGATTACTCGAAATGAGAAGGTCTTTAAGAAGAATGAGCCGAAGATTTTTTATACGATTTTGAGCATTAAGTCCCTATCTTTTATTTGTTTAAACATAGGTCTAGATTTAAAAACATCTTGTGGAAAGATTGGGTTGTTTCTCCTATGTATATTTTTGTAACATCCCTGAAATATAAATTCTTTATTTTAATCCGACATTGCAGTTAAACGGGATAAACTAACTAGTTATAAGATCTAACCTAGTTAGATAAGAGCGAAGAAATACCAAGTTAGAGTGTTAAAACAATTAAACTAGAAACCTCATGAAAATAGGAGGGCTAATTGTGCAAATTGTGAAACAAGTTTCATTAAAATAAAAAATTAAAAATCCAACACACACTAGTGAGTGTGTGGATCGACTAGAACACAGGGGGGCGACCAGGTTTCTCCCACAAACCCTAACTTGCTCAAAATTCACAAATTGAAGGCTCAATTCCTTTCCAAAATGAAATTTGAGCTTAGATTGGTGATCCCCATTGCAAGGAGATCATAAGGTATGTGAAATTTGATAAAAATTCTCTACTTGAAATTCTCATGAACTTAGGAAATTCGAAATCTGATGATGCATGAGTGATATGTAGATGAAATAGGAACATTGAAATGTCTAGGAGTAAACCCTAGACAAGAACATGTTGAAATCATGCTTAATTCTAGTAAAATCCATGGACACCATTGTAGGCGATTAGTGGGTTATGTAGAACTTGATAACACTAGGAAATTTGGGGTTGTTCTAGTGTAATTTGACATATGTGAGGTTATTTCAGAATTATAGAGGCTAATATGTATGTTAGATAGTTCGATTGATGAAAATTTGGGCTATATGACAAGTTATGAACTTGTTAATAAATCATGTAAAATTATGCCCTTAAAGTGTTTGTATAAATGCCTCAAAGAAGGCTTAAAAATGAAATTTAAAGTTAAAACGCATAATTACGATGTTTCGGAAAAATATGCGATATATGATTTAAAAAGAGTTCTAAACGTGTCATGATTAAACTCTATAGGAAAGGACACCGGAGCGTCGAGTGGACAAGCAGGTGGCGACTTGCGTTTGAAGGGCGTACTTTGAAGGTATGTAACTCGATTCGTTACATTGAGTAATTTGATAACTAGAATATGTATAGTTGCGTTGTAGAATAAAGGCTGTGTTCATTGAAGCGACAATGTTCGTTACTTGAATTAATAGGTTAAGAATCGGTTAGAAGTCGTTTGGTAGTCATCATAATGGAGGATTCCGTAGATGAGCCAAACGGGTCGAATATTGGTGTAATTGTAGTGTTGAGTTTTCTTTTTAGTTAGCATAGACGGTAACAATCACAAGAGCATAAAGTCATGTGATTGGTGATGAAATGCCGGTGATAATAAGCCCCGGGAGTTGGGAAAAAGGCGCCTTATGTTTAGTATTAAAAGGGGAGCAAAATGAGTGTAACTAGAATGGGTCGAATAATTGCATAGTGAATTTTAGTCGTTCGGTCCATAAACCAAAATTTTGGTATGGTAATCATTATAGACGCATCGGTAATTAAATTACAGTCGTGTAGGAAAAAGAATCACCTAAAACGGACCTACGGATCAAAAGTTATGACCTTTTGAAGTTTAAATTTGGAATTTTCGGAGCTGGCAGGAAATGCAGGTCAAAACCCTGCACCTGCTGGAAAACGCTACCCCCCGCGCCACGCGACAGGATCACTTAGATCCGGCGCGACACGCGAGAGCCGTCGCGCCACGTGAAGAGCTGTCGCGACACGCGACGGGACAGATTTTGAATTTTATTTTATTTTTCATGATTTGATGTTGGAACTTGTTTATACACTCTATATAAATGTCAAAACTAACACTTTAAGTGGTTTTGACCTTAAGTGACAAAGGGGACTTTCCGGATGGCGATCAAGCATGTTTTGAAGAACCGAACACAAAATTGCAAGCTTCCGCGTTAATTTAACCTATGTTTAGACAATGTTTTTTGATGTAAACAAATTACTAATCATGTCATGGATATCTAAACTAGTTGGTAGATAACTAGTATGTGGTTACTTTGAAACTTTGACTTGTGTTTATTATGAAGTAGTGCACTTTTTATATAAAATCTCGCATCTTTTATTAAATTCAAATAGATATTTAGATGGTTGTTACAATTTTATAGTTAGGGTTTTTTTTTCCGGAGGTCCTCGGTTTGAGGACTGCTCCGGTTTTTCGAATGAAAGTTAAAGTTCAAAAAAAAGATTGAAGGAGAAAATGTCATGTGACATTAATTGAAGTTATTTATTAATCTTAGATAAAGATAAGGAAAAAGATAAATGATAATTAAAAGAAATATATTAAACAAATATAAAAAAATTATGATGTTGGAGGAGAGAATGTCATATGGCATTAATTGGAGTCTTTTATTAAAAGTTAGATTACATTCCAACTAATGTCACATAACATTTTCTTCTTCAAATCATTAATAATATTATTTAATTGATATCTAATTCTAATTAATGATTATTAATAATATTATGCTATTAATATTAATTAGAATTCAAGGTTGATGATTGAATAATACTTTAAGTTTTTATTAAAATAATACTTTACCTTTTTTAACGGCACTTAGCTATAATTTTAAAACCTATGATTTTAATACTTTTTAAAATGAATAATTATGCTTAAGTTTTTTCACTATAATTTATGTTTAAGGTGAATATTATGAACTACTTAGGTCAATCACATATTTGTAATAGGATTTTTGTTTCTTTTTTAACGAGAAGTGTTTGAATCTTATTTATCCTTCGTTTTTTTTGGGGTAAAAGGGTATACCCTGGTGATTTGTATTGCTATCAAAACCAAAAAACAAGTAGAGGGTAGAGTACCACTCTAGTTCATTGGAGTGACATGCCACTACCAATGTAAAACAAGTAAAAAGCAAAACCACAAGCCAATCCCGAGAAACAACTAATCAGCTAACAACTAGACATAAACACGAAACAAACTAGCTAACTAGTCATCCATCATCACATCCGCTGATGCAAACTTCCAATATTCTTCTAACCCGATCACTTTTCTTGAACTTGAACGAGTGTAGCTTCAATCTTATCGTTTCCACAATATTTTCCCCCGCTTTCTCCGACGGTCTTAGTTGATTCTTGAAAAACCCAGCATTCCTCTCTTGCCATATGTAGTATGCTGTCACAACCATTAGTAACTTTGCAATCACTATACGCGCTGATTTTGAAGAAGCTCTGGGAATCAACCACATTGCGATATCATCCCATTTTCCTTGGATATGGGACATTCCTACTTTAGTTCTTAGTGAGCACCAAATCTGATTGGAGTAAGAGCATTCAAAGAAAAGGTGATTATGAGAATCCATACCCCTTTTACACAGAAGACAACACATGAGGTCCATTGAGCCCGATGCCCAATTCCACTCCTGGATTATATCTTGAGTGGACAATTTTCATCTAAATATAAGCCACACCAGAAAAGCATGCCTTGGTATAGAGAAAGCCAACCAAACTAGATTATGCCAAGGAGCTAGCTGGCCACAACTCCTAAGAGCATCCCAAGCTAACCGAGTAGAGAAATCCTCAAGACTACCATCCTCCTTTCTCCATTTGATCTCATCTGATTTTTGATGAATTCAAATACAACGGCCTCAATTGGTAGAGAATTGGAATAACATCCCTCCACGCTTCAGGCCAATCCCAACTAGACTCATAAACAACGTCAAAGACAGTAGAATAGATAGATAATCCCTCTTGATTCATTTGTCTAGGAGAAACATAAGAGCTAGAGGACATATATCACACCAGCGATCGTACCATAAGGAAGTGTTTTCACCATTACCTATATCATACCATAAAAATTCTCTTATTGTAGGCCTAATCGTAAGTAACTTTCTCCAGCTCCAACAAATATTCTTTTGCATAGGGACCTCCCAAAACTTCTGTTTTTTAAATGATATGCATGGATCCACTGCACCCATAGCGAGTTCCTACCAGTCAATATACTAAAAACATGATAAGTCATAAGTGCTTTGTTGACATCCACCACCTTGCGAACCCCCAACCCACCTTCTTGTTTCGGCAAACAAACAATCTTCCATGCAACTTTAGCTTTCCCTTTGGTCAATGAACCTTGTCTCCATAAGAAATCATGCATTTTCTGCTCAAGTTCTCGAATAATAGCTTTGGGGAGAATGAAAACAGAAGCCCAGTATACATAGAAAGCCGAGAGAACTGATATAATAAGCTGCAACCGACTAGCAAAAGATAAGAATTTTGTCTTCCAATCCAAAATCCTTTTCTCCGTTCTCTCAACCAGCAATCTGCAATCCGCATATAATAACCGAGTAGCAATTAGAGGGACACCAAGATAGTTAATCGGCAGCGACCCCTCTTCAAAAGGCATAATATAAAGAATCCTTCGTTTGATTCCCGTTGGGACATTATAGAAAAATGTTGTGCTTTTCGGCAAACTTGGCACTAGACCTGACATATCTTTGAAATTATTAAGCGAATTCATGATAATCTGAGCCGAATTCAGCTCTCTTTTAGCGAACAAGAACAAATCATCCGCAAAACAAAGATTCACAATCCATTGTTTCTCACATTTTCTATGAAATCTAAAGGAAGATTCAATTGTAGTAGCATGCCGACGAATGGAAGTTAAAACCTCCATAACCAGAGTGAAGATATAGGGAGACATCAGATCTCCTTGCCTTAAACCCCTTTTCCCTTTAAAATACCCATGAATGTTACCATTGATGCTTACTAGAAAAAGAGTAAGAGGAGACACAGCTCATGATCCAAGCTACCATGGTTGGATGAAACCCAAATCCGAAAAGAGTAGCCTTCAAAAAATCCCAATCAACTATATCGTAAGCTTTCTGAATATCAACTTTAAAAGCACATCTAGGAGCCCCAATATTCCGGTGATAATTGTGCATTAGCTCTTGTGTTAAGAGAATATTATTCGAAATGCGTCTACCAGTCACGAAAGCGGATTGGTTCAGACTAACAACAACTCCATGCCCTTCCAAAATTCGATTCGATAAAATCTTGCTAACACATTTATAAACGACATTGCAACACGAAATTGGTATGTAATCAGTAACCGAAGACGGAGTATTAACTTTTGGAACCAAGGCTATAATTGTATGATTAATTTCTTTAAGAAGTCATCCAGACTTGAAGAAGTCTTGGATTGCCAAAGTAACTTCATCACCAATTATGTGCCAAACCTTCTTGAAAAAGGCCGAAGAATACCCATCAGGACCCGGAGCTTTGTCTTCATTGATTTAGAACATAGCTGATTTAACTTCATCATTGGAAACATCACGTATCATATTCTCCGCTACCTAGGTGTTGATAACGTTGGGGAAGAGATCAGGAGTAGGACGTCTAGAAGTTATGCCTTTTTGACCCAAGAAGTTTCGGAAATGATCTACAACAGCATTTGCCACGGCATTTCCGTCAAAAAAAAACTCTCCCGTTCCATCTTTGATTAAATCTATTCGGCTTCTATGGTTTCTGGCTTTTAAAGAGTTAAGAAAGAAAGCTGAATTCGAGTCACCCACTTTCAGCCAATGAACTTTAGATTTTTTATTTAAAAATATTTCTTCATCTAGTAAAGCTTCTTGGTATTTTGCTAACAAGCCAGATTCACGAAGCCGCATATCGGCGTCATTCGGGTTCACATCAATCTCTTTTTGAACCAAATCTAAATCAGCTCGTAACGATTTTACACGGCTATGAAGGTTACCTTGTTTAACAAATAAGCTTCTAATCGGGTGTTTCAAGGCTCGAAGTTTCTTCACAACTTTAAACATGGGCACCCCATTCACATTTTTTGATCATTCCTCTTTCACCAGATCTATAAACTCTTTTATGTAAGCAATAAAATTTGGGAATTTAAAAGGTTTTGGTTTACTTGCGATAATAGGTGGAAGTTTTAGAATACATGGAGAATGATCTGATAACCTATAAGGCTGGAACATTGCACACGAGCTCGGAAAAGAATCCAAAAAGGGGATATTTGCCATGATCCGATCTATCTTCTTTAGAACACCAATACCCTGTTTCGGTTTTTGAGTCCAAGTGAAATGAAACCCAACACTATTAACATCTGAGACCTCTAAGTCCTGCACACAATCTTGGAAATCCTTCATACCCATTGACACTTTTGAAGATCCCATAGCCGTATCCTCAAGAGACAGCGCCGAGTTAAAATCACCCATGATAACCCACGGCTTCTCGTTCACAAACGCTTTGTGAAGTTTCAAACTCTCCCACAACTGTCTTCGAACCATATACTCATTGTTAGCATAGATAAAGGAACAAAAGAATGCCTTATTATCATTTTTAAAGACAATCTGAACATGCATAACTTGAGGAGTTTGAGATAGAACCATAATATCTACTATATCCGAATTCCAACCCAACAAGATTTTCATGCCCTTTGAACAGATATCCCCATTCGAAGACCATTCCCATCTATTAAAAATTCGGTTACATACTCCCAATAGATTAGCAACATCAACATGAGACTCAAGAATAGCACAAACTTCAACCGATTCGGATACATGAAGTCGGCTACATTCATATAGGATCCATACTCGATTGAATTCGGATCCTGTAACATCACTAATCAGAAGGACTCACACAAGGTGGTATCCGGATTATGTTTCAGCCAGACTCGGTTTAATTTTGATCATTCAACTTCCCTAGCTTGAGAGATTCAGAATGGTTGTTTTACGAATCGTATAGCATCCAGAGTCGGCTACATTCAGATAGTATCCATACTCGGTTGAATTCGGATACATGAAGTCGGCTACATTCAGATAGCATCCATACTTGGTTGAATTCAGATCCTGCAATATCACTAATCAGAAGGACTCACAGTGGGTGGTATCCGGATTATGTTTCAGCCAGACTCGGTTTAATTTGGATCATTCAACTTCCCTAGCTTGCGAGATTCAGAATGGTTGTTTTACGAATCGTATAGCATCCAGAGTCAACTACATTCAGATAGCATCTATACTTGGTTGAATTCGGATACATGAATTGATAATTGGAGTTTTCATTATTAATTTAAATTGTCGTTTGGGATCTAGAATTTTTCTTATGTTTTTACGATCATTGGCGTTTTACACCTGATTAGTTTTGAGTATTGTTTAGTAGTATTTGTAAACATCAGTTATTATTATTTGTTTAATTTGTAAACATCAGTTTTGTTAACTATGGAGTTTTCATTATTGAGTATTGTTTAGCAGTATTTGTAAACATCAGTTATTATTATTTGTTTAATTTGTAAACATCAGTTTTGTTAACTATGGAGTTTTTATTATCATGTTATATTTGTTAATTATTCATGTTGTTAACTGTTTTTATTATTCATCTCATGGCGTTTTCATTATCACGTTGCATTAGTATTGTTATTCATCATATTTGTTAATCAATAAAGTTATGGTGTGTGTATTATGGCGTTTTCAAATTATGTGTTTACTATGTCTTGTTTATTATTCAATTAATGGTGTTTTCATCGATAATGTTATTAGGAGACATTTTCTATTTTTAATGGCGTTTTTCTGAAATTTGTTCCTCTCTGTGTTTTCTCAGACGAAGGTGTTTCTTCGAATGAAAGGTTTTGCCCCAAAACTAGTTTACCATTTATCATTCCTGATGTTAGTGAAGAAATAAAGCCTAGAATGGACATGATATTCACAAGCCTCAATGATTGTTATTCAATGTATGTTACGTATGCCAAGGCTTGTGGTTTTTCAGTCAGGAAAGGGACTGAAAAGATAAACGCCAAAGGCGTAAGACATATTAAGTATTACATGTGTACGAGAGATGGGGTATATAAGGACAAGAAGGTTGATACGTTGGACCCCAATCAAAAGGAACGGTTAGTGCGATCCAACTTTTCAATGAGGACTGATTGTGGTGCACTGTTATGTGTAATTTTTTAGGCTGGATCATGGAAGGTTTATAAGTTTGTTGAGGAGCACAACCATGATATTGTTGAACGTCCTGATAAACATTTTCTTCCAACTGAACGACACCTCACTCAGCTCCAGAAGCATGTTATACACAGCATGTCTAAGTTGAATTTGGGTCCAGTTAAGGCGGTTTATTCATGAGTGCTTTGTAGTTTAAGGCAGGAATTTAATGGCGTTTTATTCGTGAGTTTGACGTTTTGTGTAAAGAAGTCTAAAGACCTTTTTACCCTTAATGAAGCGCGTCCACGTAATAAAATTGATGTTATTTACGAAAACGCCACCGCGACAATCTAGTGCATAGATTGTTTTGATCTGACGATCCTAAATCCTGACCCTATATATATATATGTATATATATGTGTATATATATATATATATATATAGTGTGAGGTTCATTGGGGAACACTAAAAAAGTGGGGAACAGTAGAGAACAGACTCAAACGAACTTCGATTGGACTCATTCCAGCGGCGTTAGAACCGGCTCGTCGAACCCTAACTAGGATCTCTTAACCCTAAACCCTAAATCATAACCCCTAAACCCTAAATCATAACCCTTAAACCCTAAATATATTAGGGTTTGGCTTTTAGGGTTTAGGGTTTAGATTTAGGGTTTAGGGTTTAGCTTTAGGGTTTAACTTTAGGGTTTAGCTTTATGTTTAGCCTTGTTTAGCTTTTAGGGTTTATAGTTTAGATTTTACGGTTTAGCTTAGGTTTTAGCCTTATTTTTTAGCTTTAGGGTTTAGAGTTTAGGAGTTAGGATTTAGGGTTTAGGGTTAAGAGATCTTAGTTAGGGTTCGACGAGCCGGTTCCAACGCCGCTGGAATGAGTCCAATCATAGTTCGTTTGAGTCGGTTCCTCACTTTTTTAGTGTTCTCCAATGAACCTTCCTCTATATATATATATATTCAAATACAACATAAAAGGCTTTATGATAAGTTTGAATAGAGTAATAAAAGTTTTTAGCACCCAGTTTTGACTAATCTTTGAATGTGATATTTAATTAAAGGTCAACCACACTAATTAAGTTAAAGAAACGTACATACCTGCTGATGGATTCAAGCCCCTATAATTGAGCTCCCTGTATTCTTGACAAAGTGCACAATACTCGCAACACAAGTGAGTTATGCAGTCAGATGCAGGCGTCTCATAAAGGCCAAAGTGGTTTCTAAGTTTGGTTCTGTATGTGCATGAATATATGCATGGCATTGCAATGCACAAAGCGATTCCAGTGTAGATGCATCCAGCTGTCTCACATGCTGAATCAACATGATACTATACATCAACATCTTAAAACTCAAGTATAAGTAAGATACATAGTTATGTTTTATTGGTAACTAACTACTTACAAGTTCTTCCATTGTCGATTCTATTTGCGATTTGTCCGAATGTCACACAGGGACAACACAAAGTAATGATAGCTGAACACCATGGTAAATTACAAAACAAACTCTTAGTGTTTATTATCCGAGAAAACATGTTTTATTGGATCTCTATACACATACTATTTCAATGTAAGGACCTATTTTGTGACTTGTGATTTCAAATGAAAAGGTGAGCGCTTATGATGAAGCGCACACTTTGTTTGAAGAGCATTCATGTTGAGTTGAAGCGTTCACATTATAAGTGAACTGCATGGGGTGCAAAGTATGTGCTTAGGGTGAATCGCTTACACCTATAAATAGGGGCTTTCTTGATATTTGACGGTATATATTGATTGTTCGTGTTGATTCACCACATCAATTGAGAGATTCCGTATCTTAATTTATGATTCGAATGGATTCGGGGGACCTAGGGATTTACAATTGGTATTAGAGCTACGATGCTCGAATTTGGGGGTTTAACCATCTTCAAGTTCAATATTGTTCAATTTCAAGGTTTGATTCAAGATTGGTGACTGATTTGTAGTGGTCGCTTCAGCCCTTATTGGGTTTCTGTAATAATGATTATGGACTTGAAACGTTGTTTTGAACTATTAAACTTATGCTTCCACTGTTTTGAACATTGCTAATAAGAAAAGTTCAACGCATGACATGCACAAATGGTTTATGCCAAAACAAATTTGGAAGGTTAAATCCAAGAGACATGATGCTTTTTTTTTAAATCCTTTGTTAATGAGTGCAGGAACGGCCAAGGAGGCCGGTCGGTGACCGTGGTTTTTTCTCGTTTGAAGAAACCACTCTATAGGTTCTAGTATGGTAAAAAAAATCATATTTATTATTGAAAACGTTATCTGCTTTGCACATCACTTTGTCATATCACATCCACACATACATTTTCACATAAAACACAAATATCCTTTTCTTTTCTTGAAATTCAAAAACAGAAAAGGATATTTGTGCTTTATGTTGATATCAGTTTAAGAAAACTCCAAAAAGATTCTTGTAATTTTGATAATGTTTACAAAATACCAAAAAGATTTTAGTTGTATTTTGATATAAATTTCTTAAAATATTATCGATATCTTTTAGAAAAGTAAAAAAGATATCAATTCAAAAATGTTTTGAAAGTCTTCTTCCATTCCATATAATAAAATAAAACTAATAATAAAATGACATGGTAAGGTAAGGGTATCCGGGGCACCCATCGGGGACTCCATCGGTGACCACTTTCCCCGATCGGGAACACCGCCGCCATCGGTGCGGGGACCCGATTCGGGGGGTGGTTTCGGCACATGTCCACCGTTTGAATTTTGCACGCATATTGATGAACGGTCTCATTTGAACGGTCGATTTAAAAAAAAAAAAAAAAATTCCCTTTTTAAACAAATATAAATAACCACACCCACTTCACTATTTTTTATACTCTCAAACCACACCCACTTCTTATTTTTTATACTCTCAAACCACACTCACTTCTTATTTTTTATACTCTCAAACAACACCCACTTCACTAAATGGATCCCAGGTTCCCGATTTTTCCTCCCCTACCCGACTTTCCCGACGATGAAGGTGAACCGTCAAACGATAGTAGCTTAATTTTCTTCCAAAATCTCATCCAACAAGCGGAGCTACTAGACACGGCATCGTCTAGTAAAAAAAAAGTTGTCCCTCGAGATCGTCAGGGTAGCCACGAAACACTAATGGCCGATTATTTTGTAGAAAATCCAAAATTTAATGCCGATATTTTTCGTCAGAGGTTTCGTATGTCCAAGTCTTTGTTCCTAAAAATTGTTAGTGACGTCGAAGCGTACGACGAGTGGTTTCAAGAGGGCTTGGACGGGAGAATGAAGAAAAGTTTCACGCCGTTGCAAAAGGTTACTTCTGCGATTAAACAACTTGCAACCGGTAACCCACCAGACGAAAACGACGAGTATTTAAAGATGTCTGAAAGGACCTCTCGTGAGTGCCTTGAATATTTCTGCCAGACGGTCTGTGCAATGTATGTCGGTGAATTCTTACGTAGACCAACGAGCCACGACGTTGCGCTATTGTATCAGGCTCATGAGGAGAGACATCACCTACCTGGTATGTTGGGTAGTCTGGATTGTACACACTTCGTCTGGAGAATGTGCCCCACAGAATTGCGTGGACAATATATGAGAGGCGATCATCAATACCCGACGGTTATGTTAGAGGCAGTGGCGTCTCAAGATTTGTGGATTTGGCATGCTTTTTGTGGCCCGGCGGGTGCACAAAACGACATCAACGTGCTCCAACAATCTCCGTTATTTCTTACTCAACGAAACGGAACGGCGCCATATTGTCCATTTCAGGTGAACGACCACTTATACAAACGCGGGTATTATCTTACTGATGGGATCTACCCTAGCTGGTCCGTGTTTGTGAAGTCTTTTCCATATCCTCACATCCCGAATGTAATTTTTATTTTTCTAGGTTGTTTTTTTTTTTAATTTAATGAAATGTCTTTTATTTAATTTTTATTTTTATTAATATTTTTTTAATTTATAAACATGCATAAATAAAAATAAAAATAAAAAAAACCCAAGTCACCTATTAGGGGAGTGCCGCCATCAAAATGTGGTGTTAGGGGAGTTTAAGAGGGGAGTTGACGTGGCACTATCTGATTGGTGGTGTGTAAGAGAGGGAACTCACCTATTAGGTGAGTGCCCCTTGTACCCTAAGGAGGATAACGGATGTGAAATAAGTACAAGTAGACTTTGGAGTGAACAGATTGTTGCTACAAAACGTCTCAAGTGCGGAATTCAAGAAACTTATCGGAGTGAAGAATCCACTGGATATTTCAACATCTCCTCATAATAGCAGCTGTTCTGTTGGTATGAATGACAGACATGATGGCCCGCCCAATAATCATTCAAACTTGACTTCTCTCGAGATAGAACCAAGTTCATCATATATATAACAAAGAAGTGTGCAGAAAATACAAAGATAGGAAGGAATCCTCCCCCTGAGTCACGCAGATGAGAGTTTTTGGTAAATTCACCAAGACAGGAGGATATCATTAGTCAAATGGGAGATTGTAAGGCCCAAGTGACAAAGAGATTTGTAACACAAGTCAAGGGGAGGATCTATTTTGTGACTTGTCATTTCAAGTGAGCATTTATGATGAAGCGCACACTTTAAACAAGTGCTGCTGGATTGAGTTTACTTTACAAGTGAATGCATGGGGGGATGCAAAGTATGTGCTTAACAAGTCAAACACATAAATAGTTGTTGATCTATCACTACAAATAGGGGCTTTTTTTATGTATTATTTCATTTCAGTGTGTGTGTGTTTTGTAGTGAGATCACCAACCCTAGGGTTTGCCATATGATCATTTATTCAACATCAAAGAGTAGAACACAAATTTAAAAAAAAAAATTGGTTAATGAAGAAATACCATTTTCAGGATCATCCATACAGTCAAACAACCCAGTTGTCCATTCCGGTTGATGCACTGGTGGTGGGGGTGGTGGTGGTGGTGGTGGTGGTGGGGGGTAATACGGTTGATATTCAGGGACCGGTTGAGGGGGAGGTTGGACATATTGGGGTACTTGGATTTGTGGTTGTATGTAAATTTGTGGTTGTATGTAAATTTGGGGTTGCCCGGATGTCGCAGTCCCTTCTGGGGGTTGCGGTGGCTGAGAACCTTCAACAGGTTCGAGTTGTGGCTCAGTAACATGAAGCGAAGTTTGAGGTGGAGTTGACTGATGGCCAGCTACTTCTGGTTCTGGCTGTTGGTTATGATTTGGCTTATCGTTCACAGAATTTCCACCTACACGTCCCATTGTAAGACTACATTAAGTAGATCATCCTCCTCAAGGCTATATACTTATTAATTATGGAACATTGTCACCTCGCTACAATGGCCGGCCAACAGATAATGAGGACAAAAAACGCGTTTACACTAGAATTTGTTTTGTAATTAACGTCATTGTTTTCTTTATTTTGGTTGTTTCTACTGTCTTTGATATGTAGAGGGTATTTGTTAAACAATTAACTTTGGTCTCAAAAATCAAAATCACAAATAGCATTCAAAACAATGAGATACATACAACCAAAACCAACAAGTAGGGAGAAAGTGTGGAACGTTGGATGCTATTATGTATACACTTGAAAATAAGGAATGTATATATATCATAGAAATAATCTAAATATTGATGGTTGCGTCCCAGAGTCTAAGCATTCCATTACGGCCACCGCTGCATATCCTTTTCCGTTCAAGATCCAAAGCCACACATCTTACCTGATGACACAATCAATCAATCAATCAATCGACTGAATCCAAATATGTAACCTATTCTTACCATAGCTAGTGTTTTTTGGGGTGTTCTGTAGAGCTGCCAGCTAGACATCTTGTGGGGGCGATTGAAGAGAGACATGGTGTTATCAGCCGCTCCTATTCCCAGCCAATTTTCCCCAGCATTAATCGACAGAACAGCACCACTGTGAATCGTCACGTTCTTTGAACTTTTCAATCCTCCTACAAAAAAAAAAACAAAAAAACAAAAAACAAATTCCATTCATTTTTTGCTTCCAATAGGAGGGATGCAGTATTTAACTATTTAATAATAATGTTTCTCACCATCCTCATTTTCCCAGAACCTGACTAAACCATCACTTGAACCTGTTATTACTCCTCTGTCTGACTTGGAGTAGTCAACACATAGAACAGGGCCACCATGGCAAGCCAATACAGCATCACATGTTCCTCGAGAAATGGACCACATTCGGGCAGTCCAGTCATCACTACCGGTAATTACAGTATCCCCAACCATTCTTATGGATCTGATCCATTTCGAGTGTCCTAAAAGCTTGTGCATCTGTCGACCAGACCGGATGTCCCATATGTTTGCAACTCTGTTTTATTCAAAATCTGTATTATTATTCTAGGTCCTTGTTATAAAACTGAGGGACAGACAGACATACCCGTCTCTTCCAGCAGCAGCTAGGACACCGGTAGAGTCATCATATTCCATGCAAAGGACCGCACTGGAGGAACGACCGACCGTAGCAACACATGTATCTGTTCTCACATCCCACATTTTCACGGTTCCATCATATGCTGCTGTCAGCACGCGCTCCCCAGACAGCATCCGAGCACAGCTAACCTAATTTACATCTTCAATTGTCAATCACAAATATAAAAGATATTCTGAGATTTAAATACATATAAGTCAACCAACCAACCTCAGCATCATGGCCCTTAAGCTCTTCTAGAAGCTGTGTTGTCTGTTTATCCCATACAAGAACATAGTGATCATCAGATCCTGATACGATCTTGCCTCTATCAGAACTTATCGCCCTTACGGTCCTGCATACCATATTACACTTCAGAAGCCACCTCATTTGAAAGAAAATAGTACACTAACATCACCTCGTATGTCCCTTTAGAGTTGCCCTGAGTTCATTACCGCGAAGACTTGGATCCCATATCTTAATCTGCATTACATTCATTCTTGGTCAAACATAACAGAGGTAGCAACTGTTTGACCTGTACTAAAAATGGTTTAAAGGAAATACCGTTGAGTCTGTACTTCCACTTATAAAGAAGCCTGCATCTTCACGGTCACCAACCAAGTCCCAAACTTCTCTTTGTGTCACACAATGCAATGCAGTGATTGCACCATTGTGGCCCCTAAGTGTCCGGATGCTAGTCTGTACTTTAGCTTGCCCACTTGCACCACTCTCACTTCCTTTTGCTATATAACAAAAAATCATAATTAATTTTATAACAAAAGAAAAAAAGCAGGTTAAAAATAAAAATATATGTAACCTTGATCAGATGTGGATTTACTACGCACACGAGTGAATGAATTAGCGCGTAGAGTAGTAGTATCTCTGCTAAACATGCTTTGAACCCAACTCCTACCAGATGCTTCTGCGGGTTGTTGATTGTCAATGGTAACATCTTGAGGCCGTGGAGACGGCAATCCCAAAGAAGATGACACAGATTGGGATTTCACTGAATATATGCCCCAATAACCAACACATAGTTGCTGTATATGTGACATATATCCCCTAAGCTTAATCTGGCAAATATTAAAATTAAAAATGATAGGCAAGATAGATAAACGTATTCAAAATTCAAATGCACATATTTTAGATTTCTACAATGTTTAACTTACAATATGACTGTAACCAATGTTGTTCTTCCCTGCAATTGTTTCAATGATATACCAAGAATCCGTATCAGGGAGACCTAACCCAGCCTTCATAAAAGGACTAAATCAGTCAGTATAAAGTTAAAACAAAAGACTGAAAGAAAAATAGTAACTTGTTGAGATATATACCATGTGTGTGGCCAAAATGATTAGCTGTGCAGTCACCAAAGCCGCATAGTTGGTTGACCTGAAAATTGTAGGCAGTAATAAGATTCAAGATATCAATTTTCTATTCAAGAGTTACAATAGGGTTTCCGCTATGTACAATCATTACAGGAAAACTCACTGTAATGAAGATAATAATAAATAACTACTTACTTGTTTGAAAAGCATTCCATTAGATACTCAAAGTATACATCCCAGAAGCTGCAATAAGATCCAGAAAACAAAGAAATTTGATGTATAAACTTACTTTCCTTCAACTGCAAAACTTCAAGTAAAAAAGAAACATATAAGATGCATACCGTAACTCCTCCCAGATAGAAAGAGAAGAGAGGTGTCGCTGAACATAATCTGGAACATTGTTCCTATCTTTCTTGTACATTTCGGCTGAAACTTCAAGGGCATCTCTAATAGTTGCTATATCGTTCCGTGATGTTGCACGAGTGATTGCCGTTTTTAGCTGCATCACATTAGAATAACAAAATGGGTTTATAAAAAAAAAAAAAAACTGATTTCTAAACCAAAGAGCATCCGAGATAGTATTGACATACCAGTTCTTTGACGGCTATGAACTGCTCTTCAGTCAAATGACCTTTCCAGCCCTGAGACCACATAGAAAAGGTAAGCACCCGATTACAAGAACCATGGCTCAGTCACAATGTTTCATACCGAGTGAATATGTTCCCTTATACATTCAACAAAGCCACTACCACCTATTCCCTCTGCATCTATTTCTATCAAAGCTGCAATATAATATAATAAAATTATTATACATGCCAAAGCAAAAACCAATAGTATATTTCCAATAAAAAAAATAAAATTGTACTGCGTACCAAGTATTGTTCCATATTCAAACGATGAAAGGGGATCATCAGTGGCTCCCAGTTTCAAAAGGCGTAACCACAGACCCTGTTTAACATAAACCATTTATCACACTCGGAACAAAACAAGATCAACATATAAGTTGGAAGGTGATCACGAGAATAACATATATAAAGAATTATAAACTAGTGCATTTAGCACCCTCTTTTTAGCACCACAATAACAGAGCCTAATCTCACCTGCAGCTTGACTTTTATATCCAAGACCATGCGCTCCCGTTCAGCCTGTAAGTTAACTTAGAGATGTTTAAACTAAATAAAACAGTAGAGAAGGCAGTAAGCATGTAAATTCGTAAACTTACCGCCCTCTCTCTAGGACTTAAACTTCCTCCTTTGGAGTCTCCATTGTACATTGAAGGAGAACTAGGAGTATGCTTGACAGTGTATTCAAGAGCTCCACTAGCTGCTGACAGTATCTGCTTCCTTTTCTCCTCTTGCTCTTGTGATCTATAGTTGGCAGGGAACCTCTCATAAGTGTGTCGCCCACCAGATCCTGAATCAACAAATTTCATTATTAGAGTTAATCAATCAAGAAATAAGAGGCATGATTCTATGTGATTACCTGATATTCCAAGACCAGGGTCTGATATTGTTATAATCTCGTACTCTGCTGAGGATGAGGATGAGAGCAAGATAGAAAGAGGATCTTGACCCCGTCCAATTGCATCTTGTAACTTATCTAGAAGATTATTACCATTTCCATTACTACCTAATCCTCTTTCTAAGTAATCCAAGAATCCTTGAGACTCTAGAAACTGACTTAACTGTAGTACAACAAACAGTAAAACAAAAACAAATGATCACTTATATAATAATCATGCAGAATGTCTAAGTGTCATGAAAAAAAAAATCGTATGCTACCATTTCATCTATTGGTTGTTGAGTTGCCCGAGAGCGCTTCTTCAAAAATGCTTGAGTGTTGAACACTTGATTGGCAGTATTTTCCTAGATATACATCAAGTGAGTTCCACATGTGTATAACATATAAAAAAAACAAACAAAAACAAAGCTGCATTCGTTCCTTACTATGAAGTTGCGGTAGCCTCCCAAGATTGAAGCAAAAAACTTAAGAAAAATAATCCTGAAACACAAGGGATAAATTGCGTTAATCAGTCTGGAGTCCATGTAAAGTAAAAGTAGTATTAATAACCTGAGGTGAACATCCTTTTGTGGTGACCAAGGCTTTGCATATTGTTGATGAGATTGAAGATCAGCCTTCATTGAGTCTATCCAAACAACATTTGGATGCAATAACTTAAGAATCTCATTACGTAATGAACTCATTTCTGGCTCTGGTATAGCAGGAATTTCCTCCGATGTCGTGATGCAATTCTTTTCAAGATCAACAACCACAACCTACAAACAATATTACAGTTACCAAAAAGCAATATGAGCATATAAAACAAGTGTTTAACAAATTGACAGGAGGAAAAAGACTTACACCATCCATTGAGAGACCAGTAGTATCAACACCTGAATGAAGTCCCATCATATATGGTGTGGGAGCATCAATATAGTCTACTCCACTGAAGAATAGCAACGGAATGTACACATGCTGAGCCACACAAACAAACCGACAAACATCAGATACCAATCCAATCAAATTTCATATAACTGCATTATAACACAATTTGAAATTTTACTGGGCATTCAATACAAAATTTTAACATATGTTTACCTGCCACCGAAACGGATAAATCAAATGGCATATTGCTTCGGAAGCAAGTGTTAGTAAAGAGTATCTGTATAAATAAATAAAAAATTCAAGAATTACTTTTTACCATAGAATCATGCAGAGTTGTTTCACTTGATTCATAGCACTATTAAAGGATGTAAATTAAGTAAAGAAATACTTGTTTGATCGAAGCAAAACCCTCCTCTCAATTAAGACAGCAGTAAATAGTTTAATAAAATTGTCGACATCCAGGCACTGCACCAGCGGTTGGAAGGATATCTGTGCTCAAGTAATTAGAAAATAGTTATCAAGTGTAATTTACAAACAATCAGGCCAGAATGCGCTTACATCAGCATGCGGAAGGCCATCCTTGGGCGGAAAGTCAACTGAAAGCAAGGTATTCTCAATAGCAAAGAGAAGACGTTGTTTTCCAGGAGCAGGCAAAGGTACGTTGGACAGAGTATATGTGATAACATCCCATAATGGCTTGCTGCAAAAGAATTATAACTTAATCTACATATTGTGACTGGAAGAAGTTGCAATAATCAATCAGTTCCAAACACAAGTAATTTCATAAAATGGATGGAAAATTGAGGTAATGAAAACAATAGGGAAAGTGATATTGAATTGATAAGAAAAAACTAAAGTAATGAGATATTAATACTACTACCTAGTACCGTGTTTGGAAAAACAAACAAGATATATCTCCTCTAGTGCTTCGCGAAGAATGTGAAAACTGGGAGCACGTGAAACGAGGCAGATACATTTGTCAGCAAATGAATTCGGAGGAATGCGATAAGCTTCAGCAATATCCTCACAAACAGGATCCCTAAAAGCAATGCAACTGACGTAAATTTTAGAACCATCTCCCTCTGCAACAAACCACAAACCAAGCTTAGGTTAGGTTAGGTTAGGTTAGGAATAGAATCATCCTTCCTTTGCTGCTACAACATTCAGTGCATACATACCAGTTAAAACAATAGGATAACTGCGAGGGAAAGATAAGGGGTTGGAGGAATCAAAGCCTTGTGAGTAGAATTGGACACCAGCAGGGAGAACACAGGTGGGGAGCTGGGGCGGAGGAGGGGACTCAGTAGGCGGAGGGTAGAGATCAAGCAGAGAAGCCAAATAGAAGACCCCTCTTCCATGAAACCCCTTTTCACCCTCCAGCGTCCGAATCTCTGGCCCGATTCCACATACCACAAAGTACTCAAATAACTGCATCTATCGATCCACCTTCTTACCCCTCAATTTCAAAGATTAGATTAGCTTTAGATTGGATCTCACTTTCCAATGGAAGGAAGGAAAGAAACAAGGGAGAGAGAGTGAGGGGACAAACCCTTTTATTCATTTATTCATCATTTCATTTATGCTTTTACATACCAAGTAGATGTTAAAATCAACGATCCATGAAATTCAACTGTATGTATATATTAAAAAGTAACAGTGTGACGAATAAATTACCATATATTACCATTACCATTTTACCATATATTACCATATCATTGAACAGTAACATTACAAATGTGTCATCTCATTATTGGTCCCTTTTTCCCTTCTTTTTGACCTTATTACTAGTGTTTATATAGATTTCGTTTACAACTCTTCATGTTTTATTGGTTTTGGTAAATTGATTGGGTGTCTTAATGTATATGTTCTGTGATGTTGGGTTCGATCCTTCAACGGCTTTTTGCATCCTTTTTCCTCCACTTATACCACACGTGTAAATCTCTGATTTACTGTTGCCTGATGCTCAGATCTTCATCATTTAGTCTCATTTCTTTTTTGTCTTCTTCTTCCCCCTCTGCGAGAGAGAGTGACCAGAAAGCCCTAATCTTCATGGTTAAGCATTCATTGGGGAAAAAGGCACGATTACTCACTTTTCAAAACCCTAATTTACTCCATGAACACTCTGTACAATTTGATTACTTTCTTCACTTAAAGCCTAGCCCCTGCTGCAATTTCACCACCAAATCAACCATAATGACCTCTGATTCATCCACGGCCATCGACTCCGCCGTCGCTGATGAATCCAGCGGCAGTTATTCTCACCAGAGTAGTGTGTGTGGTCTCAAGTCGTTCGCAGCGGTGGTGAGTTGGAGCCTGTAGCTCTGGCGGTAGTTATTATTTGGTTGTTTTTAACTTTACTTGCCACCTGAAACTATGGTTTGTGTTTTTGTTTCGGTGTTGTTTTTAGCTTTCTTATTCTGGCCATTTCTATTTCCAAAAGGTTGGTTAACCGTTAACTAATATAATGATTTCTTTTGGGCAAAAGGAAGAGATAAAATCGTTTGATGTACAACAATTCTGATCATGACTACATAAAAAAAAAAGAAGTTTATGCATGGTGAGTTTTGTCTCCGGCCAATCGCGACTGTTTTTCAGTTAGGGTTTGTTTCATTAGCTAACATCTACTTTAGTTAGTATGTTTTAGTAGATATTTTGTTCATTCAACTACAGTTAGTTAGATTTGAGATTGTTTGAGACCTACAAGTAAGCGATTTTTATTGTGGTGATGGCTTAGAATCAGTTTTATGCAATTAATAAGTTGATATTAAGAATTTGCCAACTTTTGACCCGAAGTTAGAGTGTGTAGGTCTTTTGCTCAAATATTTACTGAAATTTTCATATTTTTTTGGGATATCTTGACCATTTGTACTTATATTTGGGCTATAACTGCAATTGGTGACATTTAAGATGGTTTTGAAGTTGTAATATCTTAGAATCAGTTGCAAGCAAATCTAGAAAGTTCATATTAATATTTGTGATGGTGGTGTAAAAATTGATTTATTAGTCGTATCGTAGATCGTATATGTATATGTGTATATGTAGATATTTAATTATGATTCATTCAGCAAGCTGTAGCTATGATTGTTTTCTAACATGTAACAATTTGTACTGCTGAGGACCTGCTAGGTGTTATTATTAGATTAAGAACATGGGGCTTGGAGAAACGTAACGGTTGGTCTAAAGTAAGAAGTATGAGGATGCCTTGGAAGTTTTAACTATGAGGGAAGCTAAGCTGATTTCTTTCTTTTTTGTGTGTGAAATGTGAGTACCAGACATGCTCTAATTGGTCTATTTCTTTGCATATTTTAGTGTTAGATTTTTTACCCAGCCATTAAACAGTCATATAAAAGTTTCCACATAGTTACACTTTGTTTATAAAATCTTATTAATTACCTATCACCTCTACTTTTATCTCTGCATCTTACTTTCGTACGTAAAGCTTATGGAATAAGCAAGCTTACATAAACTCCTATTTCCTCTTAAATATTGCAGAAGAAGATTCATTGCCATTAAGTCTACACATTAGGTTTCCAGACTCGAGGTAATCGCAAGCGGTGGTAACATGCCCAAATTCACCATTTCACGCTGCATGAAATCATGGCTAAAGGTTTAGTACTATACACCAACATTGGCAAAAAAAGCCAGAGGTTATCTCTATTTCTACTTCTATATCTATTTATACACTTAATTTATGTATATTTGTGTATGAGGTTATCTCTATCTCTACTTCTATATCTATTTATACACTCAAGAAATAGTTTCATATTTATATGCGATTGGATCTACATTTGTTGATTTGAATATGTTTGTTTGTTTGTGTGAATGAACATCTTCTGTATACAGATTATCAAGGAGACCATAAGTTCACCATCACGACGTATTCACTTATGTATAGATAGATGTCGTGCATATGGGATATGTATGGGATTAGGCGATACCCGACCCGATTATCCGAAACTGTATACCCGTTTACCCTACCTAAGTATATACCCAAAACATTACCCAAAAACTTTTAAATTTTATTTGTATTTTTTCCTAACTACCGTTTAGTAATGTTTCATTCTAGTACCTTGATTACTTGAAAACTAAACTTTTCTTTTTAAAATGTATATTTTGAAGGCATTATTTATATTTGTATACTAAGGAATACAAAATTATTTTTTGAGATTAATATTATAAGTATTTACATTTTTAAATCTTTTAAATATTTTTACGGTGATAATGATATTTATGTTATTTATCATGATCTACTATACTATATGGATTTTAAAAAACCTAAAAGTATAAGGAAATGTAGAAAATATATATACATGAAAATTTCAACTGCATTTTTAAAAACACTAAAGGATATATCTGACACTCGCGGATATGCCCGATACCTAATAAGTAAATACCCAACGGGAATAAGACAAAAGTTTACAATTGGGTTTGTGACTGAGATTAAGAATATCTAACCCATTGCAATCGCGACGTCTTATTAGCGAAAAAGTGACGCTGCTAAAGGTCATCCACCAATAGCGGCGACATGGACCAATAGCAGCGACATGTGGTCAATAGCATCCCATCAATAGCGGCGTTACAATAGTGACGATATGTCGCAGCTATTACCAATAGCGGCGATGATCTGGATTATTAGCAGCGACAGCCGTCGCCTCTTCAGGTAATATTCCACCGCTTTATGCATATTTGTTAGAAATACTGTTTATCAAAATGTTATCTTCACAGAATGAGTTGCACGTTGCAACAATTTTATCCTTTAAAAGACGATACAAGCTAATTTCAATGGTAACCTGGCACAAATTGAGCTCTGTTAAAGTCTTGGTATAAAAGCTTTGGTTTTTTACTTTTTATTTTATTTTTAGTTTAAATTGTACAACTCGATACTGCAGCCACTCAATACTGCAAGTGACCCGTATTCTATTAATCCAAATCAAGCCCCAAAAATATAAAGAGCGCGTATCGTCTACTTGCTTAAAAGCTATATAAGACTTATATAATAAGTTTATAACAATGTGCATCTGACTATAGTATATGTTGTTCTTGGTTTTTTGCACAGGTGGGTTATCTCCTTACTTCACAGTTTGGTGCCAATGCAACCTACGTGTACCTGAACCCACACCATGTATGCTAAAGACATCCAATTATGACAGCCAGTTGTATGCCTACACATTACAAATTTTGTTTGCTGCATCTATCAACAGCACCATGATAAATGATATTGTTATTAACATGAGGAATGGTTGGAACTGTTACTAAATGAATCTAACGTGTAACGTCGCGCAACGCGCGACAATGAATATCGCTAGTTATATTAATTAAACATCAACAACGTCTTCAAAATTAAAAATAGTTATTAACTATAAGACTAAGAAAGTAATATTGATCAAATTTGATGAGGCGGCGTATAACACGATGGACCGAACACCACTCAACAAGGATCTAACGTCACCCAACAAGGACCGAACATCTGCTCTGGTCTATGAGGTACGTTCGGCCTAGAGGATATTTCCTAACTAACTGAGGGCACACAACTCTAACAACTAGACAACGACTGGTTCGGCCATAACTACCTTCGCCACGTCAGCATACCCCAAACTATAAATACCATACTTAAGTCTCAAAAAACGGGTAATCAATACTTTCTCTCTCTAAAATCTCCTACTCTCTCACTGACTTCTCCATTTACTTCCAATACTTATTCTCACGCATAAGTTTGGTCATAGAGAGGCCCCCATCCCTGTGACGAGGCTAACTGTGTATTTCTTTCTTTGTTGTGATCTTACAGGTTACAACTCAAGTTCTGAGACTATACTCTTCAACTAACTCGAAGATACTGATCTTTGAGTCCTCAGTGGCATTATCCTCTCGAATTCACTAAACCCACTTCTCCAGCTTGTTCATTACGAAATCATGGCTTCATCTTTCTCATCTTTTAGCGATATCATAACAGGTAATACCACCTCTGCAACGATTGCCTCCATAGTTTCTACAGGCTCCGCTGTCTCTCACGACACATCAGTTGCTCCTCCGACTATGAGTTTAGTGGTCTCCACTGTAGTTGTTGTTCCCGTCTCTGCAGTTTTGCCCGAGTTCGATGATGCCTTCTTACAACGAAATGCAGATCTCCTACGACAGCTTAAACAGCAACAACAGTGTGATGAAATGTTGCAGAATCTCTGAGCGAACTTATTCAGAAGTGCTTACCCAGGATCCAACTCTGCTCCTATGGGAGTTTTCTCATCTGGATCACTGGTAAGTCCTGTTGTCACCACTCCTAGGTCGTTGCATATTTCACAGGGTTTTACTCTCTCGAATGTAACCATTAGTAACAGCATACATGGCTTGTTTCGCCAGGGTTCTTTGGGACTCAATCCTCAAGACGAGGAGCTAATTATACCATATCAGCCAACTTCCATGACTTCTCAGTCAAAGTTTACTCTAAGGATCGCAAACGCTCCACTCCCGCCAAAACTCAAGATGCCACCTACGTTGAAATATTACGATGGCACGTTCGATCCGGACGATCACATGTTCTCGTTTGCAGGAGCTGCCAAAGTCGAGCAATGGCCCATGCCAGCATGGTGTCATATGTTCGCTCTGACGCTTACCGGCTCGGCCAGAGTATGGTTCGATGGCTTACGGAAGGATCGATTAACCATTTCGAAGACTTCCGACGGATGTTCCTTCAAAAATTTTGGCAGCAACGGCGTTGCTCCAAGGATATCACAGAAGTCCACCACATTAAGTGACGAGATGGCGAATCGGTGGAAGATTTCCTCGATCGTTTCAACAGAGAGAGCATGCAAATCAGCGGAGCAGTGGATCAGCTATGAGTTTCTGGGTTCTGTCATGGGTCTTGCAGAGTCGGGGGTGCTTCTTGTGATTCTGGACAGCCTTCCCTCTTGATCTGATGAGACGCTTGTTGGTCCCGCATCCTTTGTTACGCACGCCTCGGGGATTCGAGCAAGAAACGTCAACTTCCACGATAACTCCCAACATACTAGCTATGTCTTCTATATCCGTCCTGTCCATATTCACTTTGGTCTGGTGATCATCTATGATTTCTTTCTTTAGTGCCTTTAGTTTCTCAAAAAAAACCTCCATTGCGGCACTGTCGCCCAGCATCTCATCCAGTGCCTCGGTGAAACATTCAACCAGGTTGTTCCTGCTCACTACAAGGGGGGACAGATCGACCCCATACACGTGCTCAACGCGGAAAGCTGATTTTGGAAGCACATGAGGGCCCCAACGACTGGCAATGTACTTCCCCGATATTTCGTCCACCTTCGTCTGCCTAAAAACACAAAATATGTGATGGCAAGGATATCTGATACGGTCCACAAGTTACAGGAACATGTTGTGGACTCCTCCCCTGTGTCAACTTTCACCTACATAGGGGAACATCAAAACCCATGCACATTAAAAAACACGGAAAAATAGAAAAAAATAATAAAATGAGGTACACACTTGTGCGCAAAAAAAAAAACATTACCGTAAAATTGTTCATGACGTCAGACCTCTTATCTAGGTGGTGTCACACCCCGACCACGTAAAACAACAAACCGCAACGAAAACGTCAGGGAGTCGAGTAACAGAATTATTGTTTCATAACACATGGTATTTAAAGTTTGGTTTTATTAGAAGTAGTGTTTACATTGTCTTGATTTAAGCTGAAAATATAACATAAACTAAATTGTCTCGCTTGATTTGAAGTCACTAAGGCCCAAGTCAAACTAAGTGTAGCATGACCAACTTCAAACATTAGCTCCTGAAACACATGTGAAAATAGGCACGTCAGCATAAAAATGCCTGTGAGATACATAGGTTTTGTTGATGAGAATTCATGACTTGAAAGTTAAAATAAATGTTTAACGAAAAGTAGTCATGAACCTTATAAAATATTTTCTTTTATAAAATCATATGAAAATTAGATGATATAAAAGAATGATGTATGGTTAAATAAATAACCAAGTGAAAATGAATTGTATAAAATATGTCATGTCTTGAAATAAAATATGATGTCTTGTATAAAAGATGTCGTGTCTTGTAATAAAATGTCATGTCTTGTCTTGTCTTTGTCGAAGTGGTTTAGATAACGCCACAATATGTAATATAATAAAAGCACTTATATATAGGAAGTACCAGCGGCGTATCCACCATGCTTTTATCATATTACACATGTCTCGTTATTTAAATCACTTACCAATAAACCACCAAAAATGTCTTGTTTAAACCAATGTCAAATGTCATGTGTAACAATGTCTAATGTCAGGTATAAACCATGTCTTGTATAACAAGTGTCTTGTATGGCAAGTAAAAAGTCTTTACTCAAACCATATGTAATAATGTCATGTATAACCAAATGTCTTATGTAACCAAATGTCATGTACAAAACAATGTCTTTGAATAAACAAAAGTTTAAATCAAAAGTTATGTTTTGAAAACCAATTGCTTTTATCGATATGAACATTTATCGGATTTTTTTATCGCATACATTCAAGCCTTGAGACTGTCGGATAAACCCTTATCAAGTCAAAGGTTTATCAAAAATGTATTCGGATTTTGTCATTCCCTATTTCCAACAAACCTAGGAAGCGGGAAACGGGATTTGTCAAGTCCTATGGTACCATTACATACTACCGAGCGGTGTGATCAATGTTAATGAATGTATCATGTCCCGTTAAACATACCAAATGTTATAATCAATGTAAGCATGTCATGTAAAATGTCTTTAAAACCATGTACTAAGTATGCTAAGTCAACATACGAAGTAGAAATGTCTATGTAAATCAATGTGCTCATATGCTAAGTCAACATATGCCGCAAAATGTAATGTAAATCAATGTGCTCATATGCTAAGTCAACATATGTCGCAAAATGTATCCTTGAAATCAATGTGCTAGGATGCTAAGTCAACATACATAGCAAAACATAATTGAAATCATGTACTATATGTGTACTAGATAAACATAACAAGTATATGTCAGGAAAAGCAAGAAAGTAACAATAGGCAGATGTGTATCATGCCAAAATATTTGAAAGCGGTAATAGAGGGGTCTATGTACTCAATTGAGATTGCTTAATAGTCTTGAAATAAAGACCAAGTAAAGCTTGAGGAATCAAGGAATCAAACGGCACCTAATATGGATAACTATGCTAATAATCGGATCCTAAACCGGAGGATAGGATATAATGAAGTTCTATAAATCAAATGAGTATTGGAACTCATATGGCATGATTTAATGAACTTAACATTCTGATTAGAATGAAATCCTAAGTGCTTGTGACCCGTTACGACTCGTTAAGGTAGTTTACGCTACTTTAACGTGTCGTTTGCGCAAAAGCGCGTTCGGATGGTCAAACTAGTCCTATGATAAGTCTTATATGCCTAAATATGTTTAATAATGTTGCAATATCAGTTTAAGTGTCAAAATTTAGGTTACATATGCTTAAATTGAATTTATGCGCAAAATGGGGATTTTGGTCATTTTCCTAAGGCATATATATAAAATACCTATCATACAACTAACCAAATGAAGTGACCATAAGGTATAACCTCTAGAGGTTATTCCCTATACAACTATGGTCACAATATGTGTTTGGTCGGATCCTAATGATCGACCAAACGGGTCGGGTTCGAAAGTCTAAGCGGTTGTCAAGACCGCTTGACTTACGACCCTAAATAAGCACTAAACTAGAAGTGACAATGTTAAAACATGTTTAACTAAGTTAGAAAAGTGATTTGGTACCGAAAATAGTTCCGTCATAAAATTTACATAAACGTGCATTTTGACCGAAACTTTGACTCGTCACTACGACTAGTAAACGTGGTAATCGGTAGGTATAATCGCTAGGGATTATAACCATCGTGATTACGATCACGTTGCAAAGTTCAATTGAACTTTGTCTTGACCAATTAATGGTCAAATCCGAAAGTCAAAGACTGTTTGACTTTTAGCTTGAAATAGCTAAAAATAAATAAACAAGACTAGTTAGAACACTCACTTGTGTTCTAGGATGAAGAAAACTCAATTAGAAAGCCTCCAACAAAGTGGTAGCCTCCAAGTAGAGCATGTGAATGAAGAAAAGAAGGAATGAGCAAGTTGGAGGTAAAAATGGAGTTGGGTATTTATAGTATTCTTGAATTAACAAGATCATGCCAAGTGTTTATATGTTGCCCAAGGAAGAATCATAGCCCTATAAGTGTTTGGACAGAAATCAAAGCCTTGGAGGATACATAAAACACCCACAAGATCTCAAAAACCAAGTTTGAAAACAGCAGGAAACAGCTGGGAAGCTATTTGGAAATTTATGTGAACTGGAGTCTCTCGCTCCCCGTGATCCAGAAGGCTAAATGGGTCGCCCCATGCGAGCCAGTTCAGACAGACTTTCACATTTTGGCAAAACAGGTCCCTGCAGCCTCCAAACTTGTTTTTCGACGCGTTTAACCCCCGTTAACCCAATTTTAAGTCTTTATAAGGATGTTAAAGCATAGGGGACTTGAAATATACTTGGAAATATTGTGGATGTCGGTTCGTTCCATCGTATGGTCGTGTTTTCGGTTAATTACGACGAACATTCGAATGGACGCGAAAACGATCCAAATTACACAACGAAGGTCATTTTTGCAGTCTCATCACTAAGATACAATATTTTAATGATTAAAAAATTTTTTGGTTGTGCATATATGGTCTGAATGCAGAATATGCGCGAATTTGCATACTTTAGCAGTTTTGACGCTTTTAGTCCCTGTGATCAAATAAGCATATTTTCACATACTGAACCCCTCAAAACTTATTTCTAAGCTATGTAAAGGGTATTTAGGGTATGTTTAGCTTATGTCACTATTCCGGAGTGTACATTGCAACGAGAATCGGCAGACTTTTGCAGTTTGACGCAAATAGTCCCTGTGATTGAATAAACTTGTTTTGCCATACCGAACCCTTCAAAACTTATTTCTAAGTTATATAAAGGTTATTTAGGGTATGTTTAGCTTATGTCACTGTTCCAGAGTGTACGTCGCACTAAACTTATTACTTTTACGTAACAGTTTGCATATAACTTTCCAGAATTTGTTTAAGAGTTTAAAATAGAACAAGAATCAAAACGTGCAAATGTCAAACATAAATAAACAAATCTTGGGATCAAAACATAATGTTTCATTGATAATGAAGTTGTTCGAAGTTGTACAATGATCACACAAGCACAATTGTCACAGGTGGGTTACAGTGTAGATCTTGATGCCATCATCTTCTTCAACGGTTGTGATGTAGCAGAACAACATTCCCTTGTAGTTCTCCTTACGGACCTCGAGGAAGATAGGGGGAATACAACATTGTGCATTGCTTCTTTATTTCAAGACCCGTTTTCAATTTGTGTATGCGATCGTCAGCCTTGAAGTCGGCAACCCTCTGATTGTATCTCTGTGATTCGAGAGTTGCATCGTAACACAACAGAAACTGGACTAGTGTATTCGCCCAGGAAGAATTAACCTTTAACGCCGCGTTAAAACTCTCGCAGCGGGAAGTAGTTTTCAGGAGGCATGACATCGGGATTTATCTGAAGTATGCTGGAACCCAAAACTCCTTGATGTTGACCATATCTGTGACAACTGTCAAAATTCCAGGTATCCGTACAATTATTAAACAGTAATTATGACTTAATGACTGTGCCGATTTACAATTAACGACCTAAGTTATTTTCTGATTATTGTTATCATGCATACATGTGCATCACATATTCCATAATGTCATATCATTATTGCATGCAAACTGTATTGATTCAAATGATGCACGAAACAAAGGTAGCACAGTTATCAGACAAAATCAGAAAAATGCTGACGGAGTTTAGTACATAGACAAACAAGGTAATGAGACACAGAATGAGCCAGAAACCAAGAGTTACACTAGTATAGTGTGTAGAAAAGTAAGGATCCCAAAACTGCCTTCCTAGAGATAGTTTAAGTGCCAGAAAGTGCCCGAAACTCACATAAACTGCAGAATTCTACAAAAATCAGCATTTAAACACTTTAATATCATGCGGAAATATGGTTAAATGGTCCAGAATGCTTTCCTAAGTGCCGGGAATCAAAACTGTCACAAAAGGTAACATAAAGCACACTAAACTGCATAGTTTAGCACCTTAACGAACCACTAACCAACCGAACAACCGGACACTACCCGAAACACCAAATTTTCACTAGAAACATTGTTTTGACATTTCCAAGATAGTTATGCTCCCCGAACATCATAACACACTAAATAACATCATACTAACTAAACACCTAACTAATTCACTTGAAATTTTACCATTTAATCTAACTAGTCATTACAACTCAACTAAGCACCCCCCCAACTTACGGTTACATGTGGCCCCCATATGTAGATTTTATTTGATTATTTTATAAGATTGTGTCCCCTACTTTGGCTAGCATAATACCCATTAGAGAAAGTAATGTTGGTGGATATTATAAGTGACTACAAGTGCTTAAACCTTCACATTTCTCACAACTCACAACACACTTGAAGCTCTCTCCCTCTCCCTCTTCCATTCTCGGCCGAACACCCACACACATACATCCATCGTCTTCATTCAAGTTTCATCCATTCCATTACTACTCAAAGGTGTAAGAAGGTGTATAAGGAAGCTAGGAACTCTTGGAAGTTGAAGGACCACTCACACAAGCTTTTATCCACCTCTTATTCATCTTGTGATCATCCCTAGCCTTGAGCTAGTAGTAAGATCATCTACACCTTATTTTACATCTTGTTTTGGTGGTTAAAGATTGATACAAGCTGTTAATCGTGAAGAACACTATGAATCTTGAACATGAAACTTAAACATAAGACTAAAATCATAAGAAATCAAGTTGTTTAAGTGTTGTTATGATTGTTGATTGTTGATTTCTCATGTTATTGATGTTAATCATCATGTGATCTTGCTAGATAGTGATTAAAGAGATAATCTAGCAAGATGAGAGGATGATTATGTTAAGATCAAAGTAATCATCCATATGTAAATCATGAACTTGAAGTGAAAATTGTTTTTCTTGTAAAATGATGATTAAAGTGAATAAAAAGTCTTGTAAACAAATGATTTCAAGAATGATTTTTCAATAAACCAAGTTAAAAATGCAAGATTTACCTAAGCTTGGTTCTTAAAGGAATTAACCACATTTTTAGTGGTTAAACAAGTGTAGAAATATATATGTAACAATAGAAACTTAAGAAGAAACATTTTTAGAAAAATGATTTACAAGTTGTAAACATCTAACTTCTTTAAAAATGATGTTTTTAAATAAACAACCACACTTTATGTGACATCTGTGCCTCCACGGCCATCAAACAAATACCAAATCAATGAAATATTGTATTTCATACTTGGGATTTGTATAAATGTGTGTATCATTTGCACATATCAATTCTTGTTCGATTTCGAGCTCTAAATCGCTTTCTAGAAAGTTATACGCGAACTGATGCGTAAACGTAATCAGTTTAATGCGACAAACACTCTGGAACAGTGACATAGGCTTAACATACCTTAAATAACCTTTACATAACATAGAAATAAGTTTTGGAGGGTTTGGTGTGTCGAAATCAAGTTTATTCGCTTACAGGGACTAATTTTGACAAACTGCGAAAGTATGATGATTCGTACTGTAACGAACATTCTGAAACTTGATTATAAGTTAAAAATACCCTAAATATCCTTCACATAGCTTATAAATAGGCTTTGAGGGGTTCGGTGTGCTAAAATAAACTTATTTGATCAATAGGGACTAAAAGCGTCAAAAAGTGCATAAGTTTGCATTTTCGCGCATATCTTACGTTCTGAATATATTCGGACATCAAAAAATTTATGTAGTCATTAAAATATTTTATTTTAGTGATTGGCATGATAAAATTCCATTCGTCACTTAATTTGGATCATTTTTGCGTTCGTTACGACTTCCGTCGTAATTAACCGAATAACGCAACCGTACGACCAAACAAACCGACATCCGAGATGTTTTTTAGCATGTTTTAAGTTCCCTATACTTTAACTTCATTTTAGAGCCTTGAAATGAGGTTAACGGGGCTTAAACATGTCAAAAATGCATCGAAAATCAAGTTTTGGGCTGCAGGGACCAATTTTGACAATCTGCCAAAGTAGTTCTGGCGGGCCGCGTAAGCTTAGAAGCATTCCTACGTGGGGCGCGACAGCCTGCCAGCACAGAAACATTGAATTTGGACTTTGAGCTAGTTTTGATGGGTTTTAACCCCTGATTTGGGATACCATCAGCTTGTTTTTGATGGTTTATCATGTTCCCATGGTTTTGAATACCATGCGCCCACTTGGATGGCCAAGATTGATGCCCCTTTTGCAAGAAACAATCCTAACGGTTTACCGAAAACTATAAATACCCAAGCCCTCTTTCATTTCTGCTCACCCTTGATCTGATTAATGCTCTAAGTTGAAGCCTTTGCTTCATACCTGAGTGTTATAGATCAAGTTCTCCCTAGCTTGGACCCTTTGTAAGCTTCTTTCGTTCTTTTATTGCTTCTCGAGCGTGAAAGTCAAACATTGTTTGACTTTCTGCTTTGACCAGTCTATGGTCAACACAAAGTTCGTTTGAACTTTGCAACGTGAGCGTAATCACGATGGTTATAGTCCCGGGTGACTATACCTACTGATTACCACGTGGATTAGGCGTAGTGACGAGTCGTAGTTTCGGTCAAAATGCGTATTTATGCGTATTTTGTAACCAGACTATTCTTGGGTATCAAAACCCTTTGTTTTGATATCAAACTTGTTTGCTAAGTTAGTTAAACATGTTCCAACATGTTTAGCTCGTCACTTTTAGTTTAGTGCTTGCATAGAGTCGTAAGTCAAGCGGTTTAAACCACCGCTTAGACTTTCGAACTAGACCCGTTTGGTCGATCTTTAGGATCCGACCAAGCATGTTTAGTGACCATAGTTGTATAGGGAATAACCTTCCGAGGTTATAACTTATGGTCACCTAGTTTAAGTAGTTGTATGATAGGTAGTTTATATGCCTTAGAAAAATGACCAAAATGCCCTTTTCATGCATAATTTTATTTTTAGCATATGTAACATAAAATTTTGTCACTTAACTGATTATGCAACATATTTAAACATGTATAGGCATATAATACTTGTCATAGGACTAGTTAGACGTCTCGAACGCGTTTTACGCGAACGACACGTTAAAGTAGCATAAGCTACCTTAATGGGTCGTGATGGGTCGTAAGCACTTAGGATAGGTTTCGATTTAGAATGTAGGCTTTGTTAAACCATATCATATGAGTTCCAATACTCATTTGGTTTGCAAGACCTCATTCTATCCAATCTTCCGATTTAGGTCCGGTTTATTAATGTAGTTACTTATATTAGGTGCCGACTGATTTCCGTGATCCCTTTAGCTTTGCTTGGTTGTTATTCAAGACTTCTAAGCATTCTTATGTGAGTACATAGTTCCTCTATTTTACTGTTTTCAATTGTTTTGGGGTGATTCATATGTGTTAAATGATTTCAAGGTTTAAACGATGGTTTCAAAAATGATTAAGATGGTTTATATTAAATTAATAACGATTTCGATAATGTGAACAAACTTGTTGGTTGTAATTACATAACAAATAACATTCATTAATTTTGGTCGAACCGACCAGTATTAGGTTATGGTACCATAGGATCTGACAAATCCCGTTATCAGACTGCACCCATGGTTATGTGTGGGTTAGGTGGGTAACGACCGAATCTGTGATTGTTAATTTACCCTTTGGTGGTTTATTAATGCGAGATTGGCGATAGGCGAGTCGCGAAGGTTTGGATGTTATTAGTGAGACGACCAAAAGTAGTTTTCACAATTAAAACGAGAATGATTTAAACGATTGAAACGATTTTAACGAGTTAAACGAATTGGATAAACGATTGGTTTTTGGGTGGTGATTAGATAATGGGACAGGTGTGATATGATAAAAGCATGGTAGATACGTCGCTGGTACATCTTATATATAAGTGTTTTTATCATACTACATTCCGTGGCATTATTTAGTTTACTTGGTTAAACGATTTTAAAACGATGTCACATAACGATGTTTTCGAAAGGATATAAACCATACGAGTTTTATTAACAATATGATTTACAATTTGGTTTTTCTTAAATAAATGTTTTGGGTTAAGAATCATGGCTACGAGATTTTATAAGTTATAACCAACTTGATTTGAGTTGGTTAATTATGTTGCAATATTATACACTTTTCAAAATCAGGTTTTTACTTTTGACTCTTGTAGTCTAATGAGGTATTGCAACAAGTAAACTAGCCATGAATCCGACACTCTCATAAAACCTATGTGCTCGCCAGCATTTCTTTGCTGACTTTGTTTTTACAAATGTTTCAGGTATTGATTGCATGATGTTGATTGCTAGGATGCATGATTCACATAGGATCTGGACGAGGCCTTAGTGACATAATAATAATGATAGACGACGTGTAATTTGTTTGTTTTGTTTTAAGACGATGTAAATGGTTAAATCTTTAAATAAAACAAAACTTCAAATTTCCGTGTGTTATGAAACAATGATTCTGTTACAACACTCTCCGACGATTCCGCCGCGATTTGTTGTTTTACACGGTCAGGGTGTGACAGAAGAGTTGGTATCATAGCTCATGGTTATAGGGAATTAGGTTATTAGTAATGCTTTGACCTAGTCTATAACCTTCCTAAGACCCTAACACAAGATTCTTGTGTTTTGATCTTAAAACAATACCGTCACTTATCCTTAGGTGACAACCACAACAAGAACACAAATTTCAAATCCGCTTTGAAAACTAATCATCTGTTCTAGGATGATTTATTATAAGGTTTTGAACTTTCAAAGTTTTCAAAATCTCGTCAAAGTTGGGTCTTATAATGTGAACACGTGCAATCTGGAAGGGTGGATGCCTGTACTCTGAGTTTTCTTTCTAAGGCTAGAGTGTTCGTACAAATCCACATAATCAGACCAGTCACTCTTACCTGGGAACTCTTGGGGTGAGTGTCCACTTATAGGCTAAAACATGTCTTCGCGATACATTAATATGACCCGCTTACTTTGATTAGTCACCGTCTCATTTGTTTGCCTTAGGTAACAAACAAATGATCACAATTTTTATGCGTTGTCATTCTGTTTTGATTACCCGATAGCACTTCACTCCTTTCTTCCTATGTCCTCCATTTCCTCTAGAATGTCTCTTCATCGCAGCGACGCTCAGATGTCCGAACAGGCTACCAAATTTGCCCAACGAATAGGTGTAGTAATCCAGAAGACTGCTGAATTAGCTGTTGCCATGTCCCGTCTCCAGGATGAAGCCACCGAGAAGCATCAAAGGAAGCAGAAGCCAAGCCTTCGAAAAGGTCAAAGAAGCGTAAAACCTCAAAGAATCCTCCAGCCGTTACACCAAATCAAGCAGGACCTGGTCAGGTGGCAACACCACCAGCCAAGAAGCCGTACTTGGGAACTGCTCCTTTCTGCAATCAATGCAATGGCCATCATCCGAATCAAACACCCTATTTCAAATGTACCCACTGCGGACAATGGGGACATTTGGTTAACATGTGCCGCTTTGTCATCCAAAACAAAGCTGTTGCAGGTCCTACTGCTGCTCGAGCACCATACGAAGGAACATCTCCTTTGTGCCATCAGTGTAACCTCCACCACCATGCCAGTGTCAAATACCGAGCATGTTTCAACTTGGACTTATTGGCCATACGGCAAGAGTTTGTCGTTCAGTCACTGTGCTTAACCAAGCTATTTAGAACCCTGTTCAATTTCAAGCAGATTCAGCACAAGCTCGTTTTCCTCCTGGTACTTGCTACTTCTATGACGAGACGAGTCATTTCAGGGACGAATACCCAAACTTTGTCAATACAAATCTGACCCACGGATGAGCATTTGGCTGATTAGAAGATGCTGCTGCTTTGAATTATCTGAATCTTATGCTTTTGTTTCTTTTGTTTTGTTGAACTCTGAAACAATCTGTTGGGTTTATAAATAAATCGTTGTTTACAATTCTGTTGTACAAGTGTAGTTACATGTGTGTATGGCATACCCCTACGATACCTACACCAAAGAACTATGTTCTTTACAAACCACTCTTGTAGTTCTCCCATTCTTGTGATCGCTCATGATTTCCTCGAAAATTCTAAGTACTCGCTTCATTCTAAGAAATGAAGTACAAAATATAAGTGACATTTTGAGTAATCACTTTAAATCCTTGGTTAGATAACTAAGGGTATTTTTCGATCTTATACCCAACCTCCAAATTCTGCTTCATATGTCGCCTTGGCATATATCTAGCACCTCAACTTCATGAGGATTCTACCTCGTGTGTCGACTCAAGCACGTCTAGTGCAAGGTTTCGAAGCATCTCCTGCTATTCAAATTCCAAAACTCCATATGGGATCTTCTTATCTTCACAATTAGATCCTTATGGATGATTATTGCCCAAATCAGAGCCCTTAATTGAATTATGTGTATGCCTTGATACGTACATTACGATTCAATAAGGACAAAGCCGAATTCCTATTAAGATCTTACTATCTTCATAGTTAGATTCTTGATATGTTTAAAGTGCCAAATTAAATCCACGGATTGGATTCCTGGTATGCTTTAAATACCTGTGTCCAAAGATAACAAATTGAAGGTCAAGTTAAACAATTATGTGATTATGTGATTATGTGTTTGTGTGATCCGAATTTTCGTTATCCAAATCCTCGTAGAATCTTCCATATCTTCATATGAGGGATTCATGGTAGGATATCCAAAGGTACTACCTCAAATCCTTAATGGGCTTCTACGTAATAGTTAAGACCCTTGGATTATATAGTACCATTCCATAATTCGAAGGAGACCCTTTGGGTGGTCTAGTTAAAAGGATTGATTCAAATCTGGTTAGGAATGACATGTGATGATATAGCTGAAAAGACTACTTGGTGGTCTATTTAAAGAGATCATTTATTGATTTAATTTAAAGGACCCTATGGTGGTTTAGTCACACTCATCACAGGTTCGTTCATTTGGGTTTTCCCTACACATTGTAAAATGCACTGTGTGGACTATGCAAGGAATTACGTAATTATGGATGTATACATAATTATGGATGCATACATAATTATGAAATTCAGTGCACGAAAACCACAGTAAGATTTATCATGTGTAAGAACCGATAGTGACATCAATAACGAAACGTGAACAATGTAATGGAGGTACGGTGGACGCACCAATGGCGCTTCACATACTTGTATATAAGTGTCCCTCTTACATTGCAAGCATAATGTTATTAAAGTTACTAGAAGTTCAGAACCCTAACCAGTGTTGTCTTATCTTTTCGAATTCATGTTTCGAGCTTTCACAAGTTTCCTCTAAATAAATTTCGGGACGAAATTTCCTGAAGTAGGGGAGACTGTGACATCTGTGCCTCCATGGCCATCAAACAAATACCAAATCAATGAAATATTGTATTTCATACTTGGGATTTGTATAAATGTGTGTATCATTTGCACATACCCATTCTTGTTCGATTTCGAGCTCTAAATCGCTTTCTAGAAAGTTATACGCGAACTGAAGCGTAAACGTAATCAGTTTAACGCGACAAACACTCCGGAACAGTGAAGTAGGCTTAACATACCTTAAATAACCTTTACATAACTTAGAAATAAGTTTTGGAGGGTTTGGTGTGTCGAAATCAAGTTTATTCGCTTACAGGGACTAATTTCGACAAACCGCGAAAGTATGACGATTCGTACTGTAACGAACATTCCGAAACTTGATCATAAGTTAAACATACCCTAAATATCCTTTACATAGCTTAGAAATAGGCTTTGAGGGGTTCGATATGCTAAAATATACTTATTTGATCAATCGGGACTAAAAGCGTAAAAAAGTGCATAAGTTTGCATTTCCGCGCATATCTTACGTTCTAAATATATCCGGACATCCAAAAATTTATGTAGTCATTAAAATATTTTATTTTAGTGATTGGCATGATAAAATTCCATTCGTCACTTAATTTGGATCGTTTTTGCGTTTGTTACGACTTCCGTCGTAATTAACCGAATAACGTAACCGTACGACCAAACGAACCGACATCCGAGATGTTTTTGAGCATGTTTTAAGTTCCCTATACTTTAACTTCATTTTAGAGCCTTGAAATGAGGTTAACGAGGCTTAAACGTGTCAAAAAATGCATCAAAAATCAAGTTTTGGGCTGCAGGGACCAATTTTGACAATCTGCCAAAGTAGTTCTGGCGGGCCGCGTAAGCTGAGAAGCATTCCTACGCGGGGCACGACAGCCCACCAGCACAGAAACATTGAATTTGGACTTTGAGCTGGTTTTGATGGGTTTTAATCCCTGATTTGGGATACCAAATGCTTGCTTTTTGATGGTTTATCATGTCCCCATGGTTTTGAATACCATGTGGCCACTTGGATGGCCAATATTGATGCCCCTTTTGCAAGAAACAATCCTAACGGTTTACCGAAAACTATAAATACCCAAGCCCTGTTTCATTTCTGCTCACCCTTGATCTGATTAACGCTCTAAGTTGAAGCCTTTGATTCATACCTAAGTGTTATAGATCAAGTTCTCCCTAGCTTGGACCCTTTGTAAGCTTCTTTCGTTCTTTTATTGCTTTTCGAGCGTGAAAGTCAAACAGTGTTTGACTTGCTGCTTTGACCAGTCTATGGTTAACACAAAGTTCGTTTGAACTTTGCAACGTGAGCATAATCACGATGGTTATAGTCCCGAGTGACTATACCTACTGATTACCACGTTGATTAGGCGTAGTGACGAGTCGTAGTTTCGGTCAAAATGCGTATTTATGCGTATTTTGTAACCAAACTATTCTTGGGTATCAAAACCCTTTGTTTTGATATCAAACTTGTTTTCTAACTTAGTTAAACATGTTCCAACATGTTTAGCTCGTCACTTTTAGTTTAGTGCTTGCATAGAGTCGTAAGTCAAGCGGTTTAAACCACCGCTTAGACTTTCGAACTAGACCCGTTTGGTCGATCTTTAGGATCCGACCAAGCATGTTTAGTGACCATAGTTATATAGGGAATAACCTTCCAAGGTTATACCTTATAGTCACCTAGTTTAAGTAGTTGTATGATAGGTAGTTTATATGCCTTAGGAAAATGACCAAAATGCCCTTTTCATGCATAATTGGATTTTAAGCATTTGTAACATAAAATTTTGTCACTTAACTGATTATGCAACATATTTAAACACGTATAGGCATATAATACTTGTCATAGGACTAGTTAGACGTCTGGAACGCGTTTTACGCGAACGACGCGTTAAAGTAGCATAAGCTACCTTAATGGGTCGTGATGGGTCGTAAGCACTTAGGATAGGTTTCGATTTAGAATGTAGGCTTTGTTAAACCATATCATATGAGTTCCAATACTCATTTGGTTTACAAGACCTCATTCTATCCAATCTTCCGATTTAGGTCCGGTTTATTAATGTAGTTACTTATATTAGGTGCCGATTGATTTCCGTGATCCCTTTAGCTTTGCTTGGTTGTTATTCAAGACTTCTAAGCATTCTTATGTGAGTACATAGTTCCCCTATTTTACTGTTTTCAATTGTTTTGGGGTGATTCATATGTGTTAAATGATTTCAAGGTTTAAACGATGGTTTCAAAAATGATTAAGATGGTTTATATTAAATTAATAACGATTTCGATAATGTGAACAAACTTGTTGGTTGTAATTACATAACAAATAACATTCATTAATTTTTGCCGAACCGACCAGTATTAGGTTACGGTACCATAGGATTTGACAAATCCCGTTATCAGACTGCACCCATGGTTATGTGTGGGTTAGGTGGGTAACGACCGAATCTGTGATTGTTAATTTACCCTTTGGTGGTTTATTAATGCGAGATTGACGATAGGCGAGTCGCGAAGGTTTAGATGTTATTAGCGAGACGACCAAAAGTAGTTTTCACAATTAAAACGAGAATGATTTAAACGATTGAAACGATTTTAACGAGTTAAATGAATTGGATAAACGATTGGTTTTTGGGTGGTGATTAGATAATGGGACGGGTGTGATATGATAAAAGCATGGTAGATACGCCGCTGGTACATCTTATATATAAGTGTTTTTATCATATTACATTCCGTGGCATTATTTAGTTCACTTGGTTAAACGATTTTAAACGATGTTTTCGAAAGGATATAAACCATACGAGTTTTATTAACAAGATGATTTACAATTTGGTTTTTCTTAAATAAATGTTTTGGGTTAAGAATCATGGCTACAAGATTTTATAAGTTATAACCAACTTGATTTGAGTTGGTTAATTATGTTGCAATATTATACACTTTTCAAAATCAGGCTTTTACTTTTGACTCTTGTAGTCTAATGAGGTATTGCAACAAGTAAACTAGCCATGAATCCGACACTCTCATAAAACCTATGTGCTCGCCAACATTTCTTTGCTGACTTTGTTTTTACATATGTTTCAGGTATTGATTGCATGATGTTGATTGCTAGGATGCATGATTCACATAGGATCTGGACGAGGCCTTAGTGACATAATAATAATGATAGACGACGTGTAATTTGTTTGTTTTGTTTTAAGACGATGTAAATTATTAAATCTTTAAATAAAACAAAACTTCAAATTTCTGTGTGTTATGAAACAATGATTCTGTTACAACACTCCCCGACGATTCCGCCGCGATTTGTTTTTTTACGCGGTCGGGGTGTGACATTTTAAAGGGTAACTAAGCTTACTAAACACACTAGTAAGTTACTACAAATTTTTGTAAATTTTCATGTTCATGAAGTAGTAATTTATGCTTGATTTTGGCAAATTGGTAAGTGTTGATTGGTTTATTGTTGATTGTGGTGATTTATAAAAGAAAATGATATGCTTTGAAAGCATGGAAACCTCCATTTTAAGGGGAAACTATGGCAAAATTTTTCTAAAAATTAAACACTTAGAAATTTTTTTTAAACAAATAATTACAAGTATATTTTAAACCATGAAATTTTATATACTTTTTGTTTAAAATTTTTTAAACAAAAATTATAAATATTGGAGGTTGGTTTTTGTAAATAAAAGTGACTAAATATGTATTTAGGAAATATATATTTAGATGTCACCATGTGTGTGATTATTTGTATATTATGTGTATTAGTTATATTATTTTAGGACTTGAAATAATATAACTCACCAAAATACCAAGAAAATTACAAACCAAGATATTACTAAAATTCCAAGAGAATGAATATATAAATTATACCCAAAATATTGATAAAACCGAACAAGGAATATAACTTATAAAAATATTCCGGAAATTTAATTCATAAGTATATTTTGGTAATTAGTATTTTGGACACCAAGAGAACAAAAATATGATTTTTACAATTATTACAAAATGTATCATATTTTTTACAAGGAGAAAATATATTATTTTTGGTAAGTAAAAATATATATTTTCTTGGAATTATTAGAAGATATATTATTTTTGGGAGAAAATATATATTTTCTTGAATAGACATGAAATACATTATTTTTGGGTGAAAAATAAGTTTATATATATTTTCCAAGTTAAACTTGAAAATATATTATTTTTGAGACTTATATGAAATTTATAAATATTTTTGCCAAGGGAAAAATTATAAGTAAATTTTTCTATGTAATATTTCTTAAAATATATATTTTGGGAATATATATTGATGTATTTTTATTAGAAATATTATTCTGGAAAAATAAATACAAAAAATAAGTATAAGAATACTTAATAAACACAATAAAAATACGTATTCTCGTACGTGTAATTACACACCGGAATACGCCATCGATACTTGGCAAAAATATACAAGTATTAGAATACGAGTATGAATACACCCATTCCTTGGGAAGTTATCCATGTACAAATACATAAAAGTGTCAAGTTAAAATATATTATTTTAATTAATATTCCAAAATGTAATAAATATAATTTAAGTTAAAATATTTATTATTTTAAAAAATAATTATATAACTTGGAATAATTTTGATGACGCAATGAAACGTAACTCAAAGACACCAATTAATCCTAAGTCAAGACACGACCCGTCCGTCTAATAAACCGTAGTACGTTGTAGGTAGTCGTGCACACAAGTAGCAGCTTTGGGTTACGTTGGATACGAAGAACGCAAGATTGTGAGTTCATGTCCCCCTTTTCTTTTAACTGTTTTCGGTTTTATAACTTCGGGGGTGAAGTACATGTTACAAATTGTTTACATACGTTTACATATGGTATGGTTAGCTAAGGAAATGTACTGCTTGATCATGTGAGTGGTGGGTATAACGCTTAAGACCATTAATCCTCGTAGTAGGACTGAGGGACATGAGTGATAGATCTATTTGGGTGTAGCGAGCCCCACCCATGTGGACCAGGGTTTGGCCCATGAGGTGACTATGTCTTACAGCCGGAGGCCCGGTACAAAATCTGCTAGGATTGAGCCTTCCCGCATCACGTCACACATATTAATGGCCTTGCAAACCATTAATCGATCTGTTTTCCTTGTTTGCTTTCGTGCGGCGTTTACAAAACATACATACTTACAATGATTACAAAGGTTTATTCGTGCACACATATAAACACATGAACTCGCTCAACTTTTGTTGATGTTTTTAAACTACATGTATTTCAGGAAATTAAATGTGGATCTGGTGGGCGTTTAGAAGTTTCAAGTGATGTTGGAAATAAAAGATGTCATTCGGTGTCTAAGGGTTTGGATCGTGTATCTTATCCTGGATAAGATACAAAGTTCAAAGCCGAGTTTTTATTAGTGTCTTTTATCGAGTCCTCGTGGAACTCTAAAATAATTTGAATGGTTTGTAATTTGGATTTGAATTCTATGTTTGGATTCTAAAACAATGTTGTTATTATGTTTTAAAACTTAATCAATGGATAAACATCTTTGGTTTTATCATATAGTTGTTTGTTATGGTTGAATGCAATGATATTAAGCAAGTCACACATAATCACGTTTCCGCAAAAGTCAGGGTGTGACAGTTTGGTATCAGAGCTTCAATTGTAGAGAACTAGGATTCTTTCTCGAGTCTAGACTACAATCATTAGGGCTCTCATGAAAATATTTTTACAACATGTTTTCATTGCATACACAAAACGCCCAGATCCACAGAACAAACATTTTTCTTACAAAAGGAAAAACTAGAAACAAGAAACACGATTGCAAGGCTACATTTGTGGTTTAGTCTGGGATAGACTAAGAAGGATAAAGAAAGATTCGTGAGGAATAATGAGGATACATGATTTCATGATACATTGTCTTTGATTGCATACTAAATGATAGCGGTTAATTTATGTGCATATGTTATCAATGTTCTGTTACAGACACTATGTCTTCTTCCGAGAGCGGACTATCAGATATTGACGACCCGATGGCTGTAGTCTTAGATGACGAGATTGCACCGGAGCCGGAGATCTTTACATCCGACACTGAGAGTGACCCAGACATGCTATCAGATGACGAGGACGACTTCTGCCATTCGCGTTGCCTGACTTTGGAGATGATTTACCCCTTGCTGATGGTATTCCAGACGAGGATCCTTTTCTCATTCCTGTTTGAGTCCATGATCATCTCATCATTGGACATCCTGATGGTGAGCACATCGTGGCTCCGATCCTCGATCATGTTCCTCTCGTGGTCATTCATCCCGAGGATTGGCCTTTTGACGATCTGTTTGATGATGACGTTGATTTGTTTGTGGATGGTCCTCCTGTTGGTGCCCAGGGTGATGGAGAGATAGACGAGGATGTTGTTGCTATTCCACCTCCTGAGATTCCTGTTATTGAGTTATACTCTGATTCTAGTTTGCTCTCTGTCTCAGATTCCTTTGAGTCTGTGACGTCTTCGGCTTTACAGGCAGTCGGATTACAGCGTTATGCTACTGATTCTGATGATGACACGGCCATGTCAGCTGCACCATCTCCTCCATACGACCTCGAGCTTGATCCTGCGCTAGATCTTGCTCCCGTTGATCAGCCTGATGTTGCACCTGCTGATCCTAAGCCGATACCCGATCCCGACCATATTCCTTTTGGTTTACCAGATATTGCACCCCTTATACCTGACCCAGTTCCTGCACCTGTTGACCCTCCTGTTATTGAGCCATTTGTTCCTCCACCCGCACCCGCTGATGTTGCTCCTTTTCCTCCTGTGGAGTCCGATGTCCATCGCACTGATTTTCCTATCGTTTTCCTTCAGGACATACCCGCACCCCGTCCAGGGGAAGGTACTTCAGGCCAGCACCCGCGTGACGATCCTTTTGTTTCAGCAGCTTTCCACAGATCCTTCAGTCTGCACCGTTTGCTCCATTTACTTCTTCACCACTTGATGAGCCATTCCGATGGTTCCTACCGTATTCTATGCCGATTTCAGATCCCTACCATCCCTCTCATTTTGTTGGTTATACACGGGATGAGTTACTTTTATCACTTCAGCTTCAGTTCGAGATTATGAGTCATAGATTTTTGGAGCTTGAGCTGACTCCGCGTCCCCTACCGTGTCCTTGCCAGCCTGCTTTTGTTCCCCCATGTTCACCACCGTCTCCTTTCGCACATCCACCTGCTCCTCTTACTCCTTTTCCAAGGTTTGATGCTCGTTTCCTTACTGTCGAGCAGCAGATCAGTTACTTGCTTCGACGCGTCTATGAGCTCGAGGAGGAGCTTGCGCATGTTCGCAGCTTGCTTTTCTTCCCTCCTCCTCCACCACCACTATCAGCATAGTGGTTTTTGGTTTTGTGCAGATTCCATACTTTTGGTGAGAGCACTACTATTGAGCCGAGATTGTGAAACCTTTTGAAGACCACCTTTTGACTATATGACTCTTGTATATTGACAGACGTATTGGACAAGGGTAGTGTGACCCTATGTCCCTTTTGATGTGATACATTTGTAAACGATGTAACTATGGTCGGTAATTAATGAAAGCTCAATCGTCATGTTCTCATTAAACACGTTGTTGATTTACCTGTTTGTGTTATAACTATATTGTTACATGCTTGTTAGTTATGATAAATGCTATTATATACGTACTATATATTTATTTGACGAATAAGACCTGACCTATCCGATCTTCTTCTTAGAAGATGCCTCCTTGAAGGAACACTCAGTTGCCCACAACCGAGGCAGAACTACAGGAACGTATTTCACAGCCAATTGCACAACAGGAGGCCCTTCGCTCCGAGCACAGTGGAGGCACCTCAGGGAATAACCCACCTAACGGTAATGTTTAGGTCACTTAAGACACATTACAATACGTTTGGACAATTCCATGTGTGTTTTGCTAATACTTTCTGTGAATGATGTTGCTTGAGTACAGGCTGTACTTACAAGCAGTTTCTGGACTACAAGCCTCTGGACTTTGACGGTTCTGGAGGTGCCGTAACTTTTGTGAGATGGGTTGAGAAGACAGATTCTGTGCTGCAGATGAGTAAGTGTGCTCCAGAGCATCAAGTCACTTAAATTTCTAGACTATTCATAGATGGGGCTCTGTCATGGTGGAACCTTCAGGTTCAGACGTTGGGTGAGGCTGCTGCGTATGCGTTGTCATGGGACGAATTGAAGGAGCTGATGCGTAAGAAGTACTGTTCGAGGGCAGAAATTCAGAAATTGGAAACTGAATTTTGGAATCTGAAAATGGAAGGTCCTAAAGTAGCTGAGTATGTGCAGAGATTCCATGATTTGTCTCGTGTTGTCCTTTACTTGGTAGAACCAGAGTTCAAGAGGGTCGAACGTTTCATTTGGGGATTGGCACCCCAAATACTGAGCATGGTAACTGCTTCTAAGCCCCCAACGATCACTGAAGCCATCAACTTGAGTGTGGCACTGACTGAAGAAGAGATCAGGTTGGGCAAGTTTTGGATCTCTGAGCAAAAGAAGAAAGAGACTCATGTGGAGCCGTCCGGAGAAAACAAAAGGAAGTTTTCGAATTTTAGGAAGGGTACCCAAGGAAACAACAACAGTGCTAACAAGCGGAGAGATGCTAACCCATCAGCCGAGGTCAGGACTGGTGCTTCAAATGCTGAGAGCAAAGGGAAAGGATACATGGGCACCCTGCCCAAGTGTGATATATGTCAGTTTCATCATGCCGGCCAGTGCATGTTTAGGAAGTGTGGTAACTGTGGAAAGAATGGTCATTCTAAGGAAACGTGCTGGGCTGGAAGTGGCCGTGGGAATGGTGGTCAAAGAGGAAATGGTAATGGTAATGGCAATGGAAACCGTGGTGGAAACAGTTATAGGAATAGAAATCAAGGAGGAAATAATAATGAGGGAGGTAATGGAAACCGGAATGGAAATGGAAACCAGGTGGGAAATGGAAACCGCGGGGGAAATAATAACAACAATCAGGGTGGTACTGGAAACGGCCAAGGTTGCTTTAGTTGTGGTGATGTAGGGCACTTCAAGCGGGATTGCCCAAAAAACAACCAAGCTTAGGGAAGAGTATTCAACATTGAAGCTAGGGAAGCTCGCCAGGATCCGAACGTAGTCACTGGTACGTTCCCTATTAATCAACATTTGCATCTGTGCTATTTGATACCGGTGCCGACTATAGCTTTGTATCTCTAGAGTTTAAGAATATACTTGGTTTAGTAGCAAGTAAGTTAGATATCCCGTACTTGATATAACTAGCTAATGGGAAGCTAGTGGAAGCCAAGGAAGTGATTAGAGGTTGTGTAATAGAGCTCGAAAAGCGTGAGTTTACGCTTGATCTTCTGCCAGTGGAATTGGGAAGCTTCGATGTAGTAGTTGGGATGGATTGGTTGTCGAGTAATCGTGCAGAGATCGGATGCCATGAGAAGATTATCCGCATCCCGATGGCGAATGAAGAGACGATCATGATTCATGGGGAGAAGCAGGATACGCCTGTGCGGATTATTAGTTGTTTGAAGGCACGGAAGTTTTTGCGTAAAGGATGTGTTGCCTTCTTAGCTCATGTCGTGGATAAAGAAGCCGAAGAACCGAAGCTCGAGGACATCCCTGTGGTAAGGGAATATCCTGAAGCCTTCCCCGAAGACTTGCCAGGATTACCTCCACAACGACAAGTTGAGTTCCGCATTGACTTGGTTCCAGGCACCGCGCCTGTAGCCAAGGCACCTTACCGACTTGCGCCCTCAGAGATGCAAGATTTGTCGACGCAACTTCAGGAGTTGTTAGACAAGGGATTCATTAGACCAAGCTTCTCGCCTTGGGGAGCTCCACTTCTGTTCGTCAAGAAGAAGGCCGGTAGTTTTCGTATGTGCATTGATTACCGAGAGCTGAACATGTTAACCATCAAGAATCGGTATCCCTTACCAAGGATTGATGATTTATTCGATCAACTTCAGGGTTCAAGTTATTACTCCAAGATCGATCTTCGATCAGGTTATCACCAGCTGCGGATTCAGGAAGAAAGTATACCGAAGACTGCCTTCAGAACTCGTTATGGACATTACGAGTTTCTAGTGATGCCGTTTGGGTTGACAAACACACTGGCAATGTTTATGGACTTGATGAATCGGGTTTGCAAGCCATATCTTGATAAATTCGTGATTGTATTTATCGATGATATTTTGATTTATTCGCGGACAAAGGAAGACCATGAGCAACACCTTAGAGCCATCTTAGAGCTGCTAAAGAAGGAGAAGCTCTATGCTAAGTTCTCGAAGTGTGAGTTTTGGTTACATGAGGTACTGTTCCTCGGTCACGTGGTAAACGAGGATGGAATTCATGTGGATCCCACCAAGATCGAGGCGATTAAGAATTGGGAAACTCCGAAGACGCCAACCGAGATCCGACAATTTTTGGGTTTAGCAGGGTACTATCGCAGATTCATTGAGGATTTCTCCAAGATCGCTCAACCGCTGACCTCCCTTACTCAAAAGGATAAGAAGTACGAATGGGGAGATAAACAAGAAGAAGCTTTTCAGCTGCTCAAGAATAAGCTTTGCGATGCACCTATTTTATGCCTACCCGAAGGCACCGACGACTTCGTGGTATATTGTGACGCCTCGCGTCAGGGATTGGGTTGTGTGCTAATGCAGCGACAAAAGGTTATCTCTTATGCTTCACGCCAATTGAAGGTCCATGAGAAGAACTACACCACGCATGATTTGGAGTTAGGCGCAGTGGTGTTTGCTTTGAAGATTTGGCGACATTATCTGTATGGCACTCGATGTATGATTTTTATGGATAACAAGAGCCTTCAGCACATATTCGATCAGAAAGAGCTTAAGATGATACAGCAACGTTGGGTTGAATTGTTAAATGATTATGATTGCGAGATCAAGTATCATCCAGGAAAGGCGAATGTGGTGGCAGACGCCTTAAGTCGAAAAGAAAGAATTAAGCCCATAAGGGTTAGGGCTTTAGAGATGATTATTTAAACAGATCTCTCGTTGCGTATTCGTGCTGCACAAAGAGAAGCTCTTAAGAAAGAGAACATTAAGAATGAATATCTCCGAGGAATGGAGAAAAAGTTGGTACCCAACGAGGAAGGAACCATGTATTTCATGGGACGTATTTGGGTTCCGCTTTTTGGTAGTCTTAGAGAGGTCATTTTTTATGAAGCTCATAAATCGAGGTACTCGATCCATTTAGGATCGGACAAGATGTACTAAGATTTGAAGGATTATTATCGGTGGCCAAGACTTAAAGGTGATGTTGCTGCTTATGTTGGGAAGTGTTTGACTTGCGCCAAGGTGAAGGCCGAGTATCAGAAGCCTTCAGGTCTTCTGCAACAGCCAGAAATACCCATGTGGAAATTGGAGCAGATTTCTATGGATTTCATAACGAAGTTACCAAGGACTCCTAGAGGTCATGATACGATTTGGGTAATCGTGGACCGATTGACAAAGTTTGCGCACTTCTTTCCAATAAGAGAAAATGATAACACTGGTAAGCTAGCTAAGCTGTACCTAAGAGAGATAGTAGCACGTCATGGAGTGCCTATCTCGATAATATCGGACAAAGATGGACGGTTTGTGTCAAGGATTTGGCAATCCTTCCAGGAAGCTTTTGGTTCTCAGTTGAATCTGAGTACAACTTTTCATCCACAGACGAACGGTCAAAGCGAGAGAACGATTCAGAGGCTAGAAGATATGCTACGTGCTTGTGTAATGGATTTAGGTGGCAGTTGGGATACTCATCTGCCTTTAGTTGAGTTCTCCTATAACAACAGCTACCATACAAGCATTCAAGCTGCACCGTTCGAGGCTCTCTACGGACGCAAGTGTCGATCGCCGTTATGCTGGGCAGATACAGGCGATAGACAGATGGTTGGTCTCGAACTGGTCCAAGAAACAACAGACAAGATCATGCAGATGCGAGAGCGCATCAAGGCAACTCTTGATCGACAAAAGAGTTATGCGGACCAAAGGCGAAAACCCTTGGAATTTGAAGTGGATGATATGGTTCTGTTAAAAGTTTCACCTTGGAAAGGTGTGGCACGCTTTGGGAAGCGTGGCAAGTTGAACCCACGTTATATCGGACCGTTTAGAATTTTGGAAAGGGTTGGTTCAGTAGCATACAAGTTGGAGCTACCAGAAAAACTTAATGGTGCTCATGATACATTTCATGTATCTAATCTGATGAAAGTCCAACTCAAGAGACAGTGATCATCCACGCGGATGAAGTTCACATTGACGACACACTCCACTTCATCGAAGAACCCGTTGAGGTTACAGATTGGAAGGTTAACAAGACTCGGAGGAGTAGTGTTAAGCTTGTCAAGGTTCGTTGGAACGCATGTCACGGCCCAGAGTTTACTTGGGAGTGCAAAGACCGTATGAAAGCTAAATACCCGCATTTGTTCCCCAACTCCCCTGCAGCTAGTAGTAAAGCTTAAAATTTCAGGACGAAATTTTCTTAACAGGGGGAGAATGTGACAACTGTCAAAATTCCAGGTATCCGTACAATTATTAAACAGTAATTATGACTTAGTGATTGTGCTGATTTACAATTAATGACCTGAATTGTTTTCTGATTATTGTTATCATGCATACATGTGCATCACATATTGCATAATGTCATATCATTATTGCATGCAAACTGTATTGATTCAAATAATGCACGAAACAAAGGTAGCACAGTTATCAGACAAAATCAGAAAAATGCTGACGGAGTTCAGTACATAGACAGACAAGGTAATGAGACACAGAATGAGCCAGAAACCAAGAGTTACACTAGTATAGTGTGTAGGAAAGTAAGGATCCCAAAACTGCCTTCCTAGAGATAGTTTAAGTGCCGGGAAGTGCCTGAAACTCACATAAACTGCATAATTCTGCAAAAATCAGCAAAATTCAGCATTTAAACACTTTAATATCATGCAGAAATATGGTTAAATGGTCCAGAATGCTTTGCTAAGTGTCGGGAATCAAAACTATCACAAAAGGTAACATAAAGCACACTAAACTGCATAGTTTAGCACCTTAACGAACCAGTAATCAACCGAACAATCGGACACTACTCGAAACACCAAATTTTCACTAGAAACATTGTTTTGACATTTCCAAGCTAGTTATGGTCCCCGAACATCATAACACACTAAATAACATCATACTAACTAAACACATAACCAATTCACTTGAAATTTAACCATTTAATCTAACTAGTCATTACAACTCAACTAAGCACCCCCCAACTTAAGGTTACATATGGCCCCCACATGTTTTATTTGATTATTTTATAAGATTGTGTCCCCTACTTTGGCTAGCACAATACCCATTAGAGAAAGTAATGTTGGTGGATATTATAAGTGACTACAAGTGCTTAAACCTTCACATTTCTCACAACTCACAACACTTGAAGCTCTCTCCCTCTCCCTCTTCCATTCTCGGCCGAACACCCACACACATACATCCATCATCTTCATTCAAGTTTCATCCATTCCATTACTACTCAAAGGTGTAAGAAGGTGTATAAGGAAGCTAGGAACTCTTGGAAGTTGAAGGACCACTCACACAAGCTTTTATCCACCTCTTCTTCATCTTGTGATCATCCTTAGCCTTGAGCTAGTAGTAAGATCATCTACACCTTATTTTACATCTTGTTTTGGTGGTTAAAGAATGATACAAGTTGTTAATCATGAAGAACACTATGAATCTTGAACATGAAACTTAAACATAAGACTAAAATCATAAGAAATCAAGTTGTTTAAGTGTTGTTATGATTGTTGATTGTTGATTTCTCATGTTATTGATGTTAATCATCATGTGATCTTGCTAGATAGTGATTAAAGACATAATCTAGCAAGATGAGAGGATGATTATCTTAAGATCAAAGTAATCATCCATATGTAAATCATGAACTTGAAATGAAAATTGTTTTTCTTGTAAAATGATGATTAAAGTGAATAAAAAGCCTTGTAAACATATGATTTCAAGAATGATTTTTCAAGAAACCAAGTTAAAAATGCAAGATTTACCTAAGCTTGGTTCTTAAAGGAATTAATCACATTTTTAGTGGTTAAACAAGTGTAGAAATATATATGTAACAAGAAAAACTCAAAAAGAAACATTTTTAGAAAAATGATTTACAAGTTGTAAACATCTAACTTCTTTAAAAATGATGTTTTTAAATAAACAACCACACTTTAAAGGGTAACTAAGCTTACTAAACACACTAGTAAGTTACTACAAATTTTTGTAAATTTTCAAGTTCATGAAGTAGTAATTTATGCTTGATTTTGTCAAATTGGTAAGTGTTGATTGGTTTATTGTTGATTGTGGTGATTTATAAAAGAAAATGATATGCTTTGAAAGCATAGAAACCTCCATTTTTAAGGGGAAACTATGGCAAAATTTTTCTAAAAATTAAACACTTAGAAAAATATTTTTAAACAAATAATTACAAGTCTATTTTAAACCATGAAATTTTATATAAAGTTTGCCATAATTTTTGTTACAAAAATTATAAATATTGGAGGTTGGTTTTTGTAAATAAAAGTGACTAAATATGTATTTAGGAAATATATATTTAGATGTCACCATGTGTGTGATTATTTGTATATTATGTATATTAGTTATATTATTTTAGGACTTGAAATAATATAACTCACCAAAATACCAAGAAAATTACAAACCAAGATATTACTAAAATTCCAAGAGAATGAATATATAAATTATACCCAAAATATTGATAAAACCGAATAAGGAATATAACTTACAAAAATATTCCGAAAATTTAATTCATATGTGTATTTTGGTAATTAGTATTTTGGACACCAAGAGAACAAAAATATGATTTTTACAATTATTACAAAATGTATCATATTTTTGACATGGAGAAAATATATTATTTTTGGTAAGTAAAAATATATATTTTCTTGGAATTATTAGAAGATATATTATTTTTAGGAGAAAATATATATTTTCTTGAATAGACATGAAATACATTATTTTTGTGTGAAAAATAAGTTTATATATATTTTCCAAGTTAAACTTGAAAATATATTATTTTTGAGAGTTATATGAAATTTATAAATATTTTTGCCAAGGGAAAAATTGTAAGTAAATTTTTCTATGTAATATTTCTAAAAATATATATTTTGGGAATATATATGTATATTTCTAAAAATATATATTTTGGGAATATATATATATATATATATATATATATATTGATGTATTTTCATTAGAAATATTATTCTGGAAAAATAAATACAAAAATTAAGTATAAGAATACTTAACAAACACAATAAAAATACGTATTCTCGTACGTATAATTACACACCGGAATACGCCATCGATACTTGGCAAAAATATACAAGTATTAGAATACGAGTATGAATACACCCATCCTTCGAAAGTTATACATGTACAAATACATAAAAGTGTGAAGTTAAAATATATTATTTTAACTAATATTCCAAAATGTAATAAATATAATTTAAGTTAAAATATTTATTGTTTTAACAAATAATTATATAACTTGGAATACTTTTGATGACGCAATGAAATGTAACTCAAAGACACTAATTAATACCAAGTCAAGGCACGACCCGCTCGTCTAATAAACCGTAGTACGTTGTAGGTAGTCGTGCACACAAGTAGCAGCTTTGGGTTACGTTGGATATGAAGAACACAAGATTGTGAGTTCATGTCCCCCTTTTCTTTTAACTGTTTTCGGTTTTATAACTTCGGGGGTGAAGTGTATGTTACAAATTGTTTACATACGATTACATGTGGTATGGTTAGCTAAGGAAAGGTACTGCTTGATCATGTGAGTGGTGGGTATAACGCTTAAGACCATTAATCCTCGTAGTAGGACCGAGGGATATGAGTGATAGATCTATTTGGGTGTAGTGAGCCCCACCCATGTGGACCAGGGTTTGGCCCATGAGGTGACTATGTCTTACAGCCGGAGGCCCGGTACAAAATCTGCTAGGATTGAGCCTTCCTGCATCACGTCACACATATTATTGGCCTTGCAAACCATTAATCGATCTGTTTTCCTTGTTTGCTTTCATACCGGGTTTACAAAACATACATACTTACAATGATTACAAAGGTTTATTCATGCACACATACAAACACATGAACTCGCTTAACTTTTGTTGATGTTTTTAAACTACATGTATTTCAGGAAATTAAATGTGGATCTGGCAGGCGTTTGGAAGTTTCAAGTGATGTTGGAAATAAAAGATGTCATCCGGTGTCTAAGGGTTTGGATCGTGTATCTTATCCTGGATAAGATACAAAGTTCAAAGCCGAGTTTTTATTAGTGTCTTTTGTCGAGTCCTCGTGGAACTCTAAAATAATTTGAATGGTTTGTAATTTGGATTTGAAGTCTATGTTTGGATTCTAAAACAATGTTGTTGTTATGTTTTAAAACTTAATCAATGGATGAACATCTTTGGTTTTATCATATAGTTGTTTGTTATGGTTGAATGCAATGATATTATGCAAGTCACACATAATCACGCTTCCGCAAAAGTCAGGGTGTGACAATATCTCTCAGCCAATCATGATTTTCCAGGCCGTACTATTCTAAAAGCTTCGCCCACCTACGCTCAAATGTTTCAAGTTTTATGTAAATGTTCCACACAAGTTTATGCAAGGCTGCTCTAACTTCGGTGTCGTCTTCAACGTCACCTACGATCTGAATATAAAAAAAGCCATCAAGTCTATGAAAAAAAACATTCGAAATAAGTTGATGTAAATGTTCTGCACTGATTTTATGCAAGGTATTTAAGAGTTAGGCAAGGGGGAAATAATTACAACGCATGCTTGGACAGTCGTCACGTTTTCGGATGAGAATTATACCTTGGAGGGCAGCTTCTTCATTATGTGCCACACGCACAGTCGATGAAGGGACCCCGTGTAAACAGCACTAACAGCTTGCCTCATAGTTGGGTCTTGGTCAGTTAACACAAGAGTAGGCTGCTTGTTGTACGCTTCAAGGAATGACCTTAGCAACCAACTGTAAGCCTCTATGGTCTCGCAGAACAAAAGCCCCACTCCAAATGTCACGCACCTTTTGTTGTTGTCCACTCTGGTAAAGGGGACGAAAATAAGATTGTACTAGTATGATACGCAACGGGTCATTTTCAATTTTTTGACTAAAATTTAAAAAACAAATTGCTGAAATACTATAAATGGGCAATTATAATTAACTGTTTGTTTGGTATGTGGCGTCGAACGCAATAACATCACCAAACGCTTGGTAGTTGAGCTTAGCAATACCGTCCGCCCAGAACATGTGGCGTAACTCCCCGTTCTCCATGCTATATTTGAAAGTGTAGTTAGGCAAATGGCCACCCCGGTCTTTCATCTTGTCGATAACTAGTTGCGCATCCCTGTCGCCGATAAGCATGCGAAGTCTCCGCGAAAAATTCTTGTAATCTTCTGCCATGCCCTAAACATTGTGATGCCCGCCCTTCAAACTTACTTGGAGTTTGGTGGCCACCGAGGGTCTAACCTTGTTAAGGCTAACTCGCTGGCTGAAATCTTTAGAAGAAAAATCAAGTCTCCGTCCTTTTTTTGTGAGATCTCTATTATACGAGGGAACCATCGGATGATTGTGATGTTCTTCAAAGTGGTACAATGTCACACCCCAACCGATGGCGGAAATATCAGGGCGCGGCACTAGGCGAACCAGATTGCTCAAGAGAATCCATAACAACTATTCGTTACCAATATTTTTAAAGGTTCATCATCCCATACTAACAAACAAATATTCAACAAGTAATTATTACGGATAACTAGTTTCTCTCAAACAAAACAAGTCCAACAACCTAGATTTCTATTAGTGTAGTTTCTAGACTGCCTATCTTGATTCCGCAAAAGATTTCATCAACCTGTCACATACGTTAAAATAAAGTCAATACATAAAATGTAAAGGTGAGTACACAAGTTTGCATAGCATATAGTAGTAAAAGCGTTTACGCATAACCAGCATGTAACACGTAACGGGCGAAGCATGTAACTATCGAACAATGTTCACAACTTAACCACGAGACTATGTTGTAGAGTATGCGCGACACATGTTCAGCGAACACGTGAAGTAAAGTGATGTGATCCCTAGCAACCCCTGTCCATGACAGGTGCTGAGTCCAAACTACAGTACTATCGTTGCTAGTGTAACACTGTATAAGCATAGTACAAGCATTCATAGATCACGTATAGCATGCGGGGGCGGTTAGCGTTGTAAAGTGTTTGCGTTGTGTGTTGTGTTTTGATATAGAACCTATGTAACACCCAAAAGTGCATTAAACAAAAAATGGGTTCGAGTATACTCACTGTGTGTGTTTATCAAGTAAACACAGACTTGATTGGATTGAAGGGAGCGCGTTGAGTTAGTCTGTGAACAGAAGCATAAGTCTTTGAGCAAAGCGTTGAACAGTGCGTAAACAGAGTTGTTATGGGTGAAATTCTGAGCCCTTATCCTGAAAAATATCTTGATTTATATCTTGGTTATATAGTATCTGTTTACATCCGGGATGCTGGTTCAGGATATTGGTAACATCCTGAATGGTATCCTCAGGATTACTAACGGATTATGTGCAGGTACGTGGGTTAGAAGCTATCAACGTTCACGAAGACTCATTCCGCGGAAGACTCGGTCCAAGTTGTTCAATGAAAGACGTTAAGCCCGCTTTATTTGGTTCCAAACGGCTATTTATGGAATATTCGGGAGCATCCCATATTTATAGGAATTTTAGTTTCTATTTTGTAACTATAAATAGGTGGGTATACCAGATCGAATAGGACATCACATTTTCACTGCATACACTCTAACACTCGCTCTCTAACAATTTTCACTTTCATACAAAAGCATTGTAACACTTAGCGATCTGGTCTATATCCTGCACTGTATCCTGAAGTTTGAAGCAATAAGAAGAACAAGGCAGCTGCGATTGTCAGCTCCCGAGGTTTTATGCCGGCGATCTAGATTGATCAAGGGCTTTCCTCGTACATCTCGTGTCATTTACTTTACTTTTACTCATTGTTTGATCGTAGATACAACTCAATATCCTGAGCCGTATCCTGAACACTGATTTTCCATATAACTTAACCGGCATATTTTCAACACACTTTCTAGCACACTACCTCACTTTACTAATTTGATCACTTAATTGCTTCGGTAATTTTTGACCAAAACAAGAGTGTCGGATGGTTGAGTACTCGAATGGTGATCCGAACGAATGGGTATAACCCATTCGAACGGATGGTCATCCGGATGGATGGTTATCCGGGCTGATGACCATTCGAACGGATGGCCATTCGAATGAGTGTGTTTGTTTGTAAATCGTTAAAATTCGAAGTCCAATTAAAAGCGTTTAAACAGTAGATAATAAAATGTCAGGTCATCCAAGCGGATGGTCATCCAATCGGATGGCCATTTGAGTGAGAAGTCCGTTATTTGAAAATTTTACAAGTTTTTCAATAAAAATTTGAAGTTTAAAGGAGATGGCGTGACGACGTGTCAAACAACGGGAATACACCAAGCCTAGCTCATTCGATCGGATGGTCTCAGCCCATTCGGTCAAACTTACTATTCTTGATGAAGATCCATGTTCAACCCATTAATCGGTCATCTCTCCGGTGGAAACCCGTTTTCAAGCCGGCTCTCAACTGAGGAACGAGTAGAGAGTCTGAATAAGTCCAAATTCTATCAGTTTTGAGTAGAAAAGTGAAGAAAAGTTCAAAATACTTCTGTTTAAGTTGAAGAGTGTGAAATCGTTCAGATCTAGAACCATTCTCGATCAAATGGTGTTCCTTTGCCGTTTGCCGGAGCAAAATGGGTGGAAACCACCTTCAAGAGGTCCAAATAAGTGATTTCAGGGAAAAAGTTAGTGTTTGTGTGTGATTTTGATGAAGAAGATGATGTAGAAGTGATTAGAGATGATGATTGTATAAGATTTGTGGAGAAATACTTACGAAATAGTCTTGAATAGTGATCAAAAGTGTCTGAGAGCGACTTGAGTGCGTGTGAGCGGATGGAAGTGTCAAATCAGAGAAAGGAGGGTGTACGGCTGTATTTATAGAGTGAGCGTGGAGAGTTAAGTCGGTGCGTGATGTAGTGTTCAGTCGGATGGCCGTCCGGTCGAATGGCCATTCGGTCGGATGGTCATCCGGGCAGATGTCCATTCGATCGGATGTCCATTCGATCGGATGTCCATTCGGATAGCCGGGTTGCGTTCGTTAGTTTTTCAACTTTCGTTTCGTGCATTAAGCGTTGTGTTGTGTTTAATCGAGTTGCGAGTGAGTGTTTGAGCATATAAGCGTTGCGTTGATAACCACATAACATGGAAACAAATAATCACACAAATAACACACACATAACATAAATAAGTCCGCGTTTCGAGTTTGCGTTGAGTTTGCGTTTAGTCTAAACAAGCGATGTAAAATGCGATAACATGCATTTAAATAGTAAGCGTTATAAAATAGTGTTCGAATGCGATAACTGCGTTTTGAATAAGCGTTGTAATATGCGTTGAAAGTATAGTTTAAACCCCTAGCGTTAATCGAAATCTTGGGAGTACAAGCGTTTACGAGTGAAAGACAACGATAAGTAATGACCCGTAAAGTCGGGTTGTTACAGCCTCCCCTACTTTAGGAAATTTCGTCTCGAAACTAAGGGTCAGGCGTAACAAAGAGTTGTGGGTATTTAGCTTTCATATCATTTTCGAATTCCCAAGTGAACTCGGCGCCGCGTTTGCCTTCCCAGCGAACCTTCACTATAGGAATGCGAGAGCGTCGAAGTTTCTTGGTCTCTCGATCCATGATTTCTATTGGCTTTTCCATAAAGTGTAGGGTTTCGTTTATTTTCAAATCTTCAAGTGGCACTTGAAGATTTTCTTCAGCTAGGCACTTTTTGAGGTTTTAGATGTGGAAAGTCGAATGTACGTTGCTGAGTTCCTCTGGTAATTCAAGTCGGAAGGCCACTTTGCCAATTCTTTCCAGAATCTTAAAGGGACCCACGTATTGTGGTGCTAGCTTTCCTTTCTTGCCGAATCGAATCACCCCCTTCCAAGGCGAAACCTTTAGGAGTACGTGATCCCCAACTTCAAACTCAAGGGGCTTGAGGCGTTTATCGGTGTAACTCTTTTGATGACTCCGAGCTTACAAGAGATTATCTCGTATTTGGAGGATCTTGTCAGTCGTTTCTTGTAATAACTCAGGACCGGTGATTTGAGCGTCTCCGATCTCGTGCCATACAATAGGAGATCGACATTTTCTACCATATAATGCCTCAAAGGGTGCCATTTGAATACTAGCGTGATAACTGTTGTTGTATGAGAATTCTACTAAAGGTAAATGTGAATCCCAATTACCACCAAAATCTATAACGCATGAGCGAAGCATGTCTTCAAGGGTGCGGATCATGCGCTCAGTCTGACCGTCGGTCTGGGGATGGAATGCGGTACTGAGATTAAGAGTAGTACCGAGAGCGGATTAGAATGTCTCCCAGAGACGTGAGGTAAATCGACCATCATGGTCAGATATGATGTCACGAGGTGTCCCCTGTCGACAAATGACTTCGTCGGTATAGATTCATGCTAATTGTTCTACCTTGAAGTCTTCTCGTATCGGTAAGAAGTGAGCGAATTTCGTAAGACGATCAACGATAACCCAAATGCTATCGTGACCTGATGGCGTGCGAGGGAGTTTCGTAATGAAGTCCATAGCTATACTCTCCCATTTTCACATCGGGATCTCAGGTTGTTCGAGTAAGCCAGAGGGTCGTTGATGTTCTGCCTTAACTTTCGAGCAAGTTAGGCACTTTGAGACATAGAGAGCGATATCCTTCTTCATTCTCGGCCACCAATACCTGGCACAGATGTCCTGGTACATCTTGTCGGCATTGGGGTGAATGGAATATCGGGATTTGTGGGCTTTGGTCTGCAAAATCTCTCGGAGATTATTGCGACTAGGTATCCAGTTTCGGCCGAGATAGTGAAAAATACCATTCGGTTTATTCACTAGTTGGTTTTCGGTTCCAAGGATTCTTTATTCCTTCAAGGTGTTCTCGGTAAAACTAGCGTGTTGAGCGTCGCGAATGAGAGCTTTGAGGTTGTGTTGGGCTTGGATATTACGAACACTATGTAAATAGCTTCGTCGGCTAAGAGCGTCGGCTACGACATTCGCTTTGCCAGGATGGTAGCGAATCTCGCAGTCATAGTCGTTGAGTAACTCAACCCATCGTCGCTGACGCATATTCAGTTTCTTTTGGTTAAAGATGTGTTGCAGGCTCTTATGGTCATTAAAGACCGTACACTTGGTACCATAAAGGTAGTGTCGCCAAATTTTCAACGCAAAAACAACTACACCGAGTTCGAGATCGTGGGTTGTGTAGTTCTTCTCATGGACCTTGAGTTGGCGAGACGTGTACGCAATAACCTTGTCTCGTGGCATAAGAACACAACCAAGACCTAGGTTAGAGGAATCGCAGTAAACAACAAAGTCGTTGTTTCCATCGGGTAGTGCGAGTACGGGAGCATTGCAAAGCATATGCTTGAGTGTTTGAAAGGCATCCTTTTGTTCAGTTCCCCAAACGAAAGGCTTGTCTTTATGCGTTAGAGAGGTGAGAGGAACGGTTATTTTAGAGAAATCAGCGATAAATTGACGGTAATAACCCGCCAATCCGAGGAAAGAACGAACTTCGGACGGGGTTTTCTGTGACAATCCGAGATTTCAAGGTCTTTCCCATGCACATCACTGATTTCATAACTGTGTTTTACAATTTGATTCATGTACTGTCAACTGTAATTATGTGGGTGATCGATGCTTATGTGTAATGCTTGTTTGCTTATGTCTAGGTGTAATGTTTGGTTGCTTTTATACATGAGTACATTTGGTTGTTATAATGTTGTGTTAAATAAGACTTGTCATCACAAGTCCGTCCCGGCGAAAGTTAGGAGTTTCGCCACATGCAATCTCGATGAAAGATAGATCTTTCGTCGGGGAATGGTCTATCGCCGTAAGAGGGCCTCGGCCCAGTAAGATTCATGACCCAATCCTTTAAGTAAATATAAACTCTTGTTGTCAGTTACGTAATCACACAAAAACCCTAAGGTCCTTTCCTTTCCTCCTTCCTGGTGCGACGGCAGTAGAAACTCTCGAGACACTCTTTCCATCTCAATTAATCTGAATCCTTTGATATACGGTTAGTGTCCTTCTGTTAATGACGTGCTATGATTTTGAGATTGTTTTGTATGACTTATGTGGGTCTGTTAATGATATTGTAAATGTAACACCCCAAAACCCGAATGTTTATATTCGGCAAATGTTCTGATATGGTACATCAAGAAATAAATAAGTAGGCTATTTAACCTAGTTAAGAATATAGTAGAAACAATTAAAGGATGAAAGTTGTGCCAAGTATAATTTAGTGGCAAACTTGAGGGGCTAAAGTAAGGTAAAATGAAAGTTGAATTTATTTAGGAAATACACACCCAAACACACACACGTACATGTGTTCTGGAAGGAGCCAGGAGCTCCATGAGAGCTCAAGAACCCTAATCAAGAAATCATCAAATTGAAAGGTTAAATGAAGCTTAAATTCATAACCGGGCATGGATTAATGATCACCTTCACAAGGGATCGCAAGGTATGTCTTAAAAGTTAGATTGGTGATTATGCACGAAGTGGGTTATGTTGTAAATCACGAATTTGTATGAAATTGAGTATGAGTATGTGTTAGAATCATCATTTGGAACATGGATTATGCATGGTTTGGGTTAATTTGATGTTTATAGGTGAAACCCGTTGGTTATGGTGATGATGACGACTTGAATGATCACCCATGTCCAATTCTTGCTTAATATTGATGTACTTTGATATGTATGATAGATTCTTGTTAGAGAAATTGAAAGAAATATGATGACAATATGTTTGATGTTTATGTGTGAATGATACATGTTGGTTAGTAGGAGAATTTGATGAATTATGTATGAGATTAGAAGATTATGCATGAATTAGTTGTACATTATGCTTAGGAGGTAGTATGCACTCCAAGTGTTTGATGAAATGTCTAGATGAAGTTAGAATGTGAGATTATTTGAAAATATTTGATGAAACTAAATCTGTCCAGAAAGTTACAGCCGAATTTAATCAGCTGTAACCGGGCCAAATCTTGTAAGAAACTGATGTTTGTTGATCTTGTGATGAACTTTCAAGAAAAACCTTTCAAACCCAACTGGAATTGCATTTTTTTTACGAAAAGTGAACGTTTTATGAATTTTTCCGTATCGAAGGTTCAGGCTGCGTTTTCTGGCAGAATTTGCAGCCCATTACGAATGTTATAACTCAATTTAGGAATTGGGGTTTGATCTCAAATTTTTATTGTAGATAGCTTCAGGAGGTTATGCAAATCTCCAACTGGAATTATGTCAATCGGATTATCGAGGATTTTTAAATGAACTTTTCCGTGGGCTGCAGTCAGAAAGTGACGAATCTGATTGCTGCTTAGTAAATGATTTTTTATAAATTTTTGGTAGAGAGTTAGACTCTAAAAATTTAACACAAGGATAACCCCTCCGAGGGGCACGTCACATAAAAAGATCGTAATTTTTACAAGCTCGTAAATACAGTAAACGGACGTCCCAAAACAGCCTATTTTCAATGAATTGAGCTATGCATGTTAGTGAATGAATTGACTAATGAAAGTCAAATGTGGAATATGAATTTGATATGATCGTTAACATGTACAATTGTGTATGCTAACAAGAATGTGATTTCGATGACATGAAAGTATAGGGATCATGTCGAGATGGACTCAAGCACGAAAGGCTAACGGGTCAAGAGGAGGCAAGGAAGCGGATACAAACACGGATGCATAAGGTAAGTGATTTCCGGAATCACTTCTTAATTTGTTTAAGTAAATTTATGTACGAAATGGTTGCATAAGTAATGATTACGGTATTATAATCAGGTAATGGATAGAATTGCGTATAAGTACGCTAACTGAGAAATGGGGAGGCGGGTTAATAGTCAAAGGACTTGGTTGTGAGTTATGATTAACTGGATAAACAATTTCCGTTTGGAAATTGTACTACAAAGTTCAATTACGTATAATTGAATAAGATAAATGAGTTTAACGCATACCGAGTATCGGGTGCATAAACCCCAAGTACGAAACTCCGATAATAAAAAAACTTTTATAGTTATAATGTTCATGTAAGTATTGGGTTAAAATAAGTTTGACATGTCTACTTTTGGGTCGAAAGGTTGTTTATGAAAATGTTATATTGTTGAAAAGTTGTTTATGAAAGGATTATGTTGTCGAAAAGTTGTTTATGAAAGGTTGTTTATGAAAATGTTATGTTGTTAAAAAGTTGTTTATGAAAGGTTTATGTTGTCGAAAGGTTGTTTATGAAAGGTTGTTTATGAAAATAAAAAGGTTGTTTCGAAAGGTTGTTTATGAAAATGTTATGTTGTTAAAAAGTTGTCAAAATTTATCAAGATTTCTTTACTTAACATGTTGGTCGAATGCTTTATATTTGGGCCGTTATAGTAACTTATCCCGTGACCTTTGAAGAGTTCCGAAATGTATTCCAAACTCATTGTAGAGTGTTTATGAGATACGATGAGCGCGTAGTAAGTTTAAGAGGGAATGAAATAAGTCTAAAGGCACGTACAAGTATGGGTATGGATTTACCTCCATGTTAGTAATGGAATCCATAGGTAAGCATGTTTAGAAATGAATACGTACGTAGGACAATACCTATGAGACTTATTTATATGAATGTTTTTTTATTGGGATATATGTTAGTATAATCATATGAGATTGTACATAGTATGTAAGAGCCTGTATGTAGGCATGTATGTATATATATATATATATATATATATATGTATGTATGTATGTATGTATGAATATACATGTGAATGTATGTATGCACGAAGTAAGAATTATCGCCCATATAGAATGGTGCGTGTATGTATGTATACATGGTTTCAATACGTTGGGTATTTACGTTACTAATAGTGTGCCTTGAGAATGAAATGTAATGCAGGTACATTATTGAAGTCTCACCAAGGATTAGACACCCAGATGAAATGCTTCAATTAGAAAGATAACGGAATGGAAAGTATATGAGGATAGCACGTGACGAGACTCCATGATTATGAATCTTGTTTATATATATAATGCATGCTAATGTTACGAATGTATGTGGTGGGTGCAGGTGTTACAGAATCATGGATCAACATGATGGAAGGATAGTGATTGAAGATCGAGTGACAGAGACATGGATTGTACGGAGTGGATGGTCATGTAATCTGTATTAGTATGTTATTATCGATACGTTAATGAAAGATAAACAATGTAGTTCCTTATATAAAGATATTTGTAAATGATTTTCAAGTATAAATGAACGTTTTAAGAAAGAAATTTTATGGCACGTATTTCCGCTGTGACTTTTCAATCAAAATGTGTTAGGGTCTTACAAGTTGGTATCAGAGCCATGGTTTGAGGGAAATCAATTATGAGGAGATAAATACTTGAACTCAAACCTGTGTGCTCTTGTGACAAGAAACCCGTACAATCCGAGACTCGGTCAAGATCTAAGGGTGGAAGTAAAGGTAAGTATGTGCTTAGGTATGTATTTGAAGAAAACTAACAGTATCTTATGTGTAAGGTAAGCATGATTGCTGGGAAAGGATGATCCGTGAATGCGGTCTAGGACCGGCATCAAGGCATGTAATAAGACAAATTTACCCTAGGTACGTAAATTTAACATGTGGGCGTATCTAATGGTATAATCTAGTGAGTGAAAGAAAATTTTAAATGAATTATAATAATGGAATGGTAATGAAGTTTTGAAAATGTTACACGTGCCGAAACTTAATTCTTCAGACATAAGGTGGTAATACACGAAGACACGAAACTAGTATGTAGATTGTGTACCTGGCCAGTACACAAGAAGCGTATGACGTTCATGAGACCGTGATAATTGTTACAGGTATGTCCGTTAGAATTAGGTAATAGGTGGACGTGAGGGTAAAGAGAAATGTAAGACTTTCAAGAATGAAAGTATTAATGATATGTTAGAATCCGCGAGACGGATTCGAAACATGTAATGAATGAAAGTATGAATGATATGATAGAATCCGCGAGACGGATTCGAAGCATGAAAGGACTGAAAGCATGAATGATATGTTAAAATCCGTGAGACGGATTCGAAATCAAGAAGGAATAAAGTATGAATGATATGTTAGAAACCGCGCGACGGGTTCGAAACATAATGAATGATAAGATTCGAATGTGTAAGTAATTATAGATTAAGCAATTAAATATTCTTTAAAAAAAGCGAATATTATCCAAGTTATGTCTTAAACTTATATATATATATATATATATATATGTGAATAAATGTATAAATATATATACAAATATGTTTGTATGCAAGAATGGTTAAATAGACGAATGAGTCATGTGGGTCAAATGGTAATCGCCATTTAAACCCGATATATTTAATGTTTTATTTTGTTAAGTTTATTACTCATAGGTGAGCATAATGTTTGGCACGCAAACCCAAATTTTGACGAAAGAAAGAAGTTTTGAACATGTTATGTGTTAGTAATCGACTCTTAGGAGTCATAATGAATAACGGGCTACAACCAGGACAATGATTTAAGTATGAACGAAAAGGGTAAGTTTTGTCAAAATGCCGAAAGGATGTAATGAATGTCTTTACAAGTAAGCATGAATGGAAAGAGGTACGAGCGTGTACCTCAATACATATACGATAGTTAAGAAACGTTAGTTTGGCCTTGAAAGGTCAAACTGCGAAGGTAGACAAAATAAGTAACTATAATGAAAGAATTGCATATGAGAAATGAAATGTGTGACACGTTATAGCATGTACGTAAGAAATTGTAGAATGAATGTTTGAATGAAAAGTGCTAACTGCTAAATTTGTTGATGATAATGCTAGAACCCTTGGAGTGATGAAACCAATCGAATTGGTAGGAGGTTGTGTATGAGCGAAGGCACATTACACGGATGAATGAAATCTAGCTTGGTACGGCTAGTACTCGTGAAGAATGCGGATTGATATGGGTTACGGATCGTCGATTGATGATATGAGATGAGGTAAGTAAAGAGGTTTAACTCATGTTGGATAAGCATGAATTGGTAGATTGAAAACGACCTACGAAATGAATGATGGAATGGGTATGGTATAGTATGGAACGTTTGATTTCTAATAGTCGACGTAAGAAGAAAACTATGGCATTAAGAAGTGAAACTCAAAGGTTTTGAGTGAAAATTTCGAGTATTGGTTAAACTCTCGTATAATGAATTTGCACGACACGTATGCTTATGCAAATTAAGTAATGCATGAAATGAGAGGAATAGTAATGCAGAATGAATGAGGCAAGTTGAGGGTAACGTAAGGGTATGTATGGTACAAATAACTATAGAAATGTAGAATGATGTTAACTATGGAGTTAAGCACGTAGGTGTGACTATGAAATAGTAGTTTTGTTGTGATAACAAAACAAGAGTTAAATGTTATACAATGTGTCTATAGAATGGAATCTTAAAGGATGAGGTGAAAGTATTAAATCTGTTATAAACGGATCATATGAATGTAAGCATTATTATAAGTTTAAATAAATATGTATATTGGCCAGTTACTAACGGGTCGAGGAAATGAGAATGTTATGTGAAAGTATGCCATGGAAAGTATAGACTAGTTAAGAAGAAGTCAATTGTATGAATAATTATGAAATGAGATCGGATGGTTACTTATAATTATGATGCAACTATGAAGTCAGACATAGATATGTGTGTGTAAGAGGAAATGAGAAAGGTTTCGGGGATGAAACCTTATTTAAGGGGGGTAGACTTGTAACACCCCAAAACCCGAATGTTTATATTCGGCAAATGTTCTGATATGGTACATCAAGAAATAAATAAGTAGGCTATTTAACCTAGTTAAGAATATAGTAGAAACAATTAAAGGATGAAAGTTGTGCCAAGTATAATTTAGTGGCAAACTTGAGGGGCTAAAGTAAGGTAAAATGAAAGTTGAATTTATTTAGGAAATACACACCCAAACACACACACGTACGTGTGTTCTGGAAGGAGCCAGGAGCTCCATGAGAGCTCAAGAACCCTAATCAAGAAATCATCAAATTGAAAGGTTAAATGAAGCTTAAATTCATAACCGGGCATGGATTAATGATCACCTTCACAAGGGATCGCAAGGTATGTCTTAAAAGTTAGATTGGTGATTATGCACGAAGTGGGTTATGTTGTAAATCACGAATTTGTATGAAATTGAGTATGAGTATGTGTTAGAATCATCATTTGGAACATGGATTATGCATGGTTTGGGTTAATTTGATGTTTATAGGTGAAACCCGTTGGTTATGGTGATGATGACGACTTGAATGATCACCCATGTCCAATTCTTGCTTAATATTGATGTACTTTGATATGTATGATAGATTCTTGTTAGAGAAATTGAAAGAAATATGATGACAATATGTTTGATGTTTATGTGTGAATGATACATGTTGGTTAGTAGGAGAATTTGATGAATTATGTATGAGATTAGAAGATTATGCATGAATTAGTTGTACATTATGCTTAGGAGGTAGTATGCACTCCAAGTGTTTGATGAAATGTCTAGATGAAGTTAGAATGTGAGATTATTTGAAAATATTTGATGAAACTAAATCTGTCCAGAAAGTTACAGCCGAATTTAATCAGCTGTAACCGGGCCAAATCTTGTAAGAAACTGATGTTTGTTGATCTTGTGATGAACTTTCAGGAAAAACCTTTCAAACCCAACTGGAATTGCATTTTTTTTACGAAAAGTGAACGTTTTATGAATTTTTCCGTATCGAAGGTTCAGGCTGCGTTTTCTGGCAGAATTTGCAGCCCATTACGAATGTTATAACTCAATTTAGGAATTGGGGTTTGATCTCAAATTTTTATTGTAGATAGCTTCAGGAGGTTATGCAAATCTCCAACTGGAATTATGTCAATCGGATTATCGAGGATTTTTAAATGAATTTTTCCGTGGGCTGCAGTCAGAAAGTGACGAATCTGATTGCTGCTTAGTAAATGATTTTTTATAAATTTTTGGTAGAGAGTTAGACTCTAAAAATTTAACACAAGGATAACCCCTCCGAGGGGCACGTCACATAAAAAGATCGTAATTTTTACAAGCTCGTAAATACAGTAAACGGACGTCCCAAAACAGCCTATTTTCAATGAATTGAGCTATGCATGTTAGTGAATGAATTGACTAATGAAAGTCAAATGTGGAATATGAATTTGATATGATCGTTAACATGTACAATTGTGTATGCTAACAAGAATGTGATTTCGATGACATGAAAGTATAGGGATCATGTCGAGATGGACTCAAGCACGAAAGGCTAACGGGTCAAGAGGAGGCAAGGAAGCGGATACAAACACGGATGCATAAGGTAAGTGATTTCCGGAATCACTTCTTAATTTGTTTAAGTAAATTTATGTACGAAATGGTTGCATAAGTAATGATTACGGTATTATAATCAGGTAATGGATAGAATTGCGTATAAGTACGCTAACTGAGAAATGGGGAGGCGGGTTAATAGTCAAAGGACTTGGTTGTGAGTTATGATTAACTGGATAAACAATTTCCGTTTGGAAATTGTACTACAAAGTTCAATTACGTATAATTGAATAAGATAAATGAGTTTAACGCATACCGAGTATCGGGTGCATAAACCCCAAGTACGAAACTCCGATAATAAAAAAACTTTTATAGTTATAATGTTCATGTAAGTATTGGGTTAAAATAAGTTTGACATGTCTACTTTTGGGTCGAAAGGTTGTTTATGAAAATGTTATATTGTTGAAAAGTTGTTTATGAAAGGATTATGTTGTCGAAAAGTTGTTTATGAAAGGTTGTTTATGAAAATGTTATGTTGTTAAAAAGTTGTTTATGAAAGGTTTATGTTGTCGAAAGGTTGTTTATGAAAGGTTGTTTATGAAAATAAAAAGGTTGTTTCGAAAGGTTGTTTATGAAAATGTTATGTTGTTAAAAAGTTGTCAAAATTTATCAAGATTTCTTTACTTAACATGTTGGTCGAATGCTTTATATTTGGGCCGTTATAGTAACTTATCCCGTGACCTTTGAAGAGTTCCGAAATGTATTCCAAACTCATTGTAGAGCGTTTATGAGATACGATGAGCGCGTAGTAAGTTTAAGAGGGAATGAAATAAGTCTAAAGGCACGTACAAGTATGGGTATGGATTTACCTCCATGTTAGTAATGGAATCCATAGGTAAGCATGTTTAGAAATGAATACGTACGTAGGACAATACCTATGAGACTTATTTATATGAATGTTTTTTTTATTGGGATATATGTTAGTATAATCATATGAGATTGTACATAGTATGTAAGAGCCTGTATGTAGGCATGTATGTATATATATATATATATATATATATATGTATGTATGTATGTATGAATATACATGTGAATGTATGTATGCACGAAGTAAGAATTATCGCCCATATAGAATGGTGCGTGTATGTATGTATACATGGTTTCAATACGTTGGGTATTTACGTTACTAATAGTGTGCCTTGAGAATGAAATGTAATGCAGGTACATTATTGAAGTCTCACCAAGGATTAGACACCCAGATGAAATGCTTCAATTAGAAAGATAACGGAATGGAAAGTATATGAGGATAGCACGTGACGAGACTCCATGATTATGAATCTTGTTTATATATATAATGCATGCTAATGTTACGAATGTATGTGGTGGGTGCAGGTGTTACAGAATCATGGATCAACATGATGGAAGGATAGTGATTGAAGATCGAGTGACAGAGACATGGATTGTACGGAGTGGATGGTCATGTAATCTGTATTAGTATGTTATTATCGATACGTTAATGAAAGATAAACAATGTAGTTCCTTATATAAAGATATTTGTAAATGATTTTCAAGTATAAATGAATGTTTTAAGAAAGAAATTTTATGGCACGTATTTCCGCTGTGACTTTTCAATCAAAATGTGTTAGGGTCTTACAGTAAACCAGTATGGTGCATGACGATAATCAATGATTTGAGTACAATGTTAATTTTGATTGAGTATCGAAGATTAGTAGCTTGATTTACATGTGATTAGAGCATCAGAGTTTTGGCTTGGAATTGTAGTTTTGAATATGATTAAGAGTTACGTGAAATCTGTGTATTGTGATTCAATGATTGGAAACTGTTATGATGATGGTTCGTATTAGGGTTGTTAGATTATACGTAATAACCTTCATTTGATCCATAGTTCATGATTAATATGTGCAACTGATGTTTCTGTAACAGTCACCGACGAAACATGTGGGGTTTCGTCACACATGCATCCGACGAAACATGTGATGTTTCGTCACACATGCAGCCGACGAAATATGTGATGTTTCGTCACACATGTGGCCGACGAAAGAGGTGATGTTTTGTCAGGATTGTTTTTACGAATGATGGGGTTATTCGTCGTCGGGGTATTTCGCCGAGGGGGCACTAGGTGTAACAGTGTTCAGTGTATCACATGTGTTATGAATACTTGTGATTATCGACTGATGCATGATAATGATTTGTTCTAGAGATATGAAATCTGATTTGCATTGTGTGATTAAGACATTCCTCTATTAAGTGTTATGTTGTCACATGGGATGTGTACTCGTGCGTGATTTGGGTAGTTGATATATGTCATGCAATGCTCTTGTTGATGAATGCAAACTGTGTTAGTGACTTGAACGATTACGAAACTGATATTGATTGGTAACCACGATAGGGTTTGGGTTGACCAACTGGACGAGTAATTAAAACATACCGAGCAAACCAAGGTGAGTTCATTCTTCTTGAGCATGCGTCCCGGTGGTTGGGACAGTCTTTGGGTATCCCTGGGAGGGATTGGTTTTGGGTAAATCATGGGTATTCCTGAGAGGAATTTGTCTTTTGAGTAAATCTGGAATGATGGATAATATACTCATCCTATCACCATTAAAGTCCCTCCGTGTTATTCGGTTACCTGAGAGGTAACAAGGTATTAGTTGGTAGCGCTACTTAGGTTTGGCACCCTCACCCCGTACCTGAGAGGACGGGTGTGAACTAATGACCTAGTCATGACCAATGCTTTGAGAGGAGCATTGGAGAAAGGGCAAAATAATCAGGAGCCGTCTTGTATTCGGGATATTATCAACATTAAATTTAATGGATTAAACTAAACACTTGGTAACCAACGTTTTCGTAAAACTATGAACTCACCAGCGTTGTCTGATACACTTGCTGCATGCTCGCAGGTCGTTAGGTACTTTGGATGGGAACTTGCTATCTGGATGGCTGGAGTGGTCATGGGTCGCAGTGCTTGGCTATACATGTCTTGTTTACTGAATTCATATACATTGGGTTTTGAAACATTTAAACAATGAATTGTTATTTGCTTCCGCTGTCACTATTTAACTTGGATTATATTCTATGAACGTTTTATTTAATGGATGGAATTTTGTTAAACATATTATGGTTAGTTCAATGTGATTGGTGGCTAGATCCTGGTACGTCACACGCCTAGCGGGGGTTACCGCATGTGGTATTTTGGGGGTGTGATAGTTTGGTATCAGAGCCACTGGTTATAGTGAACTAGGTTTTAAAACATTTTTATAAAACCAGACTATAACCAAACAACTTAGAAAATCGACCATGACACTCAGCTCCAGATTGCAAGGTTCGTCTTCTGTTTACTTTATGCATTACTTGTTTAGTAGTCACACATACACAGCTTGCATGAAACGATATACTAGATACTATGGTGATTTGATAGTGTGACACTACTCTTTGACTTTTGTGATTCGTAATCCTGTAATACCTTTCGTTTTGCTATTTGAATGTGGGGGAAACTTTTAGCACAAGTTAAGAGGCACTGAGATGAGCATGCAAATTGCCTTATTATTATGGGTGCACACATAATAATAATGCGAGGTGCATGTGAGTCTCAGTGAGGCTTAACGAGTGCGAGAAGGGTTCTGCCCTATTGTTTGGTGTAAACTATGTAGTTTGTAAATGTCAACGTGATATTTGACTCCTGCCTTAGCTCGATCCTTAAACTTGTTCCCTCTCCTTATATAGAATCATGAGTGGATGAGGCCATGGACGTGGACACATTGCTATGACTCAGGCTGAGTTAACAAATCTGATCAACACCCGTGTGGCTGAGGCATTAGCAGCCTACCAAGCTGGTACGATATGTGCCAAATTTTCTTTATTCTTGTGTCGCGTACACAACTCTTACCCTTGTGCTGTATTTCCTTTCGTCCATTAGGTCAGCTAGTGAATCAGAATCAAAACAATCTGCCTGCTTGCACGTTTAAGACATTTATGGATTGTAAGCCACAGACCTTCAGTGGGACTGAAGGGGCTGTTGGGCTACTTTGATGGTTCGAGAAAGCTGAGTCAGTGTTCGCTATGTGTAATTGTCCCGTGGGGGACCGTGTGAAGTATGCTACAGGCACTTTGGACGATGGTGCCTTAACTTGGTGGAATGCCCAGGTGCAGATGTTGGGCATCGAGATGGCTAATGCAACGACTTGGGATGATTTTAAGGAGTTGATGCGAGAAGAGTATTGTCCTCGTGATGAGATTCAGAAGCTTGAGAATGAGTACTACGATTTGCAGATGGAAGGATCTGAGATCGAGGCTTACACGAAACGATCTCATGAACTAGCAATTTTGTGCCCTAACCTGTCTCGACCTCCACATTGACGAATTGAGTTGTATCTCAAGGGCCTAGCATCAGCTGTAAAGGGTGATGTCACTGCTGCAAACCTTAACAATCTGCCCCAGATCATCCGTTTGGCACATAAGATTACTGACCAAGAGGTCAAGCGTGGCTCATTGCCGCCTCGTAAATCTGCTACTACCACTGCTGCTACAGCTACCACACCTACTAGTGATAACAAGCGTAAATGGAATGATGCTGACAAAGCAACCAGTGCCAATCAATCCCAGAAAAGGCCTGACAACAGTATCAACCGCAGTTTTAGCCAGTCGTCTTCTGTGAATCAGAATCAGAGCAACAATTCAAATCAGGGTTCCTACGCGGGAAAGCTACCAAAGTGTAACAAGTGTATGTTCCACCATCACGGGCCGTGCACCCGGGTATGTCACAGGTGCAACAAAGTGGGTCATATGGCTAAAGATTGTAGAGTTTGGCTCCAAAAACCGCCGCAGCAGCCGCAACAGCCACAACAACAGGAGAGGCAGCCGCCTCAACAGAATCAGGGAAATCGAAAGGGGTGCTTTCAGTGTGGTGATGAGGCTCATTTTAAGCGGGATTGCCCTCAGCTTAATCAGAATGCTGGCAACAACAACAATACTGGGAATAACAATAATGGGAACAATGGTGGGAACGGGGCACGTGGAAGAGTATTTACTATTGGCGCTGGGAAGCTCGTAATGATGGCAATGTTGTGACCGGTATGTTTTCTGTGAACGATCTTTTTTGCTTCTGTTTTATTAGACTCTGGTGCCGATTGGAGTTATGTGTCTTTGGGGTTCAGCCGTCAGTTAGGGTTGACTCCCACACCTCTTGTAAATAAGCATGTAGTAGAATTAGCAGATGGGAAATCGATAGAAGCTTCTCATGTTCTTTTTGGTTGTAAACTTGATCTCATGGGTCAAGTATTCGACATTGACCTACTCCCCGTTACCCTTGGAAGTTTTGATGTGGTCATTGGCATGGATTGGTTGTCGAAGCACCAAGCGGAAATTCTATGTAAAGAGAAAATCATGCGTATCCCTTTTCCCAGTGGGGAATCATTGTCGGTTCAGGGTCATCGTAGTGGTGCGATGGTTGGTATCATCTCAGCTATGCAAGCTTAGAAGTGTCTACAAAAGGGGTATCCTGCCATTTTAGCACTTGTTTCTGATTCTCAGCCTGAAGAAAGGAAGATCGAGGATCTTCCAGTAGTTCGTGAGTTTTCTGACGTGTTTCCTGAAGAATTACCTGGCTTACCTGTGCATCATCAGGTGGAATTTCATATTGACCTTATGCCAGGAGCAGCTCCGATTGCCCGTTCCCCTTTTCGTATTGCACCAGGAGAGTTGCAAGAGCTGTCTAACCAACTTCAAGAACTGTTGGATAGAGGTTTTATCCAACCCAGTTCATTGCCTTGGGGAGCCCCAGTTTTGTTTGTGAAGAAGAAAGACGAGACTTTTCGTATGCGTATAGATTATAGAGAACTCAACAAGGTGACAGTCAAGAACCGCTACCCTTTACCACGTATTGACGACTTGTTTGACCAGTTGCAAGGGTCAAGCTTTTACTCGAAGATCGATTTAAGGTCAGGCTATCATCAGATGAGAGTTCGAGAGGAGGATGTTCCTAAAACGGCTTTTCGAACGCGGTATGGGCATTATGAGTTTTTAGTTATGCCGTTTGGGTTGACAAACGCTCCAGCAGTCTTCATGGACCTCATGAATCGTGTGTGCAAGCCGTATCTTGATGACTTCGTTATTGTGTTTATTGATGACATCTTGATCTACTCTAAGAGCAAGGAGGACCACGAGCGACACTTGCATCCTATTTTGGAACTCCTGAGGAAGGAGCAACTCTACGTGAAGTTCTCTAAGTGTGACTTCTGGATTCGAGAAGTGCACTTTCTTGGCCACATTGTTAATGAATCAGGGATTCACGTGGATCCTGCTAAGATTGATGCTATCAGGAATTGGGCGGCACCAAAGAATCCTTCGGAGGTTCGACAATTTCTTGGTCTCGCTGGGTATTATCGAAGATTTATCAAGGATTTCTCGGAGATCGCTCAACCTCTTACCTCGTTGACACAGAAAGGCGTGGTGTATTCTTGGGGAACAAAGCAGGAGGATGCTTTCCAACTTTTGAAACAGAAACTCTGCAGTGCGCCAATTTTATCTCTACCTGAAGAAATAGAAGATTTTGTGGTATATTGTGATGCTTCCATTCAGGGTCTCGGTTGCGTGTTGATGCAACGCGAGAAGGTGATAGCCTACGCCTCGCGACAATTGAAGGTTCACGAGAGGAATTATACGACACACGACTTAGAGTTGGGAGCCGTGGTGTTTGCACTCAAAATCTGGAGGCATTACCTGTACAGTACTAAATGCACTATTTATACCAACCACAGGAGCCTTCAGCATATCTTCGACTAGAAGGATTTGAATATGCGACAACGTCGCTGGGTAGAACTTTTAAACGGCTATGACTGTGCAATCAAGTACCATCCGGGTAAGGCTAACGTTGTAGCGGACGCTCTCAGTCGAAAGGAATCGAAACCCAAACGTGTTCACGCCTTGCAGCTCACCATTCATTCTAACCTACCTGACCAGATCCGTTCGGCTCAGACCGAAGCATTGAAGGAAGAAAACTATGAAGCTGAGTATTTACGGGGCATGGAGAAACGACTCGAGAAGAGATCAGATGGCATTTACTATTTTATGGAGCAGATATGGATTCCGTTTTTTGGCAACCTTAGAGATATTGTGATGGACGAATCGCACAAGTCTCGATACTCTGTTCATCCAGGTTCAGATAAGATGTATCAGGACCTCAAAGTTTTGTATTGGTGGCCGAAGATGAAAGCTGACATCGCGACGTACTTGAATAAATGTTTGACTTGTGCGAAAGTCAAGGTGGAGTATCAGAAACCCTTGGGTCTGCTTCAACAACCAGAGATACCCATGTGGAAATGGGAACAGATTGCCATGGATTTCGTCACTGGATTGCCGAGAACTCAAAACGGAAACGATACCATCTGGGTGATCGTTGACCGCCTCACGAAATCTGCGCACTTCCTTGCGATCAAGGAAACGGATAAGTTTTCTCAACTTGCTGCTGTTTATCTGAAGGAGGTGGTTTCTAGGCACGGGGTGCCAACCTCTATTATCTCTGACCGTGATCCACGTTTCATCTCTGATTTGTGGCAGTCTATGCATAAATCATTCGGCTCACATCTCGACATGAGCACTGCTTATCACCCACAGACGGATGGTCAAAGTGAACGAACCATCCAGACACTAGAAGACATGCTGCGGGTGTGCGTGATCGATTCTAGCAAGGGTTGGGAGAAACACTTGCCTCTGATAGAGTTTTCTTATAACAATAGCTACTATACCAGTATCCAGGCAGCTCCATTCGAAGCATTGTACGGACGAAAGTGTCGTTCCCCTCTCTGTTGGGCTGAGGTGGGTGACAGCCAAGTCACAGGCCCATAACTTGTCCTTAAAACTTCTGAAAAGATTGTACATATCAGGAACCGTATGGCAGCAGCGCGCGACTGTTAGAAAAGCTACGCTGACAAGCGTAGGAAGCCTTTGGAATTCACAATTGGTGATCGTGTTATGTTGAAGGTCTCACCCTGGAAGGGTGTGGTGCGTTTTGGAAAACGCGGCAAGCTTAACCCTCGTTATGTTGGGCCATTTAGAATTCTGGAGCGAATTGGTAAAGTGGCCTACAAGTTGGAGTTACCTGCTGTGTTAGGTAACGTCCATGATGTGTTCCATGTGTCGCAATTAAAGAAGTGTTTGTCTGATGAAACACTGGTGGTACCATTTCAAGAGCTGTAGATCGACGACAAGTTGTAGTTTGTTGTAGAACCAATAGAAATTATGGACTGGGAGGTCAAGGTCCGTACACACAGCCGTATTCCGATCGTGAGAGTTCGTTGGAACTCAAGACGTGGACCGGAGTTCACGTGGGAACGCGAGGATCAGATGAAACTCAAGTACCCACATTGATTCCCAGATGACAAGTCCAAGCCTGGCAAATCCAGATCTAATGCAGCTAGTGAATTTCGGGACGAAATTCCCATTCAAGTTGGGGATGATGTGGTACCCGTGGAAAATACATAGTCATCCCGAGTTAACGTCTTGCTGTTTTGGATTACTTGTCAAAATTCGAGACGAAATTTCTTTCAAGTTGGGGATGATGTGACGATCCGAGATTTCAAGGTCTTTCTCATGCACATCACTGATTTCATAACCGTGTTTTACAATTTGATTCGTGTACTGTCAACTGTAATTATGTGAGTGATCGATGCTTATGTGTAATGCTTGTTTGCCTAGGTGTAATGTTTGGTTGCTTTTATACATGAGTACGTTTGGTTGTTATAATGTTGTGTTAAACAAGACTCGTCATCACAAGTCCGTCCCGACGAAAGTTAGGAGTTCCGCCACATGCAATCTCAACGAAAGATAGATCTTTCGTCGGGGAATGGTCTTTCACCGTAAGAGGGCCTCGGCCCAATAAGATTCACGGCCCAATCCTTTAAGTAAATATAAAATCTTGTTTTCAGTTACGTAATTACACAAAAACCCTAAGGTCCTTTCCTTTCCTCCTTCCTGGTGCGACGGCAGTAGAAACTCTCGAGACAATCTTTCCATCTCAATTAATCTGAATCCTTTGATATACGGTTAGTGTCCTTCTGTTAATGACGTGCTATGATTTTGAGATTGTTTTGTATGACTTATGTAGGTCTGTTAATGATATTGTAAATCAGTATGGTGCATGACAATGATCAATGATTTGAGTACAATGTTAATGTCGATTGAGTATCGAAGATTAGTAGTTTGATTTACATGTGATTAGAGCATCAGAGTTTTGACTTGGAATTGCAGTTTTGAATATGATTAAGAGTTACGTGAAATCTGTGTATTGTGATTCAATGATTGGAAACTGTTATGATGATGGTTCGTATTAGGGTTGTTAGATTATACGTAATAACCTTCGTTTGATCCATAGTTCATGATTAATATGTGCAACTGATGTTTCTGTAACTGTCACCGACGAAACATGTGGGGTTTCGTCACACATGCAGCCGACGAAACATGTGATGTTTCGTCACACATGCAGCCGACGAAATATGTGATGTTTCGTCACACATGTGGCCGACGAAAGAGGTGATGTTTCGTCAGGATTGTTTTGACGAATGATGGGGTTATTCGTCGTCGGGGTATTTCGCCGAGGGGGCACTAGGTGTAACAGTGTTCAGTGTATTGCATGTGTTGTGAGTACTTGTGATTATCGACTGATGTATGATAATGATTTGTTCTAGAGATATGAAATCTGATTTGCATTGTGTGATTAAGACATTCCTCTGTTAAGTGTTATGTGGTCACATGGGATATGTACTCGTGCGTGATTTGGGTAGTTGATATATGTCATGCAATGCTCTTGTTGATGAATGCAAACTGTGTTAACTATGTGACTTGAACGATTACGAAACTGATATTGATTGGTAACCATGGTAGGGTTTGGGTTGACCAACTAGACGGGTAATTAAAACATACCGAGCAAACCAAGGTGAGTTCATTCTTCTTGAGCATGCGTCCCGGTGGTTGGGACAGTCTTTGGGTATCCCTGGGAGGGATTGGTTTTGGGTAAATCATGGATATTCCTGAGAGGAATATGTCTTTTGAGTAAATCTGGAATGTTGGATAATATACTCATCCTATCACCATTAAAGTCACTTCGTGTTGTTTGGTTACCTGAGAGGTAACAAGGTATTAGTTGGTAGCGCTACTTAGGTTTGGCACCCTCACCCCGTACCTGAGAGGACGGGTGTGAACTAATGACCTAGTCATGACCAATGCTTTGATAGGAGCATTGGAGAAAGGGCAAAATAATTAGGAGCCGTCTTGTATTCGGGATATTATCAACATTAAATTCAATGGATTAAACTAAACACTTGGTAACTAATGTTTTCGTAAAACTATGAACTCACCAGCGTTGTCTGATACACTTGCTGCATGCTCGCAGGTCGTTAGGTACTTTGGAAGGGAACTTGCTATCTGGATGGCTGGAGTTGTCATGGGTCGCAGTGCTTGGCTATACGTGTCTTGTTTACTGAATTCATATACATTGGGTTTTGAAACATTTAAACAATGAATTGTTATTTGCTTCCGCTGTCACTATTTAACTTGGATTATATTCTATGAACGTTTTATTTAATGGATGGAATTTTGTTAAACATATTATGGTTAGTGTTTTGGTCAAAAATTACCGAAGCAATTAAGTGATCAAATTAGTTAAGTGAGGTAGTGTGCTAGAAACAAGTGTAGAAAATATGTTAATTAAATTACTTGCAAAAACAGTTTCAGGATACGGCTCAGGATATTGAGCTGTATCGACGATCAAACAATGAGCAAACAATGAGCAAAAAGTAAAGAAAATGACACGAGATGTACGAGGAAAGCCCTTGATCAATCTAGATCACCGGCATAAAACCTCGGGAGCTGACAATCGCAGCTGCCTTGTTCTTCTTATTGCTTTAAACTTCAGGATACAGTGCAGGATATCAACCAGATCGCTAAGTGTTACAATGAATTCGTGTGAGAGTACAGATTGCGAGAGAACAAGTGTTAGAGTGTAGTGAGTGTGATTGCAGTGAAATTGTTGTGTCCTATTTGATCTGGTGTTCCTCCTATTTATAGTAACGAAATACAAACAAATATTCCTATAAATATGGGATGCTCCGAATATTCCACCACGAACGTTGTAGACCGAGTAATAAGGTTTCAACGTCTTTCTTTAAACGGCCTGGACCGAGTCTTCCGCGGAATAAGTCTTTGTGAACGTTGCTAGCTTCTAACACACGTACCTGCACATAATCCATTAGTAATCCCGAGGATACCGTTCAGGATGTTACCAATATCCTGAACCAGCATCCCGGATGTAAACAGATACTACATAAATAAGATATAGATCAAGATATTTTCCAGGATATGGGCTCAGAATTTCACCCATAACAATTGTCCCCAAAAATGTTACCGTTTGATATCCTAACGGTTACATTTTTTCACAGTGGCCGAGGCAATTAAGAGATAAGACTTCTGATGTGACAGCTTTCAACCACCCGGCCTATATTTACTCATCATACCCTATATCTTCTCATCCTCATCTTCTTTTTTACCCACAATCGACAAGAAAAAGGTAATATTCTCTCTCTCATCTTCATAACCATCTTTCATTTTACTCCGGCAAGAATTTAGGCGACCAAATGCCTAGGCAAACGAGGTCCAGTTCAGGCGACTCGGCTCCCACATTCATCCAACAGAATCTTCTCCAAGAACCGGAGAATGAAACATGCACCTTTGATAGTGCTCATCTGTCGGCTTTGAAATCTTCCGGTATCTTTCCGGATGGAACCATATTCCGACCCTTTGACAGAAAAATCCGGTCAGATATGGTTTCCACCGAGTGGATTTGTTTCAATGCTTTCCCCTTCACCTTAGGGCTACGATTCCCCTTTCCGGACTTTATTACCGAGTTTTTTAACATCACTAAAATTTCTTTCAGCCAAACCATGCCAATGCTTTGGCGTGTTTTATCTGTTCTGGACCAAATCAAGAGAAACCACATACCTGACCTTTCTGTCCATGATCTCCCTTTAGCCTACAAGCTTAGATGCCACGGCTCATCTAGGTTTCTATTTTACTCTAGTTCCGGTCCCCCATTGATACTTCGTGCCACCAAAAACGAGGATGGTTGGCAATCCAAGTTTTTCTTTGTAAAAAGGGATTCAATCCCCGGTGGAACGGATTATCCGATGAGATGGTTAAGAAAGGGTAGGACTTAGGGTTTAAGAATGATCTTGTCTCTTATCCTGTCTCATATTCTGAACTAATAAACTTTCATTTTTGTGCAGCTGATTTCAGGAAGATTGCACCTCCTCTTGCTAATTCTCAAGAAAGAATAGACGCCATCAGACTTCTTCCAGAGGCAGAGAGAAGTTTCAATCCTTCTCCACCAACTCCAAGCCCTCTTTCAAGTGCCAACATGTCTGGTAAGGATCCTGCAAGATATCCTGCACACATATGTTTTTTATCTGTTATTCATAAGAGGGATTTAGAATTTACTCCCTGTGTGCAGATTCCAGCAAAGTCCCAGTCTATCTAGACCTGGATGAACTTGACAGCTATCCAACTCCAGCCATAGTCAAGAAGGAAACTCCTGCTACCACTAGCTCCAAGCCACTCCCGGCTCCCAAGGCCAATCCAAGAACCCGTGCTTCCGCAGCGAAAAAGAGAAAGGGTCTTGAGGTCAGTGCTCCAGGCTCAGAAGGGTTCTCCTATGATGAACTCAACTTCTCTGACTCCTTAGAGCCAATGACATCCTTCCTCAACAAGGTAATATCCTGACGCATATCCTCCATGTATATCCTACACATATATCCTGCACGTATATCCTAACAGGATATCCTGGTAGGATGTCTTAGTCAGCATACATTCTAACTCCATACCTGTAATTAATGTGCAGGGCCTCCAGCATTTGCTCCACTTGTACAATGACGCCTGTGGTACTGTGGCACTTCATGAAGCCAGGATCAAGCAACTCGAGAGCACCGTTGCTGACCAAGGTGCTATTGCTGAAGCGAAGAGCCGGCACTATGAAAGCTTGCTAAAGAAGGTCACCCAAGACGCTGAGGTCAAACTTGCTAGCGTTCAAATGGGTCATGATCAGGCCTTGATCAGCTTTCGAGAGGGAATCAAGGCTTCTGCTATCGTCTCCCTGCTACAAGCACGCATCAAGATGGCCTACGAGGCCAAGGAGACGGGCCTTGTTTGTCCATCTTGGCCAGTTGAATCCTGGGTGGCTAAGTTGAAGGAGCTCGGAGGCAAAGCTGTGCCGCTTCCTGCTGAAGCCGGTGAGTCTTCTAAGTCAGCAGAGGTGGTGGTCCAAGCTGGAGAGAAGAAGGATGCTGGAGGTGATGCTGAGATGGACATTGGTCAGGATGCTGCGCAGGATGCTGGTCAGGATGCTGGAGCGGAGAAGTCTGAGAAAGTTGGAGGAGATGCCGCTGTGTGAGGGCACTTAGGTGGGCGATGAAGGATATACGTGCCAAGGCCAGAGCCCACCTTTTTGAATTTGAATGTTGGTTTGTAGTTCCACAAACAATTTACTTTTCTGCATTTTACTTTCCCGTACCTGAACAATTTACATTTCCTGCATGCTTTTTGAACAATACAACAGTTGAAGGTGGATGGTTCTCGGTTTGAGATGAAGCCTTCAACTGTTGGGTAAATATGGTTATGAACTATTAGTGCTCTTAGTGGATGGGCCTTGTTTTGAGGTGAAACTAAGAGCACAACTTTTGGTATGTTAATAATATAACTTCTCTTTTGACCCAATTACTGTTGTTATTGCTATGAAAATCGTAGTTGCAAAAATTGTTTGGTTTGTACACTTTTAGGAATATATATTATAGATGTATCCCAAAAGGTATCCTGAAAGATATCTTGATAAGGATGTTAAAATAAATAAAAAGGAGAGATCATACCAGAGATTCGTACAGAACCAATTCTTATCCTTCATTATAAGTTTTGTCCCCAGTGCATACTTGTGAACTTATATCCATTCTTTGAACAGTATAATGTATGTCCCCTGTGTTTGACACAAAAACACAAATGTATTCATACCTTGTCTTTAAGTAAATTCCGCATACCCTGGGGCAAAACCCCTGATATCCTGAAATAAATCTTCAGCATATTTGGGATAAACCCTTAATACCCTGGGGATAAACCCTTATATCTGGGGATAAACCCTAAATTTCATGCGCTACAGGCGAGAGTGTATAAACTCCAATCCTTAGAAAGGTGAAAACCTTTAAACCTTTGAGAGTATGAAAATACTCTTTCGTGAGAGAGGGTGATCAATCCTCATATACCTTTAGGATCCAGGATATAGCCAATAGTAACGAAATTGTCAGCCACTTTTACATGAACTGGTCCCGCTACCTTGAACTATACCTAGATAACTTGCGCTCCAGGCGAGGTGTTTAAACCCAATTCGAAAGAAAGGCGAATACCTTTAAACCTTTGAAGGGACCAGAATCCCTTAAACGTGAGAGAGGGGGCCAATCCTCTAATCTTTCGACTTATCCTGAGTATATATCTTGGAGCTATATCCTGAAAGATATTCTGCAAAACAATTGTAAACTAAGGTGGGTGTTAGCTTGGCTAACACCCCTCCGATGCTTAAGTCAGTATTGAGTTTCAAAGGGTAAATTAAACCAAAACATATTTAAAAAAGACAGAATTCATACCATTCTGAGTTAGAAATTGAATTCTAAACTCATTTGAAGTAAAGTTTGAGATGTATAGCATTCCAAGATCTCGGTAGCATATCCCCTTCCATATTTTTGAGTCGATATGCTCCTTTCCCTGCTTCTGACTCAACTTCATAAGGTCCTTCCCATTTCGGAGCTAGCTTGCCATCGGCAGGATTAGTGGTATTTTGAAAAGCCTTTCTTAGCACCCAATCACCAACTCGAAATCTTCTAGTCCTTATGTTCTTATTATATGCTCTGGATATTCTTTGTTGATATGCTGCTATCCTTAGTCTCGCTGCATCTCTTTTTTCATCTATAGTATCCAAATCCTGACATAAGACTTCAGGATTCTGTTCAGGATCCTGTAGCATAGATCTTGCAGTAGGTATCGTCATTTCTGTTGGAATCATTGCCTCCGCTCCAAATACCAAGGAAAACGGGGTTTGGCCGGTTGCGTTCTTCACCGTTGTCCTATCAGCCCACAAAACAAAGGGTAACTCATCTGCCCATCTTCCTTTTTTGGCCCCAAGTCTCTTCTTTAAGTTATTGACTATTATCTTGTTTGAAGATTCAGCTTGTCCATTCGCTTGAGGATGTACTGGGGTAGATGTGATCATTTTGATTCCCCAACTTTTGCAAAAGTCAGTAGTTCTTTTGCTTATAAACTGGGACCCATTATCACAAATGATCTCAGCTGGTACTCCAAACCTAGTCAGGATATTCCTTTTTATATAGGATACTACTTCTTGGTCTCTTACTTGGACAAATGCTTCAGCCTCAACCCACTTGGAGAAATAGTCTGTCATAGCTAACATAAAAACTTTTCCTCCCGGAGCTTTTGGTAACTTCCCTACTATATCCATCCCCCACTTCATGAATGGCCAAGGGGAAACTACAGGATATAATGGTTCAGCTGGTTGATGTAGTATGTTACTATGTCTTTGACATGCATCACATCTTCGAGCATATTCTGCAGCATCTTTCCTCATCGTTGGCCAATAATATCCTGTCCTTAATACTTTCGAGAATAATGATCTGCCCCCGGTGTGATTACCACAATCCCCTTCATGTATATCTTGAAGTACTTCTTTGGCTTCAGGATCCTCCAAGCACCTCAAATACGGTCCTGCAAGAGATTTCTTGTGTAAAATGTTATTTACAATAGTGAATCGTGATACCTTCATCCTAAATGCCTTAGGATTTTGATTTCCGGGGATGTGTCCTTCCTTAAGATATTTTATGATTGGAGCCGTCCAGGATTTAGGATACTGTTCAGGATATTCCACTTCAGGATCCTGAATACCGGCTACTGCTTTATCCTGAGGATTCGTTGCAGGATATAAGACATGTAATATTGGTATTTGGGTCCCTTCAGGTATCTTGATCGACGATCCCAAATTTGCTAAGGCATCCGCTTCAGCATTATCCTCCCTTGGCACCTGTTCAAGTATAAAAACATCGAAATATCCTGCTAATTTTTTGAGAATATCGAGATATTCGATTAATTTCTCACCCTTAACTGCATAGGATCCATTAAAATGGTTAGTAATTAACAAAGAGTCAACATATACTTGCAAATTTTTGATATTCATGCTTTTAGCCAATTCTAATCCTGCAATTAAAGCCTCATATTCTGCTTCATTATTGGTAGCAGGAAATTCACACCTAATAGCCTGGGGTAATATGTCCCCCTGTGGCGATTTTAGTAGTATTCCCAATCCTACTCCTCTTATATTAGATGCACCATCAGTATATAATGTCCAGGATCCTGAGGATTCTCCTAACTGTTGAACTTCTAGGTCTACCTCATCCTGAATATCACTACTGAAATCAGCCACAAAGTCAGCTAAAGCTTGAGACTTTATGGCATTTCTAGGTTCATATACTAAATCATAAGCACTTAACTTTACTGACCACTTGGCCATCCTGCCTGACATCTCTGGTTTCCTAAGCACATTTTTGACAGGATAATTTGTTTTAACATGAATCCTATGTGTCTCAAAGTAATGTCTAAGTTTCGTTGATGCCATGACTAATGCTAGTATTAATTTTTCTAAGTGAGAATACCTAGTTTCAGCATCTAACAAACTTTTGCTAACATAATAAACAGGATATTGCTGACCTTCATGGTCTTTTATAAGAACGGCACTTACAGCATTCCCTGATACAGCAAGGTACAGGGATAGTGGTTCACCATTTTCGGGTTTCATCAGTAGAGGTGCGGTTGAGAGATATCGTTTCAAATCCTGTAGGGCTGCTTCGTGCTTCTCACCCCACTCGAATTTTTTGTTCTTCTTCAGGATATCATAAAAATCCTTGCATTTTTCTGAAGACCTTGAGATAAATCTATTCAATGCTGCCACTCGCCCTGTTAATCGTTGAACATCCTTCATATTTGAGGGTGATTTAATATCCAAGATGGCCTTAATCTGTTCCGGGCTTGCTTCTATTCCTCTTTTGGTCACCATATATCCTAGGAATTTTCCTGCTCCTACTCCAAAATGGCACTTGGCAGGATTCAGCTTCATATTATACTGATCCAGGATATCAAACGCTCCTTTAATATCCTGGAGGTGATCCTGAGCTTTCTTTGACTTTACCACCATATCGTCAATGTACACCTCCATGGTGTCCCCCAGTTTGTCTTTGAACATCATGTTTACCAATCTTTGGTATGTTGCACCTGCATTTTTCAAACCAAAAGGCATAGCTGTATAACAATAAATACCTGTTGGTGTCATGAAGGCAGTATCCTCCTGGTCAGAAGGCTCCATTTGGATCTGTTGAAATCCTGAGGATGCATCCATGAAAGTCCGCATTTCATGCCCAGCAGTGGCATCTACCATTGCATCAATGTGGGGGAGAGGAAATGGGTCTTTAGGACAAGCTTTGTTCAAGTCTGTGTAATCTACACAGACTCTCCATTTCCCGTTTTTCTTCTGTACCACAACCACGTTTGCTAGCCACCTTGGGAACTTGACTTCTCGAATCATTTTGGACTTCAACAATCTTTCAACTTCCTCTTGTATAATTGTATTCCGTTCAGGAGCAAACTTTCTTCTTTTTTGTTGCACGGGCTTGAATGATTTATCAATTCCAAGCTTGTGAGTAATAATATCTTTGGATATGCCTGTCATATCCTCATGCTTCCATGCAAACGTTGACATCCTGCATTTTAAAAAGTTAATTAATTGCTCTTCAATATCCTGAGGGATATTGGTTCCCACGAGCACCGAAATATCGGGATTATCCTGGTCCAGGATAATTTTCTTCACATCCTGCTCCGGATCCTCCACGATATCCTGGGCCCGCGTCTTTAATTGCTATGCTGCACTAGGTTTGGTTGAGGATTTCATCGAGGATGAGTAGCATTCTTTCGCCTCCTGCTGATCGCTATCAACTTTAACAACTCCCCAAGGGGTAGGTATCTTGATGCATTGGTGATATGTTGATGGCACGGCCTTCATATCGTGAATCCACGGTCTTCCCAGTATAATGTTATAGCAGGATAGAGAGTCCATCACACAGAAACGTTGTATCGAGTTGACTCCTTCAACGTACACCGGCAACTTTATCTCTCCCACTGTGTTTCTGGCCTCTCCACTGAACCCAACAAGCACGGTGGACTTCGAAGTGATATCCATTGGAGATACATTCATTCTTTTAAGTGTCTCTAGTTGGATTATGTTGACGGAGCTGCCATTATCAACCAATATCCTGCGTACAAAATGGTTAGCCACATATAACGTTATTACCAGAGCATCATGGTGAGGATCCTGGACAGTATCCCTGTCATCAGCATCAAATGTGACCACTTTGTCAGTTGTGAGTGTAGTCATCCTGACAGGTTTGTCTCCCCTTTCGGCCTTAGCTTCTTTTGCATGTCTCTTTGCTGCCGAATACGAAGTCCCACAGATGTCGGATCCTCCTGAAATGAAGTTGATTATCTTGGCATCCGCGGGAGGTGATGCTGCTCGCTCAGGATCCTTCTCAGTATCCTGACCCTTATTCTTCTTTCTTCCTAAGAGATCTTTCAAATATCCCTTGCTTAGAAGATAGCTTATTTCTTTCCTCAAAGCGATGCAATCCTCAGTCATATGTCCGAAATCTTCGTGGAAAGCACACCATTTTGATTTGTCTTTCCAATCCGCTTTTTGTTGATTCTTTCGAGGCCATCTTGCCTTGTCCCCTAGACCCTGCATGGCATACATCAATTCAGGAATGTTAACAGAAAAGCAATATTCAGATAATTCAGGATACTCTTCAGGATCCTCATCTTCGACAGCATTGACTCTCTTGTTCTCATTTCTGCCATATGGCTTAGGCCGATACGACTTGAATGAGGATTCCGACTTCCTGTTAGTTGACTCATAAGTGTTGGATGAGTTCATCCTTTCTTGCATCTTTCTGTCATCTTCCAACCGAATGTATCTTAGGGCCCTGTTCCGAGCTTCATCCAGGTTCCTGCATGGGTTCATTACAAGGTCTTGGTAAAATTGAGAATCTTTTTGCAACCCCATCTTGAAAGCTTGCACAGCTGTTGCAACATCAAGATGAGGAATGTCTAGTGATTCCCGGCTGAACTTGTTCACATAATCCCTAAGGGATTCCTGAGGCCCTTGCGTTATCCTGTAGAGATCACTTGTTAATTTTTCGAAGCTTCTACTACAAGAAAACTGACTATTAAATAAATTTACTAAGTGAGCAAAAGATGTAATCGAATGTGGAGGAACATTCAAGAGCCATTTCAGGGCTGATCCTGTTAAGGTTGAACCGAAACCCTTGCACAAGCACGCTTCCTTGAGATCTGGAGGGATAGGGTTAATCTCCATCCTTTCCCTATACTGAGCAATATGCTCCTCAGGATCCGTTGTTCCGTCGTAAAGCTTCATGTTGGGGGTTTGGAACCTCTTTGGAATCTCAGCATCACAGATAGGATATGCAAAACGAGATATCTTATGGCTGTCTTGAGACACTTCCGGGATCGGCTGGACCACCCCGGGTACACTTGATATCATGTCCTTCAACTTCTGAAGTTCCCTAGTAAGTGCTGATGTCACACCTGTATCCTGCAAGGATCCACTATTGTTAGTAGTATGAGTATTATTATTATTTGACACGTTACCCGTTGGAGGATTTTGCCCATATCCTAAAGCATATCCTGAGCTCCTTATGGTCGATATCCTGACCGAGGAGGGTATTTCAGGGGTATGATTCTGAGGAAGGCTGGGCACAATATTCCCCCTGTTATCCTCAGTATACACAGCTGAACTGAAGTTCAAAGTTCTGGGTTATAATGGAGTGACAATATCCTCAGCAGATCTGCTCGAGCCAGACTTCAGGAGTTGTATTTCCCTTAAAAGCATTTGGTTCGTTTCCTGCTGCTGCCTCATTTGTTCCTGCACACTTCCAAATAAGGTTAAAATTTCGTCGTTAGATGCTAAAACAGGGGCAAATTCCTGAACATTGCGGGTAGGGATAATATCCTGAGGTCGTGTAGAGGTTGGCATTCTTGGAGGAGGTGGTGGAAGCACCGAACCTGTAGTAGCAGAAGTCGTAGCAGACACAGTAGAGGAACTCATGTTTGATCTTGAGGCCATTATGGACAATGTGGCAAAGAGTTTTGAAAATAAAAAACCGATTAGCGATTTAGCAAAAAATTTTAGTAAAGAGAGCACCACTTGCCCCACGGTGGGCGCCAAATTGTTTTGGTCAAAAATTACCGAAGCAATTAAGTGATCAAATTAGTTAAGTGAGGTAGTGTGCTAGAAACAAGTGTAGAAAATATGTTAATTAAATTACTTGCAAAAACAGTTTCAGGATACGGCTCAGGATATTGAGCTGTATCGACGATCAAACAATGAGCAAACAATGAGCAAAAAGTAAAGAAAATGACACGAGATGTACGAGGAAAACCCTTGATCAATCTAGATCGCCGGCATAAAACCTCGGGAGCTGACAATCGCAGCTGCCTTGTTCTTCTTATTGCTTTAAACTTCAGGATACAGTGCAGGATATCAACCAGATCGCTAAGTGTTACAATGAATTCGTGTGAGAGTACAGATTGCGAGAGAACAAGTGTTAGAGTGTAGTGAGTGTGATTGCAGTGAAATTGTTGTGTCCTATTTGATCTGGTGTTCCTCCTATTTATAGTAACGAAATATAAACAAATATTCCTATAAATATGGGATGCTCCGAATATTCCACCACGAACGTTGTAGACCGAGTAATAAGGTTTCAACGTCTTTCTTTAAACGGCCTGGACCGAGTCTTCCGCGGAATAAGTCTTTGTGAACGTTGCTAGCTTCTAACACACGTACCTGCACATAATCCATTAGTAATCCCGAGGATACCGTTCAGGATGTTACCAATATCCTGAACCAGCATCCCGGATGTAAACAGATACTACATAAATAAGATATAGATCAAGATATTTTCCAGGATATGGGCTCAGAATTTCACCCATAACAATTGTCCCCAAAAATGTTACCGTTTGATATCCTAACGGTTACATTTTTTCACAGTGGCCGAGGCAATTAAGAGATAAGACTTCTGATGTGACAGCTTTCAACCACCCGGCCTATATTTACTCATCATACCCTATATCTTCTCATCCTCATCTTCTTTTTTACCCACAATCGAAAAGAAAAAGGTAATATTCTCTCTCTCATCTTCATAACCATCTTTCATTTTACTCCGGCAAGAATTCAGGCGACCAAATGCCTAGGCAAACGAGGTCCAGTTCAGGCGACTCGGCTCCCACATTCATCCAACAGAATCTTCTCCAAGAACCGGAGAATGAAACATGCACCTTTGATAGTGCTCATCTGTCGGCTTTGAAATCTTCCGGTATCTTTCCGGATGGAACCATATTCCGAACCTTTGACAGAGAAATCCGGTCAGATATGGTTTCCACCGAGTGGATTTGTTTCAATGCTTTCCCCTTCACCTTAGGGCTACGATTCCCCTTTTCCGGACTTTATTACCGAGTTTTTTAACATCACTAAAATTTCTTTCAGCCAAACCATGCCAATGCTTTGGCGTGTTTTATCTGTTCTGGACCAAATCAAGAGAAACCACATACCTGACCTTTCTGTCCATGATCTCCCTTTAGCCTACAAGCTTAGATGCCACGGCTCATCTAGGTTTCTATTTTACTCTAGTTCCGGTCCCCCATTGATACTTCGTGCCACCAAAAACGAGGATGGTTGGCAATCCAAGTTTTTCTTTGTAAAAAGGGATTCAATCCCCGGTGGAACGGATTATCCGATGAGATGGTTAAGAAAGGGTAGGACTTAGGGTTTAAGAATGATCTTGTCTCTTATACTGTCTCATATTCTGAACTAATAAACTTTCATTTTTGTGCAGCTGATTTCACGAAGATTGCACCTCCTCTTGCTAATTCTCAAGAAAGAATAGACGCCATCAGACTTCTTCCAGAGGCAGAGAGAAGTTTCAATCCTTCTCCACCAACTCCAAGCCCTCTTTCAAGTGCCAACATGTCTGGTAAGGATCCTGCAAGATATCCTGCACACATATGTTTTTTATCTGTTATTCATAAGAGGGATTTAGAATTTACTCCCTGTGTGCAGATTCCAGCAAAGTCCCAGTCTATCTAGACCTGGATGAACTTGACAGCTATCCAACTCCAGCCATAGTCAAGAAGGAAACTCCTGCTACCACTAGCTCCAAGCCACTCCCGGCTCCCAAGGCCAATCCAAGAACCCGTGCTTCCGCAGCGAAAAAGAGAAAGGGTCTTGAGGTCAGTGCTCCAGGCTCAGAAGGGTTCTTCTATAATGAACTCAACTTCTCTGACTCCTTAGAGCCAATGACATCCTTCCTCAACAAGGTAATATCCTGACGCATATCCTCCATGTATATCCTACACATATATCCTGCACGTATATTTTAACAGGATATCCTGGTAGGATGTCTTAGTCAGCATACATTCTAACTCCATACCTGTAATTAATGTGTAGGGCCTCCAGCATTTGCTCCACTTGTACAATGACGCCTGTGGTACTGTGGCACTTCATGAAGCCAGGATCAAGCAACTCGAGAGCACCGTTGCTGACCAAGGTGCTATTGCTGAAGCGAAGAGCCGGCACTATGAAAGCTTGCTAAAGAAGGTCACCCAAGACGCTGAGGTCAAACTTGCCAGCGTTCAAATGGATCATGATCAGGCCTTGATCAGCTTTCGAGAGGGAATCAAGGCTTCTGCTATCGTCTCCCTGCTACAAGTACGCATCAAGATGGCCTACGAGGCCAAGGAGACGGGCCTTGTTTGTCCATCTTGGCCAGTTGAATCCTGGGTGGCTAAGTTGAAGGAGCTCGGAGGCAAAGCTGTGCCGCTTCCTGCTGAAGCCGGTGAGTCTTCTAAGTCAGCAGAGGTGGTGGTCCAAGCTGGAGAGAAGAAGGATGCTGGAGGTGATGCTGAGATGGACATTGGTCAGGATGCTGCGCAGGATGCTGGTCAGGATGCTGGAGCGGAGAAGTCTGAGAAAGTTGGAGGAGATGCCGCTGTGTGAGGGCACTTAGGTGGGCGATGAAGGATATACGTGCCAAGGCCAGAGCCCACCTTTTTGAATTTGAATGTTGGTTTGTAGTTCCACAAACAATTTACTTTTCTGCATTTTACTTTCCCGTACCTGAACAATTTACATTTCCTGCATGCTTTTTGAACAATACAACAGTTGAAGGTGGATGGTTCTCGGTTTGAGATGAAGCCTTCAACTGTTGGGTAAATATGGTTATGAACTATTAGTGCTCTTAGTGGATGGGCCTTGTTTTGAGGTGAAACTAAGAGCACAACTTTTGGTATGTTAATAATATAACTTCTCTTTTGACCCAATTACTGTTGTTATTGCTATGAAAATCGTAGTGGCAAAAATTGTTTGGTTTGTACACTTTTAGGAATATATATTATAGATGTATCCCAAAAGGTATCCTGAAAGATATCTTGATAAGGATATTAAAATAAATAAAAAGGAGAGATCATACCAGAGATTCGTACAGAACCAATTCTTATCCTTCATTATAAGTTTTGTCCCCAGTGCATACTTGTGAACTTATATCCATTCTTTGAACAGTATAATGTATGTCCCCTGTGTTTGACACAGAAACACAAATGTATTCATACCTTGTCTTTAAATAAATTCCGCATACCCTGGGGCAAAACCCCTGATATCCTGAAATAAATCTTCAGCATATTTGGGATAAACCCTTAATACCCTGGGGATAAACCCTTATATCTGGGGATAAACCCTAAATTTCATGCGCTACAGGCGAGAGTGTATAAACTCCAATCCTTAGAAAGGTGAAAACCTTTAAACCTTTGAGAGTATGAAAATACTCTTTCGTGAGAGAGGGTGATCAATCCTCATATACCTTTAGGATCCAGGATATAGCCAATAGTAACGAAATTGTCAGCCACTTTTACATGAACTGGTCCCGCTACCTTGAACTATACCTAGATAACTTGCGCTCCAGGCGAGGTGTTTAAACCCAATTCGAAAGAAAGGTGAATACCTTTAAACCTTTGAAGGGACCAGAATCCCTTAAACGTGAGAGAGGGGGCCAATCCTCTAATCTTTCGACTTATCCTGAGTATATATCTTGGAGCTATATCCTAGATAACTTACGTCACACGCCTAGCGGGGGTTACCGCATGTGGTATTTTGGGGGTGTGACATTTTCAGTGTAATCCAACTCTTAACTGCTTCAATCTTTGTGGGATCGACGTGAATACCTTGGCTGTTGACTATGTGACCGAGAAATTGAACCTCCTTGAGCCAAAATTCACACTTGGAGAACTTGGTATAGAGGCAATTTCCTTGGAGAAGCTCGAGAACTAAACGAAGATGTTGCGCGTGTTCGGGTCTCGATTTCGAATAGATAAGGATATCATCGATAAACACTATAACGAAGCGATCAAGGAAAGGTTTACACACACAGTTCATCAAATCCATGAAGACCGCTGGTGCGTTTGTGAGACCAAAAGGCATGACCACGAATTCATAATGGCCATAGCGGGTACGAAAAGCGGTTTTAGGGATTTCTTTCTCCTGAATGCGTAGTTGATGGTAACCAGAACATAGATCGATTTTAGAGAAACACGTAGCGCCTTGTAGTTGATTAAATAAATCGTCAATTCGGGGTAGAGGGTAGCGATTCTTGATAGTGAGCTTGTTGAGTTCCCTATGGTCGATGCATATTCGGAACGATCCATCCTTCTTTTTCACGAAAAGGACAGGTGTGCCCCATGGAGATGTGCTAGGGCGTATGAAGCCTTTATCAAGTAAATCCTGGAGTTGACTAGAAAGTTCACGCATTTCAGATGGCGCGAGGCGATAAGGGGCTTTGTGACAAGGTTAGCTCCAGGAATGAGGTCAATACGAAAATCGATATCACGAGTCGGGGGTAGACTGGGTAAATCATCAGGAAAGACATTAGGAAAATCACGAACCACAAGTACCTTTTCCATCGGCTTCTTTTCCTTCTCCGCTACTACGATGTGAGCTAAGAAAGCCAAGTATTCCTTGCAGAGATACTTGCTTGCCTAGATACACGACATAAGCTTCAGTTCTTTCGAGGATACTTCGCCATATACACGGGGTTGATCACCGTTTGAAAGAGAGAAACAAATCATCTTTTCGAAACAAACAACTTCGGCACGATTTTCATGAAGAAAATTCATACCTACTGTGACATCGAAACTTCCAAGTTGCATCGGGATGAGATCGATCAAGAAAACGTGATTGTTGAGTTCGAGGGTACAATCACGGAGAACAGAACTGACGGTGACGGTTCTTCCGGTGGCAATTTCTACGTCGAGCGTCGTTGGGAGGTTAGCGCGTTTACGTTTTAGGAGCTTTTCAAATTCAAACGACACAAAACAGTTATCGGCTCCAGTATAAATAAACACGAAGCATAAATACCTTTAACAAGGAACGTACCATTGATAACATTGTTGTCAGTCTGAGCCTGGCGGACATTGATATTAAAAGTTCTTCCGCTGGCTGCTTGCTGTGGTTGCTGCTACTGAGGCTGCTGTGGTTGCTGTTGTTGCTGCTGCGGTGGTTGCTGCTACGGTTCCTGTTTCACAACGCGGAGAGGGCAGTCGTTAGCAAAATGATTCGGGTCACCACAGGATTAGCATGCTCGTGCATGAACAACGGGCACATGAGCTGCTTGGTTACCCTGGAGAGCAAGGGGTTGAGCTGGTGGTGCTGGAGGAGCTTGAGCAGCTTGTTGACGCGGGCCTGAACGTAAGTGAGCAGTAAAGTGACCATAGATGTTGCAGTTGGCACATAAATGACAATTCACCCCTACAGGGTGATGGTAGATGCAAGTTGGGCATAGAGGATGAACACCAGTATACGCACGTTTAGCAGACAGTGCGTTAGTAACTGGTGCTTGGCGGTTCTGGTTGCTGGGTTGTACAGGGACAACGTTGAGAGGAGCGGCGGTAGTAGCATAGTTCTTGTTGTTGTTACCCTTTCGCTTACGATTCTGACGTGAAGACTTTGAAACTTGTGATGCTGCAGTGTCGGTAGCGGGAGTAGCTGTTGCTTGATTGAGGCTCTTGGTTGAGGTTTTGAAATACCCAGCGAAGACTCACTTATCGTTGATCTCAGCTGCGAGTTGGTAGGTTTCCTCAATAGTAGCAGGTTTTGCAGCTTGAACAAAATCAGCTACACAGTCGGGTAGAGCTCGAATGTATTTCTAGATTGTCATATTAGGTGTTGCCACCTGACTAGGACAGATAATACTGAGCTGCTTGAAGCGAGCGGTGAGACCAGCGTTGTCACCTCCTTCTTGTTTGATATGCCAGAATTCATTCTCTAGCTTTTGAACCTCATGAGGAGGACATAACTCTTTCATCATAAGCTCCCTGAGTTCTTCCCATGATAGGCCATAAGCTGCATCATTACCGCGCCTGTTGCGCTCAGCAGTCCACCAATCCAGAGCCCTGGATTGAAAGACTCCAGTAGCATTAACAGAACGCAGATTTTCTGGGCATCCGCTTTGCCTGAAGGTGACTTCGATAGAGTTAAACCACTGGAACATAGCACTGGGTCCGTCTTCACCAGTGAAGTTAGCAGGACCGCAGGCCTTGAATTGCTTAAAGCTGAAAGGCGCTTTTGGAGAGTCGCTCTTTGATTCAACAGAGGACTTGCTGCTGACCTCGTTGATCTCACTGACAATCTGAGGTATGACTTTAGCCATTTCCATGGCTACCAGTGAAGCGATACGCTTGTTAGCATGGTTTCGGCGGGCGGCACGTTGAGTATGAGAACCAAATGACGACATTGTCTAGTGCAGGTTCTGCAGCAGACATCGTCATATGATTTAGACGAGATTCGATTATATTGGGTTTAGTTTGAAAAGTTTAGCGTTCGTAAAAAATCCTTTATTATTATTATTATTATTATTATTATTATTATTATTATTATTATTATTATTATTATTACTCCAAAAAGCTCAGGAACACATAGGCACATAAACACATAGACACGTAGGCACACATAGACACGTACACACATAAGCACGTAAGCACGTATGAGCACGTAATCCACGTACGCACATATTTTGCACGTATTCACCTTTCAAAACCCGATCTCTAGTTTGCGTGTAGCGCGTGCGAGAGTTGCGAGAGATAGCGAGTAGCGTTGCGAGGGGTATAGCGTACGAGAGTTCTTAGTTTGTCTGCGTTTAGTTAGCGTTTGAGATTCAGTAGCTATGCGAGTTGTGAGCGTTTCGAAATGCGAGGAGTGGAACACATAAAATAAAAAAAATGCGTATAATCGGAAATTACAGGCTTCGTATAAAATAGAGTGTGCACCTTGGGTGTTAGGCATCGACTACCCAGAGTGATCCAACTATTCGCAATGACCTTGAGTACACGCTTTGGCCTAATAGACCGTGCTCTCACCGAAACACGGTGAATGGCGCTCATCCTTCCAGTTACTACGCGACTCGAATTATTGGAACAGTCAAGACTTTGGTGAGATTTGTAAAATCGAAGTGGGGAGTGGAACTGGTCATTAAGATGCGGATTTCACCCCTAACTTAACAACTTCATTCCTATAAGTGTGGCAAAACCACGAGATAGAAATGGAGAATTTCGTCGAGATATGGATGTCACTCCTAACCCAACGAAGATTCTCGTGCTGAGAGTAAAATACATGTAGAGTGAGTGAACTTATCGAGAGTTCTTGGTTTTCACACCTAATCTCGACCCAATCACTCGGTTGTGTTATGCGAGTGTTTTCGAAAACGTGTGTATTGTGCCAGCCTTAGGAAAGGCAAAAATAGTTTTCTACCTTAGGAAAGGTTGCCATCGTGTGAAGCTGTAGTATGCGGGTCCACACGAAGATATAGTTTTCGCGAGTTCGAACGAGAGTATCAAAAGTAGGCTCGTAGGAAACCCCTACTGGGTCTGCACGAACGGTCTGTTGGTACTTAGACTATAGACTAGGTCAACCCTAGACGACTTGACCTAATTCCCTATAGTTATGGCTCTGATACCAATCTATCACACCCCAACCGATGGCGGAAATATCGGGGCGCGACACTAGGCGAACCAGATTGCTCAAGAGAATCCATAACAACTATTCGTTACCAATATTTTTAAAGGCTCATCATCCCATACTAACGAACAAATATTCAACAAGTAATTATTACGGATAACGAGTTTCTCTCAAACAAAACAAGTCCGACAACCTAGATTTCTATTAGTGTAGTATCTAGACTGCCTATCTTGATTCCGCAAAAGATTTCATCAACCTGTCACATACGTTAAAATAAAGTCAATACATAAAATGTAAAGGTGAGTACACAAGTTTGCATAGCATATAGTAGTAAAAACGTTTACGCATAACCAGCATGTAACACGTAACTGGCGAAGCATGTAACTATCGAACAATGTTCACAACTTAACCACGAGACTGTGTTGTAGAGTATGCGCGACACATGTTCAGTGAACACGTGAAGTAAAGTGATGTGATCCCTAGCAACCCATGTCCACGAAAGGTGCTGAGTCCAAACTATAGTACTATCGTTGCTAGATGCGGTATAGTGTAACACTGTATAAGCATAGTACAAGCATTCATAGATCACGTATAGCATGCGGGGGTGGTTAGCGTTGTAAAGTGTTTGCGTTGTGTGTTGTGTTTTGATATAGAATGTATGTAACACCCAAAAGTCCGTTAAACGAAAATCGGTTCGAGTATACTCACTGTGTGTGTTTATCAAGTAAACACAGACTTGATTGGATTGAAGGGAGCGCGTTGAGTTAGCCTGTGAACAGAAGCATAAGTCCTTGAGCAGAGCGTTGAACAGTGCGTAAACAGAGTGTCGGATGGTTGAGTGCTCGAATGGTGATCCGAATGAATGGGTATAACCCATCCGAATGGATGGTCATCCGGGCGGATGGCCATTCGAATGAGTATGTTTGTTTGTAAATCGTTAAAATTCGAAGTCCAATTAAAAGCGTTTAAACAGTAGATAATAAAATGTCAGGTCATCCAAGCGGATGGTCATCCGATCGGATGGCCATTCCATCGGATGGCCATTCGAGTGAGAAGTCCGTTATTTGAAAATTTTACAAGTTTTTCAATAAAAATTTGAAGTTTAACGGAGACGGCGTGACGACGTGTCAAACAACGAGAATACACCAAGACCAGCTCATTCGATTCGATGGTCTCAGCCCATTCGGTCAAACTTACTGTTCTTGATGAAGATCCATGTTCAAACCGTTAATCGGTCATCTCTCTGGTGGAAACCAATTTTCAAGCCGGCTCTCAACTAAGGAATGAGTAGAGAGTCTGAATGAGTCCAAATTCCATCAGTTTTGAGTAGAAAAGTGAAGAAAAGTTCAAAACAGATGAAATGGTGTTGAAATCTTGTTGTGTTTAAGTTGAAGAGTGTGAAATCGTTCAGATCTAGAACCATTCTCGATCAAATGGTGTTCCTTTACCGTTTGCCGGAGCAAAACGGGTGGAAACCACCTTCAAGAGGTCTAAATCAGTGATTTCAGGGAAAAAGTTAGTGTTTGTGTGTGATTTTGATGAAGAAGATGATGTAGAAGTGATTAGAGATGATGATTGTACAAGATTTGTGGAGAAATACTTACGAAATAGTCTTGAATCGTGATCAAAAGTGTCTGAGAGCGACTTGAGTGCGTGTGAGCGGATGGAAGTGTCAAATCAGAGAAAGGAGGGTGTACGACGATATTTATAGAGTGAGAGTGGAGAGTTAAGTCGGTGCGCGATGTAGTGTCCGGTCGGATGGCCGTCCGGTCGAATGGCCATCCGGTCGGATGGTCATCCGGGCAGATGTCCATTCGATCGGATGTCTATTCGGACAGCAGGGTTGCGTTCGTTAGTTTTTCAACTTCCGTTTCGTGCATTAAGCGTTGGGTTGCGTTTAATCGAGTTGCGAGTGAATGTTTGAGCGTATAAGCATTGCGTTGATAACCACATAACATGTAAACAAATAATCACACAAATAACACACACATAACATAAATAAGTCCGCGTTTCGAGTTTGCGTTGAGTTTGCGTTTAGTCTAAACAAGCGATGTAAAATGCGATAACATGCGTTTAATTAGTAAGCGTTATAAAATAGTGTTCGAATGCGATAACTGCGTTTTGAATAAGCGTTGTAATATGCGTTTGAAAATGCATTGAAGGTATAGTTTAAACCCTTAGCGTTAATCGAAATCTCAGGAGTACAAGCGTTTACGAGTGAAAGACAATGATAAGTAATGACCCGTAAAGTCGGGTTGTTACATACAACACCCACGTTTGCGAGAGCTGAAGAAACTTGACACGGATACAAGCATTGCAGTCGCAAACCCGGAATGTGGACTGCCTAATCTTTAAAGAAGTGTTATCCAGCGTGTCAAACTTCCTTTTCAGCTGTGGTTTTCCATGGTTTGCGCACAAAAGGTAACGATGCGTGATGGCTCCATGCTTCCTCTTAACGGTTCCAATCCTAATCGAAAACCCGCACTTCTCAGCGTACCTATCATACATCTCAACTACGTCCTGCCATTTCTGGAACACGGCAGTCAGTTGTGGCCTAAGGTGGAGTGGGGTATACAACGTCCAGTAACGCGTGCCTTTGGGGGTGAACCATGAAGGGCATTCCTCTTTGCATTGCTGGCCAGGCTCTACATGTCAAAAACCCAAAAAACATACAGATCATTACACCTTTAGAATGAAAAATAGCTTTGTAGCAACTAAAAGTAAGAAATTGCATTCAAACTTTTTCGGGTTTTTTTTTTCGCATCACACCATGATATATTTTTAAAATGTAAACTCAGAGACAAAAAAAAAAGAGACAAAAGCATGTTTTAATTTAGTTGGAAAAACTGAACAAAGACAGAGTGGTTGAAAAAATGCAACCCTTAAAACAATCTTAAAGCAACTCAACCACTACAAAAAACACATCAACATTAACGAGTAGAACTGTTAACCTAAGTTATCCATCTAGGGGGGTTTACAACACAGATGACAAAAACATGATAACTTTCGCGAGTAAAATTTGTTTACCTATGTTCACAATCTAGGGTTTTTAACGACCAGAACTTCAAAACAGAAATCACAAACAAGAAATTTAAAACAAATAACGATGTTTGACAGAGATATATTATCGTTTTCATTGACTTGAATCACTGGGTTTGAAGGAGTACTGAATGAGAACGAAGATGAGCCATGTTCAACATTCACTAGGGTGGGTGCTTTAGGTGATATTTGGCTGCTAACAAGCCTTCGAGTTTGGTCGAAGATCGAATTGTCTACTGTTGTTCCAAGAAGGTGATGAAGACCGGAGAACATAGTATCTCCGATAGGATGGCCATCATCGGTGGAGATGGGGGGGGGGGGGGGGGGGGGGGACCTCTGAGACAGGGTGTGAGTTGTGGGTTGATGGAATAGTGTGGTATGAGATAACTTCAAAGAAGAAGGTGTATCTCCGGCGAGATCGCCGTCACCGGCGTTGGGTTGGCTCTAAGACATGGGGTGAGTTGTTTGAGGGTAGATGAGCATGGGTTGTGATATAATGCAGAGAAGAAGGAAGCATCGAATATATTAAGGGAAATGGGAGGAAAATTTGTATTGAGATTGTTGATTGAAAGAGTGTTTCTCTAATCATCCTACTTGTCTTTATCAAAGTAAAATTGCAGCTGATTGAAAAGTGATTAGGGAACAGAGCAACAGTCCCCTATAAAAAAAGATAAAATTACCAAATTAACACCCCCCCCCCCCCCATTGATCATATGATGAAATGATGTGGCGTTCTTTGATTGGTCAAAAATGGTTCTTACGGTTTTCACAACTCAGCTTGGTTCTCTCTTGAACCGGGCCCTATATATATATATATATATAGGGTTAGGTTAACGTACAATATCCCTTATCGTACAATATGTACGCGCTCATCTCAGCCGTCAGATCTTCATCCCACATTGAAATCACATGTTGGTTTTTTGTAACAATTTCGCATGTTGGTTTTTTAACATGCGAATTCATCAAAATTACCACATGCGAAATTGTTATAAAAAACCAACATGCGATTTCATCTAAATTATCACATGCGAAATTGTTACAAAAACCAACATGCGATTTCATCAAAATTATCACATGCGATTTCATACATGCTATTTTATAACATGCGATTTCACATCGCGTATGTAGCGTACGTTAAGGGATATTGTACAGTACACTTTCTCTCTCTCTTTATAGGTTGCTATTTGAAAGTACATTTTGTTTGGAGATTTTTAAACATATTTAATTAGAGACATGTCTATAAATAAAAACCTCAAGTATTATACAAAAGAAGTAGATATTACAAACACGTATGAATAAAAAAAAGCAAGGGATACACAATGAACGATTCCAGAAATAGCAACAGTTAATAATAATAATAATAATAATAATAATAATATAAGCTCGCTCAAATCACATCATTGTTTGGTTGGTCGGAGGAGTCATTGTGGTATACTGCTGCATTTGTTGGTTCCTCATCATATTTCCCTGCCACCCTGAAGTCATAAATCACAAATGAGCTAGGTTAACTCAAGATGAATTAATTTATTTATTTATTAATAAGAGGAGATGAACATGAACATGCATATATATACCTATAGCAGGGTCCAAGCCTCGGGCTTTGAGCTCCCGGTATTCTTGACAAAGGGCGCACCACTCACAAAAGCAGTGCGTGACCCAGTCTGGTGCTGGTGTCTCCATCAACCCGTATCGGTTCCTGATTTTGGTGCGATACCCGCATGACATGATGCATGGAATGCCAATAAATGAAGCGATTAGACAGTACAAAAGTCCGCTCGTGGTGCACGCTAAAATGAAAGGTATTAGTAAGTAACACAATTTATAATTAAAATCTATTTGGATTGGATGAATAAGATAGCTTGCTTACAAGTCTGGCCGTTGTCGACAACCTCTGCAATCTGTCCGAAGGTGATGCAGGGGAAACATGCGGTTATGATGGCTGCCAAATAAAAAAAAATTATTTAGTGATTGATTGGATGGGTTTGTTTGTTTGATGATATTATTAGAAATGAAAAATATTTTACCGTTTTCAGGATCTTCAGCACAGTCAAAGAGACCATTTGTCTTGCTCCATTCCTGAGTTGGAGCAAGGTATTGACTTCCCACGGCAATCCCTTGTGCACTCACAGGAGGTGTTTGATACGGCTGAGCATTTGAGTGGGCATAGTTGTAACTTTGAGGAGTCTGCTGAGGTGGAAACTGGACTGGCTGTGGCTGTGGCTGTGGCTGAGGAGGATATTGGACAGGCTGTGGATGTGGCTGTTGCTGAGGAGGATATTGGACAGGCTGCTGTTGCTGAGGAGGATACTGAACAGGTTGAGGAGGGGGGTAAGCTTCAGGTTGGGGCATTTTTTCCGGTACGTAAGAGCGAGTATCAGCCGTATAATTAACATCATCTTCATGGGGTGATGATAGTGGGTTGTCATGGTGGTTAGGGTACCCATCCGAGGATTGAGTAGGTGGATTAGCTTCGAGACGTCCCATTTTCAGTTCCACCACACACTCACTCACCGCTTGTATTAATTGGTTTCAATGAATTGTGGTGGTTTTATAGAAATTAATAACCGTGGGTGGGTGTGAACATCTTTCTTTCTTTCTTTCTTTCATGGACAAAGTTGACTTGCCTACCATTACAATTAGGAGTTGACCAGCGAACCTCTTCGTTGGCATTCGGCAAGTTGGATATCGACATCTTTTATACAATATTTTGCTTTTCCTTTTATTTATACAAGTGGCATTTTTAGGATATTTCAAATGCATACAGGAAGGAAGGAGTGAGTCGTGCAGGGGTGGGTGCTTCTATCTCTAAAAAAAATAATTCCAGCTAATTAATACAAACTCGGTTTTACAAAGTCGTGCAGGAATTAACTTTAAAAGAATCCCAAATTGCTTTTTGAATCAAACTCCAATTATTAAAACTAAAATTACTACGTTTTAATAAAAAGTTTGAAAATATCTTAAAATTCTCTTATTCACTGGTAATTAAATATATATTTATATATATCCCTACGTTTTAATAAAAAGTTTGAAAATCCTAGAAACGGTAATAAAACTATACTTTTTAACCAAGATAAATCAATGGCTATAATGAGTTGATGAAAATTTTGTAATAAATTATTGATATGGCGCTGGAGACGATCATAGCGTCCGATAACACCATTATAGTCATTGCTATGGGGTTTAAATTTCAATTATTTGCGAAAATCATCACGCCACCCGTTGTCCTATTTTCAATACATCCGACTGTTGAACGGTCACTTTATTAGAAAAAAATTAATTCCTTAAATTTCTATATAAATACAACATTTTCACCTCATTTTTTTGAAAACCTGTACTCTCAACCACCATTTCACTCTCTCTTTATTTTATGAAAAAAATTCTTGTTTTTATACCATGTATCCCTACAATTGCGGTTTTGTTCCTCCACGTTCCAGTGCGGACACAAACCAAAGACCAATCCTAGCCAACCAGTTTCTCCGGTTCCCACTAGACCCACCCCCTACGGATCCGGGTTTGTTGAGTACAATAAAAAACAAACCGGCTTCATCAACCTATTGAACCAACCCCTCTCATGGGACCAAAATCTATATGGTTGGAACCCGAATCACAATATGGGAGGTTTCGGGTTGTTTCAAGCCTTCAGTGACAACTGTACTCTGTAATCGATGTACGATGTAAAACAATGTTGATTATTAATAAAACAATGTGCTTTGGTGTTATTATATGTGTTTTGATGTCTTTATGTGTGTGTTTATGTTTGGTGATTTTACAATTCGATTCGATTCCGATTTCAAGCTTTAAATCGCTTTCTGCAAGGTTATACGCGCACAGATGCGTAAATATAACCAGTTTAATGCAACAAACACTCCGGAATAGTGACATAGGCTTAACATACCTTAAATAACCTTTACATAACTTAGAAATAAGTTTTGAATGGTTTGGTGTGTTGAAAACAAGTCTATTCGATCACAGGGACTAAACTTGACAAACTGCGAAAGTACGCCAATTTGAACTGTAACAGACATTCCGGAACTTGATCATAAGTTAAACATACCCTAAATATCCTTTACAAAGCTTAGAAATAGGCTTTGAGGGGTACGGTATGCTAAAATAAACTTTATGCTCATTCAGGGACTAAAAGCGTCAAAAAGTGCACAAGTTTGCATTTTCGCGCAAAACTTACATTCTGAATACCTCCGGACATCCAAAAATTTATGTAAGCACTAAAATATTTTATTTTAGTGTTTAGCATAACAAAAATTCATTCGTTGCGTCATTTGGACCGTTTTTCGCGCTTGTGTGCATTCCGTCGTAATTAGCCGAACAACGCAACCGTACGGCTAAACGAACCGACATCCGAGATATTTTTGAGAACATTTTAAGTTCCCTTTACTTTAACTTCATTTTAGAGCTTTGAAATGGGGTTAACGGGCCTTAAACGCGTCGGAAAAGGCCTTATTACACTACAGGGACCAAATCTGCCATTTTTGAAACTTTCTGTGCAGAAACATTGAATCTGGCCTATACCACCTTTGCACATGGTTTTGGGCAATACTATGGGCTGGTTTGATGTGCACATGGTATTACAATACCATGGGTGCAAGTGTATGGCCAAGATTGAAGCACTTTTTCCAAGAAACGATCCTAACGGTTCGGGAAATCCTATAAATACCCCATGCCTTCATTTGCAAAACCCATAAGAATTTTGATTTGAGAAAATCTAAGTTGAAACCATTGTTTCATACCTGAGTTACTTGGATCGAGATTAGCATTCGGGGACCAGTTTATCCTTCGTTCTTTTATTGCTTTTCGAGTCTGAAAGTCAAACTTTGTTTGACTTTCTGCGTTGACCAGTTTATGGTCAATGCGAAGTTCGTTTGAACTTCGCAACGTGATTGTAATCACGATGGTTATAGTCCCTTGGGACTATGCCTACTGATTACCACGTTGTCTAGGGTCGTAAGGGTAAGCGATCTGATAAATCGCTTATACCTTCGAGCTCGACCCATTTAGTCGATCATTAGGATCCGACCAAATACATTAGGTGACCATAGTATATAGGGAATAACCTTCCGAGGTTATACCTTATGGTCGCTTCGTTAAGTAGTTGTATGATAGGTAGTTTATATGCCTTAGGTAAATTACCAAAATACCATTTTCATGTATAATTGGTAATTTAGCTTATGTAACTTAAAATTTTGTACATAACTGATTATACAACATGATAAAACATGTATGGGCATATAATACTTGTCATAGGTCTAGTTAGACGTCTCGAACGCGCTTTGCGCGCACGACGCGTTAAAGTAGCATAAGTTACCTTAATGGGTCACGATGGGTCGAAAGCACTTAGGTTAGGTTCCGATTTAGGATGTAGGCTTTGTTAAACCATATCACATGAGTTCTAACACTCATTTGGTTTACAAGACCTCATTCTATCCGATCTTCCGATTTAGGCGTCTATTGTTTGATTAGTGATTCGATTACTAGGTACTGTTTGATTTCTCTGGTTTGCTCGAGTTTGTTGAAGTTCTATTGACTGAGGATACTGTGCACTACATGTGAGTACATAGTTCCCCTATTTTACTGCTTTCAATTGTTTTGGGGTGATTCATATGTACTAAATGTTTTCAAGGTTTTAACGATGGTATCAAAACGATTTTTGATGTTATAACGATGGTTTCAAAAACGATTAAGACGATTTATACAAAACTAATAACGATTTCGATAATGTGAACGAACTTGTTGGTTGGGTTACATAACAAATGACATTCATTAGCAATGATCAAGCCGACCAGTATTAGGTTATGGTACCATAGGATCTGACAATTCCCGTTATTTCACTACACCCGTGGTTATGTGTGGGGGTAGTGGGTAACGACCGAATCTGTAATTGTTAACTTACCCTATGGAGGTTTGTTAATGCGAGAACGAGAAGCGACGAGGGACGAGTCACGAAGGTTTGAATGTTATTAGCGAGGCGACCATATATAAGTTATTCACAATTAAAACGAGGACGATTTGGACGATGTAAACGATTTGTAAATGATTTGGACGATGTAAACGATTTGTAAACAATTTGGACGATACGATGTTAAACGATTTGGGTAAACGATAGCGAAACGATGTCACACAACGATGTTTTCGAAGTAACATACGAGTTTTATTAACGAGTTAATACGAGATGTTTTACAATTTGCTTTGCTAAAACAAAGGTTTTTGGGTTAAGAATCATGGCTACGAGGTTTCATAAACTATAACCCGCTCGATTTGAGTTGGTTAATAAAGTTGCAATATTATACTCTTTTCAAAACAAGGTTTTTAATAAAGTATTGCAACATTTAAAATAGCCATGAATCCAATACTCCTATAAAACCTATGTACTCGCCAGCATTTCTTTGCTGACTGTATTTTCACATATGTTTCAGGAATTGATGCTTGATGATGATTTGCTAGGATGCATGCGTCACGTAGGATCTGGACGAGGCCTTAGTGACATAAAACAATATTAGTCGATATGTAACTTGTTTGTTCTATTTTAAGACAATGATAATGTTTAATATTCAATAAAACGAAACACTTTTGTATCCATGGTTATGAAACGATAATTCTGTTGCAACACGCCCCGACGTTTTCCGCCGCGCTTTGTTGTTTTACGCGGTCGGGGTGTGACAGAAGAGTTGGTATCAGAGCCAATGGTTATAGGGAATTAGATTATTAGTAATTCTTTGACCTAGACTATAACTTTTCTAGGACCCTAACACAAGCTATCTTGTGTTTAGATCTTAAAACATGCATATCACCTATCCTTAGGTGATTATCAAAAAAAAAAAAAAAAACCAAATTTTCCGAAACGATTTTTGAAAAAACAATCTTCTGTTTTTGAATAATTTATTACAAGGTTTTGAACCCTCTATTACAAGGTTTTGAACCCTCTATTGTAAGGTTTTGAACCCTCTGTTATAAGGTTTTGAACCCCTTTGAGTTTTCAAAATCTCGTCAAGGTTTTGGGTCTTAAATAATGTGAACACGTGCAAACTAGAAGGGTGAATGCCTGTATTCTGGGTTTTCTGTCTAGGCAAGCACTTCGTATATATCTCATCAGACGCGAGACCAGTTGTGCTTACCTGGGAATTCTTGGGATGAGTGTTCACTTATAGGCGAGCATGTCTTCGCTATACATTATTTTGACCTATTTACTTTGATTAGTCACTGCGTGTCGTTTGTTTGTTCGAGGTAACAAACAAATGATCGCCTTCCTTGTGTTTTGTCTATACATCTTTTGTTTTTCCTAAATTTCAACCTCACTCGATTCTCTTGTTTCCTTGTTAGACAATGCCTCCTCGACGCGATCCTCGAACTTTTACTATTGAAGAAATCGCAGCCCTGGTTTCTCAGCAAGTGGCTGCTGTACTTCCCGGTGTGGTAACCCAAGTCCACGAGATATTTAACAACAACAACAACAACAACAAAAATAATAACAACAACAATAACGCACAATGTAATTTCAAGAACTTCAATTCTGCGAAGCCACAAAAGTTTTCTGGGTCGCAAGGAGCAACTGCGCTCTTGCAATGGTTTGAGAGCATCGAAAACACATTCAGACATGTGCAGTGTCCGAATGTGCGGAAGGTTGAATTTGCTTCAAGCGTATTTGAGAAGCGAGCGCTTACCTGGTGGAATGGTATTATGCGCGACAGGGGTGCCGAAGTGGCATTAGCACAAACATGGGCAGAGCTTCGGGCTCTCATGATGAAGGAGTTTTGTCCCCGTCATGAAATTCGAATTTTGGAACGTGAGTTTGAGGACTTAAAGCAAGATGGGGCTGAACACCGTGCATACACGAATCGTTTTGAGGAACTCAGCCTATTGTGCCCCACTATGGTTACCCCTCCTGAGAAAGCAATCGAGAGATATATCGATGGCCTACCCGATTCTATTCTGGAGATTGTGACCGGTGTTAATCCTCCTACCCTTCGCCAAGCAATAGAGTTGTCTGCTACCCTGACTGAGACCCAAGTCAGGAAGGGTAAACTCACCCGCAAGGGTGATAAAAAGAAGGCAACTGATTCTGAGAAAAACAAGAAAAAGGGTAAGGGCAAGGAAGGAGAGACGTCGAAGAAATCGAAGAAGCGAAAGGGTGCCCAAAATTTTGCTGTTACAGAACCCGCAGAATCCACCAGCTCAGCCACCTGCAAAGAAAGCATACGCTGGTACCGCACCTCACTGTGCTCGTTGCAACGGTCATCACGTTGCACAACAAGCTTGCAGGCAATGCACGACGTGTGGTAGACTTGGGCATATGGCCAATGTTTGTTGTTTTGGACAAAATCAGCTTGCTCAGGTTCCAGCTCAGGGTCAAGGGAATGCTGCGAGATTCCCACCGGGTTCATGTTTTAATTGTGGAGAGTATGGTCACTTCTGCAACAACTGTCCGAGGCTAGCGAATGCTAACGCAAACCCAAATGCAAACGTCAATGTGAACCCCGCTCGTGGTCGAGCGTACAATTTGAATGCAAACGAAGCTAGGGTCAACAACGAAGTGGTTAACGGTACGTTTCTTGTTAACAATCGACTTGCATCTATTCTTTTTGATTCCGGTGCCGATAGAAGTTTTGTTTCATTGTCTTTTGAGCCTTTGCTTGCGATACCTAGAACAAAACTGAGGAAACCCTTATCTGTTGAAATTGCCACTGGTAGACCACTTATTCTCGATTCTGTTATTCATGGTTGTCAGTTGAACCTTGATAACCATCTTTTTCCTATTGACCTCACACCGATGCAACTTGGAAGCTTCGATATTATCGTTGGAATGGATTGGCTAACCAAACACCATGCTGAGGTAGTTTGTTTCGATAAGATTGTTCGTATTCCTTTGTCTTCTGGCGATGTTCTGGAGATTCGTGGCGAGAAGCCATCTGGTGGATTGAAGCTTATGTCGTGTACAAAGGCCCAAAGTTATTTGCGAAAAGGATATGTTGCTTTTCTGGCACATGTCACCGAGGAGAAAGACAAGAGCAAGAGTATTCAGGATATTCCGATTGTTCGGGATTATCCAGAGGTGTTTCCTGATGAACTGCCTGGTTTGCCTCCAGTTCGTCAAGTCGAGTTTCATATTGACCTTGTACCCAATGCCAACCCGATTGCAAAAGCGCCTTATCGACTTGCACCATCTGAGATGCAAGAATTATCGAAGCAGCTTCAAGAGTTATCTGATAAAGGATTCATTCGACCAAGCTTTTCACCTTGGGGAGCTCCTGTCCTCTTCGTGAAAAAGAAAGATGGATCTTTTCGAATGTGTATCGATTATCATGAGCTTAATAAGCTCACCATCAAGAATCGATATCCCCTACCTCGAATTGATGATCTCTTCGACCAGCTGCAGGGTGCTTCATGTTTTTCCAAGATCGATCTGCGTTCTGGGTATCATCAACTTCGTGTTCTCGAAGAAGATATTCCCAAAACTGCTTTCCGCACAAGATATGGGCATTTCGAGTTCACAGTCATGCCTTTCGGTTTGACTAATGCTCCTGCTGTTTTCATGGACTTAATGAATAGGGTCTTCAAGCCTTATTTGGATCAGTTCGTCATTGTTTTTATTGATGACATCTTGATTTATTCAAAGTCTCGAGCCGAGCACGAACAACACCTTCGCTTAACATTGGAACTCCTGAAGAAGGAACAACTTTTTGCTAAATTCTCCAAGTGTGAATTCTGGCTTAAAGAAGTTCAATTCTTGGGTCACATAGTCAATGAGCAGGGTATTCATGTGGATCCATCCAAGATTGCTTCTATTAAGGACTGGAATACACCGACGACGCCCACATAGATTCGATCTTTTCTTGGTCTTGCTGGTTATTATCGGCGATTTATTTCAAATTTCTCGAAGATTGCGGTTCCACTCACTGCTTTGACTCAGAAGAAGAAGCCTTTTGAGTGGGGACCCAAGCAAGAAGAAGCGTTCCAAACGCTGAAGCAGAAGTTATGTAATGCTCCTGTTCTATCTCTGCCCGAGGGAAGCGATGATTTCGTTGTCTATTGCGATGCATCCAAACTAGGCCTTGGTTGCGTCCTCATGCAACGAGGTAAAGTTATTGCATATGCATCTAGACAGCTGAAAATTCACGAGAAGAACTACACGACTCATGATCTGGAGTTAGGAGCTGTGGTTTTTGCGCTTAAAATCTGGAGACACTACCTCTATGGAACGAAGTGTGTGGTTTTCACAGACCACAAAAGTCTCCAGCATATTCTTAATCAGAAAGAGCTGAATACGAGGCAACGACGTTGGGTTGAACTCTTGAACGACTATGATTGCGAGATTCGCTACCATCCTGGTAAGGCGAATGTCGTAGCTGATGCGCTTAGTCGAAAAGAACAAGTCAAGCTTCATTCTATTCAAACTCTATCTGATCTTTAAACTCGTGTTCTTCAGGCTCAGCAATTTTGTGTTTCATAAAATTTGATAGGTACGGAATTACCACATCAGCTTGAGCTTAAACTCGAAGCGAAAGACGATGGTTTGCTCTATTTCATGGATCGTTTGTGGATTCCGAATCAGGACGATCTTCGCACCTTGGTAATGGACGAATCTCATAAGTCACGATATTCTATCCATCCTGGTGCTGATAAAATGTACAAGGATCTTCGTACTTCGTGCTGGTGGCCTAGTATGAAGAAGGATGTTGTCTTGTATGTATCAAAATGCCTAACTTGTCTCAAAGTCAAGGCCGAACATCAACGACCTTCTGGCTTGCTTGTGCAGCCAGAAATACCGGTTTGGAAGTGGGAGAACATTACGATGGATCTCATCACTAAATTACCGCGTACATCTAAAGGTCACGATGCTATTTGGGTTGTTGTCGATCGATTAACGAAGTCAGCTCAATTTATTGCGATCCGCGAGGATCTTTCTGCTGATAAACTTGCAAAGATTTATGTTGATGAGATTGTGTCACGACATGGTGTTCCTTTGGATATCATTTCTGATCATGATGCTCGATTTTCATCTCATTTCTGGAAGGCCATGCAATCTGCTTTGGGAACCCAATTGAATCTAAGCACTGCTTATCATCCCCAAACAGATGGCCAATCTGAGAGAACGATTCAAACTTTGGAGGATATGCTAAGAGCATGTGTAATAGACTTTGGTGGTAGTTGGGATTCTAATCTGCCACTGATCGAGTTCTCTTACAACAATAGCTATCATACTAGTATTAAAATGGCACCATTCGAAGCTCTCTACGGTCGAAAATGTCGTTCACCTGTCTGCTGGAACGAGACTGGTGAAGCTCAGCTTACTGGACCTGAACTCGTTCTGGAAACAACAGACAAGATCAAGAAAATCCGCAATAATCTTGTGACAGCTAGATTACGTCAAAAGAGATATGCGAATTTACGACGCAAGCCTTTAGAATTTCAAGTCGGAGATCGTGTCCTACTCAAGGTTTCACCTTGGAAGGGAGTCGTGAGATTTGGAAGGAAAGGAAAACTTGCACCACGATATGTTAGACCATTTAAGATTGTTGAAAGAATTGGAAAGGTTGCCTACCGACTAAAGCTACCTCCAGAGCTTGGAAACGTTCACCCGAATTTTCACGTGTCCAATTTGCGAAAGTGTTTAATTGACGCTGATCTTCACATTCCTCTCGACGAGATCCAAATCGATGAAACGATGCACTTTGTTGAGAAACCTGTGGAGATAGTGGAACGTACATACAAACAGTTGAAGAACAAACGGATTCATTTGGTCAAAGTTCGCTGGGAATCCAAACGTGGTCCTGAGTTTACTTGGGAACGTGAGGACCAGATGAAGACGAAGTATCCACATTTTTTTTCACAAGCTTCCTCTAGTTAAAATTTCGGGACGAAATTTCCTGAAGTAGGGGAGACTGTGACAACTGTACTCTGTAATCGATGTACGATGTAAAACAATGTTGATTATTAATAAAAAAATGTGCTTTGGTTTTATTATATGTGTTTTTATGTCTTTATGTGTGTGTTTATGTTTGGTGATTTTACAATTCGATTCGATTCCGATTTCAAGCTTTAAATCGCTTTCTGCAAGGTTATACGCGCACAGATGCGTAAATATAACCAGTTTAATGCAACAAACACTCCGGAATAGTGACATAGGCTTAACATACCTTAAATAACCTTTACATAACTTAGAAATAAGTTTGAATGGTTTGGTGTGTTGAAAACAAGTCTATTCGATCACAGGGACTAAACTTGACAAACTGCGAAAGTATGCCAATTTGAACTGTAATAGACATTCTGGAAATTGATCATAAGTTAAACATACCCTAAATATCCTTTACAAAGCTTAGAAATAGGCTTTGAGGGGTACGGTATGCTAAAATAAACTTTATGCTCATTCAGGGACTAAAAGCGTCAAAAAGTGCACAAGTTTGCATTTTCGTGCATAACTTACGTTCTGAATACCTCCGGACATCCAAAAATTTATGTAAGCACTAAAATATTTTATTTTAGTGTTTAGCATAAGAAAAATCCATTCGTTGCGTCATTTGGATCGTTTTTCGCGCTTGTGCGCATTCCGTCGTAATTAGCCGAACAACGCAACCGTACGGCTAAACGAACCGACATCCGAGATATTTTTGAGAACATTTTAAGTTCCCTTTACTTTAACTTCATTTTAGAGCTTTGAAATGGGGTTAACGGGCCTTAAACGCGTCGGAAAAGGCCTTATTACACTACAGGGACCAAATCTGCCATTTTTGAAACTTTCTGTGCAGAAACATTGAATCTGGCCTATACCACCTTTGCACATGGTTTTGGGCAATACTATGGGCTGGTTTGATGTGCACATGGTATTATAATACCATGGGTGCAAGTGTATGGCCAAGATTGAAGCACTTTTTCCAAGAAACGATCCTAACGGTTCGGGAAATCCTATAAATACCCCATGCCTTCATTTGCAAAACCCACAAGAATTTTGATTTGAGAAACTCTAAGTTGAAACCATTGTTTCATACCTGAGTTACTTGGATCGAGATTAGCATTCGGGGACCCTTCGTAAGTATTCCTTCGTTCTTTTATTGCTTTTCGAGTCTGAAAGTCAAACTTTGTTTGACTTTCTGCGTTGACCAGTTTATGGTCAATGCGAAGTTCGTTTGAACTTCGCAACGTGATTGTAATCACGATGGTTATAGTCCCTTGGGACTATGCCTGATTACCACGTTGTCTAGGGTCGTAAGGGTAAGCGATCTGATAAATCGCTTATACCTTCGAGCCCGACCCATTTGGTCGATCATTAGGATCCGACCAAATACATTAGGTGACCACAGTATATAGGGAATAACCTTCCGAGGTTATACCTTATGGTCGCTTCGTTAAGTTGTTGTATGATAGGTAGTTTATATGCCTTAGGTAAATTACCAAAATACCCTTTTCATGTATAATTGGTAATTTAGCTTATGTAACTTAAAATTTTGTACATAACTGATTATACAACATGATAAAACATGTATGGGCATATAATACTTGTCATAGGTCTAGTTAGACGTCTCGAACGCGCTTTGCGCGCACGACGCGTTAAAGTAGCATAAGTTACCTTAATGGGTCACGATGGGTCGAAAGCACTTAGGTTAGGTTCCGATTTAGGATGTAGGCTTTGTTAAACCATATCACATGAGTTCTAACACTCATTTGGTTTACAAGACCTCATTCTATCCGATCTTCCGATTTAGGCGTCTATTGTTTGATTAGTGATTCGATTACTAGGTACTGTTTGATTTCTCTGGTTTGCTCGAGTTTGTTGAAGTTCTATTGACTGAGGATACTTTGCACTACATGTGAGTACATAGTTCCCCTATTTTACTGCTTTCAATTGTTTTGGGGTGATTCATATGTACTAAATGTTTTCAAGGTTTTAACGATGGTATCAAAACGATTTTTGATGTTATAACGATGGTTTCAAAAACGATTAAGACGATTTATACAAAACTAATAACGATTTCGATAATGTGAACGAACTTGTTGGTTGGGTTACATAACAAATGACAATCATTAGCAATGATCAAGCCGACCAGTATTAGGTTATGGTACCATAGGATCTGACAATTCCCGTTATTTCACTACACCCGTGGTTATGTGTGGGGGTAGTGGGTAACGACCGAATCTGTAATTGTTAACTTACCCTATGGAGGTTTGTTAATGCGAGAACGAGAAGCGACGAGGGACGAGTCACGAAGGTTTGAATGTTATTAGCGAGGCGACCATATATAAGTTATTCACAATTAAAACGAGGACGATTTGGACGATGTAAACGATTTGTAAATGATTTGGACGATGTAAACGATTTGTAAACAATTTGGACGATACGATGTTAAACGATTTGGGTAAACGATAGCGAAACGATGTCACACAACGACGTTTTCGAAGTAACATACGAGTTTTATTAACGAGTTAATACGAGATGTTTTACAATTTGCTTTGCTAAAACAAAGGTTTTTGGGTTAAGAATCATGGCTACGAGGTTTCATAAACTATAACCCGCTCGATTTGAGTTGGTTAATAAAGTTGCAATATTATACTCTTTTCAAAACAAGGTTTTTAATAAAGTATTGCAACATTTAAAATAGCCATGAATCCAATACTCCTATAAAACCTATGTACTCGCCAGCATTTCTTTGCTGACTGTATTTTCACATATGTTTCAGGAATTGATGCTTGATGATGATTTGCTAGGATGCATGCGTCACGTAGGATCTGGACGAGGCCTTAGTGACATAAAACAATATTAGTCGATATGTAACTTGTTTGTTCTATTTTAAGACAATGATAATGTTTAATATTCAATAAAACGAAACACTTTTGTATCCATGGTTATGAAACGATAATTCTGTTGCAACACGCCCCGACGTTTTCCGCCGCGCTTTGTTGTTTTACGCGGTCGGGGTGTGACCGAAGAGTTGGTATCAGAGCCAATGGTTATAGGGAATTAGGTTATTAGTAATTCTTTGACCTAGACTATAACTTTTCTAGGACCCTAACACAAGCTATCTTGTGTTTAGATCTTAAAACATGCATATCACCTATCCTTAGGTGATTATCAAAAAAAAAAAAAAAACCAAATTTTCCGAAACGATTTTTGAAAAAACAATCTTCTGTTTTTGAATAATTTATTACAAGGTTTTGAACCCTCTATTACAAGGTTTTGAACCCTCTATTGTAAGGGCCAACGTCCCCTACTTGAAGCGTTGGCAAATTCTTCGTAATAGCTCCAAATGGGCCAACGTCCCTACCACGGTAAAAATTTCTTGGGTCGGTCGCAAATAAAAGGCCGTCAAAGAGATCGAAAACCATCGAGTCGGTTGAACCTGAAACACCAACGTCCGACGCTCGAAATACCGACTTAAACGATGTTAATCCGTTATTCACCGGGGAGGAAGGGGCGGATGAGCCGACGGAAGAGCTAGCACTACCACCCGGTAGAAGAAGCGGTGCAAGATCGAGGACGCCAGAGTCATCGTCGATGGGATCCGGCTTGACTAATGCGTTTTCGGAGATGAACCAACGCATTCAAGACATACGCGACCTAGGGGCTCAACGTATGCATGAGAACCGGGAATTGGTCGAGATTATGCGGGATAAACAATGGGAAAAAAGACTTTGAATTCTACTCGAAACCGTACGACCACCTAACCTGAAAAGTGTTGCAAATGGTGATAAAGCAAAATGAGCGAATCGAAAAAAATATAATCTTTGGGTTTTAGAGTTTTTTTTTTAAATTTTATTATAATGTTTTTTTTAATGATTCTTAATTTAATGAAATGGTTTTTTACTTTTTTTAATGGTTTTTAATTTTATAAATTTAAAGATTAATTATAAAAAAAGAAAATTAATAATTGAGTGATGAGGGGGGTATGAGGTTATGACTACACCCTCTTGTGATATAACCTATTATAAAGCCCTCTCTTGCACTTTTTCGTCAATTATCGTATAACCTCCACCAAAGAGCTTTATAACCTTTATCACTACACATAGTCATGTTAGAACAAATAATCATTGTTGTTGTCTTTTTGTATAGTTGCACTTTTTTAAAGGAAAAAACCTTTGTATACTTTACTAATATTTTAAAGAGTTAATAGCCAAAATAGTCTCTGAGGTTTGCTCACTTTTGCCACTTTAGTCCAAAATCCAAAATTTTTAAATCTGGGTCCCTGAGGTTTGCATTTTGTTGCCATTTTAGTTCAAATTTCAAAACCCCCCTTTTTTAACTGTTGCAACCAGCCTATTTTGTCCTTTTATGCAGGGGTATTTTGGTCATTTTTATGATATATTATAACAACTGAATCATCATCATCTTCTCAAAGCAGATCATCAAACAGCTAATTACAAACCCAGATCAAGAACCCATATCATCTCTCTCAAAGCAGATCATCAAACAACTGAATCATCATCATCTTCTCAAACAACTGAACATCAACACCTGCAACTATAACGAATCAACAACACTAATTAACCCCGAAAATATCAAGTCAAAACCCTTGATAAAAATAAAAACGAAAATATGAAAAAGAAGAATTAGGAGGCTCAGATATGTTAATAATAATCAAAACAAAGAGGAACCAACCGCCATGGCTGCAAACATCGCGGCTGCTTCAACAGCCGGATATTACCCCGCCAAGATACGGTAAGTCTCAAAGCTTCACTCGATTCATTCAGACAACGAAAAAATGATCATCGCCTCTTTATGAGTTATTAACAAACAGCTAATTACAAACCCAGATCATCTCTCTCAAAGTAGATCATCAAACAACTGAATCATCATCATCTTCTCAAACAAGTGAACATCAACACCTGCAACTATGACCACCACCAGAACTCCGGCCACCCCCAAAATGGCAGTTTACTCACAGAACTCCGTCCACACAACTCTCGTCTTCAAACCGCCACCACCACCGAACCCCTGACCTGCACCACCCCACCCCACCCCACTGCACCAAGGAAACAGTATTCATACCTTAATCGAAAAATTAAACAACAGAATTCCAAGACTACCACGAATCTCCGTAACCGTAGTAAATAGAATCGAACTCCTGACCTTCACGCTTCCCTCATCCAAACTAACAAACCCTAGCTGTTCACCTCTATACTCAACCAAAACATTGAGCGACGATAATCGGACGACTAAACATCTGGATTACGAACTTTGATTCGAACACCTGGCTCGATATCGACTGATACCGGACCGTCGTGCACTTTGAGGCGATCGAGGCGGAGGACGGTGATGGCGATGGCGGAGGAGAGGTCGCGGTGAGAAGGAGGTGGTGGTGGCGGCTGTGGTGAGGAGGTAGTGGTGGCGGTGGTGAGAAGGGGAGGAGGTGGCGGTGGTGGTGAAGAGAGAGAGACAGAGGGTGCTTTGAGAGAGAGAGAGAGAGAGAGTTAATCTGCTTTGAGAGGTCTGAGTTCTTGAAGAGGGTTTGTTATAATATATCATAAAAATAACCATTGGTTTATAATAATATAAAATGACAAATTTGCCCTTGTGAGAAATAAGGATAAAGACAAAATTCAGTAAAAAAATTGATAAAATTTGACTTTTTTGAAATTTGGACTAAAATGGCAAAAAAATGCAAACCTCAGGGACCCAGATTTAAAAAATTTGGATTTTGGACTAAAGTGTCAAAAGTGAGCAAACCTCAGGGACCATTTTGGCTATTAACTCTATTTTAAAACACAAAATTACGTTTTATTATTTCTATAACTTGAGCATAGTGTTGCTATAATTTAAAAAAAAAAAAAAAAGAGTTCTTTTAACTAATGTGTGAGACAGATTGCTTTAGGAGCTAAATATAGTTGATCAACCCACACAAAGTTTGTGCCAAGAGTGCATTCGCTACCAGTTCTTTTATCTTTTTTTTTTTCCCTAAAAATTCGTAAAATCATAAGAAGTGTGAATTCAATTATGAACCATTGATCAAAGGCAATTGATAGCTAAGATGAAGAGATTGCAATGCTGATTTTTTCTTGCTCAACCATTTTTTTTAAACATAGAAAATTAATACGTACTACATTTGTAAAAAAAACTATCCCAAAAATCAATCATTTTTCATCTATAATATGAGTATGGTATGTTGGAGGGTTATAAAAAGAACAGCGTTGTATCTAAAAAGTGTAGGTTGTTGCTATTGTGTACCAAGAGCTCGAGGTACAAGAGTCTCTTTTTTTTATTACAAATTAAAAATCTGAAAAAAAAATCACGAATTCCTGACGATAATTGTAAAATCCTGACACACCATTATACGCACCAAATTTTTAAGACACTTTAATTTTTTTTTTTTTAAATAACAAGAAACTATAAACAAGAACACGAATCAATTCTCCCGTAGGCCCGTACCAACGTTTGATCATGTAATGCAATTTTCCAGTTATAGAATGAAGATTGCTAAAAAAGCATAATAAATCTGTTCAATTTAATGATTAAAGTAATTTAATTAAAGACAATACAATATCTTTTAGTGATAATTTCATTGATTCTTTGCATATTATTGTTGATTTCTATATAATATATTGTTGGAGGATATGAGAACTATATTACACGATGATAAGACAATTACACAACGTTGGGGGATATGGGAATTATTGATCATTACATTATAGCTTGTAGGAATTACACATCCAACTTCAACTATCTTTATAAGCATGCACAAACAATTTACATGGACATGTTAGCGGGTATGTTAAGTGGATATTGTTTAGAAGTTGGTATGAATTTATAATTTTTGACTGAGTGGAAAGTTATATTTTTTACTGGGGTAAAATCGTAATTTGCCAGAAGCTAAAGTGATGGCAATACTATAAATTTGAACCAGGGGCAAATTCGTAAATTTGCGCAGGGGTAAATTCGTAATTTTGAACATGGAGCAAAATCGTAATATAAATTTGAATTGAGGAGAAAATCATAAATTTAAGCTGGGGGCAAAACCATAATTTTATTTTGAGCGGGGCAAAATAAAAAATTTGAACTAAAGGCAAAATCGTAATTTTTAGTTGGGGCAAAAGCATAATTTTATTTTGAACTGGGACAAAAACGTAATTTTGAGCTGAGGGCGAAATCATAATTTTTGAAATGGGGGCAAAATCATAATTTTGGATTAAAGGCAAAATCATAATTTTAAGTTGAGAGTAAAATCATAATTTTATTTTGAATTGGGGGCAAAATTATAATTGTGAACCGAGAGCAAAATAGTAATTTATAGCTGGGGAAAAATATAATTTTATTTTGAACTAAGGGTAAAATTGTAATTTTAAACTTGGGATAAAATCATAATTTTGAATCGAGGGCAAAATCGTAATTTTTAGATGCGGGCAACAGCGTATTTTTATTTTGAACAGGAGGCAAAAATGTAATTTTGAACAGAGTACGAAATCGTAATTTTAAATAGGGATAAAATCGTAAATTAATTGGAACAATAGGGGAGTGCCAGGGTGCCAGGCAGCAGCCTGGCACTGTTCCCCGAACTGGTTTTTATATGTATAGTAAATATACGTATCTTCTATATATAATAAATAAAACTTATTGGAGGACATGTGTCAAATTGTTAGACCATTCTTTTGGTGTTTTTCCTGCTCAATTGATTGGATCTATTTTTGCTCAATTGATTGGATCTATTTTTACTTGCACTAGACCCATATCACTACGACCCATATTACTTTCTCCCTTTTTTCTCTTTCATCAAACTGAAAACCCTAAACACAATCTAAACACAATTTGGCCGCCACAAACCTCTTTTCTCTTTCATCAAACTGAAAACCCTGGACACAATCTGGTAGCCACAGATTGAACAACCCATAAGACTGAAGCCGCCGCAAGATTGAAGTCTGGTAGCCACAAATTGAAGAACCCGTAAGCCGCCGCCACAATCTGGTAGCCACAAATTGAAGAACACAACCTAGTCTCCATTCTAAGTGTTGTATAGAAAACACAAAGACGCGGCCGATCTTGGTAAGTTTTTATTGTTTGGCTAATTCTAGGGTTTCAGGATCGTTGGGTTTTTGAATGTTCATGATTGAAGTCTCATCACCTATTCGATCGCTTTGCAACTGAACCTTAGATCTCTACTAAACTAAGTTATGATTTTGGTGGTTCCCTTTTCTGTTTTAGTGTTTTATGCCGTATTTTGTTTTAAATCGTTATAGTTTCTCGCGTTTCTAATCGATGTTCAAGTAAAAAACATTCTATGTCCAACGGTCCTTTTCACTTTCCGACGACTATATGTGGAAGCGGTGACTCCTCCCCGATTTATAACCTTGCCGCGCGGTGATAGGGGACGGTAGCGGTGTTCCTCGCGCGGTGAAGGGGTTTGTCACACCCCGACCCGCAACGGAATGGTACGGGGCAGACTGATTGCCCATAGCTTATGACACTATTATAAGTTTAAATATTTAAAGCATCAATATTAAATTGTCACACATAATATAGAATTCAAATATTAATACGAGGTTACAAAATCCAATAATTAAAAGCAACATATCATAGCCGGTTTATTACTAAGGCAATCCTACATGTCTTCAACTCAAAATCCGCCCACCCTTGTGTACCTGTATCACGCGTAAAAGACTTTTGGGTCAACAAACATGTTGGTGAATAGATTCGATTTTTATTTAAAAATGTTTTTTTTTTGTGTTTTATTATTTTTAGAAAACCTTATTTTATAACATGTGTTATCAAATGTGAAACTAAGTCTTTCAATATAACAAGAATTCAACACATATCTCATAAGCAACACAAACATAACAATATTAGTAACCATAGACACATAGAGATTCAAGCCCCGAAAGGCGATTCTGCGAAACAATGATGGCGATACCGAGTTCGACCCATGACCGTGGGGAAACAGTCAGCCAGGTGGATCCACGCGAAACCTGTGACACAAAGCGAGTAACACATAGATGCACGTATAGAGAAACAATAGAATTTAGCAACAAGTGACACATAGAAACGCATCGAATAGCATGTTATCAATTTAAATAATAAATTTGAAATCAAGCACGAGATACACCCCAAAAAGAGTTAATGACAAAAAGAGGAAAAAGAGTCGAATCTGCTCACAGGTTGGGAAGAAACATTCCACGAGAATTACCGTACGAACTGGAATAGGTGGAATCTAAAATAATAATCGAAATCACCCTAAGATATAATTCAACGAAATACTTAAGTAACGGACAAAATATTAAATAACAAACTAAATAGATTGAACAACATAGACAAGACTACAAAATTGAGTTCTCTTATTTATTCAAATAATACATCGTTCTAATATGTTTAGATACCCACTAATATAACCTAGCCATTTCCTACATATTGGTAATCTATAAACATGTAGTTTATTATGTCAGAATTAAGTTTACACTCAATTGTTTAAAATAAAACGCCAGGGTATCATTTATAAAGGCCCTAACTATCTGCACACCCAGTTTGCCTATCTGCACACTTAGGGTTTACCTACGCTGCGTATTGACCTATACGCAGCGTATAGGGTTACCTCTATACGCTGCGTATAGAGCTATACTCAGCATATATAAACCATGGATTTCAGAGCCTTATCAGCAATCATTGCACAGAAAACAAGGGTTATATACGCTGCGTATAGGTCTATACGTAGCGTATATAAACCATTAGATTTTTTTGAGTCATTTTGGTAGGTTTAAGGGATCATTTTTTCACAAAGTTTAAATACGCTGCGTATAGACCTCTAAGGAGCGTATATAAAGGTCTGAAAATGTCTTTTATACCCTTGTGTTGAGGCTATATGAAGCCAAATACAAGGGTAGTTGTGTCATTTTTGTCTCATACGCTGCGTAGGGACCTCTAAGGAGCGTATATAAAGCTCCATTTTTGTATTTTTTTATTGTGTATTCCTTTGTTTATTTATAAAAAAAGTAAATTAATTGTGTGTATTTTGGGGTATTTCCATGTTTATTTATAAAAAAACAATATTATTAAAAATAATACCAATATTATGAATTATAAGAATTAAAAATAATACAAATATTAGGTCCCGTATTGACCTCGTATAAGCCTATAAGTGTGATATCGTATCGTATAGGTGTGGTTTAGGTCCCGTATTGACCTCGTATAAGCCTATAAGTGAGATACCGTGTCGTATAGGTGTAGTATAGGTCACGTATTGACGTCGTATAAGCCTATAAGTGTGATATTGTATCGTATAACGTAGTATATGTCACGTATTGACTTCGTATAAGCCTATAAGTGTGATATCGTATCGTATAGCGTCGTATAGGTCACGTATTGACCTCGTATAAGCCTATAAGTGTGATATCGTATCGTATAGGTGTAGTGTAGGTCACGTATTGACCTCGAATAAGCCTATAAGTGTGATATCGTATCGTATAACGTAGTATAGGTCACGTATTGACCTCGTATAAGCCTATAAGTGTGATATCGTATCGTATAGCATCGTATAGGTCACGTATTAACCTCGTATAAGCCTATAAGTGTGATATCGTATCATATAGGGGTAGTATAGGTCACGTATTGACCTCGTATAAGCCTATAAGTGTGATATAGTATCGTATAACGTAGTATAGGTCAAGTATTGACCTCGTATAAGCCTATAAGTGTGATATTGTATCGTATAGCGTCGTATAGGTCACGTATTGACCTCGTATAAGCCTATAAGTGTGATATCGTATCGTATAGGTGTGGTTTAGGTCACGTATTAACCTCGTATAAGCCTATAAGTGTGATATCGTATCGTATAGGTGTGGTTTAGGTCCCGTCTAATCCTATATGCATATACAAGACCTATACGAGACTTATACTACACTATACGATACGATACTATACTATACAATAACACCCGTATAGGCCTCTATACGAGACTTATATACTATACACTATACGATACGATTTGATGCAATACGATACGATACGATGCAATACGATAAGATAATTTAATTTAAACGATAACAATATAATATATTTGTATTATTTACGAGTACTATTGTTTTTTATAAATAATTTTCTTTTTTTGTATAAATAAACAAAGGAATACGATAATTTAATTTAAACGATAACAAAACAATATATTTGTATTATTTACCAATAATATTGTTTTTTTATAAATAATTTTCTTTTTTAATTTTTATAATTCATAATATTCATATTATTTTTTATTTTTATAATTTATATTTGTATTATTTACGAATAATATTGTTTTTTTTATAAATAATTTTCTTTTTTTTATAAATAAACAAAGGAATACACAATAAAAAAATACAAAAATGGAGCTTTATATACGCTCCTTAGAGGTCCCTACGCAGCGTATGAGACCAAAATGACACAACTACCCTTGTATTTGGCTTCGTATATCCTCAACACAAGGGTATAAAAGACATTTTCAGACCTTTATATACGCTGCTTAGAGGTCAATACGCAGCGTATTTAAACTTTGTGAAAAAATGATCCCTCAAAGCTACCAAAATGACTAAAAAAAATCTAATGGTTTATATACACTGCGTATAAACCTATACGCAGCGTATATGACCCTTGTTTTCTGTGCAATGATTGGTTATCAGGCACTGAGATCCATGGTTTATCTACGCAGCGTATTGGTTAATAAGCAGCGTAGAGGGCCCTATACGCTGCGTATTGACCAATACGCTGCGTAGATAAACCCTAATTTTGCTAGGGTTTGGTGTGCCAATAGGCACACCCTTTATAAATATTGCTAGTTTATATAGTAAAGTTAAATACTTTTTTTTTTCCTTTTCTTAGAAGTCGTTCACAGGTAATTTAGTTTGCCCACAAATTCATAATAGAAAAAAATGAGTTAAGAAAAAAATGAGTATTTAACGTACATGCTTATAGGTAGATATAATAACCACATAAATCAAATAGGAAAACTGTTATAACACAGGCCCCCGTCTGGTATCGGGTATATTTGTCTCAGATGTTTCGGGCTTCAGGTATACTCGTTAATAAACATATATGGAAGTGAATGATCTTTGCCATACTTGCATGACTATAGATATATTTCGTTATTTTCTCTTACAATCAATACAGAATAAGAAAAGCTACAATGATAAATATTAATAAGTTTAAATACCTTATGAAACAAAAAAAAAAAAAATCCAAATACATTTTAGTATCGATTATAAAGATGATAGATGAAATATGTTGTAATAAATAATAAAACTGAAAAAAGAAACCATATTGTTTAACCCATCATTCTTTGGTTGATTGGAGGAGTCATAGTTGCACAATTAGCCATTTGTTGCTGCTGCTTGGATAAATTTCCTTGCCATCCTGTAAAATAATCAAATGTCAAAACTAACGTAGCTAGAGCAGGGTCCTTAGTTGCCTATATATATTACCTAGAGCAGGGTCCATGCCTCGGTTTTTAAGTTCACGATATTCTTGACAAAGGGCACAATACTCGCAAAACAAGTGTATTACCCAATCAGGTGCTGGAGTCTCTAACAAGTTGTAGCGGCTCCTAATCTTGGTGCGATAAGTGCACGACATTATGCAAGGAATGCCGATAAAGGCTATGAGTAGACTGTATATCAGTCCGCTAGTGCCACAGGCTACACCAAAGAAGACATTGTAATTGAACCAATCTTTTGATTGTTGTTAGATTAAACACAAGACTAAAATGTGTAATCTAGCTTACAAGTTTGGCCGTTGTCCGCAATCTCTGCGATCTGTCCAAAAGTGACGCACGGGAAACAAAGAGTCATGATAGCTGTAACACCAATTGAACAAAATGACGTACATTTCAAACAAACCTCATATTGGGTTTCATAGTTTGAAGAAAAAAAATAGAGAGAGAGAGAGAGAGAGAGATGAAATGACCAATTTCCGGATCATCGAAGCATTCCAAGTGACCAGTGGTCCATTCCTGGACAGTCGGCGGTGGATACCAATTTGGAGTTGTAACTGGCGGGGGGGGGGGGGGGGGGGGGGGGCATAGCTGTACATTTGAGGAATTCCATGCTGAGGCTGGTAAATTGCAGGTGGCTGCTGAATTTGAGATGGAGGAGGAGGTTGTTTAATTTCATGGTGGTTTGTGTATGGTGGGATTTGAGCAGGATAGCCTTGTGATGGTGAGTACTGAAATGTGGTTTCATCAGGAAGAGTCTCTTCTACACGGCCCATTTTGCTCCAGACATGTATGTATGCTGGCCTAGCTACTTTTATAGCACTGGCTTTCAGCATCTACTTGTGTATTCTTAAATATCATATTTCATCATCCATCATCATCAGAAGAAACTAATATATATTCTAGTATTTCCAGGATCTCACTCCTATTGACTTTCCATTTCGAATTTCCATACTTCATTACATTAAAGTAAATTCTTTTAAAACATAACAAAACTGGACCTTCAATGATTTATACAAAATCTTTAAGCACCCTCGCATTATATATTAATCAATGTACGCCCTATTTAACTCTTCATTTGTTATAAGACCATCATCACAAATGCAAGATGCTAATGCACCTATAAATTTATCTAGTCCGCTATGAAGAAACACGGAGCTAATTTTAAGTATTTAGTTGGGTTTATGTTTCGACCATAGAGGTTAATCTTCTTAATCATTCCTGAGCTGATGCCTTGATTTTCATGCAAAACATTAAACACCCCGTTAAGCTCGTTAAGAGGAGGGGAATAGGGGGTTCTCCTCTTAACCACTCTCCGACGTGAGAATAAGTATGCGTTTTGAGGAAATAAGTGTGTGATTAGTAGTGAGAGAGCAGAGAACAGAATAAAATTAATCATTGCATGAAGGTCCTTATTTATAGCCAGAGTAGTGTAGAAGTATTAGCGGACCATATTATTTACATTAATTGTATTTATTTAGTATATATCTCCATAATTTGAGGAGATCTTGTTTCTATGTTTATAGCCCTGTATTGTGTATTTATACTGGAACCGTGATCAATGAAAGGCATTCATTCACAAACAATAACATGGTATCACAGCCTGTTTCTTAACCAACATTTTTTTTCCTTCTGTTCGATCCTAGGGTTTCGACCCTTTCCTGCCGGCCGCCTTCACCTTCCTTCTTCCCTGCTTTCCGGTCCTTTTCTCAGTCATGGGTGACAAGAATGAACCTGAACCCTCTGCTGCCGTGTCACACCCCAACCGATGGCGGAAACATCGGGGCAAGGCACTGAGCGAAACAGATTATCCAGAAGTTTCCATAACAATTATCATTACCAATTAATTTAAAGTAACATGTCCCATACCACGTCTTAAAAGGCAAACAAATTATTACAGACAAATCTAGTCAAGTAGTTCTGTTCCGACAACTCAGATTTATACATAGATAGTTTATTTATTGGTTTCTAGGACCTCTTTTCCTAGCTTCGATTTCATCACAGCACAGAGAGCATCCTAGACCTTTCCTTGCCTCAAGTTCACAGCAAGCTAAGCATATAAACAACTTAAGCACCTGTCACATACGTTAAAGTAACAGTCAATACACATAGTGTAAAGGTGAGCATACAAGTTTGATAATAGCATATAGAGTTCGAAATAGTTTACGCATAACCAGCACGTACACAAAGTGAAATGAGGCATGTTAGTTATCGACATGAACCTATCGATACCAATGACTGCGGGTTGACTGCCCAAGGCAGTTCGCGATACATTCTCACCACTGTGAGCCATGTAGGTAATTGTCCTTAACAACCCCCGAGTGAACAGGTGCTGAGTCCAAACTAATAGTACTACCGTTGCTAAGGCAGGTAGACAGCATTCCATGTGTAAACATAACAAACAAGCATTCATTTCGTCACGTATACATGCGATATCGGTTAGCGCTTTAAAGTATTGTGTAGTGTGTTCGATGTGATTTTGTATATGTAGCGTATGTAACACCCAAAAGTGCGTAAAGCAAAAAGGGATTGAGTATACTCACAGCGATGATGGATTGAAGGGAGCGCTAGAGAGTAGGGTTAGCCTGAATAGATTGATAGCATAACGATAAGTGGCGCGTAAAACGGTGCAAAGTACAAGTGAGTCGGACGGTAGTTCGATCGGATGGTAATCCGGTCGGACAGCCGGTCGTGCGAGTGGCAGTTCGTTCGGACAGTAGTCCGGTCGGATGACTGTTCGAGTGGATTGTTTCTTCCTTTGAGAAGGATGTGTTTGTGTATAATGGCTTGGCTTTTGAAGTTTTCGTTGTAGCATTTTGAAAACATTGAAGTATCTCTACCTTTCAGGTCGGTCGATCGGACGGTCGTCCGATCGGACAGCAATTCGGTAGGTTGGCACTTCAGTGAAAACAAATCCACAGTGGGGTGGTCACTCGGTCGGATGTCCATCCGACCGGGTGGCAACCCTATTACTGAACATGTTGAAAATTGTTTAAGTTTTAAAGGAATCAAGATGCAACCCGATCGGACGGTGGGTCGAGCGGATGGCAACCCGGTCGGACAGTAGTCCGGTCGGATGACAACTCGTACCAACGACTTGATCGTGCTGTTACTTGAACTTGCTTGAAGTGCTAACTTGAACGAGGCGTTGTGATGACTGGTTTAAACGATGGGAACCCTACCTCGTCCCAATGACCTGACCGAACAGGAATCACCCTAGTCCGACGGTGCACGGTCCGAGATGGTTGTTCATGTCTAAACCCGAAATCACTATCCTTCAGATGGAACTTGGGTCTAGCACTGATACATCACTACGAACGAGTAGACGTTCAGTAGTAGTTCCGATTCCCAACGTGTTTGAGTGCATTGAGTGTAAAAGAGTTGAAAGAAAGTTGGAAAACCATGTTTCACTACTATTCACTGTGAGTTTGTTTAGATCTATGAAAGATCTTTGTTTGTTCATGTGGAAATCAGTTAGATCTAAGTTGTTCTTGGTGGATTGAGGCCAAAACATGAAGTTCTTCAAGAACCCAAGATGACGTCATCCTAGAACACCTTGAATCTTGATGATTTCACGGTTAAAAGTTAAGATTCAAAAGATAGAAAGGTGTAGAAGTGCGTGTAGATTAAGAAAGTACAAGATTTAGGACGAGATCTTACCGAAAGTGCGAGAAATCGAAGGAAAAAGCGAGTAGGAGCACTGGTCGGACGCCACTTGCCAAAAGTGGAAAGAATGAAAGTGACAAGGGGTATTTATAGGATTCCCAAAGTGGAAAGGGCTGGTCGGTCGGATGGTATCTCGCCCGGGTGGCAGCCCGGCCGAGTGGCTCCTCGGTCGGATGGCATCTCGCTCGGGAGGCAGCCCGGTCGGATGGCAATCCGGCCGGCTGGCACCTGGTTCGAGTGCTCGGTGCGACGAGTTTTGCTATTTCGATTCGCGTGTAGCACGTTGCGATGCGGTTCGAGCGAGCGATGCGATGGAGTTGCTTATCAAATTACTTTTAATCCCAACTACTATATCTACATACAAGCATCCTTACTTCGTATTCGTTTAGCGTTTGCGATTCGATTGCTATTGAGTTCGATTGCATTTCGATTGATTACCACACATAACATAAATAAACATGCACAAGTAACACATAAGGCACACAGACACGTATGACAATAACCAAAATACGTAATTCGAGTTGCGAGTGCGATTGCGATAAAGCGATTAAACATGCGATTATTAATAGATACTCCACATAATACAACTAAAGCGAAAGTAAAATAAACTAACTACAAGTCAAAGAAGTCAAAACAGGAATTGAGCAAGGAGAGACAAATCGCAATTAGCAATCTTTTCTTCCTTTGACTTCAATCTTGACTTTGACTTTCGAAAACATGGGGTGTTACAGCCTCCTCTAGTTGAGGGAATTTCGTCCCGAAATTAGGCCGCAGCCGTAACAAACAACTGCGGGTACTTCGCCTTCATGTAGCTTTCGAGTTCCCAAGTGAACTCTGCGCCTCGTTTGCCTTCCCATCGGACTTTCACAATAGGAATGCGCGAGCGTCTGAGCTGCTTGGTTTGGCGATGCATGATTTCGACAGGCTTCTCCACGAAGTGTAGTGTTTCATTTACTTGGAGGTCATCGAGAGGTACAATTAAATCATGCTCAGCCAGGCACTTTCGGAGGTTTGACACGTGGAAAGTCGGATGGACGTTACTAAGTTCCTCCGGTAGTTCGAGTCTGTAGGCGACTTTTCCGATCCTTTCCAGAATCTTAAAAGGTCCAACATACCGAGGCGCTAGCTTCCCTTTATTGCCGAATCTGACCACACCCTTCCAAGGTGATACCTTTAGGAGTACGTAGTCGCCAACGTCAAATTCAAGGGGTTGCGTCGTCTATCGGCGTAACTTTTCTGTCGACTTCGAGCTTTCAACAAGTTGTCTTGAATTTGGAGGACTTTGTCAGTCGTTCTTGTAAGAGCTCCGGACCGGTTAATTGCGAGTGACCGATCTCGTGCCATACAATAGGCGATCGACATTTTCTTCCGTATAGAGCCTCGAATGGTGCCATTTGAATGCTGGAATGATAACTGTTGTTATACGAGAATTCGACCAACGACAGGTATGCATCCCAATTACCACCGAAGTCTATGACACACGAACGGAGCATGTCTTCAAGAGTACAAATCGTTCTTTCAGTCTGACCGTCGGTTTGAGGGTGGAATGCGGTACTTAAGTTAAGCGTAGTACCGAGAGCCGCTTGAAACGTTTCTCACATTCGCGAGGTAAACCGAGCACCACGGTCAGAGATGATGTTGCTAGGTGTCCCATGATTACAAATGATCTCGTTGGTGTAGATTCGGGCTAATCGTTCTACCTTGTAGTCTTCCCGTATTGGCAAAAAGTGAGCTGATTTGGTCAAATGGTCAACAACAACCCAGATGCGGTCGTGACCTGATGACGTGTGCGGAAGCTTTGTTATGAAGTCCATAGCTATACTCTCCCACTTCCACATAGGGATCGACGGTTGTTCGAGTAAGCCAGAGGGTCTTTGGTGTTCAACCTTGACCCTTGCACAAGTCAGGCACTTCCCAACGTAGAGAGCAATATCTCTTTTCATGTCAGGCCACCAGTACTTGTAGCGAAGGTCCTGGTACATTTTGTCGACATCGGGATGAATGGAATACTGGGATTTGTGGGCTTCATCCATCAAAATCTTTCGCAAATCGGTCCGTTTAGGGATCCAAATCCGGTCCAGATAATGGAATATCCCATTCGGCTTATTCACAAGTTTGGCTCCATCGTGGTAGATTCGTTCCTTCTTCAGAGTGCGTTCATTAAAACAAGCATACTGGGCTTCGCGGATGAGGGTTTCGAGATCATATTGGGCGTGGACGTTACGAGTGCTAAGCAGATAGCTCCGTCTGCTGAGTGCGTCGGCAACGACATTTGCTTTGCCTGGGTGATAACGAATCTCACAGTCGTAATCGTTGAGAAGTTCTACCCATCGGCGTTGACGCATATTAAGTTCTTTCTGATCAAAGATATGTTGTAGGCTTCTATGATCGGTGAAGATCATGGGTTGTATAGTTCTTCTCGTGGATTTTGAGCTAACGAGATGCGTATGCTATAACCTTGTCCCGTTGCATGAGAACACAACCAAGACCAAGGTTGGAAGCATCACAATAGACAATGAAGTCGTCATTTCCGTCGAGCAATGTGAGAACAGGAGCATTGCAAAGCATGTGCTTGAGGGTTTGAAAGGCAGACTCTTGTTCAGTTCCCCAAACAAAAGGCTTGTCTTTATGCGTGAGAGCGGTAAGCGGCACATCGATCTTTGAGAATCCTTCGATAAATTGTCGATAGTAGCCCGCTAGTCCGAGAAAAGAACGGACTTCAGACGGGTTCTTGGGTGTAATCCAACTCTTAACTGCTTCAATCTTAGCAGGATCGACGTGAATACCTTGACTATTGACAATGTGACCCAGAAACTGAACCTCCTCCAGCCAGAATTCGCACTTGGAGAATTTGGCATAGAGTTGATTCCCCTGGAGTAGCTCGAGAACCAAACGTAGATGTTGCGCTTGTTCGGCTTTCGATTTGGAATAGATCAAGACATCGTCGATGAACACGATGACGAAACGGTCGAGATATGGTTTACACACGCGATTCATCAGATCCATGAAAACCGCGGGTGCGTTGGTTAAACCAAAGGGCATAACAACGAATTCATAATGGCCATAACGAGTGCGAAACGTGGTTTGGGGTATATCCTCCTCTTGAATGCGTAGTTGGTGATAGCCTGAGCGTAGGTCAATCTTTGAGAAACACGTAGCACCTTGTAGCTGATCAAACAAATCATCAATACGGGGCAGAGGGTAGCGGTTCTTGATAGTTAACTTATTCAATTCCCGATAGTCGATGCACATCCTGAACGACCCATCCTTCTTTTTAACGAAAAGGACTGGCGCGCCCCAAGGAGAGGTGCTCGGGCGAATGAAGCCTTTCTCAAGTAATTCCTGGAGTTGGTTTGAGAGTTCACGCATTTCGGACGGTGCGAGTTGGTAAGGAGCTTTGGCAATAGGGTTGGCTCCAGGAATGAGGTCGATACGAAAGTCGATATCATGACTTGGTGAAAGTCCGGGAAGATCGTCAGGAAAAACATTGGGGAATTCGCAAACAACAGGTACGTCTTTCACTTCTGTCTTTCCTTTCTTTTCCTTCTCCGCTACTACAATGTTAGCCAAGAAAGCTCTGTATTCCTTGCGGAGATACTTGCTAGCTTGGACACATGACATGAGCTTGAGACCTTTCGAAGCAGTTTCGCCATATACACACAATAAATCACCATTCGCGAGCGAGAATCGAATCATCTTATCGAAACACACAACTTCAGCATGGTTTTCACGAAGAAAGTCCATGCCTACTATGACGTCAAAACTTCCGAGTTGCATCGGAATAAGGTCGATTGGGAAGATGTGATTGTTGAGCTCGAGAGTACAATCACGAAGAACAGAATTAACAGCGATAGTTCTTCCGGTACCGACTTCAACATCGAACGTCGAGGGGAGATGGGAGCGTTTACGACTAAGAAGTTTCTCGAATTCGAACGACACAAAGCAATTATCGGCTCCAGTATCAAACAAACATGAAGCATAAATACCATTCACAAGGAACGTACCATTGACCACGTTGTTGTCAGCCTGGGCTTGGCGCACGTTGATGTTGAATGTTCTGGCGCGTTCGGCTTGTTGCTGCTGCTGAGGCTGTTGCTGGGGCTCTTGTTTCATAACCCTGTTTGGGCACATGTTCTCAAAGTGGTTGGGATCACCACATGCGAAGCAGACTCGGGCGTTGACCGCGGGTGCCTGAGCCGTTTGTTGGCCTTGCGGGGCTAGGAGCAGAGCTTGATGAGCAGTGGCTTGAGCTGGGGCTTGACGGGGACAAGTACGGCAGTTGGCAGTGAAGTGGCCGTACATGTTGCAGTGAGCGCAGAAACAACAGGCGAGACCCACCGGGTGATGATAAGAGCATGTTGGGCAAGCCGGGTGGAGGCCTGTGTATGCACCCTTTGCAGGCGGTGCATATGTAACTGGTGCTGGACGGTGATGGGGCTGCTGCTGGGCCGGTACGGCTTGAAGTGGAGCAGCAGTGGTGGTGACAGCACAGTTCTTGTTGCTGGAGCTGCTATTGTTGTTCTTCTTCTTTCGACGTGAGGACTTTGATGATTGAGCGGCGGCGGTTTCGGTAGTTGGTGCAGTGGTGACTTGGTGTAGGTTCTTCGGAGTTTTATCCCAAACACCAGCTTTTACCCGCTTGTCATTGATTTCCGTGGCAAGCAAGTAAGTTTCTTCGATCGTTGTGGTCTTTGAGGCATGCACAAAATCTGCAACACAGTCGGGTAGAGCTCGGATGTACTTCTTGATTGCCATGTCGGGCGTCTTCACTTGATCGGGACAAATGATGCTGAGCTGCTTAAAGCGAGCAGTCAGGGCAGCGTTGTCACCTTCCTTCTACTTAATGTTCCAGAACTCGTCCTCCAGCTTTTGGCGTTCATGGGGAGGACAGAACTCATCCATCATGATGGCCTTCAACTCTTCCCACGTCAGCTCGTAAGCTGCATCGTTCCCACGTTTGTTTCTCTCGGCCGTCCACCAGCTAATGTGCGGGACTAGAAGACGCCGATAGCGTTTAGAGTGCGGAGATTTTCCGGACATCCACTCTGGCGCAGAGTGACTTCGATGGAATCAAACCATTGAAACATAGTCGTCAAGCCATCTTCTCCAGTGAATTCCTTCGGACCGCAAGCCTTGAACTGCTTGAAGCTGAAAGCAGTCTTGGTAGCAGCTTTAGGCGCTTCAGTTCTGGACTCCTCAGACGATTTGCTAACGTTCTCGTAAATCTCACTCACGATTTGAGGCACAACCTTGGCCACTTGTTTAGCGAGGATGGCAGCAAGGCATTTGTCCCTCTGTTCTTGACGAGAGAGTCGTGGGTGACATGATCCAGATGATGGTCCAATTGACATTGTCTGCAATAGATATCGTTATAGGTCTCAGACACGTCATAATCGAATCTCACCTCACACGTCTAATACTTCTAAAGCTCAGGAACACGCATAATCATGTAAGCATATAAGCACATAGGCGCATAAACACAGATAAACACAGAAGCACATAATCACGTAAGCACGTAGAGCACAGAAGCACATAAGCATGTAATCACCGGATGCAGTCAGAATACAGAAACCTATCATTCAAAGTCCGCGAGCGTTCGAGAATAGTGATCGCGATTAACACATCGAGTAGTATAGTATAAGCGTATCACAGCATAAGTTCGTCCATATTTTAGCGATTTGTCAGCGTTTTGAGATAGAAATGCAGTGCGAGTCGTGCGTGTCGATCGATGTGAAAGCAAAAATCGAATAAATCTCCAAAATTTAAACACTTAAACAGGTAAATACACATACAAACACATAAAATCAACGAATCGTCAGAGTCAGCAGTTGCGGGCTCAGAATCGAAACACATAAAAATCGAGAAATAGATCGTCTGCGGCTATTAGACATTGACTATCCAAAGTGATTCGACTATTCCCAAGGACTTGTTGTGCACATTTGACCTTCAGGACTGTGCTTTTGCCTCGATTCTTGGGCGTTTGGCACGCATCCCGTTAGTCACATCATGACTTCAGGTCGTTGGAGTCCATCGAGACTTTGGTGAGAGTTTTGTAAAAAGGGTGGAACAAGTCGTCAAGGTTAGGGTTTCACCCCTGGATTAACAACTTCATCCCTGTTTTGATAAAATAAAGGAGAATTATGCGTCGAAGTATGGATTTCACTCCTATTTCAACGCAATTTCTCGTGTTTACAGATAAAAATGTGGGTTGATCAAGCAATTCGGTCGAGAGTTTTCGGTTTTCACACCTAATCTCGACTTACTCGCTTATCAAAAATTGAAAATTCGAGTGCAGTGATTGTGTAGTATAAGCGAGAATAGCGAGGAATAGCAGTAAGCTCATACATAATCCCCAACGGATATGCACAAGTTGGTCTGTTGGTTCCAAACTATATACTAGGTCTCTAAGACTCCGACCCGGACTAGGTCGAGTCTTGCCTAATTCCCTATAGTTATGGCTCACACCCCAACCGATGGCGGAAACATCGGGGCATGGCACTGAGCGAAACAGATTGTCCAGAAGTTTTCATAACAATTATCATTTCCAATTAATTTAAAGTAACATGTCCCATACCACGTCTTAAAAGGCAAACTACAGACAAATCTAGTCAAGTAGTTCTGCTCCGACAATTCAGATTTATACATAGATAGTTTATTTATTGGTTTCTAGGACCTCTTTTTCTAGCTTCGATTTCATCACAGCACAGAGAGCATCCTAGACCTTTCCTTGCCTCAAGTTCACAGCAAGCTAAGCATATAAACAACTTAAGCACCTGTCACATACGTTAAAATAACAGTCAATACACATAGTGTAAAGGTGAGCATACAAGTTTGATAATAGCATATAGAGTTCGAAATAGTTTACGCATAACCAGCACGTACACAGAGTGAAATGAGGCATGTTAGTTATTGACATGAACCTATCGATACCAATGATTGCGGATTGACTGCCCAAGGCAGTTCGCGATACATTCTCACCACTGTGAGCCATGTAGGTAATTGTCCTTAACAACCCCCGTGTGAATGGGTGCTGAGTCCAAACTAATATTACTACCGTTGCTAAGGCAGGTAGACAGCATTCCATGTGTAAACATAACAAACAAGCATTCATTTAGTCACGTATACATGCGATATCGGTTAGCGCTTTAAAGTATTGCGTAGTGTGTTCGATGTGATTTTGTATATGTAGCGTATGTAACACCCAAAAGTGCGTAAAGCAGTGCAAAGTACAAGTGAGTCAGATGGATTGAAGGGAGCGCTAGAGAGTAGGGTTAGCCTGAATAGATTGATAGCATAACGATAAGTGGCGCGTAAAACGGTGCAAAGTACAAGTGAGTCAGACGGTAGTTCGATCGGATGGTAATCCGGTCGGACAACCGGTCGTGCGAGTGGCAGTTCGTTCAGACAGTAGTCCGGTCGGACAGTAGTCCGGTTGGTTGACTGTTCGAGTGGATTGTTTCTTCCTTTGAGAAGGATGTGTTTGTGTATGATGGCTTGGCTTTTGAAGTTTTTGTTGTAGCATTTTGAAAACATTGAAGTATCTCTACCTTTCAGGTCGGTCGATCGGACGGTCGTCTGATCGGACAGCAATTCGGTAGGTTGGCACTTCAGTGAAAACAAATCCACAATGGGGTGGTCACTCGGTCGGATGTCCATCCGACCTGGTGGCAACCCTGTTACTGAACATGTTGAAAATTGTTTAAGTTTTAAAGGAATCAAGATGCAACCCGATCGGACGGTGGGTCGAGCGGATGGCAACCCGGTCAGACAGTAGTCCGGTCAGATGACAACTCGTCCCAACGACTTGATCGTGCTGTTACTTGAACTTGCTTGAAGTGCTAACTTGAACGAGGCGTTGTGATGACTGGTTTAAACGATGGGAACCCTACCTCGTCCCAATGACCTGACCGAACAGGAATCACCCTAGTCCGATGGTGCACGGTCCGAGATGGTTGTTCATGTCCAAACCCGAAATCACTATCCTTCAGATGGAACTTGGGTCTAGCACTGATACATCACTACGAACGAGTAGACGTTCAGTAGTAGTTCCGATTCCCACCGGGTTTGAGTGCATTGAGTGTAAAAGAGTTGAAAGAAAGTTGGAAAACCATGTTTCACTACTTTTCACTGTGAGTTTGTTTAGATCTATGAAAGATATTTGTTTGTTCATGTGGAAATCGGTTAGATCTAAGTTGTTCTTGGTGGATTGAGGCCAAAACATGAAGTTCTTCAAGAACCCATGATGACGTCATCCTAGAACACCTTGAATCTTGATGATTTCACGGTTAAATGTTAAGATTCAAAAGATAGAAAGGTGTAGGAGTGCGTGTAGATTAAGAAAGTACAAGATTTAGGACGAGATCTTACCGAAATTGCGAGAAATCGAAGGAAACAGCGAGTAGGAGCACTGGTCGGACGTCACTTGCCAAAAGTTGAAAGAATGAAAGTGACAAGGGGTATTTATAGGATTCCCAAAGTGGAAATGGCTGGTCGGTCGGTCGGATGGCATCTCGCCCGGGTGGCAGCCCGACCGAGTGGCTCCTCGGTCGGATGGCACCTCGCTCGGGTGGCAGCCCGGTCGGATGGCAATCCGGCCGGCTGGCACCTGGTTCGAGTGCTCGGCGCGACGAGTTTTGCCTTTTCGATTCGCGTGTAGCGCATTGCGATGCGGTTCGAGCGAGCGATGCGATGGAGTTGCTTATCAAATTACATTTATTCCCAACTACTATATCTACATACAAGCATCCTTACTTCGTATTCGTTTAGCGTTTGTGATTCAATTGCGATTGAGTTCGATTACATTTCGATTGATTACCACACATAACATAAATAAACATGCACAAGTAACACATAAGGCACACACACGTATGACAATAACCAAAATACGTAATTCGAGTTGTGTGTGCGATTGCGATAGCGATAAAGCGATTAAACATGCGATTATTAATAGATACTTCACATAATACAACTAAAGCGATAGTAAAATAGACTAACTAACTACAAGTCAAAGAAGTCAAAATAGGAATTGAGCAAGGAGAGACAGATCGCAATTAGCAATCTTTTCTTCCTTTGATTTCAATCTTGACTTTGACTTTGACTTTTGAAAACACGGGGTGTTACATGCCGCAACCAAACAACAATCCACCCTCCATCCGGTTTACACCGTCACTGATATCCAGAAGAAAGTCCGTGTTCTGGACGGATCCAAAGTCACGTACTCTGCGTGGGTGAAGCTTTTTCAGCTTCATGCCCGCGGATATGAGGTTCTGTATCACATCACTTCTGAACCACCACCTAAGGATGATCCAACCTATGAACAGTGGAAGAAAATCGATGCTATTGTCCTTCAATGGATTTATAGCACTTTATCAAATGATTATCTTTTGCGAGTTCTCGAATCCGATTCTACAGCCCTTCAAGCTTGGAACAGGGTCAAAAATATCTTCCACAATAACAAAGGCCCACGCTGTGCAGCCTTACAAGCAAAATTCGTCAACCTCAAGCTGAGTACTTGCACTTCTTTGAAAGCCTACTGTCAAACTCTTCGTGACTTGGCTGCCCAACTGGATGATGTGGACAGCCATGTCAATGAGCAAACTCTGGTTTTGCAATTGGTTCGGGGTCTCCCTCGTGAATACGACACCATTGGCTCCATTATTAACCGTGAACTTCCTTCGTGGAACGAAGCATGTGAGATGCTCCGCGGTGATCAAGAACGTCAGGCTGCTCGGGATGGTACTCATACACCCTCTGAAGCTTTAGCTGCAGTTAACCTAAACCCCAACACCCAGCGTCGTGACAACCCCAATCACTCCAACACCCAGCGACGTGGTTTTGGCCCATCCCGTTAACCAAATAATTACAACCGGTCAGGCCCACGTCATTATGGACCGCACTCTATGAACTCCCCTCCAACCGACCAGACCCATTCTCGTACGGGCCTGGTTCTGGTAACCGCAACTCAGCCCCAAATCGGCTCCCAAACAGAAACCAAACCTGGAACCAGACCCAATTTCCCCCATACAGCCCATACTGGCCCACTAATTTCTGGACAGCCCCACCCCCCACCGTGCCCCTATCCTACACAGCCCGGATGGATTTCTCCTTGGAATGTCCCATAGCCACCTCCTTCACAACCCACTCCCAATGACCAATCTTCTGCCCAGGCCCATGTTTCTGATGTAAATCCTTTAGAGCCCACAGAACTCGCAGAAGCATTCCAGACTATGGCTGTGAATCCTGAGCCCCCTCAATGGTTTATGGACACTGGTGCCACCAATCATCTCACTTCGGACTCAGGTATGGTTTCTCACTCGTGTAAAAATTCCATTAAAAATGTGCTTCTTGGAAATGGCCATCTTTTACCAGTTGCGGGTTTGGGCAATACTGACCTTCCCTCAAACTCAAAACCTCTCCAACTTAAACATATTTTACATACACCCAATATTATCAAAAACTTAATTTATGTTCGCAAATTTACTCGTGATAATTGGGTGTCTGTCGATTTTGACCCTTTTAGCTTTTTTGTGAAGGATTTTTCGAGTGGGACGATTTTGAGTCGGCACAACAGCACCAGTAACCTATACCCACTCACAGCTCTTTAGCCACCCGCTGCTTCCGCTTTTCTTTCCACCAGTCTGCAAGGCCCTTGGCACAACCATCTAGGACATCCCAGCATGCATGTTCTAGAACATTTAAATTCCAGTAGTTTTATTTCATGTAATAAGAAGACTCGTAATGTTTTTTTGTGATTCATGTCAAATTGCCAAGAATAAACGCTTGCCATTTCATTTATCTAAATCTTGCACTGTGTGTCCCTTTGATATTGTTCACTGTGATTTGTGGACCTCACATGTCCCTAGCAAAAACGGGTACAAATATTACTTAGTTATCATTGATGACTTTACTCACTTTACGTGGGTATACCCGTTAAAATTTAAATCTGAAACCTACACCAAATTTACCCAATTCCACTTAAATATCAAAACTTTTCAATGTGACATGGGTGGAGAATTTGACAACCATCAATTTAAACAATTTGCGACCACACATGGTTTACAATTCCGTTTTTCGTGCCCCCATACTTCCCAACAAAACGGGACAGCCGAGCGGATGATTCGTCATTTAAACGAAATCATGTTGTCTCTCCTCATGCATGCCTCTCTTCCACCTCACTACTGGGTAGAGGCTCTCCATACCTCTTTATACCTTCATAACATACTCCCTGCCAAACCAATTGGTTTTCAAACACCCACCGCTGCCCTTTATCTTAAAAATCCAGACTATGAACACTTCCGGGTGTTTGGCTGTGCGTGCTATCCCAATCAGGCCGATACTCGCCCGCATAAGCTCGCACCCCGATCCACACTTTGTGTTTTCCTTGGGTATCCTGCCGATCATCGTGGATACCAGTGCCTTGACCTTGCAACCGGGAAAATAATTCTGTCTCGACATGTCACCTTCAATGAAGTTGACTTTCCCCTTTCAAAAGCTTTCAAACCTGGCCAATCCACCTATTCTTTCCTCGACTCCGACCCCTCACCCCTCTTATTTACCCAACCGATGCACACTACTTCTCCTATATCACCTCCCGTAGTCCCTCCCACTCCTACACACCACCCCACTTCCTCCCCACAAAACTCCCAAACTCCTGCCCCACCTCCACCGCCACATATCACCTATTCTCGACGCACCACTATACCCGTCTCCTCACCACGAAACTCCCAAACTCCTGCCCCACCTATCACCTATTCTCGATGCACCACTAGACCCGTACCTCCTCCCACGACTCATACTACCCCTCAGACCCAACATTCCCTGCAACAACCCAACATACACATGCGTCCCCCTGTCCCATCCATAGCCACGGCACCCGCCTCACGACATCCCATGACCACTCGATCTCGTGACGGGACGTCCAAACCCAAGACACCCTTTAACCTTAATGTCGACACTCTCACACCGCTCCCTAAATCCCACCTTGATGCCCTGTCCGATCCGCACTGGTCAGATGCCATGAAAAACGAATACACAGCTTTAATGGATAATAACACGTGGGATCTTGTGCCTCGTCCGCTTGATGCACACATTATTCGCTGTATGTGGCTCTTTCGCCACAAGTTTCGTGCAGATGGGTCCCTTGAACACTACAAGGCTCGCCTTGTCGTTAATGGTAAATCTCAGCAGGTTGGCATTGATTGCGATGAGACATTCAGTCCCATGGTTAAACCTACCACTATTTACACAGTATTGAGTTTGGCACTGTCTCGAAATTGGCCGATAAACCAACTCGATGTTAAAAATGCTTTTTTACATGGCGACTTACATGAGACTGTGTATATGTTCCAACCACCAGGTTTTGTGGATCAGCAGAACCCAAAGTTTGTGTGCAAGTTAAAGAAATCTCTTTATGGGCTTAAGCAAGCCCCTAGAGCGTGGTACCAACGGTTTGCCACTTACATACTTCAGTGCGGTTTTCGAACCTCTACTTCTGATAGCTCCCTGTTTATTTACAAACGAGGCAATGACATGGCTTATCTTCTGTTATATGTTGATGACATCAACCTTACGGCTTCTTTGGAGGCCTTATTACAGTTTTTTATCTCCGCTATGTCCAGGGAATTTGCTATGTCTGACCTTGGAAGATTACATCACTTTTTGGGCATTGAAGTTCAACATCAGAATGGTGGCCTCTTTTTATCTCAGCGCTCTTATATTCATGACATACTTACTCGTGCCAAGATGGATAACTACAAGCCGTGCAACACACCTACTGATAACACTTCCAAGCTTAGTGCTACAGCAGGTGACCTTCTTCCTGATGGTACTCTATACCGCAGCCTTGCAGGTGCTCTACAGTACCTAACTTTTACTAGACCAGACATCTCGTATGCGGTTCATCAAGTGTGTCTCTTCATGCATGCCCCCATAGAACCTCATTTTAATTATCTTAAGCGCATACTACGCTATCTCAAGGGAACAACTGATCATGGTCTACACCTTTCTCCCTCCAAATCAGCACAACTTACTGCTTACTCAGATGCTGATTGGGGGGGGGGGTGCCCGGATACACGTCGTTCGACCTCAGGTTATTGTGTCTTTCTTGGTGATAACTTAGTCTCATGGTCTTCAAAACGACAGCCTACCATCTCCCGCTCTAATGCTGAAGCGGAATATCGAGCGGTTGCAAACACTACGGCTGAGCTCTCATGGATTCGTAATCTTTTACTTGAGCTGCAGGTTCCGATTCGTCAGGCATCCATTATATATTGTGATAATATTTCGGCCATGTACTTATCTCAAAATCCAGTACAACATCTGCGTACCAAGCATGTGGAAATTGACATTCACTTTATTCGAGAGAAAGTTCGACTCGGTGGTGTTCGTGTTTTGCATGTCCCAACAGAATATCAGTATGCTGATATCTTCACCAAAGGGTTACCACGTCTACTGTTCGATCGCTTCAAATCCAGTCTTTGCATTCGGCCGGCTACTGCTTCGACTGCGGGGGTCTATCAGCGGACTATATTATTTACATTAATTGTATTTATTTTGTATATATCTCCATAATTTGAGGAGATCTTGTTTATATGTTTATAGCCCTGCCGTGATCAATGAAAGGCATTCATTCACAAACAATAACAAGAAGGAGATGGGCTGATGGGCCTTGGGCCTGGAGTCGACAACAAAGGAATATCCTTTTTCTCCATTCTGTCATGGTCGTTAGTGTTTTTAGAAGGTTAATGGAGCTAGCGCACCCTGAGTGGAGCCACGTGTCCTAGTTTTCATCCTTGTTGTCTCCCTGACATCAGCAGGTGAGTGGAGATCATGGGGCAGATGTCGCCGCCCTTTGATTGGTGCCACGTAGGCGTCCTTATGTACCTTCTTGTCTCCTGCACGATTGCTAATCGGGGAGCACGATAGGATACAGCCTGTTGGACGCTGATTGGCCCATTTCTCTGCCACTCGTACCTTTCGTATTGTCTAGGATGGATCTGCGCTTCTGTCCTCGCGCGGCCTCTGGAGCACATCCACATAGCCGGCGCAAGGTCCAGGGAGTGAGGGTTTTCAACCTGGATACTAAGTGCAGAATATGAGCTTTAACTTTGCTTGGGCCTCGCGCGCGACCTAGGTTTTACCTATTTTGTCGGGGGGGGGGGGGCTGGTAAGTTTATTAGATTGCTGTAGTAGGAGTATGGTCTTGTGCACGACCTGATTGGTCAGCGCGGCTTTTTGGGACCATACCCCTTCAAGTCCCCCCAGTCCAGTGCTGCTTCCATGCGCAGAGTAAGTGGTTGGAGCTCTGGACTAAAAAAATAATTAAGTGAAGGTTAGCCTTGCATGTATCCTCTAAGTCCTAGTAGCTGGCGCGCGTGTAAGTGTGAGACAATTACTATGACACGGCTATCAGGCTTGTTTCTTGAAGAGTCTTGTTTGCATGCGCTTAGTGTTCTACCTTTTGTTTGGCTTCTTGTTGATGAGAGTTGGCACGCGTGATCATTGATGAATGATTACATGCAGTGCAGCTCTGCTGGCTTGGTGATGAAGTATTCGTAATTTTGCGCAAGAAAGTTCTCGAAATTTGAATTCTGATAGGTTGGTGCAAATGTTGTTGATAGTGACGTTTGAGTTGATCGCTACCACAGTGATCATGATGATGTCACTGCGCCTTTTCGTCTGCTGTCAGGCGAGTGAGACCCACACGCGTGTGGTAACCGTCAGCCTGGAAACCCCGCCTTACATGTCAATCCCTGATTGGGTACGCGCGTGGTGCTTCTGGCACGGTTACCCATCGCATTAAATGCGATGGGTATATATATTCGAAGATAGGGAGAGAAATCACTATCGTTTCTTCGAATTTTCTTCTTTTCTCTCTGACTCCCTTTGAATCTTCAAATCTCTAAAGGTTTCTTAGTGATCTTCAAGTTTTTTTCAGAATTTTCTGAAGATCTTCATCGATTTCCTTAGTTCTTCAAGCATCTTATATAATGGCTGAAGAAGAATCGATTGTTGTTGAAGAAGCCGCTGGTCCATTACCAGTTCTTAAATGGGACCAGGGTTTATTTGAGCAGGTTGTTAGAGGACAACAATTTCTGGATGAATGGGATGCCCGGTTTCCGGCCGAGGGTCAGACGGCGGCTGATGCACCTCCTGGTTTCATCACCCTCTATGCCGACTTCTTCGGAGAGGGTAATTTCCATCTGCTGGCCACGAACTTTATGTCGGCGATATTGCACTTCTATGGTTTCCATATATCCCAGATGAGCCCTCTGGGCATGGCTAGGGTTAGACACTTCGAGTTTCTTTGCCGATCTCAGGGGATGGAGCCTTCGGTTGCAAGGTTTAGGGTTTTTTACCAACTGATTCGCAATATGGGTTTTTATTCCTTCACCTTGCGCAACATAAAGAATATTTTGATCAACCCCCCTAAAAGCTTCCATGACTGGAAGATGAAATTCTTCTTTATTCGCAAAGAAGTGATGCCGATAGCCATGATATTCCTTCCCTCTGGCGAAATTGAGAAGGAGGATACTCCTATACCCGAGAAGGAGGCCTGGTATGATATCCTGATGCCTACTCCTAATCGGGTATTTGGCGAGCAGGTACTTGTCGCGGCTGGTATGAGCAATAAGTGGCCTAAGAGGAGCAAGGAAGTGCCGGTATTACTTCTGAATGGGGAAGTAAACCTTATCACTTTGTTTTCCTTGTGCAATAAATTTGTTTCATTATTAACATCTTATTTCAATGCGTAGAGCAAGCGCTTTATCAAAGTGCTTTTAAAACTTTTGCTGGGACTATGGGCGTAAGGCCCCTCCGTGGTGGGGAAGTATATTGGTACGAGCAGATCAAGCCCCGCTTTCTATATCCCCCCGCGGAGCTATTTGTGAAACCTCCTGTTGCAACCGAAGGTGCGTGCATTCCTAAACCCATACCATGTCGAGCCGTGACTTCTGCTGGGTGATTGGTGCATTTTAGACACACTTTAATTGATATTATTTATAATCTAAATGCATCGATATTATCACAAAAGATACTACATAAACGGTTCTTATATCTTGTGGGTTATGAATATAAATGTGCTATAATAATAAAATATGTTTAATAAATGTTTATTAGAAACAATTAAAAGAGATGTAGAATATTGACGTAGGATGATGTGTAAATATGAATGCAATCAAATGTTTTTAGTGATGTAACACTTGAATTGATTTTAGCATTAATTGTAACCAACAAAAACACTAACTAGATAACTACAAATGAACACAAAACGATAGAAAATAGATGTGTTTTGCAACACATCAGAAATCTTGGGAAACTCATGTACCATAAGTACATTGTTTATTTCTTTCGTTCCAGCTTTGGTATCAATATTGTATGCTAGGTAAGCTCCTCACCGTCACTTCATCAATCGTTCATCCTTAATCATTGAGGTGAGCGATGGCACTATTCATGTCTTATCACTACAACCGTAACTGGGCTACCAACAGCTGCATTAAGGTGAATCATCTTTCTCTTGCATATTATATACACTTTGTATGCAACTAACCAGTTCACACCCAGTACCATGTCAAATCCCCCTTAGGCTATGAGATATAACCTAGTAGGAAACTTTTATCCTTGTAATTCAATCAAACATTCATCTATTGCTTCTATTACCCTCATAGTCCTACCTAGAGCACTCACTACATTAAAGTCATCATCTATTCCTCTAGGCATTTAATTCAACAAAAGACAAAACATAAAGGCAACAAAACTCTTATTTACACCAAAATTATAAAGGGCGGTTTCAAAAACATCATTGACTGGAAGCGTACCCGACACCATGTTAGGGTCTTTCCTTGCCTCCTATTAGGTGAGTGCACACGCCCGGGTCCTATCTTTGGGTCTACATTTTAATAAAGTTATATTTAAAATCGAGTGAGTCAAACATAAATGCTTTTTTTTTGTTCTTTACATTGATGAACTAAACCGATATTATCCAAACAACTTTGATAGTGATTACAAAACTCAATTTTAAGATTTCTAGAATAAATTTCATTGAAACGGAATTTTATTTGCAATAGAATATATATTTTTGTTTTCGTAAGCTATAGAGAGTGTTGGTACCATGACGGACCTAACAGATACCGTCTCAACATTATTGGTACCACATCGGTTATGATCGAACAACATCGATACCTGTATCGAACCGTCACTAATATTCTTGTATATGGTTTTCATTCGATGTAAAACACGTGTCGATAGTCTTTTAGGCATAACATGACTTTATTTTTTGGGTTTTAACGTTCAGTCACTATACTATGTGACGGTTCAAGATACTCATACTTTGTTAGACACAACTGCAGTCCGGTCTATGCCTAAGACAACTCCTTCTTCTATTGAAATAGCTCCACCTCCGAGGAGGTCCACTCGTGAATGTAAGTCCACTAAACTACTAGATTTTGCCTATTCTACTTACTCGGCTTTGTTTGCTTCCTTTATCATAAACATACATCATTTATCTGAACTATAATCATATAGAGATGCTGCCTCTAATGCTATTTGGTAGAACGTTATGGCTGAAGAGCTCACTGTTCTTCATCAGACACAAACATGGGATTTGGTTCGACTAGTACCTAGTAAACGTGTAATTGGTTATCGTTGGGTATATAAAAATTAAAATGAAGTCTGATGGGCCTGTTGAGCGATATGAGGTTGGAATTTTAACAAAAGGATATTCACAAAAGTATGTAATGAATTATGATTAGACATTTGCCCTAGTGAAAAAAATGACTACAACTTGTACTCTCATATCTGTTGCATCTGTTCGTTAGTGAAATATTTTTCAAATGGATGTACGGGTGCATGAAGCATTCTTCTATCTTTATATGTTCTGTCTTTACATGTTGATGGTATGATTATTACAAGAGATGATTATGGTGGTATTGAGTCCTTGAAACATGATTTGGCTCACCGTTTTGCCATAAAACATTTTGGCCTACTACAGTATTTTGTGGGTATTGAGGTGGCTCAGTGTTAGAAAAGGATACCTCTTTTCTCAAACAAAATATATATCTAGCATGTTTTACTGGGCAAGGCTTTCTGATAACAACACTGTAGACACTCCTCTTGAAACCAATGCGTAATATTCTCTCATTGATGGTGTTCCCTTGTTGATTTAAGTCTAAATCGTAATATTGTAGGCAACTTGGTTTATCATACAATTACTCGCCCGAATACTGCTCTTGTTGTTCATGTGATTTATAAATTTGTTAGTGCTCCTACTTATGTTCACTAGGGAGTTGTTCTTCGTATTCTGAGATATTTTATGGCATTCACTTTCAAAGCATCTTCGTTCCCTCAACATATTCTTTAGAGCTGCGTGCCTATAGTAATACTGATTGGGATAATGTTCCTAATGATCATAAATTCACCATTGGTTTCTATGTCTTCCTTAGAGATTCGTTAATCTCATGGAAAAGTAAGAAACAAGATGTTGTTCCTAGATCTTATACTGAGAATAAGTATCATGGTATGGTTGTGACTACATGTGAGATTGTTTGCTTACCATGGCTTCTTGTTAATATGAGAGTTAACATTTCTCCGCCTACCCCCTTACATTGTGATAACAAAAGTACTATGCAGATTGCAAAGAATTATGTTTTCTACAAGCAAATGAAACATATTGAGATTGATTGCCACTTCACCCGTCATCGTCTACAGCTCCATGGGACCATCTCGCTTCCATATGTTTCATCAGCTTTACATATTGCTAATATTTTCGAGAAGGCTCAGTCTGTGTCTCGGTTTCGTTTCTTGTGTGATAAACTCTCAATAGTTATTGTTGTTGCTTGTGAGTTTAAACGTTAGAATCATAAACTTAGTGGACTCGTTTTGTATTGCGTTTATTATTTAGCCTATTTAGCTGGATACCCTAGAAAGTTTCTCCATTTGGATGGTTATTTAGATATTCCACCACGTAAGAGCCCTCTTTTGAATACTTGCTCTCTCTCTAGCTAGGCGATTTTTGAATTTTCTTCTTGCAATCCTATGATTTCAATCGTGAACATGTGTGCAACAGATCTGTTATTAGGGGTTTGAGTAATCAAATCTTCAATACGAACTCTGTTGGCATATAGGATCGATCGAATAACAGGGTTTTTGTTTTTTGTTTTTTTCAATCGCCAGCTTTATCTTGTGTATTCTGATAGATTGTATAGTTTTGTTGGTTTATCGGTCCTTCTGGTGAGGCAGAAACCTTGATTTACCAATTTCACTATATGGTTTTGCAAGAATCATGGGGTAGGGTTTAAGCTAGAATTAGGGTTTTCTGTCTTTCTTGTTTGGTTCTTTGATTTCTGGTTCGTTTGGTCGTCTTTTGGTGTTGCGTGTTTCTTTGAGAGGGTAGTATACCTGATAAACCGGGTAGTATGGATAAGTTTGGTTTTGAGACATTGCAGGGTGAAGCTAGTGCCAGTCCGGTTCGTGGAATAGGGTTGAGGGTTACCAACATAGAAGGTAACACAATGATGCCAAGAAGGGGATTGTATTCGATGAATAATGTTTCCGTGATCGATGGATTGTTTGATATCTCCAAGCCAGTGGATTCGGAATTCAAAGTGGGGAATGCAGGTGGACATGCGGCTGCCACGGCTCCAACGTATCCCCATGCAAACCTTAATAATGATCATGCAACTATGGAGGGTAGTAATCAATCGGCAACAGCTGGTAAAAATCTTAATAAACCTATTTCATTTGCTGCGGCTGTTCAGAATCAAAAGGAGACTCCCAAAGTTAATTTTAGATCGATAAAAGTTGTGGATTCTATCGAAGGAGCGGATGTTGTAATCCCGGTTTCATCAGTTAAGGAGGTTCACGACAGGTTCGCCAATACTCTGTATGGTTATTTATTAGGAAAGCGACTTGTGTTTCCTGTGGTTGACTACTTTCTTAAAAATAATTGGGGCAAGTATGGCTTGACGAGAATGATGATGAATGCCAAATGGTTCTTCTTCTTTAAATTTAAGACGAAAAAGGGTCTTGAACAACTAATGGATGATGGACCATGGATGGTTCGTAATGTTCCGATAATTTTGAATGAATGAACTCTGTCAACTAATCTGGTAAAGGAGGATATTACGTCTATACCGGTGTGGGTAAAGATGCATGATGTTCCACTGACAGCGTTTACTGAGGATGGTCTGAGTCTTTTAGCATCTAAAATAGGAGTTCCAAAAATGCTTGATTCTTATACAGCAATGATGTGCTCGGAATCGTGGGGAAGGAGTAGTTATGCAAGGGCACTAATTGAAATATGGACAGGGAAGGAACTGATCAAGAATATTAAAGTTGCAGTGCCAGCACTAGAAGGTAATGGTCATTCTATAGCTGAGGTTAAGGTAGAGTATGATTGGGAGCCTCTAAGATGCACCTCGTGCTGTGTGTTTGGTCATGATGATAGTTCCTGCCCAAAAAAGCCGAAACTAGGGGGGCTGATGTAGTGGATAAGAACCCTGAAGGTTTCCAGGATGTTAATGCTAAAGGTAAAAAGAAGAAGGTTAATCAGCAGGGATTCAATGTGAAGAGCCATAAATCGAGGTTGGTGTATCGTCCAGTTGTTAATGCTAAGCCGAATGGAGAAGCTTCTTCATCCACTCATGTGCCAGTGTCAAAACCTGAAGGGGTGCCTTCGGCTTCAGATCATGTGCCAGTGTCAAACCCGTTTGGTGTGTTGCAAGACGAGATGTTGGAAAAACTAGATGAGTTGCCTCCAGGTCGAGTGGAGAAACAGCCGAGGGCTAAATCTAAAGGAGGAAAGGGTATTACAGATGAGGTGATTGCCGATGGAGTGGAAGTGGATGACCTCTTAGCTGAAATCCCTAAGTTTATGGATACGAAGTTGGGAACAACTAGGCCTGAGGGTGCAAGCACACCCGATGACACGGTTTCCCATGGGTAGTTTAGCTGCATGGAACATAAGGGGGTTGAACCGCTCCCTTAAACAAAGGGAGGTTCGGCAAGTTGTTACGGAAAATCATATTCAAGTGTGTGCTATTAAGGAGACGCATGTGGAAGCTTCGAATGTTTATACCATGTGTAAAAAAGTGTGTCGTTCTTGGAATTGGGCTACGAATGTCAGTTGCTGTGCTAAGGGTACTCGAATTATGGTAGGGTGGGATGCGAATGTTGTGGATGTTATGATTCTTGCGCAGCAGGTTATGCATACTCAAATTGTGTTTAAACTTGATCAAAAATTAATGTTCTGCTCGTTTGTTTATGCTGATAATCACTATAAGAATATGAGGAACTTGTGGCAGAATTTAACCTTCCATCATTCGTTCGTTCATGATAAACCTTGGGTTATTATGGGGGACTTCAATGCTTCGTTGTTCATGGAGGATTATTCTTCGGGTTCGTCTATGACTAACATAACAATGATGGAATTTAATGAGTGTGTTAACAAAATTGAAGTGTTTGACATCAATAGTTTGGGTATGCACTATACTTGGACAAACAAACAGAGAGAAGGTAGAGCTATTTTTAAGAAAATTGATCGCATCATGGGGAACTCGAAGTTTATTGATATCTTCCCTGCAGCTTCAGCGTGTTTTCAGCCGTATCGTATCTCGGATCATACTCCTTCCATTCTAGTGTTGCCGAACATTCAAAGGGATAAACCGAAGCCATTCAAATTCGTTAATTTGTTGGCCGAGAAACCTGAATTTTTGGATGAAGTTAAATGGGTTTGGGGTACCGATGTGGATGGCTATTCCATGTTTAGAGTTGTTAAAAAGCTTAAGCTGTTGAACACTCCTCTTCGCAAGCTTCTGTTTAAACAAGGTAATTTTCATGAGAAGGTTAAAGCAGCTAGGGGCCACCTTGATGAATGCCAACGGGATATGGAAAGAAATCCGGGGAACGAGGAGTTAAAAACTAGACATACTCGGTTACTCCAACTCTATAAGGATGCGGTTCAAGATGAAGCTTTGTTTCTGCAACAGAAGTCTAAAGTTGACTGGCTCTCTTTGGGTGACTCTAATACGAAATTTTTTCATGATGTTGTCAAAATGAAGAACCATAGAAGTAGAATTTACTCTGTTCGAGAAGCCAGTGGGAACTTATACGAAGGAGGTGTGACAACTGTCAAATTTGCATGCATCCGTACAATTATTATATGATGATTAGTGCTTAATGACTGTGCTGATTTACAATTTATGACTGGAATTGCCTTCTGATTACTGCATTATACTTACATGTGCATCACATATTGCAAATGACACATCATTGACTGCATGCAAACATATTGACATAAATGATGCACAAAGCACAGTTAGTACAGTTAACAGACGAACCGGGAAAATGCTGACGGAGTTCAGTACATAGACAGACGTTGTTTTGAGACACAGTATTAGCCAGAAACCAAGTATTACACTAGTGAAGTGTGTAGGAAAGTAAGGACCACAAAACTGCATCCTTAAGTGGTAGTTTAAGTGCCGGAAAGTGCCTAAAACCCACCCAAAGAGCTGAATTCAGCATAATTCAGCAAAAATCAACTTTTTAACACATAAATATTATGCAAAAACATGACTAAATGGTCCTAAATGCTTTCCTAAGTGTCGAGAATTAAAAGTGTCACAAAAGGGTACATAAAGAACACTAAACGGTATAGTTTGACACTTTAACGAACCGGTATCTAACCGAACAACCGGATACTACCCAGAACACCAAAATTACACTAGAAACATTGTTTTAACATTACTGAGCTAGTTATGATCCCCGAACATCATAACACCCACTAAAAATATCTTATAACCAAGACATGTAACTTACACTTGAAATTAAACTAGACTACAACTTAATGGTTTAAACCCAAGCTAATACCCCCTACCTATCTACGGCCCAAACAAAGGCCCCACCATCAAGATCTTACTTGATCTTACAAGATATCATTTGATCTCATTTGGATTTGTTAAGGATCTTGTCTTGTACTTAAAGAACACATTATATACATTGGATAATCTTTAAACTTGGTTATAAGAGATACATGGAAGTAATAGTGGTCATTCTCATCAACACCATCTTTCTCTTCTCCCTTTTACTTACCTACGGCCAAGAAGAGCACACCCACATCCATCTTCATCTTTCAAATATCATTCATTCCACAAGTATACGAAGGTGTAAGAAGATAAGTTAGGAAGCTTGGAGCTTTCGGAAGTTGAAGGACCTTCACCGTTTGCTTTTATCCACTCCATTTCTGCTAGTAATCTTCCCTAGCCTTGAGCTAGTAGTAAGAACACTATACTCTTCATTTTACATCATATTTTGTTGGTTAAAAGAAGTTACATAATGTTAATCTTGAAGAACACTAAGAAACTTGAACTTGAAACATGAACATAAGCTTAAAATTATACGGAATCATCAAGAATTCATATTGTTTTGTGTTGATTTACTTGTTGATCATTGTTTGCTTGTGAAAATGATGTAGATCATCACATGATCTTGCTAGATCATGATTAAAAACATAATCTAGCAAGATGAGGAGATAAACATGTTAGAGATTCATATATCATCCTAACATAAAGCATGAACTTGAAGTATAAATTGTTTTTCTTGTAAAATGATGATCAAAGTAAGTTGTGATACTTGTAGATCTAGAAATTTGATGGATGATTTCTAAAGAAACCAAGTAAAAATATGAGTTTTACTAAATCTAGGTTCTTACATAAACCAAGCTTGTTTTTAATGGTTAAACAAGTGTAGAAACACTTGTGTAACAAAAAGATTTCATAAAGAAGCATTTTTAGAAAATGTGTTTGGAAGTTGTAAACACCCAACTTTTTTAAAACTGAAGTTTTAAAGAAGTAAATACATTTTAAAGGGTAACTAAACCTACTAAGCACACTACCAAGTCACTACAAGTTTTTACGAAAGTTCAAGTTCATGTTGATATGTAAATCACATGATTATGGCAAAATGGTAAGTGTAAGTTGTTTAAGGTTGAATTGTTGATTGTTTGTGATGATTTTAAAAGAAAACGATATGCTTTGATAGCATGGACACTTCCATTTTTAGGGGAAACTATGGCAAAATTTTCTAAAAATATAAACACTTAGAAAAATATTTTCTAACAAATATTTACAAGTGTATTTTAACTATGGTTTTCAATATAAACTTTGGCATAATTTTTGTAACAAAAAGACAAATATTGGAGGTTGGTTTTTGGAAATAAAAATAACTAAATACGTATTTGAAAGGTATATATTTAGAAGACACATGTGTGTGATTATTTGTATACCTTGTGTATTAGTTTTATTATTTTAGGATTTGAAATAATATAACTTAACATATACCAAGAAATTGCAATCCAAAATATTACCAAAAATCTCAAGGAATAAATACACAAGTTACACGCATAATATTGTAAAACCTAACGAAAGAATGTAACTTACAAAAATATTCCGGAAAATACCTTTATGAATATATTTTTGGTAAATAATATTTGGACACAAGAAATGAAAATATGATCTTATGAATATATCGTATTTTTTACAAGGAGAAAATATATTATTTTTGGGAAGTAAAATATATTTTCTTGGAATTTTTAGAAGATATATTATTTTTGGGAAAAATATATATTTTCTTGGGTAAACTTGAAATACATTATTTTTGGACAAAATAAGTTTATAAATATTTTCTAAGTGAGACTTGAAAATATATTATTTTGGAACTACAAATATTTTTGCCGAAAGGAAAAATTATAAGAAGTTTTTCTAAGTAATAACTCTCAAATATATATATATATATATATATTTTGGGAAATATATATTGGTGGACTTTTATTAGAAATAATATTCCAGAAAGTTTAACACAAAATTAAGTATAAGAATACTTAACTATTACAAGAAGATACGTATCCTCGTACGTATAAATCCACACCGGAATACGACGCCAATACATGGCAAGTTATACAAATACGAATATACCTATCCTTAGGAAGGATATCCATGTTTAAATACTTGAGAAGTGTTAAGTTAAAATATTAATTATTTTAACAAATAATTAAACACTTGGAATATTAATGAAGACATCTTGGAACATAACTCAAAGACATTAATCATTACCAAGTCAAGGCATGACCCGCTCGTCTAATGGACCATAGTACACATGTAGGTAGTCGTGCGTTCTAGAGGAAGCTTTGAGTTACATCGGATACAAGGAACGCAAAACTGTGAGTTCATGTCCCCTTTTTCTCTTAACTGTTTTCGGTTTTATAACTCTCGGGGGTGAAATACATGTTACATACTGATTACAAACAATTACAATGGTATGATTAGCTAAGGAAAGTACTGCTAGATCACGTGAATGGGTAGGCGATTAACTTAAGACCATTAATCCTTGTATAAGGACCGAGGGGCATGAGTGATAGATCTATTGGGTGTTGCGAGCCCCACCCATGGGCCTGCGAGTTGGCCGCATGTGGTGACTATGTCATTCCGTCGGAGGGGCCGGTACGAAATACGCATACAGGGTTGAGTGCTTCCTATGCCATGTCACTTATATTAATGTATTAGCTACACATTAATTGATCTGTTTTTCCTTGTTGCTTCATACCAGTTTACAAGTACATACAAACATACATACAAAGGTTTTCAAGGATGATTCGTGCACACATACTAAACACATGAACTCGCTCAACTTTTGTTGATGTTTTCAAACTACATGTATTTCAGGGAATTAGTAAGTGGATCTGCCGGACGTTGGAAGTTTTATGTTGCGATAGGAATAAAGATGTCATCCATGGTCTTTGGGTTTGGTCAGTGTGTCTTATTCCTGGACGAGACACGTTGTCACACTCCGAAATTATCAGAGCTGGCGTGACTGGACTGGTATCTTCATTGCACAACGGAAGCAAATAAGCTAAGACTTCTAGAAAATTGAACGCCCACTAAGTACTCGACTCCACATGGTTCTCCTATTCCAACCGTGCCATAACTTTGAAAAGTAACATGAGAAAGAAACATGCGAAAAAGTCAACATAAAGTTGAGCGAGTTCATAGTTTGTTTTGGAAAAGATTTTAAACAAATCTTTTTGAATAACTGGTTTTTGAAATATTATTGAGGAAACGAATTTAAAAAAAAAATCATTTTCTTGTCGAGTTATATGAAAACTCTGTATTTGTAACACATTATATTTTCAAAAATTGTAAACTCTTGTGTTTGTAAAATTTGTGTACTGTCAATGTTCACCCTGACATTGACATCAAGCCTGCATAATCCTATGCTTTGAAATTGTATAAAACGTGGTATGTAATTTGTAAAGACATATTGAAGCTGAGCTCTGTAATTGTAAGGAATACGAGCTCGCTAATGGTTCGCGAGGCCACTAACATATGTAACGACATAGGAAGCCACCAAACCTAGGCATTTTTGTCGAGTTCGACTGAGACACAAAAGCACTCATTGGTAGAAGTAGGCCAAGAGTGGGGTTGCCTGAAACCCATTAGATCTAACCCTTCTGTTCTGCGGTCTGAATGTATACGTTGACTAATGGTGCTTATGGTACCCTATTCGTCACGTGATCTATGTGTCATTCCTTAGTTTAACGTACCTTTGTACTTGTATTTTCCCTTAGTTTAGAAAACTAGAATACGTGTGTATGCACCTTTTGAAAAATACGCTTATTTGTAAAACCAGTGTAGTTATCATAAACCTTTCGTAAACCATTTGTGTCAGTTAAAACTTGTTTGTAAAATGGTTTATAAATGTATAATTCATGTTTATTGAAAACCTTGTATGCTTTGCAAAATGTGCATGTCTTTCCACCCCGAAAACACTTAGAAAAATGTAAAACCGTAAAAAGGTGGGGTTATGAACTTACCTGAATTGCATTGTGCAAAGCTAGCTAATTACGACTTCGTGATGTCGTTTCCAAGACTTGACTTGCTAGCGTGCATTCTACAATATTCCTAACACGGAATATCTTATAAGTTTCTAACCAAAAGCGGTAACTAAACTACGTGTCACCGAGCTCTACCGAATCGTTGACCGAACGATTTGACGGTAAATTGTTAACTTAACAAAAATGACTAGGTTATATTCGTTAAGTTTCATTTATTGTCGATAAGATTACTAAGTCTTGGAATACTTAGTTCTCAAAAGATGTTAAAATATATAAATATTTATATAAAAATATATAAATATATTGTTATAATCGCGTTAGACGTCTCCAGAAATCGTACGTTTTTGTAAAGAATATAAATATGAAAGTAATATATAACAAACTCGTGTTGCGTATCGCGTCTTATTTGATAAATATCAAAATATGTGTATATGCCGTTTAGGCGTTTGAAATAAATATAAAAGTTATATTTATTTTATAAAATTATCATCGAGTTGTTGGATGTTTGAAATAAATAGATAAGCTATATCTATTTTTATAAAAGAATACGAGTCGTTTGATATTTAAAATAAATATACAAACTATATTTATTTTATAAAAGAGTTGGTGTTGTTTGATATTTTAAATAATATAAAAGAATCGTCGTTTTTGTATCTTGTAAAAGTGTTGTCGAAAGTATTGTTATACTTGTATTTGTTTTAAAAAATTACTTGAATAGGATAGTTCGTTTTATAATGAAACACGCTTTATTTTACGGATTTTCTAGAAAAACGGGCAGAGTTTCCTCTGTTTTTGGACGGCCCCGACAACTAAAGTGTCGTTATTTTGTAAAAATTAAATCAAGATTCAAACATTTCAACAATATAAGCAATAACTATGTAAAGATTTTTATCAAAAGTATCAAAATGGAAGCTATAATCAAATTGGTTCGAGCTCGTTTGTCACGTAAGACGTTAAAACTATATAAAACGTAATTAAATAAATCACGTCACTAATTCTTTACCAATCCTCGTGTCGATTTGCAGAAAGGTTTGACTGAGTTGACCGAGTCAACTGAGTTGACTCGGGTTGACTAGGCTTGACCGAGTTGATTAATGAGTTAACCGGGTCGAGCCGAGTTGCACCGAGTCGACCCGTTTCGTGAACCCGAACCTCCGCTGACCCGAACCGAGCCGTTGACTGAGTTGACTAACTTTGACCGCTGACCCGAGCTGTTGACCCGAACCTGTAACGAACCGAGAACCGAAATGAAACTGAACTTGAACTGAATCGAAATGAACCAGAATCACCTGAGTCAATATAACCACCACCACTGCCAAGAGTCTCCAACGCTGATAAAACGGCATGCCGTCAGCATCATCATCACCTGCCATTTACCCTCGTCTCCTTAAAAGAAAGAAATCCAACAGAACAGAAGGGTGTGGGAGGTGTTTACCGGAAAAAGGGACTTGTCGGAGAACCAAAATGTCACCGCCACCGTTAAACATCATCGTCATCATCGACAAATCCTGTTCACCACCATCATCTCTGCTGATGTCTTTTGTTGTGCACCACAACCCCTCTCTCTCTCTCCTGCGGCTGCCGCCGCGTGCTGCTTCTGCTGCGTCAATACCGTCAGACGCCGCCACCACTGTTTGGTGGCCGACTGGCCACCTTCGAGCGAGGGAGAAATGGATCAAGTGGGTGAGGGTGCGGCTGTCATCGGCCGGTTAACCGGCGCCGGTGATGGTCCGTCGGCGGCTCCCGTGGCCGGCAAAGAGATCATGAGGGAGAGAGAGCAATGGGGTTTCAGGGGATGAAGTTGTGTTATGCTTTTTCTTTGTGTCTACTGGTAGTAAGTAGTAATCGAGAGGAAGAGGGGACAAGGGTTTTGTGTGTGTGTATTTAATTTAGTTGCAGACAAATGAGGGTGTTTTATAGAGGATATTTGAGATCTTGTAAGATCTTGTTCAGATCTTGTGTTTCAAATCTTTGAGACAAAATCTTTTGTATAGATTTTATAGAGATTATGTAGAGATTTGGTAAGATTTAATATAGATTTTATATAGATTTAGTATAGATTTTGTATAGATCTAATATATTATGTGCAGGTTTAGGCTTGTGGGTTTTGGGCTTGGGCCCAGGGCCCACAAGCCCATCTTATGCGTAAGTGGTCTGTAATTCCTACGAGACCCGATATCGCAACCCAAACTCCATAAGTCTCGAAAAAATACAATTTTTAGAATTAAAAGGCGTATAATAGTGGCGTTGTCAGTGTTTTGTACGGTATCAGTTCGTTGTCGTTTGATGTTCGGCAGATTCCACGCGAATCTTCATACGCGTACTGTAAAGTCGGATAAACGCTCCTAGGCACTCCAAAGGCCTAATTAAGTTAATTTGTGCTGTAAACACTATTTATTATCACGTTAATCACCTGTTAATCACGTAATTAAGAGCCGTAAATCACCGGTTGTCACATTCTTCCCCTGTTAATAAAATTTCGTCCTCGAAATTTAGACTACGTCAACTCCTTAGAGTTACGTTATGCGTAAGTAAATACGAATAATGTCAAAGGAAACGGGACATACCGATACCGTCACCAGTGTGACCAAGTTAACAGGGGTCCAATAAAAGAGGAATTTCGACCAATAGAATTCCAAATGGACGTTTACAATATGCAAATGAATGTTAGAAACAATAACATTCGCTAGGAGAAGATTAGAATCAACAAGCCCAAACGAAATGGTTTTGCATGAAATGCTCGATCGTGATTAGCCCAAGCTACAAGTTATACCAACGCCACAAGGTGTCGTAGTGATTTAAGTAATTCAATAATAGTGGTGACCAAACAAGTTCACCATGTTTGAAATCAAGTGAAAGCGCAATGAAGCAAGCTTGATCCAAATGATATCATAAGATTTTCAATTGAAAATGGAACATCAAGAAATAATGTTTTCGATCGAAGATGAAGAAGTAATGAATATCGCGAAACATTCGATCGATAATGAAAGAACCGTTAGTGGGTACACCGTAATATAGAATGAATTTATGTACCATTGCCTTAGCACACGATTGTGTTAAGACTGCTGTAATATGATAAATCAAAGCGGATTTAAAGCAAATTAATAAATAAATAATTAAATCCGTGCATGAGACATGTAAACGAGATTAGCACAAACTTTAAATTAATGAAAACACCACCACAAGGTGTCGAAATCCACAAACGACTTAATGGAGTCGTAGAGCAAACAAGTCTACTATGACTCGGAGCAAATGAAACGCCTGTTGAAACAAATTTGAATATGATGTTTTCAATACATCATATGGTGTCTTGAATTGAATATGTGTAATGAACAAGTTCAAACAATTGAACTTGGTTTCGGCGCAATCCGTCAATAATTACGTGTGTCGACAAGAAAACTTTCGGCATGGTCACAACGAAAAACCATGTATGTAACTTGAAAAGAAAAGAAAGTTCAAGAAAATGTGTTGACTTGATAACAAAGGAGCCAACAATTACAATAATGCGGGTCATTCGAATCACAAATCAATAATTAGATTTAGCGAAATGACATTTGAACTTTGATGAAACGGTTGTTCGAAACGAAATCACATGCGTAACAAACGATGCATGCCTAACATATGAATTTTTAAGAAATGAAGCAAATGAGTATTCGTTATAATGAAAGAATGATCGTGATACAATGACCATTAAAAGGAGTAGAGATGCGAAAATCTACTCACTAGATGCAAAAGTTGGAATTTCAATAAAGAAATTTAAGGACTTTACCTGGGGTTTCATGTGACGATCAGTTGTTAGGTGACATTACCATGGAATTTCGAACATAGCGCATTTGTTGTTAATAAGATAGGGGGAATGCGGAGACACACGTCTTCTCCTTGGCGAGATTCGTGTCGTTGTAGGACCGCGTGTCAAGTTGCCGCATCCTGATCGATAGTCCTCCTGCTGGTAGGATTAGCATCGTCGCTGAAAGGCTCTGTCGTGTCTTCTCAAAGACCTTGTCTCGAAAGTCGTATGTAACGTACTTCAACCTCTGTCGACATGTAGATTGATTTTCGTGAGCTCTTGCACGTACGTGCTTCGTTTTGCGTAGGTTACCTGCTCGGTTAACTAGAATAGCATAGACAGCATAATATTGGCGTTTGCCCAAGTTAATAGTCGTGTTTGCTACGCGATAACCTTTAATGAACTTCGACATAAGTTTCCAAAGGTCTTAAATGCATGTTTCCTAAACTCTCAGAGTTTTGTGTACTGTACGTAATTGTTTTTGTGTACCATGTGTAAAACACCACTATAGCGTATGTCTGAAAACAAAATTTTGACTGTTTGGTTTTCGGCAACGGTTGGAGACCATATTCGAGTCTTAGGCGTTCTGTATGTATTTAAAGTCTTAATGATCTAAGTCCCAGAGGAAAATGAGGTTAGAGCCTAGGTATCTCTACAGACAGCCCTATTCGCTGTAACCTATAGCTCTGACACCAATCTGTCACACCCCGAAATTATCAGAGCTGGCGTGACTGGACGGGTATCTTCATTGCACAGCGGAAGCAAATAAGCTAAGACTTCTAGAAAATTGAACGCCCACTAAGTACTCGACTCCACATGGTTCTCCTATTCCAACCGTGCCATAACTTTGAAAAGTAAGCTGAGAAAGAAACATGCGAAAAAGTCAACATAAAGATGAGCGAGTTCATAGTTTGTTTTGGAAAAGATTTTAAACAAATCTTTTTGAATAACCGGTTTTTGAAATATTATTGAGGAAACGAATTTCAAAAAAAAATCATTTTCTTGTCGAGTTATATGAAAACTCTGTATTTGTAACGCATTATATTTTCAAAAATTGTAAACTCTTATGTTTGTAAAATTTGTGTACTGTCAATGTTCACCCTGACATTGACATCAAGCCTGCATAATCCTATGCTTTGAAATTGTATAAAACATGGTATGTAATTTGTAAAGACATATTGAAACTGAGCTCTGTAATTGTAAGGAATACGAGATCGCTAATGGTTCGTGAGGCCACTAACATATGTAACGACATAGGAAGCCACCAAACCTAGGTATTTTTGTCGAGTTCGACCGAGACACAAAAGCACTCATTGGTAGAAGTAGGCCAAGAGTGGGGTTGCCTGAAACCCATTAGATCTAACCCTTCTGTTCCGCGGTCTGAATGTATACGTTGACTAATGGTGCTTATGGTACCCTATTCGTCACGTGATCTATGTGTCATTCCTTAGTTTAACGTACTTTGTACTTGTATTTTCCCGTAGTTTAGAAAACTAGAATACGTGTGTATGCACCTTTCGAAACATACGCTTATTTGTAAAACCGGTGTAGTTATCATAAACCTTTCGTAAACCATTTGTGTCAGTTAAAACTTGTTTGTAAAATGGTTTAGAAATGTATAATTCATGTTTATTGAAACCTTGTGTGCTTTGCAAAATGTGCATGTCTTTCCACCCCGAAAACATTTAGAAAAATGTAAAACCGTAAAAAGGTGGGGTTATGAACTCACCTGAATTGCCTTGTGCAAAGCTAGCTAATTAGGACTTCGTGATGTCGTTTCCAAGACTTGACTTGCTAGCGTGCATTCTACAATATTTCTAACATGGAATATCTTATAAGTTTCTAACCAAAAGCGGTAACTAAACTACGTGTCACCGAGCTCTACCGAATCGTTGACCAAACGATTTGACGGTAATTTGTTAACTTAAAGAAAATGACTAGGTTATATTCGTTAAGTTTCATTTATTGTCGATAAGATTACTAAGTCTTGGAATACTTAGTTCTCAAAAGATGTTAAAATAAATATATATTTATATAAAAATATATAAATATATTGTTATAATCGCATTAGACGTCTCGAGAAATCGTACGTTTGTGTAAAGAATATAAATATGAAAGTAATATATAACAAACTCGTGTTGCGTATCGCGTCTTATTTGATAAATATCGAAATATGTGTATATGTCGTTTAGGCGTTTGAAATAAATGTAAAAAGTTATATTTATTTTATAAAATTATCATCGAGTTGTTGGATGTTTGAAATAAATAGATAAGCTATATCTATTTTTATAAAAGAATACGAGTCGTTTGATATTTAAAATAAATATACAAACTATATTTATTTTATAAAAGAGTTGGTGTTGTTTGATATTTAAAATAATATAAAAGAATCGTCGTTTTTGTATCTTGTAAAAGTGTTGTCGAAAGTATTGTTACACTTGTATTTGTTTTAAAAAAAATTACTTGAATAGGATAGTTCGTTTTATAATGAAACACGCTTTATTTTATGGATTTTCTAGAAAAACGGGCAGAGTTTCCTCTGTTTTTGGACAGCCCCGACAACTAAAGTGTCGTTATTTTGTAAAAATTAAATCAAGATTAAAACATTTCAACAATATAAGCAATAACTATGTAAAGATTTTTATCAAAAGTATCAAAATGGAAGCTATAATCAAATTGGTTCGAGCTCGTTTGTCACGTAAGACGTTAAAACTACATAAAACGTAATTAAATAAATCGCGTCACTAATTCTTTACCAATCCTCGTGTCGATTTGCAGAAAGGTTTGACTGAGTTGACCGAGTCAACTGAGTTGACTCGGGTTGACTAGGCTTGACCGAGTTGATTAATGAGTTAACCGGGTCGAGCTGACTTGCACCGAGTCGACCCGTTTCGCGAACCCGAACCTCCGCTGACCCGAACCGAGCCATTGACTGAGTTGACTAACTTTGACCGCTGACCCAAGCTGTTGACCCGAACTTGTAACGAACCGAGAACCGAAATGAAACTGAACTTGAACTGAATCGAAATGAACCAGAATCACCTGGGTCAATATAACCACCACCACTACCAAGAGTCTCCGACACCAATACAACGGCACGCCGTCAGCATCATCATCACCTGCCATTTACCCTCGTCTCCTTAAAAGAAAGAAATCCAACAGAACAGAAGGGTGTGGGAGGTGTTTACCGGAAAAAGGGACTTGTCGGAGAACCAAAATGTCACCGCCATCGTTAAACATCATCGTCATCATCGACAAATCCCGTTCACCACCATCATCTCTGCTGATGTCTTTTGTCGTGCACCACAACCCCCCCTCTCTCTCTCCTGCGGCTGCCGCCGCGTGCTGCTTCTGCTGCGTCAACCACGTCAGACGCCGCCACCACTATTTGGTGGCCGGCTGGTCACCTTCGAGCGAGGGAGAAAGGGATCGAGTGGGTGAGGGTGCGGCTGTCTTCGGCCGGTTAACCGGCGCCGGTGATGGTGATGGTCCGTCGGCGGCTCCCGTGGCCGGCAAAGAGATCATGAGGGAGAGAGAGCAATGGGGTTTCAGGGGATGAAGTTGTGTTATGCTTTTTATTTGTGTCTACTGGTAGTAAGTAGTAATCGAGAGGTAGAGGGGACAAGGGTTTTGTGTGTGTGTATTTAATTTAGTTGCAGACAAATGAGGGTGTTTTATAGAGGATGTTTGAGATCTTGTAAGATCTTGTTGAGATCTTATGTTTCAAATCTTTGAGACAAAATCTTTGTATAGATTTTATAGAGATTATGTAGAGATTTGGTAAGATTTAATATAGATTTTATACAGATTTAGTATAGATTTTGTATAGATCTAATATATTATGTGCAGGTTTAGGCTTGTGGGGAATCAGACGTTGATGACCCTACGGCCACCGCCACAGATAATGAGATTGTACCTGCGCCGGAGATATTTGCGTCAGACACTGAGATTGATCCTAATATGATGACCGAGGACGAGGACGACTTCCAACCATCCGCGCTGCCAGACTTTGGTGATGATTTACCCATGCTGATGGTTTCCCTGACAAGAATCCTTCTGTCATTCTTGTTTCGGTCCATGACCACATTATCATCTGGACACCCCGATGGCGAGCACATCATGGCTCATATCCTCGACGCCGTACCTCTCGTGGTCATTCCTCCTGAGGATATGCCTTTTGACGATGTGTTTGATGATGTCGTTGATTTATTTGTTGATGATCCTCCTTTTGACGCCCAGGGTGATGGAAAGATAACTGAGGATGTCATTGCTATGCTACCTCCTGAGATTCCCGCCATTGAAATATCCTCTGCTTCCATTTTGCACTCGATTTCAGACTCCTTTGAGTCTGTGACATCTGCAACCTTACAGACGGCTGGACTGCAACTTTCTACTACTAACTCAGACGACGACACCGCTATGACTACTGCACTATCACCTGCTCGAGCTCCCACACCTTCACACGACCCAGAGCCTGCTCCTGAGCCAGCTCCTGTTCCTCTTAGGTCAGCTTGATGTTGCACCTGTTGATCCTAAGCCCTTGCTTAATCATGACCCTATTTCTTTCGGTTTACCAGACATTGCACCCCTTATACCAGACCCAGTACCTGTACCTGATGGTCTTCTCTTCTGCTGAGACATTTGTTCCTCACCCGCACCCGCTGATGTTGCTCCTTTCCTCCTGTGGAGGCCGACGTCCATCGCACCGGTTTGCCTATTGCTTTCTTTCAAGACATACCTGCACCCCATCCAGGGGAAGGTACCTTTGGCCAGCACCTGCGTGACGGTCTTTTTGTGTCAGCACCGCTGGATGAGCCATTCCGATGGTTCCTATCATGCCCTATGCTGATTTCAGACCCCTACCATCCCTCACATTATGGAAGCTACACACGGGATGAGTTGCTCCTGTTACTTCAGCTACAGTTTGAGGTTTTGAGTTATAGAGTTTTGGAGCTTGAGCTGACATTACAATGCCAGTATACTTTGATCCTCCACATTCATCACTGTCTCCTTTTGCACTCTCACCTGCTGCTATTACACCTTCTTAGGTTTTGATGCTCGTTTCGTTACTATCAGGCAGCATATCAGATACTTACTGCGTCGTATATTCAAGCTCGAGGAGAAAGTCGCACATGTTAACAGTTTGCTTTTCTTCACTCCTCCACCTCAGACATCAGTATAGTTGGCTTTTGGTTTTAAGCGGATTGCATTACTTTTGGGAAAAGACACTACTAATAAGCTGAGATTGTAGAGACTTTTGAAGACCACTTTTGACCACTCAATTTTGATACACTGACAGACTTATTGGACAAGGGTAGGGTGACCCTGTGTCCCTTTTGATGTAATACACTTTGTAGACACTGTGACTATGGTCGGTAATCTATGAAAGCTCAATCGTCATATTCTTATTAAACATGTAAATCAACAACGTGAATGCCTGTTATGTTCTTATTAAACATAATCCTATCTACAAGTTGTGCTATAGTTGTGACGATATGTGATTGATTGTTATAACGACTGCGTATACACATATATGTAATACACCTCCTGGGTCTCATTCGTTAAGTAGATGCTTTTGTGCTTATGACTTTAATGAGACCTGACCTATCCGATCTTCCTCTTAGAAGATGTCGATTCAAGGGAACACCGATACCAACAACCCTCTGCCGACGACAAAGGCGGAATTACAAGAGCGCATCTTACAGGCCATCGCACAGCACGAGGCCCTTCGCTCTGAGCGCAGCGGAGGTACCTCAGGAAATAACCCACCTAGCAGTAATGCTTAGTCACTTAAGACACATTACAAAACGTTTGGACATTTCCAAGTGTGCTTTGCTAATGAATCTCGTGAATGATGTTGCTTATATCGCAGACTGCACCTACAAGCAGTTCTTGGGCTGCAAGCCCCTGGATTTCGACGGCACTAGGGGTGCCTTAGCCTTCGTGCGCTGGGTTGAGAAGACGGATTCTATTTTGCGGTTGAGCAACTGTGCCCCAGAGCATCAGGTCATGTACATTTCCGGACTGCTGCAAGATGGGGCTCTGTCATGGTGGAACCTTCAGGTTCAGACTTTGGGCGAAACTGCTGCGTATGCTTTGACATGGGACGAACTGAAAGAACTAATGCATAAGAAGTACTGTTCGAGAGCAGAAATCCAGAAGTTGGAAACTGAGTTCTGGAACTTGAAGATGGAAGGTCCAAAGATAGCTGATTACGTGCAGAAATTCCATGTTCTGTCGCGTGTTGTCCCCTACATGGTAGAACCAGAATTTAAAAAGATCGAGCGTTTCATCGGGGGATTGGCACCTCAGATTCTAAGCCGGGTGACAACATCTAAACCTCCAACAATTAACGCAGCTATTGACTTGAGTGTGGCGCTCACTGAAGAAGCGATTAGACTAGGAAGATTTTCAACCTCTGAGGAGAAAAAGGAGACTCGTGTGGAGTCATCTGGAGATAACAAGAGAATGTTCGGAAACTTCAAGCAGGGTACTCAGACAAATAACAACAACAAGGCCAAAAAAGTAAAAGAGTACATGGGTAAACTACCTAAATACGACAAGTGACGACGTCATCATACCGGGCGATGTAAAAATGGAAAGTGTGACAACTGTGGCAAAGTGGGGCACTGCAAGGAGACATGTTGGCATGAGACGAAACGTGGAAAGAAAGGTCAAGGGTGTTATAACTGCGGTGACATGGGGCACTTTAGGAAAGTGTCACACCCCCAAAACCCACACGCAAAGTATCACCGCAGGAGGCGAGACATGACCAGGATCAAGCCACCAATCATATTGAACAATGTAATTAAATAAACCTAACCAACCACAATATAATTGGTGTCCAAAAGAAATCAAACAAGTTTAAGTAATCAGCGGAAGCATAGTAAAGTTTAAATAACCAAACATAGTTTAAAGTTCATAAAGTTTAACATGGCACACAACGGTCCATGCCCCACAACTACTCCTCCTGCTCGTGCAAGCTCCAGCTAAATCCCGAACGACCTGCAAGGTATGCAACAACGAGTCAACAACAAAGTTGAGCGAGTTCACAGTTGGTGTTCGTTTTAAAGTTGTTTCAAAACCACGAGTTCATTTGCAAACCATGAGTTAACCAGTTTTCCTTATTCCCAAACCATATCCATAACCAAGTGGGGGCTTCCCCATGTGAACCACTAGACCCGTTTACCATATCGACCACTGACTATAGTAAGTTGGTGCCCTGACATCAATGTCTATCATCATTGACTAGTGCCCAGATCCATTAGTTCACGCCCATCCTCTGCGGCACGGTGTGAGGCTTGTCAAACCTAAATAACGCTATCTAACTAATGACCCGCTCTCCATTGGCCCGACGATTAAGTCGATATAAAAGTGAGGGACTTCATGATAGAGTTTTTGGTCTAGTATCCGTGTTGTCACCCTTCAATAAAAAGGATGTGTACGTAACCCCCAAACCAGGAGATTAAGCAGTTTCCAATTATACCATTATCACGTGTTGTCACCCTTCAACGAAGAGGGTGTGTACGTGTTCCAAACCAGGAGATCACGCAGTTTCAGTTTCAATCCTTTACCCATTCCCAACCCCTGGGAATCCCATGACTTGTGGAAAGTGTGAACTCACCTTGGTTTGCTCGGCAGATACACGAAAATGTCACTTGAACTATACGTGGTCAACCACGTCCAAGCATGGTTACCATACAAGTCAGGTCTAGGTTCAAGTAGTGCACGTATGTTTACACAGAACTAACAAGTCAAGAACACGTAATGATCATGGCATCCACATTGAACATGTTAAGCAAATCAGTTAAACAAACCCAAAGTTCAACTTGTGCGATCCAAATGGTTTGGGCCAAACCATTTGTGCGATTCACTAATGAAGCCCAACTAAACACCCCGGCCCAACATGTTGTGCGTTCAGCACAACCTTATGCGATCCACAACATGTTGTGTGGTCCAACATAAACCTGGCCCACACAATTAAGAAGCCCAACAGCATACACGGCCCAAACAATTCCCAGTTTAATGATCTTGTGCGACCCTAATGGACTTGTGCGACTCGAAGGTTCTTGTGCGATTCAAACAACTTGTGCGATTAAGTTGGGCCACACGGCCCAATGACATAACAACTCAAACAACTGTGTGTGGCCCAAGGCTTGTCCGATCGGCACTGTCTTGTGTGATCCACAAGTCTTGTGCGATCATGCAACCCTAGGTTGTACAATGTGCTTTATTTACTTGTACCCTTGTTGTGCGATTGTATTGTGTGACCGGTCTCATGCGGTCAGATCAGATCCTATGTGATCTGATCTTGTGCGGTCAGATCAGATCCTATGTGATCTGATCTTGTGCGACCGAGAGGGACCTTGTGCGATTCGTTTTATTATCCGAAAATTATGCTAATCGCTTATATTGTTTCCATTATTCGATTCAGTCAACAATCAATCAGTTACATCTTTGATTTTTACCAATCAATTCCAACAGTTTCCATTTAGCATTCAATCGATCAAATCAAGCATATTCCAACTGATTCTCATGAACCCTAATTAATCTTAATCATCATACCAATCATACACTAATTACATTAACAGATTCAAGGTCTTGATTACTAACATGCACCCTAACATAACAATCATCCGAATACACTTTCGTGATAGCCGATTTACATGCATTCGGTTCTAGATCATTAGCTACATCATACGATTTGCCAAACCCTATATCGATCAATTACAACATACATGTGAGCCGACTATCGTTTAATCTTATGAACATATCATCAACAACTATGTTAACAAGAACCCTAGATCATCATGCAAGATTATACAACATGCATCGGTTCCAGATTATCATAACATGGAGCATCATGCAAAACATAATCAACATACAACAATCAACTAGGGTACCATTAGACGTAGATATTATACTAACCGATTGGAAGGATGGTTTCGAACAAGGAGGTCTTCGGAAGAGGGGATTGCCGCCGGTTCTTCGAAGTGGAGAGGGAAAGAATAGGGTTTGGTGTGTGTTATGTGTGATTTGCAAACAATGAGGAAACAAAACCCTCAACAAGGTTTTGTGTTGGTTTATATAGGGGAGTGGCCGAACCCATCATGGGCTACCCATTGGTTTCGAATTCAAGATGAGCAAGATTGGGCCGAGAGAATGTGTATGACAAAGAACGAGTTGTGCGGCCCAAATGCCTTGTGTGATTTCATTATATACACATACATTACAGATTATAATATAAACATAATATTTCATTTAAAACCATGTATCAAATAATCACATACTGTCCAAACAAGTTACATCAAAGCATCACGTTCTAAATTACGAGTTGTCACATGGTTTTCCTGGTTTTCCTGGGGTGTCACATCCTTCCCCCGTTGGTTTGGAATTCCGTCCCGAAATTCCGCAGTAGCTTCAACCTCAGTAGTGGTTTAACTACTGTCGAACAACTGGGGATACTTGTGTTTCATCTGATCTTCTCGTTCCCAGGTAAACTCTGGGCCACGACGGGAGTTCCAACAAACTCAAACAAGAGGAATTCTGGTGCGCTTGAGAACCTTAACGTCTCGGTCAGTAATCTCTACTGGTTCCTCGATAAATCGCAGCTGATCGTCGATAGTGAGCTCCTTGAGAGGAACTATGAGGGTCTCATCTGACAGACACTTCTTCATATTTGACACGTGGAAAACGTTGTGAACTCCGTTGAGTTCTTCAGGTAGGTCCAGTTTGTAGGCCACTTTGCCTATTTTCTCTATGATTTCGAAAGGTCCGACGTATCGCGGGTTGAGTTTGCCTCATTTTCCAAAACGAACAACACCTTTCCAAGGTGAGACTTTGAGTAGCACTGGATCCCCAACCTAGAACTCGAGTGGTTTCCTGCGCTTATCAGCATAGCTTTTCTGACGATCACGAGCCGCCGCCATTCGTTGCCGTATCTGAGCAATCTTCTCGGTTTTATCTACTACAAGTTCCGGGCCAGTGATTTGGCTTTCGCCAACCTCTGCCCAACAGAGAGGTGATCGACATTTACGTCCGTACAATGCCTCAAACGGAGCAGCCTGGATGCTGGTGTGGTAACTGTTGTTATACAAAAATTCCACTAAAGGAAGGTGTCTTTCCCAGTCGTTACCAAAGTCGATGACACGTGCTCGAAGCATGTCTTCAAGAGTTTGGATGGTGCGTTCCGACTGCCCATCCGTCTGTAGGTGATATGCTATACTCATGTCTAATCGAGAGCCAAAAGACTTGTGCATCGCCTGCCACAATTCAGAGGTGAAACGCGCGTCACGATCAGATATGATGGAGGTTGGCACCCCGTGCCTAGCAACCACTTCTTTCTAGTAAACATCCCCAAGTGTAGAAAACTTATCTGTTTCCTTAATAGCCAGAAAATGTGCAGATTTTGTCAATCGATCCACTGTCACCCAAGACCTTGAATCGATGCATCACAATAAACCACGAAATCGTCTGTGTCCTCTGGCAATGAGAGAATAGGTGCGCTGCAAAGTCTTTCCTTTAAGTGCTGAAATGCAGACTCCTGGGCATCACCTCAACGATAGGTGACACCCTTCTAAGTCAGTGAAGTGAGGAGTTGCGCAATCTTGGAGAAATCCTTAATGAACCTTCTGTAGTAACCTGCCAAGCCCAAGAATCGGCGGATTTCAGTTGGTGTACGGGGTGCAGGCCAGTTTTTTATCGAGTCAACCTTGGATGGATCCACATGAATCCCATCCTCGTTTACCACATGGCCTAAGAAGTGGACTTCACGAAGCCAAAAGTCACATTTAGAAAGCTTAGCGTACAGCTGCTCTGCTTGAAAAAGTTCCAGGATAAGTCGTAGATGATGCTCGTGTTCCTTCTGACTCTTAGAATAGATCAGGATGTCATCGATGAAGACAATTACAAACTTATCCAGGTAAGGTTTGCACACTCGGTTCATAAGATCCATGAAGACCACAGGTGCGTTTGTCAGCCCGAAAGGCATAACCAGAAACTCGTAGTGCCCGTAACGAGTCCTGAATGCTGTTTTGGAGTCGTCCTCATCTCGGACTCTCAGCTGGTGATATCCCGACCTCAGGTCGATCTTTGAGTAGTAGCCCGACCCTTGCAGCTGGTCAAATAGATCATCAATATGCGGAAGAGGATAACGATTCTTCACAGTCACCTTGTTGAGCTCACGATAGTCGATACACATACGGAAGGTACCATCCTTCTTCTTCACAAACAATACTGGAGCTCCCCAGGGCGAAGAGCTAGGACGAATGAAACCCTTGTCCAAGAGTTCTTGTAGTTGTGCAGACAGTTCCTCTAGTTCTGATGGGGCTAATCGATAAGGTGCACGAGCTATGGGCGCTGCTCCAGGAGTTAGCTCGATTTGAAACTCGACTTGTCGATGAGGCGGAAGACCAGGTAATTCCTCAGGGAATACCTCTGGGAAGTCGCGTACAATAGGAATGTCTTCCATCTTCTTTTCTTTCATTGAGGTGTCAGTAACGAGAGCTAATATGGCAGTGTGGCCCTTACGCAAACACTTCTGGGCCTTAAGGAAAGATATGATGCCTACCACAGCACCACTTTTGTCACCACGAATTACGAGAGGTTCTTCACCATAACAAGGGATGCGAACAATTTTCTCCTTGAAAATGATCTCCGCTTGGTGTTGAGACAACCAATCCATCCCAATAACAACGTCGAAACTACCCAGAACGATAGGAATGAGGTCGATAGAGAAGGTCTGATTAGCAAGGACAAGATTACAACACTTAACTATATGTGTGGCTTCAGGATTTTTACAATTCGCTAGTTCTACAATGTGCTTGGTGTTCATAAGTGTTGGGGTATACTTAAGCATTTGACTAACTTTTAAGGACACATAACTAGTATCGGCACCCGAATCAAATAAAACTGAAACAAAGAAGTCATCCAGTAGAAACTTACCCATCACAACGTTGGGATCGTTCCTTGCATCTCCCTGACCAATCACGAACGCACGACCCCTGGCACCAATGCCACCATTGTTACCCTCGTTGCTTCCATTCCCCTAGTTGTTGCTGTTGTTGTTCTGATTCTGGTTCAGCTGGGGACAGTCTCTCTTGAAGTGGCCTTCAGCACCACACTGAAAACATCCTTTATTGTTACCCTGCTGTTGATGTTGCTGCTGACTCTGATTCTGTGGGGTCTGCTGCTGTTGCTATCGTCGCTGATTCGCAGGATAGAGACTCCTGCAATCCTTGGCCGCATGGCCAGGTTTTTTACACCTCTGACAGTTGCCCTTTGTGCACGGCCCGCTGTGGTGATAGCCACAACGATTGCACTTGGGGTAATTTGTGACAACTCGAAATTTAGAACCTTTCTTGTATCCCGATGTAACATGAACGTGTGACTGGTTATCTTGTGTGATTAATGATAAGTCAACCTTTGTGCGATTATGTGTTATGTTTATATGCATGCTAGTATGTAGAATATGTGTATATGTTTAAGTGGGCCGAGAACCCGACTCGAGACCATGTGGTCTCGAGTCAACGATGCAACATGTGGGCTGGTTGGGCCACACACCCCTTAGTCTACCCGAAAAGCCCATTAGGGTGCATCAACTTAGAACAAGTATATAAGCTTGTTATTAGCCAACATTGTCATTCTTTGGGCAATCTACATACACTCTCCTACACACACACTCCTATTTTTCCTCTCACTAGAACCCTAGAAACACAAACCTCCTTCCTCATTCTCGGATTCAAAACCGGCAACAAGAGTCTTCGGTTCAAGCCTAGGATCTTCTTTGAGAACTCATTCATCGATTTCCTCATACCCTCACACCTTGGGAACCTAACCGGTTAGTGATTCATGCTATGTATTGTATTTTGAGTTGATAATGATGTATGATTTTCGGTTGATGATGATGATTTGATAACATGTTTGCTTGTTAAGGTTCATACATGATAAATATATATCCTCCTTGAATAACCGATGTTAAGATTGTTGTTGTTCATCTATGATGTATATGCTTGATTTCTAGACAAAGTCATGATTAGAGTGGTTGCTAATGTTCATGCTAACTTAACATATGAATAAGTAGAAAAATGTTGAATATGGTGCTATTATGTTCTCGGTTGAATATGTGAATGATAAGGATCATTGGTGCATTAAACTAAGTAGATTATGTTGACATAAATCGGTTTAATGAGCTTGTTTGTTCAAAGGATGAAAACCCTAAAGATGAACTAGATGAATATTTGAAGAACTTGTTGAATATCATATGAACATGTCTTGAATATTTGAAATCTGATATGTTTGATCCAATTTGGTAAATTGTTAGACAAATAAACATGTTTAAGTGGATAGTACAAACCATTGCATGAAATCAGAATGTTATTGGATAGTACACTGTACCGAATCAGCCCATGTCCAGTCGAAACCTTCGGTTGCGACTCGAAACCTTCGGTTGCGACTCGAAACCGCTGCATGATGAGTCGAAATCCCCCGGTTGCGACATCAGTTACGAGTCGTAAACACCTGGTTGTGACTCGAAACCACACTCGATCAAGCACAAATCTTATGACTCGAAATCTCGGTTGCGAGTCCAGTTGCGACTCGTAACCAAAACAGCATGAACCGAAACCGTGTTTGCGAGTCCGGTTGCGACTCGAGACCGGAACCTGCATCAGTTGCGACTCGAAACCAAGTGCATGTGCACACTGTTTGGGCTTGCACCCCATTACGGGCTTAATTGTTGGGCCGGACTCTTGGGCCTGATGCACAGATCTTATACGTTGATGATTGAATGTGAATATTGTCGAACTGCCATGATTAAACGTGTATGCCATGAACGATGCTTGAATGCATTATGCTAGGAACATACGTGTACTGATTGAATACGAACCTGATTGGTATGATACAACTATGATAGGACGTGAGTAGCCACGATATTGCTTGATTGACTTTTCTGTGTATCTACCGAGCAAACCAAGGTGCGTTCACACCCTCTACAAAGCATGGGATTCCCAGGGGTCGGGAATTGGGGTTAAGGAACATGGGTTCCTCGTCCTCCTTGGGTAGGACAGCAAAGGTTCAGGAATGTAATTCCTCGTCCTCACGGACAGATAACTCGTACTAGACCAAAACTCTATCACGAAGTCCCTCATTTTTATATCGACTTAATCGCCGGGCCAATGGCGAGCGGGTCATTAGTTAGATAGCGCTATTTAGGTCTGACAAACCTCACACCGTGCCGCAGAGGACGGGCGTGAACTAATGGATCTGGGGCACGTCAATGATGATAGACATTGACAGTTTCAGGGCACTTAAACATGACTACAGTCAGCAGTCGATATGGTAACGAGTCTAGTGTATACATGGGGTAGCCCCCACGGCCGAAATGCCAGATAACTAACACGGGGTAGCCCCCACGGCTGGATAGCCAGAGTAACCGGGAATAAACAAGTCACGTTTTTAACTATGGGGTAACCCCCATGGCAGGATGCCAGATAAAGGAAACTGTTTTCGAAACAACTTAAAACGAACACCCAACCGTGAACTCACTCAACTTGTTGTTGACTCGTTACTACATGCTTTGCAGGTCAATAGGTACTTAGCTGGAGCTTGCATGGAGGAGAGTCGTTGTGGGATATGGACGGCTGCGTGCCATGTTAAACTTTGAACAATTAAACTTATGTTGTGATTAAGACTTATGCTTCCGCTTGCAACTTAACTATGTTTTGTTTGAACACCAATTGTATTGGTTGGATTTTTATAACTACTTATATGCTTGTTCAATATGATTGGTGGCTGGATCCTGGTCAGTCACGCCTCCAAGCGGTGGTACTCCGCAGGTGGATTTTGGGGGTGTGACAGATTGGTATCAGAGCCATTGGTTATAGAGAACTTGGTTTTAATAAAGGGAAAACGTTTTTGTTAAAACCAGACTATAACCTGTATAGTGCTCAACGGTCCACAACGATGCTTCACTCCACATGCAAGGCTCGACATTCTAGGTGATATGATCTGTGTAAATATTGCCTACTTGTTAGTTACATAGTACATTGCTTATGGTATGCTTGGTTAGTATAACTACTGTTGCTTGAACACGTGCGTGCTTACTCAATTTTATCGTCGTACTTTCGCGAACTCCTCTCACTCACGTTCTTCTTGGTATGAAGATCATGTCTGGACGCGTTAACCTGACACAAGCCCAGTTGACGGCTCTGATCAACGAACGAGTTGCCGCAGCACTTGCAGCTGCACACGCAGGAGGTATATCCTGCAGTCCGAACTCATTCTAGGATCTTTAGGGTCCTACTCTCGTGAACCAACCTTTGTGTTAAACTCTGTCTTTTCTTTCACCTACGATAGGTCAGCACGTTCAGCCACCCGTGTGCACTTTTAAGACTTTCATGGACTGCCGACCAACTACTTTTAGCGGCACCGAAGGAGCGGTAGGTCTCCTGCACTGGTTTGAGAAACTAGAATCTGTGTTCGAAATGTGTGAATGCCCTGAGGCACGCAGGGTGAAGTATGCTACTGGTACTCTCGAGGGTTTAGCCCTCACATGGTGGAACGCTTAGGTTCAGATGCTGGGGTTGGTTGCTGCCAACGCCACCCCATGGGAAACTTTTAAGGAAATGATCAAGGAGGAATACTGCAGTCGTGATGAGATCCACAAGCTGGAAGTGGAGTTCTTCAACCTCAAGATGACGGGGTCCGAAATTGAAGCTTATGTGAAAAGGTCGAATGAACTGGCAATTCTGTGCCCTACTATGGTGGATCCTCCCATCAAACGCATCGAACTCTTTCTTCAGGGCTTAGTGCCAGAAATCCAAAGTCATGTGACTTCAGCGAACCTCGCTACCTACCAGCAAACTGTACAGTTGGCTCACCGTCTCACGGATCAAGCGGTGGAGCAGAACAAGTTACCAAAACGCATAGGCGCCGCAACTACTTCTGGTACCTCTAGTGACAACAAACGGAAATGGGATGGAACTTCAAGTAAGGGTTCGACTTCTGTTCAGTCCCAGTCTCAGCAGAGAAAGACTGATGACTACAAGAGCCCTAGTCAGCAATCATCTGGTGGTCAAAGTCACGGTGGGTACAAAGGAAATCACCCCAAATGCAATCGCTGCAGCCTGCACCACAGCGGGCCATGCACCAGGGGCAACTGTCATCGGTGCAACAAGCCTGGTCACGCTGCAAAGGATTGCAGGAGCTTATACCCCGCCAATCAGAATCGTCAGCAAGCTCAACAGAACCAGCGCCAGCAACAGCAATAGGGTGATAACAAAGGGTGCTTTCAGTGTGGAGCTGAGGGCCACTTCAAGAGAGATTGTCCCCAACTGAACAGGAACCAGAACAACAACAACAACAACAACAATAACAACAATCAGGGGAATGGTAACAATGGGAACAACAACAACAATGGCGCCAGGGGGCGGATGTTTGTGATTGGCCAAGGTGAAGCAAGGAATGACCCCAATGTTGTGGCGGGTAAGTTCCTTCTCGACGACTTTTATGTTTCAGTTTTATTTGATTCGGGTGCCGATACTAGCTACGTGTCACTAGAAGTTAGTCGAATGCTTAAGCGTATTCCAACCCCTTTGAACAACAAGCACACCGTAGAGCTAGCAAATGGTAAGAGTTTAGAAGCCACACACGTAGTCAAGGGTTGTAAACTTATCCTCGCTGACCAGACCTTCTCTATCGACCTCATTCCTATCGTCTTGGGTAGTTTCGACGTTGTCATTGGGATGGATTGGTTATCCCAACACCGAGCAGAGATTCTTTGCAACGAGAAGGATGTCCGTATTCCAGGTCCCGATGGTGAACCTCTCATGATTCATGGCGACAAGAGGAGTGCTGTTGAGAACGTCATTTCCCTCCTTAAGGCCCAAAAGTGCTTGCGAAAGGGCCACACTGCTATTTTGGCTCTCGTTACTGACACCTCAGAAAAAGAGAAGAAAATAGAAGATTTTCCAGTTGTACGAGATTATCCAGAGGTATTTCCTGAGGAATTACCTGGTCTTCCGCCTCATCGCCAAGTTGAGTTTCAGATCGAACTAGCTCCTGGAGCTGCGCCTATAGCTCGTGCACCTTATCGATTGGCTCCATCAGAGTTGAAGGAACTCTCCACGCAACTACAAGAGCTCCTGGATAAGGGCTTTATTCGTCCAAGCTCATCGCCCTGGGGAGCTCCAGTATTATTTGTAAAGAAGAAAGACGGTACTTTCAGAATGTGCATCGACTACCGAGAACTCAACAAGGTGACGGTGAAGAATCGTTATCTTCTACCGCGCATCGACGACTTGTTCGACCAGTTGCAAGGGTCGAGCTACTATTCGAAGATTGATTTGAGATCGGGTTATCACCAGCTGAGAGTCCGGGAAGAGGACGTCTCCAAAACAGCTTTCAGAACTCGATACGGGCACTATGAGTTTTTGGTCATGCCTTTTGGGATGACAAACGCACCTGCGGTTTTCATGGACTTGATGAACCGAGTGTGCAAGCCTTACCTGGACAAGTTCGTTATAGTCTTCATCGACGACATCCTGATCTATTCCAAGAGTCGGGAGGAACACGAGCAGCATCTGCGACTTATTCTGGAACTCCTTCGAACAGAACAGCTTTATGCAAAGTTCTCGAAATGCGACTTCTGGCTTCGAGAAGTCCATTTCCTAGGCCACGTGGTAAACAAGGATGGGATTCACGTTGATCCATCCAAGATAGACTCGATTAAGAACTGGCCTGCACCTCGTACACCAAAGGAAATTCGCCAATTCTTGGGTTTGGCGGGATACTACCGGAGATTCATAAAGGATTTTTCTAAGATTGCACAGCCTCTCACCTCGCTAACGCAGAAGGGCGTTGTTTATCGCTGGGGGAACGCACAGGAGTTAGCATTTCAGCACTTAAAGGATAGACTTTGCAGCGCACCTATCCTTTCCTTGCCGGAAGGCACAGACGACTTTGTGGTTTACTGCGACGCATCAATTCAGGGTCTTGGTTGCGTGTTGATGCAACGAGATAAAGTTATAGCCTACGCCTCACGCCAACTCAAGGTTCATGAAAAGAACTACACTACGCACGATTTAGAGCTGGGAGCTGTTGTTTTTGCACTTAAGTTATGGCGGCATTACCTGTATGGTACCAAGTGCGCGATCTACACCGACCACAGGAGCCTCGAGCATATCTTCAAGCAGAAAGAACTGAATATGCGGCAACGACGATGGGTCGAACTACTGAATGACTACGAGTGCTCAATCAGGTATCACCCGGGCAAGGCCAATGTGGTGGCTGACGCCCTCAGTCGGAAGGACACTGCACCTAAGCGCGTGCGAGCTTTACAACTCACGATCCACTCTAGTCTCCCTTCCCAGATACGAGCAGCTCAGATAGAAGCACTGAAACCAGAAAACGTCAGGGCTGAAGCCCTACGTGGATCAAGGCAGCGATTAGAACAGAAGGAAGATGGTGCTTACTACGTAACGGGACGCGTTTGGGTCCCACTCTACGGCAACCTACGAGAGCTTGTGATGGATGAAGCACACAAGTCTCGCTACTCGGTACATACTGGATCGGATAAAATGTACCACGACATCAAAACTACGTATTGGTGGCCTAGCATGAAGGCCCACATAGCAACCTACGTCAGCAAGTGTTTGACTTGTGCGAGGGTCAAGTCGGAATACCAGAAACCATCAGGCCTACTCCAACAACCAGAGATACCTCAATGGAAATGGGAGCAAATTTCCATGGATTTTGTCACTGGCCTGCCTAGATCCCAGCGCGGGAACGATACTATTTGGGTGATCGTGGATCGACTCACAAAGTCTGCACACTTCCTAGCTATCAAGGAAACGGATAAGTTCTCCACTCTTGCAGAAATATACATCAAAGAAATCGTTTCGAGGCACGGGGTGCCCACCTCCATTATCTCGGATCGAGATGCACGTTTTACTTCAGAGCTGTGGCAAGCAATGCACAAATCCTTTGGCTCACGACTAGACATGAGCACAGCGTATCACCCTCAGACGGACAGGCAGTCCGAACGCACTATTCAAACCTTAGAAGACATGCTTCGTGCATGTGTAATCGACTTTGGCAACCGCTGGGAAAAGCATCTGCCACTTGTGGAATTCTCGTACAATAACAGCTACCACACCAGCATTAAAGCGGCTCCATTTGAGGCATTGTACGGACGTAAATGCCGGTCACCTCTTTGCTGGGCAGAGGTGGGAGATAGTCAGATCACTGGTCCAGAATATGTGGTAGATACAACCGAGCAAATCGCTCAGATACGAAAACGCATGACGGCCGCTCGCGAACGTCAGAAAGTTTACGCCGACATGGGCAGGAAACCACTTGAGCTCCAGGTTGGGGAGCGGGTACTACTCAAAGTTTCACCCTGGAAGGGTGTGGTTCGTTTTGGTAAACGCGGTAAACTTAACCCACGATACGTTGGACCTTTCGAGGTCATTGAGAAAATAGGCAGGGTGGCCTACAGATTGAACTTACCGGCGGAACTCGGTGCAGTTCACAACGTTTTTCACGTGTCAAATCTGAAGAAGTGTCCGTCAGATGAGACCCACGTAGTTCCTCTGAAGGAACTCACTATCGACGAACAGTTACGATTCGTCGAGGAACCAGTCGAAATCACGGACCGGGATGTTAAGGTCCTCAAGAGCACTAGAATACCTCTCGTTCGAGTTCGTTGGAACTCACGTCGCGGCCCAGAGTTCACCTGGGAGCGCGAAGATCAGATGAAACAAAAGTATCCCCAACTGTTCGCAAACAGTACACCCACTACTGAGGCTGAAGCTACGGAATTTCGGGACGAAATTCCAGATCAACGGGGGGTGGATGTGACACCCCAGGAAAACCAGGAAAACCATACAACTTAACTAGCTTCCTCAGTGAGTGCTTATCAAATTTCGGGACGAAATTTCTTTCAACTTGGGGATGATGTGACAACTCGAAATTTAGAACCTTTCTTGTATCCCGATGTAACATGAACGTGTGACTGGTTATCTTGTGTGATTAATGATAAGTGAACCTTTGTGCGATTATGTGTTATGTTTATATGCATGCTAGTATGTAGAATATGTGTATATGTTTAAGTGGGCCGAGAACCCGACTCGAGACCATGTGGTCTCGAGTGAACGATGCAACATGTGGGCCGGTTGGGCCACACACCCCTTAGTCTACCCGAAAAGCCCATTAGGGTGCATCAACTTAGAACAAGTATATAAGCTTGTTATTAGCCAACATTGTCATTCTTTGGGCAATCTACATACACTCTCCTACACACACACTCCTATTTTTCCTCTCACTAGAACCCTAGAAACACAAACCTCCTTCCTCATTCTCGGATTCAAAACCGGCAACAAGAGTCTTCGGTTCAAGCCTAGGATCTTCTTTGAGAACTCATTCATCGATTTCCTCATACCCTCACACCTTGGGAACCTAACCGGTTAGTGATTCATGCTATGTATTGTATTTTGAGTTGATAATGATGTATGATTTTCGGTTGATGATGATGATTTGATAACATGTTTGCTTGTTAAGGTTCATACATGATAAATATATATCCTCCTTGAATAACCAATGTTAAGATTGTTGTTGTTCATCTATGATGTATATGCTTGATTTCTAGACAAAGTCATGATTAGAGTGGTTGCTAATGTTCATGCTAACTTAACATATGAATAAGTAGAAAAATGTTGAATATGGTGCTATTATGTTCTCGGTTGAATATGTGAATGATAAGGATCATTGGTGCATTAAACTAAGTAGATTATGTTGACATAAATCGGTTTAATGAGCTTGTTTGTTCAAAGGATGAAAACCCTAAAGATGAACTAGATGAATATTTGAAGAACTTGTTGAATATCATATGAACATGTCTTGAATATTTGAAATCTGATATGTTTGATCCAATTTGGTAAATTGTTAGACAAATAAACATGTTTAAGTGGATAGTACAAACCATTGCATGAAATCAGAATGTTATTGGATAGTACACTGTACCGAATCAGCCCATGTCCAGTCGAAACCTTCGGTTGCGACTCGAAACCGCTGCATGATGAGTCGAAATCCCCCGGTTGCGACATCAGTTACGAGTCGTAAACACCTGGTTGCGACTCGAAACCACACTCGATCAAGCACAAATCTTATGACTCGAAATCTCGGTTGCGAGTCCAGTTGCGACTCGTAACCAAAACAGCATGAACCGAAACCGTGTTTGCGAGTCCGGTTGCGACTCGAGACCGGAACCTGCATCAGTTGCGACTCGAAACCAAGTGCATGTGCACACTGTTTGGGCTTGCACCCCATTACGGGCTTAATTGTTGGGCCGGACTCTTGGGCCTGATGCACAGATCTTATACGTTGATGATTGAATGTGAATATTGTCGAACTGCCATGATTAAACGTGTATGCCATGAACGATGCTTGAATGCATTATGCTAGGAACATACGTGTACTGATTGAATATGAACCTGATTGGTATGATACAACTATGATAGGACGTGAGTAGCCACGATATTGCTTGATTGACTTTTCTGTGTATCTACCGAGCAAACCAAGGTGCGTTCACACCCTCTACAAAGCATGGGATTCCCAGGGGTCGGGAATTGGGGTTAAGGAACATGGGTTCCTCGTCCTCCTTGGGTAGGACAGCAAAGGTTCAGGAATGTAATTCCTCGTCCTCACGGACAGATAACTCGTACTAGACCAAAACTCTATCACGAAGTCCCTCATTTTTATATCGACTTAATCGCCGGGCCAATGGCGAGCGGGTCATTAGTTAGATAGCGCTATTTAGGTCTGACAAACCTCACACCGTGCCGCAGAGGACGGGCGTGAACTAATGGATCTGGGGCACGTCAATGATGATAGACATTGACAGTTTCAGGGCACTTAAACATGACTACAGTCAGCAGTCGATATGGTAACGAGTCTAGTGTATACATGGGGTAGCCCCCACGGCCGAAATGCCAGATAACTAACACGGGGTAGCCCCCACGGCTGGATAGCCAGAGTAACCGGGAATAAACAAGTCACGTTTTTAACTATGGGGTAACCCCCATGGCAGGATGCCAGATAAAGGAAACTGTTTTCGAAACAACTTAAAACGAACACCCAACCGTGAACTCACTCAACTTGTTGTTGACTCGTTACTACATGCTTTGCAGGTCAATAGGTACTTAGCTGGAGCTTGCATGGAGGAGAGTCGTTGTGGGATATGGACGGCTGCGTGCCATGTTAAACTTTGAACAATTAAACTTATGTTGTGATTAAGACTTATGCTTCCGCTTGCAACTTAACTATGTTTTGTTTGAACACCAATTGTATTGGTTGGATTTTTATAACTACTTATATGCTTGTTCAATATGATTGGTGGCTGGATCCTGGTCAGTCACGCCTCCAAGCGGTGGTACTCCGCAGGTGGATTTTGGGGGTGTGACATGATTTCCCTTGTACCCACTTTGACCTTGATTCTGACTGCTTGAGGATTACTGACCAGGAGTCTTGAAGTCGTCAGTCTTTCTCTGCTGAGACTGAGACTGAATAGAAGTAGAACCTTTGCTCGAGTTTCCATCCCATTTTCGCTTGTTGTCACTAGGAGCATCCGAAGTAGCTGTAGCACTAATACGTTTGGGCAGCCTGTTTTGCTCCACCGCCTGGTCAGTGAGACGATGAGCTAGTCGTATAACTTGTTGAATGGTACCAAGGTTAGCTGAAGTCACGTGGCTCTGAATTTCTGGCACTAAACCCTTGAGATACAGCTCGATACGTATGATGGGAGGGTCCACCATAGTAGGACACAAGATAGCCAGCTCGTTTGATCTCTTCGTGTATGCTTCGATTTCAAACCCCGACATCTTCAAATTGAAAAACTCCACCTCTAGCTTGTGGATGTCATCACGATTGCAGTACTCCTTTTTAATCAGCTCCTTGAAGTCGTTCCATGGGGTGGCATTAGCAGCTGCCAACCCTAGCATTTGAACTTGCGCTTTCCACCAAGTCAGTGCGATGCCTTCAAGTGTTCCAGTAGCAAATTTCACCCTCCGAGCTTCAGGGCATTCACACATTTCGAAGACCGATTCGAGCTTCTCGAACCAGTGAAGGAGGCCTATTGCTCCTTCTGTGCCGTTGAAGGTACTGGGTCGGCAATCCATGAATGTTTTGAACGTGCATACCGGAGGCTGAGCATGTTGACCTGTCATGCGAGAAAGAAAGGACAAGATTAAGCACAAGAGTTGGTTCGCGAGTGTAGGATCCAAACATCCTAGGACAGGTCGAAATGGCAGGTTATACCTCCTGCACGGACAGCTACGAGTGCCTCAGCAACTCGTTCATTGATAAGAGCCGTTAGCTGGGCTTGAGTCAAGTTCAAACGTCCACTCATGGTCTTCACATCAAAGAAAGCATAAGTGAGAAAGGTGTCGCGAAAGTGCGCAAGTGTGGAGTGACAGAAGAGAGTAAGCACTCATGGTTCAAACAACAGTTGATATGCTAGCTAAGCATACTATAAACAATGCACTATGTGAACTAATGAGCAGGCAATATAAACATAAACCATATCGCCTATAGTGTTGAGTCTTGCACGTGGAGCGAAGCGTCGTAGTGGATCGATGAGCACTGTTCAGGTTATAGTCTGGTTTTACCAAAAAGCTTTTCCTTTTTAAAACCAAGTTCACTATAACCAATGGCTCTGATACCAATCTGTCACACCCCCAAAACTCACACGCGGAGTATCACCGCAGGAGGCGTGACATGACCAGGATCAAGCCACCAATCATATTGAACAATGTAATTAAATAAACAAAACCAACCACAATATAATTGGTGTCCAAAAGAAATCAAACAAGTTTAAGTAATCGGCGAAGGCATAGTAAAGTTTAAATAACCAAACATAGTTTAAAGTTCATAAAGTTTAACATGGCACACAACGGTCCATGCCCCACAACGACTCCTCCTGCTCGTGCAAGCTCCAACTAAGTCCCTAACGACCTGCAAGGCATGCAACAACTAGTCAACAACAAAGTTGAGCGAGTTCACAGTTGGTGTTCGTTTTAAAGTTGTTTCAAAACCATGAGTTCATTTACAAACCATGAGTTAACCAGTTTTCCTTATTCCCAAACCATATCCATAACCAAGTGGGGGCTTCCCCATGTGAACCACTAGACCCGTTTACCATATCGACCACTGACTAAAGTAAGTTGGTGCCCTGACGTCAATGTCTATCATCATTGACTAGTGCCCAGATCCATTAGTTCACGCTCGTCCTCTGCGGCACGGTGTGAGGCTTGTCAAACCAAAATACCGCTATCTAACTAATGACCCGCTCGCCATTTGCCCAGCGATTAAGTCGATATAAAAGTGAGGGACTTCATGACAGAGTTTTTGGCCTAGTATCCGTGTTGTCACCCTTCAATAAAGAGGATGTGTACGTAACCCCCAAACCAGGAGATTAGGCAGTTTCCAATTATACCATTATCACGTGTTGTCACCCTTCAACGAAGAGTGTGTGTACGTGTTCCAAACCAGGAGATCACACAGTTTCAGTTTCAATCCTTTACCCATTCCCAACCCCTGGGAATCCCATGACTTGTGGAAAGTGTGAACTCACCTTGGTTTGCTCGGCAGATACACGAAAAGGTCACTCGAACTATACGTGGTCAACCACGTCCTAGCATGGTTACCATACAAGTCAGGTCTAGGTTTAAGTAGTGCACGTATGTTTACACAGAACTAACAAGTCAAGAACACGTAATGATCATGGCATCCACATTGAACATGTTAAGAAAATCAGTTAAACAAACCCAAAGTTCAACTTGTGCGATCCAAATGGTTTGGGCCAAACCATTTGTGCGATTCACTAATGAAGCCCAACTAAACACCCCGGCCCAACATGTTGTGCGTTCAGCACAACCTTGTGCGATCCACAACATGTTGTGCGGTCCAACATAAACCCGGCCCACACAATTAAGAAGCCCAACAACATACACGGTCCAAACAATTCCCATTTTAATGATCTTGTGCGACCCTAATGGACTTGTGCGACTCGAATGTTCTTGTGCAATTCAAACAACTTGTGCGATTGAGTTGGGCCATACGGCCCAATGACATAACAACTCAAACAACTGTGTGTGGCCCAAGGCTTGTGTGATCGGCACTGTCTTGTGCGATCCACAAGTCTTGTGCGATCATGCAACCCTAGGTTGTACAATGTGCTTTATTTACTTGTACCCTTGTTGTGCGATTGTATTGTGTAACCGGTCTTGTGCGGTCAGATCAGATCCTATATGATCTGATCTTGTGCGGTCAGATCAGATCCTATGTGATCTGGTCTTGTGCGACCGAGAGGGACCTTGTGCGATTCATTTTATTATCCGAAAATTATGCGAATCGGTTATATTGTTTCCATTATTCGATTCAGTCAACAATCAATCAGTTACATCTTTGATTTTTACCAATAAATTCCAACAGTTTCCATTTAGCATTCAATTGATCAAATCAAGCATATTCCAACTGATTCTCATGAACCCTATTTAATCTTAATCATCATACCAATCATACACTAATTACATTAACAGATTCAAGGTCTTGATTACTAACATGCACCCTAACATAACAATCATCCGAATACACTTTCGTGATAGCCGATTTACATGCATTCGGTTCTAGATCATTAGCTACATCATACGATTTGCCAAAACCTATATCGATCAATTACAACATACATGTGAGCCGACTATCGTTTAATGTTATGAACAGATCATCAACAACTATGTTAACAAGAACCCTAGATCATCATGCAAGATTATACAACATGCATCGGTTCCAGATTATCATAACATGGAGCATCATGCAAAACATAATCAACATACAACAATTAACTTGGGTACCATTAGACGTAGATATTATACTAACCGATTGGAAGGATGGTTTCGAATAAGGAGGTCTTCGAAAGAGGGGGATTGCCGCCGGTTCTTCGAAGAGGAGAGGGAAAGAATAGGGTTTGGTGTGTGTTATGTGTGATTTGCAAACAATGAGGAAACAAAACCCTCAACAAGGTTTTGTATTGGTTTATATAGGGGTGTGGCCGAACCCATCATGGGCTGCCCATTGGTTTCGAATTCAAGATGAGCAAGATTGGGCCGAGAGAATGTGTATGACAAAGAACGAGTTGTGCGGCCCAAATGGCTTGTGTGATTTCATTATATACACATACATTACACATTATAATATAAACATAATATTTCATTTAAAACCATGTATCAAATAATCACATACTGTCCAAACAAGTTACATCAAAGCATCATGTTCTAAATTACGAGTTGTCACAGAAAGATTGCCCAAGGGAGATTAAACAAGATCGTGGGAAAAATGTCTAACACCGAAGCTAGGGAAGCACGCCAGGATCCAAACATGGCCATCAGTACATCTCGTAGTAGTCAACGTTATGCGACTGTGCTATTTAACATTGTTGTCAAATTTTAGCTTCTGAATATATTTGATTTAGTAGTAAGTAAGATAGATATTTAGTACTCGATAGAACTAGCTTAAGGGAAGCTTCGACGTGGTAATTAGGATGGATTGGTTGTCGAGCAATCAAGCAGAGATTATTACCCGCACCCCGATGGCAAATGAAGAAACAATCATGATTCATGGAGGTAAGCAGAATACGCCCCTACAGCTTCCAAATTGCTTGAAGGCACGAAAGTTGTTGCGTAATGGACGTGTTGTTTTCTGGGCTCATGTCGTGGACAAGGGAACCAAAGAACCAAAACTTGAAGATATCCCTGTGATAAGGGAATATCCTGAAGTCTTCCCCGAAGACTTGCCAGAATTATCTCCTCGATGACAAGTCGAATTTCGCATCGATTTCATTTCGGGCGTCGCGCCTGCTGTTAATGCACCTTAGCGACTTACACATTTGGAGATGCAAGGATTTTCAGTGTAGTTTCAGTCGTGGATAGAGAAGGAAGATAACAGACCAAGTTTTCCGTTTTGGGTAACCACAGTTCTGCTCTTCAAGAGAAAGGACGATAGCTTTTGTACGAACATCAAACTACCAGGAGCCGAACGAGCTAACCAACAAGAGTCGGTAACTCTTGCTAAGGATTAACGAATTCTTATTTAACTAACTATGAGGATCCAACTACTATTTCACGACTGATCGATGATCGAGTGTCATTAGCTGTGAATTCAGGAAGAAAGTATACCGGGGAAATTGTGGGACAATAACTTGTTTTAAACATACACAAAAATGGTGTTTCCTACACGATGCACAAAACAGTTCTACACAGAATACAAAACTTTGAGAATCTAGAAAATATGTACTTAGGACCTTTGGGAACCCAGGTCCAAACTCGCAAAGGTTGCTTAGGAACCACACCTGTTAACTCAAGCAAACCACATTATCCTGACATAGATGCTATTTTAGTTAACCAAACGGAGAGTACTCAAATTCCTTTTGTTAAAATCTTCACTTTTGCTTCTAGCGAGTAGATGTTTGCATCTCTAGTCCCCGTAATGGTAGTTGCATCGCGTTAATTTTCTTCGCTGAGAGCGAACACACATTTGCTTCGATACTTGGTCATTTCTTCATTTTAGCAAATGCTCATTGTTTCATTACTTGAAAACTTATATGTTATGCATGCACCATTTGCTACGCATGCGGTTTCATTTCAAATAAACGCTTCATTGAAGTTCAAATATTATGTTGCTAAATCTAATTACTGATTTGTGATTCGAATGACCTACATTATGGTAATTGTTGGCTTCCTTGTTATCAAGTCAACACACTCTCTTGAAACTGTTTTTCTTTCAAATTACATTCATGGTTATCTTCGTAACCGTGCTGAGATTCCCTTGTTGATACATACGTTTATTGTCAGGTTACCAAGTTCAATTGCTTGAACTTGTCCATTTCGCACATTCAATTTAAAACGCCATATGATGTACTGAGAGCATCATATTCGAATTTTGCAAAGGGTCTTTTGTTTCAAGTCGTAGTAGACTTGTTTGGTCTACGACTCCACTAAATCGTTTGTTGGTTTCGACACCTTATGGTGATGCTTTCACAAAATTGAAGCTTGCGCTAATTTCGTTACGCTCCTCATACACGGATATGATTGTTTATTGACTTGCTCTAAATCTGTTTTGTTTATCATGATTAAAGCGGTCTCAACACAGTTGTGTGTTAAGACAATGGTACATAAGTTCATTTCATGTCACAGTGTACCTCCTAACGAGTATTTCATCGTCAATCAAATTCCTTGCGGTAGTTATTACTTTTTCATCTCCAATCGGAAACAGTGGTTCTTTGATGTTCCGTATTCAATTGGAAAACTCTATGACACTGGGTAAATCAAATTTTCAGGTTTGATTCAGTACACTTTCATTCAATTTCAAACACGGTGAACTTGTTCAGTCACCACTATAGTTGAATTATACCATTACGACACCTTGTGGTGTCATTACAAATTTGTAGCTTGTGCTAATCATGGTCAACCATTTCACACAAAATTACACATACTTTTGTTTGACTTGTCATTTAAACATTCCGAATGCAACTACGAACTAAGACAATAATACACCAGATTCGCTTGTGTTCCATTCGGTGTATTTTCGCAATTCAAGAATGTCAACACACTATTTTATCCATGTATTTGTTCGAAAGTTGACAGATCATTTTCATGTTACTATCACATTCGAGTTGTTGATTTTGAGTTCAAATAGCGAATGCTATGGTTTGTGAAAAACACGTTGGCATATTGTGACCGATTGTTTGAGAATCCATTGGTCAAAACTCCTTTGTTACACCCCTGTTAACTGAGTTACACTAGATTATACATCTATACATCTCGTGTCCTTTGACATCAAATGCTAGAACACATACCTTTTAACCACTGGGTTTTTGCTGAAATATATCCCTGGACTCGCCTGATATGAATAAGATTTGATTCGGTTTTGTGGTTATCTAGCTCAGTATTATTCATATAGATACACGCATAATGTAACCCTAAGGAATTAAGGTGGTACAAAATTCGAGGACGAAATTTTCTTAACAGGGGGAGAATGTGACAAGTGTCAAATTTGCATGCATCCGTACAATTATTAAATGATGATTAGTGCTTAATGACTGTGCTGATTTACAATTTATGACTGAAATTGCCTTCTGATTACTACATTATACTTACATGTGCATCACATATTGCAAATGACACATCATTGACTGCATGAAAACATATTGACATAAATGATGCACAAAGCACAGTTAGCACAGTTAACAGACGAACCAGGAAAATGCTGACGGAGTTCAGTACATAGACAGACGTTGTTTTGAGACACAGTATTAGCCAGAAACCAAGTATTACACTAGTGAAGTGTGTAGGAAAGTAAGGACCACAAAACTGCATCCTTAAGTGATAGTTTAAGTGCCGGAAAGTGCCTAAAACCCACCCAAAGAGCTGAATTCAGCATAATTCAGCAAAAATCAACTTTTTAACACATAAATATTATGCAAAAATATGACTAAATGGTCCTAAATGCTTTCCTAAGTGTTGGGAATTAAAAGTGTCACAAAAGGGTACATAAAGAACACTAAACGGTATAGTTTGACACTTTAACGAACCGGTATCTAATCGAACAACCGGATACTACCCAGAACACCAAAATTACACTAGAAACATTGTTTTAACATTACTGAGCTAGTTATGATCCCCGAACATCATAACACCCTCTAAAAATATCTTATAACCAAGACATGTAACTTACACTTGAAATTAAACTAGACTACAACTTAATGGTTTAAACCCAAGCTAATACCCCTACCTATCTACGGTCCAAACAAAGGCCCCACCATCAAGATCTTACTTGATCTTACAAGATATCATTTGATCTCATTTGGATTTGTTAAGGATCTTGTCTTGTACTTAAAGAACACATTATACATTGGATAATCTTTAAACTTGGTTATAAGAGATACATGGAAGTAATAGTGGTCATTCTCATCAACACCATCTTTCTCTTCTCCCTCTTGCTTACCTACGGCCAAGAAGAGCACACCCACATCCATCTTCATCTTTCAAATATCATTCATTCCACAAGTATACGAAGGTGTAAGAAGATAAGTTAGGAAGCTTGGAGCTTTCGGAAGTTGAAGGACCTTCACCGTTTGCTTTTATCCACTCCATTTCTTCTAGTAATCTTCCCTAGCCTTGAGCTAGTAGTAAGAACACTATACTCTTCATTTTACATCATATTTTGTTGGTTAAAAGAAGTTACATAATGTTAATCTTGAAGAACACTAAGAAACTTGAACTTGAAACATGAACATATGCTTAAAATTATAAGGAATCATGAAGAAATCATATTGTTTGGTGTTGATTTACTTGTTGATCATTGTTTGCTTGTGAAAATGATGTAGATCATCACATGATCTTGCTAGATCATGATTAAAAACATAATCTAGCAAGATGAGGAGATAAACATGTTAGAGATTCATATATCATCCTAACATAAAGCATGAACTTGAAGTATAAATTGTTTTTCTTGTAAAATGACGATCAAAGTAAGTTGTGATACTTGTAGATCTAGAAATTTGATGGATGATTTCTAAAGAAACCAAGTAAAAATATGAGTTTTACTAAATCTAGGTTCTTACATAAACCAAGCTTGTTTCTAATGGTTAAACAAGTGTAGAAACACTTGTGTAACAAAAACATTTCATAAAGAAGCATTTTTAGAAAATGTGTTTGGAAGTTGTAAACACCCAACTTCTTTAAAAATGAAGTTTTAAGAAGTAAATACATTTTAAAGGGTAACTAAACCTACTAAGCACACTACCAAGTCACTACAAGTTTTTACGAAAGTTCAAGTTCATGTTGATATGTAAATCACATGATTATGGCAAAATGGTAAGTGTAAGTTGTTTAAGGTTGCATTGTTGATTGTTTGTGATGATTTTAAAAGAAAACGATATGCTTTGATAGCAAGGACACCTCCATTTTTAGGGGAAACTATGGCAAAATTTTCTAAAAATATAAACACTTAGAAAAATATTTTCTAACAAATATTTACAAGTGTATTTTAACTATGGTTTTCAATATAAACTTTGCCATAATTTTTGTAACAAAAAGACAAATATTGGAGGTTGGTTTTTGTAAATAAAAATAACTAAATATGTATTTGAAAGGTATATATTTAGAAGACACATGTGTGTGATTATTTGTATACCTTGTGTATTAGTTATATTATTTTAGGATTTGAAATAATATAACTTAACATATACCAAGAAATTGCAATCCAAAATATTACCAAAAATCTCAAGGAATAAATACACAAGTTACACGCATAATATTGTAAAACCTAACGAAAGAATGTAACTTACAAAAATATTCCGGAAAATACCTTTATGAATATATTTTTGGTAAATAATATTTGGACACAAGAAATGAAAATATGATCTTATGAATATATCGTATTTTTTACAAGGAGAAAATATATTATTTTTGGGAAGTAAAATATATTTTCTTGGAATTTTTAGAAGATATATTATTTTTGGGAAAAATATATATTTTCTTGGGTAAACTTGAAATACATTATTTTTGGACAAAATAAGTTTATAAATATTTTCTAAGTGAGACTTGAAAATATATTATTTTGGAACTACAAATATTTTTGCCGAAAGGAAAAATTATAAGAAGTTTTTCTAAGTAATAACTCTCAAATATATATATTTTGGGAAATATATATTGGTGGACTTTTATTAGAAATAATATTCCGGAAAGTTTAACACAAAATTAAGTATAAATACTTAACTATTACAAGAAGATACGTATCCTCGTACGTATAAATCCACACCGGAATACGACGCCAATACATGGCAAGTTATACAAATACGAATATACCCATCCTTAGGAAGGATATCCATGTTTAAATACTTGAGAAGTGTTAAGTTAAAATATTAATTATTTTAAAAAATAATTAAAGACTTGGAATATTAATGAAGACATCTTGGAACATAACTCAAAGACATTAATCATTACCAAGTCAAGGCACGACCCGCTCGTCTAATGGACCATAGTACACATGTAGGTAGTCGTGCGTTCTAGAGGAAGCTTTGAGTTACATCGGATACAAGGAACGCAAAACTGTGAGTTCATGTCCCCCTTTTCTCTTAACTGTTTTCGGTTTTATAACTCTCGGGGGTGAAATACATGTTACATACTGATTACAAACAATTACAATGGTATGATTAGCTAAGGAAAGTATTGCTAGATCACATGAATGGGTAGGCGATTAACTTAAGACCATTAATCCTTGTATAAGGACCGAGGGGCATGAGTGATAGATCTATTGAGTGTTGTGAGCCCCACCCATGGGCCTGCGAGTTGGCCGTATGTGGTGACTATGTTGTTCCGCCGGAGGGGCCGGTACAAAATACGCATACAGGGTTGAGTGCTTCCTATGCCATGTCACTTATATTAATGTATTAGCTACACATTAATTGATCTATTTTTCCTTGTTGCTTCATACCAGTTTACAAGTACATACAAACATACATACAAAGGTTTTCAAGGATGATTCGTGCACACATACTAAACACATGAACTCGCTCAACTTTTGTTGATGTTTTCAAACTACATGTATTTCAGGGAATTAGTAAGTGGATCTGCCGGGCGTTGGAAGTTTTATGCTGCGATAGGAATAAAGATGTCATCCATGGTCTTTGGGTTTGGTCAGTGTGTCTTATTCCTGGACGAGACACGTCTTCCAAGCCTTAGTTATATCGAATATCTTCTGACGAGTCCTTAGTGATCTCATAAACAATTTGTATGGTTTGAAAAACTTGAATTTGAAGACTACGTTTTAAACAATGTTGTTGTGGTTTAAACTCATTTAATGGATGACAAATCTATGGTTTTATCATATAGTTGTTGTTATGATTGAATGCAATGGTATTAAGAAAGTCACCCCATAATCACGCTTCCGCAAAAGTCAGGGTGTGACAGGAGGCATGGCGCCACAAGCGATGGTCGATCATTTTACGCAATTTTTTTGGAACTATGGGGAATGTGAACCTGCAACCAACCTCGGACCTTTTTCTTAACATGTTGTCGACTGAAGTGGCTGATAATATGGTTAGGGAAGTGACAGATGAGGAAGTTAAAAGAGTTATGTTTGATATAGCGGGGAATAAAGCTCCTGGTCCAGACGGGTATACTTCGGTGTTTTTCAAGAAGGCTTGGAATGTGGTGGGTAATGATGTTTGTGTTGCTATAAAGGAGTTCTTCCGTAATGGGCAACTCCTTCAACAGCTAAATCACACCGTTATATCGCTTATTCCGAAGGTAACGACTCCTTCTTTAATTACGGATTATAGACTAATCTCTTGTTGCAACACGTTATATAAATGTATTAGTAAAATCATCACTAACCGTATAAAAGAGGGATTGGCTGGGGTTGTAAGTATTAATCAGTCAGCTTTTGTTCCGGGAAGGAAAATTTCTGATAATATTCTCTTAACTCAAGAGCTTATGCATAACTATCACCGTAATATTGGGCCTCTGAGATGTGCCTTTAAGGTGGATATTCAGAAGGCGTATGATACGGTGGAATGGACGTTTCTAGAGAATACGTTAAAGAGATTTGGGTTTCATCCGAAGATGGTAAAGTGGATAATGGCGTGTGTGGCGTCTACGTCTTTTTCCATGTCAATAAACGAGAGTTTATATGGATACTTTAAAGGGAAACGGGGAATGAGACAAGGGGACCCTATGTCTCCGTACCTGTTTACCTTGGTTATGGAAGTTCTCACATTGATTCTTAATCAACAGGTGTCATCATCGATGGAATTCAGGTTTCACAATAAATGTGAAAAACAACGAATTATTAATCTTTGCTTTGCGGATGATTTGTTCATGTTTGCTAGAGGCGATCCTAGATCTGCTAAAGTTGTGATGGATACTTTAAATATATTTAAGAATATGTCAGGTCTTGTTCCTAGTATAACGAAAAGTACGATCTTTTTTGGTAATGTGGCAGATGCTGTGAAAACCCATATCCTTAATATTATGCAGTTCGAGGAAGGGAAATTACCAGTTCGGTATTTAGGGGTTCCCTTAATATCCACCCGGTTACATTATAAAGATTGCAAAAGACTTATTGAAAGCATGGATGCAAGGATTACGGATTGGAAGAATAAATGTCTTTAGTTTGAGGGTAGAGTTCAACTTATTCAGTTTGTTTTATCTTCAATGCATGTGTTGTTGGTGCATGTTTGTGACAACAGCTTAGATTTGGTCTTTGGATATCTTGTAATTAGATAAATGATAAATAGTTAGTGGGTTTAGCTTTGTAATAGTTTGATTATAGAGTTTGGGCTAAACAAAACCCACATTGGGTGATGGGGGACGAATTAGGCCTAGCACATGTAGCAAACCCAGCCTAATGTTGCAACCTTGTGTTATATAAACAAGGTTAGGCTTTAGGGTTTAGGTTAATCAGCCAAAACAGTTTTTGAGAGACAGAATTTCGTAAGAGCTTGTGCTTGGACGAAATTGAGTGTGGTTAGGGATCTTGATTGATTGTAATCAGTTTGATAGTTAATCAATAAAGATCCAGTTTGAAAGTGATTGCTGATTTTTGTTTCTACTCATTCTGCTATATTCTGATCAAGAGGATTCCGCACTCTTGATTGGAAAAACAATTCTGTGAAAGATCCATACGAATAGGGGACCTACAATTGGTATCAGAGCGTTAGGCTCTTGAAGAAGCTCGGTTCAGAATTGCAGACTGCAGAATTCGGGTTTGGTTGATTGTTTGAAGGATTTTGGCTGGAAAGGCTTGAATATTCGATGATTGTTCTTCGTGTTCTTCGCTAAGTTCATCAATATTTTCAAAAATTATTGCTGATTTGGTTGTTTGATTTTGCAGGAAATTGTTAGAAGAATCTGGAAAATCTTCAGAAAATTCGAAATTATTGAGTTTCCATAATTTCCTAGCATAATTAACAATTCCGCTGACAAATCAGAGGAATTATCTGATCTAGCATAATTACCAGCGAAATTGTGACCCAGGAACTCGGTGACCGGTGAAATTAAATCCAAACGCGACTTTGGTGACCGTTTTCATTGCCCTCAGCGACATTATTTCGGTGATCGGCGAAATTAAAGTCGTCGTAATAGCGACCTGATTAGCCAGCGAAATTAACTGACCGGAGACCAGCGAAATTAACTAGCATAATTAACCGGCGAAATTATTTGATCAGCTAGCATATTTATTCCAGCGAATTTAAAAACCAGCATAATTATAATTCCTCTACCAGCATAATTATATCTACTCCATCAGCATATTTAAATTGGTTTGCCAGCATAATTAGCGTGACACAGCGAAATTAACTTGGTTTGCCAACAAAATTAAAAGTTGGAGTATTTATTTAGATACGTATAGAGGATTTAACGTTTTTGAAAATAGAAATTGATCCATAGCCCGTTAGACAGAAGCGTTTGGACCGTTGACTCTGGAAAATCCCGATTTCGGTTTTTGACATTAGATATCATTAGACTCGTCTTTTCGATAAGATTCTAACAGTGTAATTTGGTAACCACTGTTTTCGGAGATATTTTGTACGGTTTTCTCAGTCTGCATCGTTTAAAATGTCAAACATGTTGAATCTGAATGCACCTAAGATGATGAAAGTGGAGAATTATCTTACATGGAAGGACAACTTCAAATCCTTCATTGAATCTCAGGATGCATGCATGTGGATCTGTATTGAAGATGGGTACATAAACCCAACACACGATTTTGAGGGCAGACCACGTCAAACAGACTATGCGAACATGAAAGAGGATGATAAAAAGATGTATGAGGCTGAAAAAAGAGCATTGGTTGCGATAAAGATGTCCTTACCTGATAGCATCAAGCATACCTTCACAAAGTACACTAATTCAAAGGATATGTGGGATGCATTACAAAAGCGATATCAGGGGAATGAGAGTGCCACTCAGGAATTCATGGCAGAGATAGTGTCAGTTGATGAGGCTGAAACTACTGTTAGTGATGCTGAATCTGAAGTGAAAAATGTTGAAGCAAAAGTGGATGCTGAAGTAGAGAAAGAAAGTAAAGCTGAACAGGTTGTTGCTGATGAAAATACAGAAGTTCATGAGGAAAAGGTACAATCTAATTCTGTGTGTTTAAGATGTCGTGAACTACAGGGTGAGGTTGACAGGTTGAGAACACAAAATCAAAGTCTGGTAAGTGAGATGTCAAACGTAAAAGAGTCAAAAAAATTTGCTAAAAGAAATGAATCTACATACTTGAAGAAGATAAGAGGTTATGAAAGTGAAATTGAAGCTTTAACATGCAAGTTAAATGAAAAACTTCAAGTAATAGATTTAGCTCATGACATGATGGCTGAGAAAACAAAAGAGATTTCTGAAAAATATAAAGAGTTGTCAGATGCACAACTCAAAATTGTTGAACTTGAAAAGAAATTGAGTCAATTCAGAGATTCATCTTTTGTTATGAAACACATGATGGGTGGGTTAAAGAAGAGTAATGACAAGACCAGTGTGGGCTTCCAGGGCTTTAATGAAGTTCCACCTCCTCTTAGTCATAACTATTCATTCCTGCCTAGTGAAGATGAGCTAGCAGACTTTATGGCATCCGCAACAAGTAGTTTCGGTTCCACATCAAGTCAAGGTGATGGATCTGAGAGTGATGATTTGAAAAGGAAAAATTCACCGCCTAAGAATAAAAATCAAGCTTTTGTTAAAAATAGTAATTTTGTTCAAGGTAGTAATATGAAAAATGAAACAACTGTTATTGAAAATGAATCAAATGTAGAGTTTGCTAAAAATAAAAACAAAGAAAAATCTGAATCCAAGCAAACTAAACAAGGTTCATCCAAGGGATCATCACCATCTGATAAGGGATCTACCTCAGAGACTCCAGCTAAGAAGTCTTTGAAAAGGAGATCGTGCTTCAAGTGTCACATAAAGGGACATGTAGCTAGCTGCTGTCCTAACAAAAAGAGTGAAGCACAAGTGAGTGAGAGGAAGAGAGAGAAGTCACCAGAGAATAGTGGTGATAAACAGGAGAAAGCTGCAAATTCTCCAAAGAAATCTGCTCCTAAGCAACCAGAAAATGTTGTTGTTGGTGTAGATAAGGCTGAAAAAGGAACTCCACAAGTTCCTCATTTTCAAAGAAATCAACCAAGATTTCAGCCTAGATCTCCACCAGGCAGATTTGAGAGACCTAGAAGCAGTTCACCAAGAATGAACAATTATAATGCTAATAATTTCAGAAGTCAAGGTCAATATCAAAATCGATACCAAAATGATGGTGGTCGAACTTTTTATAACAATGGCTTTAGAAATTACAACAATAATGCTTCTTGGAATCAAAATTCAAGATATCAAAAACAAAATTTTCAAAGGTCAAATAGTCCAAACACGTATAGGAACCCTCAGGACCAAAGACCTAGTGGAAATCAAAATCAAATTCCATCAACAGGTCTGAGATCCAAGACTCCAGTTAGGAGTAATGGATATTGGATGGATGTTCCAGTAGTTGGTGAATTTGGACGACCCAAGACCATTAAGGCTTGGGTCCCCCAATCTAACTAATTTCTTAGTTGGGGTATGTTTGGCATGAAGCTTTTAGGAGCTTCAAGCTTTAAGCTTTTAAGAAAAAACTTCTACTCAATAAAAAGCCTTGTTTGGTTGAAGGAGCTTGAAGCTTTTAGGTTAGGAGCTTGAAGCTTTTGGTTGAACGCTCCTACTAGTAGCGTTTAGAAGGAGCTACAAGCTTTTAGGGAAAAATGACTATTTTAACCTCTAAAGATAATATTTTTTTAATGCACAACCTTTTTAAATTTTTTATTATGTCCATTTTGGTCATTTTATACATTTTATTAAAAGCTCCAGCTACTCTGTCAAACACTAAATATATCTAAAAAGCTACAGCTACTAGCAACCAGTTACAGCTATCAGCTTCCAGCCTACAGCTACCAGCTTTCAGCTTCCAGCCAACAACTACTTTTGCCAAACATACCCTTGGTGTGTGCAGGAGCTGCTAAGGAGGATTATCAACTTATGTTGATAGTGGCTGCTCTAGGCACATGAAGGGGGTGTGAGATTGTTGATATATATATTGATTGATTTAAATTGAAGTTCAAAGTGCTGATTCGACACACTAGATAACCTGGCAGATATTTATACTAAAGCTTTTGACAGGGCTCGCTTTGAACATTTAGTCGAACTCAACGGGATGAGGAATCCTGAATAACTGGTTTTTCATAAGAATTTTTGTAAATAGTTTACTGCTTTTCTTAAAAATAAAAAATACAAAAACATTAAAAAAAAATAAAAAACATAAAAAATAGAAAAAATAGAAAATCAAAAATGAGTTATCACTGTGTGAAAAAGAAGAAATGATAGTACATCGTCAAGTTAGATTGTCACACTGAAAATGAATTAAATTGCTTAAGTGTGATAGCAGCTTCATCATATGATGTACCAGTAGGCAAAAAGCATGAAATAATCAACTTACCAATATGATATGATATAAACCTAAATAAACTGAATATGAGTGGGGAACACATCAGTTGTGTATGGTTTAATGACCTTAAATCTTGCGTTGATAGATTGCCAAAATCTGAAGTTTTGGGTCTTTATACTGTTATTTCATCTGGGGATATCAGCGGTGTCCTTCTGCTGCATCTAGATATATGCTGACCTAGACACACCCAGGATATCTTAAAAGAGCTAAAAATGCCAAAACCCTTAAATGAAGAAGCTCTCAAAGAGAGTCATTCAAAAATGTGCAAAATGCATAAATCGTACCAAAAATGGTATTTGTCATAGCCCTCGTTAGATATTTTGGTCTCTCTACTGTACGGAAGTACTGACCTGTTCACCAATTATCTAAACGTTGAAAAATAAAACGGATGAATTCAGTATACTCACCTACTACAATGAATCTTTGTGCATACCTTGATTGCGGGGGTATATCCTGAAGTGGGACACACTAATATATCAGTATTAAAATTACCTTAACGTATCATACGGTAATGGTACTTGAAATGTTCATGCATTTTGTTTAAGAGGACAAACATACTGGTAATCGTCTTGGACTGCTTTTCACGAAAAATTAAATAAAGAATTATCTAATAGTGTGAAACAGTTTGATTTTGTTGATATGATCTTCTTACCAGTGATTCTCACAAAAAATAGAGTGTTTATTGCTTTTCGTATTTATTTGCTTTCAGAAAAATATAAAAATCCAAAAATAGTGTCTTTTTTTCTGTTAAAAATTCTTAACGTACAGAAAACTGTTATTCTTGGAGGAATTGTTACTGATAGGGGGAGACGGTGTTAGAAAGTGAGTTTAAAATTTTAAATCATGCGGGTTATAGGGTGTGTGATTAAAAAGTTTTGCGTGTTGGTGATAAGTTGAAAATGCTTAATCTGTAGTACATTTAACTATCTCTTGAATAATAATAATTTATTTAACTTTGTTGAAAAATTCTTATGGTTTCTCGAGATGTTTGTTTTATAGTATACAGATTGAAGCAGTGTGTAGCTGAGAAGTTAAAGTGATGAGTTGCTGAGAAGATGAGAGTTTGATTGGATGCATGGTAGAACCTCCTTTCTATATTGCAGACAAAGATGAAGAGTTTGAAGATTGCTATACATATGCTGAACTGGAGTTTACTCAAACGCTAAAGTTTTTGAAGATTTGGTGGTTGGATGCATCAGCTTAGGGGGAGTCTGTTGCTGACAGAAGCTATTGAAGCTGAAGCTATCCAAAGACCAAAGACAGTGCAAGAATACATGAAGATTGCAAGAAGACTGAAGACAAAGTTATTTTATGAAGCTATTGTCAAGGGGGAGTTTGTTGGTGCATATTTGTGACAACAGCTTAGATTTGGTCTTTGGATATCTTGTAATTAGATAAACGATAAATAGTTAGCGGGTTTAGCTTTGTAATAGTTTAATTATAGAGTTTGGGCTAAACAAAACCCACATTGGGTGATGGGGGACGAATTGGGCCTAGCACATGTAGCAAACCCAGCCTAATGTTGCAACCTTGTGTCATATAAACAAGGTTAGGCTTTAGGGTTTAGGTTAATCAGCCAAAACAGTTTTTGAGAGACAGAATTTCGTAAGAGCTTGTGCTTGGACGAAATTGAGTGTGGTTAGGGATCTTGATTGATTGTAATCAGTTTGATAGTTAATCAATAAAGATCCAGTTTGAAAGTGATTGATGATTTTTGTTTCTACTCATTCTGCTATATTCTGATCAAGAGGATTCCGCACTCTTGATTGGAAAAACAATTCTGTGAAAGATCCATACGAATAGGGGACCTACATGTGTATTGGGCATCGGTGTTTATTCTTCCCAAACGCATTATTCTCGAGTTGGAGGATAAAATGAGGAGGTTTTTGTCACACCCCCAAAATCCACACGCGGAGTACCACCGCTTGGAGGCGTGACATGACCAGGATCAAGCCACCAATCATATTGAACATAAGTATATAGTAAAAGTCATTCATCAATACGATAGGTATTTCCAAAACCAAATATAAACAAGTGTGTAGCGGAAGCAATAATGTAAAACCCAACATAAGTTTAAGTACAAAATGTCATAATGTTTAACGACACATTCACGATCCATGTCCACAACGACCGTGCCTCCCGTGCAAGCTCCAAAGGTACCTAAAGTCCTGCAAGGCATGTAACAGAGAGTCAACAACTAGTTGAGCAAGTTCACAGTAAGTAGGTTCGTAAATGCAAGTTCGTTTCGTAACGTGCGGCTATACTGGGCCAATAGTATGTTCTATTAGTGGGGGCTTCCCATGTTTGCATATACACTAGACTATTCGCAACCATAAGTGCTCTTCTTACCGAGAACAGTAGTACGTACAAAGTTTACGTAGGTTTTACGTAAGTGTCCTTCACAACCGAGGACAGGGGTACGCGGGGGTTTACGTAGGTTTTACGTAAGTGCCTGACACAACCCGAGGCAGTAATGAGTATAAGTTTACGTAGGTTTTACGTAAGTGCCCTTCACAACCGAGGACAGTGATGTGTACAAGTATACGTAGGTTTTACGTATGTGTCCTGCGCATCCGAGGACGATGGTAGATAGTCTAGTAACATTGTAAGTACAAATCCATTCCTTCAATCCCATTCCCAACCCCGGGAATCCCATGCCTTGGTAAGAGTGTGAACTCACCTTGTTTGCTCGGTATGCTAAGTTAAGTGCTCACAATTAATCAGTCAAGTCCTATAGTGCACGTATATTAAATCAGTTCACGTTCGTAATATTACACATGTAACTATCATCACAGAAATATCACAAAGCGTGTTTGGCAGTTTGCATTCTTGTATCATGTAAACAGTTAATTCCATTCATGTCAATTCATCTTACCCATATTAGCTTTCACAGTTAATTCTAACAAAATGAACCAACAACACAGTTAATTGAGCTAATTAACTGAACTAACATATTCAAACAGGGGTACACAGTTAACAAAGTTAACATTTAATAACTAACTGTGTCACATGCTTTTCTTAACTAAATTAATAGTTAAATCAGAGTTAACAAAGTTGGCATAACACAGTTAATATACTTAACAAATATAACATTTTACTAGAGTTTATCAACTAACAGGATTATTTACTTAACCTAGTGACATACATGAGTCTAATAAAATTAATAAGGTTAACTGAGTTAATAATCTTAACTCAATTAGTTGGTTAAATATAGTTACTTACCTAATAGTGTAACTTAACGACGTTAATCAACTTAATATATTTAACCAGTTTACAAGTTGGACCTGAATCATGTTGAGCCGAAAACCCCTTGGCCGAAATCCCTTATGGCCGAAAACCCCTAAGTGCCGAAAACCACTTTATATTCGAAAACCCTTTATAGTCGAAAACCCATGTGGGCCGAAAACCCTTTGGGCCGGAACAGTTTGGGCCGAAATCACTTTATGTGATTTCGTCCAGTTTATTATTGTGGGGGGTGTTTTCGTGAGCATGTGTGTGACGAAATCACTAAGGTGCCGAAATCCCTTAGTGATTTCGTTGGTTTCTTCATCATCTTCAACACTTACAGTAACAAAAACCCAGCAACAAATAATCGATTAACAGTTACATGCTCTGTTATAATTGAAATCATTCCATCAAATTATGATATGTAACATTTACACTACCAAATCATTGTGAAATCTAGAACATAATTCCATCAGTTTATCATTCATAACATATACCCACTGTTGATCCAAACATCCAATATTCAGACAGTTCATAGATAATAATTATCTAACAATCACCATTCATAGAAAACAATGATCTAAACATTAAATCATCAATCAAAATCAAATCATAAGATTATAATATCTCACAGTAGCAGTCAATATAAGATATCATCTTAACATGTAAGTCACTAACCGTAGATTTAACAGGGGTTTGGCTTCAAGATGAGGAATTCAGTTGTGGGTTTTCAGATGTAGAGAGAGAGAGAGAACAAAGTGATAAGGTTTGGTAAGGGGGTAACGTCTCGGAGAAGATTGTGATTAAATAAATATATAATATCTAATATCTCACTGGGCCTAAAGCCCATCTCTGATTTCGCCAAACATTCTGGACGAAAACACTAAAGTGTTTTCATCACTTGGGTGATTTCATGGGTATTGTTTTCAGTAAGAGTTCATCTCTATATAACATACAATCACATATATATAAAAAAAATATATTATGGATCCCAAGTATAAAATATCAATCGAAATACGATATAACGTATTACAAAGGTAAGCGTTGTGAAACAACGAGTCGTGTAAACAAACACATAAACAATAAAAAAAATTAACGTGCACTAAATGCGAAGATGGAAATCTTGGAAATCTCGAGTTGTCACATTATCCCCAACTTGAAGGAAATTTCGTCCCGAAATTTAGCATGCGGTTACTGAGGAAGCTAGGTAAGTTATCGTTTACAGGTTCTCCTGGGGTGTCACATCATCCCCCCGTTGATTTGGAATTTCTTCCCGAAATTCTGTAGTAGCTTCAGCCTCAGTAGTAGTTGCATTGTTTTCGAACAACTGGGGATATTTGAGTTCCATTTGGTCTTCGCGTTCCCAGGTGAACTCTGGGCCACGGTGGGAGTTCCAACGAACTCGAACAAGAGGTATTCTGGTGTTCTTGAGGACCTTAACATCCCGGTCCGTGATTTCAACTGGTTCTTCGACGAAATGCAACCGTTCGTCGATAGTGAGCTCCTTCAAAGGAACTATGAAGGTCTCCTCAGACGGACACTTCTTCAGATTCGACACGTGAAAGACGTTGTGAACTGCACTGAGTTCAGCTGGTAGGTTCAGTCTGTAGGCTACTTTGCCTATTTTCTCAATGACTTCAAATGGTCCAACGTATCGTGGATTGAGTTTGCCCCTTTTTCCAAAACGAACCACACCCTTCCAGGGTGAAACTTTGAGTAGTGCTCGATCCCCAACCTGGAATTCGAGTAGTTTCCTGTCTTTATCGGCGTATGCTTTCTGACGGTCACGAGCTGCCGCCATGCGTTGTCGTATTTGAGCAATCTTTTCAGTAGTATCAACTACCATTTCTGGACCTGTGATCTGACTGTCACCCACCTCTGCCCAACAAAGAGGTGATCGGCATTTACGCCCGTACAATGCCTCAAATGGAGCAGCTTTAATGCTGGTGTGGTAACTGTTGTTGTATGAAAATTCCACAAGTGGCAGATGTTTTTCCCAGCCCTTGCCAAAGTCAATTACGCACGCCCGAAGCATGTCTTCTAGAGTTTGAATAGTGCGCTCAGATTGCCCATCTGTCTGAGGATGATAAGCGGTGCTCATGTCTAAGCGAGAGCCAAAAGATTTGTGCATTGCTTGCCACAGTTCTGAAGTAAAACGTGCATCACGATCAGAGATAATAGAGGTGGGCACTCCGTGCCTCGAGACAACTTCCTTAAGGTATACGTCTGCTAGAGTGGAGAACTTATCCGTTTCCTTGATAGCCAAGAAGTGAGCAGACTTTGTGAGTCGATCCACGATCACCCAAATAGTATCATTTCCGCGCTGAGATCTAGGTAGGCCAGTAACAAAATCCATGGAAATTTGCTCCCATTTCCATTGTGGTATCTCAGGTTGTTGGAGTGGGCCTGATGGTTTCTGATATTCCGCTTTGACTCTCGCACAAGTCAAACACTTGCTAACGTAAGTTGCTATGTGGGCCTTCATGCTAGGCCACCAATATGTAGTTCTGAGGTCGTGGTACATCTTATCCGAACCAGGATGTACTGAGTAGCGAGACTTATGAGCTTCATCCATTACAAGCTCGCGTAAGTTACCATAGAGTGGGACCCAGATGCGTCCGGTTACATAATAGGCGCCGTCTGCCCTTTGTTCTAACCGTTGCCTTGAGCCGCGTAGGGCTTCAGCCCTGACGTTTTCCGGTTTCAATGCTTCTACCTGAGCATCTCGTATCTGTGAAGGAAGACTAGACTGAATAGTGAGTTGCAACGCTCGTACACGCCTAGGTGTAGTATCCTTTCGACTGAGGGCGTCGGCCACCACATTGGCTTTGCCCGGATGGTATTTTATAGCACATTCGTAATCGTTCAGTAACTCGACCCATCGACGTTGTCGCATGTTCAATTCTTTCTGCTTGAAGATATGCTCAAGACTCCTGTGATCGGTGTAGATGGTGCACTTGGTGCCGTACAGGTAGTGTCGCCATATCTTGAGCGCAAAAACAACAGCTCCCAGCTCTAAATCGTGCGTAGTGTAATTCCGTTCGTGAATCTTAAGTTGGCGTGAAGCATAAGCAATAACTTTATCCCGTTGCATCAACACACATCCAAGACCTCGAATAGATGCATCGCAGTAGACTACAAAATCGTCTGTGCCTTCAGGCAATGAGAGGATAGGTGCGCTACAAAGTCTATCCTTTAAGTGCTGAAATGCTGTTTCCTGTGTATTACTCCAACGATAAGCAACACCTTTCTGTGTCAGTAATGTAAGTGGCTGTGCAATCTTTGAGAAGTCTTTGATGAATCGTCTATAATAACCCGCCAAACCCAAGAATTGGCGTATTTCGGTTGGTGTGCGAGGTGCAGGCCAGTTCTTGATCGAATCTACTTTGGATGGATCGACATGAATCCCATCCTTGGTTACCACGTGGCCTAGAAAGTGAACTTCACGAAGCCAGAAGTCACATTTTGAAAACTTAGCGTACAACTGTTCCGTTCGAAGGAGTTCCAGAATAAGTCGTAAATGCTGCTCATGTTCCTCCCAACTCTTCGAGTAGATCAGGATGTCATCGATAAAAACAATAACAAACTTGTCAAGATAAGGTTTGCACACCCTGTTCATAAGATCCATGAAAACCGCAGGCGCGTTCGTTAGCCCGAATGGCATGACCAAAAACTCGTAATGATCGTAGCGAGTTCTGAATGCTGTTTTGGAGACGTCCTCATCCCGGACTCTCAGTTGATGGTAACCTGACCTCAGATCAATCTTCGAGTAATAGCTCGACCCTTGCAACTGGTCGAATAAATCGTCGATGCGTGGAAGTGGATAGCGATTCTTCACGGTTACCCTGTTCAGTTCGCGGTAATCTATGCACATACGAAAGGTACCGTCTTTCTTCTTCACAAATAATACCGGAGCTCCCCAGGGCGAAGAGCTAGGATGTATGAAACCCTTTTCCAAGAGTTCCTGCAATTGCTTAGACAGTTCTTCCAGTTCAGTTGGAGCTAAGCGATAAGGCGCTCGAGCTATAGGTGCTGCTCCTGGAGCTAGCTCGATCTGAAATTCGACCTGGCGATGAGGCGGTAGCCCAGGTAACTCTTCAGGAAACACTTGAGGGAAGTCGCGTACTACAGGAATATCCCCAATCTTTTTCTCTGTCGTCGATGTATCCGTAACGAGTGCTAAAATAGCTATGTGGCCCTTTCGCAGACACTTCTGAGCCTTCAAGAAGGAGATGATGCCACTCACGACACCACTCTTGTCGCCTTGAACTTCGAGAGGTTCTTTGCCAGTACGGGGAATACGAATGATCTTTTCCTTGCATAGGATCTCTGCTTGCTGTTGGGATAACCAATCCATACCAATGACGATATCAAAACTACTCAGAGTTATAGGAATGAGATCGATAGAGAAAGTCTGACCAGCGAGGATAAGATTACAACCTTGAACTATGTGTGTGGCTTCTAGACTTTTACCGTTAGCTAACTCTACGACATGTTTGGTTTCAAAAGTGTTGGTGCGCGTTTAAGCATTTGGCTAACTTTCAGAGACATATAACTGGTATCCGCACCCGAATCAAATAATACAGTAACATAAAAGTCGTCGAGAAGAAACTTACCCATAACCACATGAGGATCGTTCCTTGCATCAGCCTGACCAATCACAAATGCACGACCCCTAGCACCATTGCCGTTGTTGTTTCCTCCATTGTTGTTCCCGTTGCCCTGATTGTTGATGTTGTTATTCTGGTTCTGGTTTAACTGGGGGCAGATTCGCTTGAAGTGACCTTCGGCACCACAATGAAAACATCCCTTGTTACCCTGTTGTTGGTTTTGCTGCGTTTGCTGCTGCTGTTGATTCTGAGTTACAGGCCGTGGGCTCCTACAATCCTTAGCCTCATGACCCATCTTTAGACACCTCAGACAACGACCCTTGTTGCACTGGCCACTGTGGTTCCTGTTACACTTGTTGCACTTTGGGTGATTTCCTTGATATCTTTTCTGCCCCTGACTACCAGAGGATTGCTGACCCGCACTCTGGTAGTCATTAGTCTTGCGCTGCTGCTGTGCTTGAGACTGTACGGTAGCTGAACCCCTGCTGGAATCCCCTTCCCATTTCCGCTTGTTGTCACTGGGAGTAGCAGGAGTAACTGGAGTGGTAGCGGTAGTAGTTGCGCTAATACGTTTAGGCAGCCTGTTCTGTTCCACTGCCTGATCGGTGAGGCGATGAGCTAGCTTGACGATCTGTTGAATGGTGCCAAGATTTGCTGAGGTTACGTGACTTTGAATTTCTGGCACCAGACCATTGAGATATAGTTCGATACGCTTAATGGGAGGGTCTACCATAGTAGGACACAGAATAGCCAACTCATTCGATCTTCTGGTGTACGCTTCAATTTCTGACCCCGTCATTTTCAAGTGGTAAAACTCTACCTCCAGCTTATGAATGTCATCACGGCTACAGTATTCCTCTTTGATCAATTCCTTAAAATCATTCCAGGGTGTGGCGTTAGCAACAGCCAACCCTAACATCTGAACTTGCGCATTCCACCAAGTCAGCGCAATGCCTTCTAGAGTACCCGTGGCGTACTTCACCCTGCGAGCCTCGGGGCATTCACACATTTCAAATACCGACTCGAGCTTTTCAAACCAATGGAGGAGTCCAACCGCTCCTTCCGTGCCACTAAAAGTAGTAGGACGACAGTCCATGAAAGTTTTGAAGGTGCAAACAGGTGGCTGAGCGTGCTGACCTCCTGCTTGTGCGGCTGCAAGTGCCGCAGTAACTCGCTCGTTAATGAGAGCCGTCAATTGGGCTTGCGTCATGTTGATACATCCAGACATGATCTTCATAGCAAAGATAACATAAGTGAGAGAGGTTCACGAATAGTGCGATGACAGAAGAGAGTAAGCACACAAGTGTTCTCATGCAATAGTGTTACGTTAATCTAAGCATACTCTGAGCAAAGTTCTATGAAATTCTAGCAAGTAGGTAATAAAACATGTACCATATTACCTAGGATGTTGAGTCTTGCACGTGGAGCGAGGCGTCGTTGTGGATCGTTGAGCACTGTTTCGGTTATAGTCTGGTTTTAATAAAAACGTTTTCCCCTTATTAAAACCGAGTTCTCTATAACCAATGGCTCTGATACCAATCTGTCACACCCCCAAAATCCACACGCGGAGTACCACCGCTTGGAGGCGTGACATGACCAGGATCAAGCCACCAATCATATTGAACATAAGTATATAGTAAAAGTCATTCATCAATACGATAGGTATTTCCAAAACCAAATATAAACAAGTGTGTAGCGGAAGCAATAATGTAAAACCCAACATAAGTTTAAGTACAAAATGTCATAGTGTTTAACGACACATTCACGATCAATGTCCACAACGACCGTGCCTCCCGTGCAAGCTCCAAAGGTACCTAAAGTCCTGCAAGGCATGTAACAGAGAGTCAACAACTAGTTGAGCAAGTTCACAGTAAGTAGGTTTGTAAATGCAAGTTCGTTTCGTAACGTGCAGCTATACTGGGCCAATAGTATGTTCTATTAGTGGGGGCTTCCCATGTTTGCATATACACTAGACTATTCGCAACCATAAGTGCTCTTCTTACCGAGAACAGTAGTACGTACAAAGTTTACGTAGGTTTTACGTAAGTGTCCTTCACAACTGAGGACAGGGGTACGCGGGGGTTTACGTAGGTTTTACGTAAGTGCCTGACACAACCCGAGGCAGTAATGAGTATAAGTTTACGTAGGTTTTACGTAAGTGCCCTTCACAACCGAGGACAGTGATGTGTACAAGTATACGTAGGTTTTACGTTTGTGTCCTGCGCATCCGAGGACGATGGTAGATAGTCTAGTAACATTGTAAGTACAAATCCATTCCTTCAATCCCATTCCCAACCCCGGGAATCCCATGCCTTGGTAAGAGTGTGAACTCACCTTGTTTGCTCGGTATGCTAAGTTAAGTGCTCACAATTAATCAGTCAAGTCCTATAGTGCACGTATATTAAATCAGTTCACGTTCGTAATATTACACATGTAACTATCATCACAGAAATATCACAAAGCGTGTTTGGCAGTTTGCATTCTTGTATCATGTAAACAGTTAATTCCATTCATGTCAATTCATCTTACCCATATTAGCTTTCACAGTTAATTCTAACAAAATGAACCAACAACACAGTTAATTGAGCTAATTAACTGAACTAACATATTCAAACAGGGGTACACAGTTAACAAAGTTAACATTTAATAACTAACTGTGTCACATGCTTTTCTTAACTAAATTAATAGTTAAATCAGAGTTAACAAAGTTGGCATAACACAGTTAATATACTTAACAAATATAACATTTTACTAGAGTTTATCAACTAACAGGATTATTTACTTAACCTAGTGACATACATGAGTCTAATAAAATTAATAAGGTTAACTGAGTTAATAATCTTAACTCAATTAGTTGGTTAAATATAGTTACTTACCTAATAGTGTAACTTAACGACGTTAATCAACTTAATATATTTAACCAGTTTACAAGTTGGACCTGAATCATGTTGAGCCGAAAACCCCTTGGCCGAAATCCCTTATGGCCGAAAACCCCTAAGTGCCGAAAACCACTTTATATTCGAAAACCCTTTATAGTCGAAAACCCATGTGGGCCGAAAACCCTTTGGGCCGGAACAGTTTGGGCCGAAATCACTTTATGTGATTTCGTCCAGTTTATTATTGTGGGGGGTGTTTTCGTGAGCATGTGTGTGACGAAATCACTAAGGTGCCGAAATCCCTTAGTGATTTCGTTGGTTTCTTCATCATCTTCAACACTTACAGTAACAAAAACCCAGCAACAAATAATCGATTAACAGTTACATGCTCTGTTATAATTGAAATCATTCCATCAAATTATGATATGTAACATTTACACTACCAAATCATTGTGAAATCTAGAACATAATTCCATCAGTTTATCATTCATAACATATACCCACTGTTGATCCAAACATCCAATATTCAGACAGTTCATAGATAATAATTATCTAACAATCACCATTCATAGAAAACAATGATCTAAACATTAAATCATCAATCAAAATCAAATCATAAGATTATAATATCTCACAGTAGCAGTCAATATAAGATATCATCTTAACATGTAAGTCACTAACCGTAGATTTAACAGGGGTTTGGCTTCAAGATGAGGAATTCAGTTGTGGGTTTTCAGATGTAGAGAGAGAGAGAGAACAAAGTGATAAGGTTTGGTAAGGGGGTAACGTCTCGGAGAAGATTGTGATTAAATAAATATATAATATCTAATATCTCACTGGGCCTAAAGCCCATCTCTGATTTCGCCAAACATTCTGGACGAAAACACTAAAGTGTTTTCATCACTTGGGTGATTTCATGGGTATTGTTTTCAGTAAGAGTTCATCTCTATATAACATACAATCACATATATATATAAAAAATATATTATGGATCCCAAGTATAAAATATCAATCGAAATACGATATAACGTATTACAAAGGTAAGCGTTGTGAAACAACGAGTCGTGTAAACAAACACATAAACAATAAAAAAAATTAACGTGCACTAAATGCGAAGATGGAAATCTTGGAAATCTCGAGTTGTCACAGTTTTTGTGGTCTCAAGGGAACGACATAAAAGGTAAAGCGAAAGTTAAATGGAAATCGGTATGCTTGCCTAAATGTGAAGGAGGTTTGGGTATTAGGAGGGTGGGAGATATGAATAAAGCCCTCATGGCGGCTCATGTTTGGAGCTTAATGACTCATCGGGAGTCCTTATGGGTCAAATGGATACATTCGTATCGCATTCGGAATAGAAGCTTTTGGGATGTTCCGATCAAGAATAATATCACATGGAGCTGGAGGAAAATACTTGGCCTTAGACCTATGATACGATACCATGTTTGGATTAAGGTGGGAAACGGATCTAACACGTTGGTTTGGTTTGATAAGTGGGATGATGTTTGTCCGCTTAGCTCGATTCTTACACCAAGAGTTATAGCTAATGGAGGGTTCAATATGTCTACAAAATTGGCGGATGTGTATGTTAATGGACAATGGTTATGGCCGATTACTTGGGTCACTCGATTCCCTATTTTACTTAATTTGCAGGATATAAGTATCAATCAATCTCGTCAGGATAGTGTGGAGTGGAGATCTAGAAGAGGAGACCGATCAGAGTTCAGTGCTTCAATGGCTTGGGATGATCTTCGGGTTGCTCAGGAAGAAGTCGGCTGGGTTAAGGTGATTTGGTTTCCGCAGGCGATTCCTCGGCATTCGTTTATAATGTGACTTATCATTCAGAAAAAGCTGAAGACGCAAGATGTTATGAGAAATTGGAATACGTCGGGTAATGCCAATGTTAATTTGATGTGTTGCTCGCTATGCACTTCAATGCCTGATTCGCATGAACATTTATTTTTTGAGTGTGGGTTTGCTTCGGCGGTGTGGGATGGGGTTAAAGGGAAAGCTGGGATGAGTTCTGTTCCAAATACCTGGGCTGCGATTTTGACTTTTTTGGAGGGAATTGCGAATTCTTCTAAGGCGAACCATATTATAGCTAAGATGGTAGTTAGTGCGTCGGCTTACTTAATTTGGGAGGAGAGGAATAGAAGATTATTCACCAGCAACAAAAGGAATGCGGTACAGCTTGTGGAGGTAATCCTATCTACTGTGAGGCTAAAGCTACACATGATGAAGTTCAAGAATACAGTCAGCACAGTTCAGGTCTTGCAAGATTGGGCCTTGCCGCGTGGGCTCCTGATGCAGGATGATGATTGTGGCTAATGTGGTTTTGTGTATGTTTTTGTTTTGTTAGCGATGTCTAGTCATTTGGTTGTGGTTCTTGTTAACGTTTTGTTTGTTGCGTTGTGTAACTCTTGTATGGCATGTCATACTTGAGAACTGGGGGGGTACTCTGCCCTTCACTTGTGTTTATTGGTTTTGGTTGGTATAAAATTTTACCGAGGTGACCCTTTACCAAAAAAAAAAAAAGTTTCTCCATTTATAGCCTTTTTTTTTTTTATGAATACACTTTTCATTAAAATAAAATTTTAGGAATTTTTTTTTCCTGTACATGTTTATTTGTTGATACTTGTATATTTCTCCACAACCCAAAAACTTCAAAACTCTAGTTGGGACTCATCTTTTGATTTCAAAACTAGTATAGGTATCATATCCGTGTGTATGGAAATTACATAAAACGGACCTTCACCCTTGTAACAAATAAAAAAATGATGATGAAAAAGGTGAAAACATAAAAGCTATTCCCTCTTTTCAGATATGAAGCCTTATTTAAGATATATGATTTACTAATCAAACAAATAGCTTGTATAAGCCTTTAAGAATACTATCCAACTATTTTATAGTAACACAAAAACCAATGGTCTTAGCAATACACTTTTTTTAACTGAGCAGCATCTATATAAAAATATAGAAAAGTGGGACAGCAAGAAGCTGAAAGACCCGGAATTATAACCCGAAGTCACTTAAATTGAAATCGCACAATCTAGTCCAATCTAAATTAAGATATTTAGATCTACATTTTACCCAAAGATACAAATGCTCCTTTATTTGCTCCACCGTCCTGTTAAACGACGTGTGTCGTTTGTTGAACTCTACTTCGAACAAGTAGGAATGGGATTTTTTTTTAGTAGAAATGAGAACCCAATTAAAAAAGGGTTCTTTTAAATACACCCTAAAGTCAACTTTTTTTCCACAAGTCAACTTTTCAAGTTTTCATAAACTAATAATGGACCCACAAGTCAACTAATAAGTTTTTTTTTTCATAAACTTCTTTTAATCTTTTTAAAAAGCTGATTTTTATTTTTATTTTTTATAAATAAACCCGTAATGTTAAGTTTTTATATTCTTTTGCTAAATAAACATATTTATATTATTATTTTTAATCTTGCTCGTCTTACTGACCTGAAACATGATGTTTGGTACATTATTAGTAAAATGAGATATGTAAGAACAAAAAAATAATACATATAATAAAATAAATATTCATATGATATTATCTTCAAGAGAATGACAAGACATTCTTTTTTATATTACTTTGCAGTTTCTTTCATGTTTTCGACGGATTCACTTTGTAAATAACCTCGAAGTGATTTGAGATATTATAGTTTTACTATTATTTTTTTAGCGGTCAACATAATCAATCCCGAGCATTATCGGGGCACCCACTGGACCAAACGAATTACTCCGAAAGTAACCCGAGTCACCATATCCATTACCATTACACCGGTGTTGAAATAACACGGGGTTTTCAATGAGAATACCCGAGATAATACCAGGTCGGACCAGAAGCTCTGTGTGAAGTATTTGGTGAAGTTTGCGTGGCAGTATTCCGGAGCTTCGATCACTCAGTTGTTGTGTAAAGTGATGCTCCAAAGCTTCTCTATGTCATCCACCAAAACGACATCGGAGTCGAGGTATATGACTCGTTCTACACCCGGGTCGAGTATTTCGCCCAAGTAGTTTCGGGCGTAGTTAAGTGGGTTCTCGAGAGCGACCCGGATTGACGATGAAATGAGATTGATAACGGAGTCTTATCTGAAAATGTAGAGTTTGAAGGTGAGAGAACCGATTCCGTAAACCAGCAACGGGAGATAGAGGAATAGGATGACGGCGATAACATCTCCATTTGAAAACCGGTTGCCACTCATCATCTTCATCTTTCACCATCGTTGGTTAAATATATATCATATATGTATATATCATTTACAACTTCGATAGAGGGTAGTTGTGCCTCCTCTCTCTCTCTCTTATTTAATTAAAAATGACTATTTTGTTCCTGAGAAAAATGACAAAATAGCATGATTTTATAAGACTCCAATGACCTGATTTCACTTTTGGACCAAAATAACAATAAAACTGAAACCATAGATGCAAAAATTTTGAGTTTTGGACTAAAGTGGCAAAAGTGACCAAACCTCAGAGACCAAAATGGCAATTTACTCAATAAAATAACAAAAAAAAAACATAATTATTAGTTTTGACTTTAAAATAAAATAATGTATTAAAGTAATTAATCATTAACAGGTTTTCACTAATTTGATATATTAATCTATATGTTCGGTGGATTTATCACACCTCTTAAAAAAAACCCACGTTCTCATCAATACACTTTCCGGTAAGAATAGGTAAAGCATAGATGCCAAACATTTGACCCTCAGACTAAAGGGTATGGTGAGGCTCATCCCCACGAGGATGGGTCGTCACGTAGGCGCCACATCACCGGCTCGTGGGGGATGGGTCTCCTTCACTTTTGAGGGGGGTGGAGCATGGGGCTACCCCACCTTATTATTTTATAATTTTCTAAGTTTTTTTTATTAACTTAATAAAAACTTTATAAAAATTAAAAAAAAATACAACATAAAACAACATAAATAAATTCATTTCATAACATAAAAAAAATTACATTTCCAAAAAATAAAAAAAAACATTTCCGAAAAAAAAAATTACATTTCCTAAAAATAAAAAATTACACTACTCGTCTTCGTCTTCGTCTCCTACTCGTCTTCGTCTCCGTCACCGTCCCCGACGTTTACGTTGTTCCATATATGTTCTACCAAATCCTGTTGAAGGTTTGCATGCGTGAAGTCGTTGGTTAGCGCGAAGGAATTTAAATCCTGTTGCGTCGGATCTACCGGGACAGTATTCCCGTAAGATGCATTCTCATCATACTCACAAATCGCCCGACCTTCGTCTTCAATAATCATGTTATGGAGCAAAATGCAAGCGTACATACAAAGGCGCAACCTCTTCGGTGTGAACGCACGTGCCGGTTGTTCAAGGATGGCCCATTTTTTTTGTAAAACACCAAAACAACGTTCGATGTCTTTTCTTGCAGCTTCTTGACGCTTGGCGAATTTTTTCCTTTTTTCGTCCTCGGGAAATGAAATAGTCTTGACAATTGTAGACCAAGACGGGTGTCCAGACCGATTCCATTAACGACATCGCTAAAGATCGTCGATTGGTATAGCACGTTGAGGTTGTTGAGTGAACCAGGGAGCCCAAAGAAAGAATGTCAGATCCACAAATCTTGTGACGCCACGGCCTCAAGTATTAAGGTTGGATAGCCGTGATCACCTCGCGTGTATTGGCCTCGCCACCCAGTCGGGCAGTTATGCCACGCCCAATGCATACAATCAATGCTACCAAGCATTCCCGGAAACCCGTGCCTTGCTTCATGAGCTTGGTACAACTGTTGAACATCATACGCGTTTGGTTTCCGCAAATATTGTTTGCTATACAGTTTCACCACATTATCCGATACAAACATTCCCGCGCAGTTCTTGCCGACATCTGTAAGTACTCGTCCAAAGCGTCGGCCACTGTCCCGTACGCCAGTTGGCGAATGGCCGCAGTACACTTTTGTAACGTGGTGAACCCTTCATAATTCCGAGCATCGGGTCGTTGCGTGAAAAACGGGTCTAGCCCCGCCAAATCATCAGCAATCCGAGTGAGTAACCGGCGACTCATTCGGAACCTTCGTTTGAAAGGGTCGGCGTTGTAAAGGGGTGCATCCGAAAAATAATCGTTAACCAATTTCTCGTGCGCTCCTGTCGTAAAAAATATATAAATACGAGGAAATATATAAATATATAAAATTTATTAATGACAAACCTTGGCGGTCTCTGTTAATCCGTATTCGTCTGGTAATAACGTTTTCAGACGAGCCATCTTCCTCTTCCTCCTCCAAAAGAATCTGCGCCGCCTTTACCACAGCGTTTACGAAAAACATCCCCTCTTCGTCAGAAGAAGACGAGGACCACCAAGAATTAGATGCCATTGGTATAAAAATGGGAGTGGTTTTTTATAAAAATGGATGAGAATGGGAGAAGAATGGGTGAAATATTGAGGTAATTGTATAAAATATGGAGGAAGAATGGGTATATATTTAAAATGGAAAAGGTTTTTTTTTTTTTTTTTAAATTATAGCCGTTGTAACGGCTATATTGTTTGAAAAGTGGGCCGGCGAGTTCGTCTGTGGACTGCTGGGGACGACGGAAAAGGATGGGGGGCGGTGTGGGGGACCGGCGCCGGTCCTAGCCGGGCCTCAGCCGGCCCCCATACCTTCTAGTCTCAAGAGGCTAACACATAAAGTTAGTATCAGGACTAGACTACTATCTGGCCCACACATTCATTAGAATTAGAATTTAATATTTGATGGTTGCTGGAAGTGGAATATTATGTACTGTAGTAAGTTGTGCAATTTTCTGCTACCACAAAGTCAAGCATTCGAACAATTTTATCCTACGCAAAGTCAAACATTTGAACGGGTCTTATGCATCTTTTAGTTATGTATTAGAGTTGACTTTCTCATCTTTTAGCTATGTATTAGAGTTATTTTTTTTCCGAAAAAACCAAAATTTCATCACGACCGACCCATATTACGCCAAAATTCCGATATAAAACTAGTATAGTTTCTTTATTGATTTTGTTTTTGTTGTTTTATGTGATGATTAGGAGAAAATATAAATGTATAAGGGTTTGATTGTTTTTTTCTTTGATGTTTTTTTTGTTGTTCTAGACTTGTAGTTAAATAAATTTGTTGTTTTATTATAGCTTTATTTGTTTAAATGATTAATTACAAGTAATCAACATTTAATACTAGAATTTGAATGTTTGAAAATAAAATTGAAAATTATGGACTATAGTTGAACATGATTTTTTTATTTTTTTTTAAGTGTTTGGTGTTGTTTTATGAACTTATATAGTGATTTATATGTGATAGGAACAATGAGTAATAATGTAATGAACTTATGGAGTGTTTAGTATCTCTAAATGCTGTTTTAGATAGATTTCAAAAAATGAAAACCTGTAGTGCACAATTTTAAATACGTTTGTAATGATGTTTGACGTGTTTTTGATGACTATATAAATTTTAGTTTGATGTTCTTTTGTCTTAAATGATCCGACCCGATCCGGCCCGCTATGAACCGATTTTTTTATATAGCTAGGGTCTAAAATCTTTAAAAATATTTCGCACCCACAGGAAAAAATTCCTAGGTCCACCACTACATGTAACATATTCAAAGAGTAATGTTAATTTTTTCTTTATAAAGTAATGAGAATCTATTTCTATTATTACTATATATAATAAATGAAAATAAGTGTAGGACACGTGTCATGTTTTTAGAGCCTATAGATTTGATTTTTGACCGGAAAATAATGAGACATATTTTAAGAAGGGTAAATTACATTTTTCGTCCTTTATGTTTATACCGAGTTACAATGGGTACCCTTTAACTTCAATAACTACAGCTGCAATCCTTTATTTGGAAAACTTGTTACACATTTCATCCTTTACCACCAACCAGGTTAAAATTTTAAGTTAAATCCAGTCATGTACATTGCACATGAGGGTAAATTCGTCGATTACTGTCTTAAGGACTTTTATGCATTAAATATATTTTGTTATTTAATCCATGCCCCTCTCTCTCTCTCCCTCCTAGCAACCACCATCACCACCATCGCCAACAACCCAGTCCCCAGACCGCCCAAACCACCCACACCGCCCCAACCACCTGTCACCACAAACACATCAAGAACTTCAAATCATAAATAACAAACCACCATCCCTCTTTCTCACTAAATTTATTTCTTTTTATCTGATTAGCAAACACCAAGTAAGTGATGATATATGCACAAAATACCAAAATTAATCTAGAGCTCAAAATCCCAATGTAACAGCACAAATGGGCTCTGGGAGGCCAAGATTTTTTCTGCAACATCCATAATTTTTTTCTCCAACATCCACATAGCCTAAAACCTAAACCTAAATCTTCCACATCATACAAACAAAATGCACACACACAAATCAAATGAGCATAACAAAATGACATATATAAATGATGTGAGAAAACTTTCATATGATATTTACAATAAATTAAATCAATGTAAGTAAAGATGAAACACAGTAACCAACTGAAGTTCACAAGCTACAACTCAATTTTGTGATTTCTGACATGATTTATTGCGGCAAAACTGAGGCACAAGTGGGCTCGCTGCCGCCGGTGGCGGATCCAGGAATTTTTCCATGGGGGTGCGGAACATTTTTAAAAATTTTAGGCCCCTAGGTATATAAGTAAAAAAATCGGTTCGTATCGGGTCGGGTCGGGTCATGTAAAACAAACGAACATCAAACTAAATTTATATAATCATCAAAAACATGTCAAACCTTGTTACAACATCATCTAAAGCTAATTTTTAAGCAATTCTTTCTCTATATAACATAAGTTCATCGCTCCATAACATAATGTTTCAATTTTAATTTTCAACTATTCAAGCCCTAGAAATCATAACGTAAGTTGTAATCACCCTAAAAATATATAAACAACATAATCACCCTAAAAATCATCTAAACAACCATAAACAACGTCAAAACACACAAAATTTCAAACCTATTTAACAACTTTATTACCCTTTTTTCTCCTATAATATCAACCAAAATCATCAAAATAACAAAGAAACTTACCCGTGTTCGGATTCCGGTTAGATTTGGTGTCGAACGACGGTGGTATGGTGGCTGATTACGGTGGTCGCCGGCTGCTGGACTGTTGCCGCTGGGTGATGTTGTTCGTTGGCAATGCAGGGACGCAAGAGAGAGAGAGAGAGAGAGAGAGAGAGAGAGAGCGGGATAGAATTTCTACAGGTTTTGGGCTTTAATTATTTTATTATAGTTTGAAATATTGTTGGGTTTGGTTAATGGGCTAAGACTTAGTGGGCTAGCTAGTTAGGAATTATAAGTGGGTAAAGGTATGGGTATTTTGGTTTAGTTGGTTAGGTATTAAAAGTTATATAATTTAGGTAGTATATTTAAAAAAAAAATAAGAGTTTACTAAAAAAAATTAAAATATAAATTGATAACACTTTTTACCTAAGGGGTGCGGACGAAAATTTTCAAAGGGTGCGGTCGAAAATTCCAAGGGGTGCGGACGAAAAATTCCAAGGGGTGCGGACAGGATTTTCGACGGAATTTAGCCCTAATTTTTTTTTCCCGGGGGTGCGCCCGCCCACCTTGGGGTGGGCTTGGGTCCGCCCCTGGCTGCCGCTCGTTCCACCGTCTTCACGTTCGGTAGCAGAGTGGGGACGGCGGCTAGGGTTCCGCCTTGAAAAAGATTAGGGGTTTTGCTCCTTTGTTCCAGAGAGTATGGGAGACTTTAGAGAGAGGGAGAGTGTGTGTTTGAGTGGTCGTGGCGAGGCGTTTAGGTGGTGGCCGGCGGCAGGAGTGGTGGTGGCCGGCGGCAGAAGTGGTGGTGGTAATGAGATTAGGTTACATGGGATTTAGAAAGAGAAAGAGGGTGTGTGTGAACGTGTGAGTGTTTGATTTATATAATATATTTTCTTGTTTTTCTTTTTTCTAAATATATATTTTAAAGTAAATAGGTAAAACTACAGAACTACCCTCATAAGAATACACTTGACTTAAAATTTTAATCTGGTTAGTGGTAAATGACGAAATGTGTAACAAGCTTTCCAGATAAAGGATTGTAGCTGTAATTATTGACGTTAAAGTGTATCCATTGCAAACGCTATAAACATAAAAGACGAAAAGTGTAATTTACCCTTTTTAAGAAAGTAATTGCATACTTAATTTTTCCAAATTTAAAAGTCACCAATTTTTACAATAATTTCTCTTTTTTAATTTTCGTTTACAGTTACAATAATTTCCTTTTTTTTAATTTTTGTTTACAACTTTTCCCTATATGATTTTTATTTAGTTAAGGTATAATTCATTTCTATCTTTGAAATTTAGATCGTGATCAAAATTTTTTTAATCAATTTCACAATTATACTTTCCTTTATTCCTAAACAATCGATTACACACTAATTAAGCAATATGTCTATATAATATATATTCAAAATTAAAACCAAAATTGTTAATCAATATATATATAGGGTAAGGTTCATTTGAGAACCACCCTTATTGCGAGAACCGCGAGAATCAATGTGAACACAAAATAAAATCTAAAAAAAATCAAAAAAACACTAAAAAAAAATTTTAATATTTTTTTAACAAAAATCGCTATATTTAGTTACAAAAAAAACCTTTTTTTTAGTAACAGTTATCCATGCACATGTGCATATGTATCATTACTTCAACAAATTCCGTAATACGTTATCAGTAATAGATAATTACACTTTAATTTACAATACCATCTGTAATATACTACTTTTTACATTACCAATATTCAAAATGCACATGTGCATCATTAGGTATAACCATGATATAACATTTTTTGGTACAAAAAGTTTGTGATTTTGAATGGAGAAGTAGGACCATATACATGTTTTTTGGTTAGTTATATCTAGTGGTTGATGGTTTGGCTATATTTGTTACTTTATGATGTAATATGATGATTGGATGGTATAAATGGTGTTGATATACATGTAATAAAGTGAAAATATTGGTAATAGTATTGTATTATGGATGGTAGGAGGTAATGATATTGTATTATGGATGGTAGGAGGTAATGGTAGTGTATTATGGATGGTATGATATATGAAAGGGAAAGTGTATTCAAAGTAGTGTACCAAAACACCTTATTTCAGGTTGATACATATAGATGCACATGTGCATTTCTAATATTGGTAATGTAGAAAGTAGTGTATTACATATGGTAGTGTAAATGAAAGTGCAATTGTCTAATATTTGTAATGAGTTACGAAATTTGTCAAAGAAATGATACATATGCACAGGTGCATGTTTGTGTATTATGGATGGAATGATAGATGAAAGAGAAAGTGTATTCAAAGTAGTGTACCAAAACACCTTATTTCAAGCTGATACATATAGATGCACATGTGCATTTCTAATATTGTTAATAGGGCTGCAAACGAACCGAACGAACACGAACAAGACCTTGTTCGTGTTCGTTTGTTAAGAAATATATGTGTTCACGAACCGTTCACGAACACTTATCGAACGAGATTTTATGTTCGTGTTCGTTTGTGTTTGTTTGTTAATTTTAGGCAACGAACGTTGACGAACACAAATGAGCACAAACTAATGTTCATGAACACAAATGGAAACAAATGAACACAAACAATCGTTCATGAACAGAATATATAATACACCGACACTTATTAGATATTTAATTTGTCAGAATTTTGAAGTATTTAAATAAATATAAAAACTAAAAACACTAATGAAGTATCAAACACAAACGAACACGTTATCGAACGTTCACGAACATAAATGAACGAACATGACCTCTGTTCATGTTTGTTCATTTAACTAAACGAACGAAATTTCTCGTTCGTGTTCATTTGTTTAGTAAACGAACGAAAACAAACGAACTTCCCGCCGAACGGTTCACGAACTGTTCGCCGAACGTTTGGTTCATTTGCAGCCCTAATTGTTAACGTAAAAAGTAGTGTATTACACGTGGTAGTGTAAATGAAAGTGCAATTGACTAATATTTGTAATGAATTACGGAATTTGTCAAAGAAATGATACATATGCACATGTGCATGGATAACTGTTACTCGAATTTTTTTTTTTGAAATTTTTATTTATTTTTTTATTAACAAAATATAGCGATTTTTCCAAAAAAAAATAGTAAAAAAATAAAAAAAAAACATTTTTTTTGGTGTTTTTTAGATTTTTTTAGGAATTACTTTTTTGTGTTCACACTTGTTCTCGCGGTTCTCGCAATAAAGGGTGGTTCCTAACGGATCTTTCTCCTATATATATATTCCTTGTAGACGTAGTTGGAAGAATAACATGGGGCGAAAGAGTAGCTGAAAAACATTTATTTAGATTATTTCTACAGAATTTTACGTAAGTCAACATTTCTTAACATAAACAACAATTATTTCCGCATATTTTTTTAATACATTTCTGTCGTATTAAATTATTACGTATAGTATCACTTAAACTTTACTTTGTAGTGGACATGTGATAGAAATGAAGTTGTATGACATGAAAACAATATGGCTACATATCTAATCGCTTGAATATTGAAAAGAAGCCTGTTATATATGCGGCACGTGAAAAGTTGGTTAACTAGAACTCAATGTTTAGTGTCTATGAATGAATTTGTTTTAATAATACAAATTATTTGTTTATATAAGATGCTTTTTAAAGTACTCTTTTTAGGGGGACATTTTATATGTCACTAATTATTGTGTAGTACATATTTTTTACGAATTTCGTAACCCATTTTAATGAAATATTTAAGGATAAATTATTGTATAAATGATTCCATGTATCTAATCTCATAAGTAATCAAATAAATTTAATAAAAAATAAGTGTGTAAGTATTAATAAAGATTTATATCATACCAAATTACCAAGATTTAAAAAAAAAATAGTGTGGCAATTACTTTTGTCTCACAAATGGCTTAAGCAATTTTGTGTATGAACTTAAGTTTGCCTTTGGTGATACTCTCTGTTTTCAAATACAAAATAAGGTATTTTTAAAACTACAATTTTTAATAAAGATGATTGTGAAATATTATTGAGGAAATCAACCTTAGATGTCATTAATCTTGAAGATACCTATGACCCATACAACTTCATTCTGCTTCCTAATGTCAAAGTATCATGTTTTTTTAAAGTTGTATAATCATTACCATGGTAAATGACTCTATTGCATTAATATTTTTTGTATTGTTTTTATTATTTTTTTAACAATTTACATTCTACAGTTGCTAACAATTTGTTCTTATTTTGTAGTGGCTACTTGAACACATCGGACTTTTCGTTGGTTTACTCAATAATTTCAAAATAATTATAAATATGATTGGTGAATCTGAATGGGAATTGGAAATATCAACACAAGAAGAGCTTTTCGAAACTACAAGATTTATAATCTATTTATAATATAGTACAGTTTGTAATCTATACATTTATTAAGTGTTGTTTGTTACAAGTATATGTTGTCAGTTGGAATGATCTGATAAAATATGGGGGAGTTCCATGAGGCAAGACGGGTATTTTCAAATGGTCAACGAGCCATGGAAAGTTTTTGCTTGCAATAGATCAGGACCTTTAATATTTCATAAAATCGTGTTTATCAAAATTATCTTCGTATAACAATGTGTTTTTATATTCATTATTGTGTGTTTATTTATTGGTTGAAATATTTGAACATTATCATTTGTCTTTTTTTATCATAAGTCATCAGTACGATTTTAACATTGTGCTAAATATTCAAAAACCCATGTTTAATTATACCAAAATTTTAAAATTCGTTTATAGATAACTTATTGTATTTTTTAAATACGATATTATTCATAAAATTAGAATATAAAAAAATTTCTGGAGTCCGGGAAGCAGTCTCGGGTGATAACCTGGTATATATATAAACACATGTTTTTAGCGTTCGAATTGCACGAAACTATTAGAATATGACATGTGTCCTTAAATAATAGGTATGTGTGTCTGCACAATAAATTAAAACAATATCAGATAATTACGCAAAAATTATGCAAAATATATAAATAATAACAGGGTGAGGTTCCTGTAAAAAGACCTTTTTCGTGAGAAGTGTGAGAAGGCATAGAAATTGACATGTAGGTAGCATGTTTTGGACTTAGTCATGATGTTTTGGGTTGTTTTGGCAAGAAAAACACCTAACATAACAATTTAAAACACAATGCAACGTATTATGGACGTGAAATTTAAAACACAACTAAAACACCCTGCTTAACACTTAAAACACACTACTTAACGTTCTTGGCATGGTGTTTTAAGTTTTAAGCCTAGAATTCATTGCATTGTGTCTTAAATTGTTATGTTTGGTGTTTTTCTTGCCAAAACAACCCAAAACATTATGCCCAAGTCCAAACATGATGCCTACATGTCAATTCTTATGCCTTCTCACATTTCTCATGAAAAATGTCCTTTTTACAGGATCCTAAGACACTAATAACATACTATATTACATATATAATGTCACACCCCCAAAATACCACTCGCGAAAACACCGCAGGGCGTGTGACGTACCAGGATCTTAGCCACCAATCACACTGAACTTATAAAGATAAAATAAAACTTTCATTTATTTAAAATGAGTGTTACAATACAAGAGTTATTATCCAGCGGAAGCTTATTACAATTTGTTATGAGTTCCATAAAATAGGTGTATAAAATCCATCAGACTTGTCTTGTGATTCCTTGTAACTTGACCCATGACCACTCCAACATCCCAGACAGCAAGTGCCAACAACATGTACCTAAAAGCCTTCAAGGCATGTAACAACGAGTCAACAACAAAGTTGAGCGAGTTCACAGTTGGTGTTCATTGATAAGTTGTTTCAAAAACCATGAGTTCATTTGTAAGCCATAAGTTAACCAGTTTCCCTGTTTTCCCAAACATACCCATAACCAGTGGGGGCTTCCCCATGTGAACCACTAGACCCGTTACCATATCGACCACTGACTAAAGTAAGTTGGTGCCCTGACGTCAATGTCTATCATCATTGACTAGTGCCCAGATCCATTAGTTCACGCCCGTCCTCTGCGGCACGGTGTGAGGCTTGTCAAACCTAAATAGCGCTATCTAACTAATGACCCGCTCGCCATTGGCCCGGCGATTAAGTCGATATAAAATGAGGGACTTCATGATAGAGATTTTTGGTCTAGTCTCCGTGTTGTCACCCTTCAATAAAGAGGGTGTGTACGAAATCCCCAAACTAGGAGATTACGCAGGTTTCCAATCAAATCCTTATCGCATGTTGTCACCCTTCAATGAGGAGGGTGTGTACGTGTTCCAAACCAGGAGGTCACGCAGTTTCAGTTTAAATCTTTTACCCATTCCCAACCACCGGGAATCCCATGCCTTGTAGAAAGTGTGAACTCACCTTGGTTTGCTCGGTATGACTAGTTACTTTGTTCTAGTCGCTCAACCAAGTCCTAATACGTTTACCAGTAACAATTAGTTCACACGCACTTACATTATGTAGTTAACATTTTGCAGAGTATGCACATGATCTCGCAATACATCTTAGGCATTTAGCACATATACAGATTCATAACATGACCTATCATGGCATGTCATAAAGTTCATCACATAATAGTTCTACACCAACTGTTTGGGTCACGTATCACATATACACAAACATACCTTGCCTACACCACTCAACAATCCATTATGGTTCTCTCAATAGTATACGACCCAGCTAGTTCCGGCCCAACTAAAGTGTGTGGCTCGGTTCCCTTTGTGCGACCCGTGTTCTAATGTGTGATCATCGTGTAAGTGTGCGACTCGTTTATGTTTGTGGCCCACTAACTAGTGTGCGGCCCAAATGACTATTCAGTTTGTTTCAAGTGTGCGACTCCATTATAAGTGTGCGACTAAGATCCCACATTCACAACTCGGTGTGCGTATAGAAGTGTGCGATTAGTTAAGTTGACCGTAAATCATGGTAGTCAGTTACATGATCAATCCATTAAATCCAGAACAATTAATTACACAACTTTTCAAGGATTTGTACAATCCTAACCATCCCATTTATGATTATCAATAACATTCAAACTACTCATATTTTAAATCGGACCAACTACCTTATCCCGAACAAGAACTGTTTCTATTCACAATCATCATTAATCATCATCGAAACAGTAGCAGCCCCATTACCAATATTGTGCCACCCTAATTATCGACTAACAATAATTTACACCAAGGGCACCAGCAAGTTACAACTAATCGATTTATATTTTAATAAGTGTATCCATGTTTCTAAGCATTAACAAATCAACATTAATCGTGTGGAATCCTCGTTCACAATTCATCGCCAGTTAATCATCATTTACACAAAACCCTACACTATTCATTGACCTCATGCATATGCATATACATATATATACTATCATCACCGACAAGATACACAGTAACCTAAACAACTAATAGCAAGACCCATTTAATAGTGCATGTCATTTTTGTCTTGGCCCAATCAAAGTATAAAAATCAATATTAATGGTTCAACAAACTTTGAATATGATTAATTGTGTCAGCCATGTTCATGTGATTGTTCATTCTATCACGTGAATCCTTCAGATCATAAGTCAAACATTGTAACCATGCATCACATAATATATTCAACTTCAATTCATGCATAATCTAACAAACAACAATTATATTACTCAAGTATATTACACATAAACAACAAGTGGTACTAACCAATAACCTTGATCGACAAGATGAGGTATCGAGAGGGGAATTCTCCTGCCGCACGTATGTTTGAGAGGTAGGGTTTTGATTTTTGTGTTCTTGTTATAACCATTAACATGTTACGCACATACATAATACTGAATTGGGAGGTTCCTACCTTTGGCCGTGCTAATGGGCTCAAGCCCAAGTGATCCGAAATACATAGTCAAGGCAGCCCATACTTAGTGATCGAGGGGTGGCCTTCAATAACTTGGGGTGCGGCCCAAACATGTACACGATACCAAGTCCGGCCCAATTCACACACTCATACACATTAAACATTTAGCAGTTAAAAACATTTAGCAATTAACACACTCATACACATTAAACATTTAGCAATTAAATTACCGTCACAAGTGTTACTAATTTCTATTGTCGTAAGGGATATGAAAAGGAAATAACAAGAAACAGGATCACGTGCCGAAGAGATACAGACCTCGAAAGTTCGGGTTGTCAAATATAAATAATTGCACATAATATTACACAATTGTATAAATAATTACGCAACTTATGTTATATATATAGGGTAGGGTTCATGCGAGAACCAACTTTAGGGGGAGAACAATGTGAACACAACCAAAATAAACCCAAAACAAACAATGAACCCCCATACCACCACCACCCAAAAACCAAAACACCCCCACCCCCCACCATCACCCAAAAACCTAAACACCCACCACCCTCACCTCCTCCCTAAAAAAATGTATACCTCACCGAAACTCCCCAACAAAAAAACATCAACAGCCCCCTCTCCTTCCATACCCAGGGCGCCATTGATGGGGCACTATTGAGCCCTTGTGAATCCAGTAACGAGGGTTTGTGGGTGGGCCATGACCTAACTAGCTGTTGATAACGACTATATCTTTAAAAAATCATTTTTTTATTACAAACTAATATATAAACACACAACTCTCATATTTAACCCAACTCTCTCAAACACACTCTCACAAAACACTTTAAACCAATAATTGCTTTTAAAAAAATGTCTACAAGTTCCAAGACTTCAACTGATTCTCCAACCCGGGTACGCTTGACGATTTGCTCATAGCGGTGGCGTAGGAGGCGGTTCAAGTTTTTAAAGACGAAGCTGAATCATCCTAACCAACACGTACTAGACAACCACATCTTGAACGAGACTAGATTGGTGCTCACAGCCGTTTGATTAGTGATTATTTTGCGAAAAATACGTTATATAATGAAGATCAATTTCGACGCCACTTTCGTACGAGCCGCCGTCTTTTTTTGCAGGTTAGTGGTGATTTAGAGCGCTGATATACTTTTTTCAAACAAAGAGCGGATGCATGGGGTAAAGTCCAATTATCTCCGTTGCAAAAATGTACGACCACCATTCGACAACTAGCTTTCAGAGTGATGAGTGAAGTTTGAGAAGAGTATCTACGGATGTCGGCACGAACGTGTAGAGATAATATTAACTATTTTTGTGACGATATATTTTTTATTTTTTTACATTTATTATAATTACTATGTTGTTATTAATATTTCTACGATGTACTTTTGTCATTATTACTATGTTTATTATTAGCATTGTTACTATTATATTTTTAGGTGTTATTGATCTATATGGACGGTGATATCTGAGGAGTCCGACCTCCAGTGACATTCCGCTTTTATACGTGGCCCATCAAGGAATACACGGTTTTCCTGGGATACTGTGTAGCCTTGATTCCATGCAGTGAGATTGGGCGGCATGTCCAACTGCTTGGAAAGGTCAACACACTCGAGGTGATCACGATGGTCCAACCCTAATCTTTATCAGCCGCGTCTCAAGATCTATGGATTTGGCATGCGTATTTTGTCATGGCCGGTGGAAACAATGATCTTGCAGTTTTATATTCATCGAATATTTTTTTGATGTTATAGACGGGGTCGCACCAGATTAATCATTTTATGTAAATGATGTGCACTACGAATACGGGTATTATCTTGTTGATGGTATATAATCGGGGTGGCTGATCGGAGTGACGCGCTCCGGTCAAAGATAATATTTATAGTCTCGAATTACCCTTAACAAATAGTTAGCGGTAGTAAGGGGTCGAACCACGAAGAGTATGTGGTTTGCGAATGGACTTGATTTATTTTAACGGTTTGTCACAATTATGAAGTTTACTAGATTATTTTTATGATTTTTGTTTGTTTAAAAAGATGTTGAAATGAACTAACAAGTTTGATTTGATTGATTAACTACTAGATCTTGAATGATTACAAGAAAACTTTAATTAACAATTATAAAACAATGAATTAGAACAAGGTTCACACCCGGTTCAACAAATGCAAGACCTAGGGTTACTACACGTTTTAACTTGGTTTAATCAAATTAGTTCATTAACGGTTTGAAAATCACAAAGCTTAGGTGCCAATCGCTATCAACGTTATCGACAACGGACCACGATGCACTTCGTTACTTTGGACTAGTAAATCCTATCGAAAGACAAGGCATAAATACGCATATTCATTTCACAAAGTCAAATTTAATCATTCATTCGACAATTCGCAAATCTAATACAAATGTATGACAATTGTCTAAAGATTCAAATACAATTCAATTAGTCACAGACCAAGTATCAAACATATAATACACCCTAAATCTTACAAAAGTCTACACCGGGGTGAAACCTCCAAGAAATTAGCCGCTCATGATCGAATTGACTTGATCACAGGATGTTGGAGACTTGAGATTGAACATCTTGAAGCTTTGGATATGGAGGAAATGAAGGTTAGGGTTTAGGTGAGGTGATGATGATAAATGGGTTGACTGATTGATGAATTGGTTAGGGTTAGGATGTAGATTGGATTGTGAATTCGGATTGTGGTTGATGATGATTATGATTGGGGATGAAGTGGTGATGATAATAGGCTCCAAGAACAATATTCAAACTCAATTAGAAGTGTAACTCCCAAATAATGATGATCCATTATCTTTTAATTCACTCCCAAAGCATCGAAATAAAAAAAAATTACGATCTGATGAACGAGGATGCGTCGCCGACCGAAGGCCTACGCGTCGCTGACGGTGTCCAGAGATGTCTAAGCCACGCGACGCCTTATCTTCCTGGATACGGAGCATTTTGGCCGATGGAGATAACCTGAGTGCGTCGCCGACGACCCTCCACGGCGTCGGTGACGGTGCCTTGATTTCCAATCTTCTGTTTTTTCGCATCCTTTGTTCCCGGTTGATCCGTTTCGCGTCCCGGTGGTCCGTTGTTCATTTCGGTGATCCGTAAAGCTCCCAAATAGCTCCTTAACTTCATTAAACCTGCAAAACACAATTTTAATTAAAAGTAGGCTATTCAGAATTAAAACCCATGTAAAAACATCAAGTTACGCAAATACGAATACCTTTATTCGATCACGTTGATCCCCACACTTGTGTTTTGCTTACCCTCAAGCAAATCTGCTTTTCACTTTCACGTGGGTCAAACGAGAAACACATACCCCATTCCCGAGACTAAGGTTAAGGTCCAATGTCATACTCGGTTCAACTTTTTACAATTTTCAACATATTTAGCGGTAAAGTGACTAATCACGTATAAAATGGTTATCCAAGATTAACCCGCCCTTGAAATTCACAATTCATGCATATCCCTCACAATGTTCACTCCACTCGGTTTACAAATTGGCTAATTTTAATGATGTATTAGCACCTTTTAAAGTAACCACTCAAAACCGAATAGAACATTTACCCGCACAGGCTTGCAACTCAATCATTCTCCACCACCGAACACGAATACTAAGCACAAGTCAAAAGGTCTTTAAAAGGGTTGTAATGGGGCTAGGCTAAGGGTATGAAATAGGATATTTTAAAGTGGCTAAGGTGATGAAAATTCGATTTTTATTACAAACGACTATTCTAAACAAAACTAAACTTAAACATCAATCTCATAGGCAACGATTTTCGCCTTTTATTCAATAACTACTACACATCTTTTTGTGCTTTTCTCAATGCTTTTCCATTCTTTTTCGTAACATTTTCTGAATTTTTGCTTTTTTCACATAAACAAATCACAACTATACAAACATATACTCCTATAATCGAATTTTCATCACACGGGTTTAAAAAGAAAGGTTTACGGTTATGGGCTAATTGGGTTGTCAAACGAAAGGTTTAGGTTCAAAGTTGGCAACTAAGGGACAGATTTCGGGTAAGGATACATCAATGGTGTAAAAGGAAAAGGTTTACCTAATGCCTTAATCGTTCTCGTGCTTGTATTCGGTCTATGGTCTCAAACGTATCAAAAGATGCAAGTTCTACAATACATGACTAATATCCACTCAAACAAAGAAATATGTGTATATATGATGTATACAAGTGGCTCAAAATCTCACGTATAAAGGTATGGAATATGATATACATAATTTGCAAGTTTCTTAGGCGGATTATTCCCAAATAACCACCCGCTAAATACCCGTCATGCTATTAATTCGAACTTGACCATGACAAAAGACCAAATGGGTTGTGTCATCCCTCTTTAACTTAGTTACTTGTGCTTTTTAGATCGCTTCAAACAAAGACATATTTGAAAAAAAAAATTGAAAATTTTCCCCCATCCCCACACTTGAGGTCAACATTGTCCTCAATGTGTAGTGTTTAGATGAACAGGTCAAAAGTCAAAAAACTTTTACTCCCCCATCCCCACACTTGAGGTCAACATTGTCCTTAATGTGTAAGAACTAGAGTTTTTAAAATGCACAAGGGATGTGACATAGCTTCCTTCCCAAAAATTTCACCCCGGAAAATAAAAATACAAAATACAATCCACTTATTTGCTAACTAAAAATCAAAGATAAAAAGAAACGTATGCACCTGGTTTTTCGCTAGTTCCTTGTGTGCTCTTCATTTTTTCAACAAAGCGGTCGTCTCACGAACATAATGTACCTACAAATCTTAACCCTTGTGTAGAAGCATGCTTCTCACAACCATTAAAATTTGTTAGTTACCTAGTTCTACCACTTTTATGAAAATATTACCAAACCATACGTTAATTTACTTTGATTTATGTGGAAAAAATTAATGTACAACAACAACAAACCTAACTCACTTTCGTAGGAATCACGGTTGCATTTAGCGTATGCAACAAGCCCTTTTAAACCTCCCGATAGCTCGGGAGGACGAGTAGGTCTCGTGAGGGTTATATAGGGAACACACCCACAAAGTTCATTTACCTACTAAACGAAAATACTAGACAAAAGATGAAATAACAAGCAATAAGGAAAAAACTCAAAATATACAACAACAACATAAAACATACCTCACCACCACTGCTGGTATCGCTCGTTCGGGTCCACTGGTGGGTATGGGTTGTACGGATAACCGGTGAGGGCCTCAAACATCTCTCTGTAATTGTCTAGGGAGCCTTGTTCTCCTTTCGCCGATGGTTGAAACGGGGGTGGGATGAAGCTGGATCCCACTCCCTCAGGCCAATGAGGTGATGTGTCAGAAGGACCTCGAGGAACGGGAAGGTTTGAATAGTCGGTCCATCCCGAGTGCTCTGCGTATGGAAGACCGACTAACCAATCCCGCTGATGCCATTCTTGATCGTGGAGGACTTTGGCATTATTAATTGCCAACTCTTGAGCCGTTTACAGGGCACTCCACCGATTGTCTTCTCTCGTGTTTTGCTCCATTCGGTGCCTATCTTGCTCTTCCTCCCACGCTCGTCTTCGAGCCTCTTCTTGTCGACGATGTTGTTCCATTTGATCCTATTGAGATCTCTGCAGAGCTTGGAACAACTGTTGCTCCTCCATGTATTTTTCCATTCTAGCTCGGTGGGCATCCTCGGCATCCCAACGAGCTTGCAACTGGACTTGATGTTCTTGTTCCCAGTTTCTTCCCCACTCTTCATATTCCCGGCCTTCGCCCATGATCGCGAAAATGTTATCGAAAACCGCCTGTTGACCGCGGTTGAAGTTTGGATACCCCGGTACCCGTCGACATGTCACAAAGCTAGCCACACACCCCAGATATTTCTTGGTGTGGCTACATGTATCTTTGCCGCGGTCCCCTTGGACTAGCGGGTTCGTCTTCGTCTTCCTCATATCCCATCTCTACATCTTCGGCGGCTCCTTGGGCCGCGTTCGGGTTAATAAACTCATACTTAGGCCCCACATCATCTGTCGTGTATTTATGACCGTAGACTTGCAATTGGATTTTCCAGTGCCTTTTCATCGATGCCAAATTAAACTCCTCTACGGGTCTAGAAATCCAAAGTGACTCGGAGGGTAGACAGTTCTGCTGGAGGATCATTGCACTAATAAGACGTGCATATGGTATCATCCTCTGGGTGCATGACTCCCGGGTATCCCACGTATTCATCATTATGATATGTCTCCAAGACAATGTGGGTGTCCCATACATCAAAGCATGAATAACCCTGCAATCCGGTGCTCTCACCTTCCCTCAGTCCCCGAACCGCACCATGATATTTTCAAGGGATATGCCCTATAGAATCTTCCACTCAACTGTTAACTAGCTCTTCATAGCCGCTCCAACATCAGCGTATGGCAACACTGATCCAATAATACCCTCAGGATCGTCTTCATTCGTCTTGTTATCAAAGAAACGATCTATCCTTGGGTAATCATACGCCTGCACCCCTAAAGAATCAAACCATGCGATACAATTCATGGTTTCGATTTACATAGTCATCTCCCCCCTTCCCGTGTTACCGAATAATTTCCAAGTATTTGGGGGGCCGTCTCTATTTTGAAATCTAAGAGACACAAGCCACTCACAAATTGCCGCCAAATATATCCGTGGGGTGTTGTCTTCACACCAATAGAGTACCCGTTCCATCTGAGACGTTCAAACATTTGGGTGATTCCGATGGTCCTCAACTCCTCCACATTAACCGATCTTTCCGGAACAACCCTTTCCGGAATCGAAGTCGATACATTTGTGACCATCTTCCACTTCCATAGCTTGATTTCCAATTTCTTATAATTAAACATTGAAAGGGCCTTTTTCTTGTCGTTATCCCAAACGCTTGCATTACGACTATCCCTATATTTTTCCCACGCCCAATCTTGTCTGCTTAACCTCCCGTCACCTTCTTCTACAGAGCTCAATTGTTCCCACTTTCTAGGTAGTAACCCTGAAGAAGATCCAGTCCCAAACGATGACCCTTGTCCCGTGGTCTTGGCTTTCTTTTTGCTTCCGGACATGACTACAATCACGAAACAAAGAAACAATCAATATAAACCCAAACTTCAAAATAATCTCAAACTTTAAACATAGCACATGATGTTGAATTTCAATTAATAATTAGATGCAAAATCGCCTATTTAAACTTCCAAAGTTGCACATTTTATCATCTAAACATCAATTTTTCATGTTTACTCATAATTCCTTATGATTTCAACAATATTCATTCATCATGTCATTGTTTAATCATGCAAATAACTAGTGTAATCACTTCACTAAGGCTCTTGCATATTCAAAACCCACCCAAATCAGACATTCATCCTCAAATTTAAGCTAAAACATCATACATTGCAATAAACAACCTACTCTTAAACAAAAAGTTCAAAAATTCAGAAGAAATCAACACATATGATAATCAGGCTTAAATTGAATGAAATTTCATACCTTTAATGCAGTAGAACAAGAAGAACTAGCAAAAGATGTAAAGCACAAAACTTTGATGAACACCCTTTAAAAACCCGAATTTTCACACTCAGAGATCTCGCAAATAAGCAAGAATCAGCGAAAACTATGATGGGGGTTTTGTTCCTCTCGAAAAATTAAGCAAAATAGGCTCAAGAATTATGAGATTTGTTGGAGAATTGAAAGAGTTATGGAAGGTTGATGGTTAGAGTTCTTGAAGGTTTAATGAAGAAGATGAAGTGAAAAGTTGATTTAGGAGAGAGAGAAGGCAGGAGTTTCGAGGTTTTTGAGAATTATTGATCAGATAAATGGTAACATGGGTGAAATATGTGACCTATAAGGTATTTGGAACGAATTTAGATGGGTAATATTGGTGTTTGGATCGAAGACATGAGGCTAGGGAACGTCACCCGTCGGCTAGCAAAACAAGATCCGTCGGCGACAGCTTGATGCCCCGTCGCCGACGCCATTGGTTTTTTGTCAACATAGGCAACGCACTATTCCACTGTCTACGGACTAAATCACCGGCGGCCCATATGGAGAGCCCGTCCCCGACGACCCAATGCGTCGTTGCCGACGACACGCAGAAATCCCATTTTTTTATTTTTTATTTTTTATTTTTTATTTTTTTTATGAAAAATATGAGGAAAAATATTAACTTTTTACAAAAGAACCTTATACTCTCAAAATTCCTAAAAAATTTAAAAAATCTTTTTTTGATTTTTTTATAAGTTAAAATTTTAAAACTACGAAACCGTTTAACGGTCCTAACACCCCCCGAAAAGCCATGTATTGTCCTCAATACACAAAAACAAGTCTAAAAACATACCTTGTATCTTCATATCCCGTTCGTGATGTCCGGACTTCACACATCAAAGGGGTTAGTACGAAACGGAAACGATTATAACCAAGAACACTACAAACAATCAAATAAAATGTATAAAACTCTACAAAAATTGTTACCGATCCTTTCAGTTGACCTCATAGGTTGGCACACTTACCACAAAGCTTACCAACTCCACGTTCGCATCCTTTTTCTCCTCGTTATCATCGAGGAACGGTGTAAGGCGGTGACCATTAACCGTTTGTTTCGACCCATCCTTCGGGTCCTCAATGGTAACATCTCCAAGCTTTCCGACCCGTGTAATCACATAAGGGCCCATCCATTTACTCTTGAGCTTCCCGGGAAAGTACTTGAGCCTTGAGTTGTAGAGCCACACCTTTTGCCCCACCAGGAACTCCTTCGGCTTCAACTTAGCATTGTGTGCCCTCTTCATTCCGTCTTTATATTTTGAGGCACATTCATATGCTTCTTCCCAAAGCTCTTCCAACTCGCATAACTTTAACTTTCTCTCTTTACCTGAATCATCGTATTTCATGTTAACTTCCTTAATAGCCCACAAAGCACGATGTACAAGCTCTACCGGTAAGTGACAATTTCTACCGTAAACTAAGCGGTATGGTGTAGTGCCAATAGGTGTTTTATGAGCCATTCCATTGGCCCGTAAAGCATCATTCAACTTCGTCGACCAATCCTTATGGTCCGGTCGAATGGTCTTTTTCAAAATTTCTTTTATTTGCCTATTGGACACCTCCACCTGACCACTCGTTTGCGGGTGGTAATGAGTAGCAATTCGATGGTCAACGCCATACCGTTTCAATAACTTACCAAAGTTAAAGTTCTTAAAATGAGATCCCCCATCACTAATGATCACTCGAGGGATCCCAAATCGAGAAATAATGTTGGGTTGCACAAAATTACAAACCACGGTATGGTCATTTGTCATGGTGGCGATCGCTTCAACCCATTTCGACACATAATCGACCGCAACCAAGATATATAAATTGCCATTCGAATTAGGAAACGGGCCCATGAAATCGATCCCCCACACATCAAAAATATCTACAATGAGGATCGGTTGCATAGGCATCTCAACCCGTTTAGAAATACCCCCTAGTTTTTGACACTCAACGCAATTTTTAGCAAAGTTAAATGCGTCTTTGAAAATAGTTGGCCAATAAAGCCCACTATTGAGCACTTTGTGCCCGGTTTTGTGACCACTAAAATGGACCCCACAAGCAAATGAATGCAAGTGCATCAAGACACGAATCTCATCGTCCGGGATGCATCTTCTAACGATTTGATCCGGACATATCTTGAATAAGTCCGGTTCTTCCAACGTCTAGTACTTGATATGTGAAAGGAAGTGCAACCTCTTCCTTATAACCCAGTGAGTCGGCAAATCACATGTAACCAAATAATTGACAATGTTAGTATACCAAGATCAGGAATTGAGCAATTCGATCCTTAGAATTAGAATCGAGATCGGGAAGTGATCGAGAAATAGGGTGCTTTTTGGCTCGATCGGCCGACTCCTTCTCCTTTGTTGGACCGTGTCGTGACCCTAAACGATCAGTTGAGCAAGTTCATCATCACGTATAAAGGCGGAATCAATGCACGCAAAGTAACAACAGCTTATTCTTTCAATTTCTTCTCTTTATTAGCTTTCTGAATTCAAATTGACAGAGTTTCGCTACCAAGCTAATGACCTAATACCGCTCCAATGGTTACCATGAATGAACACATGAAGGGTATTTATACTAAGGCTGATTTCGCTTATGTGTCAGTGACACTGAAGCGAAATCACCTCATGTACATTAAAGCGAAATCACCCTAATGACCCTTGAAGCGAAATCAACATTTAACAATGTACATTGAAGCGAAATTAACCTAAAAACCCTAATCTTGACTTTTAAGATCCAATCTTGACTTTCTTGATTTAAGACTTGATGAAGATGCAGTCAACAGACATTCTTGTGCATCAACAGACTCCCCCTTGGATGTTGACGTAATCTTCAGCTCCTGAGTCTTCAGTCTTAGTCTTTTCTCTAACTCTCTGTCTTTTCATCATAAGCACTTTATCTTCACACTCCCATATGCTGTTGATCCAGACTCCCCCTTTCACAGACTCCCCCTTTCAATATGCTAGAATCTGAGATATCTGGTTCAATCTTTGACATTTAGCTTCCATTGGGAATAATGAATTCCAAACCTGTTACTCAAACATCATTCATTACAAACTTATCTTTTCACATATAACTCATAAACTTAATCAGTTTTAGAAATCCACTCAAGTATTCAGGTTCAAGTTAATGACCCTGATCACTTGATTAATCTACCAAGTCTAAATTAATGACCCTGGTTGATCATTTGACGAATCAAACTGATTTTAAAAACAACAATTTCAAATATTTTCTGAAAATAACAAGTATCAAGTTAATGAACTTGTGTTTTGACTTTACAAACAATTCAAACTTCAACAAAGATAAGCTCTCCTCATTCTTCAGTTCAGAATCTCCTGCATCTGCTTCAAACATCTTGAGAATTCAACAATCAACTCTCCACTTTGGTTTGTCGGAAAATAAAGCAGAAATAAAATCTTTTTGGATTTTATCAAAGTTCTAAACTAAGAAATGAAATACAGAAAACTTAAATTGCAGAAAGTAAACAAAGTAAACTATTTACAAACATATTTTGGCGAGCGTGTCAGGGAATCATATCAGCTTTTTAGACAAATTACAAGTACCGTTAAGCTTCATTTCATACTCAGACTTAAACAATTCACCTCGATTGTCGATATACTGATCCATCTTAAATTCTCACACAAATTTCAACTTACTCAGGATACGATTTAGATGAATTAAGAACTTAGATCATTCATGTGTCCCACCTCTTGAATATACTCCCGTATCCAGAATCTCAATAATCAGTCTTACAGGTGAGAATACTACAATGATATCTGTATATAATTTAGGTATGTGAGGGCCGAGGGATCTCAGATCGATACTTCCGTATACGCAGAGAGATATCAGCTTCGACTTTTCGGTGTGTCCCCTTTAGAGGATCTTTTTGCTTACAACAGCAGCATATATCAATTTTATTGTTTCAGCATGCTGAGGGTTTAATGCTGTGTTTCAAGCATTGCAGCAAGTATTAGCCAGGGACTAGGTCAGAACCACCGTTCAGCAGAAGTCCCGGAATAATACCCCAGACATCATTGAGTATAAAGACCTAGTATATCAGATTAAGAGACCTTTCAAACGAGATTTCAGGGGTTACCTATATATCCAAGTAGTGTTCCCCACGAATTCACAAGTTTGAATTTTAGGTTTATATCCCGAATAAATCTACTAAATGTGTGAAAACCTATCGACACATCATCAGTGAGATTGTTTAACTCTTTTATACTATCCAAATCTTTAGCATACTGTAATCGTCTAGCTGATGTACTATCATTTTCCCTATATACACAAGCTCTTTTTCATTTTATCATGTTTTTGTATTTTTGCATTTTTTACTGTTTTTGTATTTTCTGAAAATAAACTATGTACAAACATCTACTCCCCCTAAATACCAAAACAAGTAAAAATTCGACAAACCATTGCAGATTGTTTCTCGTCTTCATCCGCAATAGTACTCTCATCAACGCCAATTATGCCATCCGACACCGACAGAAGCTTCATACCATTTAGTTTTAACAAATATTTAAACCGATTTTTGTCAAAAGCTTTGGTATGTAAATCAGCTTTCTGTTCGTCAGTGTGGATTTTCTCAATTCGTATCAACTTTTTCTCAAAGCAATCACGAATAAAGTGATGACGAATTTCTATGTGTTTAGTTTTAGCGTGATGTACTGGATTTTTAGTTATATTTATTGCGGCCTCATTATCAACAAAAAGAGGTGTGTTAAGAAACTGCAAACCGTAGTCGCGCATCTGTTGCTGTATCCACAAGATCTGAGAGCAGCAACTGCTAGCAGAAACATACTCCGCTTCACATGTAGATAACGCCACAGACGTTTGTTTCTTACACTGCCAGGTAACCAATCTAGGACCAAAGAACTGGCATCCTGCAGTTGTTGATTTTGAATTGACTTTGCAGCATCCGAAATCCGAATCGGAATACCCTTCGAGCGTAAAATCGCCTTTTCTAGGATACCACAACCCCAATGAAGGAGTTCCTTTCAGGTAGCGCAATATCCTCTTCACAATGATCATATGCGATGCTCTCGGGTTAGACTGAAATCTTGCTGCGAGGCACGTTGGGTACATAATATCAGGACGTGAAGCAGTTAGGTACATTAAAGAACCTATCATGGATCGGTAAAACGTTTCATCAGCCCTGTCTCCGGTGAGATCTGGGTGAATCCCATGATTTGTTGCAAGTGGGGTAGCAGCTGGAGTAGAACTTGACATCCTAAATTTCTCTAGAATATCATGAACGTACTTTGACTGATGAATGAAAATTCCCTCAGGAAGTTGTTCAACTTGTAAACCTAGAAAGAATTTCATCTCCCCCATTGATGACATTTCAAACTTCTGCTTCATCACTGATTCAAAATCTTTGCATAGATTTTCATTTGTTGACCCAAAGATTATATCATCCACATAAATCTGAACTATCAGAAGATGACCATCAACGACTTTAGTGAAGAGAGTGGCATCCACTTTTCCACGAATGAACTTGTTGGCTAGTAGGTGTTGAGACAAAGTCTCGTACCAAGCTCTCGGGGCCTGGTGTAAACCATACAGCGCTTTGTCCAATAAGTAGACCTTGTTTTTGTGGATTGGATCGGTGAAGCCCGGCGGCTGACCGACATAAACCTCCTCTTTAACCTTCCCATAGAGAAACGCCGATTTAACATCCAACTGATAAACTTTAAAGTTCTTCCAAGACGCAAATGCTAGAAAAATTCTGATTGCCTCTAGTCGTGCTACAGGAGCATAGACTTCGGTAAAATCAATTCCCTCCTGTTGACTAAATCCCTGAACAACGAGTCGAGCTTTGTTCCTTACGACAACTCCTCTATCGTCCCTCTTGCACTTGAACACCCACTTGGTGTTAATTTTCCTATGACCATCCGGCAAATCAACTAACTTCCACACTCCCAATTTCTCAAATTGACCAAGTTCCTCCTGCATAGCATTGACCCAAGAATCTTCAGTAAGCGCCTCTTTGTAAGTTCTTGGTTCAATCTGCGAGATAAAACAACTTAATGAGAATTCAGTTTGCAAAGGAGCAACTTTTGTATAAAAACATGTAAGCCCTTTATCAATCTGATTTCGAGTGCGAACGCCTGTCTGCAATTCTCCTATTATCAACTCCTCTGGATGATATGAAAAAGTTCGCGGCATCACTTCGCTTGGAACATCTACATTTCCCTCTAGATTAGTAACATTCTGCTCTGCATCTTGTTCACCAACTTGGTTTGTTTGACTTGAAATCTGAATTTGCTCCCCCTCAGAATTTGAATCTGAATCACCATGATCAAAAACTGGCATGTTTTCAGCTTCTAGATTATCATTTTGAACCGACTGATTATCTTGAGCAACTTCATTCTGTTGGACATCATCATGTTCACCAGCATTACTTGGACCTGCTTCATCATCATTTGAAGTTTCCCGTGGTCTTCTCGAATACTCAGCTGGAAACCTTAACTGCGACTCATATTCACGCAAAATATCCAACTCATCAAAGAAATCTTCATCATCCTCTGATTCTTCTCTCATGTCAAACGAATCCCAAAGTTTGTCATAATGATAACGCCATGAATCACCAGGATTCTGCGGCGGCATAGTATAACCTTGACATTCAACATTTGCAGCTTCAATAATCCGCTTCTCACTTGGAACGAAGACACGTCGCAATGGATTTGAATAACCAACAAATATACCCTCAATGCACTTCGGACCAAACTTCCCAAAAGGTTCTATAACCGTGCAAGGTGACCCGAATGGTTCTAGATACTTCAAATTCGGTTTGCGATTATTGATTAACTCAAAGCATGTTTTGTTGAACTTCTTGACAGTAAGAACCCTGTTGAGCGTATAGCATGCGGCGGAAACAGCTTCAGCCAAAAAATTTATCGGTAACTTTGAATCTGCGAGCATAGTTCTGGCCGTCTCAATTAGTGTCCGGTTTTTGCGTTCTGCGACTCCATTCTGCTGCGGAGTATACGGAGCACTAAACTCATGCAAAATACCTCTTTCATCACAAAATTCTTCCATCCTGCTGTTCTTGAATTCAGTACCATTATCACTTCGAATTCTCTTAATACGCCTTTGGTACAAATTCTCAATCTTCCTGAACAGCCCCATCAAACTGTCAAATGTTTCATCTTTCATCTTTAAGAAAGATACCCACGAAAATCTGGAATAATCATCAGTAACGACCAAGCAATAGTAATCTCCAGTAATACTTTTGACATTCACAGGACCAAACAAATCCATGTGAAGTCTCTCCAGAGGTCTCGAAACTGAATTGACTTGCTTTGTAGGATGTGACTTTTTCTTCTGCTTGCCTTTGATGCAGCTAATGCACTCCCCTTCCAGATGAAAACCTTTGATATTAACACCCAATACCAAATCATTGTGCACCAAGTGATTCATCTTCCTTAGGTGAATATGCCCCATCTTGCGGTGCCACAATCTTGATTCTTTTTCAGTTGCTCTAGACACGAAACAATGTGCTTGACCAGTAGTTGTAGTTGCTACAGACATATCTAACACATATAAATCGTTCACTCTAGGTGCCCTCATGATAATCCATTCTTCAGGGATAACAAAACCAGGTTTCAGAATCAAACATTCTTTATCAGTGAAGTGAGTAGTATACTGATTGTCACAAATCTGCGAGATACTAAGCAGATTGTTCTCCAGCTCAGTGATGTAGTTAACTCTCTCAAACGTTACAATCCCATTGGATAACGTTCCTTCACCTACAATTCGACCTCCTTCATGACCAGCAAATCCCACATAACCACCATTGATATTCTTCACATCATACAGCAATGCAGTTTTTCCTGTTATATGTCGAGATGCCCCACTATCCATGATCCATCTTGAAATGGCTCTTGGAAGATCCTGCATATACCACAAATTGATTTTAAAACACTTCAATAAAGATGCCGATTCATGCTTCGCGTTCCAGGAAGCTCCGGCAATTCAAACTGCTTATTCGAACATGGTGTCCACCCAGGCTTCATCAGCCTGAGGTGTAACCTTGACTTTAGCAATTTGAATTTTGAAATTTTCAGCCTTCAAAGGTGGAAAATTTGCATCATAATCAACCGAAATTGATTCTTCAGCCTTTTTCACTTCAGAAGTTGAAATTTTCATTTCAGTTTTTGGTTTCCAAACTTGTTGAGATAATGCAACCCGCTTGTAAAATTTGTCATTTTTAGTTACCACTTTCTTTACAGGTTCATTTTTCACTTTGGTGTTGTCATTTTTCACATTCTTTTTCTCAACAACGATTGGTGTTTTACCCTTCACATCAACTTTCTTCTGTTGAGTCTTCACATTTTCAGTCTTAGATTTGAAATTGGTGCAATTTCTTGCAATGTGACCAACTTTGTTACATCTGAAACATGTTCGAGTATCAATAACTCGACTTGTACCTTCAGACTGATACTGTGAAGCTCTTTTCTCAAAGAATTCTTTATTTGATTTTGAAAAAATTTCATTTTCCTCATCAGAAAGTGAACTTGAACTGTTCACAAACACCTTCTTTTCAGCAAACCTTTTGTTTTGAAACCTTCTTTGCTGATAACTCTTACCACCCTGATAACCACCCGACCAGTTGTTTCGATTGTTATTATAAAACCTTGGTGGAACAACAGGCTTTTTGTAGTAAGCTTTATCTTTCTCAAAATTCATTTGCCGTTTTGTTTGTTTCAAATTATTCACTTCCGACAATTCAACTTCAACCAATTTGAAAACATTTGTCAACTTTTTCTCATTAACATTCTCAATCGGAAACTCAGAATCCGAATACAACTTATCAGATCCAGCCATCTTGTACATCACAAGACCCGGTTCATCACTTAAGTTGTTTTTGGATTTTGATTTCTGAATGTATTTGTCCAAGAAACATCCATCATCTTCAGATGAATCAGACATCAATACACTTTCAGCTGTGCTCTTAACAATCTCTGTCTGAACACTATCATCAGATGATGTAAAAGTGACATCAATGTTCTCCGGAAGTTTAACTTCTTTTTCTTCCTCAATTTCAACCAACCCAGATTGCTTTTTCGTATAGTTATCAAGAACAGGTGGTGGAACTTGATGAAACCCCACCCCAGTTCCATCACAATACACATCTTCGCCCGCTTTGTCTTTCCCTATAGGTTTAGGAACAATATGCTGCAAAACAAAGCTTGCTGATTTATAGCTGTTAAGCTTCAACTGGATTCGTTCATTCTCAATTTCAGCTTCTTGAACTTTAAGTTTCAGTTTAGCAATTTGATCCAGTTGTTCATTAATCGATTCTTCTTTTAATCTCAAAACAGCTCTTAGATGTTCATTTTCTTTAAATGTTTTGCCATTACGATCATCACTATCTTTGACAATGTTTTTCAATTTCTCAAACTTTTCAGAAATCTGACGGTTTTCAAAAATTAACTTTTCATTTTCAGATTTTATTTTCTCACGTTCAGTTTTATCATTTTCAATTTGAGCCGTTAATTCTTTGATCCGTTCAGTTGAAGCTTTTACAGTTTTGTCACGATCGAGAATCTGATCTTCAACATTTCTAACCTTTGTTGTCAGATTCTGAATTTTCTCATTGTTAAGATACGTGACAGTGTTACAAAAATTGCATTGTTTGGTGCAATTTTTGCAGTCAGCATTCCCGTCAATCTTGTTACCTGACTCAATCTTGTTACCTGATTCATTTTTGTTACCTGACTCAATCTTGTTACCTGACGCATTTGTTGACACACTTTGACTGACCGACCCCTTTGACTCAGTAACAGAATTAGGATCTACCTCAAGTGCTTTTGCAGCTAGCACTTTGTCAGCCATCATTCCCAGGTTCTCAGCTGTCAACTCTTGCGTAGTATCAATTAAACCTGTATCAACCTGCTTTTCTTTCTTCTCTTTCTCCTCTTTCTCCTTTCTCTCTTTCTCTTTCTCTTCTTCAATCATTTTCGAAGTTGGAGTTCCCCACCATTTGTGTTGCCAATACTCATCATCTTCCTTGTACTCCTTGATAATGGCTTCAATATCTAGCGTTTTGTCATCAATCGCAATGTTGCCATACCTATCAAGATAGCACTCTCTATCTGGATCCCATCTGTTTGCTCTTCTAGCTTCCAGAAAGATACCAGAAATTCTGATAATCTTGTTTTCAGCAATCATCTTCCGATATTGATACTTCTGTTCCTCAGTACGATCATCTTTCCATTTAATGGGTTCATCATTGCTTGCCATGAATGCGTAACCCACCGCATCTTCTTCTGGTAGAACTTCCTTACTCCAATCATACCCCTCATCATCATAAATCACAGCAAGAGCCCTTGATTTGTCTCTGTTATCTTCAGACTGCTTCAATCTAGGCGGCTCGGATTTATTCTGATGGTAGATTGCCTTTTTGTAATAATCATCTCGAAACGGATTCTCTGACTCATCAGCATACGCATTCCTGCATTCCCGTTTGAAGTGACCCTTCTGTTTACATTTGAAGCATGTCACTTTGGATTTATCGAACCCTAGCTTAGTAGAAGCACCACCAATTGTTTTTCTGCCAGTAATTTCCATGAATCTTTGTGCACGACGAACAGCACTTGCCATAGCCCAACGAATATCGATCAGTTCCATTTCCTCCGGATCAATCTGATCGTAATCTTCTTTCGTCAGATTTGTATTACCAATCTTCCCAGCTACCAATCCTTCATACGATTCCAACACTGATGCTAAAAAGATCATCTGCTGCTTGGCCGATTCCTCATCAAAGTTCTGAGCATTCTTCAAATCTATTGCGATGTTGCATTGAAAACGATTCTTTGCATCAGCATTTCCAAAAGATGAAGATCCACTGTGAAAACCACTGTGACTTCCACTGCTTGAATTGCTTTTACTTTCTTTGTTTGCTGGAGAAACATTCTCAGCAGAAAATGCAGTTTTTGGAGAAGCAGCTTTCGGGATCAAACTTTTTGGATAGTACAGATCCAGATTTTGCTGATAAGATGAATTATTAACTTTAAACGTTTTCTTCAGCTCTAGCTCATGACTTTCCAGTTTCTCAATCACCAAATCTGGTTTCAACAATTCAGAAGGAATAGTGTTCTTAAGCATGAGAGCATAGTATCTACACTCCATCTCGTCTGGCAACGAATCGAACAACTTGTCTACTTGCTCATCATCAGAATATCTGATATCATGTCTTGCTAATTCCAGCTTCAGATGACCAAACCTTTCAATCATTTTACACACCGATTCATTTTTAAGACAACCAAACATATCAAACTCTTTCCTAAGAAGTTTCTTTTTATTTTTTACAATCTCTTTGCTTCCAAGACACTTCTTTTCGAGTTTTTCCCATAAGTCTTTAGAATTGGAGTAATCTATCAGCGAAATGATGTCTTCACGCACCGATTGAAACAATAATGCCACACATTTTTGCTCGGCCACAAAACTTTCAATCTCTTCCGCTGATCTTAATGCTTCACCATTCTTCTTTCCTTGGGCATAACCATTCTTCATACTCTTCCAGCTAGAAAAAGCAAATGCCATCAACCAATCTTCGAACTTTGTTGCCCACCTGCTGTAATCTTCTATAGCCATCAGCTTAGGAGGTTTGTTAAATGTTCCAAATGCACTTTCGGACTCCCAAGCTTCCTTCTTTCTTTCTTTCGGTGGACTTTTGTTTGCATCGTTTGAAGAAGTATCGTTGTTTCCTGAACTACCCGTGAAAGCATACATATCGCTGAAGGGATTCATGAAAATATCATCCATTTTGATCGTACCTGCAAGATTATCAAACACTTAGAAAAATTTTTCTGAAATTTTGTCAAATACTAACACTGAAGCGAAATCAGTCTCAATGACTGATAAGCGAAATCACAACTGTTCACTTAAGCGAAATTAGAAGTTTGACTTATGAGCGAAATCAAACTTTGTCTCTTGGAGCGAAATCACTTAAGACACAAAAGCGAAATCACTTTTGTCCTTAAAAGCGAAATAAGAAGCTGTCCTTATGAGCGAAATCACAAAGTCTGTATAAGCGAAATCAGACTTTGTCCTATTAAGCGAAATCAACAGTTGTCCGAATGAGCGAAATTAGATTGATTATGTCCGTTAAAGCGAAATTACAACTGTTGTACGTATGAGCGAAATCAGCAGATTAACTCTCGAAGTACACTAAAGCGGAATCAAGTGATATAATCAGCTGATGTACGTAAAAGCGGAATCAGCTGATAACCAATTTTCACCATGTTTTACTTCGAATTACAAACTGAAACTTTCAAGGGTTGTAATACTCTTAAAACCGATCACAATGATATGAAATATGTTCACTTTTGACCGCTGATTCGTTCCAGATCTGAAGTTGAAGTTTATGTTCGAAAACCGAATGTGTTTTTGAAAAAAATTGAATGTGTTTTACTTAGTTTTAAGGCCTGATATTGTTAAGGATTGATTATTCACTAGTTTCGCTCAATATACTTGTCTTTCAAGTCATTTTGTCCTTGTTTAATCCGAAAAATAAAAGAGAAATATGAGTAGAAAAGAGATAAGAGTGTCGAATCGGCTGATGTAGTATGAACTTCCTCGTCCTGAAGCTCTGATACCACTTGTTGGACCGTGTCGTGACCCTAAACGATTAGTTGAGCAAGTTCATCATCACGTATAAAGGCGGAATCAATGCACGCAAAGTAACAACAGCTTATTCTTTCAATTTCTTCTCTTTATTAGCTTTCTGAATTCAAATTGACAGAGTTTCGCTACCAAGCTAATGACCTAATACCGCTCCAATGGTTACCATGAATGAACACATGAAGGGTATTTATACTAAGGCTGATTTCGCTTATGTGTCAGTGACACTGAAGCGAAATCACCTCATGTACATTAAAGCGAAATCACCCTAATGACCCTTGAAGCGAAATCAACATTTAACAATGTACATTGAAGCGAAATTAACCTAAAAACCCTAATCTTGACTTTTAAGATCCAATCTTGACTTTCTTGATTTAAGACTTGATGAAGATGCAGTCAATAGACATTCTTGTGCATCAACATCCTTTCATCTCTTGCTCATTATTTCTAGGAACTCCCAATCATCATCCTCATGATTGCTTAATAACGTTCCATTACTAGTCGACTCAAGATGGTTCCATGTCTCCGCATCCAAACCTCTCACAAAACACTTTACTAACTCCCACTTTTCGATTTGGTGATGAGGACATTTTCGGATCAACTCCTTGTATCGGGTGAAAGCTTCATGTAACGGTTCACTCGATAATTGTTTAAATGCTCGAATCTCATCACGTACGTCATCGATCTTGGCCATTGAATAGTATTCGTCGAGAAAGGCTTGTTGCATCTCGACCCAAGTGCGAATACTATTGTTAGGAAGTGTCAAAAACCTTTGCTTGGCCTTATCCTTCAACGAGAATTGGAATAGATGCAAACGAACCTCATCTCGTGAAAAGTGACCACCCCCGATGGTACTACATATAGCCGAAAACTCCGTTAAATGTGTGTATGGTTCGTCATTCGATCTTCCGTTAAAATGAGGCAAGATGTTGATGTAGTTCGGTTTACAATCAAATGCGGCTCTACCTCTTGGTGGTGGTACTATCGGAGAATTGTTTTCCGTAACCACCGGTCTATAACGATTGTTAACACCCCTCAGAATTTGTTGTTGGCGACGATGTGGACCATCGACCTCTTGATCCACCGGTCTACTATTTCATCTTCTATCGCCACCTCGATCCCCCACCTTGATTTCCACCTCCCATGAATCGAGGAATCCGGTTACGGTTATCATTGTTGTTGTTGTTGTAATAACTGTCATCCTGGTTCCATTGATTGTTGTTTCGTGGTTGGCGGTTGTTTCCGTACCCATCATTCCGAGCATTCCCATAACCATAACCCTCATTGCCCACGTAGTTGGCATTTTGATACCCAAAATCCTCGTTCTCGTAACCCCTTGCATTGTAAATGTTGTTAGCATTCACATCCCCCCATATATTGTCTTCAACCCGTTCATCATAGTTTCCCCCGTCATCTGAGTATTCTGAGTGAATACTCACGTGTTCCAGTGATTGGCAACCAGGAACACTATATGGTTCATCGTCGGGGATTGCGTTCCTCAAATCATCGATATTGAAGAACGGTCTTCATTCGCAGGATTTTCGCGATTTCGGTTGCCTCTACGATCGGAGTTGACATTCCGGTCATCGAGATTGATGGGTAAGGAGTTGTGTCGGTTGAGGCTTTGATGTGGAAGTGTTCTTTGGTTATTGTTGGGACCTCGGTTTTGAAATGGTGTGTGGGTGGTCTCGAGTTGTTACCACCGCCCGGTTGATCTTGTGGTATGTTTTGTTGGATGTTTTGAGTTGGGCGAAGGTTGCCCCGGTATTGGAATTGGTTTTGGTTGAGGTTTTGGTTTGAGTTTTGGTGTTCCATTGAATTGGGTGAAACGGATAGTGTAGATGGTGAGTTTTAGGTGACTTGATGAGAAACAATTGTTGCTTCTAACCGGCTTGCTAGGTTTCTTCTTGCTACTCGTTTGATTTCTGGTTCGTAGACTAACGGTGATGTTCGCCCGAAATTCCTTGTATGCATGCACTACCTGTGACCTGCACAAATAACACAACCCGCGTAACAAGGAAAAAGAAAGAGCAAAAAAAGAACTAAGCACTTTAAACAGTTAATCACAAAAATGCAAACAAGTATCCAAACACAAAGCGCACTAACTCCCCGGAAATGGCGCCAAAATTTAATCGGAGTGTCGCGCTCCAGTCAAAGATAATATTTATAGTCCCGAATTACCCTTAACAAATAGTTAGCGGTAGTAAGGGGTCAAACCACGAAGAGTATGTGGTTTACGAATGGACTTGATTGATTTTAACGGTTTGTCACAATTATGAAGTTTACTAGATTATTTTTATGATTTTTGTTTGTTTAGAAAGATGTTGAAATGAACTAACAAGTTTGATTTGATTGATTAACTACTAGAACTTGAATGATTACAAGAAAACTTTAATTAACGATTTTAAAACAATGAATTAGAACAAGGTTCACACCTGGTTCAACAAATGCAAGACCTAGGGTTACTACACGTTTTAACTTGGTTTAATCAAATTAGTTCATTAACGGTTTGAAAATCACAAATCTTAGGTGCCAATCGCTATCAACGTTATTGACAACGGACCATGATGCACTTCGTTACTTTGGACTAGTAAATCCTATCGAAAGACAAGGCATAAATACGCATATTCATTTCACAAAGTCAAATTTAATCATTCATTCGACAATTCGCAAATCCAATACAAACGTATGACAATTGTCTAAAGATTCAAATGCAATTCAATTAGTCACAAACCAAGTATCAAACGCATAATAAACCCTAAATCTTACAAAAGTCTACACCAGGGTGAAACCTCTGAGAAATTAGCCTCTCATGATCGAATTGACTTGATCACCGGATGTTGGAGACTTGAGATTGAACATCTTGAAGATTTGGATATGGAGGAAATGAAGGTTAGGGTTTAGGTGAGGTGATGATGATAAATGGGTCTAATGATTGATGAATTGGTTAGGGTTAGGATGTAGATTGGATTGTGAATTTGGATTGTAGTTGATGATGATTATGATTGGGGATGAAGTGGTGATGATAATAGGCTCCAAGAACAATATTCAAACTCAATTAGAAGTGTAACTTCCGAATAATGATGATCCATTATCTTTTAATTCACTCCCAAAGCATCGAAATCAAAAAATTCGCGATCTGATGAACGAGGATGCGTCACCGACGGAAGGCCTATGCGTCGCCGACGGTGTCCGGAGATGTCTAAGCCACGCGACGCCTTATCTTCCTGGATACGGAGCATTTTGGCCGACGGAGATAACCTGCGTGCGTCGCTGACGACCCTCCACGGCGTCGACGACGATGCCCTGATTTCCAATCTTCCTTTTTTCGCATCCTTTGGTCCCAGTTGATCCGTTTCGCGTCCCGGTGGTTTGTTTTTCGTCCCGGTGATCCGTAAAGCTCCCAAATATCTCCTTAACTTCATTAAACCTGCAACACACAATTTAATTTAAAAGTAGGCTATTCGGAATTAAAACCCATGTAAAAACATCAAGGTACGCAAATACGAATACCGTTATTCGACCACGTATTAGTGGCTCGTCTTGATTAAAGTCTTTCTTGCTCTGATGATGAAAAACGATTGTACTACAAGAAAAAAAATGAGTCGGCGAAAAGGATATAGAACGAGCCTTTGGGGTGTTAAATAAGTGATGGACTATCATTGCCCAACCATCGCCTATAGCAGAAAAAAGCAAAATGTATGATTGCTTGCATTATATTACATATTATGATTTTAGATGACAGGGTCGAGCCACTTGTCCTGAGTATGATAAAACCGTGCGGCCGGAGAATACAATCCTAGCCTATGCCAAGAAAGAAGAAATCTGCCTTAAGATACGAAGGAGAGACACACATTTGGATTTTCATTCGGATTTGGTCGAACATCTATGGTTGGATTGCATGCTAAATAACGACAACGACGATGACAACCGTAGTAGTTTTTTTTTATTTGGGTTATGTAATTTTCATTTTTTTATACTCGGTTTTTACTTTATTTTTTTTAGTTGTATAAATTGTATTTTATTATTTGGGAATAAATTTATTTTTTATTTAGTTTAAATATAATTAAAATAATTTAAAACTAATGACTAAGTAATGATTGCAGGGGCTCTATCCCATATCATGGGCTTTATTTGAAAAAAAAGACATTAGAACCACTTATTATGCGTGGTGATGAGGTGTCATAATGGACTATAACATAACGATTTATCAAACTATCTCCCTCCCCCTCTCTACATATAATATGGTGGGTGAGATTTATTTTAAAAAGAACGAATATAAGAAATCTGGATTGTTTAATTTTTTTACTAACGGTTTATATATATATATATATATATATATAGGAGAATGATCCGTTAGGAACCACCATTTATTGCGAGAACCAATGCGAACACAACCAAAAATACCTAAAAATAGCTAAAAAACACACAAAAAACTTTTTTTTTAATATTTTTTTATAAAAAAAATCGCTACTTTTAGTAGCCAAATTTTTTTTTTTTGCTACTAAAAGTAGCGATTTTAATGTAAAAAATATTAAAAAAAATTTGTGTGTTTTTTTATTTTTTTTTATTTTTTGGGGGTTTAGTTTTTAGCATTTTAGCTTGGGGTGTTAGGTTTTTTGGGGGGTTTAGTTTTTAGCATTTAGCTTGGTGGGGGGGGGGGGGGTTTAGGTTTTTTTAGGTTTTTTAAAGGTTTTTTTAGCTATTTTAGGTTGTGTTCACATTGGAATAAAGGTGGTTCTCGCATGAACCTTACCCTATATATATATATAGGAGAAGGATCCATTAGGAACCACTCTTTATTGCGAGAACCAAGTGTGAACACAACCAAAAAATACCTAAAAAAACACTCAAAATTTTATTTTTTACTATTTTTTATAAAAAAAAATCGCTATATTTCGTCACCAAAAAAATTTGAGTAACAATTATCCATGCACATGTGCATATGTATCATTTCTTTGACAAATTCCATAATACATTACTAATATCAGACAATTGCACTTTCATTTACACTACCATTCATAATACACTACTTTTTACATTAACAATAACAATATTAGAAATGCACATGTGCATCTATATGTATGAATTTGTTATAACATTAACAACACTAGAAATACACATGTGCATATATATGTATGAACATGTTATAACGTGTTTTGGTACACCAATTTGAATACACATTCCCTTTCATCTATCATACCATCCATAATACACTACTATTACCTTCTACCATCCGTAATACAATACCATTGCCTCCTACCATCCATAATACAATACTATTACCAATATTTCACTTTATTACATGTACATCAACACCCTTTATACCATCCAAACAATATATTACATCATAAAGTGACAAATATAATCAAACCATCAACCACTAGATATAACTAACCAAAACACATGTATATAGGCCTACTTCATCATTTAAAATCACAAACTTTTTGTACCAAAACACGTTATATGATGGTTATACATAATGATGCACATTCTTAATATTGGTAATGTAAAAATTAGTGTATTGCGGATTGTAATGTAAATGAAAGTGCATTTTTCTACTACTGGTAATATATTATGGAATTTGTCTAAGAAATGATACATATGCACATGTGCATCCATAACTGTTACTCGAAAAAAAAAGTTTTTTTTGTTTTTTGGTAACGAAATATAGCGATTTTTGTTAGAAAAATATTAAAAAAAATTGTGTTTTTTGGATTTTTTTAGGTATTTTTTTGTGTTCACATTGGTTCTCGCGGTTCTCACAATAAGGGCGGTTCTCAAATGAACCTTACCCTATATATATATATATATGTTAACGTACATTACGGCTTCACGTACATCACGTACGGCATATAATTACGCACGCTCATTTTAAAATCACGCACGTTATAACTCAAAAATCCAAAATCACGCATGTTGAAAACAATAATCACGCATATTGAAAACATTAATCACGCATGTTATAGAACAAAATCACGCATGTTGTCGTACGTGATGTACGTTAAGCCGTAATGTATTTTGCACTTTCTCTCTCTCTCTCTCTCTCTATATATATATAGGGTCGGGATTTGGAGAAAACGGTAGAAAGTGTGAGAACGGTGAGAACGCTTATGGATCGTCCGATTAAAACAATCTATGGACTAGATTGGCGCGGTGGCGTTTTCGTAAATAACATCAATTTTATTACATAGACGCGCCTCATTAAGGGTAAAATCGTCTTTACACCTCTATACCAAAACACCATACTGATGAATAAAAAGTCATTAAGGACCAAAACGTTTTTGTGGAAGTCCATTGGTAATGGTGCTAATACAAACGTTTGGAGCGACACTTGGTGTAGTGCTTGTCCTCTCCGTGCTCATATTAGTCCGAGAACCATTGCAAATGCAGGCTTCAACCTGCAATCTTCTGTTGCGGATATGGTTGATTCTAGTGGTAATTGGAGGTGGCCGGTTGCTTGGTATGACCTATTCCCAGTTCTAATCAATCTTCATGTTCCGGTTTTTCAAGACACGCAGGATCGGCTGATTTGGATTAATTCTGAAGGAAAATCATGTCACTTTTCTTCGTGGGAGGTTTGGAACAATATTCGCTATCGTGAGAATGTCGTTTCATGGATAAATATGGTTTGGTTTAAACAATGCATCCCAAGGCATTCGTTTCATTTGTGGATGGTCATTAGAAATAAATTGAAAACTCAGGATAGAATGTCCATTTGGGAGGCGGGTAGTGCTACAAACCTGAATCTCATGTGTTGCCCTTTATGTCATCATGACCGAGACTCGAGGGACCATCTATTTTTTGAATGTTCGTATTCTATGGAGGTGTGGTATGGTATTAGGGAATTGGCTAATATGGTTGATGTTAGTTGCCGATGGGTTGAGATTATGGATTGGATGGATCAAAACTCTATCCGACAACCAGTCAATGTTGTGAGCAGGTTGGTGGTTGCTGCAGCATCTTACTTCGTTTGGCAAGAAAGGAACTCGAGGCTTTTCACTCGGAATCAACGTACGGCGATAGTCTTATCACAGGAGACCATTAAAATTGTTCGTATGCGCCTTATGACCTTCAAATTCAAACAGGGATTTGCGAACAGAAGTCTCCTTCAGAAGTGGAACATTCCTAGCAGTAACTTGGATTTCGATCCTGGCTAGATAGTTTTGCATGTCTGTAATGGGTTGTATAGGCTGGGCCGGGCTATGTCTGTTTAGTCGTTTCTTTGGTTGTGTTGGTTTGTCTTTGGTTGCTTTCTTTTTTTTCTCTAGTCTTGGCATGTCAAGTCTAGAGGGGGTGTAACATTTCAGTTGCACTATTGTCCTTATTGTTTTTTAATAAGATTCACCAGGGTAACCCTTTACCCAAAAAAAAAAAAACACATCGCTATATAAACAAAAACATCCCAGACATAAAAACACACCCCCAGAACCTGAAACGCCATATTTTCTACTATATACCATTCAACTTACAAACGCCAAAATCCCCAAAACATCAAACACAACTACTCAAAAAACGTCATATTTTCTACTATATACCATTCATCTTAGAAAATGCCAAAACACTCAAACATCAAAGATTCCAAAAAAATCGATGGTTCTTTCAGATACACTATTTCCTCAGTAAAACGCCAACAATGCCAAATATTGTTTCTTATATATTGAAATATTGTTCTACGCCAAAGTTTTGGATAATGCATTCTTCCCTGAGGTGCTGTGACTCAAATAACATTTTGCTGCATGAGATGGACAAATCATAAACAAAAAGATGCTGGGGTCAGACTTATGTCATTTTCTGTGTTTTGTTCTTGACGAATATTTTAATGGCATGAAAAGACGAATGACACTAATGAGTTGTTTGAAGATACATATTAAAAAAAAACTCATGTCATTTTGTCTTTCCAAACGGCCACAAAAACACATGCATGACTAAGCCAAACCACCAGCGAACATGATTCAAAGAAGAAAGAGACTGATGACAGTGAAGATTTGGAAGATGAATTGTTTTTATTTTTATTTTTTTAATTTTCTTTTTCTGTTGTTTGCTATGTATTTTTCAACTTAGAATAAAAAAATACATTATCTTAATAAAACGCCAAATAGTCATAATGCATATGAAACGCCATAAATGGAGTAAAAACGCCAAAAACTCATAAACTATAATGAAAGTAATTTGCAGAAGTATTAATTAATAAAAGCTAAAAATGGGAAAAAACGCCAAAAACTACTTAAACCCATTCAAAAACGCCAAACTTGGGAGATGGAAAGTCTATGACCCTAAAAACTCATAAAAAGCTGAACAAAAACTTTAAAAATACACAGTAACTGAAAAGACGGTTACTTTATTAATATCGTTTATTATAAATAAAATCCCACCTAAACTACGTGCCAAAAACATCCTATAAAGAGAGACTTCTCTGCACAAACAACTTATCACAAAACCAGAAACAAACGCCATATTTCCTAGAAACCATTCACTTTAAAAACGCCAAAAAAATACTTAAAAAAGCCACAGATGCAGAACCTCGATTCTGCTATATTGAGTATTGATCTGAATGAAGTTTCACTGAATGGATTCTTCTCTGAGTTGGGTATCTCTATAATCTTTTGTTGAATGATATGGACAAATATTCAAGATAAAGAGACTGATGACACTGATATGACATCATGTCACTTTGTTCTTGATGGATATATTGATGGCATGAAGGGATCAATACATTAGAGCAGGCGTTGGTCTTCAACATGTCATCAAACAAGTATATATCCACCCACCATAAAGGATGCCACAAAAAATAAGCATCTTCTAAAGACGGCCGTTATGTAGGAAAATAAGGATCTACATAAGGCATTAAAAAACAGGTTCAAAACGCCAAAAATGTTAAAATAGAAGAGGCTGATTACAGTGAAGATTTGAATGGGAAATTAGATTATAATTTTTAATTTTTTTTCATTTTCTATTGTTTGTTATGTAATTCTCTGTTGTTTATCATCTAATTCTCTACTATTTTAAAAAAATTGAGTATAAAACGCCAAAAACTACAAACACCAAAACGCCTGATAGTTTGAAAAATGTGAGAACGAATGTAGCAAAATACGAGTTTGCTATATAAAACGCCAAAAACGCAAACAAAGTATTACTGGAAAAATCAACACTAATTGACAGATGAAAATTGAAAGAAACAGTAAAATAAAGAGACGGTATCATTATTGCCAAACATTATAGTTATATAATGCCACTACATGGAAAATTGAAATTTATTTATCTTTTCAAAACGCCATAATTGCCTGTCACATTATAGGCCTGTATTCTACATGACAAAACATTTGATATAATAAAATCAAGAAAATTACTGATGTTTTTTACATTAAAAGCCTGCATCCTGATCTAAAAAATAATAAAAACGCCAAAACAATACTTAAAACGCCAAAATATTTACTATGATTCTGATATAAAAACAATAAAAACGCCACGTATTTATTAAACGCCAAAAAATGGAAAGATGAAGTGACACGCGTTAAAAAAAGAAATATGAAAGGACAAAAAAGCCCCTCCGTCTTTCTCTAAGCAACGTGACAAGTGTTAGGCCAGGAAGCGTTCTCACCGTTCTCACACTTTTGAGCGTTTTCTCCTGATCCCGTTTCTATATATATATACTAGGTTATAACCCCGTGTATTACACGGGTTGAATAAATGAATTTTATATACCAAATAATAAAACATTATCTTTTTAAAAGTCTCCTTTATTGCACGAGTTGAAGAAATATAATTTTATATATTAAATAATAAAATAAATTATATCTATAAGAACCATATGTATTGTACGGGTTGAATAAATTTAATATTATATACCAAATAATAAAAAAAAATTATATCTTTAAAAGCATTGTATTACACGGGTTGAATAAATGTAACATTATTTATCAAATAAAAAAAAAGTTATATTTTTAAAAACCCCCATGTATTACATGAGTTGAATAAATATGATTTTATATACCAAATAATAAAAAAATATATTTAAAAAAACTAACGGATTTTTTTATATTTAAAGTAGGATAAGATTGAATATTAATATGAACTAATGGATTTTTTTATATTTAAAGTAGGATAAGATTGAATATTAATTTTTATTTAGTTAGTTAATATAAGATTGAAAAATCATATGATTGAATAGGTGGGAGGTTGTATTATGATAAATCGGTTAACCGAAACACTTGTGATGTTAGGCGCATTTTTTTTAATTATTTGAAAGTTAATATCAACTTTGGAATTCGTATGAATTCTTATTAGATTTGATTAAATATTATTGATAATAAAAATTTGTATTAGATTAGATTTTAGATTTGATTAAATATTAATAATAATAAGAATTTGTATTAATTTAGATTAAATATTGTTATTTTTAGTATTATTAATAATTTTAATCAATTAAATGAGAGAATGACAAGTGTCTCAAAACAGGTTTCTTTTATTATATAGTATATATATATATATATTAACTTTTACATACGGATGTGTATATCATATGTACATAAAAAACCATTAAACTAAAAAATATTACATTTTAACAATTTTTTTTATATTTACTATTTTTTAGATTTAAAATAATGATATATGTTGTCCGTCGTATTCTCAAAAAAAGAGAAAAATATACAAGCTGATTACACTACGTTATACAATGGGTTTAGCCGAATATTTAATCTAATTTTTTTAATAATAGAAGCAGAGAAAGTCAATAGCTGACTTTGTTGTCCTTGAGTTACATGGAACAACATGCTCAAGGTCTTGCAGATTATTCCAAGAAATTATTAGGGTGAACGGGGCACTCCCCTCTTAGGGGAGTCCCCTTTCTTACGCATGACCAATCAGCACGCGCCACGTCAACTCCCCTCTTAACTTCCCTCATACCCTCAATTTGATGGCGGCACTCTTCTCTTAGGTGTGTACAAGTATGTAAGCCCAAGGTACAAGTATGTAAGCCCAAACCTCGATCCCCTCATCGGTGAATACACCCCGATCTTGGTCACCGATTTCGGTCCCCGCGATGATGGCGCCGGTGTTCCCGCTCGGGGACTGGGGTCACCGAACAACTCCCCGCATGGTGCCCCGGATACCCTTATTATTCATCAATCAAATCAATATACATTAATTAGGTTGAAACTCAAATTATTTAATGGATTTGTTTGAAATCCAGGGTTATTAGAATTACCAGTTATCAAGCTATAAGACTCGCTCGTTACAGAACACAGAAACTCGCTCAATTTTTATACACTTGCTATAACAAATGATATGGTTGTATAGAAAACCCCAAAGGGATGGCCATAACTGCCCAAACGTGTTTGGTTGGTTAGATAACAAATCGGAAAGGATTATAAAAATTACTAAAAATTGATTCTGAGAAAACAAAACAAAAAGAAAATAGAAAAATAAAAAAGAAAAGAAATTGTTTCTAAAAAAACAAAACAAAAAGAAAAAAAGAAATGAGTATATGACATGTGACTTAATTTACTTCCTACATGTATGGTTGAACTTAAGGGTGTAAGGAGTGGTTAAACATTTGAGAGTGCTAAACTAAAAAATCAATCAATGAGAGTGTGGCATGTCAAAGTGGTAAACTATGCTCAAAAGCGTTGGCAATGGTTAGACACTTGGTGAAGTGGTAAACGATTTAAAAAAAAAAGTGTGATTTGTTGAGATTGGAATGAACCACACCCCACACTACCCTCTCTCTCTCTCTCACACTACCAGGGGCGGACCCACATTGGTGCCACCGAGGTCCCCGGACCCCAATCTTTAAAAAAAAAATAGTAGATTCGGTATATTAAATTGTATATGGACCCCATAAATACAATTAGGTGGACACCATAGAAATAAAAAGAAAGTTGGTTTAGTGGTAAATCTCCCTCTTTTCCACCAAGAGGTCATGGGTTCAATCCTTGATAAGCCCATTTTTCTTATTTTTTTTAAAAATCTAGTTCAAACCTCACTTTAACTCGACCCGAACGAGGACCGACCCGAAAATGGACCCCATTGAAATAAAATCCTGGGTCCGTCACTGCACACTACCCCCCTCTCTCTCATGATTCCCGAGCGGCAAGGCTACACCGATTTGGCAATGAAACCGCGCGGCAAAGGGGTCGGCGGCGGTGTTGCAACTTTGCCGCACCACTCCGGACAGCCTAACACTTTGGGGAGTGGTGGCTTGGGTTGTGAGCTTTGCATGACACATGGCACTTGTGGGCTCCATCACTCCACATCTAAAAAAGTGGAGTGTGGAAGGGGCATGGGTTAGGGGCGTGGGGGTGCCATGTGGATAAGTTTTTAATTTTTTTTTTGTTTTTTTATATTAATCATAGAATTTAAATAAAACAATTTTAAAAAGCTACAATAAAATAGGGTTTTTAATATATTTCCTCTTCCTAAACTAGCTTTCTACATATTTACCCAATCATAAAATTCAATTACATATTTCCCCTCTCTAACCAATATATATTACATATTTTCCATTTTCATTAAAATTACTCTTATTGAATGACAATTTTACCCTTAATGAACCAATTAGATGATTATTTACATATTTCTCTTTTTCTAATATCATTAATCAATCACGTATTTTCTCAATTCTTCTACTTGCTACTCTTCTCAAATAATACAAATCAATCACATTTTTTTCAATTCTTCTATTTGCTACTCTTTTCAAATAATACAAACCGTACCATAATACTAAATATAGATTTGGAGTATTGTATGGGCGAGAGGAGCAACACGAAAGTATGAATATAATAAGTTGTATAGTTTAGAAATATTCAAGAATTGCACTGCTCGGGTTGGAACTATGAATATAATAAGTTGTACAATTGTATAGTTTAGAAATATTCAAGAATTGCACTTAGTTTGGTGGTATTCAAAAGGAATTCTTATGGCAAGCAAGATATATCTTGAGCCACACATTGTGAAGAAAATTATATTAAGTACTCTCCATACTATGCTGGCAATGAGAGGAGCAACCACAATCCAGAAGCCAATTATAAATCCAAGCACAGTGCTAATGATAAATCCCCAATTCTGGTCATGTGATTCATCATCATTTCGTTCTTTTTTTCATCTCATGCACTTGCATCAGTCGGGACCCCTTTCTTGTTGCAAAGCGTTGTAGGTAGAGGCCCACAAGCAATTACATAAGACCAGCGATTCACCATAACATTTGATAAGCATGTATGGTGTCGTGAGTTTGGTGTCTAGGGTTTGGCTGTGTCATGAGTATATGAGGGGAAGAGGAAATGAATTGATGGGTTTTTACAAGGGTAATTCGTTAATCTCTTAAAAAGGGAAAATATGTAATTGAATTTTTTGTTTGGGGAAATATGTAATAAACCCTCTTAGGAGGGGGAAATATGTAAAAAAAACCCTAAAATAATACATTAAAAAAAAAAAAAATCAGTCAATCATCTTTATCTCCATCTTCATCTTCCATTGAGAAATAATCATACACATGTTTTCATCATACGTTGGTTCGGGTGAGAAATAATCTCTTACCAGCAAATCGTTTACGGTTTCGCGTTCACGAACTATGTACTTCCTCCGTTTAAGTTGGGGTTGGGAAGTCCCTTCATCTGAATCTTCAACAATAGCTCTCACGATCGTTGCCACTGTTGATAATAATATTTCAGCTCCGTCGTCGGATGAGGATGACAAAACAAATCTATCATGCGAATCGCTTGAACTTGAAGAATCCATTGGAGGTTGGTAGTGGTTTTTGAATTTTTTGATGGTAAAAATGGTAAATATTGTTTGATATATATAGATTATAAATAAAAGATTTTTTTAAATAGCCGTTGGCCAACGGCTATGCCAAACTGCTAGCCCAACGGTCATATGTGACAACCAATAGTAGCCAGCCAAGTCAGCTCTCCCCCCGTCGAACTTCATAGCGACACTGGCTGGGTAGCGCCAAAACCAATACTGACACGAAGTAGGTTAACCAGCGTTGGCTGACTTCCCCTTCCCCACAAACGCCTCCACTCCATACGGTCTAAGACATAAAGGCGCATTAGTATCGAATCTCGTAGCAAGAAGGTCGGTGGCTGATGTGACAGCCATCGACACTATATAGTTACTAAATTTAATTTCATCTATACACTAGTTTGTTGACTAATAATAAATATTGAAAAACAGATTAAAACACACACCCATACAATGTAAGGATGAGTGTCATGTCCATCAAATAAATCCAATCTTGTTAGCATTATAATTTATAAAGTTAGTGTGCTCCTTTGGTATAGGGTTTATTTAGCTAGATTGTCTATCTGTATATCGTCTAGGGTTTTTTTTTTTTTTTTTTTTTTTTTTTTTAGTAAATTGCCATTTTAGTCCCTGAGTTTTTTTTCAAATTTCCATTTTAGCTCAAATCGTTTTTTTCTCTTCTGTGTCCCTGACTTTTCGTTTTTCTTGCCATTTTGATCACATTACCTAATTTAGTCTAAAAACCTATAATCAGTGGTATTTTTGGCATTAAATTATTACGAGGTTTATAAATTGTGTTGTAAACTACCCCTGGTTATCACTACACAACAGTTATGCCAAAAATACCCCTGGTTATAACCAAGTTTTTAGACGAGTTAGGCAATGTGATCAAAATGGCAAGAAAATGGAAAAGTCAGGGACCTAGAGAAGAAAAAAAAAACTATTTGGACTAAAATGACAATTTGGACCAAATCTCAGGGACTAAAATGACAATTTACTCTTTTTCTTTTGCATTATGTTTTTTTTATAACAAGCTGATATGTTTTTGAGTAAACTGCCAAAATGGTCCATGAGTTTTGATCACTTTTGCCACTTTAGTACAAAACTCAAACCTTTTGAATTTGGGTCCATGTGGTTTTAATTTTGTTGCCATTTTCATTCAAAAGCAAAATCTGATCAGATTTTTAGTTAACATCCAGTTTTTTTTTTTTTTGTCGTTTTCCTCTCTTTTAGTGAAGGGTAAAATTGTCAGATTTTTTAATTTGTTATAATAAATCTTAAAAGACCATTTTGCTCTTCATTAAAAGAGAGGAAAAAGACAGAAAAGTTGGTTGTTAACTGAAAAATCTGACCAGATTTTGATTTTGGATGAAAATGGCAACAAATTTGAAATCACAGGGACCCAGATTCAAAAGGTTTGAGTTTTGGACTAATATGACAAAAGTGACCAAACCTTAGGGACAACAACAACCACCATACCCAGTAAATCCCACAAATAGCAAAGCTACTTATAGGGTCTGGGGAGGGTGGGATGTAGATAGACCTTACCTCTATCCATAGAGATAGAGAGGCTGCTTCCAGAGAGACCCTCGGCTCGAAAACGAACAACAAACCAACACACCAAGTCAAAGAATATAGAAATAAGAAGTCCCCCCTACCAAGAAATTGATCCGAGTGACACAATATAATGTAAATCATGTATAATAGCATGCATACAACATCATTTGGGCATAAACACAAGAAGGCAATCACCGGAAAAGTCCCTTAAAGAGTAAGAAAAACCTACCTCCTTAAAATACACATAAGACCTTACTGCAATATCTTCTAGAAGTCCTTAACCCTAATCCTACGCCTCCACGAAGTCCTATCTTGACAATTTACTCTACGTTTTTTATAAAAAGCTGAAAAATTATTTGCGTGTATTCGGTCATGTATCATTGGGTAAGATGGGAAGGCTTCACACTTAAAAAGGATAAAGAAGGGATTTACCAGAGAAGTTTAAGTTCAACTTATTTGTGCAAGTTCAGATAAAATTCTAGAATATATAAGCTAAGATGATGATTCTACATAAGATCTAGAGATATATACTATTATGAGTTCGTGTTAGGATCGATTCCGTAACTCCGTTGAATGCGTAGATCACGTATCTTGTGCGGAATCCAAGTACGTGAGTGGACCAGACAAGAATCAAGTAATTAATGTTGTTTTCTATTGATGATGTAAACATACAATACCACGAAAACAACCGACAAGAGTTTCCCCTCTATGTCAACAAAGATGTCTAAATGAACAAGACCTTACATGTATTTATAGGCTGCGTAGATTCGAATTAACCTAACTAAGGATGTAATAGATCCGCGCGGATCTACTAGCACGAATCAACAATCACGGATGAACATATATATGCGCATGAACTCAATAGGTGTGGATGTAGTGTTCTTGATCCGTACGAATGCGCAAAATAACCACAACTCTGATTTTCCAAAACCCTAATTTCCATGTTTGTGCGAACTGAGAATCAAGTAGATTCGTGCGAATCTACAGTCCAGATCCATGGATACACATCTGCATGGTCATGATGTTCAAAACTTGATAATTTTTCAAAAATTTTTAATGATTTCGTTTGAATTTTGATCTGAAACTTTGGAGGATTGTTTAAAACAGATTTTCGCACAATATGTTTGAAAATCAGACGTTTTTATCCATGAAACCAAATGTGAATTTGTGTTTTAAAGATGAAAAAGAAGTGTAGAAGATGAGTAGAAGAAGAAATGATGAAATCTGATGATGCTTGAAATTGCTTGAATCTTGTGTCTTCAATCCTTGCAATCAATCTCCCGCTCTGATACCACTTGTGAGTTCGTGTTAGGATCGATTCCGTAACTCCGTTGAATGTGTAGATCACGTATCTTGTGCAGAATCCAAGTATGTGAGTGGATCAGATAAGAATCAAGTAATTAATGTTGTTTTCTATTGATGATGTAAACATACAATACCACGAAAACAAACGACAAGAGTTTCCCCTCTATGTCAATAAAGATGTCTAAATGAACAAGACCTTACATGTATTTATAGGCTGCCTAGATTGCACTAACCTAACTAAGGATGTAATATATCAGCGTGGATCTACTAGCGCGAATCAACAATCACGGATGAACATATATATGCGCATGAACTCAATAGGTGCAGATGGACTTGAGTTGGTACGCACGAACCAACTTTCCAAACCCTAATTATGCGCATATTTCTTCATTCGTGCGGATGGACATGTGAGTCCATCCGTGCACATCTATACCTTGTATATTGATATGTTTAACACTTTGAAACCCTGTCTTGATCAGTTGTTGAGCTACGATATGTTATTGACGCAATCAATAGACACATGCACTCACAACTCTTGACAGAGAAGTTTATCCATTTCTTCAACATTCCTTTATTCTTCTTCAAGTTCATCTTCTAGGTGTTGTCATGATTTATAATTAGCCTTCTAATTAATCGGTTGTAACATTACGACCACGTAAAACAACAAACTGCGGCGGAAACGTCTGGGAGTCACGTTACAAAACTATTGTTTCACAACACATGGTACACAAAGTTTTGTATTATTGAATTGTTAAATTACATTGTCTTGGAAATAAACACAACAAAGTACAATAATTGTCTTTCAAGTTTTAAAGTAACTAAGGCCCGTGTCCGTCCTATATGTAGTATGCTCAAATTCAAACGTTAGCTCCTGAAATATATGTGAAAATAAAACGTCAGCATTAAAATGCCTGTGTAACATAGGTTTTGTGATGAAGATTCATGGCTTTGAATGTTAAAAGAAAATTATTTAACTGTTTCAAAAGTAGCCATAAACTATGACCAAAAGTATTTCTTTTATGAAATCACATGAAAATCATTTGATTTAAAAGAAATGAAGTATGGTTAACTTAATAACCAAGTGAAATGTTTTGTCTTATCTTTGTTTGAAGTGATTTGAATAACGCTACGATATGTAATATGTGACACTTTGGGTTTTTCCTACACGTTCCATTATTTGTTGCAATTACGTGAAAGTAAGAAATATGATTATTTGTTTAAAAGTTGTTATATGAATATGCTATGTGGAATGTATGATTGATGGCATAATATTGTGATTATTATTATTATTAAACAACCGAACACTCATCCATACCCGTACACTCTGCATGAACAAGGATTCCTATTATTGATTAAATCCTGTGATGTCATGCTTGACATTCGATTATAGGAATTTAGTTGTATAGTTGTGAGTTGTTATATATGAAAAAAACAAGAATTCAGAAAAGGTTTCGAAAAAGAATGAAAAAGCATTTAGAAAAACACAAAAAGATATGCTAGGAGTTGTTGAATAAAAGGCGAAAATTGTTGCCTCATAGTTGATGTTTATAATTAGTTTTGTTTAGTTTAGTGGTTTGTAATAAAAATCGAATTTTCATCACCTTAGCCACTTTAATTATCCTACTTCCTACCCTTAGCCTAGCCCCGTTACAACCCTTACAAAGACCTTTTGACTTGTGCTTAGTATTTGTGTTCAGTGGTGGAGAATGATTGAGTTGCAAGCCTATGCGGGCACGTGTTCTAATCGGTTTTGAGTGATTACTTTTTAAAAGTGCTAATGCATCATGAAAATTAGCCAACTTGTAAACCGAGGGGAGTGAACATTGTGAGGGATATGCATGAAATGCGAGTTTCGCGGGCGGATTAATCTTGGATAACCACTTTTACATGATTAATCATTTATTGCTAAATATGTTGAAAATTGTAAAAAGTCTGAACTTGGGCATGACAATTGGCCTTAACCTTCGTCTCGGGAACGGGGAGTGTATTTCTTGTTCGACCCACGTGAAAGTGAAAGACAGATTTGCTTGAGGGCAAACAAAAGACAAGTGTGGGGATGTGATACGTGGTCGAAAATCGGTGTTCTTTTATGTTTAAGTTTAAGTTTTTAGTTAACTTTTAATCTTGAAAAGCCTACTTTTGATTAGATATGTGTTTTTTGCAGGTTTAGCGGAGTTTAAGGAGCTTTTTGGGAGCTTTACGGACCACCGGGACGAAAACTGGACCAGCAGGACGAAAAACGGACCACCGGGACGCGAAACGGGTCAACCAGGAGCAAGATACACGAAAAAACAGAAAGTTGGAAATGGAGGTACCGTCGCCGACGCTGTCTGGTGTTCTCCGTCGCGTAAAAGTGGTCGTAGGCAGGAAGATAAGCTGTCGCGCATTTCCGGACTTTTGGTTGCCCGTCGCCGACGCCAAGGGTGGCCGTCGGCGACGCCACTTCTAAAGTGTTGTCGCAATTTTCTTGATTTAAGTGTTGGGAACGACTCTAAATGTTTTTTGGCCATTGAATTCGGGAGTTACAACTATTTTTGAAGTTTGAAATCAGTCTTGGAGCCTATTATCCATCATAATTATCACTCCCAATTCATCTCTAACACCGGGCATCATCCATTATCAACCGAATCAATCACCTAGTTCATCTTCATCACCATTACTAAAACCCTAGCTATCCATTCATCCATCTTTTCATCACTAACACTCGCCATAACCATTAATCCTCATCATTCCACAATTCCTCAAGCTTCAAGATGATCCCAATCAAGTTTCCAACATCCGGTGATCAAGTTTCTTCGATCATGAGCGGCTAATTCCTTGGAGGTTTCACCCCGGTGTAGACTTATGTAAGATTTAGGGTTTTTATTACTTGTTGATGTTTTGCTTGTGACAAATTGAATTGCGTTTGAATCTTTAGACAATTTTCATACGTTGGTCTTGAATTTAAGAATTGTCGAGTGAATTATTAAATTTGAGTTTGTGAAACGAATACACGTATTCATGCCTTGTCTTTTGAAAGGTTTTGCTAGTCCAAGGTAACAAAGTGCATCGTGGTCCGTTGTCTATGACGTTGATAGCGATTGGCACCTAAGCTTTGTGATTGTTAACCCGTTAATGAACTAATTAGATTAAGCTAAATAAAATGTGTAGTAACCCTATATCTTGCATTTGTTGAAACCGGGTGTGATCCTTGTTTCCCATCATATTTTTATAATCGTTAATCAAGTTTTCTCGCAATCGTTAATTTTTAGTAGTTAATTATTACAATCAATTTTGTTAATTTCATTCAACATCTTTTCAACCAAACAAAAATCATAAAAAAAATTAATCTAGCAAGCTTCATAAATTGTGACAACCGTTAAAAATCAATCAAGTCCACTCGCAAACCACATACTCTTCGTGGTTCGACCCCTTACTACCACTAGCTATTTGTTAAGGGTAATTAGGGCTTATAAATATTATCTTTGACCGGAGCGCGACACTCCGATCACTTAGCTTTGCTAGAGTCTATCGGTTCACTTGCCGGTTAGTTGTTTAGTCGAGTTTTAGAGAGTCTAGAGTATTACTTAGTGTCTAGATTAGGTTAATTTAGTTTGTTTTTATTAAACTACTTTTAGCACATCAGGAATCTGAAATCAATACCCAACAATCGTGGAGATATAGAGATTTTATGTTATTATTTAATCTGTAAAATGTTTTACAAGTACGGATAATAAATGTGTTTGCTAATTGAAATACATAAAAATTCTACCCATATGGAACACATAAGTTTCAGATTTTGGTGATGGATTCGAGAAAATATTTTGAACTGTTTGAATGCTTTCTTCAAATTAGTTGTCTTCCTTCTTCAATTGTATTTCTACTTATAGGGAAAGGGTTTAAGCTTTGGGGATTAATAAACAATAATTTGTTAATCCTAGTGGGTCAACTTGAATTTTATCCATTTGATGTTTGTGCATAATTTTTCAACTTGTGCTTACTTCATCAGCTTTTAGTTTTTAGTTGGAGTCTTCCATTACCAATGAGACTCCACGTGTACTGCTAATATTCTCACCTTGAATCACGTGTTTAGGGTAGATGACTTTAACCTTTGCGCTACAGTCTGATATTTACTAGAGTCATCTGAAGTTTCTTTCAGTCGTCTGATGCGGCTATAAATACTTCAGACGCTTCATTACTGAATCTACTTGACTCGTTCTGTTATAAGCTACACAACTACTAACGATCTTCTTGGAGTTTCTTTTTAACACTTAACATAAAATGGACTAACAATCTCCCTCTAAGTATTGTTAAAGAAATAAAATTCTACTTTTAATAATTCACAGAATAATAATAAGAATACAGATTTAAGACTCAAGACCCAGTAAAGGATAAACGTTTAGTTGAAGATTCCAAGGTATGATCTTACTGCATTCTTTCCATAGTTACTTCATTTGTTCCTTATGAGTTATCCACATATCAATATACTCCAAAGTTTTCTTTCTTAAGTCCTCTGGGTTCATATTTGCAACATATAGTATTCTTATTGTGATGTGCCTGAGTGTGGTGTTGGAGTATTTTCTTATTTCTTCCTCTAAGTACATTCTCTTCATCTTATCTTTTCCTCTAAATGTTACTAAGTTATTTTCTCTAAACCCTTCAAAGATTTATGGGTCTTGCATGCTTCATATTGTTAAATGGTGTGTCCCTAGGAGGTGGAGATGAGATTTTGATAACTTTGCCATCTGATTCAATGGCTAGTTCCAAATCATGTGCAGCAAACCTTAGGAACATTTTCTTGCTTGCTTCACTGATCCTTTGGCATGAATTTTTTTTTACAAAATATCCCTTAGATCATTTAGATTCTGTGATGTAGTTCATCCAGTTGATTAGATCCCTTTGATGTAGTTTATGTAGTTGATCAGCTATGAATATGTCAACCTTTCCATCTTGCCTTAGAACTTCATATATGTTGAACTTTTTTTGAACCAACTCCCCTAGATATTCACTTTCTGATATCTTTACCATAGTCTTGATTGGCTTAAACTCTAGAAAAATGATCTTTGTTTTCTCCGTTCTTTATCATGGATGTAGCAGGGTAGAGTATTGTTAGTCTTGGAGCTTCCTTGATATGCTGAATTATCTCTCAGGTAGAGGTAAGCATAAGCCTTTTCTAGAAACTCTTCTTGCAAAGATGTAGTTTGAGTTTCAGTAAACTCTGATTCAGACAGTTCTTAAAGCTAGGGTACTTTAAGCTGAGTAGAAGGACCAATAACTGTTCTTTGTTTCTCTTTCAGTTGTTCCTCTACAAAAGTCATTTTACTTGCCTTGAGTGCTCTTTCCAACTCTTCTACTTCCTTCTAGTGGCAGGAGGTGGTATTAATTTAGGAGGACCCACTGGGAGTTTGCTTCCAAAAGCATGCTGATGTGATCCTTTGCTTGCATATGCATTTGGTTCAGCAGCCTGTTTCCCTTTGACTTCTCCTCCACCAAGTCCTTTCCATCTGTTTTCTTCTTCATTGACTAGAAAGAAAGGAGTGATTCTCACCTGTGTTAGTTTCCTGGTTGGAGGGTCTCTGGCTGTACTAGATAAACTTTTGATAGTGCTCTTAACTTGTTTTTGAGATCAACAACATTTTAGTAGTGTTCCTTTCATTTGACTATACCTTTTTCAGTTGCTCTTCCTGCTGCTTTGATGTCTTTTCCCACATGACCCATTTATTTTGAAGCCATAGGTACTTTGAGTCGATCCCTTTAACTGCTGAGACCTTTTGCAACATCTCATTTCATTTCTTTCTGTCTACTTTGACCTGATTTTTGTAATTGTGCTCCGCATGAGATTTGAGTACTTCACTGAGTTGTTTGGACTCTGGGTTTTTGAGAAGTGCTTTTTTCAACAATATGGAGTCGTTGTGGTTGGTTGATCTTCTTTAATTCTTCTTTGATCTGGTGGATAACTTCATGTTGACCTTCTATCTTCTTCATTAATTTCTTTATAGTGTTAGAATCTTCTTGTTCTTTCTATTTGACATGTGTAGTTTTCAAATTTTGATTTTCAATTGCTTGCTGTAGGGCTGTTATTGGTGTTGAGACTTTGTTTTCAAATTCTGAGAAGTCAGATTTTGAGATAATGTATTTGGGTAATTGTATTGAAGCAATGCATGTTTCAATACTTTTTAACATACCAGAGATTTTACTCTCTGTTTCACCAAGTTTTTTACTAACACTTCTTTCTTCCGAGGAAGTAGAACAGAGTCAACAACTTTGATATCAGGTCGTACCATTACATATATTGTCTAGATTTCCTCATGTCCTTGAACTATCTTTTCAGATGCTTCTCTATAAATGGAATTGTTGAGTGATCCTTCTTATCAAGACTTTTCTTCAATTCATCCCGTTACCAAAGCACCATTATCAATATTTATGTTCTTGACTAAAGCAGTGAATATGTTCATAATATTTTTGTTTCCTTGATCGCAGCTCCAAACTGTGGGTATTTATGTTCTTTACTAAAGTAGTGAATATGTTAACTGAGAACTAGTTTAAAAGGTTCTTCCTTTGTGATGTATCCCACAAAGGCTTCTTCATCATTTGTGACATTCTTCAACTTTACAGAAGCGTATACCTGCTATAAGCATTTTTCAGATACATCCTGACTAATGTTTATGTTCTCGTTTAATGGTGAATTCCATAGGGCTTTTATGGCAGGTTTGAGAGGTTCTTCATAGGTTTCAGGATCAAGCATGATGCTCTTTTGGTTTACTTTTAGTGGTGCTTGTTGATCGGATGAAACTGATTTGTATGATTCGGATTATAAAGAGCCATTTTTGTTATGATTTCAGAAAAGGTTCGAACAATAGAGTATAATGTCAAAATTTGAAGGCTTTGAGAGTGAATCGAAAAATAACTTGTTTAACTAAATGATGAATAAAGCAATTAATGATTTCAATAAAATAAGTTTAACCAAATGTTATATGCGCAATCTGAAATCAATAGCCAACAATCTTGGAGATATACGATTTTTATTTTGTTATTTAATCCGTAAAATGTTTTACAAGTATGAATCATAAATGTGTTTGCTAGTTAAAATATATAAAAATTCTACACAGATGAAACAATTAAGTTTTGGATTTTAGTGATGGATAAGAGAAAATATTTTGAACTATTTGAATGCTTTCTTGAAACAGTTACCTTCCTTCTTCGATTGTATTTCTATTTACAGGGAAAGGTTCAAGCTTACTAAACCCAGTGGGTCAACTTGAATTTTATCCCTATTTGTGCACAATTTATCAACTTAGGCTTACTTTATCAGCTTTCAGAAGGCATTCACTTAGAGTCTTTCATTACCAGTGAGGCTCCACATGTAGCAATATTATTCTTTAATTGAATCACGTGTTTAAGGTAGATGGCTTTAACCTTTGCGTTACAACTGATAATTGCTATTAATTACTATAGTCATCTGAAGTTTTCTAACATCGGTTGTATGCTTCTAGAAAACTTCAGCTGTGACTGTAAATACTTTAGAGTTTAGACGCTTTATTACTGAATCTAGCTGACTTGTTCTATTATCAGCTACACACAGCTGCTAACGATCTTCTTCGAGTTTCTATTCAACACTTCACATAAAATGAACTAACATAATTCATATTTTGGTTATTAGACCATGCGTAGTGGTTTTATCAATAATGCCCCCACCCTTGGGCGTTTTCTGCCACGTGGCAGTCCGGTCAGCAAAGGGGCATTATTGGGCGTTTTTACAAAAGGGGTGTAGTGGAATAATGCCCAATAACGCCCCATCCAATCATTACACAATTATTAAATTCTTATAAATTAAAAAGTAAAAATACTTCATTAAAAAAAAATTACAATACTAAAAATAAAATAAATAAAAACCGACTAAACTTAAAAAAAAATAGAAATAACAAAAAACCACTAAAATTTAAAAAAATGATAATCTAAAGGCTGTATTTTTCCCGAAGTTTTTGGCGGTACATTTGCGCAACCATCAACGTGTCACCTTGGAGGTGATCGATCAGTTTGGACAAAAACTCTATGTCCTTTTCCGTTTGCCTTGCCACTTGCATCTTGTTAAACTTTTGTTTTCGGCGACTCGTTCTTTCATCGTTTCCCAACGCTTGTGGCCAAGGTCTCGAATGTCTTGGAGACGACGGTTCATCTCCTCGAAATCTTCCTTCAACTCGAGATTATCGGAAGATGACTCCATCGGTTTTTTCCCGGTTCGCTTATCTTTTCTTATACCGGGCGGTCGGGCCAACTCTTCAACTTCCTCGTCATCGTCTACAACAACATTTAAATCGAGGGTGCAGGCATCGGAAGTTGGTGTTTCCGGGTCAACCGAGGATGACGTTTTCGACCGTTTAGCTTTACGTCTACTACTAGACGTCATGGTCGGTACGCTAGCCCACTTTGGACTTTTTCTTAGAAGCTCCCAACATCTATAGTATGTGAAAACACCTTTCGTTTTCTCGTACTCATCCATAGCCCTCGTTAAAACACCGACGTCACCTTCTCCGCTCGGCCGATTATCGTAGTTTCATTGATAAACTTCTTGGAAGGCGTGACACTTGTTGTTGATATCGGTCCATTTCCTAGAGATGGAATCTTTGTCATGATGTTCACCTTTTCCCCACGTACTATAAAAAAGCTCACGAATCCTGTTCCAAAATTCTAGACCGGTTTGAAAGTTTGCTACAAAAAAGTAAAAAAAAAAATTAGTGATACGTTAAAAAAAATAAAATCGACGTGTAGAAAAAAATAAGTAAAAAAACACTTACCCACATCGGGGTCCTCCGAAACATTGACCCACGCCCGAACCAACGTGTATTCCTCGTCCTTCGTCCAAATAACGTAAGTATGCTTACGACGAGGTTGGTTCGCGTCCTTTTTTTATGCGACCTTCTACCGCGTTTGGATGTCTCGCGATCGGGTTCGGATTGCATCTCCGGCACGGTATCCACCTCGGGTTCGGCTTGTTCTTGGGATGGTTGCGAAGCGCCCGGTTGGGCAAAGCCGTAAGTGGGTGGCATGAAAGGAGTAGAGCCGCTCAAGTAAGCCGTGTACGAAAACACATTCGGGTCCATGTCATGAAGGTTAAAGTTTTGTTGCGGTTGGGTGGTATTTGGGTTCCCGGGTCTTGACGGAACACCAAACGGGGGTCGGAATAGATGCATGGTTAATAAGTTTATAAAAGTTGGAAGAAGTAGAGAGAAAGTTTGATAGAAAGTGGGATTTTTTTATAAAAAGTTGGATGAAAAGTGGGGTATTTATAGATTTATATGGGAATTTAAAAAAATTATTAAATGGATTTTACCGTTTGAAAACAGTCAATTCTCAAACAATGTGCAATTTTGGCGTGTTTTAAATCACGCTGGAGAAGTTTTTTTTTTTTGAAAATCACGCCCAAAAACGCCCCAGGGGGTGGGGGTCCGGCGTGTTGGGGCGTGTTTGGTGGCAAATTTTGAAAAAATACCGCCCACTACGGACGGTCTTAATACAAATCTTAAATGCCATTATTGATGCAAACGACAGGGCAACCACATTTCTTTTAAAGCTATTCATATGCATGGTTGTATAAATATATGTGAATGCACTATGTCTGTAGCTTTCGTCTGTATTGAGTCTTTGTTTGTCCTGTTTGATGTCTTTGTAATGTTTATTTGTAACACCTCGTAAAATCGTGTCCAATGATGTGTTGACACGTGTAATAAACCCTAATAAAGTCAAACGTTGACTATGAGGGACTATTTTCTTCAAAATAGAAAACCTTAATTATAGAAGGACTAAAAGTGTCAACATGCCTAAACTAGGCCTCTGAGCGACCTTATACGATGTCCGTACTCTCAAATGAGCCATTTGTTGGACGAGAGGAGCCGTTTGTGTAATTATTCGAAAGTTTGAGCAACAAAGGGTTAAAAGTGTCAACATGTTAATTCTTACCTCTGAGTGACCTTTTAACAATTCATTATGTTTCATCATATTCTCGGGAATGCCTAATATTGGCTACTAAAGGCTTTTATGCCAATAAGTGAAGTTACGCGCAAGTTAAAGGGGTTAAAAGCGTCAACATGTTTAATTATACCTCTGAATGACCTTTTAACGAACCCAAAGCATTTTGATGTGCCATCATACTTTTGAGAATCCTTAATATGGGCTACATAGGGCTTTGATGCCATTAAATGATGATACGCGCAAGTTTGCGCATTAAAGGGACCAAAAGCGTCAACAAGCGAAACTACGCTTTCGAGCGACCTTTAAGAGAACCAGAAACTCCGTAATGCTCGGTCACGTTCTCGGGAATCCCTATAGGGGCTATGCAAGACTTTGATATCAATAAATGACATTACGCACAAGTTTATGCATTCAAGGGACTAAAAGTGTCAAAACTGCGAAAGTATGCATATTCGCGCATATTCTACATTCTGGCCATACCCGCACATCCATAAATTTTTGTAATCCTTAAAATGTTATATTTTAGTGATGGGAATGCAAAAATACCATCCGTCGCGAAATCTGGACTGTTTTCGCGATCGTTCGAACGTTCGTCGTAATTAAGCGAGAAACGCAACCATACGACCAAACGAACTGACATCCATAATATTTTTGAGCATGGTTCAAGTTAAATATACTTTAACTTCCTTATAGAGCTTAAAAATGGGGTTAACAGGTCTTAGATGTGTCAAAACTCAACTATACGCGTTCAGGGGCCAGAACTGCCAACTATTGAAACTTGGTGTATACTGATCTGGTCCTTACGGACCGTATACCAAGGACCATACGGTCCGTATGATGTACTGGCAGATCAGAATTTGGCTTGGAGGCCACTCTAAGCAAGATTAAACCATTAACTCGATACTAGGGGCTCTCTAATGGTATTGAAACCTAGTTTAACACATGTTACCATCTGATTAACCCTCCCAAACACATGGCATGATCCAAGAACTTCCCAAAACCTATAAATAGTTGAAGCTTTCATTCATTTTTGGTTCACATTTCATTCTATCATCACATCTCTCAAACCTAGAGCTTTCTAATCTGGTTGGAACTTATTTTCTTGTAGAAAAGATAGCTAGGACCCTTTGTAAGTGTCTTAGCCCTCTCTATAGTTCAGTTTATGATTTAAAAACCGAAAAGTCAAGTTATCATAAATTAACTTTCACTTTCGGTTTAAACTCAAATGGTCCAGCCACTGTTCGAGATGAATGTGGGTATCTGACCATAGTTAGGTAGGTGATTAACCCTTAAAAGGGCACCTCCTAATTCCTTCGTTTGCTTAGTTAATTGTCGGGTCAAACCATTTAGGTAAAAAGTCAAACTTGGCAGATTTGTGAATAATAATTAAAACCAATGATGCAGAGGTTATAAATTATATTTTAACACTCTAATAACTTGGTAATTATTATTAGAACATGTCTAAGCATGTTCAACCCGACAATTCTGAGTGTAGGGTCGGTTCGCAACCGAAAGTCGCAAAAGCTTGACTTTTGCTTTGACTTTCAGTTCTGACCCAATCTAGCTTAAATCCTTTATGTTTTAAGCTTCCATTAGGACCGTATTATGTTGTAGTATAATCCCCTAATGTTATATTACCTGGTCTTTAATAGTTTGAATTATATGCTAGTTTATGTTATTATGCTTATAAATGCCCATATTGCCCTTTTGACATATAAATGAGAATTTTGAAAATGTGAGAGGACAAAAACCTTTGTTACTGATATATAAGTATGTCCCGAAAATTTCACATCAGTTCTTTGTCTCAAACAGGAGTTATGCTCGATATCTTAAATAGAAGCTTTTTATTAATTAAATTGCGATATCTTGCATAAGGCATGTTTAAACTTGGAATTTGACCCAAAACTCATTACCTACTGATAAGATATTAATTTTAGGGATTTTTGGGATTTTTTTATCACATTATAATCTGATCGTATCACGGAGTTCCTGTGTAATTCGGTAAACGACGATAATACCCTTTTCATGCATAAAATGAGATTAACAAATGATTTGAATGCCAAAACTTTTCCTACTTATTTCATACATTAAATAAATTATTTTGAGCATTCAAAACTGGTCAAAATCTCAGATTTCCATAATACCCCTTAATTATCGTCAATTAGCGATTTTTACGCTATTTAGGGGCATAGTATGGTTTTAAACCATAATTAACACCTAAGACTTGTTACCTACTGAATTTTTAAACAAGTTTTAATATTATTACAGTAGGTATAAGTCATGAACTCAAACTTCCAAAAATGTCCGTAAAAGCATATGTGAAATGACCAAAATACCCTTTCGGGGCATAGTTTGGCCATAAATGGTAAACCTCACATATGTATGATATCTTACTGATGTAATATGATAAAATAAATATTTTTACTAATTACCAAAGACCAGAACCTCAGATTGTTTAAAAACCTCTTCTATAAAGGGTAAAATGACCAAAATGCCCTTACGGGACTTAATTTGGTTTTAAATAATTTTTGGGCATATATGTTAACATCCTACTGATGTATTAACATATTTTAAGCATAATAACATAAGGGACTTGTATATGGTTCATTTGGTTGCCTGTTATGCATTTACGCATTCGGATCAGTTTATGTAACTAGTTTACGTAAGTTTGCCGAAACGGGTTTAACCTTATTGTTTCTTCTTCAAAATCCGTAATGTACTTAGTTTACCCATATTATACAAGTCTTCGTACTTGTTGGGTCAAAATTACATTCTATTCTTGTCATCGCTTAATAAAGCGTATCGTACCGTTCTAGATATTTTAAGCTAGCCGGTCTAAGTCTAAGACTTAAATAAGACCGTTAGCATTCTAAATTGATTATATATTACCATCACTCCAGACTAGAGCCACCCGATAAAAGCTAACCGCATTTAGATAGATTGGATACGACTGAGTTATTTTGCTGTGAATCAAGTATTAGCTCAGGTAAATACTTTTAACTTATTTTCCCTTATACGGGCTTGGGATATGGTATTATAATAATACCACTTGGTTGGGTATGAAATAATTTAATCGGATTGTGATTAATAAATTTACATAACCCGTTTTAATCTGACTTGTTTGATAACATAAACATTGGGGGTTAATTCGACCGTGTCCTAGATATCCTCGGCTCATTTCATTTGAAAATGGCCACGACCTATGCACGGGGTGTAGGCATACACCTGACAGATGCAAATGCTAAATATTTAATTACCCACAAGTTGGGGATAACTCCTTTGTGGGTTTTATAAGTGGTGAGTCGGTTAATAATGACCGGCTTCCAAACCGGCCCCATATGTATGACAAACATATAAATCTGTATACAAGATTATCTTTAAATAATTGTCCCAAGTTATAAATGATTTGTGCCTTGTGCACTTAAATCAATTTTCATTAACTCTTTTCAAATGAGTCGGTTAATTGTATTTACCAGTGAAAACTGACGTATTTTCAAAAGACTACGTGGCAGGTACTACTCATAATAGGCTGGGAGTTGCTCGGTGTCGAAAAAGAGGATCTTGCGAATCCTTAAAGATGCCATAAAGTCTGCTAAGCTTCATTTTATACATTCTGTAATGATCCTCCTGTGGATTTGATATTACAGGCTCGTCTATAATAAATTCTTTGATATTTCAGACATTTGAGTTTGTAATAATATTTTATATTCCAAGACTTCCGCTGTGCTATTCTGTGTATGATTGACCATGATGATATCAACTACGTCATGATACTCCCCACCAGTAATATGTGGAAATATCGGGGTGTGACAGGTTGGTATCAGAGCCAACATTGAGTGAATTAAACACCAGTCTTTTGTGTTTAATCTCAATGACACAGTAGCATATTCCTTAGACCTTTTGAGTCTAGACTTAACATAGGAATGCTCTCATCCCTATTAAGTAAACATTGTTTTCGATTTTTATATATTTTGAATAATTCGCCAAGCAAGGAAGCCGTTGATGGAAATTCTCCTCATCCGAAGCCAAGGGATGCCAAGCTTCACTATACGGCTAGAATAAGCGTGCGACCGGTTTGGAGGAAAGACCTTTAAGGACACATTCCTAAAACCAAACCCTTTGAATTGTAATCAGACTTTGGAGTCCATACCGGAGGTCCCTGAGGCTCAAATCTTAAAGTCGGTGCTAGTGGAGTCCATACCAGGTGGTCCCTGAGGCTCCCGTTTTGAAAATAATGCTAGTGAACGTTGATGATCCTTATTTCTTATCTCCAAGTTATGAAATTCCAGACTTGGATTATATTAGTCAAAACCAATCCGTGATCCATATCATCCCTTAACCATTGAATCCTTGAATCCTACTTCTATAACGGATCCTGATTGGAATACTTACCTTATTCATTAAGATCTTAAGTATCTCTACCGTGTACGGTAAACAAAGAAGAGAAACAATGGAAATGGAGCAAGGAAGGTGTTAGAGAATCCTTCTTTCATGATATTCTTTGTCTTTTAAGTCCTTATAAGGACCTATCTCCTCTATTTTAGTCCTTATGTGGGCATACCATTTTGACTTAAGACCCTATATGCGAATTTGCTACTTAGTCCTTTCATGGACATTATGTTTCAAAATAGTCCCTTGTGGACATTATATTTCAATAAAGTCCCTCGGTGGACATACTATTTCAATATAGTCCTTTCATGGACGTGTAATTTTATTAAAATCCCTTTTATGGATACACTATTTTAAAATAGTCCTCTCATGGACTTGATATTTCAATCTAGTCCTCTCATGGACATTATATTCCATCATAGTCCTTTCATGGGCATAGTATTTCATTAAAAGTCTTTTCATAGACATATTATTTTATCAAGGTCCCCTGGCGGACATAATAGTTCATTATAGTCCTTTCAAGGACATATTGTTTCAATAATAAGTCCCAATGAGGACGTGTCTCTCGACATAAAGTTCTTACGAGGATAATTGTTTATTAACGTCCTTTTATGGACATGTTATATCATAAAAGTCCCAATGCGGACATATCTTATAGTCCCTTTGCGGACTAATACTCCCTTATAGTCCCTGCACGGACTAGGGTTATTTAAAGTCCCTGTGAGGACATCTGTACAGCAAAGCCCTTTTGTGAGCACGCTGTACCAATATAGTCCTTTTATGGACATGTTATTTCATTAAAATCCCTTTGGGAATACGCTATTTCGAAATAGTCCCTTTGAGGACATTGACATTTCAGTATAACCCCTATATGGACTTATAATATTTTATAGTCCTTATATGGACTTATTTTTCCTCTTAGTCCTCTGTGGACAAATATATTATTAAAAGTCCTGATTAAGGCACTATTATAAAATTCTACTAACTTAGGAAAGTTTTGAAAATTTTATGTAGGTATTCATTTCGTCCTTTATCCAACAATAGTTCTGAATTTTACTCGAACTTTATCGATCAGCTGAAAATTCTCAAAAGATCCTCTTAATGGTATAACCTAGCCTATATGTCTATGAACATGGCTATGATGGTAAAACCCTTTTAAGATAATTAATCTTTGTTAATATATGAGAACATGTTAACACTCCTGGCAGTGTGGCGTGAGAAATTACACTAGCCGTCAAGGTATTGGATTACGTCCAAGCCTTAAAGCCTATATGATCAGAGTTGATTGATGTGTTCAAAATGCAACACCACAAACAACAATGTTCTCGATCGCATTCCGAAGCCCCTTGTCAAAAACAGAGACGACTTCCCCAACAAAAGAAGGCTGACACGTCCTTAGCCCAAACAGCAGTTTAGCAACCCCCATACACGAACGAAGCAGGAGGAGTTCGCTCTGAGGGTCCCGAGGACGTTTGAGGCATCCCATCAACTCAACCACACATTTAGCTCTTTTAAGGGCCAAACCACTAATAAACTCCCCATCTCTGCTGACAGCATCACCCAAGATTTTCACACTATGCACCGGCCTACCAATCTCCTGCGGAAATAAACCCTCTTGAGTCTTCACCCCGTTGCATGTAGGCCAAAAAACTTCAGTTTTTTTAATGTTGAGAAGGAGGCCCAAGGAGGGGCCCTCCACTCTAATGATGTCTAAAGCCTTGGCCACCTGAGTAGCATCTCCAATAAGGGTCCCATCATCCAGGTACCAGGCGTGAAAAAGGAGCTTGCAACGATCTCTGATTCGGAGAATAAGAGGGTGTAAAACAAGGGCAAAAAAGGAGAGGCCCTAAAGGATCCCCCTGCTGAACCCCCGTGGAAGACCAAATATTATCATTCCCCACATAAAGTCTAGCTGGTTGCCCGTATAAAAAATCAACCCAAGCAGAGATGGATGGACACATTTTCCTTACCTCATTTAAAAGAGCAGTTCTGTCCACAAGATTAAAGGCATTCGAGAAATCGACGGTAAGCATAGCCAACGACCCGTCTTGGTGGTACGTATTTAAGAGCCTATTGGCACTATGAAGAACCACCTCAGCCCCATTTGGAACCCCGACCCCAAACTGAAAGTCGCCAAGATATTTGGCCATATCCTTCCCCACTCCTTTCATCGCTACCTTGGAGACCACTCTCCTCCAGATCGAACCCACTGTAATAGGCCTAATCCCATTATCGGGCTTGAGAAGGGGCGTAAGTGGAGCAGATGCAACAAACTCCACCAAACTCCTCGGGCATCCCCCCTCCCCCCCCCCCCCCCCCCCCGCAAAAATAAGTTAACCACAGCTGAAATCGCCGTCAGGAGACTAACCGCAATCACGGACCCTTCCCCACAATGGGCGTCCAAAAGGTGTTGAGCCCTCAAACCATCTCTCCCACATGACGTCCCTTTAGGGAAGAATTTGATACACCTAAGCACAGTGTCGGTCTTCGCTACAAGGTGAGGCTCTGACGGAAGGAAAACGGGCATGGTCGGAGGGGGCATGCACGGGTGTTTATCCACGAGAGCCTTCATAGTTTTCTTATCAAGTGGTGCGACACCAGAAGAATAAAGCACCTTAACCGCAACGGTAAAATGACCATCGACAACCTTACATAAACACTGCTTGACCAAAAGCGTCAACAAGCGAAACTACGCTTTCGAGTGACCTTTAAAAGAACCAGAAACTCCGTAATGCTCGGTCACATTTTCGGGAATCCCTATAGGGGCTATGCAAGACTTTGATATCAATAAATGACATTACGCACAAGTTTATGCATTCAAGGGACTAAAAGTGTCAAAACTGTGAAAGTATGCATATTCGCGCATATTCTACATTCTGGCCATACCCACACATCCATAAATTTTTGTAATCATTAAAATGTTATATTTTAGTGATGGGAATGCAAAAATACCATCCGTCGTGAAATCTGGACTGTTTTCGCGACCGTTCGAACGTTCGTCGTAATTAAGCGAGAAACGCGACCATACGACCAAATGAACTGGCATCCTTAATATTTTTGAGCATGGTTCAAGTTAAATATACTTTAACTTCCTTATAGAGCTTAAAAATGGGGTTAACAGGTCTTAGATGTGCCAAAACTCAACTATACGCGTTCAGGGGCCAGAACTGCCAACTATTGAAACTTGGTGTATACTGATCTGGTCCTTACGGACCGTATACCAAGGACCATACGGTCCGTATGATGTACTGGCAGATCAGAATTTGGCTTGGAGGCCACTCTAAGCAAGATTAAACCATTAACTCGATACTAGGGGCTCTCTAATGGTATTGAAACCTAGTTTAACACATGTTACCATCTGATTAACCCTCCCAAACACATGGCATGATCCAAGAACTTCCCAAAACCTATAAATAGTTGAAGCTTTCATTCATTTTTTTTTTCACATTTCATTCTATCATCACATCTCTCAAACCTGGAGCTTTCTAATCTGGTTGGAACTTATTTTCTTGTAGAAAAGATAGCTAGGACCCTTTGTAAGTGTCTTAGCCCTCTCTATAGTTCAGTTTATGATTTAAAAACCGAAAAGTCAAGTTATCGTAAATTAACTTTCACTTTAGGTTTAAACTCAAATGGTCCAGCCACTGTTCGCGATGAATGTGGGTATGTGACCATAGTTAGGTAGGTGATTAACCCTTAAAAGGGCACCTCCTAATTCCTTCGTTTGCTTAGTTAATTGTCGGGTCAAACCATTTAGGTAAAAAGTCAAACTTGGCAGATTTGTGAATAATAATTAAAACCAATGATGCAAAGGTTATAAATTATATTTTAACACTCTAATAACTTGGTAATTATTATTAGAACATGTCTAAGCATGTTCAACCCGACAATTCTGAGTGTAGGGTCGGTTCGCAACCGAAAGTCGCAAAAGCTTGACTTTTGCTTTGACTTTCAGTTCTAACCCAATCTAGCTTAAATCCTTTATGTTTTAAGCTTCCATTAGGACCGTATTATTTTGTAGTATAATCCCCTAAGGTTATATTACCTGGTCCTTAATAGTTTGAATTATATGCTAGTTTCCGTTATTATGCTTATAAATGCCCATATTGCTCTTTTGACATATAAATGAGAATTTTGAAAATGTGAAAGGACAAAAACCTTTGTTACTAATATATAAGCATGTCCCGAAAATTTCACATCAGTTCTTGGTCTCAAACAGGAGTTATGCTTGATATCGTAAATAGAAGTTTTTTATTAATTAAATTGCGATATCTTGCATAAGGCATGTTTAAACTTGGAATTTGACCCAAAACTCATTACCTACTGATAAGATATTATTTTTAGGGATTTTTGATCAGATTATAATCTGATCGTATCATGGAGTTCCTGTGTAATTCGGTAAACGACGATAATACCCTTTTCATGCATAAAATGAGATTAACAAATGATTTGAATGCCAAAACTTTTCTACTGATTTCATACATTAAATAAATTATTTTGAGCATTCAAAACTGATCAAAATCTCAGATTTCCATAAAACCCCTTAATTATCGTCAATTAGCGATTTTTACGCTATTTAGGTGCATAGTATGGTTTTAAACCATAATTAACACCTAAGACTTGTTACCTACTGAATTTTTAAACAAATTTTAATATTATTACAGTAGGTATAATTCATGAACTCAAACTTCCAAAAATGTCCGTAAAAGCATATGTGAAATGACCAAAATACCCTTTCGGGGCATAGTTTGGCCATAAATGGTAAACCTCACATATGTATGATATCTTACTGATGTAATATGATAAAATAAATATTTTTACTAATGAACAAAGACCAGAACCTCAGATTTTTTAAAAACCACTTTTATAAAGGGTAAAATGACCAAAATGCCCTTACGGGACTTAATTTGGTTTTAAATACTTTTTGGGCATATATGTTAACATCCTACTGATGTATTAACATATTTTAAGCATAATAACATAAGGGACTTGTATATGGTTAATTTGGTTGCCCGTTATGCATTTACGCATTCGGATCAGTTTATGTAACTAGTTTACGTAAGTTTGCCGAAACGGGTTTAACCTTATTGTTTCTTCTTCAAAATCAAGAATGTACTTAGTTTACCCATATTATACAAGTCTTCGTACTTGTTGGGTCTAAATTACATTCTATTCCGGTCATCGCTTAATCTAGCGTATCGTACCGTTCTAGATATGTTAAGCTAGCCGGTCTAAGTCTAAGACTTAAATAAGACCGTTAGCATTCTAAATTGGTTATATATTACCATCACTCCAGACTAGAGCCACCTGGTAAAAGCTACCTGCATTTAGATAGATTGGATACGACTGAGTTATTTTGCTGTGAATCAAGTATTAGCTCAGGTAAATACTTTTAACTTATTTTCGCTTATACGGGCTTGGGGTATGGTATTATAATAATACCACTTGGTCGGGTATGAAATCATTTAATCGGATTGTGATTAATAAAGTTACATAACCTGTTTTAATCTGTCTTGTTTGATAACATAAACATTGGGGGTTAATTCGACCATGTCCTGGATATCCTCGGCTCATTTCATTTGAAAATGGCCACGACCTATGCACGGGGTGTAGACATACACCTGACAGATGCAAATGCTAAATATTTAATTACCCACAAGTTGGGGATAATTCCTTTGTGGGTTTTATAAGTGGTGAGTCGGTTAATAATGACCGGCTTCCAAACCGGCCCCATATGTATGACAAACATATTAATCTGTATACAAGATTATCTTTAAATAATTGTCCCAAGTTATAAATGATTTGTGCCTTGTGCACTTAAATCAATTTTCTTAAACTCTTTTCAAATGAGTCGGTTAATTGTATTTACTAGTGAAAACTGACGTATTTTCAAAAGACTACGTGGCAGGTACTACTCGTAATAGGCTGGGAGTTGCTCGGTGTCGAAAAAGAGGATCTTGCGAATCCTTAAAGATGCCATAAAGTCTGCTAAGCTTCATTTTATACATTCTGTAATGATCCTCCTGTGGATTTGATATTATAGGCTCGTCTATAATAAATACTTTGATATTTCAGACATTTGAGTTTGTAATAATATTTTATATTCCAAGACTTCCGCTGTGCTATTCTGTGTATGATTGACCATGATGATATCAACTACGTCACGATACTCCCCACCGGGCCCACCGGTAATATGTGGAAATATCGGGGTGTGACATTATTATATGTTTTGTATGTAATCCGGTATGAAACGAAGTTTAGGTTTGATATGTAAGTCCGTCCGGATGGATAGAGTCCACCAGGAAGGATGGACAGGCCCCATTCGGACGGATGGGTTGTAGTGATGTTTCATCCGGATGAGCAACCTCTATAAATAGAGGTGCTTGGGTCTTAGTTTTGTACTGAACATTTGTGCACCCAAGGCAAAGCCCTGCCAAAATTCTCTTAGGTTATCGTAATTCTTCTATTATCAAGGAGAATGGTGTTTAACGGTATCTATGGTGCTATTCTCTCTACTACTTTCTTGGATTCTGCACACGTATGTAGGTGTTAAGATCTGGTCTGAGCGTTCGAAGACCCGAACTCACGGTCCTCACAAGTGGTATCAGAGCTTGGAGGCCGGATTCGGAGAAGATTATCACAAGATACAAGAGATCTACATCAGATTCTTATCAATTTTGATCTACACTTCTCTATTTCTACTCACTTCTCATTTTTTCTTGATTTTCTCATACAAAACACAAATTGGACACTGAATTCATGGACAAAATTACCTAAACTTTGGACATAATGTGCGAAATGTGTTGTTAATCAATCCTACAAAGTTTCAGATCTTAATTCTAACTAAAACACATTAAATTCAGCGAAAAACCATGAACTTCGGAACTAAGTTTGCTGACATCATCATCCATCCAGACGGATAGACGTGCTCATCCGGACGGATAGACTGTTCATAAGTGTATTTTGTTCAAAGATTTCTTGCTCATTTGGACGTATAGATATAATCCATCCGGACGTATAGGCTTTTGTGTCCATCCGGAAGTTGTTCATCCGGACAGTGTTCACTTGTTGATTTTGTCCATCCGGACCTGTTCATCCGGAGATTGTTCTTATTTGCTCATCCGGACTACGGCCATCCAGACCAGCAGTATTGTGTTTAGTTTGATTTCAAAATTGTTTGACTTTCTTTGACTTCTCAGGTACTTTCAAAGACAGTAATCATGTCGGCAAATTCTTAAACCCATTTTACGATGCTTTTACCACATCCGCACCGGCATCTACTTCCAACCCAAAGAACGTTTCAAGTGTCATCTTCGAGACACTAAACGTAGACAATCCATACGGAAACTACCAAAAGCCTCCTAAGCTAATGAATATCGAGGAATATAATCGATGGGCTCCGAGGTTTATCAATTGGTAGAAGGCTTATGCATACGAGAGTTGGAAATATTTGGAGATCGGGTATACTCTACCAGTAACACCGCAAGGAGAAAGAATTCCTTTTACAGCTCTAGGAAAACAAGATCAGGAGAATTTTGCTGTTGAACAACATGGGATAGCTCTTATTCACCAATCGGTCCGAGATGATATCATATCGTTGCTTAGATATGATAATACAACTAAAGGGCTGTGGGAATCTTTGAAAAAGAAATGTACAGGCGGGGACGAGATAGTTAAAAATAAGAATGCGTTATTGAAGAAGGAGTTTGACTATTTCAGCTGTATGAAAGGCTGGGTGTGAAGCAAATGATTGAATGTTTCTGTCACTTGAAGGTTGAGCTAGATAGATTCGGTATTGAAAAGACAGATGAAGACGTTAACAAAAAGCTGATAGATGCACTTCCTGACGAGGATGATTGGAAGTATTACATGTTGATTCAGAAGCATAATCTGAATTTGAGCACAGTCAGTCTAGATACACTGATTGAAAAGTTAGAGGGACATGAATTAGATATCAGAAAGCAAAACAAGTCGAATACCTCTAGCTGTCAACAGAACGTGAATCTCTACTACAGAGGGAGTCTTCTGTCACCGAATGTTTAGTCACCAAAGATAGGGACAACCTTCAGCGTTGGAAGTTCAAACGAGTCACCGAACAGCAGTTCTACCAGTGGATCTTCAAGAAGTAGTGGTTTCGGTTACCAAGGGTCTGACTCAAACACACAATTACAATCTGCACCGAAAACCCAACAGAGTCAAAACAACTCCAACCCAAATGTTGTACAATGCAATATAGCCGTAAATCTTAACAACTCGCAGAGTCTTAGCGCAGAAGTGGCTAAACTGCAGATGATGTTCCTCGCATCTGTCCTCGAGAGTTACAAAAGTTTGGATGCAGGCAAGATCGGCAACCCAAATATGACAAAAGAGGACTACTATCAGATAGATCCGGAGGAAATAGAGCTGATAGACATACGCTGGTGCATGGTAAGTGTTATTCGACGTGCACAAAGGTCTATGGAGATAACGGTAGAGAGTGTATGGGTGGACCGAATACCAAACTAGGATTCGATAAGTCGAATGTCACCTGTTTCAAATGCAAAAAGAAGGGGCATTTCAAACGAGAATCCCAAAATCAAAGTGTGAATGACAGTGTCAACCCGTTCAATGAAGATTACTATAAGAAGGCGATCTACCACCGCAATAAGGAACAACCTCCGAAAGTCAACCGCCTGCAGATCGAAGAGGGATCATTGTCAAAAGACAAATCCAGGGCGTTGATTGTCACTCAGGATGATGAGGGATTTGATTGGAGCAAATATATTCCTGATGAGGGTTCCGCATTGGTTGCTAAGTGGGTGTATAACAGAGCGGAGGATATTGCTTGGAAGAAGCTTGGTGAGATTGAAATGATCTATAAAGAAGCAAAAGAATATAACAGGTGGGATGAGGAGAGACAGTGCTTCCTGGATCGAGAGGGAAATATAGCAACTGATCCAGAAACAATTGACTTTGATGCACTGGTTAAAACGATTCCGACTATCGAGGAAGAGTACACAGAGATACTTTCTATTATGAGAAGATAGAAAGCCGAGAAAGAAACGAAGTTGAATCTTGCAAAGCGCGTACCAGAGATTATTGACATGAAGCAGGAACTAACGGCCGAAAACCTGAAAAAGATGGCGGATAAAGCTTTAGCTACCAAACAAAACGAGTTAAATTCTTCAACCGTGTCTACCGAGTCATCAAATCAGGTCAGGGCTTTAAATGAGAATGTGCAGAATGGTAAGTCCATTGATGAGAAGTGCAGACATTGCATAAAAATGTGCAAAATCTGTGCTGAAAAAGAAAATGCTTTGAAATCCAAGATTAATGATTTCACCCAAATGGAAAATGTTTTGAAAGATACAAACCAGAAAATTGATTTGTTGAAAGACGAACTTGTTCTAAAAGACAAATTAATCAAAGGTTCTAAAGATAAATTTGATCTTTTAGAAGAAACTGTGAGAAAGGGTGAATCTAAAGTTGCAGGATTTCAAAAGATTAATGAAACGCTAACTTTCGAATTTAGAACAATTAAAGAAGCATATGATGAACTGAAAAGGGTTGTTACTGAGGCAGAAGAACGTGATTATCAAAGACGAGAATTAAACAATAAACTACAAACAACTCTTGAAGAAAAAGACAAATCAATCAACATGATTCTTGATGAAATTGCAAAATTAAAACTTCAACTTGAAAAAGCTAAAATCGAAAATGAGCGTATCAAACTGAAGCTGAAAAGCTATTATTCATCTAGATTTGTTCTTGACTATGTGATTCCAAAACCAATTGGAAAGAACAAAGACGGTGAAGATGTTTATAGCAATGGAAACGGGATTGGGTACAACCGTGTTCCACCACCTGTGAACAGTGATTTTTCGAGAAGTAACTTGGGGGTGGACAAATCTTTAAACATAAAAACTAAATCTGAAATTAACAAGTTACCAGAAAACCTTGATATCACTTTTGAGAAATCTTCTGATGAAGAAAAACTTTACTCAGAATTGGTAAAAAATGTTGTAAATGATGTCTTAAAAAGTGAAAGTTACAATCCAAGTGAATGTTTTGAAGATGACGAGTGCTTTATGAATAATTACATTCCTAAATCCAAAGACAACTTAGATGATGAACCTACTCTGGTCATGTACCAGATGAATGGATCGGATAAGTTGTATTCGGATCAAGATTTTCCGATTCAAAACGTTAATTTGGATAAAATTGAGAAGGTTTTCAAGTTGGTTGAAGTTGAAGTTTCAGAAGTTGAAAAGTTGTCAAGTTCAAAAGGATTTCTGAAGGCTAAAACTTATTACAACAAATCTAAACCACAATTTCAAAACAAAAATCAAACTGCTGGTAACGGGCATTGGGGTGGTAAGTCGAATCAGAAAAGAAGTTTTCAGAAATCAAACTATGTGAAGAAAACTGAATTTGTTGGAAGTTCAAACTCTTTCGGTGTTCAAGAATCTGGAATTTTCAAAAAATCGAATGAAGAGTTCTTTGCTAAGAAAGCAACACAAAAACAGTCTGAGGGCACAAGTCGGATTCCTGATAACCGAAATTGTTTTAAATGTAATCAGGTTGGTCACATTGCACGAAAGTGTACCAACAATAGGCATAAGACTGTTATTGTGAAAAACGAGCAGAAACCTAACAATGTTAAAGGAAAGACTCACATGTTTGTTGTGAAAAAGATTGATTCTAAAAACCAATTTCAACCAGCAAAACAGTTTTTCAAAACTAGAGAAACTGGTGAAACGTTCAAGAAAAATGTTCAAAACCAACAAAAATGGAAGTCAAAATTTCAAGCTAAAACATCAGTTGCTCCAAAATCGAAACAAGCTTCTGTGACTGCTCAAGTCAAGAAGCCTGTTCCAAAGGTTTTCGTTACTGAAACTAAAAGGAAAAAAACTCTCCAACCGCTCAGTTAGGAAAGTATGTTCCTAAAGGTTCAGTTGATGGTAAGAAAACGGAATCCTCTTCGATTCCACAGGTCAAGAAGTACGTTCCAAAGTCTGTTCAACCAAATGTTCCAAAACCAGATTTGAACAAAAAGGTTGAGGTTGAAACAGAAAACGTTTTGGAGGTTAATGATAAGAACTTTCCTATTCTTTCCACGATCCGCATCAAGCTTCCCGAGTCGAAAGAGGCTTGGGTTGCTTCATTCAACTGATCAAATTTGATGCGTGCTGGAGCTCCAGAGATCAATCTCAAAGTGGATAATGGATAGTGGAGCATCCAGGCACATGACAGGGATGCTCACCCTGCTGTACGATGTTTGAGTGATAAGAGGTGGTTATGTTGGTTTTGCGGGAAATCAGGGAGGAAGGATTGTCGGGGAAGGAATTTTATCAAATGGAGAGGTGTCTTTTGAAAATGTAGACTACATTGCCGAACTCGAAAACAATCTGCTGAGTATCTCGTAGATTTGTGACAAGAAGTTTACTGCACACATTAATGACCAAAAATGTCTGATACTCAAACCGGGATTTGTCATCCCTGAAGAGTGGGTACTGATGCGGGCACCGCGAGAGACCGATCTTTATGTTCTTGATATGAGCATCGCGACAACTACAAATAACAAAGCGCAGTGCTTTGTATCTAAGGCAACTGAATAGGAATCGATCTTGCGGCACCGTAAAATGGCTCATATCCATTTACGGAAAATGAATCCTCTTATTCATAATAATCGGGTGGAGGGTGTCAATTTAAAGAATTTCTAACTGGGCGACGAGTGCATTAGCTGCAAAAAGGGGAAACAAACCAAAAAGTCGCACCTGAGGAAACTTTTAATCAAGAAGCCACTGGAGAGGCTACACGTGGATCTCTTTGGTCCTGTAAATGTAAAGAGCTGTAACACTTCGGAAAATCATGTCGAATATAATGAAGACACGTGTCATGGACTTTAAACGTGTAACGAATTGATTCGAGGGATTAAAATTGTCAAACAATGTAAAGACGTGTGTGGAAGGATCAAAAGTGTCAACATGCCTAACTTGTGCCTCTGATTGACCTTACGTGATGTTCGTATTCCTTAATGAATAAATTATCGGACATCGGAAGCCATTTGCGCTTAAATTTCAAACTTTACAAAGTATATGGGTTAAAAGTGTCAACATGTTAAAAGTTACCTCTGAGTGACCTTTTAAACGATCCCAAAAGCATTATAATATTTGTATATTTTTGCCCTCAAGAATATTGGATGGTAATCTTATGGAATTTCGGTGAAAACAAGACTTTTCGGGTAATCTCATAACTAACCGGGAGCTTAACGGAGTTAATATGTGACCCAAGGCCCTTAATAGTTAACTATGGGGGGTCATAAGTGCAATAAATGGAAGTTATATAAACTTAAAATGGACCAGGGACTGAAACTGTCAAAGCTGAAACAATTTTCACCTGAGCAGACGGTTGTCGCGGCCCGCGTAGACTCCCTTTGAGTGTTACGCGGCCCGTGAAAAAGGTGCCAGCGACTGAAAGTGGACAGCTGCATGTTGCAGCATGTTCCACCACCTTTGCATGGGTTTTGAGCAATACCTGGGGCTTGTAAACGGTTTTTACTGCCCTAGGGACAACTGTGGACATCTGGTAACAACATAGGGACAAATGGAATGATCTTGATGCATCAAAGTTCCTATATAAGGCCTTGTTTGTTCTTGTGTTCTTGCACATTTGAGTTTTTTACTTCAAAACTCGTTCTCTGGAGCTTCCTGGAGTTTAAGAAAGTTTTCTTCTGTTCAAAACTCGTGCTAAGTACTCTAGTAAGTGTTCTTAGCTTCCTAAGTTTAAGTTTTATTAGCTTAATGATAGAAAGTCAAAGTTATCATAATTAAGCTTTGACTTTGTGATTAATCACAAACGATCCAGCCATTATTCGAATTGAGAGTGCCCATGTGTTGGTAATTATGTAGGTAATAAACCCTTAAAAGGGCACCTCATAATTATCACATTATCTCAGTCAATTGTCGGGTCAAACTTATTAATAAAAAGTCAACAGAGTCAGTTTTTACAAATTAATTCATAACCGATAATGCAGAGGTTATGGAACATGTTTTAACACTAAAATAACTTGGTAAATAATATAAGAACATGTTTAGGCATGTTCAACCCGACAATACTGAGATTAGGCTCGGTTCGCAACCGAAAGTCGCAAAAGTAGACTTTTGCTTTGACTTTCAGTTCTCACCCGATTTAGATTAGTTTAGATATGCCTTAGGGTTCCCTTAGGACCATATTACATGTTAGTATAACCCTCCGAGATTATACTATATAGTTCCTTTGAAATCTGAATCATTTGCATGTTTCCGTTTAATGCTTAAAAGTTAACCATTATGCCCTTTTGATATAAAAACGAGATTTTTGAAAATGTGAGAAGACAAAAACCTTTATTACTAATTTATAAGCATGTCCTAAAAATTTGACATCAGTTCATGGTTTAAAATAGGAGTTATGCAAGATATCGTAAATTGAAAGCTTTTTATTAATTAAATGGCATTTTCAATACAAATCATATTCAAAGCCATTTTTTGTCACCAAACTTTATACCTACTGTTAAGATATAATATTTATAGATTTTTAGAATTTTTTTCCAAATTTTATATTGACCATTACCTTGAGTTCTAGTGTAAATTCGGTATTGACAAAATTGCCCTTTTCATTGATAAAATGAGTTTTATGTATTATTTTGATACCAAACCTTTTCCTATTGATTTCGTATGTTAAATAAAATACTTTAAGCTTTAGGGACTGATCAAAATCTCAGATTTCCTCAAATACCCCAAAAATCGTCAAATACCGACTTTTTACGCTTTTTAAATGCATAGTATGGGTTAAAACTATATTTGACACTTAAGACTTATTACCTACTGATATTATAAGCAAATTTTTATACTTTAATAATAAGTAAAAGTTTTGAACTCAGATTTCCAAATTTGACCCTTATAGCATATGTGAAATGACCAAAATGCCCCTACGGTGCGTAGTTTGGCCATAAATGATAAATTTCACATATATACAATATCTTACTGATATAACTTGTAAAAATAAATATTTTTACTGATTATTTTAGACCAGAACCTCAGATTACTATTTAACCCCTTTAATGAACTTTAAAATGACCAAAGTACCCCTACGGGGCATAAATTGTTTTTAAATTCGTTTTGGGCATAATAGAATATATCCTACTGATATCATAACTTATTTAAAGCATATTAATTTGTGAAACCTGTACATGATTCATTTGGTTACCCGTTATGCATATTCGCGTTCGGTACCGTTTATGCAACTAGTTTGCATAAATTAACCGAAACGGGTCAAACCTTATCATTTTTACTTCAAAATCCAGAATGTGTTTAGTTTACCCATTTTATACAAGTCTTCATACTTCTCGGGTCTAAATCGCATTCTAATCCGGTCTTCGCTTAATCTTGCGTTTTGAACCGTATACCTTTCTTTAAAACTAACCGGTCTAAGTTATAACATTAATAAGACCCGTTAGGAATCTAATAGGTTATTAAAAACCTTCGTTCCAGATTAGGAGCCCATTAAAAGATACTTGTACTTGCTGATTGAAATACGGCTGAGGATAAAATTATATTTTTGCTCAGTTAAATACTTTTAACTTATTTTCCGTTATACGAGCTTGGGATATGGTATTATAATAATACCGCTTGGTCGGGTATTGAATGTTTAATCGATTAGTGGTTAAGCTATTGAAATAACCCGTTTTAATCTGTATTGTTTGATGCAATGCCTTTGGGGGGTTAATGACCATGTCCTGGATATCATCGGCTCATTTATTAAGAAATGGCCACGGCTTAAGCACGGGGTGTAGGCATACACCTGACAGTTGCGTATGTATAAACAATATCTCACTCTCTTGTGGGCGTATACTTGTGGTGTGTCTATTAATCTAATCCGGCTCTTCTAACCGGGTCCCGAATGGACGACAAACATATAAATCTGTATACAAGAGTATTTTAAATAATTATCCCAAGTTATAAAAGAACTTTTGTGCCTTGTGCCTTGTGCATTCAAATCAATTTTATAAACACTTTTCAAAAGAGTCAGTTAATTGTATTTACCAGTGTAAACTGACGTATTTTCCAAAAAGGTTAAGTGCAGGTACTACGCGGAATGGGCTGGAAGCTCCTGGGTGTTAAATAAAGAGTCTTGCGTGCTTATAACACTTTAAGTCTGCTGAATAATATTTCTTTTGTTTTGATCCGCATGTGGATCCAATTACAACTCGTGTGTAATATTTTATTATACTTTCGAATCGGTTTGTATTATTATTACTTTAGACTTCCGCTGTGCATTGAACTGTGATTATTTGACTATGATGATATCAACTACGTCACAATACTCCCCACCGGGCCCACCGGTAATACGTGGAAATATCGGGTGTGAAAGGTTGGTATCAGAGCCAACATTGAGTGAATTAAACACTAGCCTTTTGTGTTTAATCTCAATGACACAGTTGCATATTCCTTGACTTCCGAGTCTAGGCAAAGGACTTAGGATTAATCCTAATCTTATTTTTGTCTTTTATTGTTTTCCTTTGTTGTTCTTTTGTTTGTTTTGTCAGGAACAAGGACAATGCCGCCACGTGTCAGAGGAAGAGGTAGAGGTGGAAAAGCCCCAGTTTTAACAAGTCATGATCACGAAGCTGGGCCATCACACAAGCGCACACCATCCGCGTCAATCGAATCGAGTCCTCACAAAGACTGGAGGTCCTACCTAGAGCCTGCGAGACGCTCTGTCTCGCTTAGCTCCTCACCTTCATACCATGATTCATTCAGGCTCCTCCAGAACGAGTCCGACCACTCACACCACTCTTTCCTCCCGTTGTAGCGTTCGGGTTCTCACCATGCCTTTCAGGACCCGACCCCATACATCCAGAGCCGGTTCAATCCGGTAAACCAGGTGCAAGAACCAGAGGGTCCAAACCCTTTGGGACCAATTGATCATTATCCTGAGATGCAGGATATGGAGATGGATGATGACCCAGATCCTGAGATGCCACCTACTGGGACGCCCACGCATCCCATCAAGATTTTTGACAGATCATCTCTTCATGGTTCGCCATACAGGGGCCCTGACAGTTTTGCTGAAAGATGGGCCACATACAACTGGGAGTACACTCCCCCTTTCAACCCACAACATCAACAGCAGCAGGATCCCACTGAGGATTCGCGTTTCCAGCCGGTCAAGCCACCGCCGCCGCCACAGCCAGAACAACAACCACCTCCAGAACCACCGAGGCGAAGAAGATCAGGCGCACGGATGTCCGTGCGAGGGGGTTTCCACTTCAGCACCCCCCCAACACAGCAGCAACAGCCACTACCCACTGTTGTACGAAGACCCGCAAATGGGTGGGCCTTCAAACCCAGTGTCTGAAGTCGACTCTCCGCCAGTCGCACCACTACCACCACACATGGGTTATGATAACCCAATTCCTTCTTACGCCGGTGCAGCGGCGTATAACCCTTTTAAGAAGCCAACTTATTCTGGCTACAACTACTACAACGCCCCTAGTGTTGACCCGTACCTCGAGACGGAGAACTACAACGCTCTTCACCCTGAAGGGCCCTTTCAAGCTGCGTATCCAACTAGGTACCCAGCATATGGGTATCAATACCCGCCACCTCTTCAACCTCAGTCGCAACAGCAGCCGAAGCCGCCACAGATCCAACCACCGCAGCAGCAGGAAATCCTTCAGAGGTTGAACCAGGTGGAACGAGAGGTGCAGGAGGAGCGTAGAAGCCGCCAGCCGCCAGGGTCTACTTAAGGGTTTGACAGACCTGATTAAAGGAAATAAGAAGAGGGATTATTAAAATTCCTTATTTATTGTTTTGTAATTTTTATTTTTTCAATTAAGTCCCTGCGTGGACATTTTTATTTATGTACTTGGTCCCTGCGTGGACCTGTCTTTCTTTATTTAGCCCTTGCATGGGCAAGTTATTTATGTAAAAGTCCCGTTTAGGGCATCTATGTACTTCTTCAAATTTAATGAAATGTTTTAATTTAGAATTTCATTTGTCATTATATGTATTATATGTATGAATATATTAAATGAAATAAATCAAAAATAACATTTCATTTTATAATTGATCTGCCAATAAATATTGAAAGAAAATCTTGAAGGTATAACCTAGCCTATATGTCATTTTAGACATGGCCCTGATGTAAAACCTTTTAAAGATTCAAATCATTGTTAACATCTGAAAACATGTTATCACTCCTGGCAAATGTGATTCGATAAAATCACGCAAGTCATCCTAATATTGGATTCTTCCAATTTCTTCTCTCTGTCTAATTTAAACATCCATTAGTGATGGACACTTATTGTCCGATAAGACAAAAGACGGCTGCAGTCTACGACGGCTGCAGTCTACGACTCCCTGTCAAGAAAAGGTGATGAACTATGTTCAAGCCTTAATGCCTCGATCTTATAGAATCATGGCTTAAAATTTAAAACTGTCCTTGTGACTAGGCCTTTTGTGCCACTCTAATAACTTAAATGATTAATAACTAAGGATAAATCTTAATCAAAATCCTAAATAAATATGACTAACAAATTAACCAATATGGTTTATATTTACCATGGTTAATGAATCATCAAAGATGATGATTCCATAATAACCTCTGAACAAAATTATTGTCAATTGTTTTATAGCAATCAAGATTCAGTATGTCAAACTCAGAAGAGGTTAATAGTCACCCGAGGGAGAATAATGATACCACCAGAATCAATGTAGCTGGTGCAGATTTACAAGCAATGATATATAATACCGTCACTCGAGCTATGGATAGGCAATTCAAGGTATCAAGTGGTACTCGTAGCAAGACCCTATCTGTACCTCATGCAAAACCACCCTCCAAGACTCATGTATCTCATAAAGACGATTCTCACAATTCGTCAAATCAAAGAAGGGTTCCATCTAAGCAAATTGTGCTCAATCAGGAGCCGCGTGTTAAGACCTGCTCCTATAAATATTTCATCTCCTGCAATCCCAGAGACTTCACAGGGGAGAAAGGAGCCATTGATTGTATGACTTGGCTCGATGAGATGGATACAGTGGTTGATATTAGTGGTTGTGCAGAACAGGATATTGTGAAGTTTGTCTCACAATCGTTTAAAGGTGAAGCTTTAGCTTGGTGGAGGTTGTTAATCCAAGCTACAGGGAAGATCCCGTTGTATAACTTAACTTGGGATCAGTTTGTTGCTCTAATCAAGGAAAATTTCTGCCCCCAACATGAAGTTGAGAAAATTGAGACTGACTTCTTGACCTTGGTCATGAAGAACTTAGATTGTCAGGCGTATCTTACAGGCTTTAACACCATGTATCGATTGGTTCCTTATTTGGTCACACCAGAATCAAAGCGCATAGCTCGTTTCATTGGAGGTTTAGCTCCGGAAATTAAGGGGAATGTGAAGGCATCTCGACCTACCACGTTTAGGTCAGTAGCAGATCTGTCTCTATCCCTCACATTGGATGCTATCAGAAACAAGTCTGCCAAGATTTCTGATGAAGGTAAACGAAAACGGGAGGATGAGAGTTCTCATCGCTCCGACAAGAAGAAAAAGGGGAACTCAGATCACAAGAAGAGTTCGGGATTCAAAAAGGATAGCCAGCAGTCGGGTGAGAAACCCAAATGCAAAACATGTCAGAAGCATCACTTTGGAAAGTGCAGATTGGAATCGAAATCGCAGTCACAATCGAAGCCTTTTGGATGTGGGATCTGCAAGTCCAAAGAACATAAGACCTTGGATTGCAAGAAATTGAAAGATGCAACTTGCTATGGTTACAATGAAAAGGGGCACATCAAGACCAATTACCCTAAGAATCAGAAGAAGCCTGAAGAGGCTAAGAAGACCAACGCTCGGGTCTTCTAAATGAATGCACAGGAAGCAGTTCAGAACGATAATGTGATAACAGGTACTTTTCTTATCAATGATGTTTATGCAAGGGTATTGTTTGATTCGGGTGCAGACAAGTCGTTTGTAGACAATAAATTTTGTAAATTGTTAAATATGCCTGTTAAAACCCTAAGCATAAAATATGAAGTAGAATTGGCCGATGGTAGAGACTGCTTCAAGTGTATTAGATGGATGTTTTATATCCGTTAGGAACCACTCTTTTCCACTATCTTTGCTTCCATTGAAATTGGCGGGGTTCGATATAGTAATAGGCATGGATTGGTTATCTTCTAATCAAGCCCATATTGTTTGTGATAAAAAGCAAGTGGTTATTAAGACTCCGTATGGTGAACCACTTACAATACAAGGAGATACTCAGTATGGGTTGCCTAAACAAGTGTCTATGCTTAAGGCATCGAAGTGTTTGAAAAAGGGATTTGTCATTTACATGGCACAGGTAACTATTCATGAATCAAAGCCCAAGATCGAAGACATCCCTGTTATTTCTGAATATCTAGATGTATTCCCTGAAGAGCTACAAGGCTTACCTCCAGACAGGCAAGTGGAATTTAGGATTGATATTATTCCTGGAGCAGCACCAGTTGCAAGAGCACCTTACCGTTTGGCACCGAATGAGATGAAAGAGTTAAGGACTCAGTTAGATGATTTGTTGGCAAAGGGTTTTATTCGACCTAGCTCATCCCCTTGGGGAGCGCCTATTCTGTTTGTGAAAAAGAAAGATGGATCAATGCGTTTGTGCATTGATTATCGCGAGCTGAACAAAGTCACAATTAAGAACATATATCCACTACCCAGGATCGATGATATGTTCGATCAACTTCAAGGAGCAAGCTACTTTTCTAAGATCGATTTGAGGTCAGGTTACCATCAACTGAAGGTCAGAAATGAAGATGTGCATAAGGCTGCATTCAGGACTCGTTATGGTCACTACAAGTTCTTGGTGATGCCTTTCGGGCTCACTAATGCACCAGCAGCGTTCATGGATCTCATGAATCGCGTTTGCAAGCCATATTTGGACAAGTTTGTCATTGTTTTTATTGATGACATACTTATATATTCGAAGAATCAGGCTGATCATGAAAAACATCTCCGGTGTATTCTTAAACTTCTTCAGCAAGAGAAGCTCTACGCCAAGTTTTCAAAATGTGAGTTTTGGCTTCGTGAAGTCCAATTTCTTGGACATGTGGTTAGCGAGCGTGGTATCCAGGTGGATCCCGCTAATATTGAAGCCATTATGAACTGGCAAGCACCGAAGACGCCTATAGAAATTCGCAGCTTCTTGGGTCTAGCAGGATATTACAGGCGTTTCATTGAAAATTTTTCAAGAATTGCTGCACCCCTAACTTCATTGACTCGCAAGAATATAAAGTTCGATTGGGGTCCCAAGCTACCCGAATCCTTTGAGATTCTTAAGCAAAAGTTGAGCAATGCTCTAGTGTTGACATTGCCTGAAGGGATTGAAGAATTTGTTGTGTACTGTGATGCATCGCACACAGGTATGGGTTGTGTGCTCATACAGAGAGGCAAGGTCATTGCCTATGACTCACGTCAATTAAAGGTGCACGAAAAGAACTACACCACCCACGATTTGGAATTGGGTGCCGTTGTGTTTGCACTAAAGCTTTGGAGGCATTATTTATATGGAACCAAATGTGTGATCTATTCTGATCACAAGAGCCTTCAACATCTGTTTAACCAGAAGGATCTCAACATGAGGCAACGTCGATGGATGGAGACTTTAGATGATTATGATTGCCAAATTCGCTACCATCCAGGAAAAGCGAATGTTTTAGCTGACGCTCTAAGCAGGAAGGAAAGGGTTAAGCCTATTAGAATCAGCACCAAGAGCATCGAACTAAAGAATAACTTGAATGAAAGATTGCTAACTGCTCAGAAGGGAGCTGTTTTGGAAACTAACCTTTCGAATGAGAAGTTAGGCGTCATTGCTGACCAATTGTCGTATGGTAAGGATGGGATCCTAAGATTAAATGGTCGAATCTGGGTCCCTATCCATGGAGGACTTAGAGACGTGATCCTTCAGGAAGCTCACAGTTCAAAATACTCAGTCCATCCTTGCAGTGATAAGATGTACCAGGATTTAAAGGCAAATTATTGGTGGATAGGTTTGAAGAAATCTATAGCCACTTATGTGGCTAAATGTCTGACGTGTGCTCAGGTTAAAGTCAAACACTAGAAGCCGTCAGGTTTACTGCAACAGCCTGAACTTCCCACTTGGAAGTGGGAAATGGTAACTATGGATTTTATCACAAAGTTACCAAGGACAAAGCATGGGAATGATACTATTTGGGTTATAGTAGACAGGCTGACCAAGTCAGCTCACTTCTTACCTATTAAAGAGACACATAGCTCCGATAAGCTAGCTCAGCTGTACGTGGATAAAATTGTATCTCTTCACGGAGTGCCGGTATCTATTATCTCATATAGGGATACTAGATACACATCTCACTTTTGGAAAAGCTTTCAGCAATCATTAGGCACTCGATTAAACTTTAGCACTGCTTATCATCCTCAGACGGATGGCCAAAGCGAACGTACAATTCAAACACTAGAGGATATGCTCAGGGCTTGTGTTATTGATTTAGGTGGAAGTTGGGATGACCATCTTCCGTTGATCGAATTTTCGTATAATAATAGCTATCATTCAAGTATCCAAGCCGCGCCTTTTGAGGCCTTGTACGGAAGGAAGTGTAGAACCCCAGTTTGTTGGGCGGAAGTTGGAGAAGTCCAACTGACAGGACCTGATATAGTCCTGGAGACGAAAGATAAGATTGTACAGATTCGTGATCATCTCAAAGCTGCAAGGGATAGGCAGAAAAGCTACGCAGATAAAAGGCATAAACCTCTGAAATTCGAGGTTAAAGATAAAGTGTTGCTTAAGGTGTCCCCCCCTGGAAAGAGGTGATGCGTTTTGGCAAAAAGGGCAAGCTGAGCCCAAGGTACATAGGACCATTCGAGATCATCGAATGTGTCGGAACTGTAGCTTACAAGCTTAATCTGCCAGAAGAGCTTAGTGGGATACATAATGTGTTCCACATCTGCAATTTGAAGAAATGTCTAGCCGATGAGTCGCTAGCAATGTCACATAAGGACGTGCAGATAGATGAGAGCTTGAAGTTCGTTGAAAAACCTTTTTCGATCAAGGATCGACAGGTTAAGAAACTTCGAAGGAAGCACATGCCGATTGTGAAGGTAAAATGGGATGCCCGTAGAGGCCCAGAGTACACATGGGAGGTTGAATCCACAATGAAACAGAAGTACCCTCATTTATTTCATTAAATCTTGAGGTCGAGATTTCTTTTAAGGGGGTGAGGATGTAACACCTCGGAAAATCATGTCCAATATAATGAAGACACGTGTCATGGACTTTAAACATGTAACGAATTGATTCGAGGGATTAAAATTGTCAAACAATGTAAAGACGTGTGTTGAAGGATCAAAAGTGTCAACATGCCTAACTTGTGCCTCTGATTGACCTTACGTGATGTTCGTATTCCTTAATGAATAAATTATCGGACATCGGAAGCCATTTGCGCTTAAATTTCAAACTTTACAAAGTATAGGGTTTAAAAGTGTCAACATGTTAAAAGTTACCTCTAAGTGACCTTTTAAACGATCCTAAAAGCATTATAATATTTGTATATTTTTGCCCTTAAGAATATTGGATGGTAATCTCATGGAATTTCGGTGAAAACAAGACTTTTCGGGTGATCTCATAACTAACCGGGAGCTTAACGGAGTTAATATGTGACCCAAGGCCTTTAATAGTTAACTATGGGGGTCATAAGTGCAATAAATGGAAGTTATATAAACTTAAAATGGACCAGGGACTAAAACTATCAAAGCTGAAACAATTTTCACCTGAGCAGACAGTTGTCGCCGCCCGCGTAGACTCCCTTTGAGTCTTACGCGATCCGCGTAAAAGGTGCCAGCGACTGAAAGTGGACAGCTGCATGTTGCAGCCTGTTCCACCGCCTTTGCATGGGTTCTGAGCAATACCTGGGGCTTGCAAATAGTTTTTACTGCCCTAGGGACACCTGTGGACATCTGGTAACAACATAGGGATAAATGGATTGATCTTGATGCATCAAAGTTCCTATATAAGGCCTTGTTTGTTCTTCTGTTCTTGCACATTTGAGTTTTTACTTCAAAACTCTTTCTCTGGAGCTTCCTGGAGTTCAAGAAAGTTTTCTTCTATTCAATACTCGTGCTAAGTACTCTAGTAAGTGTTCTTAGCTTCCTAAGTTTAAGTTTTATTAGCTTAATGACCGAAAGTCAAAGTTATCGTAATTAAGCATTGACTTTGTGATTAATCACAAATGGTCCAGCCATTATTCGAATTGAAAGTGGCTATGTGTTGGTAATTATGTAGGTAATAAACCCTTAAAAGGGCACCTCCTAATTATCACATTATCTCAGTCAATTGTCGGGTCAAACTTATTAATAAAAAGTCAACAGAGTCAGTTTTTACAAATTAATTCATAACCGATAATGCAGAGGTTATCGAACATGTTTTAACACTAAAATAACTTGGTAAATAATACAAGAACATGTTTAGGCATGTTCAACCAGACAATTATGAGATTTGGCTCGGTTCGCAACCGAAAGTCACAAAAGTAGACTTTTGCTTTGACTTTCAGTTCTGACCCGATTTAGCTTAGTTTAGATATGACTTAGGATTCCCTTAGGACCATATTACATGTTAGTATAACCCTATGAGATTATACTATATGGTTCATTTGAAATCTGATTCATTTGCATGTTTCCGTTAAATGCTTAAAAGTTGACCATTATGCCCTTTTGATATGAAAACAAGATTTTTGAAAATGTGAGAGGACAAAAACCTTTATTACTGATTTATAAGCATGTCCTAAAAATTTGACATCAGTTCATGGTCTAAAATAGGAGTTATGCAAGATATCGTAAATTGAAAGCTTTTTATTAATTAAATGGCATTTTCAATATAAATCATATTCATACCCAGTTTTTGTCACCAAACTTTATACCTACTGTTAAGATATAATATTTAGAGATTTTTAGAATTTTTTTCCAAATTTTATATTGACCATTACCTTGAGTTCTGGTGTAAATTCGGTATTGACAAAATTGTCCTTTTCATTGATAAAATGAGTTTTATGTATTATTTTGATACCAAACCTTTTCCTACTAATTTCTCATGTTAAATTAAATACTTTAAGCTTTAGAGACTGATCAAAATCTCAGATTTCCTCAAATAACCCGAAAATCGTCAAATACCGACTTTTTACGCTTTTTAAATGCATAGTATGGGTTAAAACTATATTTGATACTTAAGACTTATTACCTACTGATATTATAAGCAAATTTTTATACTTTAACAGTAAGTAAAAGTTTTGAACTTAGATTTCCAAATTTGACCCTTATAGCATATGTGAAATGACCAAAATGCCCCTACGGTGCATAGTTTGGCCATAAATGATAAATTTCACATATATAAAATATCTTACTGATATAACTTGTGAAAAGAAATATTTTTACTGATTATTTTAGACCAGAACCTCAGATTACTTTTTAACCCCTTTTATGAACTTTAGAATGACCAAAGTACCCCAACGGGGCATAAATTGTTTTTAAATTCATTTTGGGCATAATGGAAAATATCCTACTGATATCATAACTTATTTAAAGCATATTAACTTGTGAAACCTGTACATGATTCATTTGGTTACCCGTTATGCATATTCGCGTTCGGTACGGTTTATGTAACTAGCTTGCATAAATTAACCGAAACGGGTCAAACCTTATCATTTTTACTTCAAAATCCAGAATGTGTTTAGTTTACCCATTTTATACAAGTCTTCATACTTGTCAGGTCTAAACCACATTCTAATCCGGTCTTCGCTTAATCTTGCGTTTTGAACCGTATACCTTTCTTTAAAACTAACCGGTCTAAGTTATAACATTAATAAGACCCGTTAGGAATCTAATAGGTTATTAAAAACCTTCGTTCTAGATTAGGAGCCCAGTAAAGGATACTTGTACTTGCTGATTGAAATACGGCTGAGGATAAAATTATATTTTTGCTCAGGTAAATACTTTTAACTTATTTTTCGTTATACGGGCTTGGGATACGGTATTATAATAATACCGCTTGGTCGGGTATTGAATGTTTAATCGATTAGTGGTTAAGCTATTGAAATAACCCATTTTAATCTGTATTGTTTGATGCAATGCCTTTGGGGGGTTAATGACCATGTCCTGGATATCCTCAGCTCATTTATTAAGAAATGGCCACGGCTTAAGCACGGGGTGTAGGCATACACCTGACAGTTACGTATGTATAAACGGTATCTCACTCTCTAGTCTCTTGTGGGCGTATACTTGTGGTGTGTCTATTAATCTAATCCGGCTCTTCTAACCGGGTCCAGAATGGATGACAAACATATAAATCTGTATACAAGATTATTTTAAATAATTATCCCAAGTTATAAAAGAACTTTTGTGCCTTGTGCATTCAAATCAATTTTATAAACATTTTTCAAAAGAGTCAGTTAATTGTATTTACCAGTGTAAACTGATTTATTTTCCTGAAAGGTTAAGTGCAGGTACTACGCGTAATGGGCTGGAAGCTCCTGAGTGTTAAATAAAGAGTTTTGCAAGCTTATAACACTTTAGGTCTGCTGAACAGTATTTCTTTTGTTTTGATCCGCCTGTGGATCCAATTACAACCCGTGTGTAATATTTTATTATAATTTCGAATCGGTTTGTATTATTATTACTTTAGACTTCCGCTGTGCATTGAACTGTGATTATTTGACTATGATGATATCAACTACGTCACAATACTCCCCACCGGGCCCACCGGTAATACGTGGAAATATCGGGTGTGACAGGTTGGTATCAGAGCCAACATTGAGTGAATTAAACACTAGCCTTTTGTGTTTAATCTCAATGACATAGTTGCATATTCCTTGACTTCCGAGTCTTGGCAAGGGACTTAGGATTAATCCTAATCTTATTTTTGTCTTTTATTGTTTTCCTTAGTTGTTCTTTTGTTTGTTTTGACAGGAACATGGACAAGGACAAGGTACCGGCTGGTTGAGAGTCCAACCAAGTAGCCGCACGGCTGGCTAATGAAAATGGGAAAAGTTGTAGGTAGGTGGCATCGTTGGGGGCACCATGAAGGCTAAAAGTAGCTAGGATGCGGGAGAAACGGTTAATGTGGGCCGGGGCGTCCTCGTCCTCACGGCCGTGGAACTGAATGGTGTTTGTGATGGCTTGCATGGCATAAGATGGAATCTGCCATGAGTTCTCGCTAACTATGGGTGGAACGGTGATGGGTGAAGCAAGGCCGGTGAAATTCTGAGTGGCCTGCTGATGGGCGGTTTGCCTAGGGTTGGCCATGTGTTCTAAGTTTTCTGGGTTGCTAGAGGTACTAGAAGTAGGGCTATCGGGTGGGGAAACCTTAGGTGAGGTTTTAGGTGAATGGTTTGGCGAAGGTGGAGGTGTAGGCGGTGGGGTGGGTAACGGGGTGGAATCGAAATTGGGGAAACGAGATGAAGATGTAGAATTAACCTGTGGGCCTTGGCCCAATTGAGATGATGACTGCTTGACTGGTGGTGGTGGTCCGTGCGAGCGCAGATGTGGCATCCACTACAAGCAAAAACCTGAACACAAGAAAAGCAAACAATAGTTACTACGACTCAAGATGAAAATTAAAAGACACAAAACAAAGTAAACACGTAGCACGTATTTGTCAAGTAAATCTATCAAAGCTAATGAACGCAATTACCAAGAGTCCCTGGCAACGGCGCCAAAAACTTGATGTGTGCTAAACAGACTATAAAAATTAACTAAATTAGACTCTCTAAGCTAGACACTAAAAAGCTTTAAATCTAGACTCGACCTAAAACCACACAATCGGCAAGTGTACCGATCAATGTAGTATAACCTAGGAAGTCCGGATATCGAACCACAGGACTCTATGTATCACGTAGACTAGACTCTGACTAGACACTGACAGACACGACTTAACTTGTTTATCTGTTTGGGGGGGGGGGGTTACGGAAAACTACGGAAATCTATATTAAACTACTAAATTAAACTAGAGCTAGACTAAAGACGAACGAAGACTGAAGACTTTTCTTATATGAGACCGGGACCACCTAGACAAGAATCCTGGATAGTTTTTAAGAGATTACCGATTAAGTTAAATGCATGAGTTATGGAACCGGGATCTTAAAATACTAAACCTATTAAGAACCAACGAGGCCCCTCGACCCTTCTCAAGGAGAAACCTGTGGAGCTACCTAGGCCGTTAATCCTACCGGTTATTAGACGTCTTCCCAGTTGTCTAATTATTGTGTAAGTACCTTAATATTGACCTATTCTTTCCCAATCCTAGATCTAGGGTAGTTTGAAGTAATTAACTTGACTTGATAGACTAATAAAACCGACAGGTAAACCAAGACATAACCTTTCCCAAAGGCCTATCTAAAGCAATTCGCCGGGTAAGACCTACCAATAGCCCCTCACTTTCCAGGTATTAGGACTAGTAGAACACTAAGACTTAGCATATTATTACCAATTACTTCTAGGGGTTATTGCGCAATTCTCCCTAAAGAGCTAAGGTTTTCTTATGTGATATAGACACTCACCGAAATCCTAAACCCTAATATGACTCTATGTTGTGATATAGACCGTCACTAAGAATCATATGAAACAAATAATAACAATAAACCAATTCAAAGTACGCATACACATCAAAACATTAAATCAAACCGCTTACTAAACACAATCACCCATAACAATCATGCAATTAACAAAACCGGCAAAAACTTTATATTAATCCATTCATCAAGTCTAGGTGGTTTATAAATTTAGCCAAGCATGTTAAAACGTGAAAACAATTCAAAGATGTCTAAACACGAATTCATCATAACAAGTTTCGTAAGAAAAATCAAGAATAAAGAACTAGAAAACCCGATTAGATCTTCAAGTCTTCTTCCCCAAACTCGTATCAATGATTCCTATGCTTCAAAATCTCTGAAAGTGCTCCAAGAATGCTCAACAATTGCCCAAGAAGTCCTCGAAAATCGAACTAGGGTTTTTTTCCAAGTTTAAGATGTATTTATATGACCTTCCATAACAAAAATCGCCAGCTACAGGCTTCTGGCTGGGCGCCACCCACTGAAGGAATGGGTGGTGGGGTGCCACCTTGTTTTCAGCTCATGTACTACCTTCAGACTCTCGCCGGGTGCCAGAAACTTCTCACGGGGTGCCAGAGAGTGATTTTTCAGCTCTTTAACTCTATTTCAACTCCTCGACCTTTCCAACATGCTCCAAGACTTGACTTTCAATATTTTGACTCATTTTACTCGGTTTCCCGCATATTTAAGCATCAAGACCTGCAAAACACAATTTGATCAATAGCATGCACATTCTAACGAAAAACAAAACTAAATGTAATGAAAACTATACAAACTTTACAAGAATAAAGATGTATTTTGCAATACATCAAACATCCCCACACTTACTCTTTTTTTCGTCCTCGAAAAAGAATTATGCAACGGAATCAGAGACAAATAATCACTCGGGTCAAAAGCATAGGTAAATTTAATTAAAACCAAGGCTTGCGTTAGTCGCACCACCACCACCACACATGGGTTATGATAACCCAATTCCTTCTTACGCTGGTACAGCGGCCTATAACCCTTTTGAGCAGCCAGCTTATTCTGGCTACAACTACTACAACGCCCCTAGTGTTGGCCCATACCTCGAGGCGGCGAACTACAATGCTCTTCACCCTGAAGCGCCCTTTCAAGCTGCGTATCCAACTGGGTACCCAGCATATGGGTATCAATACCCGCCACCTCTTCAACCTCAGTCGCATTAGCAGCCGCAGCCGCCATAGATCCAACCACCGCAGCAGCAGGAAATCCTTCAGAGGTTGAACCAGGTGGAACGAGAGTTGCAGGAGGAGCGTAGAAGCCGCCAGGGTCTACTTAGACGAATCAGAAGCAACAATGGTACTGAATTCAAAAATAGCAAAATGGCAGAATTTTGTGATGATAAGGGTATTTTACACGAATTCAGCACTCTGTATACTCCACAACAGAATGGAGTAGCAGAACAAAAGAATCGAACACTGATAGAGGCTGCTCGAACTATGTTGGCTGATTCAAAGCTCCCTGTGAGTTTCTGGAGAGAAGCAGTAGCCTCTGCATGCTACACCCTAAATCGAGTGTTGACAGTTAAGCCGCACAATAAGACATGTTTTGAGTTACTAATGAACCGGAAGCCGAATCTGGAGTATTTTGAACCTTTTGGTTCTCCGTGCACAATTATAGATCCAGATGGAAAATTTGGGGCAAAGTGCTTGGAAGGATACTTCGTCGGATATGCTAGTCCACTAAGACGGGTATTTGTACCAAGTCTCAAACGAATCATTGAAGCTCAACATGTTGACTGATAGGGGTATACTATGCCTACACAAGAACCTAGTGTTGCGTGGATGTTCGACTACAAGGAGTTATGGGATTCATTCGAGCTTCCAGAGGAACCGTCAGATGATGAATTGGCAAAGCTGTATCAGCAACATCTGTCTTCTTCACAAGAATAAGCACCAAGACCGATGGTGGTTACTAATGATCATCCAGGAGGTGTAAATGATTTGGAAGCGGGCCCCGGTAACACTCAGAACGATACTCAAACTCAGACCTCTGAAACAGTTGCTCCAGCAGAAAATGCTCCGGCCACAGTGTTCGACAACGCAAATGATTCTGATTCAGACAATCCCACATTTGATCAGGGAGATACTGACTCTGAGGGGGAGCAGATCCAATTTGATGTTCAGAAAAATGAAGTCATTCAAGATGCAGAGCAGAATGTTACAAACCTAGAGAACGAGGTGATAGTTTCCGATGAGGTGATGCCACAGACACTTTCCTATCACCCCGAGGAGTTTATCATAGGAGAGCTTCAATCTAGTGTTCGAACCAGACGCCAAATTGATCAGGGCCTTTTGTGCTTTTATACTAAGATTGCTCCATTACAAAACGATTTTTCTCTCAAGTGTTTTATTTCGCAGGTTGAGCCTAAGACTTACAAGGAAGCACTAACGGAGGAATCGTGGGTGAATGCAATGCAAGAAGAACTTGGTCAATTTGAGAAGCTAGGGGTTTGGAAGCTAGTAGATTTACCCGACGACCACAGAAAGATAAATACAAAGTGTCTTTAAGTGCAAAAGAGATTATAGAGGAGTGGTTGTGCGCAACAAAGCTCGCCTAGTCGCTTAGGGTTTCAGTCAGTAAAAAGGGATTGATTTCACCGAAGTGTATGCTCCCGTTGCTCGATTAGAGGCGATTAGAATCTTTCTCACTTTTGCATCATGGAAAGGGTTCAAGGTGTATCAGTTAGATGTCAAGTCAGCATTCTTATATGGAAAAGTGAAAGAAGAGGTGTACGTCGGTCAGCCACCGGGTTTCACTGACCCTATCCACAAAGATAAGGTCTACCTCCTAGACAAAGCCTTATACGGGTTGCACCGGGCCCCGAGAGCCTGGTATGAGACACTTTCTCAGCACCTGTTGATGGACGACTTCACACGAGGGAAGGTAGATGCAACTCTCTTCACAAAAGAAGCTGGTGGTCATCTTCTGATAGTTCAAATATACGTTGACGACATTATCTTTGGGTCTACCAACGACGAACTCTACAATGAATTTGAAAAAGTCATGAAGCAGAAGTTCGAAATGAGCTCAATGGCAGAGATGAAGTTTTTCATCGGCTTGCAGGTCGATCAACTGCCAGGAGGGATCTTTATTCATCAAACGAAGTATGTACATGATGTGTTGGAGAATTCAGCATGTCAGGGACCTCTGCTATGTCTACCCCATTAGCAACCAACCATGGTATCAATTCGGATCTCACGGGAGAAAAGGATGACGAAACCTTGTACTGGTCGGTGATTGGTTCGCTCATGTACTTAACCGCGTCAAGACCTAATATAATGTACCCAACTTGCCTCGTGGCACGCTACCAATCAAGTCCGAGGGCTTCTCATCGGATCATCATCAAGAGGATCTTACGATACTTGAAAGGAACTCTGAGATTAGGCTTGTGGTATCCTAAAGCTGGCGACTTCAATCTTGAGGGCTACTCCGATTCAGATTATGGCTGCTGCAAACTCAACGCAAAGTCTACAACGGCTAATTGCCAGTTTTTTGGAACACGCCTGGTAACATGGCAGTGTAAGAAACCGAGCACGGCCGCTCTCTCTACATGCGAAGCTGAGTACGTCTCGGCTAGCAGCTGTTGCTCACAGTTATTGTGGATTCAACAGCAGATGAGAGACTATGGTCTGCAATTTCTTAACTCGCCTATACTTGTAGATAATAAGGCAGCTATAAATATCACCAAAAACCCAGTACATCACGCTAAAACTAAACATATTGAAATTCGACATCACTTCATCCGTGACTGTTACGAGAAGAAGTTGATTAGAATTGAAAAAATCCACACCAATGAACAAAAGGCTGACCTTCACACTAAACCGTTTGATAAATCACGTTTTTAATATCTTCTGAAACTAAACGGTATGAAGCTTTTGTCGTCAGTGGGAGACATAGTTGGCGTTGATGAAAATTCCAGTGCAGAGGATGTTGAGAAGTAATCTGCATTGGTTTGTCAAATTTTTAAATGTTTTGGTTTTTAGGGGGAGAAAATGTTGTAGAAAATACAAAAACATCAAAAAATGTAAAAATAAAAAAAACAGTAAAAATGCAAAAAATGTAAAAAACATAGAAAAGTCAAAAAGAGTTAGTGTAAAAAGAGGAAATGATAGTGCATCAGCTAGACTATCACAGTACGCTAAAGATTTGGAAAGTTTAAAAGCGTTAAAAGGTCTCACTGATGATGTGTCGGTAGGTTTTTACACATTTAGTAGACTGAATTCGGGATATAAACCTAAAAATCAATATCTTGCTTATCTCATGGGGAACATCTCTCGGATATATGGGTAACCCCGAAATCTTGTTTGAAAGATTGCCTAATTCTGAGATACTAGGTCTTTATACTGTTTGATATCTGGGGTATTATACCAGGTCTTCTGATTTTGCGTCAGCAATGGCCTAGACCTCGTATAATACTTTATGCGCTTTAAATAGCTTTCCCTCTGCATAAAAATTGAGAAATATCGAAAGATATAAATCAAGTGCAGTTGTAAAGAAGATCCCTAAGTGGGACACACCTAAAGTCGAGCCATCATCTCTCTGACTTATCGAAAGTTCTAACCTGAGCTCTCATGGTTTTACACTACCCAGAGAACATATATCTATATAGTATATTCACTTGTAAGACTGAATTTGGGGAATCTGGATACGAGAGTATATTCTGAGGTGGGACACGCGAATAAGTTAAGTGCTTAAAACATTAAACTCGTATCTCGAATCAGTTGAACTCTGTGTGAGAAATTAAGTGGATCAGTATACTGACAATCTAGGTGAATCGTTTAAAACTTAAAGTGTTTATAAGCTCAACGGTGCTTGTGACTTGTCGACAGCTGATATGATCCTCTAACACAACTCATAAAAATATGTCTGTAAATAGTTTGTTATTTCATTTTCAGATTAAAACCCAAAAAGATTTTCAGTGGGTTTTAATATAAAGTTTTTAAAATGCAAAAAGATTTTATTTCTGTGTTATTTTCGACAAACCAGTGTTGGAAAGCTGATCTTCAGATTCTGAGATGCAAAGAAAGATCCTGAATAGACTGGGTGGGAGCTAATCTGAAAGTGTTGGGAAACTGAAAAGCAGAACAAGTTCATTAAGTTGAAACTTGTATTTTTGAAAAAGTTGAAAAATTTGATCAAAAATGTCAGATGGTTTGTAAATCGGGTCAGCCAAGGTCATTAAGTTGGACTTGGTCGGCAAATCAAGTAACCAGGGTCATTGACCTGGATACTTGAGTGGATGTTAAAATCTGATAAAATTTGAAAAAGTTTGAAAAAATTGAAAAAGTTTTGGAATTTGGAGGTCCATCCGGAGCATTGTGCTCATCCAGAGCATTGTGCTCATCCGGACGGATGGACGTGGGTGATATAAATAGCTCATCCGGAAGAAAGTGGCTCATTCGAACCATTTGCCATCCGAGATATATCACTATTTTCTCTCAACCATTTCGATCAAATCTAGTCGTTACTCTGCCAAAATTTATACTTGAGGCTGTTAATTAGCACAACATCCAACATGGTGAAGGTAGATTCTCAAAAACACTTCATTAAAGTTCTCAATTTCTCGATTCGGACATTGTCGACATTATATCTTAGATTCAGAGACTTTTAGCGTGTTTTTGATGAAATTGATCTTGGATTTGTGTTAATCAGCATCTTAGTTGCATGTTTAAACCATCAATTTGATAAAATGTAACAACAATTTGACTTGAAAACTTTGAATCGTGAACTAATAGTTCATCCGGATGAGCTCATCCGGACGGATATAGGCTTTTAATCTGAACAGTACTTGTTGTTCATCCGGATGATATTGCCCATCCGGATCAGGTCCATACTAACCAATTGCTTTGATGTTCATCCGGACCAAGTCCATCCGGACCATGTCCATTCGGATGGAATATGAATGATAGTTGAAAAAATTTCTAAGTGTTAGAAATTTTTCATTGTCCAACATTATCTCGATATACGTGCAATATCTCATGATGTTATTTGTGCAGGCTAAAAGTTTGGATTTTCACAACAAGCACAATATCTGTTGTACTCTAGACAAAACATTGCCTAAAATGGGTCCGTTCGTAGAAATTTTGAAGTTTATCGAGGATAGCAGGATTCACAAGGCGTTGACGGATCAGCATAAATGTTATGAATCGCATGTGAGGGCATTCTGGAATTCTGCGCATTATGTCAAATATGATAAAGCAATTCACTCAGCAGTAAAGATGAAAGACGAGAACAACAAAGACATAGATGTGGCTGTTAAAATCACTGTTGGCGATATTCGAAGGGTTTTAGATTTTAAAGATAAAGATGAAGATCCAATAATCGTTCCAGAAAGATTGTTCAAAGGTTTGTGGAAGATAATTGTGACAATCCGAGATTTCAAGGACTATCTTTTACACATCAGTGACTGCATAACCTTGTTTCATAATTTGATTTATCTGTATGATTAGTGGTTATGTGTAAGGATTGTTTGTTATGTGTAGTGTTAATATAGTTTGGTGAGAGTTTAACAACATGTTTTGATGGCACAACCCATTAATGGCGAAACATGGGTTTCGGCCCAACCCTTCCGACGAAAGATGAGTTTCGTCACCACATGATGAGTTTCTTCAGTAAGGGCCTTCGGCTCAAAACAATTAGCTGGCCCAACTGATTTAATATATATATACTTCTCTGAATTGTTTAGCAAACCCTAGAACACTCTCTTGCCTCCCTCTTGTGCGACGCCAACTGTAGAACTTGGAACTTTTCCTATTCAAACAATTTAATCAATTCAGAACCTCGGTTAGTATCTAGTTCTTATGCGTGGATTTATGTTGTGATATACGTGGGATTTTGTATGTATAATGTTTCATTGTTCACTAACCGTATCATGTAGTTAGAGTTGTACAAATGCATGATAGTATTGTGATTCGCTGACTCCATGTAATTAGTCGATGATGTTTTAAGGATTGACGAAACTGTTATGTGAAGAATGAATATGGGTGTTGAATGGTTGCTTGTAACTTGGATGTTTGGGATCAATGATGGGTTGGTATGATTTGAACTGTTTATGCCTTCATTGTATGTTACTGATAATAAGCAATTAAATGATTGATCGATGATTATGTTGGAATCGATGTGGATGATTAGAGATCTAGAAATCGTGAAACTGTAACTGTGAGGATCTAAAACTGTTCCATCACCTGATGAGGGGCGATGAAACATAGTGAGTTTCGCCACCCCTTAGCTCGACGAAACATATGAAGTTTCGCCACCCCTAGCTCGACGAAACATATGAAGTTTCGCCACCCCTTAGCTCCACGAAACATATGAAGTTTCGCCACCCACTACATCGACGAAACATTTGATGTTTCGTCAGGAGTTTCGCCGCCTAGAATGTGGTTCATAACAGATTGTAGTTTAGAACAAGTGTGATAATAAACAAGTATATGTTGATTGCTATTATGACTGAAGAAAACATGATTTGCAATAGCTCACTTAACTGTTGATTACCATTGTGAAACGTACATGTGAAACTGTGGATTTTAATGAGTTATGTAACTGCTATGCGTTATTCGGGATTAACTGCTTGAAAATGTACACTATGACTGTTATTTATACGTGAACTTTGAGAATGTGAAACTGATTACGCATACATGAATACCATAGGCTTTGACTGATTTTGTGTGTGTGCGAGTAACTAATCATACCGAGCAAATCAAGGTGAGTTCACTACTATTGAGCATGTGTCCCGGTGGTTGGGACAGTCAGTGGGTATCCCGGGGAGGGATAAGTCTTTTGGGTAAAATGGGGATGTTGGATAATAATCTCACTCTATCATTCTTAAGTCCCATCTTTTTGTTACCGGAGAGGTAGCAGGGTATTAGTTGGTAGCGCTACTTAGGTTTGGCATCCTCACCCCGTACCGGAGAGGACGGGTGTGTACTAATGATCTAGTCATGCCCAGTGCTTTGATAGGAGCACTGGGGAACGGGCAAAACATACATCAGGAGCCGTCATGTTCAGTATCGAGATATTATCAACATTACTTTTGGATTTGTTAACAAACTGGATTAAACACTTGGTAATTAAAGTTTTATAAAACTGTGAACTCACCAGCATTGTCTGACACACTTGTTGCATGCTCGCAGGTCGTTAGTTACTTTGGATGGGAACTTGCTGTCTGGATGGCTGGAGTGGTCATGGTCATGTCGCTGAGGATTACTTGAATGTTATTTAAACATTATTACATTTGGTTTTTGGAAACACATTAAACAATGTTTGTCTTTTGCTTCCGCTGAATCTGATAACTCTTGTCAGACAATTATGATTGCTTAATTTAATAAACATAAACTTGGTGATGTTTTATTATTGGTTCAATGTGATTGGTGGCTTGGACCCTGGTACGTCACATGTCCCGTGGTGTTTCCGCATGTGGTATTTTGGGGGTGTGACAGTTTGGTATCAGAGCCACCGGTTATAGTGAACTAGGTTTTAAAATGTTTTATAAAACCAGACTATAACCGAACAGTTTAGAAAGTGACAATGACACTCAGCTCCAAATTGCAAGGTTCGTCTCTGGTTTACTTATTGCATAGTATATATAGTATACACTTATGTACAATGTTGCATGTGATTGCACAGACTTAGCGTTTCGGACTGAATACATGAGCATTTACCTGAGTTATGTGATTGATAGAGTCACAGTGCAATATCCTGTTAGCTTTCGTGGTTATGTTTGTGGTGTTTTGTCTTCTTGCGAGAACTTGAGGAGCCCTATAGCATGAGTTGGGAGGAGCTGAGATAAATATGCAAATCGTAGTATTATTGTGGGTGCACACATAATAATAATAATGTGGGGTGCATGCGAGTCTCAGTGAGATCTAATAAGTGTGAAAGGGGTTCCGCTTTGTTGTCTGATGTACTTTGTGATCTGTAGAAGTTGTTGTGAGTTTAACCCCTACTTTATCACGACTCTTGACCCTTCCCTTCTCTTATATAGAATCATGAGCGGACGAGGTCATGGACGTGGTCACATTGCGATGAACAAGGCTGAGCTGACGAACCTAATTAACACACGTGTGGCTGAGGCTTTGGCAGCCTACCAAGCTGGTACGATATGTGCCAATTACCTTTTGTTCTTGTGTCGCGTACACAACTCTTACCCCTGTAATGTGTTTTCTTTCGTCCATTAGGTCAGCAAGAGCAACAAAACCAAAACAATCCACCTGCTTGTACGTTCAAGACGTTCATGGATTGTAAGCCATAGACATTCAGTGGGACTGAAGGGGCTGTAGGACTCCTGCGTTGGTTTGAGAAGGTAGAATCAGTGTTTGCGATGTGTAACTGTCCTGCTGGGGACAGAGTGAAGTATGCTATGGGCACACTCAAGGATGGTGCTCTGACATGGTGGAATGCCCAGGTTCAAATGTTGGGCATCGAGGTGGCAAATGCCACTACTTGGGACGATTTTAAGGAATTAATAAGGGAGGAGTATTGTTGTCACACCCCCAAAATCCACCATGCGGAGCGTCACCGCTTGGAGGCTTGACATGACCAGGATCGAGCCACCAATCATATTGAACAACGAAATTAAGTAAGTAAGACCAACCACAATACAATTGGTGACCATAAGACAATAACCGGTTTTAAGTTAACAGCGGAAGCATAAAACGTAAGTTCAAAACATAAGTTCGTAGTTCATAAGTTTAAAGACCCAAACATAAGTTTCATAAGTTCATAAAGTTTATTCATTAAGTACGGGACATATCAGTTCGCACCCCACAACAAATCTGTCACACCCCCAAAATCCACCATGCGGAGCATCACCGCTTGGAGGCGTGACATGACCAGGATCGAGCCACCAATCATATTGAACAACGAAATTAAGTAAGTAAGAGCAACCACAATACAATTGGTGACCATAAGACAATAACCAGTTTTAAGTTAACAGCGGAAGCATAAAACGTAAGTTCAAAACATAAGTTCGTAGTTCATAAGTTTAAAGACCCAAACATAAGTTTCATAAGTTCATAAAGTTTATTCATTAAGTACGGGACATATCAGTTCGCACCCCACAACGACCACCTCCATATGCAAGCTCCCTAGCATCTAGCGACCTGCAAGGCATGTAACAACGAGTCAACAACAAAGTTGAGCGAGTTCACAGTTGATTATTTAGTTATAGCATTCGTTTCGCAAATCATATGTTCGTTTTGTAAACCATGTATCGTGTTAATTCGTATCGCGGTCTCCCAGGCATGTTTGCGAAGATTAGTGGGGGCTTCCCATGTGGATAGTATTTACCCGTATCGCGATTTCCCAAATATGTTTGCGATGATTAGTGGGGGCTTCCCATGTTGTAGACTAGTCGTGTGTGTACGTGCCCTTCTTGATCCAAGGACCGTAGTAAGTATGAGTGTACGTAGGTTTTACGTACGTGCCCTTCAATCCGAGGACAGTTGTAAGTATGAGTGTACGTAGGTTTTTACGTACGTGCCCTTCAATCCGAGGACAGTGAAAAGTAGTTTAATAGTAATGATAGTACGAGTAGTTATTCAAATCCCATTCCCAACCCACCGGGAATCCCATGCCTTAGTAAGGGTGTGAACTCACCTTGGTTGCTCGGTTTGACTCTCAAGAATAGCTAACAGTCAAGGTCGGTCGATCACGTCCTAGTATGATTTACCAGTTAGTCATTTAGTGGTTTTCAAATAGAGCACAAAGTTCCTACACGTATCTATCACATAACATGCATCACTTTAACGGTTTATGCCCATATAAGTTTCTCATCCATTCCCCACTCATAAAAAAACATACGATATTGCACATAACACATATAACATGTTAGATCATTCACAGATAGCATACTCGACATTTAGACACGCAAATTACAACTTATGTCATTTCAGCATTAGTATTCAAAACCGGGCTGTTTTCGGACATTTTAATAAAATAGTTAACTTATTCCAAAAATTCCCAAATTTTTACAGAATGTCTTAAACGTTCCAAATTTTATTGTGTAAAAATATCGGGGTCCAGTTAATTACGAATATTTTATAAAAATTTATTTTCCGGACTGAACTCAGATTTATCTTTTTCTGACCACAGTCCACGGAATAATTTATTTAAAATTCATCGAGAGTCCAATTTACGAAATTCCAGTGAGAGAATTACAAATACATCGCTGGTCATCTACAGTACAATTTTCATGATCTAACTCTACACAGAACTCAAGTTATGATAGAAAACAAAGCGCATATTTTCAGCAGAAAAATGCAGCTCTAGCTGCTGTTACAAAATGACGCTTTAAAAATAGTAAACGAAGTCCAAAAATTATGATTCTGGTGCCATTAGAACCGTATTTCATAATACATAACCCTAGACTTCAGAAAATACATTTCTCGTTAAGTTATGGTCCTGTTATAGCCAACTGAAGTTGGCTGTAATTACCAAACAGCCTACTGTTTCAGCTTTTAACCTTCTAAATTGTGTTCGATTGATTCCGTTAACATGTTTAGTGATCACAACAACATCAAACATCAATATTAACCAGCAAAACATCAGATAATCAACCAAGAATCATAACAACACAAGATCTACATGATTTACACACATAACTTCTCTTTATCCATCTTTCATTCTTTATGTTCAAGATTAATGCAAGTTCTTTTAGAGTTTCTTAAGTTTTACCCATTAATCATATATTAACCACCAAATACATGAACAAGATGAAGATTTAAGAAACTTACTACTAGCACAAGGCTAGGGGAGAAACAAGGCGTAAAAGTGGTGGATAAAAGAAAACTAGAGCGATTCTTGCACTTCCGAAAGCACCGAGCCTCCTTGTAGGTCACCTTGCACCTTTGTATGTCTTTAGAATGAATGATGAAGCTTGAATGAATGTGATGATGGGTGTGTGTGGGTTCGGCCGAACATAAGCAAGAGAAGGGAAGGAAGCAATTTTTGGTGAAGTGTTTAGTGAATGAAAGTGTGATCCCAAGTGTTTACTTATAGTCCATTTCTTACTAATATCCATGGTATAATGTGTTTACTAGATATTAGGCATCATCAAATAAAATAATCAAAAATGGTGGAGGGTGTCCCCACATGGGGAACCGATTGGATGGGGGGGGGGGGGGTTATAGTTAGATTTCAATTGGATGGTTAAGGATTAGTTATGCTTAGTTAGGACTTTAAGTAGGTTGTTAGTGTGTTATGTAATATAACGGGTGTTAGGGTGTTCGGGGACCCTAACTAGCTCAGAAAAATATAAACAAGGTTTTTGGCAATATTTTCATGTTCCGAGTAAAGTCCGGTTGTTCGGCTTGACACTGTTCTGTTAAAGTGCTTAATTAATCCGTAAAGTGTCCTACATATATATTTTTGCAACGTTTTAATTTTTAACACTCAGGAAGGCATAACGGACTATTTAGTAACTTTTCTGTATACTATTAGTATGTTAACAAATGCATGTAAGCATAACACAGAAATCAGAGAGCAGTTAAATGATTCAGCACAGTCATCAAGTACTTTAATTAGCAATAATAGATTGTACGGTTACATGTAAATCTGAGGGTTGTCACAATTGTCCTCGTGATGAGATTCAGAAACTGGAGAATGAGTATTATGATCTGAATATGGTGGGATCCGAGATTGAGGCATACGTGAAACGGTCTCATGAGTTGGCTATCATGTGCCCGAATTTGTCCCGACCTCCGCACCGGAGAATAGAACTGTTCATCAAGGGATTAGCTCCACGAGTGAAGGGTTTGGTTACTGCAGCGAACCTCAACAACGTACCTCAGATTATCCGTTTGGCTCACAAGATCACCAATCAGGAGGTGGAGTGTGGTTCGCTACCACCGCGCGTTTCTGCCACTACTGCTGCTGCAACCACAGCTACTACGCCCGCTACTGATAGCAAGCGGAAATGGAATGATGTAGATAAGGTGACGAACTCGAATCAGTCACAAAAGCAGCCAGACAATAACAGCAATCGCAGCTTCAGTCAGTCCTCTGTTAATCAAAGCCAGGGCAACAGTTCGGGTCAGGGTTCTTATGCGGGGTAACTACCAAAGTGCAATAAGTGCAACTATCACCATCGGGGACAGTGTACCTGAGTATGTCACAGGTGCAACAAAGTGGGGCATATGGCCAGGGATTGTAGGGTTTCACTTCCGAACCAGCAGCAGCAGCACACCCTGCAACAACAACAGTCGCAGCAGCAGGAAAGGCAACAACCCCAGCAAAACCGTGGAAATCGTAAGGGGTGTTTTCAATGTGGAGCCGAGGGTCACATCAGGCGAGACTGCCCTTAGCTAAATCAGAATGCAGGTGGTAATAACAATGGGAACAACAACAACGGAAACAACAATGGGGGCAATGGTGGAAATGGCGCGCATGGGAGAGTGTTCAGTATTGGGGCTGGGGAAGCTCGTAACGATGGCAATGTTGTGACTGGTACGTTTTCTGTGAACAATCTGATTGCTTCTATTTTATTCGACTCTGGTGTCGATTGGATTTATATGTCTTTGGGGTTCAGTCGTCAGTTAGGGTTGACTCCCACACCTCTTATAACTAAGCATGTAGTAGAATTAGCTGATGGTAAATCGATAGAAGCTTCTCATGTCCTGTTTGGTTGTAAACTTGATTTCATGGGTTAAGTGTTTGACATTGACCTACTCTCTGTTACTCTTGGAAGTTTTGATGTGGTCGTTGGCATGGATTGGTTGTCTAAGCATCAGGCAGAAATTCTCTGTAAGGAGAAAATCATGCGTATCCCTCTCCCCAGTGGAGAATCCTTGTCAGTACAGGGGCATCACAGTGGTGCCATGGTTGGCATCATCTCAGTCATGAAAGCCCAGAAGTGTCTACGAAAGGGCTACCCTGCTATTCTAGCTCTTGTCACCGGTTCGCAACCTGAAGAACAGAAGATCGAGGATCTTCCAGTTGTTCGTGAGTTTCCTGATGTGTTTCCTGAAGAGTTACTTGGTTTACCCCCACATCGTCAGGTGGAATTTCAGATTGATCTCATGCCAGGAGTAGCTCCAATTGCTCGTGCTCCTTATTATCTTGCACCAGGAGAGTTGCAAGAGCTGTCGAATCAACTTCAAGAACTATTGGATAGGGGTTTCATCCGACCCAGTTCTTCGCCTTGGGGAGCCCCGGGTTTGTTTGTAAAGAAGAAGGACGGATCTTTTCGTATGTGTATTGATTATAGAGAACTCAACAAGGTGACAGTCAAGAACCGCTACCCTTTACCGCGTATTGACGACTTATTTGACCAGTTGCAAGGGTCAAGTTTTTACTCGAAGATCGATTTAAGGTCGGGCTATCATCAGATGAGAGTCCGAGAGGAGGATGTTCCTAAAACGGCTTTTAGAACGCGATATGGGCATTATGAGTTCTTGGTTATGCCGTTCGGTCTGACAAACGCACCAACAGTTTTCATGGATCTTAAGAACCGTGTGTGCAAGCCGTATCTCGACGACTTCGGTATCGTGTTTATCGTTGAGATCCTGATCTACTCTAAGAGCAAGGAGGATCACGAGCGGCACTTGCGTCTTATTTTGGAGTTCCTGAGGAAGGAGCAACTCTACGCGAAGTTTTCCAAGTGTGTCTTCTGGATTCGAGAGGTACACTTCCTTGGCCACATTGTTAATGAATCGGGAATTCACGTGGATCCTGCTAAGGTTTATGCTATCAAGAATTGGGTGGCCCCAAAGAATCCTTCGGAGGTGCGACAATTTCTTGGTCTCGCTAGGTATTATCGAAGATTTATCAAGGATTTCTCGAAGATCGCTCAACCTCTCACCTCGCTGACACAGAAAGGTGTTGTGTATTCTTGGGGAAGCAAGCAGAAGGATGTGTTCCAACTATTGAAACAGAAACTCTGCAGTGCACCGATCTTGTCTCTACCTGAAGGCACCGAATATTTTGTGGTATATTGTGATGCTTCCATTCAGGGTCTCGGTTGCGTGTTGATGCAACGCGAAAAGGTGATAGCCTACGCCTCACGACAATTGAAGGTTCACGAGAGGAATTATACGACACGCGACTTAGAGTTGGGAGCCGTGGTGTTTGCACTCAAAATCTGGAGGCACTACCTGTACGGTGCTAAATGCACTATTTATACCGACCACAGGAGCCTTCAGCATATTTTTGACCAGAAGGATTTGAATATGCGACAGCGTCACTGGGTTGAACTTTTGAACGACTACGATTGCGCCATCAAGTATCACCCCGGTAAGGCTAATGTTGTAGCTGATGCCCTAAGCCGAAAAGAATCGAAACCGAAGCGTGTGCGAGCCTTGCAGCTTATCATTCATTCAAACCTTCCTGATCAGATTCGTTCGGCTCAGACTGAAGCATTGAAGGAAGAAAACATTGAAGCTGAGTATTTACGAGGCATGGAGAAACGACTTGAGAAGAGATCCGATGGCATTTACTATTTTATGGAGCGGATATGGATTCCGTTGTTTGGCAACCTTAGAGATCTTGTGATGGACGAAGCGCACAAGTCTCGATACTCAGTTCACCCAGGTTCGGATAAGATGTATCAAGATCTTAAAGTCTTGTATTGGTGGCCGTAGATGAAAGCTCACATCGCGACGTACGTTAGTAAGTGTTTGACTTGTGCAAAAGTCAAGGTGGAGTATCAGAAACCCTCAGGCTTGCTGCAACAACCAGAAATACCCATGTGGAAATGGGAGCAGATTGCTGTGGATTTCGTCACTGGTTTACCAAGAACTCAAAACGGGAATGATACCATCTGGGTGATCGTTGATCGTCTCACGAAATCTGCGCACTTCCTCGCGATCAAGGAAACAGATAAGTTCTCTTAACTCGCTGCTGTGTATCTGATTGAAGTGGTTTCTAGGCACGGGGCGCCAACCTCTATTATCTCAGACCACGATCCGCGCTTCATATCTGAATTATGGCAGTCAATGCACAAATCGTTTGGCTTACGTCTTGACATGAGCACTGCGTATCACCCACAGACGGATGGTCTGAGCGAACCATCCAAACACTTGAAGACATGCTGCGAGCATGTGTGATTAATTTTGGTAAGGGCTGGGAGAAACATTTTTCGCTGATCGAGTTCTCCTACAACAACAGTTACCACACTAGAATCCAGGAAGCACCGTTTGAAGCGTTGTATGGCCGGAACTGCCGTTCTCCTCTTTGTTGGGCTGAGGTAGGTGACAGCCATATCACAGGACCGGAACTTGTTCTTAAAACTTCAGAAAAGATTGTTTAGATCAGGAATTGTATGGCGGCGGCGCACGACCGCCAGAAAAGTTACGCTGACAAGCGTAGGAAACCCTTTGAATTCGCTGTAGGCGATCATGTCATGTTGAAAGTCTCACCCTAGAAGGGTGTAGTGCGCTTTGGGAAGCACGGCAAGCTTAATCCCCGTATGTTGGGCCATTCAAAGTTTTAGAAAAGATTGGTAAAGTGGCCTACAAGCTCGAGTTACTTCCTAAGCTGGGTAACGTTCATGATGTTTTCCACGTCTCGCAACTAAAGAAGTGTTTGTCTGATGAAACACTGGTGGTACCGTTTCAAGAGCTGAAGATCGACGATAAGTTGCAGTTTGTTGAAGAACCAATAGAAATTATGGACCGGGAGGTCAAGGTACTTAAACACAGCCATATCCCCATCGTGAGAGTTGGTTGGAACTCAAGACATGGACCGGAGTTCACGTGGGAACGTGAGGATCAGATGAAGCTCAAGTACCCTAAGTTAGCATCTGGTCATTTTGGATTGCTTATCAAATTTCGGGACGAAATTTCTTTCAAGTTGGGGATGATGTGACAATCCGAGATTTCAAGGTCTATCTTTTACACATCAGTGACTGCACTACCTTGTTTCATAATTTGATTTATCTGTATGATTAGTGGTTATGTGTAAGGACTGTTTGTTATGTGTAGTGTTAATATAGTTTGGTGAGAGTTTAACAACATGTTTTGATGGCACAACCCATTAATGGCGAAACATAGGTTTCAGCCCAACCCTTCCCGACGAAAGATGAGTTTCGTCGCCACATGATGAGTTTCGTCAGTAAGGGCCTTCGGCCCAAAACCATTAGCCGGCCCAACTGATTTAATATATATATATACTTCTCTGAATCGTTTAGCAAACCCTAGAACACTCTCTTGCCTCCCTCTTGTGCGACGACAACTGTAGAACTTGGAACTTTCCCTATTCAAACAATTTAATCAATTCAGAACCTCGGTTAGTATCTAGTTCTTATGCGTGGATTTATGTTGTGATATACGTGGGATTTTGTATGTATAATGTTTCATTGTTCACTAACCGTATCATGTAGTTAGAGTTGTACAAATGCATGATAGTATTGTGATTCGCTGACTCCGTGTAATTAGTCTATGATGTTTTAAGGATTGACGAAACTGTTATGTGAAGAATGAATATGGGTGTTGAATGGTTGCTTGTAACTTGGATGTTTGGGATCAATGATGGGTTGGTATGATTTGAACTGTTTATGCCTTCGTTGTATGTTACTGATAATAAGTAATTAAATGATAGATCGATGATTATGTTGGAATCGATGTGGATGATTAGAGATCTAGAAATCGTGAAACTGTACCTGTGAGGATCTGAAACTATTCCATCACCTGATGAGGGGCGACAAAACATAGTGAGTTTCGCCACCCCTTAGCTCGACGAAACATATGAAGTTTCGCCACCCCTTAGCTTGACAAAACATATGAAGTTTCGTCACCCACTACATCGACGATACATTTGATGTTTCGTCAGGAGTTTCACCGCCCAGAATGTGGTTCACAACAGATTGTAGTTTAGAACAAGTGTGATAATAAACAAGTATATGTTGATTGTTATTATGACTGAAGAAAACATGATTTGCAATAGCTCACTTAACTGTTGATTACCATTGTGAAACGAACATGTGAAACTGTGGATTTGAATGAGTTATGTAACTGCTATGCGTTATTCGGGAATCACTGCTTGAAAATGTACACTATGACTGTTATTTATACGTGAACTTTGAGAATGTGAAACTGATTACGCATACATGAATACCGTAGGCTTTAACTGATTTTGTGTGTGTGCGAGTAACTAATCATACCGAGCAAATCAAGGTGAGTTCACTACCCTTGAGCATGCGTCCCGGTGGTTGGGACAGTCAGTGGGTATCCCGGGGAGGGATAAGTCTTTTGGGTAAAACGAGGATGTTGGATAATAATCTCACTCTATCATTCTTAAGTCCCATCTTTTTGTTACCGGAGAGGTAGCGGGGTATTAGTTGGTAGCGCTACTTAGGTTTGGCACCCTCACCCCGTACCGGAGAGGACGAGTGTGAACTAATGACCCTGTCATGCCCAGTGCTTTGATAGGAGCACTGGGGAATGGGCAAAACATACATCAGGAGCCGTCTTGTTCAGTATCGAGATATTATCAACATTACTTTCGGATTTGTTAACAAACTGGATTAAACACTTGGTAATTAACGTTTTCATAAAACTGTGAACTCACCAGCGTTGTCTGACACACTTGTTGCATGCTCGCAGGTCGTTAGGTACTTTGGATGGGAACTTGCTGTCTGGATGGCTGGAGTGGTCATGGTCATGGTCATGTCGCTGAGGATTACTTGAATGTTATTTAAACATTATTACATTTGGTTTTTGGAAACACATTAAACAATGTTTGTCTTTTGCTTCCGCTGAATCTGATAACTCTTGTTAGACAATTATGATTGCTTAATTTAATAAACATAAACTTGGTGATGTTTTATTATTGGTTAAATGTGTTTGGTGGCTTGGACCCTGGTACGTCACATGTCCCGCGGTGTTTCTACATGTGGTATTTTGGGGTGTGACAATAATGAGCTATACAGGTTTTGTAAATGATCCAGCATACTCAAAGTCGAAGTTGTCAAAGCCTTACAAGTTTCTTGTTCATTCAGTGATACACACGTTAGGTCACAGGAAGGGTGCTTATGATGAATCAGCAGATTATATTATGAACATTATCACTTGTTTGATTTTGAATAGACCTTACAACATTTCACAAATGATTTTCAATCATATGTCGGATAACATCAAAGGTGAAAGATTCTTACAATATCCAAGGTTTGTGTAGATGCTGCTAGACGATCAGATCTCTAACTTACCAAAGGCAGATGATGACGAGTTGAAGTTTGATCATATGAACAACGAAACCTTGAAAAGGTTATATGTATACAGAGAAGTTGAAAAGGGAAAAGTGCCCAAGTTCAGAGAAGTTTGCTGCAATTGAAAAATCAGATTATCAAGCTCTAGCAGATGACAAATGGAGGCATGATAATAGTGATTCTGGAACTGAAACTGAGAAGATGCAGCCATTTGAGCCTAAGAAGACTAGGTGGTGGGTGAAGAAAGATGAAAAGAAGAAAAAGAGAACTCCAATAACTAGAACTCCAAAGGCTACAACTCCAAAAGCTGAACCGAAGAGAGCTCCAAAGAAAAAGAAATCACCACCACATCTGGTTGATGAGCTAGATGATGTTCCTCCTGAAAATATTGATGTTAATATTGCAGGTGATGATCATGAGATTTTCTCGGGTGAAATTGAATCCATTATAGCTAATCAAGATGCTGCTAAAGCTGCCCAGAATGTTGAAGCTGCAGCAGGTGGTGAGAAAAGTGGTAAAAACATTGAAGCTATGAAAGAAACGTTAGTTGAAGGTGAGGTGCATATAGATTCAAGCGAGACTGAAAGTGACATAGATGTTACACAGATGGCTCTAACAATATATGTTAGCGGCAAATTCAAAATTAAGGGGCCTTCTAAGAAGAAAAAGGGTTCAGATGATGAAGATGCAACTTATGAGCCTTCAGCTTCTGAAAAAGAAAATTTAAAGAGGCATAAAGGTTTACAGAAGCGTAAAGCTCAGCCTACAGGTGAAGTTTCAAGAAGGAGGAAAGTTAGGAAAACTACAGCTTCTATTCCTGAATAGATTCCGGAAGTTGAAAGGGTTAAAAACGTTGTAATGGAGATTCCTGTCCAAAGTGAATTCAGAATGACTACACCTCCAACTTCTCCAATTCAAGAGACAATTCTAGTTCAATAAGAAGTTCATGTTACAACACCTGAGCAACCTCCAAAGACTGTTGAAGAACCGGGATCTACAACGAAGAAAATTCCAACTCCCAGGAAAGAAGGTTCGAGTCAAGGTTTTCCAAAAGTTTCATCAAACCTTGATGCTAGTCCAACAGGTTTAGAAGATTTTGGAGATTTCTTTAATGACGCAAAAGTTAATGAATTATAGAAAAAGGTTGCAGAGTTAGAGAAAGCAAAAGCAGAATCTAAGGAGAAGCTGAAGCAAGTTGAAGCAGAGAATGTGGTACTAAAGAATGAGATCTTTGCAATGAATGAAAGGTTATTGAACATTGAGGCAGGCAACAATGCTTTGAACGAAACAATCGATGAGCTGTTGTCTATGAATTGTGATCTGAATGATGCTGATACGACAATGAGCAATGCGAATGAAGTCATGCAGAAGGAGATAGCAGATTTGAGGGAAGATAAGGAGAAGAAGTCTAAGCAAATAGAGATGTTATATGCTGTTATTGAAGATAGACTTGGTATCAATGTGCATGCAGCTTTCGATGATATTGAAATCCGAAGAGCTGAGGCTCAGAGGATGGAAAGGCAACAAAAGGAAGCTGAAAAAGCCGCTGAAGCTGCAAAGGATAAAGGAAAAGGTGTTGTAGTTGATAATGAAGAAGTTCTTGGATCATCAAGTCAACAAGAGCAACAACCAGATGTTGAAGTTAATGAGAGAATGCTCTTGTCCTCGCACAGTTATTCATCCTTGTTGGTGAATCAAAAAGTGTATCTTACAACAGAGAAGACAATGCAAGAAGAATAGAAGTTGAAAGACGTCGACTGAAAGTGAAGGAAGCAAAGAAAGCTCAGACTGATGAAATAGTTGACGAAGAGAATGATGATGAGGATGAAGAATATGATGATTTGATAGATATAGATGATTTTCATGAAAGTGATGATGATAAAGGTGATGATGATGATCAGGGTGGTAATGGTGGTGCTCTGATTGTGAGACAATCTGGTGCTAATCAACTCGATGATTACTTTAATGATGAACAGAATGAAGAAAGAGAAGATGTTCAGCCTAAGGGGGAGTCCACATCAGGTTCTAAGCATGCTGATCTTGAAAAGGTATTCTCTAATACTCCCAAAGTTATTTATCTTAGTCATGATGTTAAAGAGGGAGAACTAGTTGAGAATTGGACGAGGGAATCAATGTTGGAAGCTTTGGGTTTGAATGATGAAAACTTCAAGTTTGACATTGAAGATGAGATTCCAACGGCTCCAGATAGTGAGTATGTGTTTAAGTTTGTGGAAGATGCAGACGATTTCAATGACGTGATTGTTGAAGATGGATCGGATTCTGACCAAGATGTTCTATTTAATTATTCTGGTCAAGACGATAATATTCCTACTTTTGTCGAATTATTTCGCACTCACAATGAAGATGAACTCAGAAGGAAAGTTGTTGAGAAGATTAGTACAGATGGTCCTCCAAAGACACTTTCAAAGGAAGAACTTATAAAAGAAAGAAAGAAATGGTTTAAGCAACCAATGGTTGAAGAAAGAAATTTCAAGAGACCAATGAAGTTCTTCACATAGTATCCTGATGAATCACTAGGAGACATTCTGTCATGCGGTTATCAGGAAGATATGAAGGTATATGCAATCAAACATGAATATGGTGTTCAATATTTCAAGTTTCTTAAAGATATAAGGACACTACCTTGGTGGGATGTTGAAGAATTGGTGAAAACAAAGAATCTTCAGCAATGTCTACATGGTGCAGAAGTTAATTTCATGAACACAGGTTGTGGGGGTACATAAAGCAACAAGCTGAAATGAACTTTCCAGATTGGAGGCCTCATCGACCTAAACGCACAGTAAAGGTTGATCTTGTTGCTGGAGAGAAGGATATCACATTACATGTTAGACGACCATGATGTATGAAGAACATGCCTTTAAAGGAGATGGAGCAAGACTTCTATAAGGATTTCAAAGGGTGGGTCTTCAATCCAAAGACATGTGAAGCTGTGGTAACGTTGTTTGATGAAAAGACAGGTTTCTGGAGATACATTCACGTGCTTGATCCAATGTGACTTGTAAATTGCTCGAAGAAGGATATTGAATGTCTGTTCTTCAACAAGATTATGTATTATGAAGCAGACAAAGAGCAGGCGTTGAGATATCAGAAGTTGGTGAAGGAATGCTTTGAAAAAGACATTAATTCAGGACGTTATTGGGAATCAAAATGGAGAGATCTTGAATTAGAAGAATTTCTCAAAGAAGAGCGCCACAATGAGAGAATGAATAAAAAGATAGCTGAAGCTGCTCAGAGAGCCAAGTGGAGACTGGGAATGGGGCAGTTTGACACTGATCAAACTCCTATTGAAAGCGAAGAACGAAAAATTCCCAGGTGGTCCAAGACGATGGATGGTATTAAAGAATGGCGTGAATGGTGGATCAATGAAGGAAGGCACAAGCGAAAGAGAATGTTAGCAAAACGTGCGGAGGAAAGAAGAAGGAAGTACATGGAAAGAAGACGCAAAAGGAAGGCTTGATCAAGACTGTACAGAAACGACGACAGCTACATCCAAGGGGGAGTCTGTGAATGCACTATGTCTGTAGCTTTCGTCTGTATTGAGTCTTTGTTTGTCCTGTTTGATGTCTTTGTAATGTTTATTATATGTTTAGTATGTAATCCGGTATGAAACGAAGTTTAGGTTTGATATGTAAGTCCATCCGGACAGATGGATAGACCCCATCCGGACGGATGGGTTGTAGTGATGTTTCATCCGGATGAGCAACCTCTATACATAGAGGTGCTTGGGTCTTAGTTTTGTACTAAACATTTGTGTACCCAAGGCGAAGCCCTGCCAAAATTCTCTCAGGTTCTGTAATTCTTCTATTATCAATGAGAATGGTGTTTAACGATATCTACGGTGTTATTCTCTCTACTACTTTCTTGGATTCCGCACACGTCAGTAGGTGTTAAGATTCGGTCTGAGCGTTCGAAGACCCGAACTCACGGTCCTCACAATATATGAATTTCATATGTTTGTTTTAGAACAATATTCCATGTGATGTGTTGTTTGTTTAAACTCGTGAATCAATGTTTGCACAAGAAATTCTTCAGTTTAAAGAAGGTAAAATAGCAATTAATCTATATCTATAATAAAAGAAACCATTGGGGGATAAATGTCACCCCATGGTTAAGCCACCAAAGCAATCCACTTGGCAAGTTATTGTGCAAGTATTAAAGGAAGTGTATTAGGGAAGTTTCCTATACTCTCTCTCTCTCTCTCAATCTTCGTTAATACATAATCTTCCACCATACTCTTCATTCTAATCCTAATATTCCCTCTCTCTCTGGCGAACATGGCGACGAAGATCAATTCAAGAGTTTCGATCAACATTCATCAGATTTCAACACTCTAAATCGACGGTAATCTCTATCTTGTGGTTCGATTATTCTATTTTGTTGTTTGATTCGTCTGATTTCGTTAATGGTTTAATGTTAGTTAGGTTTTTAATCGACCATTTGATGATCGATTATTGTATGCGATATAGAGATAGTATTAACTTGCTTTGATTGTCGATGATTGTATGCGATTTTGTATTCTTTGATTTTCTGTTATAATCGACGGTCACTTCCAATTTCGTTAATGATAGTCAATTTCTTTTTGTGGTACTCTAGATGCAACACACTTCATAATTTGTTTTAGCTACTATGCGAGTTTGATCAATGTTTTTGAATTATAGGGATCTTTATATGACTCTGAAGTATAGTTTATTTGGTGATGTCTTATGATTTTACTGTTATTCATATGCTTCTAACACAAGTGATGCTTACGAAATATTCGATTTTCCTTGCTTATTCAATTTTATGCTTACCTACAAGTTGCTTTGACCTTTATAGAGGACCACTATCCTGTTCGAAGTGCATTTCCTGTGTTCAATCAAGTAAGTGTATCGGTGGCGGATCAACAAAATTATTATAGAGGCAACGTTTCAAAGAAAAGGGTAACGGAACCGAAAAAACGTCGAATTTTTCTAAAATTTGCACTACCACCAGAGCGTCAAGGGGTAGCGGTGGCTACCCCTATTATAAAGCTAGGTCCGCCCCTAAAGTGTATACAACCTTCTTTTATAAAAAATAAAATAAATAAAAATAAATAAAAAAATATAATACGTTTATATTTGCGTTTGATTCACAAGAAAATCATATATTACTCTTTTACCTTTTAAAGCCTAATATAAAGTTCGAAGAAGAAAGAAACTTGAAAAGTGGAAGTAATATGCTAACTGTGCTTTCTAATTAAGAATACATGGACATTTTAAGTTTGAAAATGTATCTTGCTAATGACATTGTTTTAAGTTTATGCATAATGCATCCCTTTTTTTCATTGATATTACTTCGAGATTGCAGGTGGGATCAAAAAGGATAATTTTGTAATTTGAAAGTCCAAACAAATCTGGTTGGGCCGAACCTTCAGCTCATGTTTGTTTGTTTATTTTACCTATAATTAACAAGTTAAAAAGATTATAAAAGCAGTATTAGTAAAGTAGTATCTAATTTAGTAAAATGATCTAAAAGGTTTAAGCATTCTAAATTACTTCGGGTGGTTCAATCTGTTAGACGGTCAACACGTTTCACTTTAGCTATGTTTTAGAAATGTTTTCCATTAACTGTTGGAGATAAAACACAACCTAAATCAACCAAATCTAGGTTGATGGGCCGAAATCACCACTCCATTCCATAAAACCATTCTCTGACTTTTGTAAAATTTAACACATTGACCCATGACCACAAGGAAGCATGTATAATTAGTTAATTTTATAGACCTGCTTCCATACCTACTATTTTGTGTTCACATTTTCTTCATTTATACCTTATTATCTTTACATTTTCTTATATTTTGTCAATTATTGAGCTTATGGACTATTGATTAATGATCAGGCATTGACTATCGCAACAACTCATCTAAGGCAGGGAGGCAACATTTCTTCCTTCTAGCAATAAAGTGAGTAGAAAATAGAGGAAGACTGATATCTTTTACACTTTTACTTTTTTATTATTGTTGTTTAGAGTGTTAAAAAGCTTTATAGAAATGCCAGACAAGCTCAAATATTTTCACAAGAGGTCAGCGGCATGATGCTTCTATTCATGTAATTCAATTCTTTCATTCATTACAACTAAAGGTGGCAAGTCTAGCTAATGGGTCAAATCATATTCGGGCATACCAAGGACCAGATGGTTTTTAGAATGAATTGAAAAGGATTAAGGTCGTCTTGTGTACAAAGAAGTTCAAGCCTCAAGGTAATGTTGATTTTAGTTTTCAATTTATGTTTAGTGTTTCTATATATCTATTGCAATTTCTTAGTAAATTAGATAGACTAAAACTAGATTAAGATGGTAATATGAGACTTTTGTGACACTTGATATATTAAGCAAATTGAGATTGCGTGAATCTGTGTTGTCAAAAGCCCACTGGGCGAGCGCCTAGGCGCATTTTCAAGGCCCAGCCCAAGAAAACGCCTTATATCAACCTACGCGAGCAGGATGGATTTTTTTTCAAAAGCGAAGTCAAGCGATGGCTTTTTTCCGAGCGATGGCCATTCCGGGCGGTGGCTTTTTTTCAGTCAGGCGATTTCTTAAAATTGGTAGTGGATTTCAAGTTGATTTACATTGAATCTTTTTCAAATTTATCAATATTTGATATGATTTCATTTACCCTAGATAAGATCCACTGCCTCACCATGACCTGTATAAAAACACAGTTCCTTTCTTCTTCATAGCACGATTCAAGATTCAAAGGGTTAGTTTTTTTTTTTTTTAATTTCTTCTGAATATCATAATATATTATGCTTTCTTGTAATCATTGAGTGATTGTTCTTTTTCTAAATCACAAAATCAAGTGGTTCATCTTGATACAACAATTTCTTATTTTTGGTGCTCATTTGTTATTGATTAATTAGTTTAGTAGTTTAGTAAAGGTAATTACTTTATTGGTTTTGGATTTTGGTATTCATGTTTTGGTATTCCGTTTGAACTATTGACAAAGTATTTATTAATTTTGAATGCATAATATTTTTTTTGTTTTTTTGCTCTATGTGCGCTTTTTTTCTTAGGCTAGCGCTTTTTATTGCGTCTTGCGCCTAGGCCCCGACAAGGACTATGCGCTTTAAGTGCGCCTATTGCCTTTGACAACCTAGGCGTGAATTAGGTGTTTTACATCATAAGTTCCATTTTTACCTTATATAAGTTTGTTTCAAGTAATGTCTATGTCAATTTAAAATCAAAAGAGGAATTAAGTTGTTCAAAATGGTTGAGCCAAATTTTATAACAATGAAATTTATGATTCATATTTATATCATATTCCCATTCATCTAAATTTTGTGAAACCGATTGTTTATTTACTTTTTGGCATTTCTTTCAGGCACATTTTAAACGCTTTTGCGAATAATCCGGCAATGCTAATGCTTCTTGACAACGGACATCAGATGGAGCAATCGAGATGTCTTTTAAGTAATAGGCTTGAAAATGGGCTACTTTTATTTTGTAGTTAGATTAGTTTTTATGTTTTATTCACTCTTTTTGTTTGTAATAGCGTGTGTTAGTATCGTACCGGTACCAGACGTGGGTTGAATACCACTAGGTCATAATAAAATAAGTGATTGGATATGCGGTTAAACGAATACTCAAGTTAAAATGTTTAATGATAAATGATTATCCGTCATTCATGGTATTTCACTTTAAAATATACTATTGAAGTTTTGTCTTATTTTTGTGATACGAACTGTTTATACATTCTCCATGTTTCAAGACAAACTTGAAAAGAAATAGTATAAATTATTGAAGACTAAGGAGCGTTTTTCTTGAAATAAATTTTACTACTTAAAATTTCTACTACATTTTCTTTGTGGTTTTTAGAAAAAGACTTTTCGATTGTTGGCTAGCCCAACCCATATGAAATAGAGGAGGCCCAATTTTATTTGTGCAAAATATTAATGTCTTCTAAATGTAAAACTTTCATTTTTTATAATAAATAATTTATTTTCATTAAGAGCAAAGAAGGATTGAAGTTTGTGGGTATACGTAATACGAATGTAGATTTTTTTCATGTGAGTAATGATAGTTTATATATATATTTTTTTTTGGACTACTGCCTCCTTTTTTTCCCAGGTTGAGCATGATCAATATTTAACCCTTGGAAGTGTAGCCATGTTTGGCTAAGAAGGAATTGTAGTGGATTTGTTCGAAATATTCTTAGAAATTAGATTTGGTTTGCTTATGATTTGACTATTTTCTTTTTCAAAGATGTAATTAATTTGGAAATGTAGTTGTCTAACAACAATTAGAAATCGGTTTTTACTCATGAGTGAATGTATAATTCCAAAATTATATGTAAGTTTTATTTAAGTCGTTAAATAATTCTTAAATTATCAATACTGACTATTTATAATTCCTGATATATGTCGGGCTTTGGATGACAAGATGCTACCATATTGTGATAATATCATGCCACTTCTTCCTAAGAATCTTTCTAGCGGGTGACCTGCATCCGTTTGTTAAGCTACCAATTTTTTTCATTCTTTACTGGGGTGTTCTTATAGAACGGTGAAAAATCGGAGCCCAGTTGATGTAAAATCCAAAATTGTAGGTCAGGATATGTATTTTCAATCATTAAAGTTCGTTACATTTTTATTAATTTTATAGTTTTTGTTGTTCAGGTCGTGTCTATAATAAGTTTTTGGTTGAAGCCGCGTGTAACGCGGGCATTAGCCTAGTAAAATATAAAGAGAGGATAACATGGCTTATGAGTTTGTGGTCCTTTAAATATCAAATAAAGGGAGGCAATCGCTAGCCATTTATGTAAAAATGTGTCGACTTTTACTTATGAAAACCAGGTTAAATTTATATTTTGAAAAAAAAAAAAAAAAACACGTCAAAAGAATTAGATGTATCCCATTAGTCAGCCCATGGCATAATCAAGTGTTTGCAACCTCTCAAAGTGTTATGCTAAAACATTGCATCATCTAAATAACAGTTTTTATAAATATATTATATTGTCTAAAGGAACTATCTAAAAAACTGTTATTCAAATAATCCAACATTATTAGCAGAAAATTTTGAGAGGTTGCAGATCGTTAAAGAGGCCCAAAAATTATAGCCCTTTTGACCCATAACCCAGCTGATCCGCCCACTTTTCCACCAATAGATATTATTATACATTTACAATTTGAAATTAAGTAAGCCTTATAGGAAAATTAGATGTTATTACTGGAATATCAAAAGAAATGAGCTGTCAGTTGTTCTATATTAAGACTAACACATGCAAATGAATAGCTATCTTTGGCAGTTAAGATGAAGTTAGTTATTAAACATATCTACACCACGACCTTCACGGATTTCCGTAGTTATAGATCTTGAAAGAACATATCTTGATGTAGTATCCTTTGCTGTAGAGGCATACCATTCCATAAATCTTTCACATTCAGCATTCCATGGCATTTGCACCTAAAAAAAAATTCTAAAATTCCATAGTTATAGTTCCAACTTACCCAGAGACCAAGCCATATAACCCAAAATTCTGGGTTCTGGTGGACCAGTTGCAAAACAATAAATAACACGTAATTTAGAAGCTCTTGCCTGTCACAATTGAGCATAGGGAATTTTATCACTAAATTACGCAAAAAAAAAAAAAAAATAATTCAAGGGGCAATGTGCACCAAGGCTAGAAAAAACTAAAAATGAGCACAAACAGATTTCATAGAACCTTTAAAAATAATTCTACATAATGTAGAATTATAAATGCACCGCTAGAGGGGTTGGGTCCAAATGGCGAAACCATCAGAGTTAAGGTGCTTCTCCCTGGAGGTCAAGGGTTCGAGCCTCATCAAAGAGGGATTGGTGTAAAAAATTGTTATTCAAAAAAGAAATGCACCACTATTTTGTATGTCAATTGTTTAGGAATTAACAACAACAAGAACCATACCCAGTAAATCTCACACATAACAAAACTATTTATAGGGTCTGGGGAAAGTCTTACCTCCATCTCTAAGGATAGAGAGCTTGCTTCCAAAGAGCTTGCTTCCAAAGAGGCCCCTGGCTCCAAACAAAAGGTAAACAAGCAAAAGTACATTTAAAAATATAGAGCATCCAATAACAAAAGTAGTGGTGAGAGTCATGTTATGTGCCTCTACCCGTAAGCCCATGCAGGTGTCAAGAAGGATAATGGTCACGTGGTAAATAATCAATCTTTTGATTAATTACTTGTTTTCTATTTTTTTTAGTAATAGTGTAGGGTGCTAGAATGATGATCGTGGGAATGACCAGTTCTACATGTTTCCATGTTTTCTAATTTTTAGGGTAGTAGTGGTTTAGTTGTTAGTTTGTACCTCTTTAAAAGGGATGAATTAGTCTTTTAGATTTTATGAATGAAAAATATTAAAAGAGAGTTATCTCAAATCTTGCTTCCTGCTATTTTCTTTTGAGCTTAATCCACTCAACGGATTATTTCTCCCAAATCCGATTGGTTCTAAAAAATAGAAAACATGTAGAACTGGAAACATAATTTTTATCCCAAAACCGATTGGGATAAATAATTCGTTGAGTGAATTAAGCTCGAAAGAAAATAGCAGGAAGTAAGATTTGAGATAACTATCTTTTAATATTTTTCATTCATAAAATCTAAAAGACTAAAGCATCCCTTTTAAAGAGGTACAAACTAACAACTAGACCACTACTACCCTAAAAAATAGAAAACATGGAAACATGTAGAACTCGTCATCCCCACGATCTTCATTCTAGCACCCTACACTATTACTAAAAATAGAAAACAAGTAATTAATAAAAGAGTTAATTACTGTTTTTGTCCCTGTGGTTTGTCAAAAAATCACTATTTCAGTCAATTAGTTTAAAAATTGCGATTTCTCTCCCTGTGGTTTCACTTTCGTAACCATTTCAGTCCACCTCGTAACCATTTCAGTCCCTGTACTAACAGAATAAGTGGATTGAAATGGTTACGAAAGTGAAATCACAGGGACTGGAATTGCAATTTTTAAACTAATGGACTGAAATAGTGATTTTTGACAAACCACAGGGACGAAAACATTAATTAACTCTTAATAAAAAGATTAATTATTGACCACGTGACCATTCTCCTTCTTGACACCTGCATGGGCTGACGGGCAGAGGCACATAACAAGTAACATAGTAAACCTATGAACAAATATGCATAATACGAAACATAAAGACATGCAAAGTCCCAATCACATACAAATTTCACATAAACTCAATCGATATCTAGGTCCTTAGTTCAAAACTAACACTTATGTACCCTCCATAAAAATCTTTAACATTAATCTTACACCTCCATGGCCAATCTTGGACCATGTCTTTAGAGAGGTGCAGCTCTAGCAAATCTTGCTTGATTCGCTCATCTGGAATCAACATTGGTCTACCTCTACTCCTACCCAATGTTGTAAAAGGCGACCTACTTGGCCTTGTAATCGGTGATTATTCGGTCCTTAGACCACCTCCGAGGCGAGTTTACCCTAGTCAGTGGTGGTCAAAATTGGTCAACATCGGCCTACTCGATCTTGTACTCAGACTAGTCGGACTTGTATTCAGACTAGCAGGACTTGTACTTAGAATACTCGACCATGTACTTAGTGAGGTTTGAAGTTCAAACATGTTTCATTTTAAATTATACTCATTTTGACATGAATTATGTTTATTTTTGCATACAACAATTAATTTCTTTATATTTACCATGTACACGTATTCCCCAAGTACTTTCCAATTACTCTAATTACTCCCAACTCCCAAGTCGGCCGACTAAGGGACCACCTAGCGACTTTTGCAACATTACTCCTCCCTCCCTCAACAATGAGGTTTTCCGCTACTCTAACTAGGTTGTTTTCTTCTTCCTTAGGAATCAATAATGCCAATTAAACTTGCTATTTAGAATTCCACAAAGTAGAATTGTGAAATCTTTATGAGATACAATCCTATGTGTTAATAGTATTTGCTTAGAACACACGCATGGCTGGCTATGATTGTGTGCGGGGAGGATTTCCGCACAAGGTCCGTTAATTCGAAGGGTACGGGATTTTAACCCAAAAGTTTTTAGTTTTTCCAATTTTACCTCACAACCTTTTTACTTTCAACTTTGATCCTCTTTGTTTTTCATATTTTGCAAAAAAAATTGTTTTACGTTTAGATCAAAATTTTGTGACTTAACACGACACAATGTGTGTGTGGTTCAACGATTTTACGTTTTGTTATACGCTTCGTTCTAAATTTTGCAAGTTAACATGGGGCAACGTACGTGTGTGGTTCAGTGTGTTTACGTCGTCTATTTTTTCCCGTTTAATAAGTTCGTCACAATGCACGAGTCCTAAATCGAGTTAGTTATTATTTTCTATGTTTTATATGGTGGTCTAATTTTTCCACGTTAAGATGCCGCAACTTCAATGTTGGTGGTCGTTGGCCATAGTGTGGCATTGGTGCTATTTGTCATGGTTTTACTCCCCTGTCGCAATGCAGGGACCTTAATACGATAGGTTATTTAGATGGATACAAGTCATGTAACGTAGTAATTATGATACCATTAATTGTATTGAGCTTATTTGGTGAATTACTTATTTGTATAATATAGTAATACAGACTTAACCGACAAAAACATCTTTAACACATAGTAAATGTGAATCTGATCAACAGCATGTCAACTTCGTTGGTCGCGATGAAGTAAGTGGGTTTTCAAGAAGAAAACATATATGCATGGTAACTTGGATACTTATAAAGCAAGACTTGTAGCAAAAGGTTTCACTCAAACTCAAGGGATTGATTATGATGAGACCTTCTCGCCTGTGGCAATGCTAAAGTCAATCAGGATATTATTTGCCATAGCTGCATATTATGACAATGAGATCTGGCAATTGGATGTCAAAACGGCTTTTCTTAATGGATATCTTGATGAAGATGTCTATATGGTTCAGCCTGAAGGTTTTGTCGATCCAAAACATCCTGACAAAGTATGCAAGTTAAAGAAATCAATCTATGGATTGAAACAAGCATCTAGAAGTTGGAATCACTGTTTTGATGAAGAAATTAAGAATTTTGGATTCATCAAGAACGGCGATGAAGCTTGTGTGTACAAGAAAGCTAGTGGGAGCATCATCACTTTCTTAGTATTGTATGTCGATGACATTCTACTATTTGGAAATGACATTCCAACCATGGAAGGTGTAAAAGCTTGGCTTGGAAGTTGTTTTTCCATTAAGGATCTTGGTGAAGTCGCCTACATTCTGGGAATAAAGGTCTATAAGGATAGATCGAGGTGCTTGATAGGTTTAAACCAAAGTGCAAAATAGGTTCCAAATGGAGAACTCTAAGAAAGGTTTTGTACCTATTCAAAAGGGGACAATATTGAATACATCTCAATGAATAAGTTAATTATTCTAAATGTCCGTAGTCGGTCATACTTGTGGGAACAAATATGAATGTAAGACTATTATGAACTTGGAATTGGTGGATATTCATTTAGTATGAATATAGAGCAAAGTGTTGCTACCAAAGTTCATAGATATTTGTGGGATACAAATATTGGACTGACTTGCTCTCAAATATTACTGCATGGAATCATTTGTGATTGATCATAAGTAAATTTTGAGTAAAGGAGAATATCATAGTATCCTCTGACCTGAGATACATATTGGGTCTTAATATTCACCAAGTATTATACCTTGACCTAATTCTTAGTGTTGGACTCTGTATGCCCAAGACATATATTAAATTGATGTGGCTAGTACGTTATGATCCAAGTCGAGTCATACCCAAATACAAGCTAGACAAACACTTAGAATATTTATTTGTGATATGATCAAACAAATAAATATTAACACTTACAATATTTAGAAATTGGTTTTCTAAATAATTGCACTTGACAAACTAATAAATTATATGGATAATTTGATTTGAGAGATTATTTTGTTTTGTTATTTAATTGGTTAAATAACATAATAAAAATAGCATAAGTCTTATAACATATGTTGTTATAATTTTATAAAATTTGTAAAACACACACACACACACACACACACACACACACACACACACACACACACACACACACACACACACACATATATATATATATATATAAGACAGGGTGGGGTTCCGCTACAAAGTCCATTTTTCCTACAAAGTGTACAAAGTAATAAAATACCACAATTTCAGCCATAAAACACACTCAAAACCCACAAATAACATACTGAAGTCCACCAAAACACAATATCCAAACCCTAACAGTCCTTAAAAACTTCAAAAACAACATCGTGCAACTATAAATATAAAACACAACATGATAATCAACATAAAACACACTAATGTTAGTCATTCGATAATCAAAGCCTTATCATCTAAAACACAACACAAAACCTACAGATATGGTGTTTTAGTAATCTCCATTATGTTATTTATGGGTTTTGAGTGTGTTTTATGGTTGATATTATGGTGTTTTATGACTTTTTACACTTTGTAGGAAAAATGGACTTTGTAGCCAACTCCCACCCATATAAGACATATTATTTAAAAGAAAAATTGTTTTTTTTAATAAAAGTCTAGGCCGCCACCCCCCCCCCCCATGGGGTCTTCCCAAGAAATTTTAGTCCAATAGAAATGCATGAAAATGCATGTGCTAGAGGAGATTTGATTGGGCGGTCTAACCAAGACCATTTTGGTCCAATGGGGTTTCATGCACTTGCATGTGTAAGTTGGCTCATGATTGGTCAAGGTGGGTGACAATTCTCTCTCATGGTTCTATAAATACTTAGATGACAATTGAAAGAAGATGGAAGACTTGTAAAAGCTCTCTAAAAATCGGCCAATATGGGTGCCATCTTAGAGGTTTTCTCAAGTGATTTTCTAGTGCATGAACTCTCAAAATTTCCTAGATGATTTCGGCCAAGAGTTGGTCTTCATAAGGTTTTTTTAAGTGAGTTCATAAGTGTAGAAATCCTTGCTAAACATAAGGTGTTTGTTGGAAGGCTTGGGGTATACAAGCTTGAGGTCTTCTACACTTGAAGGCAACCGTTCAAGAAGCATCATCATCTTCATGTCCTTTACTCCTTGGAAGGTAGTATTCTAAACACCCTATGGTTGTGTTTCATTTTTGATAGCATGCATGTTCGTATATGGATCCGAGATTGGGTTTTACATATAAAAATGGTTTTTATATCTTGTAAGTAACATGTTTTAAATAATAATTATTTCCGCTGCGTTTTTATTTCATAAGGATGAAATTGCTTTGATAAGCATGAGAAAAACCCAAAAGTGGTATCAGAGCCGCTTATATGAGTGCATGCTTCATAGGATATGAAATTTTCGGGTTTCGGGTTTGGTTAAAACCCTATGGCCGAAATTTTATATATGGTTATCCTTTTGTTTTTCAAGACTATTTTAATACATGCATAAAAGTATCTTGAAAAATTATGTCATTTGGATGATTTGTTTGTTTGGACAAAAACCCACTTTTTCGGTTTTTTCATTCTTGACCGAAAAGTAGGTTGTAAAAGGAAACCATTTTGCTTCTTGAATTTTATATATTTGGATATATATATTTTTGGTGTTCATAACCTAGCCATGACCTTGTGTGAATATGTTGAATATTTGTGTTTGTGAATTGTATTTAATTATTTCAATGGGTTGTAATAATTATTTATCTTTGTTCTTCCATTTGTTAAAAATATGTAATTTATTTATTTTCATTTGGTATGTAAAATAAATAGATTAGGTGCATTTTATTTTACTAGAAAAATGTATTAGGACATTTTTTGTAAAAGAAGATACACACAAAAATGCGGTTTTGGTTTTGGCTAATTTCGGGCCTAAAGGACTTCATAGTTCTTAACGGGATTTTAGCCCGATAACCAAAACACATTTTTGAAGTCCAAAGGAGCTTGGAGCTGAATTAAAGGACATTTTGGAAGCTCAAAAAATGTGAAGAAATCACAACACAAGAAGAAGACTTGAAGCATTTGGATGCGAGATCAAGTGGGAGTTCAACGACACATCGCTTGTGTCATTTGTCACCCTTTAGGAAGGACCTTTTGGCACACTTGTTTCGGCTAACAAGTGTGGTCAAAATAGTTGGCTATGGTTATGTACCTAATGATATGTGTGTTGTGCTTGTGTGGTTGTTTATTTTGTTGTTTGATGATATTTGGATATGCATGCTTAACAAACTAATAATCAACAACAAGCTTAAAATTGGTTCTTTAAAGATCATTAAAATTGGTTAATAAAAGGTTATTAAAAATTAATGATTTTTATAATAAAATGGGTTTTATTAAAAAGAACCTTAAAAATTTGTTTTCACAAAAGTACCAAGGATTTGAATGCATGCAAATGTATGGTACATAAAGTTTTCTAAACTATAATTTTTGAAAACTCAAAAATCCCTTTTATAAAACAAGTCAAACACCATCCTTTTATACAACACTCGAAACACTTGGGAACTCTTTTGTGGGATAAAGGTCACCTAACCACATTTGAGGGAACTTGTATATTCGAGGTGGGTTTACCATGTTTGTGGGATAAAGGTCACCTAACCACTTATGTGAATAAACTCACACGTGTGTGTAAGTTGGACGACTTGATTTGGAAACCATGAACTTAGGGTCACCGAAGCATGTGGTACAAAAGGTGTTGATGGGATTAAACATGCCAACTAAACCTAAAGATGTTTAACCGATCCCATATGGCTAGAAGTTGCAAAGGGTTGCAATTGTCAAACGTTGACTACCTTGTTAATTTAAATAGAGGGATAAATGTCACCTAACAAATATTTAAATGTAACGTTGGATTCTAGATTTTAATTATTAATTGTCTATAAGACATAAAAGGGTATTAATGATTAAAATATAATAATATTGAAAATACTAAAATTTGAACCTTGTTAAATTTTGTAGATGGCCGCTAACAATATTACCCAAACCGTCCGTAACCTATCACTAAAAACAATCCTTGACAAGGATCGTCTCAATCATAACACTTCACGGATTAATATCGAAACTTAAGAATCGTTCTCAAGTAAAAGATATCCTATATGTTGAACGATCCTAATCCCGATTAACATCTTATGGAAGATAAGGATGCCTATAACGATTGACTAAATATATCGAGGATACTATGCAAGCCTCTTGCCTCATGTTAGGAATTATGTTTCCCTAGATTCAAAAGGATTTTGAAAATCATGAGCATACGACATGATTACCTCTTTGTAGGAAATGTTCCTAAGGGTAGAACACTTCCAAACGGTTCGAGCACTTCATGCATGTCGAATGGAGGAAACCCAATCGGATTCATCTTAAGTCTTTAAGATGACAAGGTCACATTGATCACCTCGAAAGGCTCAATATGGGTAAAAGGGCTTTATCCATTCTAACGATCAATGAGAATGGCAACAAGAAAAGGCATCACCCCGACACCAAAGCAAATGTTGCAAATGGTAACGGGAAATTCAAAGGGAAAAGAAAAGAAAGACTAAAGCGAAACCACTAAAACCAAAAGAAGGCAAAGGTTGCCACGAACGATCCATGCTTTGAGTGTGGTGAGATAGGGCATTTAAAGAGAAATTGTCCAACCTATCTCAAAGAGTTGAAAAACAAGAGGGATGCTAGGCAAACCTCAGGTACAATCTTAATGACACATATTGACCTTAATGTTATTTCTTCAAACACATGGGTATTAGATACCGGATGTGGAACTCATGTTTGCAATTTGTTGGAAAAGGTTCAAAAGAAATAAGCATTACAAGAAAAGGAGACTATGTTTTGAAACATCCAAATGGTTTGGAAATTGTTTTAAATGTTTTCAATGCTCCTAGTTTGACTAGGAACATTATTTAAGTTTCCCTTATAAGACAATATGGTTTTAATTTAAAGTTTGTAAACAATGACATTTATATTTCGATGAGTGACATGTTATACTTTAAAGCTATGCTTTCAAATGGTATTTATGAATTGGTTCATGATAATACATCATTTGATGGTTAACTGTACCAAGCAATCACCAAGAAACTCAAAAACGGTTTTGAGTAAGACCTATTTTTGGCGTTATCGCCTTGGTCATATAAACAGATGTCGCATGAAAACACTTCGAAAGAATTGTCTTTTGGAAACAAATGAAATTGTTTCATTTGATATATGCGAATCTTTATTACAAGGTAAAATGACTAGGAAACCCTTTAATGGGAAAGGGCAAAAGATTTATTAGGAATCATACATTTGGATGTATGTGATCCTTTTAAGCCAAAGATTAGGAATGGTGAAATATACTTCATTACCTTTAACCAACGACTATAGTAGTTATGGTTATGTGTACTTGCTAGGACACAAAGTTGAAGTATTTAAAATGTTCAAAGCCTTCAAAAGGTGAAGTTCAATATCAACTCAATTAAAGTTCTTCGTTCCGATAGAGGAGGAATCGAACTCTATTTGGATATGGTTCGATCTATGATGGCTAGGAGCGCATCATCTCGATCATTTGGGGTTATGATTTGCTCTCCACGACCCGTATGGACCCAACCAAGAAAGTGGATAGGACACCTTTTGAAATATGGCATGGAAGGGTTCCATCATTATCATATTTAAAGGTAAGGGGTTGTAAAGCTTATGTTAAGCTATACACCGCAAACAAATTAGAAGTACGATCCACTAAGTGTATCTTTGTAGGATATCCTAAAGATGGTATAGGATATTAATTCTACGATCCAACAGAGCAAAAGGTATTTGTTGCTCGAAAGGCTAAGTTCTTGGAAGCTAAGTTCCTTATGGAAGGAATTAGTAGAACAGTGGAACTTGATAAGGATCAAGAACCACAAGCCGATACACGTTTGGTAAAAACTAGCACTCAACAAAAGGTTGTTGAAAAACGATCAAGTGGTTGATCAACACACATAATGCGTTCGCAAATCTGGTAGAATTAGTAGTCCACCTGAAAGATATGGATTTTTCATAGATGGATGCTACGTGGTAGATTCAGGTGAATCAACCACATACCATGATGCAATGTCAAAATTCGATTGTGACAAATGGCTTGAAGCCATGAACGTAAAGATGCAGTCCATGTATAACAATCAAGTATGGGAATTGGTTGTAGCACCTCTTAACTCCAAAGTAGTTGGAAGTAAGTGGGTTTTCAGGAAGGAAACCGATATGCATGGTAACTTGGATACTTGTAAAGCGAGACTTGTAGCAAAAGGTTTCACTCAAACTCAAAGGGTTGATTATGACGAGACCTTCTCGTCTGCCGTGATGCTAAAGTCAATTAGAATATTATTTTCCATACCTGCATAATATGATTATGAGATTTGGCAAATGGATGTCAAAACGGCTTTCCTAAATGGATATCTTGAGGAAGATGTCTATATGGCTCAGCCTGAAGGTTTTGTGGATCCAAAACATCCTAACAAAGTATGCAAGTTAAATAAATCAATCTATGGATTGAAACAAGCATCTAGAAGTTGAAATCGCCGTTTTGATGAAGAGATTAGGGAATATGGATTCATCAAGAACGTCGATGAAGCTTGTGTGTATAAGAAGGCTAGTGGGAGCATCATCACTGTATTAGTATTATATGTTGATGACATTCTACTATTTGGAAATAACATTCCAACCATGGAAGGTGTAAAAGCCTGGCTTGGAAGTTGTTCTTCCATTAAGGATCTTGGTGAAGTCGCCTATATTTTGGAATAAAGATCTATAAGGATAGGTCAAGGTGCTAGATAGGTTTAAACCAAAGTGCATTGACAAAGTCTTGAAAAGGTTCAAGATAAAGAACTCTATGAAAGGTTTGGTACCTATTCAAGAGAGGACAATATTGAGTGCGTCTCAATATCCAAGCTCAAAGGATGAGCAAGAAAGAATGAAAGGAATCCCATATGCGTCTGCTATAGGAGTCATTATCTATGTAATGATATGCACTAGACCGAACATGTCGTGGCATTAAGCATGACGAGAAGATACCAGCGAAATCCAAGTAATGGTCATTGGGTGACTGTTATAAATATATTGAAATACCTCAGAAGGACTATGGATATATTTCTAATATATAGATCTGGTGAAGAAGAACTCGTTGTAAGGGGTTACAGGGATGCGAGTTTCGGAATTCGTTGTAAAGGGTTACATGGGTACGAGTTTCCAAACTGATCGAGATGGTTCTCTATCACAGTCAGGGTAGCATTGTCCACTACAGAATCAGAATACATCGCCGCTTCTTTGATTGAGATAATTCATATGGATCTGCCACTTGAATTATTGCCAATCTAGGGGTAGTTCCTACCATTCAGGACCCTAGAGATCTTTGTGATAACGAAGGTGCGATTGCTTAAATCAAGGAACCTCGTGTACATCGAAAGACTAGACACATTGAGCAGAGTTTCAACTACATAAGGGATGAAGTTGAAAAAGGGAAGGATATGTATTCGCAAAGTTCACACTGATCAAAATATTGCGGATCCACTCACGAAGCTCCTTGAACGGGCAAAGCATGAAAGGGTCATACTTGTGCCTTAGGACTTCGATATTCTAGTGATTGGATTTGATCTATTTTGTATTTGGATATTGGAACAACTATTATTATAACTCTTTATGGTATTTTGAGTTATGTTCCATTTTAGCATGTTTAAATCCATGAATAAGTTACTTATTCTAAATGTCCGTAGTCGATCATACTTGTGGGAACAAATATGAATGTAAGACTATTATGAACTTGGATTGGTGGATATTCATTATGTATGAATATAGAGCAAAGTGTTGCTGCCAAAGTTCATAGATATTTGTGGGAGACAAATATTGGACTGACTTGCTCTCAAATATTACTGCATGGAATCATTTGTGATTGATCATAAGTAAATTTGAGTAAAGGAGAATATTATAGTATCCTCTGACCTGAGATGCATATTGGGTCTTGATATTCACCAAATATTATACCTTGACTTTTTCTTCGCTGTTAGTAATATGACAATACATAAGGCTAAGCTCAGGTATGGTACAAGGTGATTGTGAGAGACGTATCTAGTTAAGACGGGATTTTTTCCTCTTATTCATTGAGAGTAAGATGTCTAAGGCCTGCTAAAGTTAAATCAACAAAGAGTGATCACTCTATGTCTTTGGATTTAACATGACATCTGTAACGAAAGGATAAATGATAGATTCACCTAAATCATGTTCAAGTAAGGGACTTGAAAGGGATGATTTTATTGAATGGCAAATATAGTCATACGTATTGGGGATAGTAAACCGTAGTTAGGCGTCATTTACTGCTTGCATCAATCTTCTATGTATCTTGTGCAAGTGGGAGATTGTTGGACTCTGTATGCCCAAGACACATATTAAATTGACGTGGCTAGTACGTTATGATCCAAGTCGAGTCATACCCAAATACAAGCTAGACAAACACTTAGAATATTTATTTGTGATATGATCAAACAAATAAATATTAACACTTACAATATTTAGAAATTGGTTTTCTAAATAATTGTACTTGACAAACTAATAAATTATATGGATAATTTGATTTGAGAGATTATTTTGTTTTGTTATTTAATTGGTTAAATAACATAATAAAAATAGCATAAGTCTTATAACATATGTTGTTATAATTTTATCAAAGTTGTAAAATACATATATATATATAAGACTTATATTATTTAAAAGAAAAATTGTTTTTTTTAATTAAAGTCTAGGCCGCCCCCCCATGGGGTCTTCCCAAGAAATTTTAGTCCAATAGAAATGCATGCAAATGCATGTGCTAGAGGAGATTTGATTGGGTGGTCTAACCAAGACCATTTTGGTCCAATGGGGTTTCATGCACTTGCATGTGTAAGTTGGCACATGATTTGTCAAGGTGGGTGGCAATTCTCTCTCATGGTTCTATAAATACTTAGATGACAATTGAAAGAAAATGGAAGACTTGTAAAAGCTCTCTAAAAATCGGCCAATATGGGTGCCATCTTAGAGGTTTTCTCAAGTGATTTTCTAGTGCAATAACTCTTAAAATTCCCTAGATGATTTCGGCCAAGAGTTGGTCTTCATAAGGTTTTTTTAAGTGAGTTCATAAGTGTAGAAATCCTAGCTAAACATAAGGTGTTTGTTGGAAGGCTTGGGGTATACAAGCTTGAGGTCTTCTACACTTGAAGGAAACCGTTCAAGAAGCATCATCATCTTTATGTCCTTTACTCCTTGGAAGGTAGTATTCTAAACACCCTATGGTTGTGTTTCATTTTTGATAGCATGCATGTTCGTATATGGATCCGAGATTGGGTTTTACATATAAAAATGGTTTTTATATCTTGTAAGTAACATGTTTTAAATAATAATTATTTCCGCTGCGTTTTTATTTCATAAGGATGAAATTGCTTTGATAAAGATGAGAAAAACCCAACACTTAGCTGTCTGTAGCAAGGCAGTACATAAGGCTAAACTCAGGTGTGGTACAAGGTGATTGTGAGAGACGTATGTAGTTAAGAAGGGATTTGTTCCTCTTATTCGTTGAGAGTAAGATGTCTAAGGCCTGCTAAAGTTAAATCAACAGAGAGTGGTCACTCTATGTCTCTGGATTTAACATGACATCTGTAACGAAAGGATAAATAATAGATTCACCTAAATCATGTTCAAGTAATGGACTTGAGTGGGATGATGTTATTGAATGGGAAATATAGTCATATGTATTTGGGGTAGTAAACTATAGTTAGGTGGTCTTTACTACTTGCATCAATCTTCTATGTATCTTGTGCAAGTGGGAGATTGTTGGAGTCTGTATGCCCAAGACACATATTAGATTGATGTGGCTAGTACGTTATGATCCAAGTCGAGTCATACCCAAATACAAGCTAGACAAACACTTAAATATTTATTTGTGATATGATCAAACAAATAAATATTAACACTTACAATATTTAGAAATTGGTTTTCTAAATAATTACACTTGAGAAACAAATAAATTATATGGATAATTTATTTTGAGAGAATATTTTATTTTGTTATTTAATGGGTTAAATAACATTTTAAAATAGGTTATATAAAGTCTTGTAAATACATAATGTTATATTTATAAAAGTTATAAATATAAAACAAGACTTAATTTATTATAAATAAAATTTATTTTTTTTATATAAAATGCCCAAGTGGGCCGCCCCCTTGTCTTCCCAAGATAGGATTTTGGTCCAATTAGCTTACATGCATTTGCATGTGTTAGAAGCCTTGTGATTGGGCAAGATTGGAGGCAATATTCTCTCAAGATTATATAACATTTTGATGACAAAAATTTAGTAGAAAACTTGTAATTTTGCTCTCAAAATTTCAGCCATCAAGGGGTATTTTTCAAGTGTTCGGTTTTTTATCTTTAGTGTTAAAAATCCTAGCTAATCTCGTGGTGTTTGTTGGAAGCTTGGGGTATACAAGCTTGATGCCTTCTACTCTTGAAGGCAACCATTCAAGAAGTATCATCTGTTTCAAGTTCTTTACTCCAAGAAGTTAGTTTTCTAAACACCCTATGGTTGTATATGATAGTATGCATGTTCATATATGGATCCGGGTTTTGGGATTTTGCATATAAATGATTTTATATCTTAAAAGTAACATGTTTTAAATATTATTTCTGCTGCGTTTTTGTTTCATATGGATGAAATTTCTTTGATAAACATGTTAAAATCCCATCATGAATGGTGTAATTCTTTTATTTTATATAGACAGTAAAATAACGCCAAGACACCACAGACAAATGATAAGGAAGATTCACCTTCAACATAAGAAACTAGTTATTAAAGTCATTAATACATAACCAAATAAAAAGTGCGAAAAGATTAAAAATAAAAAGTATTACACTAGACACTTGTCTTCACCAAGTGATGTAAGAGACTTAGGCAAACATGGCCTTTGATTGTCAAGAACTCTTACGATCAATCTTGGATCCCGAGACTACTCACACACTCTATGATGGATGATGGATGATGGTGGTGGATGTGGGTTGTGATGGTGGTGGTGGGTGGGTGAAGTGTGAGATAGGTGGTTTCCCAAGGGATGGTTTGCAAATGAGCCAAGCACCCCTATTTATAGCCTGCACAGAAGTCCGGACACGGCCCCGTGTCCATTGGGCACGACCCCGTGTCCACCCATCTTCTCTTTCTTCATTAAATGCAGTTTGTATGCATTAGTTGACCATGCCCCCGTGTCCGCTGGGCATGACCCCGTGTGTAGAAGCGTATCTGTACTATCAAGATTTTCCTAGATTCTGCGAATCTTAGAGTTGACCACGGCCCCGTGTCCGCTGGACACGCCCCCGTGGTGGGTGATAGAAGCTTCTACAACTTTGTATTTTCTGCAGACAGTTGGGCACGCCCCCGTGCTTATTGAGCACGGGGCGTGTTCAGCCTTCTGTTATGTTGTTTGTGCTTGTGAATATGCTTTCGGGGGTCGGGCATGCCACGTTTATTCCTTTTCTTGTATTTATGTTAGATTTAGCTGCCTTTTTGCTTCTTTTGTTCATTTGAGCTCATTTAATCCTGAAAATACAAAAGGAAGACAAAAACACACTTTTTCCAACATTAGTACTAAAAAAGGGTTAGTTTTATGCCACATTTGATGTAATTTATATGTTGTATTTTGCACACATCAAATACCTCCACACTTGAATCTTTGCTTGTCCTCAAGCAAAACTCTTTATAATGTGGCTTACACTCCCAAATGGAACGGGTAGAAGATAAGGTTTTTGGGCTTGTCATAGAGTGTCGGGATTCCAAGATTTTTATTAGGTTTTATTTTTATGTTATTTACAATCCTATTCGTCATGATTTATTTAAAACGTTACATACGAGAAATTATTTATTTGGGCATAACATGCCTTTTTAAAATTCCATTTATATACAAGTTCACATACCTCATGGGGGATCATTCAACACTCGGCCGAAGATGTATTTTAGTGAAACACTCGAGAGCGGCATGGAAATTACTCCTACCATAAGCTTTCCAAGCAATCAATCCTCCTCCTTTTTAACTATACACCTTTGTAAATATCAAGAGGACTTTTGGGGGAAGGGTTAGGCTTGGGTTAAAGGTAGGTGGTTGGGTTAGTGGTTAGTAGAAAAGGGCGAAAGGCGTAAAAAGCGTCGGTTTTCGTAAGACTTTTTATTTTTTTATAACTTTTTAATGAATCATTTCTTCAAACAAAGTTCTTTTTGATAAACTTGTTTGTTTATTTCTTTTGGCTTCATTATCATCAATTTTTTTTATCAAGAAGTCATAAGAAAAACCGAGCTTTGTTACTAAAATAAAGGGTTTAAAATGAAAAAGGGTTTTAGGTGGGTAAAAGGGTGTTTGATTTGGGTTAAGAAATGAAAAGGTTTAGGCTCAAAGGGGTTAACTAGGGGGATTTTGGGTAGGTGGTAAAAAAGAAAAAGAAAAATAATGGTGTTGAAATAAAAATGGTTAGTCCTAATGCCTCCATCATTTACTTACTTGGGTTTAAGTTGGTAAGGACCGGGAATGTATCGTCGTGGCAAGTTCTAGAGTCGTAAGAACCAAGCGGCTATTCACACAAGAAACGAAAAATGAGCAATTAGTTTAAATAAGTATATTTGTATGCTCAATAAAGTCTCAAAACTCACTTTTTGTGGGAATGGGTTTTTATGTGATCAAGTATATATAATCAAATTTTAACTAGGTTTGTCATGTCGTTTCATAATTTTCTTATGTTGGTTCTTTTTATCACGACGCTATCGGTAGTAAATTTGTAAAAATATAACCTTTTTTTGAACTTGAAATTCCCAAATTAAACCTAGACAAGTAAAAAAAATGAAAAAATTTTGAAAAAATTTGGGGTGATTAGCGGTTCCAATAGAGTTTTGTGTAAGGCTTGTAACTAGGTCTTACAAAATTCAAGGTTTTAGAATCCCCCCACACTTAAATTACACATTGTCCTTAATGTGTCCCAAAAATAAGTTTTTAGGTTGATTGAATGTGTAAAAAGATGTGAAAAAACAAAAATTTATGTTACTGGGCGTCTGGACATGGCCCCGTGGTGTCCGGGCACGGCCCCGTGTTCAGATCGCCAGTAACAAAAAATAAAACAAAATAACAGAAGGTTGGACACGGGGGCGTGTTCAGTGAGCACACCCCGTGTCCAGGTACCTGAACTGGGCATTTTTCTGCAGATGGTTGAGCACGGGGCGTGTTGGTTAAGCACGGCCCCGTGCTGAACTTGCTGTAATGAAGAAAAATTGTCGGGTGGCCCTGTTTTTGTGCATGGGGTGCTGGTTCAAGTTTCCCTTGGTATTCTTCACCATCCGAGTATGTTTTATTCCTGAAAATTAAAACTAAACTAGAAAACATAAAAATTAATCTAAACTAAACTAAGGATAGTTCCGCGGAATGCCTCCGTGGTGCGCTACGTTTATAAGGGTCCTTGGCTAGACCTAAAGCCTGGTCATATGTTACCCAAGTGGGATGTTTTGCATCCCATGCTGCACCGTCGGAGAGCATCATCCAGACTCGAGTCTATGACCTTCATGTAGTTGACCGGGTCATCGTCTTCTACTCTCTTTCCAACTCCAAACTTCATTTCCTTCTCCCCAATCCTCAATGTTAGTGTTCCACCATTCATGTCTACCACTGCGTGGGCCGCAGCTAGGAATGGCCTTCCTAAGATGAGTGGTACTTCGGTATCTTCCTCCATATCTAGTATGACAAAGTCGGTCGGGAAGACAAATTCGCCGACTTTGACCAATAGATTTTCAGCGACACCTTGTGGATATTTGACGGACCTATCGGCGAGTTGTATGCTCATTTTTGTAGGGCTTGTTTTCCCTAGGCCGAGTCGGTTGAACATTGATGCGGGCATGAGGTTGATGCTAGTCCGAGGTCGGCTAGTGCATTGCGAATGGGGGATTCCCCAATCGAACAAGGAATTGTGAAGCTTCCAGGGTCAATCTTCTTTTACGGGAGTTTGTTGAGTAGCAAGGCGGGGCATTTTTCGCTTAAATTAACTAATTGCAATGATTCAATTTTCCTTTTATGAGTGAGGAAGTCCCTCATAAATTTTGAATATCTAGGCATTTGAGTTAGGACTTCGATAAATGGAACATTAACATGCAATTGTTTTAGCAAATTTTCGAACTTTGCGAATTGCTCATCGGTCTTTTGGCGAATTAACCGACCAGGGTATGGAACCGGAGGATTCTTAGTGGGCTCTTGATTTGGTGGAGAAGCCTTTTCTTGTTGGGACGTGGGTGGAGTTGCGGTTTGGCTAGATCGGCTTCTTTCAGTTGGAGGTAATGGAACCTCCTCGGGACCCACAGTATGGTTTCTTAACGTGATGAGATGTACTTGCGCCTTTGGGTTGGTTTCGGTATTACTTGGTAACGCACCTTGTGGTCTCTCGGAGAAAATTTGAGCTAGTTGATTTAATTGTTTTTCAATGTTTTGAATACTAGCTTGTTGGTTTCTAAAATTCGATTCCAATTGTTGAAATCGATCCGAGTTTTTCTTTTCGGTGTCGGAGATGAGGCGAGATACGGTATCTTCAAGCCTTTCTCGTCCCCCTTGTTGTTGAGAGAAATTTTGTGACTCGTTTCTTGGTTGTTGAAAGTTTGTTCGTTGGTTTAGATTTTGTTGGTTACTACTATTGCCGGGTTCTCGCCAACCAAGGTTAGGGTGGTTACGCCATCCTTGGTTGTAGGTACCCGTTGGAGGACCCGACGGCCTAGGTCTATTATCAATGTAGTTTACCGATTCTGTTTGATTATCTACTTCTTTCATACAACTCCAATTTTCATGTGGTCCACCACACCCCTCACAAGCCATAACCGAGGCCGTTTTTGCCATCTCTAGCTTTTTGATTTTTGAAGAAAGGGCCTCGATTTGAGCTTGTAAAGAAGTGCTTTCATTAACCTTATGGGCGCCCGGGGCAATAGATTTATTGCCTCGGGGAGTGTGCCACTGAAAATTGGTTTGAGCAATATCCTCAATTTGATTATATATTTCATTTGGGCGACGATTACCTAAAAGTCCCCCGGAGCTAGAGTCAAGTGTTTGTCTTGTGTGTGGCAACAACCCATTATAGAAAGTGGATACTTGTTACCATACCGCAAGACCGTGATGAGGACACTTTCTTAGTAGCTCCTTGAACCTTTCCCAAGTTTCATATAAGGATTCCCCATCCTCTTGTGAATATGTATTAATTTCAGTCATTAATTTAGCCGTTTTAGCAGGAGGGAAATACTTATATAGAAACTTTTGGGCTAGTTCATCCCAGGTGTTTACCGAGCCAACTGGGAGGGTATTAAGCCAAGACTTAGCTCGATCTTTTAGTGAAAATGGAAACATTCGAAGGAGAAATGGCGTCGTTTGATGCTCCATTGATCCGAAAGGTATCACATATTTCTAAGAAATTAGTAATATGTAGATGGGGATCCTCGTCCGCAAGCCCATGGAAGGTTGTAGAGTTTTGAAGCATTTGTATCAAATGTGGCCGAAGTTCGAAGTTGTTATCTTCGACATTCGGTGCATTGATAGCGGTGCCGAGATTACCTATGGTGGGCCGTAGGTAATCCATGAGGGTACGTTGATCCGCCATTTGAAGTGGGTCCCCTGAAACTTTCTCTTTGTTTTTAGCTTTAAGTCATCTTCTTAGAAAGCATTCGGGTTCGTCTAGGGGTTCTTTTATGTCTCATACACTGCGTGGAAAGTCTAGATGTGGCGCCTGGGTTCCAAGTCCTGCAATAAAAAACAAAAAGAACGTTGATCAAAAGCTTCACCACGGCCCCATGCTCAGATGAACACGACCCGTGGTCGGAGATACAGTGATTGTTTTCCGGATCCCTGTTATTGGGGAGCTCGACACGGCCCCGTGTTGCACCGACATGGCCCCGTGCTCAACTCTCTATAACTCAGGAAATAAAAACTGCCAGTAACAATGCTGGGCACGACCCGTGTCCAACCAGGCACGGCCCGTGCTGAGCTCTGCAAAAGCTGAAAAATTAAGAAAAAATCCTAAAAAATAGAAAAATTAGAAAAAACGATTAGGCCGTTGATTCCTAACTTTCTTAAAATCCTTGTGTCCCCGGCAACGGCGCCAAAAACTTGATGCGCGTGTGGTGTTATAGGTTTTTATGCATATTTTTAGCCCTTTTTACACGTTAGTCAAGTTTTAAATTTATAAAACATGATATTTTACTAACACCGAACACACATATGGGCAAGTGCACCCATCGTGAGTGTAGTATAGTGTTGGTAAGATACCGAGGTCGTCCAAGGACACAAGAGCTTTTAATATCGGTTTATCCTCAACGTCCAATCAAATCAAAAGTTTAGAAAAATGTTTTAAACTAGAAAAAAAAACTAAAAATGCTGAAAATAAAAATAAAAACAGATAGACAAGATGAATCACTTGGATCCGACTCGTGTTTAGTGTAACCTTTGATTATTTTCGCACTTTTGCACTTTTTAAGAGATTATCTTAGTTATAGTAGTAGGCCCCTCTTTTGAAGGTGACGTTACCCTCAACCCAGTAATTTTAGTCAGCAAGGATACAATCCTAAAGGGTTGGATTATTGAAAGATAATTAATTAAGTTATTAATGCGTAATGTGGTAGGCCCCTCTTTTGAAGGTGACGTTACCCTCGGCTAAGTAGTCCGAGTCAGCAGGGATACAATCCTAAATAGTCGTGTTAATGTTTTAATAGTAGTTTACATATGAGGGGATCAAGGAGTTCGGACCCCCGCCATCCAATACCAGTGGGTATTGAAGGAGGTCCTACTAAAGTTGACCCAGGTCCTTGCAGGATCTATACACTGAACAAGGCAAGACTCTTACCAAACCATTCCCTTAACCCCCGACCAGGTAGCTAACATATCTCCATATAAACCGTGGATGTGACAACTGGCACAAACCGGTAATTTCCGTACACTTTAATTATTATTTAATGACTATAATTATGTGCTTAAACGTCAACATTGTCTGATTACATACTATACAAGTGAATTCATGCACGATTAATACTACAAAATATTGCTTTATGCAATAACGAGAGCGTTGCGTCAGAAATACTAGTAAACTCACCGGTAAGACACATTGTGTCAACAGAACTGCAGAAAGCAGTCCGACATTAGAACTAAGGCCTAGGTGTAGGTCCAACGACAAGAATGCATTAAAACCCATGAGTACACACAAGGGTTAACATATAGACGCTCCGAATGCAAAAATACGCACTAAAAAGCACCCGAAACGCACTTTAAGTGCAGAATTTTATTAAATTCAGCTATGACCAGCTTTTAAACATATAAACGTCATGCAGAATTTACGTTTTAGTGTCCAGAATATTTCCCTAAGTGTTGGGAATTAAAAGGGTTACAAAAGGACACTTTGCGGAATAATTAAACGCTTTAACGGAACAGTATCCAACCGAACAACCGGACGTTACCCGGGACACCAAATTTTTGCCAAACACATTGTTATTTATTTCTTGGCTAGTCTTGATCCCCGTTTATCATAACACCCATTAAAAACCAACAAACTAATATATATGATTCATACTTGAGATGTAACTACCATTTACATATTAGTTGCAATTTTTACAAACAAGCCCCCCCCCCCTAACCGAAAATCAGCCCCATGGACCCCACCATATATCTTCAACATGCTCTCATATCTTGGCAAGATTTTACTTCAATTGTTAATAGATTCTTCCTTGTAAATATGACCAAAATATGTGTAATATCTTTATAAAAGCTAGGCCAAAGATCACAACCATCATTCACAAGATTTAACCTCTCTCCTCACTCACTCTCTCTCTCTCTCTCTCTCTCACTTTCGGTCCACCCCAAACCGCCACACTCACCACCACATAACCACCATCTTCATCCAAGATTCAAGTCCATTCAAGCTACAAAGTTGATACAAGAAGGTTTGCAAGTTAAGGAGCTTTGTTCTTGCCTTCTTCATCATCTTTTCTTCATCTTTGCACTAGAGAACCATCCCTAGCTATAAGCTAGTAGTAAGCTCTTGTTTAACATTTGATCATCTCATTTTTATGACTAAAATTTGTAGTATGATGCTTATGTTAAACACTAAAGTAACAAGAACACTAAGATGATGAATATGATACTTTACTTGAAACTTGAACATAAAAGATTATATGAAGATGAAACCTTGTTGAATGAGGGTTGGGTTAAATCATACATGATATTTGATCATTGGCTTCTTGATAAACCCGTTGTTCGGACATTCGTTAATACGATTTAGTAACGATTTAACTATAAAGAAACATGCTGATTTACATTTTCAGCCAACTTCAAACGGCTGTAAACAGACCTTAATAAATCGAAAATAGAATTTCTTAAGCCTGAATTATGTATTTTCGATAAACTGATCAAATGGCACTGGAATCGTAATTTTTCGAAGTCGTTTACTATTTTAAAAGGGTCATTTCGTAACAGCAGCTCAAGCTGCATTTTTCTGCTAAAAATATGTGTTATATTTTTCATCATAACTTGAAACCTGAGTAGAACCAGCCCCTGAAATTTTTACAGTAGATGATCACTGATATCAGTTTGACCCTCCAACTGGAATTTCATAAAACGGACTTATGATGAATTTTAAACGAATTATTCCGTAGACTGCAGTCAGAAAATAACAAATCTGATCGCAGTTCGGTAAATGATTTTCTATAAAAGATTGATGATGAACTGGACCCCGAAATTTTTACACAATAATATTTTATTCGTATAAGACATTCTGTAAAAATTTGGGAATTATCGGAATAAGATAACCATTTTATTAAAATGTCCGAAAACAGTCCAGTTTTATATAATAAAACTGAAACGACAAAAGTAGTATCTTGCATGTCAGAATGTCGGGTTGATTATTTGAGAACGATCTAAAGTGTTATATGCTAAAGAAAATGATGTGCTAGTTAGCATGGACACCTCCATGTACAAAGGAGACTATGGCGAAATTTTCTGAAAATCCTAACACTTAGTAAATATTTTCTAGACAAATGTTTACTAGTGTGTTCTAAACTATGCTTTTCGAATATAAATCTCGCCAGAATTTTTGTAACAAAAATATACATACAACATACTAGATACATAACTCGGGTGCAAAATACAAGAAACTTATATTTATTTTTGAGAAAATAATATAAGTAAGACACTTAGTTAAAAATATGAAATATTTTTAACACAAGAAAACATATACATAAAAGATTGTGACTTGTACTTGTACGATACAAGTCTAGTGATTAACGTTAAGAAAACACGTATAGGTCACGACGTTAATTAAAGCAAATCTGGTGAAGTTTACGACGCAAGGAACACAAAGTTGTGAGTTCATGCTCCCCCTTTTCTTTTAACTGTTTTCAGTTTTATAACTTCGGGGGTGAAATACATGTTACAAATACGACAATATTTACAAATGGTATGATGGATACAAGAATTGAGGAATGATACGAGAAATCGTGTCACGAATAGGGTACCATAAGCACCATTAATCGTGTACATACTAAGACCGCAGAACAAAAGGTTAGATCTAATGGGTTTCAGGGCAGCCCCACTCTTGGTGACAAATAGTACCGAGTAGTGTTTTTGTGTCTCAGTCGTGAATCGACTACAGAAAAATGCCTATGGTTTGGTGACTTCCTATGTCGTGTCACATGTTAATGGCTTTGCAACCCATTAACACTTGATACATACAGAAATACTTGATTTATACATGAGTACGTGGTGTACACAAAAGACTTGATTTATACAAGATACAAATTATGTTTTCATACAAAGTATACAAACGTGAAATACAAAAATTGCATGAATTCACACCAACATTATGTTGACGTTTTTCCAAAAACTCACATGTATTTCTGGTAACTAGGATGGATGTGCGCGCGGTTTTACTCATGCACTTGGATGTCGCTTTTGTTTATCCTTGAATAAAGTTGTAAACGTATTAGAGAAAATGTTGTCTTGTGATGTAAGCACTTAAACCATGTTTTCGGTTATGTAATGTTTGGCATTTTGAAGTTATTTTATGAGCATGTAGTATGTTTACCTTTCATATGCAATGAGAACCTTTCATGATCACACCTCGTGCTTCCGCCGCAGAAAGGGGTGTGACAGTGGAGAGATGAATGGTGTAAATCTTTTATTTTATATAGACAGTAAAATAACGGCAAGACACCACGGACAAATGATAAGGAAGATTCACCTTCAACACAAGAAACTAGTTATTAAAGTCATTAATACATAACCAAATAAAAAGTGCGAAAAGATAAAAAATAAAAAGTATTACACTAGACACTTGTCTTCACCAAGTGATGTAAGAGACTTAGGCAAACATGGCCTTTGATTGTCAAGAACTCTTACGATCAATCTTGGATCCTGAGACTACTCACACACTCTATGATGAATGATGGATGATGGTGGTGGATGTGGGTTGTGATGGTGGTGGTGGGTGGGTGAAGTGTGAGAGAGGTGGTTTGCCAAGGGATGGTTTGCAAATGAGCCAAGCACCCCTATTTATAGGCTGCACAGAAGCCCGGATACGGCCCCGTGTCCATTGGGCACGGCCCCGTGTCCACACATCTTCTCTTTCTTCATTAAATGCAGTTTGTCTGCATTAGTTGACCTCGCCCCCGTGTCCGCTGGGCACGACCCCGTGTATAGAAGCGTATCTGTACTATCAAGATTTTCCTAGATTCTGCGAATCTTAGAGTTGACCACGGCCCCGTGTCCGCTGGACACGCCCCCGTGGTGGGTGATAGAAGCTTCTACAACTTTGTCTTTTCTGCAGACACTTAGGCACGCCCCCTTGCTCATTGAGCACGGAGCGTGTTCAGCCTTCTGTTATCTTGTTTTTGCTTGGGAAGATGTTGTCGGGGGGTCGGGCATGCCACGTTTATTCCTTTTCTTGTGTTTATGTTAGATTTAGCTGCCTTTTTGCTTCTTTTGTTCATTTGAGCTCAGTTAATCCTGAAAATACAAAAGGAAGACAAAAACACACTTTTTCCAACATTAGTACTAAAAAAGGGTTAGTTTTATGCCACATTTGATGTAATTTATATGTTGTATTTTGCACACATCAAATACCCCCACACTTGAATCTTTGCTTGTCCTCAAGCAAAACTCTTTATAATGTGGCTTACACTCCCAAATGGAACGGGTAGAAGAGAATGTTTTTGGGCTTGTCATAGAGTGTCGGGATTCCAAGATTTTTATTAGGTTTTATTTTTATGTTATTTATAATCCTATTCGTCATGATTTATTTAAAATGTTATATAAGAGAAATTATTTATTTGGGCATAACTTGCCTTTTTAAAATTCTATTTATATACAAGTTCACATACCTCACGGGGGATCACTCAACACTCGGCCGAAGATGTATTTTAGTGAAACACTCGAGAGCGGCATGGAAATTACTTCTACCATAAGCTTACCAAGCAATCAATCCTCCTCCTTTTTAACTATACACCTTTGTAAATATCAAGAGGAATTTTGGGGGAAGGGTTAGGCTTGGGTTAAAGGTAGGTGGTTGGGTTAGTGGTTAGTAGAAAATGGCGAAAGGCGTAAAAAGCGTCGGTTTTCGTAAGACTTTTTATTTTTTTATAACTTTTTAATGAAACATTTCTTCAAACAAAGTTCTTTTTGATAAACTTGTTTGTTTATTTCTTTTGGCTTCATTATCATCAATTTTTTTTTTGATCAAGAAGTCATAAGAAAAACCGAGCTTTGTTGCTAAAATAAAGGGTTTAAAATAAAAAAAGGGTTTTAGGTGGGTAAAAGGGTGTTTGATTTGGGTTAAGAAATGAAAAGGTTTAGGTTCAAAGGGGTTAACTAGGGGGATTTTGGGTAAGTGGTAAAAAAAAGAAAAATAATGGTGTTGAAATAAAAAGGGTTAGTCCTAATGCCTCCATCATTTACTTACTTGGGTTTAAGTTGGTAAGGACCGGGAATGTATCGTCGTGGCAAGTTCTAGAGTCGTAAGAACCAAGCGGCTATTCACACAAGAAATGAAAAATGAGCATTTAGTTTAAAGATGTATATTTGTATGCTCAATAAAGGCTCAAAACTCACTTTTTGTTGGAATGGGTTTTTATGTGATCAAGTATATATAATCAAATTTTAACTAGGTTTGTCATGCCGTTTCATAATTTTCTTATGTTGGTTCTTTTTATCACGACGCTATCGGTTGTAAATTTGTAAAAATATAACTTTTTTTAGAACTTGAAATTCCCAAATTAAACCTAGACAAGTAAAAAAAATGAAAAAAATTTGAAAAAATTTGGGGTGATTAGCGGTTCCAATAGAGTTTTGTGTAAGGCTTGTAATTAGGACTTGCAAAATTCAAGGTTTTAGCATCCCTCCACACTTAAATTACATATTGTCCTCAATGTGTCCCAAAAATAAGTTTTTAGGTTGATTGAATGTGTAAAAAGATGTGAAAAAGCAAAAAATTATGTTACTAGGCGTCTGGACACGGCCCCGTGGTGTCGTGTCCGTGTGAAGAAGCGTATCTGTACTATCAAGATTTTCCTAGATTCTGCGAATCTTAGAGTTGACCACGGCCCCGTGTCCTCTGGACACACCCCCGTGGTGGGTGATAGAAGCTTCTACAACTTTGTCTTTTCTGCAGACACTTGGGCACGCCCCCGTGCTCATTGAGCACGGGGCATGTTCAGCCTTCTGTTCTCTTGTTTTTGCTTGGGAAGATGCTGTCGGGGGGTCGGGCATGCCACGTTTATTCCTTTTCTTGTATTTATGTTAGATTTAGCTGCTTTTTTGCTTCTTTTGTTCATTTGAGCTCATTTAATCCTGAAAATACAAAGGGAAGACAAAAACACACTTTTTCCAACATTAGTACTAAAAAAGGGTTAGTTTTATGCCACATTTGATGTAATTTATATGTTGTATTTTGCACACATCACCATCATTTCATTAAAGAGTGAATTACATAAGATCCTAGAAAATAAAAGCATAAACTAAATTTTAGATAAGTAGGTCAGGAAACGCAAGAAATCCAAAACCACAAAGAAGTCCTAGCCTGTAGTTTATTTTAAGAGCAAAATTTCCAAGAAAATAATTCTCGGTTGAGTGCGGCATGAAGAACTTCTTTTATGGGAATGGCCCCTCATACATCGTTGAGCCATTCCTCTATCTCCCGAGGGAGAAGAAAGGCGAGCTCATTGGCGTCCTCGTTTTGAGGGGGTGTGACTTCCACCGGGACTTCTTGTAGATTTTCAAGAGGATGTTCCGCGGGGATGTCATCCCACCCGGTGGGGTTAACGGTTCCAAGCGCTAGGTTCCATTCCTCTTGAGGGAGGATTGGTTCCATGGGAGGTGTTACAAGAATATTCAACCTCTGGTGCAAGATGTTGATTTCTTAAAAACTGTTTTCTAGCCCCACCGTGAGATAATTAATACGGTCGATTAGGACCTCTTCTACAGATGTCATTTCATCGAGAGCTTCCCGCAGTGCCATCACATAGCGCACAAGAGTTGCTTCGATGGAAGGCCTTCGTTCCCTACGACTGTTTCTTGAATGTGCTGAAGAGGTTCCACTATTTTGGCTTGACATTCTACGAAAAACAAGTCGAAAAGTTTAATTTAAATGAAACAGTACCTCGGACACGGCCCCGTGTTCACTGAGCACGACCACGTGTTCACCTCTCTGCAGATTTTTGGGAACAAGGAATCTTGGAGCTTTAAATGATTTTTCTAACTTTTGAAGCATTTTTAAGCAGAAATAACTTAAAACAGTGTTGTAAAACTTTTTTTAACAAGATTCCTTGAATAAAATTCTAACAAATATAAAAATAAAGCTTGAAACTATGGCGATTTCAAGCTCTAATGGAGGTGTTGAGGGGAAAAATGAAGAAGAAGGCAATGAACTAAAGTAGAAAAGACAAGATGGTTGTTGAGAACCTTCTTTAGAATATACCTAGTATGGTATATGTGAAAATCCCACCAAATCTCTGTCTTTGGAGTGGTCCAAATGTGCAGGAATCTTACTGCATTTATAGAAAACGACAGCACGCTGGACACAGCCCCGTGTTGGCCGGACACGGCCCCGTGTGCAGACGAGAATTTTTTGGAGGACACGGGGGCATGCTGACCTAGACACGGCCCCGTGCCTAGAAGCTGTTTATGAAGTTTTGTCTATTTTTAAGGAGTTTATCCAGATCGGGTGGTTCCTTACTGGACGGAACAACACCGAAGTTCCTGAGATACCTAAATTGCCCTAGTTTTAGACGAGAACGTAAGAGGTTATCGGAAAGGGTGATTCCTATGCTAAATGTAGGTGGTCAAGTCCAACCCTTATCCGGGCTCTCATTAAAGAAGGTGTATGTCAAATCTCTCAGGTCTATGTATGCGTCGACGGAAATCGATGGGGAGTCCTTCACAGCACATCGACACAGGGACGACTATCGCTCAGGTCTTCGCAAGAGTTAGAGGTGATTTCGGGGGCAACGATGTTGTTATAACCCGAATGCGTTCTCACTAATTCTTCTTGATCATCGTCTTGAGATGAATTAGTTATATCCATCTCAAGTTCTTTTATCCATCGGAGAATTAGTTCTTCTATTTGAAATCATTCTTCAAGAATCATTTCATCTCGAAGGGATGATTGAGAGCATTCGAGGGAGAGATAGGGATTGTTTTTACTTTCGCCCATCTTAAGGCTACAGGAAAACAATGGGTCTATATAGTGGGGATTGTAATTTAAAAATAACATTTTAAATCTTCATGAGTTCCACCACATAATTGACACCGCGTACCATAAGAGGAGCGAAAGTAAAAATTATCAGTATCACTCATGATTGCGTCAGAAATTACCAGCCGTCGGGATCTTACGACTCTGTTTTTAGTACCTGAAGCTTGGGCATGGGGCGTGTTCAGTGGGCACGGCCCCATGTTCAGCTACTGTCTGACTTAAAACAGGATTACCAGTACCAAAGATTGGGCACGGGGCGTGTTCAGCGGGCACGGCCCCGTGCTGAGCTCTGCAGAAATCAAAAATTATAGAAAAATCCTAAAAAAAGAGAAAAATAAGAAAAACGATTAGGCCATTGATTCCTAACTTTCTTAAAATCCTTGTGTCCCCGGCAACGGCGCCAAAAACTTGATGTGTGCGGTGTGTTATATAATTTTAGTTATATTTTAAGCCCTTTTTAACACTTTATTCAAGTTTTAAATTTATAAAACACGATATTCTACTAACACTAAACACACATATGGGCAAGTGCACCCATCGTGAGCATAGTATAGCGTTGGTAAGATACCGAGGTCGTCCAAGGACACAAGAGCTTTTAGTACCGGTTTATCCTCAACGTCTAATCAAATCAAAGTTTAGAAAAAGTTTTAAACATGAAAATAAAAACTAAAAATGCTGAAAAATAAAATAAAATAAAAACAGATAGACAAGATGAATCACTTGGATCTGACTCGCCTTTAGTGTAACCTTTGATGATTTCCGCACTTTTGCACTTTTTAAGAGATTATCTTAGTTATAGTAGTAGGCCCCTCTTTTAAAGGTGACGTTACCCTCAACCCAGTAGTTTGAGACAGCAAGGATACAATCCTAAAGAATTGGATTATTGAAAGATAATTAATTAAGTTATTAATGCGTAATGTGGTAGGCCCCTCTTTTTAAAGGTGACGTTACTCTCGGCTAAGTGGTTTGAGTCAGCAGAGATACAATCCCAAGTAGCCGGGTTAATGTATTAATAGTGGTTTACATATGAGGGGATCAAGCTATTCGCACCCCCGCCATCCAATACCAGTGGGTATTGAAGGAGGTCCTAGTAAGCTTGACCTAGGTCCTTGCAGGATCTATACACACTGAACAAGACAAGAACCTTACCAAACCATTCCTGAAACCCCCGACCAGGTAGCCAACATATCTCTATATAGACCGTAGATATATGAATGGTGTAAATCTTTTATTTTATAGACAGTAAAATAACGCCAAGACACCACAGACAAATGATAAGGAAGTTTCACCTTCAACATAAGAAACTAGTTATTAAAGTCATTAATACAAAACAAAATAAAAAGTGCGAAAAGATAAAAAAACAAAAGTATTACACTAAATGCTTGTCTTCACAAGTGATGTAAGAGACTTAGGCAAACATGGCCTTTGATTATCAAGAACTCTTATTATCAATCTTGGATCCCGAGACTACTACACACACTCTATGATGGATGATGGATGATGGTGGTGGATGTGGGTTGTAGTGGTGGTGGAGTGTGGGTGAAGTGGGAGAGAGGTGGTTTGCCAAGGGATGCCTTTGAAATGAACTAAGCACCCCTATTTATAGCCTGCACAGAAGCCCGGACACGGCCCCGTGTCCATTGGGCACGACCCCATATCCATCCACTTTCTCTTTCTTCATTAATTGCATTTTGTCTGCATTAGCTCCACACGCCCCCGTGTCCGCTGGGCACGGCCCCGTGTGCAGAAGCGTATCTGTACTATCAAGATTTGCTTGGATTCTGCGAATCTTAGCTTTGACCACGGCCGTGTTGAGCTGGGCATGCCCCCGTGTCGGGAAATAGAAGCTTCTATGCTTTTGTCCTTTCTTCAGACACTGACCACGTCCCCGTGTCCGCTGGGTACGAGGCTATGTTCAGCCTTCTGTTCACTTTGTTTTTGCTTAGGAAGATGCTGTCGAGGGGTCAGGCATGCCACGTTTGTTCCTTTTCTTGTATTTATGTTAGATTTGGCTGTATTTTTGCTTCTTTTGTCCATTTACGCTCATTTAATCCTGAAAATACAAAAGGAAGAAAAAAAACACACTTTTTCCAACATTAGTACTTAAAAAGGGTTAGTTTTATGCCTCATTTGATGTGATTTATATGTTGCATTTTACACACATCACTGGTGGCAGTGGCAAAGGTGGTGAGGAGAAGGTTGATGATGCAGTGAAGGTGTAGGCTGCATAAATGGGCGATGATGGATATTTCTAGACGCGGCCGGAGCCCATTTTTTATGATTTGGTAGTTGTTTTGTTGGTTATGGTATTTTGAACAATGGTCTGTAATAACTTTGAACAATAGCTGTTAGGGTTAAGGATCACTGATCCTTGGATAATAGGGGGTAACAAAGGTGGATGGGTCCTTCTGTTTGTGGAGGATGAAGCCTTTGATGCCCCTTATCTTTTGATTTCCTGCACTCAATGAACCTTGTTAATATGGACACCCTTTGCCAACCCAGGCCACGTTTTGCTGGTAGAAACTTGGGTTGGCAATTTTGACAACCTTTTAAAGGGTTGAACTTGATAAATAAATAAAATCTTAACTTTTGACTATCTCTTGTGTTATTGATTTTGTATTCTGATGTTATATTACCTACATTTCTGCGTCATTTTCCATTCTAAAATCTTAAAATTTGTAACTGTTAGAATATCAAATGCATATTCAAATTGGTTTACATCAAAAGATAAAACATTGTATGATCAAGGATCATATATCCTGTTGTCAAAGAATAAGGGTATAATCAATAAACCAAGAATAAAGTTAAAATTAATAAGGATCATACCAAAGAATCCAAGTTAGGATTCTATATCCTTAACACTTACAACTGTACCAACAAAGGATAAAATCTGATAGAAAGTTAGGATCCTGGATTCTTAACTGTTTAACTTTGAAAACCTGCAATAAGATATAACTTGGGACTAAGCCATCTTCCAAAGTAAGTATTAGTATCTGGGGACAAGCCCAACAATCTGGGGACAAGCCCAATAAGCTGGGGACAGGCCCAAAAACTGGGGATAGGCCAAAAAACTGGGGACAGGCCCAAAAACTGGGGACAAGCCCAAAGGATCTTGTGTAAACTGGAGTATGGCCCAAACTGGCTACTATCCAAACTTAGTGACATGAAAATGCCAAAACCTTAGCTAATGTGAAAACGTTAGAAACCTTAGGAACGTATGTTTGATACGTCTACCATTATACTTAGGATCCTAAATACAGCCATTACAATGAAATTATCAGCCCTTAAAGCGGGTACTGGTCCCATTGCCTTTAACTGCACTAGGATAATCATGCGCAACTGGAGAAGGTGTAAGAACCTGATTCGTAGAAGGTAATATATACCTTAAACTGGGGACAAGCCCAATGAACTGGGGATAAACCCAAAGACTTTGGAGAATTGATTAGATACTTGATCCTTTGTTAAGAATACACCTACTTCTGCAAAACTCAGAACTTGATGAAAAGGATAAAGGATCCTGGATCTTTCTCCTAATAATTTAAAGAATAAGAGAAATAATAATGAAATCATTACCAGAATGAGGATCATAAATCCTCTGAGGATCCTTACTATGTACCGGGTATGAAGAAAACCAAGGATCCTGGATCCTTCTTACATGAAGTACTTCTTTAAATGGACAGCATTCCAAGCTCTTGGTAATAGATCACCTTCCATTGTTAACAAACGATATGCCCCCTTTCCTGCCTCAGCTTCAACCAGATAGGGGCCTTCCCACTTTGGTGCCAACTTGCCATCAGCAGGATTTGTGATATTTTGGAATGCTTTCCTCAACACCATGTCACCAACTTGAAACTTTCTGATCCTGACATTCTTGTTATAAGCTCCAGCCATCTTTTGTTGATAACTAGCCAATAGTATCCTTGCTAAATCCCTGAGTTCTTCTATGGTATCCAAATCTTGAACCAAGTTTTCAGCATTTCCCTCAGGATCACGGATACTTGTTCTTGCAGTAGGGACTACCATCTCTGTAGGGATCACAGATTCAGCTCCAAACACCAAAGAAAATGGAGTCTGACCAGTAGCATTCTTGGGAGTTGTTCTATCAGCCCATAATACATAAGGTAGCTCTTCTGCCCATTTCCCTTTCTTGGATCCAAGCTTCTTTTTCAAGTTATTGATGATGATCTTGTTGGATGATTCTGCTTGACCATTAGCTTGTGGGTGGACTGGTGTTGATGTTATCATCCTAATCCCCCAGCTGTTACAAAAGTTAGTAGTTCTACTCCCAATGAATTGGGATCCATTATCACAAATAATTTCAGAAGGTATGCCAAATCTAGTAATGATGTTTCTTTTAATAAAGGATATCACTTCCTTTTCTCTAACTTGTGCAAAGGCTTCAGCTTCTATCCACTTGGAAAAGTAATCAGTCATAGCAAGCATAAACACTTTTCCTCTTGGTGCTTTGGGAAGTTTGCCAGCTATATCCATTCCCCATCTCATGAATGGCCAAGAAGAGGATATAGGATGCAGGAGCTCCGCTGGTTGATGAAGGATATTGCTATGTCTTTGGCAAGCATCACATTTCTTCGCATAATCCACAACGTAGGCCAATAATATCATGTTCTAAGGATCCTTGAGTACAGTGCTATGCCCCTAGTGTGGTTTCCACAATCTGCTTCATGAAAATCCTTCAGAACTTCTTGGATTTCTGGATCCTCGATGCACCTTAGATATGGACCTGCAAGAGATCGCTTATATAATATGTTATTTAGTATTGTAAATTGAGATACCTTGACTTTGAAAGCTCTAGGATTTTCTCCAGTAGGGATCTCTCCATGTTGTATATATCTCAGTATTGGAAGGATCCAGGATCCTGAACTTGACTGTGCACCATCATTAGGTATGATTGTAGAATCCTCCACTATCTCCATAGCTGTGTGATCCTCAATAGCAGGACCTAAGATGTGGATAATGAGAATCTTAATATCCTCTGGAATCTCCAGTGATGATCCAAGGATGGCTAAAGCATCAGCTTCTGCATTTTCTTCCCTGGGTACCTGTGTCAAACTAAAAGAAGCAAAAGAGTCTGCCAATTTCTTGACTATCTCTAGATATTTGATTAGCCTTTCACCTTGAACAGCATAAGAACCATTAAAGTGGTTAGTAATTAATAAAGAAACTACATGTACCTCAAGATACCTAATCCTCATGTGCTTTGCTATTTGCAAAACAGCTATTAAGACTTCATATTCAGCCTCATTATTAGTAGTTTGAAACTCACAAGCAATTGAGTGGGGTATTATGTCCCCTGTGGCGATTTTAGTAGTATGCCTAGTTCAGTTCCCTTGATATTTGAAGCGCCATCTGTGAAGAATATCCAAGGATCCTTAGTCTCTTCAAGCTGTTGAACTTCCAACTCAACTTTCCTTTGTAGATCACTACTGAAATCAGCCACAAAGTCAGCTAAGGCTTGGGATTTAATGGCAGTTCTAGGTTCATATTTAATGTCATATGCACTAAGCTTGACTGCCCACTTTGCCATCCTTCCTGACATTTCAGGTTTCCTGAGGACATTCTTGATAGGAAAGTTAGTCTTAACAATAATAGGATGAGTCTCAAAATAATGGCGTAATTTAGTAGATGCCATGATTAAAGCAAGAATAAGTTTTTCTAAATGAGAATACATGGACTCAGCATCAAGCAGACTTTTACTTGCATAGTATACATGATGTTGAGTACCTTCATGATCCTTAACAAGGACTGCACTTACTGCCTTTGAAGAAACTGCCAAGTATAAGGATAATATATCCCCCTTTTCTGGTTTCATTAAGGCTGGAGCTGAGGATAGGTAATCCTTAAGGGCCCTGAGAACATTCTCATGCTTTTCAGTCCACTCAAATTTTTTATTTTTTCTCAGGATGTCATAGAATTCTTTGCATTTCTCTGATGACATTGAGATGAATCTGTTCAAGGCTGCGATCCTTCCTGTCAATCTTTGCACATCCTTGGCATTGGCAGGAGACTTAATATTCACAATCGCCTTGATTTGTTCTTGACTTGCCTCTATCCCTCTTTTTGTCACCATATAACCTAGGAACTTGCCAGCTTTTACACCAAAGTGGCACTTGGAAGGATTCAATTTCATGTTGTATCTATCAAGGATATCAAATGCTTCCTCCAAATCTCTAAGGTGATTCTCAGCTCTCTTGGACTTAACCACCATGTCATCAATGTAGCACCTGCATTTCTTAGTCCAAAGGGCATAGAAATATAACAATAGATACCAGTAGGGGTCATAAAGGTTGTATCCTCTTGATCAGATGGTTCCATCTGAATTTGTTGGAATCCAGATGAAGCATCCATAAAAGTTAACAACTCATGACCTGCTGTAGCATCCACCATGGAGTCAATGTGGGGTAATGGGAAAGGATCCTTGGGGACATGCCTTATTTAAATCAGTAAAATCGACACATACCCTCCACTTTCCATTTTTCTTTTGAACAACTACCACATTGGCTAACCACCTTGGATACTTTACCTCTCTAATCATACCTGCTCTAAGCAGTTTATCTACCTCCTCTTGGATGATGGCATTCCTCTCAGGTGCAAACTTTCTCCTCTTTTGATGTATAGGTTTGAATGACCTGTCAATGCCAAGTTTATGGGTAATAATATCTTTAGAAATACCTGTCATGTCTTCATGTTTCCAGGCGAAGGTAGCTTTTCTCCTTTTTAAGAAGGATACTAAATCCTGTTCAATGGTATCGAGGATCCCGGATCCTATAAAGACCTTGGATTCAGGATCCTGAGGATCCATTAGGATGTCTTTAACATCTTGTTCTCTCACCTCCAGGACATCTCTTGGAGGATACTTTAATAGCTATGCCTCCCTAGGTCTTGAGGCCGGTTTCATTGATGAAGTGTAACAATTCTTGGCTTCTTACTGATCACTTTCTATCTTCACCACACCCCATGGAGTAGGGAGTTTAACACACTGATGATATGTAGATGGGACTGCTTTCATATCATGTATCCATGGCCTGCCAAGGATAACATTACAACAAGATAAACATTCTATAACACAAAATTTTTGAAAAGAATTAACTCCCTCTATGTAAATAGGAAGTTTAATGTCCCCCAATGTGTTCTTGGTTTCTCCACTGAATCCCACAAGAACTGATGATCTTGGGATAATTTCTGACTCAGGGATGTTCATTTTCTTGAGGACATCGAGTTGGATAATGTTCACTGAGCTTCCTCCATCTATGAGAATCCTGCGAACAAAATGATTAGAAATAAACAATGTAATAACAAGACCATCATGATGAGGAACCTGAATATCTACACAGTCATCCTCATCAAAGGATATGACTTTATCCTGTGTAAGGATGGAAGTTCGAATAGGCCTATCCCCATTCTCCATCTTTGTATCTTTCGCATGCCTCTTGGCTGCTGAAAAGGAAGTGCCACATATATCTGATCCACTGGAAATGAAGTTGATAATTTGGGCATCAGCTGGAGGAGCAGGAGCCATTTCTGGAATTTTTTCAGGATCTTGGATCCTTGACTTCTTTCTTCCGAACAGCTCCTTCAAGTATCCTTTGCTTAACAGGTAACCAATCTCTTTCCTGAGTGCTATACATTCATCGGTGAGATGACCAAAATCTTCATGATAGGCACACCATTTGGATATGTCTTTTGTGGCAGCCGGCTTGTCATTCTTTCTAGGCCATCTAGCTTTTTCACCTAGATTCTGCATAGCCAAGATTAGTTCATTATTATCAACAGCAAAGCAATATTTAGAAATAGGAGGATAATCCTCATCATCTTCCTCTTGCTCCACATCATGCACATTTTGATTATCAGACTTGTTGTATGATTTGGATTTGTTGTTCTTGAAGTAGGATCCTTGCTTTTCCTGCTTTGAGGATCCTGTTAGTCTCTCATGGATCCTTTTGTCATCCTCTAAATGGATGAATCTAAGGGCCCTGTTTCTTACTTCCTGTAAGGGGTCATGACAAGATCATCATAGAATTATGAATCCTTAAGCAAACCCATTTTAAAAGCCTCTATAGCTGTGGCAATATCCAAATTAGGAATCTCTAAGGATTCTTTACTGAATTTAGTTATGTAATCCTTTAGTGATTCATTGTGACCTTGGGTTACCCTATATAAATCACTAGTTAATCATTCAAATCTCCTACTACATGAAAATTGGCTATTGAACAAGTTAACTAGATTAGCAAATGAAGTAATAGAGTAAGGAGGAAGACTTAGCAGCCATTTAAGAGCTGGTCCTGTTAATGTGGATCCGAAACCCTTGCATAGACATGCTTCTTTTAACCTTTAAGGAATGGGGTTAATCTCCATTCTCTCCCTGTATTGAGCTACATGCTCTTCTGGATCAGTTGTGCCATCATAGAGCTTCATATTTGGTGTCTGAAATCTCTTTGGTATCTCTGCATCACATATAGGTGGTGCAAAACGAGATGCCCTGTGACTCCCATCCGGAATCTCAGGAATGGGCTTAATCACTCATGGGACACTGGATATCATATCCTTGAGTTTTTGCAACTCCTTTGCCATAGCTTGGTTGATTCCTGGTTCCTGTATAAAGCCATGGTTAGCATTATAAGATGTATTTAAAGTGTTACCTCCTGATTGATTCAAGGCTGGGATTCCTGATGTGAATCCAAACTGATGTGATTCTGGTATGATCGAGGGACCGGATGAAGCAATAGTTTGCATAGGGATGAAGTCTCCCACATGAATTTCTAAACTTCTGGGTTGTTGACTCCTTATGGATCCTTGATCCTGAAAGATGTTGGATCCAGTATGCATCAGAGCTGAAAGTCTTAGAGGATACTCCATGGATCCGTGAACCTGCGATGAGGATCCTTGAACCTGAGATGAGGATCCTGGATACTGAGAGTATGATCCTTGAACTGACTGCGTCCCCATGTATCTCCCGGACTAGAGAAGGATCCTTGATGCTGGAAGGAGGATCCTTGAGGGTGAAGAGATGATCCTGAAGGCTGGAAGTAGGATCCTTGAGCCTGTGTCATTGCCGATGAACCATAGTGCATACTTGATGATCCTCAATGGTACTGGACACCTGATGCTGTGGAATGCTGGACAGTTGTTGCTGGAGTGCCGAAATCCAATGATCTAGGCACCAATGGAGACTGATCCTCCATTGATCTCTTCAATTTCTTGATTTCATTAATTTCTCGAAGGATCCTGTCATTAGTTTTGTCCTGCTGCTGCATGTAATCCTTCATCTTCAAAATCAAAGAATAAAGATCATTGTTAGTAGGACCAGAAGAAACAGCAGTAGTTGCTTTTGTAAAAACGGGGATATGTTTCTTCGCAGCATTCTCAGCATTCTTCTGGGATCCAGAAGGAGCAGGAGGCAAAGGTGGAATGCCCTGTGAAGAGGTGATCACCGGCATGGAGCTTGAAGTGTTCTTCGCATGAGAAGCCATGTGGTTGAAGGTAATGAATAGAAATGAGTGAAATGAACAAAAATTTTCAAGAATGAAGCACCGATTGCCCCACGGTGGGTGCCAAACTGTTTTGGTCAAAAATCACACAAGGATAATGTAACCAAATATGATTTTTGTGAGGTTAGATGCTTGGTTAATTGAGTAAATGTATAAACAACAAATGAATGAAATGAATGATCAACACAAGGATTTATACGAGGAAAAATCCCTTGATCAATGAATGATCTTCGGCATAAAAAACCTCAGGTGATGGAAACTACCGATCACCAACTATATTAAACAAACAAAGTTTACAACTTGGGATGATAACAAGCTTGGTACAATGATTGCTAGTGTGTAAGTGTATAATCGCCAAGTGATTGCGGAGAGTTCAAGTTTGAGAGAGTTGTGTATGTGTGTTTAACTATCTTTCTAAATCAAGTTTGCTATCCCCTTTAAAATTAGAAACTATCTAGGCTAACAAACTATCCGAAAATGGTGTAAGCCTTCCCACGATCACCACAACGGTCATGGAATGATTGCACGTGCAGAAACAACAAGCATATTGTCACACCCCCAAAATACCACACGCGGAAACCCCCGCGAGGCGTGTGACGTACCAGGATCCAGCCACTAATCACATTGAACTATAATAAATATTTAAATAAAACATTCCATCCATTTCATAATATAATTCCAAGTCATAAGTTAAAACCAAAGTAAACGTTCAGCGGAAGCATAATGTAAAATGTTAATCAACTGTTTCAAAACAAGTGTTCAAAACCACGAAACATGTATCCAAGAGTCTCGACCCATGACCACTCCAGCAAGTCCATAACCAAGAATCTAACAACCTGCAAGCATGCAGACAAGTGTGTCAGATGACGCTGGTGATTTTAGAGTTTGTTAACACGTTTTAGTTACTAGATATGAGTATAAAACATTTCAGAGATTAGATGTTGTTATTAACTCAATTACCGCAGATGGCTCCAGATTATTTGCCCAAACCCCAATGCTCTATCATACATTGGTCAAGTGGTTAAGGTAATTAGTTCACGACCATCCTCCCTGGTACGGTGTGAGGGTGCCAAATCTAATAGCGCTATCAACTAATAACCCCGTTGCCTCCCCGGCAACCAATCGGTATATGATCGGACATAATGATAGAAACGAGTGTAATAACCAACATCCCAGGTTTAATGTCACACCCCCAAAATCCACCATGCGGAATTCCACCGCTTGGAGGCGTGACGTGACCAGGATCGAGCCACCAATCATACTGAACAACGTACTTAAGTAAATAAAGCCAACCACAATACGATTGGTGACCAAAAGCTAGTTAACCAAGTTTTAATTTAGACAGCGGAAGCATAAACGTAAAGTTCAAAACATAAGTTCGCAGTCCATAAGTTTAAAGTTCAACACATAGGTTTAATAAGTTCGTAATGTTTTAAACATTAAACACTGGACATAAGCGTCCGCACACCACAACGACTCCTTCCTCGTGCAAGCTCCAAATGTTTAGCGACCTGTAAGGCATGTAACAACGAGTCAACAACAAAGTTGAGTGAATTCACAGTTGGTTGTATAGTTATAGCATTCGTTTCGTAAATCATCTGTTCGTTTTGAAAACCATGTATCGTATAAGTTTGCATCGCGGTCTTTCTGACATGTTTGCGAAGATTAGTGGGGGTTACCCATGTGTTACTAGACCACGCGTATCGACTGCTACGAAAATGTAAGAGGTGCCCTAAGTCAATGTCTATCAGCATTGACCCTTTGCCCATAGTCCATTAGTACACGCCCGTCCGACTGGCACGGTGTGAGGTTTGTTAAACCTAATAGCGCTATTAACTAATGACCCGCTCGCCATAGGCCTCGGCAATTAAGTTTATAATTGAGGGACTTAAAGTGATAGAGTTGATGGTCTTATGATCGTGTACGTAGGTTTTACGTACTTGCCCTTCAATCCGAGGACAGTAGTAAGTATGAGTGTACGTAGGTTTTACGTACGTGCCCTTCAATCCGAGGACAGTAAAAAGTAGTTTAATAGTAATGATAGTACAAGTAGTTTTTTAATCCCATTCCCAACCCCTGGGAATCCCATGCCTTAGAAAGAGTGTGAACTCACCTCGGTTTGCTCGGTTAGGTTCTCAAATATAGTTAACAGTCAAGGTCGGTCAATCACGTCCTAATAAGGTACGGATAACAATCAGTTTCTCATGCATAACACGTATCCTACGTATGGTTTATTTGCACATTACTTCGTCCACATAACAGGTACACACTTTAACGATTTATGCCCATATAAACTTCCCATCCATTCCCCACTCATAAACAAACATACGATATTGCACGTAACACATATAACATGTTAGATCATTCACCGATAGCATACTCGACATTTAGACACGCAAGTCACAACTTATGTCAATTCAGCATTAATATTCAAAACCGGTTGTTTTCGGACATTTAAATAAAATAGTAAACGACTTCAAAAAAATACGATTCCAGCGCCATTTTCTTCGTTTTTCGAAAAGACCCGATTTAGGCTTCAGAAATTCCGTTTTTCGATTTGTTAAAGTCTGTTTACGGCCTGTTGAATGCGGCTGAAAAAGTACATCAGAATGCTGTTTCGTGGGTTAAGCATTACTAAATCGCATCAACGAGTGTCCGAACAATGGATTTAACAAGAAAACAACTTTTAAACATCAAGCATGATTTAACCAACCCTCAAACCAACAAGATTCCGCTTTATGATTCAGACACAAGTAAACTTTTATGTAGCTTTTATGTTCATAACTCATGTTTCACATTTTCTAGCATTCTTGTAAATTAGTGATTTAAACAACAGTACATCATACTACATGTCATAATTTCGAACAAGAGGAAACCAAGTGTAAGGAAACTTACTACTAGCCTCTAGCTAGGGAAGAATTTAGTGAAGAAATGTGAAGAAAAGATGGTGAAAAAGACTAGAACAAGCTCCTTTGAAGTCCCTTTAAGTTGCAACCTCCATAGATCCTTTGGAGCTTTGAATGGCACAATATGTTGGAGAAGATGAAGATGTTTAAAGGTGGTGATGGTGTTTTCGGTTTGGGGCAGCCGAGACAAGAGGGAGAGAGATGTAAGGAATGAGGGTGTGATCTTGGTGAAAGATATGATATGACCCTTGTAAGATTGCCTCCATACTTATTATTATTCCTTTCAAATTTTATGTTTACTTCACCAAGCAAGATCCAATATAAAATATGAATGTAATCTTTGTGAGATTTGATGGTGATATTTAGGGGGGTTTGGCCGTAGCTTTATGTAAGGGAGAGAAGAAGAAAAAATAAAAATAAAATTGTGAATGATGGTTATAATCTTGGCCAAGATATTGTAAGACATGTTCACATATCTTGGTGGATCCTACAAGTAACAAATCCAATAAACAATTGCCATAAAATCAATACATATATTTGAAGTATGGAAGGTTGATATGGTGGGTCCACAAGGACCAAAAATCGTTGGGGGGGGGGGGTATGTTGGCAACATTTCAACTAAATTGTAAACATGAGTTAGATTATAAGAGACTAGATTTTATATGTTAGTGGATTGCTTTTTAGCGGGTGTTATGGCATACAGGGATCATGACTAGCCAAAAAAAAATAATAATGCAAAGTGTCTGCCAAAAATTTAGTGTCCCGGGTAATGTCCGGTTGTACGGTCGGATACTGTTCCGTTAAAGTGTTTAATTGTACCGTAAAGTGTCTTATTTGTATATTTTTGTAACGAAATAAATTCCTAACATATAGGAAAATATTCAGGACCATTTAGTCAGGTTTTCTGCATACTACTAGTATGTTAACACGCACATGTGAATATAACACAGAAATCAGAGAGCAGTTAACTATTTCCACACAGTCGTCAAGCACTTTAATTATCATTAATGAATTGTACGGAATACATGGGATTTTGAGGGTTGTCACATTTAACATTCCAGTAAAACCCAAAACCCGACATTCCTCCCCGGAACGTTACCCGATATCCCTCCCCGGGATGCATGCTTGAAAAAGGCAGTGAACTCACCTTGGATTTGCTCGGTATTTATCAAATTACCCATTCCAGTTAATCAACCAACCCTACCGTGGTTAACAATATTATCAGTTTCGTAATCATCCAAGTCACGTAATTTTCACAATTTGCATTCGTAGTAAGAATCATCATATATCACCCAGCAGTTACTCATACAAGTCCACACTCATGTACTTAACACTTAATAGCATTTAACAGATGGATTTGTTATTCACATAAGTTAGTTCACGTTCCTCATTTCTCACTAAGGTTGTTAACATGCAACAGATGTAATCGTATGACAAACACATTCATCATTTTATGCACCAAGAACTAGTTAAACTCTATGTTCTGTGAACATTGTTCTATTTGTTCAATCCATAGCGAAAGACCCTAATGACGAAAGACTGTTCTTCGCCGAGAATGCAGGTGACGAAAGACCCTAGTGTTTCGTCGAAGTCAAGTCGACAAAAGACCATGTTCTTCGTCAAGATGTCTTTCGTCGCTGCACATAACATTCAGTAACATTTTCTCCTTAATCTCAGCCGCCACATACGCTAACACTTTGACAGTTTCACGTATCATTCACGTAGCATCATACAATTGCCAAACAACTTCCTATTAACACTAGTTCATCGAACAGAATCAGCAAACCACATAATGAATGGAAACTTATACAGATCATCGAACCTTTATCATACACATTCTAATTCCTCCGATTCAGTATCAAGATATCAAAACCCCCTTTTTTTAATGACTAACCCTACTCATAGTCTCACTGTTCCAAATCTAATCAGTTTATTATTGCAAGTCATTTATCAAAACCTTGTTATCATGCAACCCTAAAATTAACATCATTCGTATCGAAATACTAACTAAGCATTAGATCTTGCATTGGTTCCACAATAAACACATCAAGCACACATGAACAGGAATCAAATAGAGCTTTATACAATCATGAAAGTGTTACTAACCACACGATGATTGTACACAAGGAAAGATCGATTAAGGCTCCCAAGCAATGAGATCGGCTGCCGTCTAACAGAGATAGAACAATAGGGTTTGTGTTCACGGTTACGATTATAAGAGGTTTTATAATCTGAGCGGTATGGGCCTCAAGTGGACCTGGGCCGAAGGTCTTGATGAAAGACCTTCTTTGTCGTGTTGGGCAACGACGAAAGTCCTGAGTTTCGTCAAGTATAGCAATGACAAAGGACCTATGCTTCGTCGAGTTTGATGTCGGCGAAAAACCATTTTCGTCGAGGGTTCATGACAAGAGTCTTAGTTATAAAACATGAACAATTAACTCCAATAACTATCAAGACTCTAATCTTTCAAGCAGTTACACGTTACATAACATAAACAAATTACCAAAACAGAATTGCGACACAAGAGATACATAAATGAAAGAACTTGAAATCTCCGGTTGTCACACATATTCCCCTAGAATCTCGGTTGGACCAAGTCTCATTCGAATACACCTGCGAAACAAGTTCAAAAATGATGGAAACAATTGTTAGTTTAGGATAATAATGAGGATCCTGGATCCTTAGTCTTGCAGCATCTTCTGACGATCCTTAATTCAAATTGAACTGAGGATCCGTGATCCAGGTTACATTTGAGGATCCGTGATCCACATGCTATGAAATTCTATCCCTAACAGCCGGCGATCACTGTACGTCTCCGGCAGTGTATATTGATGATTGGACGCACGGTGACCTTCTGTTCTCTTCACTGGTTATGATGGGTAGCCGGTGCAGTTGAAACAGAGAGGATGAAAATTGAGGGAGGAAGATGATGTATAAAATCGTAGGGTTTTTTTTATGTTCAAAAGGGTTTTGTCATTTGGTAAGAGAAGGGTAAATTTGTAATTTCACATCCACTTAACAGAGAAAACTAACTGTCATCCACTCCAGGGACTATCCGAGTAACAGACTGTCAAACCATAGGAAGCACCGATGTAATTTCCAAAAGTTGGGGACTATAGGTGTTATTTTGCAAAACCACAGGGACTATCCATGCATTTTACTCATTATAACACACTTCGATGTATATATATGGGGAAAGATAAATCGAAAACCAATGTGAGTTGAGAAAACCCAAATAAACCCTATGTAATATTTTTATTTTTTTCTAAAAAATAGGGAATGTAACATAAATGTACTTAAAAAATTTTATGAAAAAAATGAAAAAAAATGCCTACTAGTTTTTTTTAAATGTTCAAAATTTGTATGTTACATTTTTTTGGACATATATATTATGTAACATGAAATTTTTAACATTTTAAGAAAAAAATACTCGGTGTTTTTTTGTTTTTCTTTTATAAAAATGTTCAAATATATGTATATTACATTTTCTATATTTTTAGAAAAAATAAAAATGTTACATAGGTTTTTACAAAGATTTCTTGAGTTTACACAACTCAAGTGGGTTTTCGCAATAGGTTTCCCCTATATATATATATATATATAAGTACGGGATCAGGAGAAAACGCCCTAAAGTGTGAGAATGGTGAGAACGGATCCTGGTTAAACACGTGGCACGCGATATAATTAGGATGTACGAGCTTTTTTGTCATTTTATCTTCCGCTTTTCCAATTCGGTGTCACAATACTTCTTCGTTTTTGGCGTTTAAGATTTTTTGGCATTAACCAAATTCAATAATTACCTGGCGTTTTACTAGTCTCATTGTATTAATCTTTTTGTTTCACATAGATAATATTTTGGCGTTTCCAAATCGTCGGCCATTGGAACTCCAAGGGCCATAATATCTCTCTGAATGGCTTCATCCATACTAAGTATGGCCATGACTTTTTAGGATGATGGCCCATTGTTTGTTCTTATATTCAATGGCGTTTAGATTCAATGGCGTTTTAGATAAGATGGCCCATTGTTCTATTATTGTTTATATATTTTTGGCTTTTGTGGTATCTTGGCGTTTTGCAAGGGGAAAATTATATTAAAACCACATGGGAAAAAATAGAAGCGAAAAACATAAATTAAAAATCCTAATTGGATCTCTCTTCACAATCTTCACTGTCATGAGTCTCTCTCTTCTTTAATACTACAAGACCTGTCACCAAATATATGGCGTTTTGTTTTTGGTCTGATTATTTTGTTTGTTCGTTTGTTGAAGTGGCTTTGTGGATGTTGGGGACATAGATCGATGCCGTGTGAGTGGGTTTTTCATTTTGCTCTTCAACTTTATCTTTATCTTTATAATCATCCCGCTCTTCAGTGTCATTGATCTCTTCTCCTCATCCAAGTCTTCTTCAATAACAAAGAACACAAAATGACATATGACTCTCATCAGTATCTTTTTCTTGAAGATTTGTCCATCTCATGTAGCAAAATCTTACTGAGTTACTCCCCTCACCTAACAATCCATTTAGTGAAATTTCACGCAGAACAATACTGAATATCCAAGAAAGCATGTTAGCCATCTTTGATTTTTTTAAATTTTTGGCTTTTTATAGTGAGTGGTATTTAGGAACATTGGCGTTTGTTTTTTTGGTGTGATCAAATGGAAGTTGCTGAGAGGTATCATTTTATCGGATGTCTTTGGCGCGTAGTTTAGGCAGGATAACAGTCAGTAACATTTTCTCCTTAATCTCAGCCGCCACATACGCTAACACTTTGACAGTTTCACGTATCATTCACGTAGCATCATATAATTGCCAAACGACTTCCTATTAACACTAGTTCATTGAACAGAATCAGCAAACCACATAATGAATGGAAACTTATACAGATCATCGAACCTTTATCATACACATTCTAATTCCTCCGATTCAGTATCAAGATATCAAAACCCCTTTTTTTAACGACTAACCCTACTCATAGTCTCACTGTTCCAAATCTAATCAGTTTGTTATTGCAAGTCATTTATAAAAACCTTGTTATCATGCAACCCTAAAATTAACATCATTCATATCGAAATACTAACTAAGCATTAGATCATGCATTGGTTCCACAATAAACACATCAAGCACACATGAACAGGAATCACATAGAGGTTTATACAATCATGAAAGTGTTATTAACCACACGATGATTGTACACAAGGAAAGATCGATTAAGGCTCCCAAGCAATGAGATCGGCTGCCGTCTAACAGAGATAGAACAGTAGGGTTTGTGTTCACGGTTACGATTATAAGAGGTTTTATAATCTGAGCGGTATGGGCCTCAAGTGGACCTGGGCCGAAGGTCTTGACGAAAGACCTTCTTCGTCGTGTTGGGCGACGACGAAAGTCCTGACTTTCGTCGAGTATAGCAATGACGAAGGACCTATGTTTCGTCGAGTTTGATGTCGGCGAAAAACCATTTTCGTCAAGGGTTCATGACAAGAGTCTTAGTTATAAAACATGCACAATTAACTCCAATAACTATCAAGACTCTAATCTTTCAAACTGTTACACGTTACATAACATAAACAAATTACCAAAACAGAATTGCGACACAAGAGATACATAAATGAAAGAACTTGAAATCTTGGGTTGTCACATCATCCCACACTTGAAAGAAATTTCGTCCCAAAATTTGATAAGTAAACCAAAAGTAATCCAACGGCGGCGAGGTGTTAGATTAAGATGACTGTGGATTTCCCTCGGACGCCACATCATCCCCAACTTGAAAGGGAATTTCGTCCCAAAATTCCTTAGTTGCAGCAGGATTAGATTGTTCAGTTGGGAAAAGGTGAGGATACTTGAGCTTCATCTGATCTTTGCATTCCCACGTGAACTCCGGTCCACGTCTTGAGTTCCAGCGAATTCTCACGATGGGGATTCGACTGTCCTTACGGACCTTGACTTCCCGATCCATAATTTCGATAGGTTCCTCGACAAACTCCGACTTTTCGTCGATTTTCAGCTCTTGAAACGGTACCACAAGTGTTTCATCAGACAAACACTTCGTTAGTTGCGACATGTGGAAAAACATCATGAACGTTACCCAATTCAGCAGGTAGCTCAAGCTTGTAGGCCACTTTACCGATTCGCTCCAGAATTTTGAATGGCCCGACATAACGCGGATTAAGCTTGCCGTGTTTCCCAAACCGTACCACACCCTTCCAGGGTGAGACTTTCAACATAACCCGATCGCCTACTGCGAATTCCAGGGGTTTCCTACGCTTGTCTGCGAAGCTTTTCTGACGATCACGCGCTGCCGCCATACGGTTTCTGATCTGAACAATCTTTTTTGAAGTTTCAAGCACAAGTTCTGGGCCTGTGATCTGGCTGTCACCCACCTCAGCCCAACAGAGAGGTGAACGACATTTCCGTCCGTACAATGCTTCGAATGGAGCTGCCTGGATAATGGTGTGGTAACTATTGTTATAAGAAAACTCTATCAAAGGCAAGTGTTTCTCCCATCCCTTGCCAAAATCAATCACGCACGCTCGTAGCATGTCTTCAAGTGTCTGGATGGTTCGTTCACTTTGACCATCCGTCTGTGGGTGATAAGCAGTGCTCATGTCGAGGCGTGAGCAAAACGATTTGTGCATCAACTACCACAAATCCGAAATGAAATGCGGGTCATGATATGAGATAATAGAGGTTGGCACCCCATGCCTAGAAACCACTTCCTTCAGATAAACAGTTGCAAGTTGTGAGAACTTATCTGTTTCCTTGATTGCTAGAAAATGTGCTGACTTTGTGAGACGATCAACGATCAACCAAATGGTATCGTTTCCGTTTTGAGTTCTAGGTAGCCCAGTGACAAAATCCATGGCAATCTGTTCCCATTTCTACATGGGTATTTCTGGTTGCTGAAGTAGACCTGAGGGTTTCTGGTACTCTACCTTGACTTTCGAGCAGGTCAAACACTTACTCACATAAGTCTTGATGTGAGCTTTCATCTTCGGCCACCAATACAAGGCTTTGAGGTCCTGATACATCTTATCCGAACCCGGGTGAACAGAGTATCGAGACGTGTACTTCATCCATCACAAGATCTCTAAGGTCACCAAACAAGGGAATCCATATTCGTTCCATGAAGTAGAGAATACCATCAGATCTTTCTACCAGTCTCTTTTCCATGCCTCGGAAATACTCAGCTTTAAGATTCTCTTCCTTCAATGCTTCTGTCTGAACCGAACGGATCTGATCAGGAAGATTTGAGTTAATAGTGAGCTGTAAGGCTCGCACACGCTTCGATTTCGTTTCCTTCCGACTAAGGGCATCGGCTACAACGTTAGCCTTACCTGGATGATACTTGATAGCATAGTCGTAGTCATTCAAGAGTTCTACCCAGCGATGCTGTCGCATATTCAATTCCTTTTGGTCGAAAATATGCTGAAGGCTCCTGTGATCGGTGTAGATAGTGCATTTGGTACCGTACAGATAATGCCTCTAGATTTTCAATGCGAAAACCATGGCCCCCAACTCCAAGTCATGAGTCGTGTAATTCTTCTCATGTACCTTCAACTGTCGGGAAGCATAAGCTATCACTTTCTCATGTTGCATCAGCACGCAACCGAGACCCTGAATAGAAGCATCGCAGTATACCACAAAATCTTCAGTTCCTTCAGGTAGAGACAAGATTGGTGCACTACAGAGTTTTTGTTTCAATAACTGAAAATCATCTTCTTGCTTCGTTCCCCACGAGTATATAATGCCTTTCTGTGTTAATGAGGTAAGAGGTTGAGCGATCTTCGAGAAGTCTTTGATAAATCTGCGGTAGTATCCAGCGAGACCCAGAAATTGTCGCACCTCTGAAGGAGTCTTCGGTGCCGCCCAATTTCTGATAGCATCAATCTTAGTAGGATCCACGTGTATTCCTGATTCATTAACAATGTGGCCAAGGAAGTGTACCTCTCGAATCCAGAAGTCACACTTAGAGAATTTCGCGTAAAGTTGCTCCTTTCTCAGAAGCTCCAAAATAAGACGCAGGTGTCACTTGTGATCTTCCTTGATCTTCGAGTAGATCAGAATGTCGTCGATAAACACGATAACGAAATCATCAAGATACGGTTTGCACACCCGGTTCATGAGATCCATGAAGACCGCTGGTACGTTCGTTGTAACATCCGTGGTTGTAATCATTGTGAACAGTTCTATTATCAATAAAACAATGTTATTTGATCCCAATGTTTGTTTGGTTGTGTTTTACATTTTTCATGTTTTGACTTTTATGTAATTTCAAACTCTATATCACTTTCTAGAGAGTTATACGCAAACTGGTGCGTAAACGTAGCCAGTTTAATGCGAAAAATACTCCAGAACATCAACATATACTTAACATACCTTAAATAACCCTTACATAACTTATAAATAAGTTTTGAAGGCTTTGGTATGGCAAAAACAAGTTAATTCGCTTACAGGGACTAAACTTGACAAACTACGAAAGTATGCCAATTTGAACTGTAACGAACATTCTGGAACATGACCATAAGTTAAACACACCTTAAATATCCTTTACATATCTTAGAAATAGGCTTTAAGGGGTTCGGTATGCTAAAATAAACTTTTGGGTCATTCAGGGACTAAAAGTGTCAAAAAGTGCACAAGTTTGCACTTTCGCGCATAACTTACGTTCTGAATACATCTGGACATCCAAAAATTTATGTAATCACTAAAATATTTTATTTTAGTGTTTGGCATAAGAGAAATTCATTCGTTGCGTCATTTGGATCGTTTTACGCGCTTGTGCGCATTCCGTCGTAATTAAGCGAACATCGCGTTCGTACGACCAAACGAACTGACATCCGACATATTTTTGAGTATGTTTCATGTCCACAATGTTTAGGCATCATTTTAGGGCCTTAAAGTTGGCTTTACGGGCCTTAGAAGTGTCGGGAATGGCCTTAAACACGTGCAGGGACTGAAACTGTAATTTCTGAAACTTGGTTTCTGATCAGAAGCTCCAGGCGGCCCGCCTGAGCTTTGTCTGATCCTGAAGCGGGCCGCATCAGCCCTTCAGACCAGCAAAGGTCAAGTAAACATCTGATTTCAGCTTTTAAACCCCTCCAAAGGTCAAGTGCCACATGTTAAACTCTTATGGTGGCCAAAAATCAGTCACCACAACATTGCAACAAGTGTACGGGCTAGATCATTCCCTCTTTTCCAAGAAACGATCCTAACGGTGGACCAAACACTATAAATACCCAACCCATTTCACTTCTTTTCTCACTAGAATCTGATCAATTGTGCTCTAAGTTGAAACCTTTGTTTCATACCTGAGCTATTTTGATCTAGATTAGCATTCGGGGACCCTTCGTAAGTATTCCTTCGTTCTTTTATTGCTTTTCGAGTCTGAAAGTCAAACTTTGTTTGACTTTCTACGTTGACCAGTTTATGGTCAATGCGAAGTTCATTTGAACTTCGCAACGTGAGTGTAATCACGTTGGTTATAGTCCCTTGGGACTATGCCTACTGATTACCACGTTGTCTAGGGTCGTAGGGTAAGCGATCTAATAAATCGCTTATACCTTCGAACCCGACCCATTTGGTCGATCATTAGGATCCGACCAAACACATTAGGTGACCATAATATATAGGGAATAACCTTCCGAGGTTATACCTTATGGTCGCTTCGTTTAAGTAGTTGTATGATAGGTAGTTTATATGCCTTAGGTAAATTACCAAAATACCCCTTTGATGCCAAAATTCGTTTTAAACATATGTAACATAACTTTTGACATCTAAACTGATTTGACAACCATATTAGACATGTTAAGGCATATTTTACTTGTCATAGGACTAGTTAGGCGTTCCGAACGCGTTTCACGCGAACGACGCGTTAAAGTAGCATAAGCTACCTAAACGGGTCGTAATGGGTCACAAGCACTTAGGTTAGGTTTCGTTTTAGTATGTGGGCTTTGTTAAACCATATTACACGAGTCTCTATACTCGTTTGGTTTACGAACCCTCATTCTATCCGATCCTCCGATTTAGGTACGATTTATTAATGTAGTTACCTATATTAGGTGCCGTTTGATATCCGTGATCTCTAACATTGCTTGGTGGTTATCTTAGGACTTCTGAGCAATCTCAAGTGAGTACACAGACCCCTCTTTTACTGTTTTCAAACTGTTTTGGGGTGGAACACATGTGCCTACTTGTTACTTTCGTGCTTTCCTGTTTTCACATCATATACTTGCTATGTTTGTTAGTACATTATAGTACATGATTTCATTACATTTCATGCTATGTATGTCCATTGTGTGCATACTTAGTACATTGTTTTACTTTACATTTCTGCTATGTATGTTGACTGATAGCATGCTAGCACATTGATTTACATGACTTTCTGCTTTGTATGTTAACTTAGCATACTTAGTACATTGTTTTCATATAACATGTTCACTTTTGCTATGACATTTGGTTTGCACAAACGAGACTATTGTACGTTCATTAACATTAGCTACGCCGCTCGGTAGTAAGTACTGGTACCATAGGACTTGACAAATCCCATTCCTGACATCCCGGGTTTGTTTGGATGTAAGGAATAACTGAATCCGAAAACATTTCTTTTGATAACCTTGACTGAAAGGGTTATCCGACTGTCTCAAGGCTTGAATGTATGCGTTAACTTACCACATAAATGTTTGTATCAATGTAACATGTATTACTTTGCGAAACATAACTTTTTGATATATTCAAAATACTTTGTTTTGTACATTTCTACATTTGGATTATGTGACAATACTTTACTTACAATACATAACATTTGATACACATTACTTGACTACTTTTGGACTTATAAACATTTGACATGGCTTATACAAGAACTTTTGACTATTGGTTTAAACATAGACTTTATACATTGGTGGTTTATTTAAGTGACTTAAGTAACGATATGTGAGTAATATGATACAAGCATGGTGGATACGTCGCTGGTACTTCCTATATATAAGTGTTTGTATTATATTACACATCATAGCGTTATTTAAATCATTCAATTTGGATTTATACACTTTATACAAGTAACACGATTTTCTTACAAGACTTTGATTTACAAACAAGTTACTTTATACAACTCATTTTACTTGGTTATACATTTAACCATACATTATTCTCTTATTTATACATATCATCTGAACCTATTGTTTTTCAAACAATTTACAAAACAAATCAATTTACAAGGTTCATGACTGACTTTTGCTAAACAACAACTTTTTCTTAAAACTTAAGTCATGAATCCTATCTTCACAAAACCTATGTATCTCACAGACATTTTTATGCTGACGTACCTACTTTCACATGTGTTTTCAGGTGCTTTTCCGTAGGATGATGATCGTGACACTAGGACAGACTGGTGCCTTAGAGACTAAAAATGAAGAATAGAACTAGTTTATTTATGTTATAAACTCTTTATTCCTGTATTGACAATGTAACACGCTTGTTGATAAATAAAATACAACTTTGAATGCCATGGTTATGAAACAATTAATTCTGTTACAACACTCCCCGACATTTTCCGCCACGTTTTGTATGTTATACGTGGTCGGGGTGTGATAGAAGAGTTGGTATCAGAGCCAATGGTTATAGGGAATTAGGTTATTAGTAATTCTTTGACCTAGACTATAACCTTTCTAGGACCCTAACACAAGTTATCTTGTGTTTAGATCTTAAAACATGTACATCACCTATCCTTAGGTGATTATCAAAACAAAAACCAAATTTTCCAAAACAATTTTTGAAAAACAATCATCTGTTTTTGGATGATTTATTACAAGGTTTTGAACCCTCTTTTGTAAGGTTTTGAACCCTTCCAGTTTGACTAAATTTTTGGCCTTGTGCCATCAAATTTTCAAAATCTCGTCAACGTTTTGGGTTTTAAATAAAGTGAACACGTGCAAACTGGAAGAGTGAATGCCTGTATTCTGGGTTTTCTGTCTAGGCAAGCACTTCGTATACATCTCATCAGACGCGAGACCAGTTGTGCTTACCTGGGAATTCTTGGGATGAGTGTTCACTTATAGGCGAGCATGTCTTCATGATATATTATTTTTGATCCATTTACTTTGACTAGTCACTGTGCGTCATTTGTTTACTTGGTAATGCGGACAAATGACCACCATCTTTGCTTTTGTTAATTTTGTTTCATCTCATTCTTTTCATCCAATCATCTCACTTGTTTCCTTTTATGTTTTCCTCTTTTAGAATGCCTCCTCGACGCGAAAACCAAATAGCGACTGCCGAACTGGCGGAAATCATTGCGTAGCAGATGGCTGCTCAATTCCCAAATCTCTTTGCTCAATGGCACCAAGCCAACAACAACAACAACAACGCTCCATGCAAATACAAAGATTTTAACTCGGCTAAACCACTCAAGTTTAGTGGTTCTGAAGGAGCGACTGGGCTTCTTCAAAGGTTTGAGAGCATTGAGAATACTTTCCGCCACGTGCAGTGTCCGGATAATCGCAAGGTCGAGTTTTCTTTGAGCGTGTTTCAGAAGAGGGCTCTCACATGGTGGAACGGGGTTATGAGAGATCGGGGTGCAGAAGTTGCTCTAGCGCAAACTTGGGCTGAACTTAGGGCCCTTATGATGAGGGAATTCTGTCCTCGTCATGAACAGCGAGCATTGGAGAAAGAGTTTGAGGACTTGAAACAAGACAGTGGCGAGCACATGGCTTATACTGATAGGTTTGAAGAGTTGAGTCTGCTTTGCCCAACTATGGTTACCCCACTCGACAAGGCTATCGAAAGATACATCGACGGCCTACCTGACTCAGTACAAGACATCATTACTGGTAGTAACCCTACCACACTCCGTCAGGCGATCGAGTTATCAGCGACATTGACTGAGTCGCAGGTTCGAAAGGGGAAGCTGCACAAAAAGGGTGACAAGGGTAAGAAGCAGGTGTCTGATAAGGAAGATAGAAAGAAAGGTCAAAATAAGAAGGGAAAGAATTTTGGAGGGTCTAGGAAGCGGAAGGCTTCCCAAAACTATGCTGTTACTGCACAAGCTCAAGCTGCACCAAATCAGCCTGCGCAACCACTAGCCAAGAAGCCTTATCTTGGCAATGCACCTTTGTGCAACAGGTGTAACGGCCATCATCAACCACACCTCCAGTGTCGTCAGTGCACCAACTGCAGAAGGCCTGGTCATCTTGCTGCCACCTGCCGCATTCCTGTTAACCAGAACCAGGCAGTTCAGAACCAAGCCCAACAAGTTGCTCAGCCTCTTGCTCAGCAACAAGGTCAAGCTGCACGACCTCATTTTCCTCCTGGTTCGTGCTACAATTGTGGGGATCTGACCCACTACAGGAACCGGTGCCCAAGACTAGCCAACCAAAACCAGAATCAGAACCAAAATCAGGCTCAGGCTCGAGGGCGAGCTTTTAACTTGAATGCCCAAGAGGCGCAGGCGGACGATAATGTGGTGAACGGTACGTTCTTTATTAATAATCAGCCTGCATCTGTTATTTTTTATTCGGGTGCCGACAAGAGTTTTGTGTCATTGTCTTTTGAGCCATTACTTCGCGTGTCTAGAACAAAACTAGGTAAACCTTTGACAGTAGAGGTTGCTAGTGGTGAACCCATTGTTCTTGATTCTGTTCTTCACAACTACCAGTTGAACCTTAACGATCATCTTTTTCCTATTAACCTCACGCCTATGCAACTTGGAAGCTTCGACGTCATTGTGGGTATGGATTGGTTATCCAAGCATCACGCTGAGATAGTTTGTTCTGAGAAGATTGTTCGTGTGCCGCTTTCGACATGCGAGATCCTACAGGTTCAAGGTGAGAAACCTGCTGGTGGTCTCAAACTCATGTCTTGTTTTAAAGCTCGGAAGTATCTGCGGAAGAACTATGTGACTTTCTTAGCACATGTTACAGCAGATAAAGGCAAGGGTAAGTCTATTTCAGATATTCCTGTCGTTCGGGATTATTCTGAAGTTTTCCCTGAAGAGTTACCTGGTCTACCTCCAGCACGCCAAGTAGAGTTCCGTATTGATCTCGTACCTGGTGCAAATCCCATTTCCAGAGCTCCATATCGTCTTGCACCGTCTGAGATGCAAGAGTTGTCTAAGCAGCTTCAGGAACTCTCTGACAAAGGTTTTATCCGTCCTAGCTTTTCACCCTGGGGTGCTCCCGTTCTTTTTGTCAAGAAGAAGGATGGATCCTTTAGGATGTGTATCGATTATCGTGAGCTTAACAAGCTTACCATCAAGAATCGATATCCCCTACCGCGCATAGACGACCTCTTTGATCAGCTGCAGGGCGCTTCTTATTTTTCGAAGATTGATCTACGTTCTGGATATCATCAACTTCGGGTGCATGAAGAAGATATTCCCAAGACAGCGTTCTGCACTCGTTATGGGCATTATGATTTCACAGTCATGCCATTCGGTTTGACTAATGCTCCTGCTGTTTTCATGGACTTAATGAATAGGGTCTGCAAACCTTATTTGGATCAGTTCGTCATTGTTTTTATTGACGACATCTTGATTTACTCCAAGACGCGAGCTGATCACGAGCAACATCTTCGTCTTACTCTGGAACTCCTAAAGAAAGAGCAACTTTTCGCCAAATTCTCCAAGTGTGAATTCTGGCTTAAAGAAGTTCAATTCTTAGGACATATCATCAACGAACAAGGTATTCATGTAGATCCCTCCAAGATCAGTGCGATTAAAGATTGGGATGCGCCTACTACTCCCACTGAGGTTCGTTCTTTTCTCGGTCTAGCGGGTTATTACCGCCGCTTCATTGAGAATTTCTCGAAAATTGCAGTTCCTCTAACTGCTTTAACTCAGAAGAACAAGCCCTTTGATTGGGGATACAAACAAGAAGAAGCTTTTCAAAACTTGAAGCAAAAGCTTTGCGACGCGCCTGTTCTGACTTTGCCTGAGGGCAATGATGATTTTGTCGTTTATTGCGATGCATCTAAATTGGGTCTTGGCTGTGTCCTGATGCAAAGGAACAGAGTCATAGCATATGCATCGAGGCAGTTGAAGATACATGAGAAGAACTACACCACTCATGATCTTGAGTTGGGTGCAGTTGTTTTCGCTCTAAAGATCTGGAGACACTATTTGTACGGTACAAAATGTGTGGTTTTCACGGACCACAAAAGTCTTCAACATATCTTCAACCAGAAAGAACTCAACATGAGACAACGACGTTGGGTTGAGCTTTTAAACGACTATGACTGCGAAATTCGCTACCATCCTGGTAAGGCGAATGTCGTAGCTGATGCATTGAGTCGTAAGGAACGTACTAAGCTTCATTGTGTACAGGTTCAATCTGTTATTCAAGCTCAATCCGATATCCAAGCACACATTTCTCAGGCTCAACAATCTTGTGTTTCACAAGGTTTAATGGATAAGGAATTTCCCTATCACATAACGCCTGCTTTGGAACTGAAGGACAATGGATCGTATTACTTCATGGACCGTTTGTGGGTCCCAAGCCAGGATGATCTTCGTACCTTGCTTATGGATGAAGCCCATAAGTCGCGTTATTCTATTCATCCGGGCTCAGATAAGATGTATAAGGATCTTCGTATTCATTATTGGTGGCCTGGTATGAAGAAAGACATTGCCTTATACGTATCAAAATGCCTTACTTTTCTTAAGGTTAAGGCTGAACATCAGCGTCCTTCTGGTTTATTGGAGCAACCAGAGATCTCGGTTTGGAAATGGGAAAACATTACTATGGATCTCATCACCAAACTTCCACGCACAAAGAAAGGTCATGATGCCATCTGGGTAGTGGTTGATCGTCTTACTAAATCAGCGCACTTCTTGCCAATCCGCGAGGATTTTCCTGCTGACAGACTTGCAAAAATCTATGTGGATGAAATTGTGGCTCGACATGGTGTTCCTTTGAACATCATTTCTGACAGAGATGCTCGTTTCACGTCTCATTTTTGGAGAACCATGCAATCTGCTATGGGGACCCAACTTAATCTGAGCACAGCTTATCATCCGCAAACGGATGGTCAATCTGAAAGAACAATCCAGACTCTGGAGGATATGCTTAGAGCTTGTGTGATCGATTTTGGTGGTAGTTGGGATTCACATCTTAAGTTGATTGAATTCTCCTACAACAACAGTTATCACACCAGCATCAAAATGGCTCCTTTCGAGGCTCTCTATGGTCGAAAATGTCGTTCACCAGTCTGCTGGAATGAGATCGGCGAGGCTCAACTTACTGGACCTGCTCTCATTTTAGAGACAACTGACAAGATAAAGAAAGTTCGTGATAACCTTCAGACAGCTAGAAGCCGTCAAAAGAGTTACGCGGATCCAAAACGCAAGCCCTTGGAATTTCAAGTCGGTGATCGAGTATTACTTAAGGTCTCACCTTGGAAAGGTGTGATCAGATTTGGAAAGAAAGGAAAACTTGCACCAAGATACGTTGGACCATTCAAGATCGTCGAAAGAATCGGAAAGGTAGCCTACAGACTTGAGTTACCTCCTGAACTTGGAAATGTTCATCCAACTTTTCACGTGTCTAATCTAAAGAGGTGTTTAGCTGATGAGAACCTCCACATACCACTTGACGAAATTCGTGTTGGCAAAACACTGAAATTTGTTGAGAAGCCAGTGGAAATCATGGAACGTGAAGTCAAGTGGCTTAAACGCAAGCGCATTCCTTTGGCCAAAGTTCGCTGGGAAGCTAAACGTGGACCCGAGTTTACTTGGGAACGCGAAGATCAAATGAAGGCGAAATATCCGCTTCTTTTCCCACGAGTTTCCTCTAAATAAATTTCGGGACGAAATTTCCACAAGTAGGGGAGACTGTAACATCCATGCTTGTAATCATTGTGAACAGTTCTATTATCAATAAAACAATGTTATTTGATCCCAATGTTTGTTTGGTTGTGTTTTACATTTTTCATGTTTTGACTTTTATGTAATTTCAAACTCTATATCACTTTCTAGAGAGTTATACGCAAACTGGTGCGTAAACGTAGCCAGTTTAATGCGACAAATACTCCGGAACATCAACATATACTTAACATACCTTAAATAACCCTTACATAACTTAGAAATAAGTTTTGAAGGCTTTGGTATGGCAAAAACAAGTTAATTCGCTTACAGGGACTAAACTTGACAAACTACGAAAGTATGCCAATTTGAAATGTAACGAACATTCTGGAACATGACCATAAGTTAAACACACCTTAAATATCCTTAACATAGCTTAGAAATAGGCTTTAAGGGGTTCAGTATGCTAAAATAAACTTTTGGGTCATTCAGGGACTAAAAGTGTCAAAAAGTGCACAAGTTTGCACTTTCGCGCATAACTTACGTTCTGAATACATCTGGACATCCAAAAATTTATGTAAGCACTAAAATATTTTATTTTAGTGTTTGGCATAAGAGAAATTCATTCGTTGCGTCATTTGGATCGTTTTACGCGCTTGTGCGCATTCCGTCGTAATTAAGCGAACATCGCGTTCGTACGACCAAACGAACTGACATCCGACATATTTTTGAGCATGTTTCATGTCTAAAATGTTTACGCATCATTTTAGGGCCTTAAAGTTGGCTTTACGGGCCTTAGAAGTGTCGGGAATGGCCTTAAACACGTGCAGGGACTGAAACTGTAATTTCTGAAACTTGGTTTCTGATCAGAAGCTCCAGGCGGCCCGCCTGAGCTTTGTCTGATCCTGAAGCGGGCCGCATCAGCCCTTCAGATCAGCAAAGGTCAAGTAAACATCTGATTTCAGCTTTTAAACCCCTCCAAAGGTCAAGTGCCACATGTTAAACTCTTATGGTGGCCAAAAATCAGTCACCACAACATTGCAACAAGTGTACGGGCTAGATCATTCCCTCTTTTCCAAGAAACGATCCTAACGGTGGACCGAAAACTATAAATACCCAACCCATTTCACTTCTTTTCTCACTAGAATCTGATCAATTGTGCTCTAAGTTGAAACCTTTGTTTCATACCTGAGCTATTTTGATCTAGATTAGCATTCGGGGACCCTTCGTAAGTATTCCTTCGTTCTTTTATTGCTTTTCGAGTCTGAAAGTCAAACTTTGTTTAACTTTCTGCATTGACCAGTTTATGGTCAATGCGAAGTTCATTTGAACTTCGCAACGTGAGTGTAATCACGTTGGTTATAGTCCCTTGGGACTATGCCTACTGATTACCACGTTGTCTAGGGTCGTAGGGTAAGCGATCTAATAAATCGCTTATACCTTCGAACCCGACCCATTTGGTCGATCATTAGGATCCGACCAAACACATTAGGTGACCATAATATATAGGGAATAACCTTCCGAGGTTATACCTTATGGTCGCTTCGTTTAAGTAGTTGTATGATAGGTAGTTTATATGCCTTAGGTAAATTACCAAAATACCCCTTTGATGCGAAAATTCGTTTTAAACATATGTAACATAACTTTTGACATCTAAACTGATTTGACAACCATATTAGACATGTTAAGGCATATTTTACTTGTCATAGGACTAGTTAGGCGTTCCGAACGCGTTTCACGCGAACGACACGTTAAAGTAGCATAAGCTACCTAAACGGGTCGTAATGGGTCACAAGCACTTAGGTTAGGTTTCGTTTTAGTATGTGGGCTTTGTTAAACCATATTACATGAGTCTCTATACTCGTTTGGTTTACGAACCCTCATTCTATCCGATCCTCCGATTTAGGTCCGGTTTATTAATGTAGTTACCTATATTAGGTGCCGTTTGATATCCGTGATCTCTAACATTGCTTGGTGGTTATCTTAGGACTTCTGAGCAATCTCAAGTGAGTACATAGACCCCTCTTTTACTGTTTTCAAACTGTTTTGGGGTGGAACACATGTGCCTACTTGTTACTTTCGTGCTTTCCTGTTTTCACATCATATACTTGCTATGTTTGTTAGTACATTATAGTACATGATTTCATTACATTTCATGCTATGTATGTCCATTGTGTGCATACTTAGTACATTGTTTTACTTTACATTTCTGCTATGTATGTTGACTGATAGCATGCTAGCACATTGATTTACATGACTTTCTGCTTTGTATGTTAACTTAGCATACTTAGTACATTGTTTTCATATAACATGTTCACTTTTTCTATGACATTTGGTTTGCACAAACGAGACTATTATACGTTCATTAACATTAGCTACGCCGCTCGGTAGTAAGTACTGGTACCATAGGACTTGACAAATCCCATTCCTGACATCCCGGGTTTGTTTGGATGTAAGGAATGACTGAATCCGAAAACATTTCTTTTGATAACCTTGACTGAAAGGGTTATCCGACTGTCTCAAGGCTTGAATGTATGCGTTAACTTACCACATAAATGTTTGTATCAATGTAACATGTATTACTTTGCGAAACATAACTTTTTGAAGTGGGGGCGATTTTGGAGATTTGGTGAAACCCTAGTCGATCCATTCGATCCTTGATTTCGATTGATCTTGGTTAGTATCTAAGGATTTCGATTCATCTTTAATCGGTTCTTTAGGTTCTAATCACTTGAAGTCGGCTATATTCAAGTAATCGGATTAGGGTTTGTTGTTGGCGCTGTTTTTTCTTGATTGCAAATCATTCGGCAATTCATCTTCAGATCACGGTGCTGGTTATTCATTCAGGTTTCGGCAGTCAATTTTCTGGATTGCGTCGATTCTGATTAGGGTTTGGCAGTCAATCTTCTGATTAGGGTTTCGGCAATACTTTTGACGATTCAGATTAGGGGTTGGTAGTCAATTTTCAGCGACAATTCAGACTTGGATTTTGCGGCGGCTTACTCAATCCGACTAGGGTTTGCGGCTGAATTCATTCATTCTGATTGTCGGCAACTTTATTGGTGGTTTGACGGCTACTAGGGTTTATTTCAGGCGGCTGTTCTTTGAACGAATTCTGGCTGATACGGATTACTTTTAATGGATGAACGCATGAAACCTGGTGGAAGGCCACCACTGTCATTTAAGGAAATAGCGGATCGAATTCTTGATGTTGATGGGAACAATATTCAGCCAAGACGTGGTATTAACATCATTGATGAACTTACTAAGGTCACGGCTCCGGTTCACATGGATAAACTGTTATCGCCTACTACAGGTGTTCATGGAGTGAATTTGGCAACTCCATTGGCTGGTAACTCGATTCCAAAAGTATATGGGGCTGCAGAACCGTTATCATTTGCTAGTGTTGTGAACACCGCAAAGGAGAACGTAAAGGTTAATTTTCGGATGATGGAATCTAGCGAGTCGGTTGATGGAGCTGATGTCGTCATCCCATTGTCTTCGGTTAAACAAGTCTCTGACAGGTATGCTAACACGTTGTGTGGATATTTCTTGGGTAAACGGCTGGCTTTTCCTGTAGTGGATTATTTTGCAAAGAACAACTGGGTTAAATATGGTCTCTCTAGACTAATGATGAATGCAAACGGGTTCTTTTTCTTTAAGTTCAAAACAAAGGAAGGGATGGATAAATTGGTGGAGGATGGACCTTGGATGATTAGAAATGTCCCGATAATCTTGAAGGAGTGGTCGGCCTATGTTAAGTTGGAGAAAGAAGATATAAAGGCTATCCCAGTTTGGGTTAAGATGCATGAAGTGCCGTTAGCAGCATATACTGAGGATGGTCTTAGCTTGCTCGCTTCTAAGATAGGGGTGCCTAAGATGCTAGATTCATACACTGCTACAATGTGTGCTGAGTCATGGGGTAGAAGCAGTTATGCTAGAGCGCTCATTGAAGTTCAAGCCGGGGCTGAATTAATGAGGAGTGTTACAGTTGCAATCCCATCTTTAGAGGGTAATAGTCACGCTATGGTGGAGGTTAAAATCGAATATGATTGGGAGCCTGTAAGGTGCTCTTCTTGTTGCGTGTTTGGACATGAGGATCACTCGTGTCCAAAGAGGCCTCAGGTTGTTTCGAGTGGGGAGTCTGGAAAAAAGATTGATGATTTTCAGGTGGTGGGTGCTAAGAAGAAGAAATCTACTAACCAAGGTCTTCACATGAAAAATCAGAAGCCGAAGGTAGTGTACAGACCAGTTGTAAACCCTAAACCAATTTCGTCCTTGAAGAAGCCGATGAACAATCAGGTATCAACGTCTAACCCCTTTGATGCCCTTAAGGAAGATGATGGTGGTCAGGGAGGTAGTACCGTGGGTCGTATAGAGAAGAAGGAGAAACAGTCGAGTGACAGGCACGAGTCGGATGAAGAGGAGGTCGTTGGAGTCTACAATGAAACCAGTGAATTTATGACATCGGGTATTCATCCTTTTTCTTCGAAAGCAGGGGCTAGCACCTCTCCCACAAAATTCTCGAATGGATAGGCGTCTATTGGTTCGTTTGAAGGGGTTGCCGGTTTGTGGCAGCTTTATCTTTGATGATGGCGGTTGAGGATTTTGTTTTGTTTTTGCAGTGTTTGTCTACTAGATTTCTCTCATGATGTATAGTAGACTAGGTTATGGGGTGTCATAGTTATTTTGTTTTGCTTTGTCTTACATATATGGGGCATGTCCTATATATGAACTAGTGTGGAACACATCCTCACTACTTGTACTTATTTGCGGTTGAATTTTAATAGAATCACCGGGGTAACCCTTTACCCAAAAAAAAAAAAAAAACATAACTTTTTGATATATTCAAAATACTTTGTTTTGTACATTTCTACATTTGGATTATGTGACAATACTTTACTTACAATACATAACATTTGATACACATTACTTGACTACTTTTGGACTTATAAACATTTGACATGGCTTATACAAGAACTTTTGACTATTGGTTTAAACATAGACTTTATACATTGGTGGTTTATTTAAGTGACTTAAGTAACGAGATGTGAGTAATATAATACAAGCATGGTGGATACGTCGCTGGTACTTCCTATATATAAGTGTTTGTATTATATTACACATCATAGCGTTATTTAAATCATTCAATTTGGATTTATACACTTTATACAAGTAACACGATTTTCTTACAAGACTTTGATTTACAAACAAGTTACTTTATACAACTCATTTTACTTGGTTATACATTTAACCATACATTATTCTCTTATTTATACATATCATCTGAACCTATTGTTTTTCAAACAATTTACAAAACAAATCAATTTACAAGGTTCATGACTGACTTTTGCTAAACAACAACTTTTTCTTAAAACTTAAGTCATGAATCCTATCTTCACAAAACCTATGTATCTCACATGCATTTTTTTGCTGACGTACCTACTTTCACATGTGTTTTCAGGTGCTTTTCCGTAGGATGATGATCGTGACACTAGGACGGACTGGTGCCTTAGAGACTAAAAATGAAGAATAGAACTAGTTTAATTATGTTATAAACTCTTTATTCCTGTATTGACAATGTAACACGCTTGTTGATAAATAAAATACAACTTTGAATGCCATGGTTATGAAACAATTAATTCTGTTACAACACTCCCCGACATTTTCCGCCACGTTTTGTATGTTATACGTGGTCGGGGTGTGACATTCGTCAACCCAAACGGCATAACCAGAAACTCATAATGGCCATACCGCGTTCGAAAAACTATTTTCGAAACATCCTACTCTCGGACTCTCATCTGATGATAGCCCGATCTTAAATCGATCTTCGAGTAAAAACTTGACCCATGCAACTGGTCGAACAGGTCTTCAATGCATGGCAAAGGATAACGGTTCTTGACTGTTACTTTGTTGAGCTCTCGGTAATCTATGCACATGCGAAAGGACCCGTCTTTCTTCTTTACGAACAGAACTGGGGCTCCCCAAGGCGAAGAACTGGGTCGGATAAAGCCTCTATCTAACAGCTCTTGAAGTTGATTAGATAGCTCTTGCAACTCCCCAGGTGCAAGACGATAGGAGCACGAGCAATCGGAGCTGCTCCTGGTGCAAGATCAGTCTGAAATTCAACTTGACGGTGAGGAGGTAAACCAGAAAGTTCCTCAGGAAATACGATAGAAAATTCACGAACAACTGGCAGGTCTTCGATCTTCCTCTCTTCAGACGGGGTATCAGTAACAAGTGCTAGAATAGCAGGATATCTCTTTCGTAGACACTTCTGAGCTTTCATAGCTGAGATGATACCAACCATCACACCACTGTGATGCCCTTGAACCGACAGTGATTCCCCACTAGGGAGCGGTATACGCATGATTTTCTCTTACAGAGAATTTTTGCTTGATGCTTAGACAACCAATCCATACCAACCAGTACATCAAAACTACCGAGGGTAACAGGAAGGAGGTCAATATTAAACACTTGCCCCATAAGATCTAGTTTGCATCCCATAAGAACGTGTGAGGCTTCAATTGTCTTACCATCGGCTAGTTCTACTACATGCTTAGCTTCTAGAGGTGTTGGAGCTAACCCTAATCATTGACTGAACTCTAGGGACACATAACTCCAATCGGCACCGGAATCAAATAATACAGAAGCAAAGAGGTTGTTCACAGAAAACATACCAGTCATGACATTGCCGTCGTTTCTAGCATCACCAGCACCAATCGTAAATACTCTTCCACGAGCTCCATTGCCCCCATTGTTGCCGTTATTGTTGTTCCCAACATTGTTATTGTTATTCTAACAATTGTTGTTATCATTGGCGTTCTGATTCAGCTGAGGGCAATCCCGTTTAATGTGACCCTCATCCCCACACTAGAAACACCCCTTCCTATTGCCTTGGTTCTGATGGGGCTGCTGCCTTTGCTGTTGCTGATGCTGCTGATTCTGCTGCTGCTGCTGCTTTGGGTACGGAGCTCTACAGTCTTTTGCCACATGGCCCACCTTATCGCACCTATGGCAAGCCCGGACACACGGTCCATGATGATGATAACCACACTTGTTGCACCTTGGCTTCTTACCAACGTAGGAGCCTTGATTCGGATTGCTACCCTGGCCTTGGTTAACTGAGGACGACTGACTGAAACTACAATTATTGCTGTTGTCAGGCCTTTTCTGCGACTGGCTTGCACTGGTTGCTTTGTCGGCATCATTCCATTTGCACTTGTTATCACTAGCAGGTGTGGTAGCTGTAGCAGTAGGGGTAGTAGTAGAAACACGTGGCGGTAGAGAACCACGCTCGACCTCTTGGTCGGTAATCTTATGTGCTAAACGGATGATTTGAGGCAGATTGTTGAGATTTGCAGCAGTGACCAAACTCTTTACCGATGGTGCTAGGCCCTTGATGTACAGTTCAATTCTTTGAGGTGGAGGTCGAGACAAGTTAGGGCACATGTTTGCTAGCTCGTGTGACCTCTTTGTGAACGCTTCAATTTCAGACCCCTCCATCTTCAGATTGTAGTACTCGTTCTCAAGTTCCTGAATTTCGTCACGAGGACAGTACTCCTCCCGCATCAACTCCTTGAAATCATCCAAAGTAGTGGCGTTAGTCATCTCAATGCCCAACATTTGCACCTGGGGATTCCCCCAAGTTAAGGCACCATCCTCCAAAGTGACTGTAGCATACTTCACACAGTCCCCCTCGGGACAGTTACACATAGCGAACATTGACTCAGCCTTCTCAAACCAACGTAGTAACCCCACAGCCCCTTCAGTCCCACTGAACGTTTGTGGCTTACAATCCATGAACGTCTTAAACGTGCAAGCAGGCGGGTTGTTTTGATTTTGATGTGCTTGTTGACCTAAGGACGAAAAAAAATACAACACACGGGTAAGAGTTAAGCACGTGACACAAGATTAAAGAGTATTTGGCACATATCGTACCAGCTTGGTAGGCTGCCAAAGCCTCAGCCACACGGTTGTTAATCAGGTTTGTCAACTCGGCCTGAGTCATCGCAATGTGACCATGCCCATGGCCTCGTCCGCTCATGATTCTATATAAGAAAAGAGGACAGGTTAAGAGTCGAGATAAGGTAGGAGTTAAAGCTCACGAAGACTACTACAGACTACTAAATTTACACCAATCAATAGAGCGGAACCCCTTTCACACTCGTTAAGGCTCACTGGAACTTACATGCACCCCACATTATTATTATGTGTGCACCCATAATCGCAATGTGATTTGCATGCTTATCTCAGCTCCTCCTAACTTATGCTAAAAGGTTCCTCAAATTCGAGTAGCAAAACAGAAGACACTACAAAATGTAAACCACGAAAATCTAACGGGATATCACACTGGGACTCCATCAACCACATAACTTAGGCAAATACACATGAGTTCAGTCTGTTGTGCTAAGTGTGCAATCACGTGCAACATCATACAATAGTGTACTCTAGATATGCTATACAATAAGTAAACGAGAGACGAACCTTTCAATCTGGAGCTGAGTGTCATGGTCGATTTCGAAGTTGTTTGGTTATAGTCTGGTTTCATAAAAATGTTTTAAAACCTAGTTCACTATTGTGACAACTCGGGTTTCCGACTTTCACTTTCGTATTTATTGCACGTTGACTTTGACTGTTTGATTGTTTGCTTGGTTGTCTTTTAAGTGTACACACGGAATCATATGTTGAGATGGTTGTTTGGTATGTTATCTGTTCTGTATGATTAAGGTGTTTATCATTATTATGTTTACTTAAACCATGAACATGCTCGACGAAACACAAGCGTCTCGCCATAACTTCCATCGACGAAACTGGAGTTGTTTCGGCCCAGTTCACCGCAAAGCCCAGTAGGGGCCCAAACTCTTTTGCGTAACTATATATTAGTTAGGTTTATGTATAGGGGGAACGGTTACCAAACTCTCAAACCCTAGAGCTCCTCATCTATCGACGGCAACCTTGTCACTTCGAGATCCTCAAAGAACGATCAAGTTATTTCCTTGTTCACTGTGGTTAGTGTTGATCGTTATCCGATAATATGATTTAAAACACTTTTGACTACTGTTTGGCTGCGTTTGTTGATGATCATCACGTGTAGTCTATAATGCATATTTATTGTTTTTATCCTTTCAAAGTCCGAACGTGTTAGTATAGGTAGTCATGATTATTGTGATTTGATTTGGTTTGATGATTGTGTTATTTGATAAAAAGGCAAATTAGATGAGTTCTAGGGAACCGATCTATGTCAGTAACTTGGTCGGCTCATTATATGTGTGTGGCATGGTAATTATTGTCAACATTAAACCTAAGTGGCGGCCTAGTGGATGGAACCTAGGGGTGCACATGCTTCATGAACAAAAATCAGTAGCATACCATGTGCAGTAAAGGGGGATATGTGGGTGTTTAGGAAATTTATTTTAATTCCATGAACCTATTTGATTGGTAGTGATGGGCGGTCAAATGAAGACCATTGGCTGTTTGTATCGGCCCAATGGTACATAAATGCCAACCGATAATTTTATTAAGAATCTGTATTATTGCTTTTGTGTGTTGGGACGTATCAAATGCATTGGCGAAACACTTTTGACGGCGAAACCGACATGGCGAAACACATTGTGTTTCGCCGAGACTAATCATGACGAAACAAACTTGACGAATCAAGAGTGTTTCGCCGAGGGATGTCATGACGAAACGGAGGGCGTTTCGTCGAAAGGGATTCACGGCGAAACAGGGGTGTTTCGCCGATTGGGTAATATGCACAGTAACCTGGTTTGATTCTGTTAAAATTAACTGGATTTATTAACTACTGTTAGCTGATATGCATGACTTGTATGAACTTGAATATGTGTCTTATGTTGTTCGTGATTGCTAGTCCAACGCTACTGTGATTGTATATGCTTACATGGACTTAGTGGATATAAACTGATTATGTATACGTGCGTACTCTAGGACTTGATTGATTAACTGTGAGCACATACTTTAGCATACCGAGCAAACCAAGGTGAGTTCACACTCTTACCAAGGCATGGGATTCCCGGGGTTGGGAATGGGTTTGGATGATTACTTATGCTTGAGTTGTTATTGGGATTACATACCATAGGCCTCGGGAGAGGAAGGTTATTGGTAGATACTGCTAGACTAGTGATACATATACTTCTCTTCGCACACACGCCGGGATTGGCCGCGATAATAGAACAATCTTCGCATACATGCCTGGAATGGCCGCGAACCATATTTAATCTTCGCACACATGCCGGGTGTCACACCCCGACCACGTAGAACATACGAAACGTGGCGGAAACATCGGGGAGTGTTGTAACAGAATTAATTGTTTCAAATCCATGGCAATTGAAGTTTCGTTTTATTGATTAAAAGTGTTACAATGTCTAATCAATCAAGGAAAAACAACATAATTAACTAGTCTTGCATCTTTTATTGTCACTAAAGCCCAAGTCTGCCTATATGTATCTTGATCATCTTATGCAACAGTTCCTGAAAAACACATGTGAAAATAGGTACGTCAGCATAAAAATGCCTGTGAGATACATAGGTTTTGTGAAAATAGGTTCCATGACTTATGTTTGAGAAAATGTTTAGTCATGAACCTTGTAATTTGCTTTGTTTTGTAAATCATTTGAAAAACAATGAGTTCAGATGATATGTATACAATAAATGAATAATGTATGGTTAAATGAATAACCATAGTAAAATGGATTTGTATAAGATAGGTTGTTTGTAAAACAATGTCTTGTGAAAAGTATGTTATTTGTATAAAATGTCATATGTATCAAACTGAAATGATTCAAATAACGCTACGATATGTAATACCATACAAACACTTATATATAGGAAGTACCAGCGGCGTATCCACCATGCTTGTATCATATTACACACGCATCGTTACTTAATCACTTAATCAAACCAAACCAACCAATGTAAGAAGTCTATGTTTAAATCAATTGTCAAATGTATTGGGTAATATGTCCAAGTGTTCATGTCAAGATGTAAATCATATCAAAATGTCTATGTCAAATATCCATGTCAAATGTCTAGGTCAGAATGTTATGTATGGCAAGTGAAATGTCTCAACTAAACCATATGCACAAAAACAAAGTATTGAAGTAAAACTTGGTTTAAATCAAAGTTATGTTTTGTGGGAAAATGCATGATCAAATGTCAATCATGTTAAAATGTCTATGCCGAAATGTCTATGTCAAATACGGTTCACACGGTTCACAGATACAAACGGTTCACAGATATCAACGGATCACAGTCAAATGATTACAACGGTTCAATATGTAGTATAATGTGTTCATATGCTGGATAAGCATATGCAACAGAAAAGCAATGAAAAACGATGTACTAAGTACGCACACAATGGGCACACATAGCATGAAATGTAATGTAGAACGATGTACTAAGTACGCACACAATGGGCATACATAGCATAAAATGTAATGTAAAACAATGTACTAAGTACGCACACAATGGGCATACATAGCATGAAATGTAATGAAATCATGTACTATAATGTACTAATGAACATAGCAAGTATATGATGTCAAAACAGGAAAGCATGAAAGTAACAAGTAGGCACATGTGTTCCACCCCAAAACAGTTTGGAAAACAGTAAAAGAGGGGTCTATGTACTCACTTGAGATTGCTCGGTAGTCCTTGAGTAACAACCAAACAATACTAGAGATCGCGGATATCAAACGGCACCTAGTGTAGGTAGCTACATTAATAAACCGGACCTAAATCGGAAGATCGGGTAGCATTAGGGTTTGTAAACCAAACGAGTGTAGAGACTCGTGTCTTTTGGTTTTAACAAAGCCTACATACTAAATGAAACTTAACCTAAGTGTCTACGACCCATTACGACCCGTTTAGGTAGCTTATGCTACTTTAACGCGTCGTTCGCGTGAAACGCGTTCGGACCGCCTAACTAGCCCTATGACAAGTGTTATATGCCTAAACATATTACATAATCAGTTATGTGACAAAGGTTTAGGTTACATATGCTTAATTACCAATTATACATGAAAAGGGTATTCTGGTAATTTACCTAAGGCATATAAACTACCTATCATACAACTACTTAAACGATGTGACCATAGGGTATAACCTCGGAAGGTTATTCCCTACCTACTATGGTCACCTAATGTGTTTGGTCGGATCCTAATGATCGACCAAACTGGGTCGGGTTCGAGGTATAAGCGATTTATCAGATCGCTTACCCTACGACCCTAGACAACGTGGTAATCAGTAGGCATAGTCCCAAGGGACTATAACCAACGTGATTACACTCACGTTGCGAAGTTCCTACGAACTTCGCATTGACCATTACTGGTCAACGCTGAAAGTCAAACAAAGTTTGACTTTCTGACTCGAAAAGCAGTAAAATAAGGAAAAGAATGAAAGAATACTTACGAAGGGTCCCCGAATGCTAATCGTGATCGAATAGCTCAGGTATGAAGCGAAGGCGTCAACTTAGAGCTCCTCAATCAGATTCTAGTGGGTTTTTGTGTTGAGTATGGATGGGTATTTATAGTAAATGCACCACCGTTAGGATCGTTTATCGGGAAACGTGCCTTGATCTCACCCGTACAAGTGTCGGAAGCTTATGGTGGCTCATTTGGTCACTCACCATAAGAGATCAACACTTGGCATTGGGATTAGAAGTGGTTTGCAGCTGTTAACAGCTGTTTAAGAAGGTTCTGATCTGCTGGAGATACCTTACGGACCGTAAGGTCAATGGTGTTGCGGTCCGTAAGCTAACCTGCAGACCAAAACTTTGATTTTTGGCAGATTTGGTCCCTGTTGTGTAATAAGCTCATTTTCGACACGTTTAAGGCCCGTTAACCCCATTTCAAAGCTCTAAAATGAAGTTAAAGTATAGGGAACTTAAAATGTGTTCAAAAATATCTCGGATGTCGGTTCGTTTGGCCGTACGAACGCGATGTTCGGTTAATTACGACGGAATGCGCATAAGCGCGTAAAACGATCCAAATGACGCGACGAATGGATTTTTCTTATGCCGAACACTAAAATAAAATATTTTAGTGCTTACATAAATTTTTGGATGTCCGGATGTATTCAGAACGTAAGTTATGCGCGAAAATGCAAACTTGTGCACTTTTTTGACACTTTTAGTCCCTGAATGTTCCAAAAGTTTATTCTAGCACACCAAACCCCTCAAAGCCTATTTCTAAGCTATGTAAAGGATATTTAAGGTGTGTTTAACTTATGGTCATGTTCCGGAATGTCTGTAACAGTTCAAATTGGCATACTTTCGCAGTTTGTCAACTTTAGTCCCTGTAAGCGAATTAACTTTGATTTCACCACACCAAACCTTCCAAAACTTATATCTAAGTTATGTATAGGTTATTTAAGGTATGTTAAGCCTATTTCACTATTCCGGAGTGTTCGTTGCATTAAACTGGTTATATTTACGTATTAGTACGCGTATAACCTTCCAGAAAGCGATTTAGAGTTTGAAATCGAACAAGAGTTGATATGTGCACAAGATACACATATTTATACAAGTCCCAAGTATGAAATACAATATTTCACTGGTTGGGCATTTGTTTGATGGTTGAAAAGACACAGGTGTTACAGTCTCCCCTACTTTAGGAAATTTCGTCCCGAAATTATTTCGTAGGAGTCTGTCTATGACTTTGTTTCAAATAGTCATCAAAGATATGTAAAGCATAATCTGATTATTTTCCTCAACGGATATTTTTCAGAAGCGAAAATGAACGAACAGGGTCATTTTCTTCAACGGGTTCTTCGGAAATGGAAAAAAAAAGGAATTAACTAAACGGATATACATTTCCCTCAACGGATATTCTTCAGAACGAAAATGAACAAACGGGGTCATTTTCCTCAACGGTTTGTTCTTCAGAATTTGAAATGAAAGAAAAATCAACGGATATTCATTTCTCTCAACGGATATTCTTCAGAACGAAAATGAACAAACGGGGTCATTTTCCTCAACGGTTTGTTCTTCAGAATTTGAAATGAAAGAAAATCAACGGATATTCATTTCCTCAACGGATAAATCTTCAGAAACGAAAATGAACAAACGGGGTCATTTTCAACGGTTATTTCCTCAGAGTTGGAAATGAAGGATTACACAACGGATATTCATTTCCTCAACGGATAAATCTTCAGAAACGAAAATGAACTAACGGAGTCATTTTCAACGGTTATTTCCTCAGAGTTGGAAATGAAGAATTACACAACGGATATTCATTTCCTCAACGGATAAATCTTCAGAAACGAAAATGAACTAACGGAGTCATTTTCAACGGTTGCTTCCTCAGAGTTGGAAATGAAGGATTTCACAACGGATATTCATTTCCTCAACGGATATTCTTCAGAACGAAAATGAATGGATAATTCATTTTCCTCAACGGTTATTCTTCGGAATGGAAATGAAAAGATAAACAACGGATATTCATTTCCTTAACGGATATTCTTTAGAACGAAAATGAATGGATAATTCATTTTCCTCAACGGTTATTCTTCAGAATGGAAATGAAAAGATAAACAACGGATATTCATTTCCTCAACGGATATTCTTCAGAAGTGAAAAATGAATAGCTAGTTCATTTTTCCTCAACGGATGCTTCATCAGAATTGGAAATGAATAGGGTTAACTCTTGATACATGATAGAACTTGCTGTGATTTCTGTGCACTAAATTCCATAATTATGTATGCATCCATAATTACGTAATTCCTTGCACAGTCCGCACAGTTTGTTTTGAAATGTTGTGGGGAAAGATATCAAACCTGAGATGAGAGTGACTAGACTACCATAGGGTCCTTTTAATTAGATCAACAGAGGATCTTCTTAATTAGGCCACTAAGGAGTCCTTTCAGCTATATCATCACATGATATCCCTAAACAGATTTTTGGATCAATCTGTTTAACTAGACCACAAAAGGGGTCTAATTATGAAGTAGTACATTATAATCCAAGGGACTTTAACTACAACGTAGAAGTCCATTAAGGATTTAAGTAGTACCTTTGGGTATCCTACTATGAATCTCTTGCACAAAGATATGTAAGATTTTACGAGGATTTGAATAACATAAATTGGATCACATGACACATAAAGGATAACACATAAGCACATAACCACATAATTGTTTAATTGTTATTTTTCTTGTTATTGATTGCTATTAACTTGGCGCCTCGTACATCGTTTCTCTTGGAAGAAACGGGTACTTAGGATTTTCGTGGAAACGCAAGAGATTATACAAGGGAAGAAATTTGGAAGTAGTCTGTTCTTCAAGGAATGCGGTTCCTTGATTGTCGGTATTGTATGGGATATGCTTATACATGCAACCACATAAACATATTGAAATGTAAATGAAAGATTTATTTATAAACAACAATAACAACAACTGTTTCATAGATTGTGATAAAAGAAAATAATACACAAGGCTCGATTATTTTCTAAACAGCGTTATCTTCTGTCGGTCAGATACTCATCCCTGCGCTGGATTTGCATCAGCAAGTCTTGGGCAATTTCTACTAAAATGGCCCATCTCGCCACAGTTGTAGCAAGATCCCAGTGGGAAACGAGCTTGAGCAGGATTGTTGTTAATCTGATTTGGTGCTGCTGCTGTTGGGCAAACCCTCGCTGTATGACCTATAAGTCCGCAAACTTGGCATGTGCGGCACTTCACACCAGCATGATGATGTAGGCCACATTGGTTGCACATGGGTGCAGTTCCTTTGTAGGGTTTCCTGGCAGGGGGTTGAGCTGGTTGGTTGGGGACGGCTTGATCATTGTGAGCGACCACGGCGAAGTTCTGAGAAGCCTTTCGCTTCTTTGACTTCTTAGAGGATCCAGTCTGTTCATCCATGGTCTTTGATTCCTCGATTGGTTTCGATTCCTCGACCAGTTTCTTGTCACCCTTTCGGAAAAGCTTACGTTTCCTGATCTGCGATTCAGTCAAGGTTGCAGATAACTCGATGGCCTGCCTAACAGTAGTAGGGTTGCTACCAGTCAAAATGTCTTGTATTGAGTCGGGAAGGCCATCAATGTACTTTTCGATCGCCTTATCCAAAGGCGTGACCATGTTTGGGCATAACAGACTTAACTCCTCATAACGGTCCGTGTAGGCTCGATGCTCACCGCTGTCTTGCTTAAGATCATCAAATTCCCTTTCCAAAGCCCTGATCTCGTGACGAGGACAAAACTCCTTCATCATGAGAGCCCTAAGTTCGGCCCATGTCTGTGCTAGAGCAACTTCTGTACCACGATCTCTCATAACCCCATTCCACCACGTAAGGGCTCTCTTCTGGAATACACTCGAAGCAAACTCGACCTTGCGATTGTCAGGACACTGCACATGGCGGAAAGTATTCTCAATGCTCTCGAACCATTGAAGAAGCCCAGTCGCTCCCTCAGAACCACTAAACTTGAGTGGTTTTGCCGAGTTAAAACTCTTGAAATCGCATACACCATTGTTGTTGTTGTTGGCTTGATTCCATTGAGCAAAGAGGTTTGGGAATTGAGCAGCCATTTGCTGTGCAATAATTTCTGCCATTTCGGCCGTCGCTATCTGGTTCTCGCGTCGAGGAGGCATTCTAAAAGAGGAGACATGAAAAGAAACGAGTGAGAGATTTAGACGAAAAGAATGAGATGAAACAAATTTGATGAACGCAATGGATAGTGGTCATTTGTTTGTTACTACAAAGCAACAAACGACCTCGGTGAATAATCAAAGTAAATAGGTCAAAAATAATGTATCGCGAAGACATGCTTGCCTATAAGTGAACACTCATCCCAAGAATTCCCAGGTAAGCACAACTGGTCTCGCGTCTGGTTGAGATGTATACGAGGTGCTTGCCTAGACAGAAAACTCAGAATACAGGCATTCACCCTTCCAGTTTGCACGTGTTCACATTATTTAAAACCCAAAACCTTGACGAGATTTTTTTTTGAAACTCAAAGGGGTTCAAAACCTTGTAATAAATCATCCTAGAACAGATGATTAGTTTTCAAAGCGGTTTTGAAATTTATGTTCTTGTTGTGGTAGTCGCCTAAGGATAGGTGACGGTATTGTTTTATGACTAAACGCAAGTAAACTCGCGTTAGGGTCCTAAGAAGGTTATAGACTAGGTCAAAGCATTACTAATAACCTAATTCCCTATAACCATTGGCTCTGATACCATCTTTTCTGTCACACCCCGACCACGTAGAACATACGAAACGTGGCGGAAACATCGGGGAGTGTTGTAACAGAATTAATTGTTTCAAATCCATGGCAATTGAAGTTTCGTTTTATTGATTAAAAGTGTTACAATGTCTAATCAATCAAGGAAAAACAACATAATTAACTAGTCTTGCATCTTTTATTGTCACTAAAGCCCAAGTCTGCCTATATGTATCTTGATCATCTTATGCAACAGTTCCTGAAAAACACATGTGAAAATAGGTACGTCAGCATAAAAATGCCTGTGAGATACATAGGTTTTGTGAAAATAGGTTCCATGACTTATGTTTGAGAAAATGTTTAGTCATGAACCTTGTAATTTGCTTTGTTTTGTAAATCATTTGAAAAACAATGAGTTCAGATGATATGTATACAATAAATGAATAATGTATGGTTAAATGAATAACCATAGTAAAATGGATTTGTATAAGATAGGTTGTTTGTAAAACAATGTCTTGTGAAAAGTATGTTATTTGTATAAAATGTCATATGTATCAAACTGAAATGATTCAAATAACGCTACGATATGTAATACCATACAAACACTTATATATAGGAAGTACCAGCGGCGTATCCACCATGCTTGTATCATATTACACACGCATCGTTACTTAATCACTTAATCAAACCAAACCAACCAATGTAAGAAGTCTATGTTTAAATCAATTGTCAAATGTATTGGGTAATATGTCCAAGTGTTCATGTCAAGATGTAAATCATATCAAAATGTCTATGTCAAATATCCATGTCAAATGTCTAGGTCAGAATGTTATGTATGGCAAGTGAAATGTCTCAACTAAACCATATGCACAAAAACAAAGTATTGAAGTAAAACTTGGTTTAAATCAAAGTTATGTTTTGTGGGAAAATGCATGATCAAATGTCAATCATGTTAAAATGTCTATGCCGAAATGTCTATGTCAAATACGGTTCACACGGTTCACAGATACAAACGGTTCACAGATATCAACGGATCACAGTCAAATGATTACAACGGTTCAATATGTAGTATAATGTGTTCATATGCTGGATAAGCATATGCAACAGAAAAGCAATGAAAAACGATGTACTAAGTACGCACACAATGGGCATACATAGCATGAAATGTAATGTAGAACGATGAACTAAGTACGCACACAATGGGCATACATAGCATAAAATGTAATGTAAAACAATGTACTAAGTACGCACACAATGGGCATACATAGCATGAAATGTAATGAAATCATGTACTATAATGTACTAATGAACATAGCAAGTATATGATGTCAAAACAGGAAAGCATGAAAGTAACAAGTAGGCACATGTGTTCCACCCCAAAACAGTTTGGAAAACAGTAAAAGAGGGGTCTATGTACTCACTTGAGATTGCTCGGTAGTCCTTGAGTAACAACCAAAAAATACTAGAGATCGCGGATATCAAACGGCACCTAGTATAGGTAGCTACATTAATAAACCGGACCTAAATCGGAAGATCGGGTAGCATTAGGGTTTGTAAACCAAACGAGTGTAGAGACTCGTGTCTTTTGGTTTTAACAAAGCCTACATACTAAATGAAACTTAACCTAAGTGTCTACGACCCATTACGACCCGTTTAGGTAGCTTATGCTACTTTAACGCGTCGTTCGCGTGAAACGCGTTCGGACCGCCTAACTAGCCCTATGACAAGTGTTATATGCCTAAACATATTACATAATCAGTTATGTGACAAAGGTTTAGGTTACATATGCTTAATTACCAATTATACATGAAAAGGGTATTCTGGTAATTTACCTAAGGCATATAAACTACCTATCATACAACTACTTAAACGATGTGACCATAGGGTATAACCTCGGAAGGTTATTCCCTACCTACTATGGTCACCTAATGTGTTTGGTCGGATCCTAATGATCGACCAAACTGGGTCGGGTTCGAGGTATAAGCGATTTATCAGATCGCTTACCCTACGACCCTAGACAACGTGGTAATCAGTAGGCATAGTCCCAAGGGACTATAACCAACGTGATTACACTCACGTTGCGAAGTTCCTACGAACTTCGCATTGACCATTACTGGTCAACGCTGAAAGTCAAACAAAGTTTGACTTTCTGACTCGAAAAGCAGTAAAATAAGGAAAAGAATGAAAGAATACTTACGAAGGGTCCCCGAATGCTAATCGTGATCGAATAGCTCAGGTATGAAGCGAAGGCGTCAACTTAGAGCTCCTCAATCAGATTCTAGTGGGTTTTTGTGTTGAGTATGGATGGGTATTTATAGTAAATGCACCACCGTTAGGATCGTTTATCGGGAAACGTGCCTTGATCTCACCCGTACAAGTGTCGGAAGCTTATGGTGGCTCATTTGGTCACTCACCATAAGAGATCAACACTTGGCATTGGGATTAGAAGTGGTTTGCAGCTGTTAACAGCTGTTTAAGAAGGTTCTGATCTGCTGGAGATACCTTACGGACCGTAAGGTCAATGGTGTTGCGGTCCGTAAGCTAACCTGCAGACCAAAACTTTGATTTTTGGCAGATTTGGTCCCTGTTGTGTAATAAGCTCATTTTCGACACGTTTAAGGCCCGTTAACCCCATTTCAAAGCTCTAAAATGCAGTTAAAGTATAGGGAACTTAAAATGTGTTCAAAAATATCTCGGATGTCGGTTCGTTTGGCCGTACGAACGCGATGTTCGGTTAATTACGACGGAATGCGCATAAGCGCGTAAAACGATCCAAATGACGCGACGAATGGATTTTTCTTATGCCGAACACTAAAATAAAATATTTTAGTGCTTACATAAATTTTTGGATGTCCGGATGTATTCAGAACGTAAGTTATGCGCGAAAATGCAAACTTGTGCACTTTTTTGACACTTTTAGTCCCTGAATGTTCCAAAAGTTTATTCTAGCACACCAAACCCCTCAAAGCCTATTTCTAAGCTATGTAAAGGATATTTAAGGTGTGTTTAACTTATGGTCATGTTCCGGAATGTCTGTAACAGTTCAAATTGGCATACTTTCGCAGTTTGTCAACTTTAGTCCCTGTAAGCGAATTAACTTTGATTTCACCACACCAAACCTTCCAAAACTTATATCTAAGTTATGTATAGGTTATTTAAGGTATGTTAAGCCTATTTCACTATTCCGGAGTGTTCGTTGCATTAAACTGGTTATATTTACGTATTAGTACGCGTATAACCTTCCAGAAAGCGATTTAGAGTTTGAAATCGAACAAGAGTTGATATGTGCACAAGATACACATATTTATACAAGTCCCAAGTATGAAATACAATATTTCACTGGTTGGGCATTTGTTTGATGGTTGAAAAGACACAGGTGTTACACCGGGTGGGCTGCGATACAAATATACCTAGTCTAGAACACATGGGAAACCCCCACTAAACTTCGCAAACATGCCTAGAGGGCCGCGATACCATTACATACGATACATGATTACTAAACGAGCTTATGATTTACGATACGAACACTATAACTGAATAACCAACTGTGAACTCGCTCAACTAGTTGTTGACTCTCTGTTACATGCCTTGCAGGACCTTAGGTACATATGGAGCTTGCATGGGAGGCGCAGTCGTTGTGGAACAAGGATCGAGGATGCTACGTTAAAACAATTAAACATTTGAACTTATTACTTATTTTGGGTTTACAATTATGCTTCCGCTAGACACTTAATATGTTTTGTTTGAACACCTTTCAGACCGTTTGGTTTAAATTACATTTATTACATATTCTGTTTGATATGATTGGTGGCTTGATCCTGGTCAGTCACGCCTCCAAGCGGTGATACTCCGCGTGTGGATTTTGGGGGTGTGACAGATTGGTATCAGAGCCATTGGTTATAGAGAACTCGGTTTTAATAAGGGGAAAACGTTTTTATTAAAACCAGACTATAACCAGAACAGTGCTCAACGATCCACAACGACGCTTCGCTCCACGTGCAAGACTTAACACTCTAGGTAATATGGTACATGTTTTATTGCCTACTTGCTAGAATTGCATAGAACTTTGCTCAGGGTATGCTTAGATTAACGTAACACTATTCCATGAGAATACTTGTGTGCTTACTCTCTTCTGTCATCGCACTACTCGCGAACCTCTCTCACCTATGTTACATTTGCTATGAAGATCATGGCTGGATGCATTAACATGACACAAGCCCAGTTGACGGCTCTCATTAACGAACAAGTTACTACGGCAGTTGCAGCCGCACAAGCAGGAGGTATACCCTGCAGTTGTAACTCACACTAGGATCTTTAGAATCCTACATTCCTAAACCGACTCTTGTGTTTAATCTTGTCCTAATTCTTATACACAACAGGTCAACCACCTGTTTGCACCTTCAAAACCTTTATGGACTGCCGACCGACTACTTTCAGCGGCACTGAAGGAGCCGTAGGTCTCCTCCACTGGTTTGAGAAACTAGAGTCTGTGTTCGAAATGTGTGAATGCCCTGAGGCACGCAGGGTGAAGTATGCTACCGGTACTCTCGAGGGTTTAGCCCTCACATGGTGGAAGGCTCAAGTCCAAATGCTGGGGTTGGTTGCTGCTAACGCCACCCCATGGAACAATTTTAAGGAGATGATCAAGGAGGAATACTGCAGTCGTGACGACATTCATAAGCTGGAAGTCGAATTCTTCAACCTCAAGATGACGGGGTCAGAAATTGAGGCGTTTACAAAGAGATCAAATGAGCTTGCATTACTGTGTCCTACTATGGTGGACCCTCCAATTAAGCGTATCGAACTATATCTTAAGGGTCTAGTGCCAGAGATCCAGAGTCATGTGACTTCAGCAAACCTTGCCACCTACCAGCAGGTTGTTCAGTTGGCTCACCGTCTCACTGATCAGGCGGTGGAGCAGCACAGGTTGCCTAAACGTATCAACGCTACTACTACCACAACTACTTCAGCTACTCCTGCTACTCCCAGTGACAACAAGCGGAAATGGGAAGGGGATTCCAGCAGGGGTTCAGCTATCGTTCAGACTCAAGCACAGCAGCAGCGCAAGACAAATGATTACCAGAGTCCGAGTCAACAATCTTCTGGTAGTCAGGGGCAGAGTGGATATCGGGGAATTCACCCACTGTGTAACAGGTGCAACAGACACCACAGTGGTCAGTGTCGCAAGGGCCGCTGTCAGAGATGTCTAAGGATAGGTCATGAAGCTAAAGACTGCAGGAGCTCAAGGCCTGCGAATCAGAACCAGCAACAACAGCCACCAGCTCCACGAAATCAGCCACAGCAACAACAGCAAGGAAATAGGGGATGCTTTCAGTGTGGGGCTGAAGGTCACTTCAAGCGGAACTGTCCCCAGTTAAACCAGAACCAGAACAACAACAATAATCAGGGCAACGGGAACAACCATGGGGGAAACAACAACAACAATGGTGCTAGGGGTCGTGCATTTGTGATCGGTCAGGGTGATGCAAGGAATGATCCTAATGTGGTTATGGGTAAGTTTCTTCTCGACGACTTTTATGTTACTGTATTATTTGATTCGGGTGCGGATACCAGTTATATGTCTCTAAAAGTTAGTCAAATGCTTAAACGCGCACCAACACTTTTGAACACCAAACATGTCGTAGAGTTAGCTAACGGTAAAAGTCTAGAGGCCACACACATAGTTCAAGGTTGTAATCTTATCCTCGCTGGTCAGACTTTCTCTATCGATCTCATTCCTATAACTCTGGGTAGTTTCGACATCGTCATTGGTATGGATTGGTTATCGCAACAGCAAGCAGAGATTCTATGCATAGAGAAGGTCATTCGTATTCCCCGTACTGGCAAAGAACCCCTCGAAGTTCAAGGCGACAAGAGTGGTGTCGTGAGTGGCATCATCTCCTTCTTGAAGGCTCAGAAGTGTTTGCGAAAGGGGCACACAGCTGTTTTAGCACTCGTTACTGATACATCGAAGAAAGAGAAAAAGATTGAGGATATTCCTGTTGTACGCGACTTTCCTCAAGTGTTTCCTGAAGAGTTACCTGGGTTACTGCCTCATCGCCAGGTCGAATTTCAGATCTAGCTAGCTCCTGGAGCAGCACCCATAGCTCGAGCACCTTATCGCTTAGCTCCAACTGAACTGGAAGAACTGTCCAAGCAACTGCAAGAACTCTTGGAAAAGGGTTTCATTCGCCCTAGCTCTTCGCCCTGGGGAGCTCCAGTACTATTTGTAAAGAAGAAGGACGGTACCTTCAGGATGTGTATCGACTATCGAGAACTCTACAAGGTGACCGTGAAGAATCGCTATCCACTTCCACGCATCGACGACTTATTCGACCTGTTGCAAGGGTCGAGCTATTACTCGAAGATTGATCTGAGGTCAGGCTATCACCAACTGAGAGTCCAGGATGAGGACGTCTCCAAAACAGCGTTCAGAACACGCTACGGTCACTACGAATTTCTGGTCATGCCATTCGGGTTAACAAACGCGCCTGCGGTTTTCATGGATCTTATGAACAGGGTGTGCAAACCTTATCTTGACAAGTTTGTTATTGTTTTCATTGACGACATCCTGATCTATTCGAAGAGTCGGGAGGAACACGAGCAGCACTTACGACTTATTTTGGAACTCCTTCGAACGGAACAGCTGTACGCTAAGTTTTCAAAATGCGACTTCTGGCTTCGTGAAGTCCACTTTCTAGGCCATGTGGTAAACAAGGATGGGATTCATGTTGATCCATTCAAGGTAGATTCGATCAAGAACTGGCCTGCACCTCGCACACCAACAGAAATACGCCAATTCTTGGGTTTGGCGGGTTATTACAGACGGTTCATCAAAGACTTCTCAAAGATTGCACAGCCGCTCACATTACTGACATAGAAAGGTGTTGTTTATCGTTGGGGTAATACACAGGAAACAACATTTCAGCACTTAAAGGATAGACTTTGTAGCGCACCTATCCTCTCATTGCCTGAAGGCACGGACGATTTTGTAGTCTACTGCGACGCGTCTATCCAGGGTCTTGGATGTGTGTTGATGCAGCGGGATAAAGTCATTGCTTATGCTTCGCGCCAACTTAAGATTCACGAATGGAATTACACCACACACGATTTAGATCTGGGAGCTGTTGTTTTTGTGCTCAAGATATGGCGACATTACCTGTATGGTACTAAATGCACCATCTACACCGACCACAGGAGTCTTGAGCATATTTTTAAGCAGAAAGAGTTGAACATGCGACAGCGTCGATGGGTCGAACTACTGAACGATTACGAATGTGCTATAAAGTACCATCCGGGCAAAGCCAATGTTGTGGCTGACGCCCTCAGTCGAAAGGATACTACACCTAGGCGTGTACGAGCGTTGCAACTCACTATTCAGTCTAGTCTTCCTGCACAGATACGAGATGCTCAAGTAGAAGCATTGAAACCAGAAAACGTCAGGGCTGAAGCTCTGCGCGGCTCAAAGCAACGGTTAGAACAAAAGGCAGACGGCGCCTACTATGTAACAGGATGCATCTGGGTCCCACTCTATGGTAACCTACGAGAGCTTGTGATGGATGAAGCACACAAGTCTCGCTACTCAGTACATCCTGGTTCGGATAAGATGTACCACGACTTGAAAACTACATATTGGTGGCCTAGCATGAAAGCTCACATAGCCACTTACGTTAGCAAGTGCTTGACTTGTGCGAGAGTTAAAGCGGAATATCAGAAGCCTTCAGGTCCACTCCAACAACCTGAGATACCACAATGGAAATGGGAGAAAATTTCCATGGATTTTGTTACTGGCCTGCCTAGATCCCAACGTGGGAATGATACTATTTGGGTGATCGTGGATCGACTCACTAAGTCTGCACACTTCCTGGCTATTAAGGAAACAGACAAGTTCTCTACATTAGCAGACATCTACTTAAAAGAAGTGGTTTCGAGGCACGGGGTGCCCACCTCTATTATTTCCGATCGTGATGCACGTTTCACTTCAGAACTTTGGCAAGCGATGCACAAATCCTTCGGCTCACGATTAGACATGAGCACAGCTTATCACCCTCAGACAGATGGGCAATCTGAACGCACTATTCAAACTCTAGAAGACATGCTTCGTGCGTGTGTAATCGATTTCAGCAACGGCTGGGAAAAACATCTCCCGTTAGTGGAGTTCTCGTACAACAACAGCTACCACACCAGTATTAAAGCCGCTCCATTCGAGGCATTGTACGGGCGTAAATGCCGGTCACCTCTTTGTTGGGCAGAGGTGGGTGATAGTCAAATCACATGTCCAGAAATGGTAGTTGATACTACTGAAAAGATTGCTCAAATACGACAATGCATGGCGGCAGCTCGTGACCGTCAGAAAGCATATGCCGATAAAGACAGGAAACTACTCGAGTTCCAGGTTGGGGATCGAGTGCTACTCAAAGTTTCACCCTGGAAGGGTGTGGTTCGTTTTGGCAAACGAGGCAAACTTAATCCACGATACGTTGGACAATTCGAAGTCATAGAGAAAATAGGCAAAGTGGCCTACAGACTAAACTTACCAGCTGAACTCAGTGCAGTTCACAACGTCTTTCACGTGTCGAATCTGAAGAAGTGTCTGTCAGATGAGACCCTCATAGTTCCTTTGAAGGAACTCACTATCGACGAACAGTTACGATTCGTCGAGGAACCTGTTGAAATCACGGACCGGGATGTTAAGGTCCTCAAGCACACTAGAATACCCCTTGTTCGAGTTCGTTGGAACTCCCTTCGTGGCCCAGAGTTTACCTGGGAACGAGAAGATCAAATGAAACTCAAGTATCCCCAATTGTTCGTAAACGATGCAACTACTACTGAGGATGAAGCTACTACAGAATTTCGGGACGAAATTCAACGGGGGGATGATGTGACACCCCAGGAAAACCAGTAAACGATACAACTTACTTACTTAGCTTCCTCAGTAACCGCATGCTAAATTTCGGGACGAAATTTCTTTCAAGTTGGGGATAATGTGACAACTCGAGTTTCCGACTTTCACTTTCGTATTTATTGCACGTTGACTTTGACTGTTTGATTGTTTGCTTGGTTGTCTTTTAAGTGTACACACGGAATCATATGTTGAGATGGTTGTTTGGTATGTTATCTGTTCTGTATGATTAAGGTGTTTATCATTATTATGTTTACTTAAACCATGAACATGCTCGACGAAACACAAGCGTCTCGCCATAACTTCCATCGACGAAACTGGAGTTGTTTCGGCCCAGTTCACCGCAAAGCCCAGTAGGGGCCCAAACTCTTTTGCGTAACTATATATTAGTTAGGTTTATGTATAGGGGAACGGTTACCAAACTCTCAAACCCTAGAGCTCCTCATCTATCGACGACAACCTTGTGACTTCGAGATCCTCAAAGAACGATCAAGTTATTTCCTTGTTCACTGTGGTTAGTGTTAATTGTTATCCGATAATATGATTTAAAACACTTTTGACTACTGTTTGGCTGCGTTTGTTGATGATCATCACGTGTAGTCTATAATGCATATTTATTGTTTTTATCCTTTCAAAGTCCGAACGTGTTAGTATAGGTAGTCATGATTATTGTGATTTGATTTGGTTTGATGATTGTGTTATTTGATAAAAAGGCAAATTAGATGAGTTCTAGGGAACCGATCTATGTCAGTAACTTGGTCGGCTCATTATATGTGTGTGGCATGGTAATTATTGTCAACATTAAACCTAAGTGGCGGCCTAGTGGATGGAACCTAGGGGTGCACATGCTTCATGAACAAAAATCAGTAGCATACCATGTGCAGTAAAGGGGGATATGTGGGTGTTTAGGAAATTTATTTTATTTCCATGAACCTATTTGATTGGTAGTGATGGGCGGTCAAATGAAGACCATTGGCTGTTTGTATCGGCCCAATGGTACATAAATGCCAACTGATAATTTTATTAAGAATCTGTATTATTGCTTTTGTGTGTTGGGACGTATCAAATGCATTGGCGAAACACTTTTGACGGCGAAACCGACATGGCGAAACACATTGTGTTTCGCCGAGACTAATCATGACGAAACAAACTTGACGAATCAAGAGTGTTTCGCCGAGGGATGTCACGACGAAACGGAGGGCGTTTCGTCGAAAGGGATTCACGGCGAAACAGGGGTGTTTCGCCGATTGGGTAATATGCACAGTAACCTGGTTTGATTCTGTTAAAATTAACTGGATTTATTAACTACTGTTAGCTGATATGCTGACTTGTATGAACTTGAATATGTGTCTTATGTTGTTCGTGATTGCTAGTCCAACGCTACTGTGATTGTATATGCTTACATGGACTTAGTGGATATAAACTGATTATGTATACGTGCGTACTCTAGGACTTGATTGATTAACTATGAGCACATACTTTAGCATACCAAGCAAACCAAGGTGAGTTCACACTCTTACCAAGGCATGGGATTCCCGGGGTTGGGAATGGGTTTGGATGATTACTTATGCTTGAGTTGTTATTGGGATTACATACCATAGGCCTCGGGAGAGGAAGGTTATTGGTAGATACTGCTAGACTAGTGATACATATACTTCTCTTCGCACACACGCCGGGATTGGCCGCGATAATAGAACAATCTTCGCATACATGCCTGGAATGGCCGCGAACCATACTTTAATCTTCGCACACATGCCGGGTGGGCTGCGATACAAATATACCTAGTCTAGAACACATGGGAAACCCCCACTAAACTTCGCAAACATGCCTAGAGGGCCGCGATACCATTACATACGATACATGATTACTAAACGAGCTTACGATTTACGATACGAACACTATAACTGAATAACCAACTGTGAACTCGCTCAACTAGTTGTTGACTCCGCTAGACACTTAATATGTTTTGTTTGAACACCTTTCATACCATTTGGTTTAAATTACATTTATTACATATTCTGTTTGATATGATTGGTGGCTTGATCCTGGTCAGTCACGCCTCCAAGCGGTGATACTCCGCGTGTGGATTTTGGGGGTGTGACAACTATAACTAGTGGCTCTGATACCAAACTGTCACACCCCCAAAATACCACACGTGGAAACCCCCGCGAGGCGTGTGACGTACCAGGATCCAGCCACTAATCACATTGAACTATAATAAATATTTAAATAAAACATTCCATTCATTTCATAATATAATTCCAAGTTATAAGTTAAAACCAAAGTAAACGTTCAGTGGAAGCATAGTGTAAAATGTTAATCAACTGTTTCAAAACAAGTGTTCAAAACCATGAAACATGTATCCAAGAGTCTCGACTCATGACCACTCCAGCACTCCCATATAGCAAGTCCATAACCAAGAATCTAACGACCTGCAAGCATGCAGACAAGTGTGTCAGACGACGCTGGTGAGTTCAGAGTTTGTTAACACATTTTAGTTACCAGATATGAGTATAAAACATTTCAGAGATTAGATGTTGTTATTAACTCGATTACCGCAGATGGCTCCAGATGATTTGCCCAAACCCCAATGCTCTATCATACATTGGTCAAGTGGTTAAGGTAATTAGTTCACGACCTCCTCCCCGGTACGGTGTGACGGTGCCAAACCTAATAGCGCTATCAACTAATAACCCCGTTGCCTCCCCGGCAACCAATCGGTATATGATGGGACTTAATGATAGAAATGAGTGTAATAACCAACATCCCAGGTTTAACATTCCAGTCAAACCCAAAACCCGACATTCCTCCCCGGAACGTTACCCGATATCCCTCCCCGGGATGCATGCTTGAAAAAGGCAGTGAACTCACCTTGGATTTGCTCGGTATTTATCAAATTACCCGTTTCAGTTAATCAACCAACCCTACAATGGTTAACAATATTATCAGTTCCGTAATCATCCAAGTCACGTAATTTTCACAATTTGCATTCGTAGTAAGAATCATCATATATCACCTAGCAGTTACTCATAAAAGTCCACACTCATGTACTTGACACTTAATAGCATTTAACAGATGGATTTGTTATTCTCATAAGTTAGTACACGTTCCTCATTTCTCACTAAGGTTGTTAACATGCAACAGATGTAATCGTATGACAAACACATTCATCATTATATGCACTATGAACTAGTTAAACTCTATGTTCTGTGAACACTGTTCTGTTTGTTCAATCCACGGCGAAAGACCCTAATGACGAAAGACTATTCTTCGCCGAGAGTGCAGGTGACGAAAGACCCTAGTGTTTCATCGAAGTCCCGTTGACGAAAGACCATGTTCTTCGTCGAGATGTCTTTCGTCGCTGCACATAACAGCCAGTAACAGTTTCTCCTTAATCTCAGCCGCCACATACGCTAACACTTTGACAGTTTCACGTATCATTCACGTAGCATCATAAAATTGCTAAACGACTTCCTATTAACACTAGTTCATCGAACAGAATCAGCAAACCACATAATGAATGGAAACTTATACAGATCATCGAACCTTTGTCATACACAATCTAATTCCTCTGATTTAGTATCAAGATATCAAAACCCCCCTTTTTAACGACTAACCCTACTCATAGTCTCACTGTTCCAAATCTAATCAGTTTGTTATTGCAAGTCATTTATCAAAACCTTGTTATCATGCAACCCTAAAATTAACATTATTCGTATCGAAATACTAACTAAGCATTAGATCTTGCATTGGTTCCACAATAAACACATCAAACACACATGAACAGGATTCACATAGAGGTTTATACAATCATGAAAATGTTACTAACCACACGATGATTGTACACAAGGAAAGATCGATTAAGGCTCCCAAGCAATGAGATCGGTTGCCGTCTAACAGAAAGAGAATAGTAGAGTTTGTGTTCACGGTTACGATTATAAGAGGTTTTATAATCTGAGCGGTATGGGCCTCAAGTGGACCTGGGCCGAAGGTCTTGAAGAAAGACCTTCTTCGTCGTGTTGGGCGACGATGAAAGTCCGGAGTTTCGTCGAGTATAGCAATGACGAAGGACCTATGTTTCGTCGAGTTTAATGTCGGCAAAAAACCATTTTCGTCGAGGGTTCATGACAAGAGTCTTAGTTATAAAACATGCACAATTAACTCCAATAACTATCAAGACTCTAATCTTTCAAACAGTTACACGTTACATAACATAAACAAATTACCAAAATAGAATTGCGACACAAGAGATACATAAATGAAAGAACTTGAAATCTCGGGTTGTCACACATATACCCCTAGAAACTCGGTTGGACCAAGTTTCATTCGAATACCCCTGCAAAACAAGTTCAAAAATGATGGAAACAATTGTTAGTTTAGGATAATAATGAGGATCCTGGATCCTTAGTCTTGCAGCATCTTCTGAGGATCCTTAGTTCAAATTGAACTGAGGATCCATGATCCAGGTTACATTTGAGGATCCGTGATCCACATGCTATGAAATTCTATCCCTAACAGCCGGCGATCACTGTACGTCTCCGGCAGTGTATATTGATGATTGGCCGCCCGGTGACCTTCTGTTCTCTTCACTAGTTATGATGGGTAGCCGGTGCAGTTGAAACAGAGAGGATGAAAATTAAGGGAGGAAGATGATGTATAAAATCGTAGGGTTTTTTTTATGTTCAAAAGGGTTTTGTCATTTGGTAAGAGAAGGGTAAATTTGTAATTTAGCATCCACTTAACAGAGAAAACTAACTGTCATCCACTCCAGGGACTATCCGAGTAACAAACTGTCAAACCATAGGAAGCACCGATGTAATTTCCCAAAGTTGGGGACTTTAGTTGTTATTTTTGCAAAACCACAGGGAATATCCGTGCATTTTACTCATTATAAGACACATCGATGTATATATATGAGGAAAGATAAATCGAAAACCAATGTGAGTTGAGAAAACCCAAATAAACCCTATGTAACATTTTTATTTTTTTCTAAAAAATAGGGAATGTAACATAAATGTACTTAAAAAATTTTATGAAAAAAATGAAAAAAAAATGCCTACTAGTTTTTTTTTAAATGTTCAAAATTTGTATGTTACATTTTTTTGGACATATATATTATGTAACATGAAATTTTTAACATTTAAAGAAAAATCCACGGTGTTTTTTTGTTTTTCTTTTATAAAAATGTTCAATTATGTATATTACATTTTCTCTTTTTTTAGAAAAAAATAAAAATGTTACATAGGTTTTTTACAAAGATTTCTTGAGTTTAAATAACTCAAGTGGGTTTTCGCTATAGGTTTCCCCTATATATATATATAAGTACGGGATCAGGAGAAAACGCCCTAAAGTGTGAGAATGGTGAGAACGGATCCTGGTTAAACACGTGGCACGCGATATAATTAGGACGTAGGGGCTTTTTTGTCATTTTATCTTCCGCTTTTCCAATTCGGTGTCACAATACTTCTTCGTTTTTGGCGTTTAAGATTTTTTGGCGTTAACCAAATTCAATAATTACCTAGCGTTTTACTGGTCTCATTGTATTAATCTTTTTGTTTCACATAGATAATATTTTGGCGTTTCCAAATCGTCGGCCATTGGAACTCCAAGGGCCAGAATATCTCTCTGAATGGCTTCATCCATACTAAGTTTGGCCGGGACTTTTTAGGATGATGGCCCGTTGTTTGTTCTTATATTCAATGGCTTTAGATTCAATGGCGTTTTAGATAAGATGACCCATTGTTCTATTATTGTTTATATATTTTTGGCGTTTGTTGTATCTTGGCGTTTTACAAGCGGAAAATTATATTACAACCACATGGGAAAAAATAGAAGCGAAAAAAATAAATTAAAAATCTTAATCGGATCTCTCTTCACAATCTTCACTGTCATCAGTCTCTCTCTTCTTTAATACTACAAGAACTGTCACCAAATATATGGCGTTTTGTTTTTGGTCTGATTATTTTGTTTGTTCGTTTGTTGAAGTGGCTTTGTGGATGTTGGGGACATAGATCAATGTCGTGTGAGTGGGGTTTTCATTTGGCTCTTCAACTTTATCTTCATCTTTATAATCATCCCACTCTTCAGTGTCGTTGATCTCTTCTCCTCATCCAAGCCTTCTTCAATAACAAAGAACACAAAATGACATATGACTCTCATCAGTATCTTTTTCTTGAAGATTTGTCTATCTCATGTAGCAAAATCTTACTGAGATACTCCCCTCACCTAACAATCCATTCAGTGAAACTTCAAGCAGAACAATACTGAATATCCAAGAAAGCATGTTAGCCATCTTTGATTTTTTTAAATTTTTTGCTTTTTATAGTGAGTGGTATTTAGGAACATTGGCGTTTGTTTTTTTGGTGTGATCAAATGGAAGTTGCTGAGAGGTATCATTTTATAGGATGTCTTTTGCGCGTAGTTTAGGCAGGATATTATTATAATAAAGTATTCGTCGTTTCAGTTACTATTTGTAATTACTGTTTTTAATAAGCTTTATCTCTAAAGTCTGTAACATGTCCCATCTTTCAAGTTTGGCGTTTTATATTTTAATATAATAAATGTTATTAATAATAAAGTTCCCGTTGCTTCAGTTTACTGTTTTGTAGTTACAGTTTGTGTCAACTTCATCTGTTTATCGTTTCAGTTTACTCTTTGTAGTTACTGTTTCTGGTTACCTTTTCGAGATATTGGCGTTTTGTATTTTTAATGAAGTTGTATATAAAGATGGCACTTTCTATTCTCATGTACCTTGTTTTTTATACTTTTTTTTGAGTTTTTTATAATACTTGTCCAAAGTAAATTTATTATAGTTTGGGAGTTTTGGGTTGTTTTATGGCATGGTGACGTTTTCACAAGCATTTGTCTGTGTGGCGTTTTTATTATATATGGCGTTGTTATTATATAACAATCAACTGAAAAATAAAATTAAAAAAATATAAACAATTGATCTTTCAAATCTTCACTGTCACCAGACTCTTTCTTCTTTTGAATCATCTTCACTAACTGTTTTGACTTTTGTATGATTCATTTTGTTTTTTTTTTTTGAAGTAGCTTTTTTGTCACCGTTTGGAAGCACAAATGACATGAGTTTTTTTGTTTGAAGTTCATATTTATCTTCATCTTTATCTTCAACTCACTCATCAGTGTCATCCGTCTCTTCATGCCATTCAAATATTTATCAAGAACAAAACACAGAAAATGACATAAGTCTGACATCAACCTCTTTTTCTTGAAGATTTGTCCATCTTATGCAGCAAAATGTTATTGAGTTACACCCCTCAGCTAACAATCCATTAGGCGAAACTTCACGTAGAACAATATTGAATATCAAAGGAACGATGTTTTGCCATTTTTTTATTTTTTAACTTTTTGTCGTTTTACCGAGAAAAAGAACGCCACTAAATAAAAGTACCTTAAACCTCTAAAATTGGTCATGCTAAACTGAATAATGTTTTGCTGTATGAGATGGACAACATTGTTAATCCTCAGTTAAGAAAATGTCTAACAATGTTGTCCACCTCATTCAGCTAAACTTTATTGAGAACAAAACTGAATCTCCAAGAAATGACGTTTTTGCAATTTTGGGGTTTTTGTATGTTTTAACGTTTATAAATTGGATGGAAGTTGAGGATAAAGTCAATAAGATTTTACTCAATGAGATGGACAATATCCTCACTTAAGGATTTTGTTCATCACATTGAGCGAAACCTTACCGACAACCAAACTGAATTTCAAAGAAACGTTTGTTTTAGGAATCTTTGATGTTTGGGTTTTTTGGCGTTTCTAAGATGAATGGTATATATTAAATATGACGTTTTAGGTTTGGTGCGTTTAATGGAAGGTCTGAGATGTTGTATATATAGGATGTTTTTGGCGGTTGTTTTAGGCGGGATTTTATTATAATAAATGCTAGTAATTAAGTCCCGTCGTTTGAGTTACTGTTTGTTCAGCTTTATCATTTAAAAACAAAGTTTGGCATTTTATATCTAATGACGTTTAGATTAGGGATAATGTTTGCTTTTGTATTTTAAGGCGGGAAGTTAATGGCGTTTTATTCATGATTTGGCGTTTTCGGTAGAGAAGTCAAAAGACCCTTTTACCCTTAATGAAGTGCGTGCCACATAATCAAATTGATGTTATTTATGAAAACGCCACCGCGCAATCTAGTCCATCGATTGTTTTGATATGACGATCCATAACCGTTTTCGCTGTTCTCACACTTTTCACCGTTTTCTCTAAATCCTGACCCTATATATATATATATATATATATGTTATTTTTTAAAATAATTTAAACACATACCAATTCCAATATAGGCCCATTATCAAATACTTTTTAATGGTTTATAATTTAGTCCACTGCCCAATACTAATATGATTTTAATAAAAATTAGAACACACGACGACAATTTCATGGACTCCTAGAATCTAAAAGGATGAGACGAACAAACTCATCAGATTGGTAGATCGCGGTAATATGCAAATAACGATGTAAATTGTATATTAATCATACTAGACAGTTGCTATGAAGAGTTGATCCAGCAATTTGCTATGAAGAATGCAAGGAGGGCTGCATGAATCATTGGTTAACTATTAACTTATTAGTTATTACGGTATATAACTCATTAGAATATTATGATTTTGTCATTATCCTAATTGCATTGTTTATCAAATACTACATTTTTGTCATTTTCGTAATTATATTGTTTATCGTTAAAGAATATGGGCACATTTTTCGAGCTCGAACAGGGTACGTGAATTCTCAGAGACGCCACTGAACACACGATGTGGATTTTCCTAACATTGAAAATGTTTATACCAAAATCTGTTTAGAAAGAACATTGTTTGTCCCAACTAAACGACCTGAATGAACCTTTGAGTTTTGAAAAATAACCAAACAACATCTTGCCTTTTGTAGAAAGTATAATCCCATACCTCAATTACATCATTTCTTTTGCCTTTGTAAATGACATTTAGAAACTTGTAATGGTCACTGATTTGGTATGTCATAGATACATTATCATGGAAGCATTATAACAATACCAACAAATAAGTTCAACATAAAGAAAAATAATACACACTACTTTTATAATATCAGCTTGAAGGTACAACAAAACATTAAAAAAAATCCAAGCTTTTGTATGTTCTTGGCACATGTTTTTCCATCATAACATCAATTAGATCATTTGCCTACATGTAAGGACTTGTTGGCATCCATGTCGATATGAAACGTATTTTTTTTTGTAAAACTTTTGTTAAGAATGTGATATTTTTTTCATGAAATGGCTAGCAAAACAAATAATAATATTGGATGAAATAGCTTACCAAGCACACATGTTCAGAATAAAATATAAGGATATGATTATTAGGCCCACTGTTTAGTGTTTACAACCTTTCCACTACCCCCTTTAATTTCCATGCAAAATAGCAGAAAGATTGTGTCAAAATGCAGCTAATGAGATTCAAAAATAATTCACATTAGTATAAATGTAGGAGTTAAAATGTTTACCTTTGTCACTCCATGCTATACATCATCACCATCTAGGCTATTAATTAATAACGATTCCAGGGAATGGTTTACTTCATTGTTTGTAGGGGCGCAGGATTCAAGGGGGGCGACCCCCCAAACTTTTCGTGCGGTAGTGTTACGTATGTACTTTTTGTCACACCCCGACCGCGTTAAAACAACAAACCACGGGTGAAACGTCGGGGAGTGTCATAACAGAATCATTGTTTCACAACACATGGATTGAAGTTTTGTTTTATTGAATCAAATTTATTACATTGTATTGAAATTAGAAACAAAACATGAACAAATTAACTTTCATTGTTATTAAGTCACTAAGGCCTCGTCCATTCCTATGTGAGCATGCATCAATATCATCATCAATCATCATCAACTATGGTACCTAAAACATATGTGAAAATACGACATCATAAAAATGCCGGCGAGTACATAGGTTTTATGTGAGTGTCAGATTCATGGCTCGTTTACATTTTGAAATAATTTGAACAACTTCATTAATTTATATTAGAAAACCTAGTTTGGTAAAATGTTTGTAATGTAAATTGAAATAACCAAGTCAAAACATATTTGTTTTATAAAACCTCAATGCCATGAATCTTAACTCAAAACATTTGTTTAAGTAAACCCAGATTGTAAATCGTTTTTGAAATAAAACTCGAATGGTTTATATTGTTAGAAAAACCTTGTAATATAACTTCGTTTTGATAACCTTTGCCCAAGTGATCTAGATAACGCAACGATATATAATGTGTTAAAATCACTTATATATAGGAAGTACCAGTGGCGTATCCACCATGCTTTTATCACATTACACCCGCCCCGTTACCTAATCACTTCCCTAACCCAATGGTTCAAACAGTTCCAAATGGTTCACATAGATCAAACAGTTCCAAACGGTTCACATAGATCAAACAGTCCCAAACGGTTCATATAGATCAAATAGTTCCAAACGGTTCACATAGATCAAATAGTCCCAAACGGTTCATATAGATCAACAGTTCCAAATGGTTCCAAACGGTTCCAACAGTTCAAATAATTCACATAGATCAAATAGTTCCAAATGGTTCAAACAGTTCAAATGTAAAACAATGTGTCCATATGCTGGATGAACATATGCAACAAAATGTAATAATTCAAAATTAATGTGCTAGCATGCTAAGTGAACATACATAGCAAAACATAATGAAATCATGTACTATATGCGTACTAACGAACATAGCAAGTATATGATATAAAGGCATGAAAAGCACGAAAGTAACAAGTAGGCACATGTGTTTCACCCCAAAAATGTTTGAAAACAGTAAACGAGGGGACTATGTACTCACTTGAGGATGCTTAGAAGTCCTGAATAACAACCAAGCAAAGCTAGAGGGATCACGGAAATCAAACGACACCTAATATAGGTAACTACATTAATAACCGGACCTAAATCGGAAGATCGGATAGGATGAGGTTTCGTAAACCAAATGAATGTTGGAACTCATATGATATGGTTTAACAAAGCCTACATACCAAATCGAAACCTAACCTAAGTGCTTACGGCCCATTACAACCCGTTTAAGTAGCTTACGGTACTTTAACGCGTCTTTCGCTTAAAACGCGTTCAGACCGTCTAACTAGTCCTATGACAAGTGTTATATGCCTTAACATGTCTAATAATGTTGCCTAATTAGTTTAGATGTCAAAATTTAGGTTACATATGCTTAAAATGAAATTATGCGTAAAAGGGCAATTTGGTCATTTTCCTAAGACATATAAACTACCTATCATACAACTAACTAAACAAAGTGACCATAGGGTATAACCTCGGAAGGTTATTCCCTATACAACTATGGTCACAAAACATGTTTGGTCGGATCCTAATTATCGACCAAACGGGCCAGGTTCGAAAGTCTAAGCGGTTGTTTAGACTGCTTATCTTACGACCCTATATAAGCACTAAATTAAAAGTGACGAGTTAAACATGTCAAAACATGTTTAACGAAGTTAGAAAACAAGTTTGATATCAAAACAAAGGGTTTTGATACCCAAGAATAGTTTGGTTGCAAAATACGCATGAATACGCATTTTGATCGAAACTATGACTCGTCACTAATCCTAATTAACGTGGTAATCAGTAGGTTTAGTCACAAGTGACTATGACCATCGTGATTACACTCACGTTGCGAAGTTCAAACGAACTTCGTGTTGACCAAAGACTGGTCAAAGCAGAAAGTCAAACAATGTTTGACTTTAACGCTTAAAAACGCATAAAAGAACGAAAGAAACTTACAAGAGGTCCAAGCTATGAAGAATTTGATCTCAATTTGCTCAGGTATGAAGCTTGAGAGCTTCAACTTAGAGCAAGAATGAGAACAAGTGTGAGGATTGCAAATGGGGAAGGTGGGTATTTATAGAAAGTGAAGAACCGTTAGGATCGTTCCTCGATAATTGAGCTTCGATCTGGACCTTACACATAAGGCACATGGTTTTGGAATACTAGGGGTGCCCAAAACCATCACACGGTATTGAGAAAAGTTACACAAAAGACCCCCAAGTTCAACTTGGTTGTCAAAATGAAGTTTTTGCCCAGATGAGGCCGTGGTGTTGCGCCACGGCAAAACCATATAGTGGTGGCGCAGCGCCACCACATACTAGTGACCAGAAAATTTGCTAAATTGTCAGGTTTGGTCCCTGCAACACTTTTGAGCCATTTTCGATGCGTTTAAACCCCGTTAACCCCATTTCAAGGCTCTAAAATGAAGTTAAAGTATAAGGAACATGAAATATGCTCAAAAACATCTCGGATGTCAGTTCGTTTGGTCGTACGGTTGCGTTGTTTGGTTAATTACGACGAAACACGAACGGACGCGAAAAATGATCCAAATTACACGACGAATGGGATTTTATCATGCCAATCACTAAAATAAAATATTTTAATGATTACATAAATTTTTGGGTGTCCGGATATATTCAGAACGTAAGATATGCGCGAAAATGCAAACTTATGCACTTTTTGACGCTTTTAGTCCCTCTTGATCAAAAAGTTTATTTTTGCGCACCAAACACCTTAAAGCGTATTTCTAAGCTATATAAAGGATATTTAGGGAATATTTAACTTATGATCAAGTTCCAGAATGTCCGTTATCATTCGATTCGGTATACTTTTGCAGTTTGACGCAAATAGTCCCTACGATCGAATAAACTTGATTTCGACACACCAAACCCTCCAAAACTTATTTCTAAGTTATGTAAAGGTTATTTAAGGTATGTTAAGCTTATTTCACTATTCCAGAGTGTTTGTTGCGTTAAACTGATTACGTTTACGCATCAGTTCTCGTATAACCTTCCAGAAAGCGATTTAAAGCTCGAAATCGAACAAAAATTGATATGTGCAAATGACACACATATTTATACAAATCCCAAGTACGAAACACAATATTTCATTGATTTGGTATTTGTTTGATGGTCAAAGAGACATAGATGTCACAGCCCTACTTTAGGAAATTTCGTCTTGAAATTTATTCGTAGGAGTCTGTCTTTGACGTTGTGTTAAATAATTGTCTTGAATGGAATCTAGGGTGTTTATCTATTTGCATAGAGTAACCCATCAAAGATATGCAAGGCATAATCCTGTCATTTCCCTCAACGGATATTCTTCAGAAGTGAAAATGAATGGATAATCAAAAGGATATTCATTTCCCTCAACGGATATTCTTTAGAAAATGAACGGATTGAGTCATTTTCCACAACGGGTATTCTTCAGAAATGGAAATGAAGGGGTACACAAAAAGATATTCATTTCCCTCAACGGATATTCTTCAGGAATGAAAATGAACGAATTGAGTCATTTTCCTCAACGGGTATTCTTCAGAAATGGAAATAAAGGGGTAAACAAAAGGATATTCATTTCCCTCAACGGATATTCTTTAGAAACAAAAATGAACGGATTGAGTCATTTTCCTCAACGGGTATTCTTCAGAAATGGAAATGAAGGGGGTAAACAAAAGGATATTCATTTCCCTCAACGGATATTCTTCAGAAACGAAAATGAACGGATTGAGTCATTTTCCTCAACTGGTATTCTTCAAAAATGGAAATGAAGGGGTAAACAAAAGGATATTCATTTCCCTCAACGGATATTCTTCAGAAATGAAAATGAACGGATTGAGTCATTTTCCTCAACGGGTATTCTTCAGAAATGGAAATGAAGGGGGTAAACAAAAGGATATTCATTTCCCTCAACGGATATTCTTCAGAAACAAAAATGAACGGATTGAGTCATTTTCCTCAACGGGTATTCTTCAGAAATGGAAATGTTGGGGGTAAACAAAAGGATATTCATTTCCCTCAACGGATATTCTTTCAGAAGTGAAAAATGAATAGCTAGTAAATACAATTTAACTGACTCATTTTAAAAAGGTTTGAAAATTGATTTGAATGCACGTAGCACAAAATTTTTTTATAACTTGGGATAATTATGTAATATAATCTTGTAAGGGAATTACATGTTACTTATGCGTTCAGTAGCCCGATCCGTAGACCGGGTTAAAGATTAATAGACACACCACAATATTGAGTTATGCACTGAAAGGTGTACGCCTACACCCCGTGCTCAGGTCGTGGCCATCTCGTAAGATGATGCCAAGGATATCCGGGACATGGTCATTAACCCCCCAAAGGCTTTAAGCAAACAAAACACATTCAAAACATAGCATATCAATAAATTTAACCTCTATTCGATTAAAGAATTTAATGCCGGACCAAGCGGTATTTTATATACCGTATCCCAAGCCCGTATAGGGAAAATAAGTTAAAAGTATTTACCTGAGCTAAATATAAATTCAATCCCAGCCGTATACCACCAAGCAAGTACAGATAGCTTTTACTGGGCTCCTAAATCTGGAACGAAGGTTTTTAATAACCTATTAGATTCCTAACGGGTCTTTAATTAAGCCTAAGCTTAGACCGATTAACTTTCAAAAGGAAGATACGGTCAGACGCATGATAAAGCAAGACCGGTTTAGAATGTGGTTTTGACCCAACAAGCTTGTATGCTTGTTTAATATGGGTAACTTAAACACATTCTGGATTTTGAGACAAAAATGATATGGTTTGACCCGTTTCGGCTAATATATGCGAACTAGTCACATAAGCCGATCCGAACGCGACAAGTGCGTAACGAGTAACCAAAAGAGTCATATACAGGTTTCCTAAGTTAATATGTCTTTAATATGTTGTGATATCAGTAGGATATCTTCCATTATCCCCAAAACGAGTTTAATCTCAAAATAAGCCCTGTAGGGGTATTTTGGTCATTTTAAAGATTTTAAAAGAGTTTATTTATAAATCTGAGTTACAGGTCTGATTTTCCTAGTAAATATACTTAATTTGCTAAGTTATATCAGTAGGGTATGACCTATATGTGAAATTTATCATTTAAAACCAAACTATGCACCTTAGGGGTATTTTGGTAATTTCACTTAGGCTTAAAAGGTCAAAACTGGAAACCTGAGTTTAAAAACTTTTACTTACTGTTAATATATAAAAATATACTAAAAATATCAGTAGGTATCAACCTTGTGTGTCTAGTATGGTTTTAGCACATACTATGTGTTAAAAATGCTTAAAAAGGCGATTTGGAGCCATTTCCGGGTTTTCAAAGGAAAGTTGATATTTTTATAATTCCAGAAGGCTCAAAATATTTTATTTATCAAATAAAATCAGTAGAAAAAGGTTTTGGGTCAAAAGGATTTGTAAAACTCATTTTATGGCTTAAAAGGGCAAAACCGTCATAACCCGAATCAAACCTAGAGACCAATGTTATGCTCAGCCAAAAATTAAATAAAAATCTTCAAAAATCCCAAAATATTATATTACATCAGTTGGTAAAAAGTTTGATATCAAAAAGTGGGTTTAAATAGGCTATGTGCTAAATACGCCGTTTAATTAACATAAAGCTTTCAATTTACGCTAATGAGCATAACTCTTAATCTAGACCTCCAACTGATGTCAAATTTTAGGTGCAAGTTTATAAATCAGTAACTAAGGTTTCTACTCTTTTACTTTTTCAAAAATCACGTTTTAAGGTCAAAAGGGCATAACGGTCAACGTTTAGGCATATAACGGAAACACGCATGAACTAGGATTTCTATGGAACCAAGTTGTATAACCTTGGAGGGTTATACTAACTTATAATATGGTCCTAATGGAAACCTAAGGCATATCTAAACTAATCTGAATCGGGTCAGAACTGAAAGTCAAAGCAAAAGTCAACTTTTGCGACTTTCGGTTCCTGACCGAGCCTATACTTAGAATTGTCGGGTTGAATCATGCTTAGGCATGTTCAACTAATATTTACCAAGTTATTAAAGTGAGAAAACTGATTTTATGACTTTTAAATTAATAGTTATGTATTTTATTTAAAATTAACCCATTTGACTTTTATTTGACCCGACAATTAAACTAAGTAACCGTGGTAATAGGAGGTGCCCTCTTGAGGGTTAATCACCTACCTAATTACGGTCACGTAGCCATGTTCGTTACGAACCATGGTTCAACCGTTTAAAAGTCAAAGCGTTTATCACAACGCTTGACTTTTCGGCTATAAACGCTAAATAACTGAACTTAAGCACCATTGAACACTTACAATGGGTCCAAAGGGTTGGAGGAGGTTCTCAAGAAGCTCAAGATCCTCCAGGAATTCAGAGAATAAGCAGAAAGGAAACGAAGGTGTGAAGAAAACAAGTGAATTCACCTCCTATTTATACTTTTCGGGACCTCTCGAGATCGTGACAAGTGTCGGGAGGTCATAACCAGATCATGGCAAGTGTTGGGTGGTTTTAATATACCATGGGCTGCCCCTAGGATCGAGTTTGAGAGTGAGGAAACCAGATAGAACATGAAAACAGCAAGAAACAGGCTGTTACCAGCTGTTTCTGCATCTGATCCACTCACGCGGCCCGCGTAGAGAACCCAGGAAAGTCACGCGGCCCGCCTGGATGACCACATCAGCAAAAACAGTTTTAAAAATGACAGAAATGGTCCCTGTGAGTCTTTAAAGTCATTTTAGGCATGTTTAAGGCCCGTTAACCTCATTTTAAGGTTCCACTATGATGTTTAAATATAGAGGACATGAAACATGCTCAAAAACATGTCGGATGTCGGTTCGTTTGGCCGTACGGTCACGTTGTGCGTCGAATTACGACGAAACATGAACGGACGCGAAAAACGATCCAAATTACACGACGGACGGAATTTTGTCAAGGCGATCACTAAAATAAAATATTTTAGTGCTTACATAAATTTTTGGGTGTCCGGCGATACACAGAATGCGAGATATGCGTAAAAGTGCAAACTTGTGCACTTTTTGACACTTTTAGTCCCTGCATGACATAATAGTTTATTTTTGCGCATGAAACACCTCTAAGCCTATATCTAAGCTATATAAAGAGTAAATAGGGTATATTTAACTCATGGAAATATTCCGGAATGTCTGTTATCATACGAATCGGCATACTTTTGCCGTTTGACGCAATTAGTCCTTAATTGCAAAAAAGTAGCGTGAAATGCCGTTTAATGATATCCAAGCCTTCCATGGCCCATATTGATCATTCCCAAGCATATACATAAATGTTACTATGCTCTCGTTCGCTTAGATGGTCACCGAACGGCGTAGATTCAAAAGTTGACGCTCTAGGTCCCTCTATTGCGCATACTTGCGCATCTCATCATTTAATAGCATTGAAGCCTCACCTAATCCATATTAGGCATTCTTGGAAGTATTATTAAACATCACGATGCTTCGGATTCGCTAAAAGGTCATTCAGAGGTATAATTAAACATATTGACACTTTTAGCCCCTCTAACTTGCAAAGTTGCGCGTAACTTTACTTATAGGCATAAAACCTTAAACGGCCAGTATTTGGCATTCCTGAGAGTATAATTAAATATTATGAAGCTCCCGGTTTGTTAAAAGGTCACGCAGAGGTAAGAATTAACATGTTGACACTTTTAACCCCTTTATTGCGCAAACTTTCAATTAATTATGCAAACGGTTACACTTATTCATCAAGTGGCACATTTGTGAATATAAACATCGGAAGAAACTTATTTTTAGGTATGTTACACTTCCATTCCTTTCATAATCAAAGTTTTTTGATTTTTTGAAAAATTAGTCCCTAAATTTCAGTGTTTGACTTCATTAGGGTTTATTACACGTGTCAATACTTCATTGGACGTGATTTTACGAGGTGTTACAACTGTCACACCCTGACCACGTATAACATACTAAACGTGGCGGAAAACGTCGGGGAGTGTTGTAACAGAATTAATTGTTTCATAACCATGGCATACAAAGTTGTATTTTATTTATCAACATAAGAGTTACATTGTTTTAAACAGGAATCAAAGAGTTCAGAACATAATTAAACTAAGTCTATCTTCATTTTATGTCTCTAAGGCACATGTCCGCCCTAGTGTCACGATCATCGTCCTACACAAAAGCTCCTGAAAACACATGTGAAAATTGGTACGTTAGCATAAAAATGCCTGTGAGATACATAGGTTTTGTGAAAATAGGATTCATGACTTAAGTTTAAGAAAAAGTTGTTTAGTAAAAGTCAGTCATGAACCTTGTAAATTGTTTTGTTTTGTAAATCATTTAAAAAGCGATAAGATCGAATGATATGTATAAATAAAAGAATAATACATGGTTAAATGAATAACCAAGTAAAATGTGTTGCATAAAATAAGTTATTTGTAAAGCAATGTCTTGTGGAAGATATGTTATTTGTATAAAATGTTATATGTCTAGAATTGAAATGATTCAAATAACGCTACGATATGTAATACCATACAAACACTTATATATAGGAAGTACTAGCGGCGTATCCACCATGCTTGTATTATATTACACACTCCTCGTTACTTAAATCACTTAAACAAACCATCAATGTATAAAGTCCATGTTTAAACCAAATGTCAAAAAGTCCTTGTATAAGCCATGTCAAATGTTTAAAAGTCCAAATGTAGTCAAGTAATGTGTAACAAATGTTATGTATTGTAAGTAAAGTATTGTCACATAGTCCAAATGTAGAAATGCAAAACAAAGTATTTTGAATATATCAAAAAGTTATGTTTTGCAAAGTAATGCATGTTACATTGATACAAACATTTATGTGGTAAGTTAACGCATACATTCAAGCCTTGAGACAGTCGGATAACCCTTTTAGTCAAGGTTATCAAAAGAAATGTTTTTGGATTCAGTCATTCCTTACATCCAAACAAACCCGGGATATCAGGAATGAGATTTGTCAAGTCCTATGGTACCAGTACTTACTACCGAGCGGCGTAGCTAATGTTAATGAACGTATAATAGTCTCGTTTGTGCAAACCAAATGTCATAGCAAAAGTGAACATGTTATATGAAAACAATGTACTAAGTATGCTAAGTTAACATACAAAGCAGAAAGTCATGTAAATCAATGTGCTAGCATGCTATCAGTCAACATACATAGCAGAAATGTAAAGTAAAACAATGTACTAAGTATGCACACAATGGACATACATAGCATGAAATGTAATGTAAAACGATGTACTAAATACGCACACAATGGGCATACATAGCATGAAATGTAATGAAATCATGTACTATAATGTACTAACAAACATAGCAGGTATATGATGTGAAAACTGGAAAGCACGAAAGTAACAAGTAGGCACATGTGTTTCACCCCAAAACAGTTTGGAAAACAGTAAAAGAGGGGTCTATGTACTCACTTGAGATTGCTCAGAAGTCCTAAGATAACCACCAAGCAATGCTAGAGATCACGGAATCAAACGACACCTAATATAGGTAACTATGTTAATAAACCGGACCTAAATCGGAAGATTTAGATAGAATGAGGGTTCGTAAACCAAACGAGTATGGAGACTCATGTCATATGGTTTAACAAAGCCTACATACTAAATGAAACCTAACCTAAGTTCTTACGACCCATTACGACCCGTTTAGGTAGCTTATGCTATTTTAACGCGTCGTTCGCGTGAAACGCGTTTGGACCGCCTAACTAGTCCTATGACAAGTAACATATGACTTAACATGTCTAATATTGTTGTCAAATCAGTTTAGATGTCAAAAGTTATGTTACATAGGCTTAAAATGAATTTTGGCGTTAAAGGGGTATTTTGGTAATTTACCTAAGGCATATAAACTACCTATCATACAACTACTTAAACGAAGAGACCATAAGGTATAACCTCGGAAGGTTATTCCCTATATACTATGGTCACCTAATGTGTTTGGTCGGATCCTAATGATAGACCAAATGGGTCGGCTTCGAAGGTATAAGCGATTTATCAGATCGCTTACCCTTACGACCCTAGACAACGTGGTAATCAGTAGGCATAGTCACAAGGGACTATAACCATCGTGATTACAATCACGTTGCGAAGTTCAAACGAACTTCGCATTGACCATAAACTGGTCAATGCAGAAAGTCAAACAAAGTTTGACTTTCGGACTCTAAAGCAATAAAAGAACGAAGGAACACTTACAAAGGGTCCCCGAATGCTAATCTAGATCAAAATAGCTCAGGTATGAAACAAAGGTTTCAACTTAGAGCACATTAGATCAGATTCTTGTGAGGAAAAGTGAAGGGTGGAGGTGGGTATTTATAGTTTTCGGTCCACCGTTAGGATCGTTTCTTGGAGAAGAGGGAATGATCACATCCCTACACTTGTTGGAAAGTTATGGTAGCTGATTTTGGCCACCATAAGAGATTAACATGTGGCACTTGACCTTTGGAGGGTGTTAGGGGATGTTAACATGTCATTAAAATGGCTTTTTCTGATCAGAAGAGGCCTCGCGTGACGCCTAGGGGGCTAGGTGTCACGCTAAGGTCCACCTGATCAGCAACCACTTTTCAATGTTCCCCTTTCAGTCCCCGTTGCGTATTAAGGCCATTTCCGACATATTTAAGGCTCATTAAATCATTTTCAAGGCTCCAAAAGGATGCCTAAACATTGTGGACATGAAACATGCTCAAAATATGCCGGATGTCAGTTCGTTTGGTCGTACGATCGCGATGTTCGCTTAATTACGACGGAATGCGCATAAGCGCGAAAAACGATCTAAATTGCGCGACGAATGGGTTTTTCTCAAGCCGAACACTAATAATAAAATATTTTAGTGCTTACATAAATTTTTGGATGTCCGGATGTATTCAGAACATAAGTTATGCGCGAAAATGCAAACTTGTGCACTTTTTGACGCTTTTAGTCCCTGAATGACCCAAAAGTTTATTTTAGCACACCGAACCCCTCAAAGCTTATTTCTAAGCTATATAAAGGATATTTAAGGTGTGTTTAACTTATGGTCATGTTCCGGAGTGTTCGTTACAGTTCAAATTGGCATACTTTCGCAGTTTGTCAAGTTTAGTCCCTGTAAGCGAATTAACTTGTTTTTGCCATACCAAAGCCTTCAAAACTTATTTCTAAGTTATGTAAAGGTTATTTAAGGTATGTTAAGTATATGTTGATGTTCCGGAGTATTTGTCGCATTAAACTGATTACGTTTACGCACCAGTTTGCGTATAACTCTCCAGAAAGCGATATAGAGTTTGAAATTGAACAAAAGTCAAAACATGAAAAATGTAAAACACAACCAAACAAACATTGGGATCAAATAACATTGTTTTATTGACAATTGTACTGTTCACAATGATTACAAGCACAGATGTTACAAGCACATAAGCACATAATTGTTTTCTTGGTTATTAATTTGTTATTATCTTGTTATTAATTGTTATTAACTTGTCGTCGATTTGAACATGGGTATTAAAGGTATACCAGGAACCTAGTCGATGGACTTCAACGTCCTCAAGAATCCATCTGAAAAGATAGGATGATCTTTAAAAAGAAAATTCGATTTCGATTACAAGGAATCGTAACATTCGAATTAAGGTACACAACAATTAAGGACTTACGGAAATACCCTTAGGTACCCTATTAAGGATTTATAATGGTACTTTGGGTATTTTGTCCAGAGTTGTAACTTGCGCCTTATACTTCGTTTCCTTGGAAGAAACGAGTATTTAGGATTTTCACGGAGATCGCAAGAGATCATAAAATGGAAGATTTTTTTGGGAGTAGGTTATTCTACCAGGAGCATGGTTCCTTGGTTGTCGGTATTGTAGGGGATATGTTGTTTATACATGCAACCACATTTGTACATTGCAATGTAAATAAAAGATTTATTTATAAACAACAACAACAACTGTTTCATAGACCATGATAACAAAAGAAGATAATACGTAACGCTTGATTATTTCTAAACAGCGCCATCTTCCAGTCGGTCAAATGCTTATCTCTGCGCTGGATTTGCATTAGCAAGCTTTGGGCAATTCTTTCGGAAATGACCCATCTCGCCACAGTTGTAGCAAGACCCTGGTGGAAAACGAGCTTGAGCAGGATTGTCAAGCTTGATTTGGTGCAGCTGCAGCTCGACAAACCCTCGCTGTGTGACCTATAAGTCCACAAATTAGGCATTTGCGGCACTTCATACTGGCATGATGATGAAGGTTACATTGGTTGCACAAAGGCGCAGTTCCGTTGTATGGCTTCCTAGCAGGGGGTTGAGCTGGTTGGTTGGGGATAGCTTGATCATTGTGAGCAACCACGGCAAAGTTCTGGGAAGCCTTTCACTTCTTTGACTTCTTGGAGGATTCAGTCTGTTCATCCTTTGGTTCCGATTCCTCGATCGGTTTCTTATCACCCTTTCGGAAAAGTTTACCTTTCCTGATCTGAGATTCAGTCAAGGTAGCAGATAGCTCAATGGCCTGTCTTCCTGTAGTGGGGTTGCTACCAGTAACAATGTCTTGTACTAAGTCAGGGAGGCCATCAATATACTTTTCGATTGCCTTATCCAAGGGCGTAACCATGTTCGGGCATAATAGACTTAACTCCTCATAACGGTCCGTGTAGGCTCGATGCTCACCGCTATCTTGCTTAAGATCGTCGAATTCCCTTTCCAATGCCCTAATCTCATGACGAGGACAGAATTCCCTCATCATTAGAGCTCGAAGCTCTTCCCATATTTGAGCCAGTGCCACGTCGGCACCCCTGTCCCTCATTACACCATTCCACCATGTTAAAGCTCGTTTCTCAAAAACACTAGATGCGAACTCTCCTTTTCGCTCGTTTGGACACTGAACATGCCTGAAGGTACTCTCTAGACTCTCGAACCACTGCAGAAGTGCAGTTGCTCCTTGAGACCTAGAAAATTTTGATGGCTTAGCTGAGTTGAACGTCTTGAAGTTAAATGGAGCATTATTGTTGTTATTGAAGGCTTGGTTACATTGAGCATTGATGTTTAGGAGTGCAGCAGCCATATGCTGCGTAATGATAGCTGCCAGTTCTTCATTAGGTATCTGATTGTCACATCGAGGAGGCATTCTAAAAGAGGAAGCATGAGAGAAAACAAGTGAAATGGCATTGGGTAAGAATAGGATGTTACAATTACCGACCAAAAAGCATGGGTGATGTCATTTGTTCAAACCACGAAGCAAACAAACGACACACAAAAGCTGAATCAAAGTAAATAGGTCCTCATAATGTATCGCGAAGACATGCTTTAGCCTATAAGTGGACACTCACCCCGAGAGTTCCCAGGTAAGAGTGACTGGTCCGATTATGTGGATTTGTACGAACACTCTAGCCTTAGACAGAAAACTCAGGATACAGGCATCCACCCTTCCAGATTGCACGTGTTCACATTAATAAGACATATGAGATTTTGAAAACTTTGAAGGTTCAAAACCTTATAATAAACCATCCTAGAACAGATGATTAGTTTTCAAAGCAGATTCGAAATTTTTGTTCTTGTTGTGGTTGTCACCTAAAGATAGGCGACGGTATTGTTTTATGACTAAACGCAAGTAAACTCGCTTTAGGGTCCTAGGAAGGGTATAGACTAGGTCAAAGCATTACTAATAACCTAATTCCCTATAACCATGAGCTCTGATACCAACTTTTCTGTCACACCCCGACTGTGTTAAAACAACAAACCGCGGCGGAAACGTCGGGGAGTGTCGTAACAGAATCATTGTTTCACAACACATGGATTGAAGTTCTGTTTTACTGAATCAAATTTATTACATTGTATTGAAATTAGAAACAAAACATGAACAAATTAACTTTCATTGTTATTAAGTCACTAAGGCCTCGTCCATTCCTCTGTGAGCATGCATCAATATTGTCACACCCCGACCACGTAGAACATACGAAACGTGGCGGAAACATCGGGGAGTGTTGTAACAGAATTTATTGTTTCAAATCCATGGCAATTGAAGTTTTGTTTTATTGATTAAAGGTGTTACAATGTCTTAACAAACAAAGAAATACAACATAATTAACTAGTCTTGCATCTTTTATTGTCACTAAAGCCCAAGTCTGCCTATGTGTATCTTGATCATCTTATGCAACAGCTCCTGAAAAACACATGTGAAAATAGGTACGTCAGCATAAAAATGCCTGTGAGATACATAGGTTTTGTGAAAATAGGTTTCATGACTTATGTTTGAGAAAATGTTTAGTCATGAACCTTGTAATTTGCTTTGTCTTGTAAATCATTTGAAAAACAATGAGTTCAGATGATATATATAAATAAGTGAATAATGTATGATTAAATGAATAACCATGTAAAATGAGTTTGTATAAAATAAGTTGTTTGTAAAACAATGTCTTGAGAAAAGTATGTTACTTGTATAAAATGTTCTATGCCTCAAACTGAAATGATTCAAATAACGCTACGATATGTAATACCATACAAACACTTATATATAGGAAGTACCAGCGGCGTATCCACCATGCTTGTATCATATTACACACGCATCGTTACTTAATCACTTAATCAAACCAAAACACCAAAGTAATGTTTAACAGTTGTAGAAATGTTTATGTATGGTCAAATACGGTTCACACGGTTCACCGATACAAACGGTTCACAGATACAGACGGTTCACAGAGTACAAACGGTTCACAGATACACACGGTTCACAGATACAAACGGTTCACAGATACAAACGGTTCACAGAGTCAAATGATTTCAACGGTTCACATAGTCAAATAGTTATTAACGGTTCAAAATGTAATATAATGTGTTCATATACTGGATGAGCATATGCAACAAAATGTAATGTAAAACAATGTACCAAGTAATGCACACAATGGGCACACCTAGCATGAAATGTAATGAAATCATGTACTATAATGTACTAATGAACATAGCAAGTATATGATGTCAAAACAGGAAAGCATGAAAGTAACAAGTAGGCACATGTGTTCCACCCCAAAACAGTTTGGAAAACAGTAAAAGAGGGGTCTATGTACTCACTTGAGATTGCTCAGAAGTCCTTGAGTAACAACCAAACAATGCTAGAGATCACGGAATCAAACGGCACCTACTATAGGTAACTACATTAATAAACCGGACCTAAATCGGAAGATCGGGTAGCATTAGGGTTTGTAAACCAAACGAGTGTAGAGACTCGTGTCATTTGGTTTAACAAAGCCTACATACTAAATGAAACCTAACATAATTGTTTACGATCCATTACGACTCGTTTAGGTAGCTTATGCTACTTTAACGCGTCGTTCGCGTGAAACGCGTTCGGACCGCCTAACTAGTCCTATGACAAGTGTTATATGCCTAAACATGTTACATAATCAGTTATGTGACAAAAGTTTAGGTTACATATGCTTAATTACCAATTATACATGAAAAGGGTATTCTGGTAATTTACCTAAGGCATATAAACTACCTATCATACAACTACTTAAACGATGTGACCATAGGGTATAACCTCGGAAGGTTATGCCCTATACTAGGGTCACCTAATGTATTTGGTCGGATCCTAATGATCGACCAAACTGGGTCGGGTTCGAAGGTATAGGCGATTTATTAGATCGCCTACCCTACTACCCTATACAATGTGGTAATCAGTGGGCATAGTCCCAAGGGACTATAACCAACGTGATTACACTCACGTTGCGAAGTTCAAACGAACTTCGCATTGACCATAACTGGTCAATGTAGAAAGTCAAACAAAGTTTGACTTTTAGACTCGAAAGACTCGAAAAGAAATAAAAGAACGAAAGAATACTTACGAAGGGTCCCCGAATGCTAATCTCGATCCAAGAATCTCAGGTATGAAACAATGGTTTCAACTTAGAGTTCCTAAGATCAAGATTCTAGTGATTTTAGCAATGGGGGTGGATGGGTATTTATAGGAATACCCGAACCGTTAAGATCGCTTGTCGAATATCGTGCCTTAATCGTATCCGTACAAGTGTCGGAAAGTTATGGTGCCTAAATTCCATCCTTATCAGCTGACTAAGCATGTTAGAATGTGTGGTTGTGAATTAAACAGCTGTTTATACATCGAATCTGGTCCCGAAAGTGCAAAACTAATATTTCTGCCCAGATAAGGTGCTCGCGTAGCGCGACGGTAAAGGCCCTATGCAGTCGCGCTACGCCACCATGCACCAGCTTCAGAAAAGTTTCAAAATTGACAGTTTTGGTCCCTGTGGTGTTTTAAGGCCTTTTTCGATGCGTTTGAACCCCGTTAACCTCATTTCAAGGCTCTAAAATGAAGTTAAAGTATAGGGGACTCAAAACATGCTCAAAAATATCTCGGATGCCGGTTCGTTTGGTCGTACGAACGCGATGTTCGCTTAATTACGACGGAATGCGCATAAGTGCGAAAAACGATCCAAAATGCGTGACGAATGGGTTTTTCTTATGCCAAACACTAAAATAAAATATTATAGTGCTTACATAAATTATTGGATGTCCGGATGTATTCAGAACGTAAGTTATGCTCGAAAATGCAAACTTGTGCACTTTTTGACACTTTTAGTCCCTGAATGACCCAAAAGTTTATTTTAGCACACCGAACCCCTCAAAGCCTATTTCTAAGCTATATAAAGGATATTTAAGGTGTGTTTAACTTATGGTCATGTTCCAGAATGTCTATTACAGTTCAAATTGGCATACTTTTGCAGCTTGTCAAATTTAGTCCCTGTAAGCGAATAAACTTTGATTTCACCATACCAAACCTTCCAAAACTTATATCTAAGTTATGTAAAGGTTATTTAAGGTATGCTAAACCTATTTCACTATTCCGAAGTGTTTGTTGCATTAAACTGGTTATATTTACGCATTAGTGCGCGTATAACCTTCCAGAAAGCGATTTAGAGTTTGAAATCGAACAAGAGTTGATATGTGCAAAAGATACACATATTTATACAAGTCCAAAGTATGAAATATAATATTTCATTGGTTTGGCATTTGTTTGATAGTTGAAATGACACAGGTGTCACAGTCTCCCCTACTTTAGGAAATTTCGTCCCGAAATTTATTCGTAGGAGTCTATTTGTGACTTTGTGTCAGATAACCACCAGAGATATGTAAAGAATAATCCTGTCATTTCCTTAACGGACATTCTTCAGAACGAAAATGAACAGACGGAGTCATTTTCCTCAACGAGTATTCTTCAGAAGCGGAAATGAAGGAATAAACAAACGGGGATTCATTTCCTTAACGAAAAATCTTCAGAAACTAAAATGAACAAACGGAGTCATTTTCAACAGATGCTTCCTCAGAAACGGAAATGAAAATGATAGACAAACGGATATTCATTTCCTCAACGGATAATCTTCAGAAACGAAACTGAACTAACAGAGTCATTTTCAACGGTTGCTTCCTCAGAAACGGAAATGAAAATGATAGACAAACGGATATTCATTTCCTCAACGGACAAATCTTCAGAAACGAAAATGAACAAACAGAGTCATTTTCAACGGTTGCTTCCTCAGAAACGGAAATGAAAATGATAGACAAACGGATATTCATTTCCTCAACGGACAAATCTTCAGAAACGAAAATGAACAAACAGAGTCATTTTCAACGGTTGTTTCCTCAGGTTTCGGAAATGAAAGATTAAGCAACGGATATTCATTTCCTCAACGGATAATCTTCAGAAACGAAAATGAACTAACGGAGTCATTTTCAACGGTTGTTTCCTCAGGTTCGGAAATGAAAGATTAAACAACGAATATTCATTTCCTCAACGGATAATCTTCAGAAACGAAAATGAACTAACGGAGTCATTTTTCAACGGTTGTTTCCTCAGGTTCGGAAATGAAGGATTAAATAAACGGATGTTCATTTCCCTCGACGGATACTCTTCAGAACGAAAATGCACAAACATAGTCATTTTCCTCAACGGGTATTCTTCAGAATTGGAAATGAAGGATAAACGGATATTCATTTCCTCAACGGATATTCTTCAGAAGTGAAAAATGAATAGCTAGTTCATTTTTCCTCAACGGATACTTCATCAGAATTGGAAATGAATAGGGTTAACTTCTAGGTACATGACAAAGCTCGCTGTGGTTTCTGTGCACTAAATTTCATAATTATGTATGCATCCATAATTACGTAATTCCTTGCACAGTCCACACAGTTTGTCTGGTAATGTTCATAAGCACATAATCACATAGTTGTTTAATTGTTATTATCTTGTTATTGATTGCTATTAACTTGGCACCTCGTACTTCGTTTCTCTTGGAAGAAACAGGTACTTAGGATTTTCGTGAAAAACGCAAGAGATCATATAATGGAAAAAATTTGGGAGTAGTCCTTTCTTCAAGGAATGCGGTTCCTTGATTGTCGGTATTGTAGGGGATATGTTGTTTATACATACAATCACATAAATACATTGCAATGTAAATAAAAGATTTATTTATAAACAACGATAACAACTGTTTCTTGGATCTTGACAACAAAAGAAAATAATACATAAGACGTGATTATTTCTAAACGATGTTGTCTTCTGGTTGATCATATGCTCATCCCTGCGCTGGATTTGCATTAGCAAGCCTTGGGCAATTCCTACGAAAATGGCCCATCTCGCCACAGTTGTAGCAAGACCCCTGTGGAAAACGGGCTTGAGCAGGATTGTTGCCAGCTTGATTTGGTGCAGCTGCGGTTGGGCAAACCCTAGCTGTATGACCTATAAGTCCGCAAACTTGGCATGTGCGGCACTTCACCCCAGCATGATGATGTAGGCCACATTGGTTGCACAAGGGTGCAGTTCCGTTGTAGGGTTTCCTGGCAGGGGGTTGAGCTGGTTGGTTGAGGACGGCTTGATCATTGTGAGCGACCAGAGCGTAGTTCTGAGAAGCCTTTCGCTTCTTTGACCTCTTAGGGGATCCAGTCTGTTCATCCATGATCTTTGATTCCTCGATTGGTTTCGATTCCTCGACCGGCTTCTTGTCACCTTTTCGGAAAAGTTTACCTTTCCTGATCTTTGATTCAGTCAAGGTTGCAGATAGCTCAATGGCCTGTCTAACTGTAGTAGGGTTGCTACCAGTCAAAATGTCTTGTATTGAATCAGGGAGGCCATCAATGTACTTTTCGATTGCCTTATCCAAAGGCGTGACCATGTTTGGGCATAACAGACTTAACTCTTCATAACGGTCCGTGTAGGCTCGATGCTCACCGCTGTCTTGCTCAAGATTGTCGAATTCCCTTTCCAAAGCCCTGATCTCATGTCGAGGACAGAATTCCTTCATCATAAGGGTCCTAAGTTCAGCCCATGTCTGTGCTAGAGCAACTTCTGCACCACGATCTCTCATAATACCGTTCCACCACGTAAGGGCTCTCTTCTGGAACACACTAGAAGCAAACTCGACCTTGCGATTGTCAGGACACTGCACATGGCGGAAAGTATTCTCAATGCTCTCGAACCATTGAAGAAGCCCAGTCGCTCCCTCAGAACCACTAAACTTGAGTGGTTTCGCCGAGTTAAAACTCTTGAAATTGCATGGACCATTGTTGTTGTTGTTGGCTTGATTCCATTGAGCAAAGAGGTTTGGGAATTGAGCAGCCATTTGCTGCGCAATAATTTCTGCCAGCTCGGCAGTCGCTATCTGGTTTTCGCGTCGAGGAGGCATTCTAAAAGGGGAAACATGAAAGGAAACGAGTGAGAGAATTTAGACGAAAAGAATGAGATGAAACAAATTTGATGAAAGCAATGGATAGTGGTCATTTGTTTGTTACTACAAAGCAACAAACGACCTCGGTGAATAATCAAAGTAAATAGGTCAAAAATAATGTATCGCGAAGACATGCTCGCCTATAAGTGAACACTCATCCCAAGAATTCCCAGGTAAGCACAACTGGTCTCGCGTCTGGTTGAGATGTATACGAAGTGCTTGCCTAGACAGAAAACTCAGAATACAGGCATTCACCCTTCCAGTTTGCACGTGTTCACATTATTTAAAACCCAAAACCTTGACGAGATTTTTAAAATTCAAAGGGGTTCAAAACCATATAACAGAGGGTTCAAAACCTAGTAATTAATCATCCTAGAAAAGATGATTAGTTTTCAAAGCGGTTTCGAAAATTATGTTCTTGTTGTGGTAGTCGCCTAAGGATAGGTGACGGTATTGTTTTATGACTAAACGCAAGTAAACTCGCGTTAGGGTCCTAAGAAGGTTATAGACTAGGTCAAAGCATTACTAATAACCTAATTCCCTATAACCATTGGCTCTGATACCATCTTTTCTGTCACACCCCGACCACGTAGAACATACGAAACGTGGCGGAAACATCGGGGAGTGTTGTAACAGAATTTATTGTTTCAAATCCATGGCAATTGAAGTTTTGTTTTATTGATTAAAGGTGTTACAATGTCTTAACAAACAAAGAAATACAACATAATTAACTAGTCTTGCATCTTTTATTGTCACTAAAGCCCAAGTCTGCCTATGTGTATCTTGATCATCTTATGCAACAGCTCCTGAAAAACACATGTGAAAATAGGTACATCAGCATAAAAATGCCTGTGAGATACATAGGTTTTGTGAAAATAGGTTTCATGACTTATGTTTGAGAAAATGTTTAGTCATGAACCTTGTAATTTGCTTTGTCTTGTAAATCATTTGAAAAACAATGAGTTCAGATGATATATATAAATAAGTGAATAATGTATGATTAAATGAATAACCATGTAAAATGAGTTTGTATAAAATAAGTTGTTTGTAAAACAATGTCTTGAGAAAAGTATGTTACTTGTATAAAATGTTCTATGCCTCAAACTGAAATGATTCAAATAACGCTACGATATGTAATACCATACAAACACTTATATATAGGAAGTACCAGCGGCGTATCCACCATGCTTGTATCATATTACACACGCATCGTTACTTAATCACTTAATCAAACCAAAACACCAAAGTAATGTTTAACAGTTGTAGAAATGTTTATGTATGGTCAAATACGGTTCACACGGTTCACCGATACAAACGGTTCACAGATACAGACGGTTCACAGAGTACAAACGGTTCACAGATACAAACGGTTCACAGATACAAACGGTTCACAGATACAAACGGTTCACAGAGTCAAATGATTTCAACGGTTCACATAGTCAAATAGTTATTAACGGTTCAAAATGTAATATAATGTGTTCATATACTGGATGAGCATATGCAACAAAATGTAATGTAAAACAATGTACCAAGTAATGCACACAATGGGCACACCTAGCATGAAATGTAATGAAATCATGTACTATAATGTACTAATGAAAATAGCAAGTATATGATGTCAAAACAGGAAAGCATGAAAGTAACAAGTAGGCACATGTGTTCCACCCCAAAACAGTTTGGAAAACAGTAAAAGAGGGGTCTATGTACTCACTTGAGATTGCTCAGAAGTCCTTGAGTAACAACCAAACAATGCTAGAGATCACGGAATCAAACGGCACCTACTATAGGTAACTACATTAATAAACCGGACCTAAATCGGAAGATCGGGTAGCATTAGGGTTTGTAAACCAAACGAGTGTAGAGACTCGTGTCATTTGGTTTAACAAAGCCTACATACTAAATGAAACCTAACATAATTGTTTACGATCCATTACGACTCGTTTAGGTAGCTTATGCTACTTTAACGCGTCGTTCGCGTGAAACGCGTTCGGACCGCCTAACTAGTCCTATGACAAGTGTTATATGCCTAAACATGTTACATAATCAGTTATGTGACAAAAGTTTAGGTTACATATGCTTAATTACCAATTATACATGAAAAGGGTATTCTGGTAATTTACCTAAGGCATATAAACTACCTATCATACAACTACTTAAACGATGTGACCATAGGGTATAACCTCGGAAGGTTATGCCCTATACTAGGGTCACCTAATGTATTTGGTCGGATCCTAATGATCGACCAAACTGGGTCGGGTTCGAAGGTATAGGCGATTTATTAGATCGCCTACCCTACGACCCTATACAACGTGGTAATCAGTGGGCATAGTCCCAAGGGACTATAACCAACGTGATTACACTCACGTTGCGAAGTTCAAGCGAACTTCGCATTGACCATAACTGGTCAATGTAGAAAGTCAAACAAAGTTTGACTTTCAGACTCGAAAGACTCGAAAAGCAATAAAAGAACGAAAGAATACTTACGAAGGGTCCCCGAATGCTAATCTCGATCCAAGAATCTCAGGTATGAAACAATGGTTTCAACTTAGAGTTCCTAAGATCAAGATTCTAGTGATTTTAGCAATGGGGGTGGATGGGTATTTATAGGAATACCCGAACCGTTAAGATCACTTGTCGAATATCGTGCCTTAATCGTATCCGTACAAGTGTCGGAAAGTTATGGTGCCTAAATTCCATCCTTATCAGCTGACTAAGCATGTTAGAATGTGTGGTTGTGAATTAAACAGCTGTTTATACATCGAATCTGGTCCCGAAAGTGCAAAACTGATATTTCTGCCCAGATAAGGTGCTCGCGTAGCGCGACGGTAAAGGCCCTATGCAGTCGCGCTACGCCACCATGCACCAGCTTCAGAAAAGTTTCAAAATTGACAGTTTTGGTCCCTGTGGTGTTTTAAGGCCTTTTTCGATGCGTTTGAACCCCGTTAACCTCATTTCAAGGCTCTAAAATGAAGTTAAAGTATAGGGGACTCAAAACATGCTCAAAAATATCTTGGATGCCGGTTCGTTTGGTCGTACGAACGCGATGTTCGCTTAATTACGACGGAATGCGCATAAGTGCGAAAAACGATCCAAAATGCGTGACGAATGGGTTTTTCTTATGCCAAACACTAAAATAAAATATTATAGTGCTTACATAAATTATTGGATGTCCGGATGTATTCAGAACGTAAGTTATGCTCGAAAATGCAAACTTGTGCACTTTTTGACACTTTTAGTCCCTGAATGACCCAAAAGTTTATTTTAGCACACCGAACCCCTCAAAGCCTATTTCTAAGCTATATAAAGGATATTTAAGGTGTGTTTAACTTATGGTCATGTTCCGGAATGTCTATTACAGTTCAAATTGGCATACTTTCGCAGCTTGTCAAATTTAGTCCCTGTAAGCGAATAAACTTTGATTTCACCATACCAAACCTTCCAAAACTTATATCTAAGTTATGTAAAGGTTATTTAAGGTATGTTAAACCTATTTCACTATTCCGGAGTGTTTGTTGCATTAAACTGGTTATATTTACGCATTAGTGCGCGTATAACCTTCCAGAAAGCGATTTAGAGTTTGAAATCGAACAAGAGTTGATATGTGCAAAAGATACACATATTTATACAAGTCCAAAGTATGAAATATAATATTTCATTGTTTTGGCATTTGTTTGATAGTTGAAATGACACAGGTGTCACAAATATCATCATCAATCATCATCAACTATGGTACCTGAAACATATGTGAAAATATGTCAGCATAAAAATGCCGGCGAGTACATAGGTTTTATGTGAGTGTCAGATTCATGGCTCGTTTACGTTTTGAAATAATTTGAACAACTTCATTAATTTATATTAGAAAACCTAGTTTGGTAAAATGTTTGTAATGTAAATTGAAATAACCAAGTCAAAACAGATTTGTTTTATAAAACATCGATGCCATGAATCTTAACTCAAAACAGTTGTTTAAGTAAACCCAGATTGTAAGTCGTTTGTGAAATAAAACTCAAATGGTTTATATTGTTAGAAAAACCTTGTAATAAAACTTCGTTTTGATAACCTTTGCCCAAGTGATCTAGATAACGCAACGATATATAATGTGTTAAAAGCACTTATATATAGGAAGTACCAGTGGCGTATCCACCATGCTTTTATCACATTACACCCGCCTCGTTACCTAATCACTTCCCTAACCCAATGGTTCAAACAGTTCCAAATGGTTCACATAGATCAAACAGTTCCAAACGGTTCACATAGATCAAACAGTCCGAAACGGTTCATATAGATCAACAGTTCAAAATGGTTCACATAGATCAAACAGTCCCAAACGGTTCATATAGATCAACAGTTCCAAATGGTTCCAACAGTTCAAATAATTCACATAGATCAAACAGTTCCAAATGGTTCAAACAGTTCAAATGTAAAACAATGTGTCCATATGCTGGATGAACATATGCAACAAAATGTAATAATTGAAAATCAATGTGCTAGCATGCTAAGTGAACATACATATCAAAACATAATGAAATCATGTACTTTATGCGCATTAACGAACATAGCAAGTATACGATATAAAGGCATGAAAAGCACGAAAGTAACAAGTAGGCACAAGTGTTTCACCCCATAATGTTTGAAAACAGTAAAAGAGGGGACTATGTACTCACTTGAGGATGCTTAGAAGTCTTGAATAACAACCAAGCAAAGCTAGAGGGATCACGGAAATCAAACGGCACCTAATATAGGTAACTACATTAATAACCGGACCTAAATCGGAAGATCGGATAGGATGAGGTTTCCTAAACCAAATGAGTGTTGGAACTCATATGATATGGTTTAAGAAAGCCTACATACCAAATTGAAACCAAACCTAAGTGCTTACGACCCATTACGACCCGTTTAAGTAACTTACGCTACTTTAACGGGTCGTTCGTGTAAAACGCGTTCGGTCCGTCTAACTAGTCCTATGACAAGTATTATATGCCTTAACATGTCTAATAATGTTGCCTAATCAGTTTAGATGTCAAAATTTAGGTTACATATGCTTAAAATGAAATTATGCGTAAAAAGGGCATTTTGGTCATTTTCCTAAGGCATATAAACTACCTATCATACAACTAACTAAACGAAGTGACCATAAGGTATATAACTATGGTCACAAAACATGTTTGGTTGGATCCTAATGATCGACCAAACGGGTCGGGTTCGAAAGTCTAAGCGGTTGTTTAGACCGCTTATCTTACGACCCTATAGAAGCACTAAATTAAAAGTGACGAGTTAAACATGTCAAAACATGTTTAACGAAGTTAGAAAAAAAGTTTGATATCAAAACAAAGGGTTTTGATACCCAAGAATAGTTTGGTTGCAAAATACACATGAATATGCATTTTGACCGAAACTATGACACGTCAGTAATCCTAATTAACGTGGTAATCAGTAGGTATAGTCACAAGGGACTATGACCATCGTGATTACGCTCACGTTGCGAAGTTCAAACGAACTTCGTGTTGAAAAAAGACTAGTTAAAGCGGAAAGTCAAACACCGTTTGACTTTTACGCTTAAAAACGCATAAAAGAATGAAAGAAACTTACAAGAGGTCCAAGCTATGAATAATTTGATCTCTATTTGCTTAGGTATGAAGCTTGAGAGCTTCAAGTTAGAGCAAGAATGAGAACAAGTGTGAGGATTGCAAATGGGGAAGGTGGGTATTTATAGAAATTGAAGAACCGTTAGGATTGTTCCTCGATAATTGAGCTTCGATCTGGACCTTACACATAAGGCACATGGTTTTGGAATACTAGGGGTGCCCAAAACCATCACACGGTATTGAGAAAAGTTACATAAAAGACCCCCAAGTTCAATCTGGTTGTCAAAATGAAGTTTCTGCCCAGATGAGGCCATGGCGTCACGCCACGGCAAAACCATATAGTGGTGGTGCAGCGCCACCACCTACCTGTGACCAGAAACTTTGCTAAATTGTCAGGTTTGGTCCCTGCAACACTTTTGAGCCATTTTCGATGCGTTTAAACCCTGTTAACCCGATTTCAAGGCTCTAAAATGAAGTTAAAGTATAGGGAACATGAAATTTGCTCAAAAAAATCTCGGATGTCGGTTCGTTTGGTCGTACGGTTGCGTTGTATGGTTAATTACGACGAAACACGAACGGACGCGAAAAATGATCCAAATTACACGACGAATGGGATTTTATCATGCCAATCACTAAAATAAAATATTTTAATGATTACATAAATTTTTGGGTGTCCGGATATATTCAGAACGTAAGATATGCGCGAAAATGCAAACTTATGCTCTTTTTGACGCTTTTAGTCCCTATTGATCAAAAAGTTTATTTTTGCGCACCAAACACCTCAAAGCCTATTTCTATGCTATATAAAGGATATTTAGGGCATATTTAAGTTATGATCAAGTTCCAGAATGTCTGTTATCATTCGATTCGGTATACTTTTGCAGTTTGACGCAAATAGTCCCTGCGATCGAATAAACTTGATTTCGACACACCAAACCATCCAAAACTTATTTCTAAGTTATATAAAGGTTATTTAAGGTATGTTAAGCTTATTTCACTATTCCAGAGTGTTTGTTGCATTAAACTGATTACGTTTACGCATCAGTGCGCGTATAACCTTCCAGAAAGCGATTTAAAGCTCGAAATCGAACAAAAAATGATATGTGCAAATGACACACATATTTATACAAATCCCATGTATGAATCACAATATTTCATTGATTTGGTATTTGTTTGATGGTCGAAGAGACACAGATGTCACACTTTTCGTATAGAATTTTTAGGTACATACGTTTTCGACTCCCCCGGTTTTATAAAAAAATATTTATATAGCCCAAATAAAATATTTAATACAAAAAACCCAAAATCAGATCTATTCAGCCCAAATCAGATTATTATGTTTATTATAGCCGAGAAATCATTATATAAAGCCCAAATTAAAAGCCCAACCTAACATTCTATCAAAAAAACCCAAATCGCTGGATTGGGGATTATGAACAATAAAAAAAACCAGCGTTGTCGCTGAGAACAGAAAACAGAAGGGCTGCAACTGGTGTGTTGTTCGACTTCAAGGAGATGAGGAAGAATAGGCTGGGTTGTGCTACTTGTGGTCTTGTTCGACTTCTTCAATCTTCAAGGTATGTGTTTTTTATCTTTAGGTTTAATTTAGGGCGTCAATTTATGTGATTTAGGTTGAAATTAGGGGTGAAATTGGCTGATTTTTTGCCCTAAACCTGTTGAATCTTTCTGTAACTATTAGAGTTTGAAATTTAGGGTGATTTGTTTTGTTAACTTGTGTTATTAGATTATGCTATGGGGAAGAATAATGCTTACGTTTTTTAATGTTTTGGTGTATTTGTTCATTTGTTTGTTAAACAATGTTTACATTTTAATGTTTGAGAACGTTTTTTATTTGATATTAATGTTTGACCTGACCTGAGCCGAATCGAATCACCGATGTCCGACCCGAACATACACCTCGAAACTACATGATATAAATTTTGTTTAGGTCCGTTACCTTCCGACCCCCCGGTGGAAATTTTCAAGCTTCGCGACTGATTATTTGCATTGGGGTTGGGGCCCCCTTTAGCTCATTTGTTTTAGAGGACTAAGCGAGTGTCTTTGAGCTTCCATATAAATTTGCAAGTCTCTAATATGTGGTGGTACACCACTACGAGGTTAGCATATACGCTGGGTGGCATTCAAAATAGCCTTCTGGTATGGATTAAACGGGTCGGGTTAAGTCCGACTTAGTGGATCACTTTTTGTGCATAAACATTAAATTATTTATGTTGCTACAACAAATATAAGATCAAGAATAGTGACATGACTGGTTAGGAAAAAGGGTTCAAGGGTTTCGATTTGCCTAACGTAGGTTATGGGGTCCCTCCACGTATGCAATACGTAGGGTTGGATCACTGTGTTATTGCTTGCTTTGAATTCTGCATTGAGGAATATTCAACCCAGAATGTTTGTATGCAATGCGATTGTGTTCAAGTGGGTGAATAATAGAACATGCAAGAAGCAAGTTCTAGAGAGAAAAAGTGAGATTTCAGAATGGCCAGCTGAATGACAATGCGTTGTCATTTATAGAGAAAGGGCTGACTATAAGAAGAAACCTTTAACTAGTGATCCATGGTTGCAGTGGAGGGCTTGCCCTTTTTGGTAGGTTAAAGGCTTCGGACCTGCGGGTAAAAGGATGTTTCTTCATACCGGCTCTTTTTGCGGCTGAGTGGGGAGTTCACACGTAAAGTGTGATGTGACCCGGCACTGCCTCATGCTTTTTGTTGTTCATGATAGTTGGTCAATTCCGAACCCTTTTACCTTTCAACCCTTTAAGCTATATTGCATTCTAGTCAGTTCATTAAGCTTGAGCTACACACGTCATCAGCCCCCCAAGTCAAAGGTATTTGAGGTGTAAGCTCAGATTCTTCTGACTTTTGTGCAACATTTTTTTATAGCTCAAAGGCTTCGAGGCTTGAAGGGTTACTACTTCAAGGTTTTGGGCGGTATCAATTTCAGATTTGAATTTGATTAGATAGTTGATGTGACTTATGACAGTTTTTCAGGCGGCGGTTCTCTTTCCCATGTCTTAATAACCGCTGGGTCTTATTAATTATCTCTTTAACTTGTCATTCAAACTTCATAACTGCCATTTTCACTATCATCTTTCTACAACAAGATTTCCTCCATTATCTATGTTCAATCGTCTATGTTAGTTTCTTATTTTTCTTTTTTCTGATTTTCCTTGATCATCCTTCGGAGCAATGGGTGCGAGGAAGGATATGGGAGGAAGTTACTCTCGATTAACACAAGTGGAAGTCGATTCCTTTTGTGAACATTGGGGTATTGGTTCATCTGTCAATCCTGTCACTCTGTGTTGTGATAAATCTATTGATCAATGTCCACCGGGTTTCATTGCTTTGTATTGTCACCATTTTGGTTTTCTAATCTCCGTTACCCTTTTTCCATCTTTGTCCTCAATGTTTTGGAGTATTATCGTGTATCCTTTGGAAAGTTGCACCCTTAAGGGGTTTTTAGGGTTTTACACTTTGAAGTTTTGTGTCGTGCATTGGGCTATGACCCATTGTTGTTAATGTTTTGTCGCTTTTTCCGATTGGCCAAAAACAGTGACTGGTTCACGTTTGAAACGTCTTAGATTAATGTTTCTTTGATTTCATCGCTTGTGACTACCCTTGGTTCTTGGAAGGGCCGATTTTTCTAGGTTTCCTAGTCAGTTGTTCCATTTAAAATGGTTTGGAGGCATCCTGATGCCGTTCTGAATGAACTCGAACCCTCTATGTCTGAACTAGATGAAGGGTTGTTAAAAGCCCTTAGGTGCTGCCCTTCACGGCTTCGTCCTTTCCCTGAACATCTTCTAGTTTCAACTGGTGTGAGTGGTCTATGGGATAAGTCGGATCGAGACCCTATGTTCATGAGGGGTGATCAAGGTATGTTATCTTGCTTTTACATTTTTATTTTCTTGTATGGTCATGTTTTCTTATACTTTTTTTTGTTTGTTATAGTTATGTCTGCCCTTGTTTTCATCAAGTTTGACAATACCTCCGATGATGTTCTCGGAGACGCTAAAGCTGTTGAGGGAGAAGATGCTATTGCTAGAACGGCGGAGGGTAGGTTTTTTACTGGAGGGAAATATGTCAATGTTCTGAATGTTAAGGGTTTCATAAAGGTTAGCTCTTCTAAGCCTTTAACTCGTCGTTTGAAGGGTCCAAGCCAGCCGTCTGCTACTGATCCTGTTGATCTTAGCAATGACATTGAGGTTTCTGAGGACCAAGGGGTTGAGGCTGAAGTAAAGAAGGATAAGGAGTTGACAGTGGTGGTTGGGAAGAAAGGAAAACAAGAGGGTAAAAAGGTTGTGGTGTCTGTTGCAATGGGTTCTTCCGGAAAGAGTGGTGAAGATTCAATGTAGGTTAATGCTGGTGAGATTTATGTTCCTAACTGGAATGTTAAGGTTGGGGACAGCTTCAAGTGCTCTGCTGTTTGTGAGGATGTGTTGAACAATTTTCCCTTCCAATGGTTTGTGGTTCCATTTCATCAATGGAAGATGTTATGTTGATCTCTCGGATAATGTTGAGTGCCTGCAATCTTACTTCCATGCTTCTTGAAGGAGTTTCTCACTTTCGCAAAAGGATGCATGAATACGAAGAGTTTTCGAAGAAGAAAGACAAAATGAAAGCTTCAATGGCTGCTGTGAAGAAGGAGATTGAAGGGTTTGCTAAGAAGGAGAAGGCTTGGGTGATGAAGGTTGGTGAGGTCACCTCAAGGCATGAGGTGGAGATGAATGAGTTGAAGAAAAGGATGGAGGTAGATAAGTTGCAACTGAAGGCTGACAGTTGTCACACCCCGACCACGTAGGACAACCAAACGTGGCGGAAACGTCGGGGAGTGTTGTAACAGAATCATTGTTTCATAACACATGGAAATTGAAATATTGTTTTATTGAATAAAATAGTTACAATGTCTTGACAATCAAAGAAACATAACATAAATAACTAGTCTTGCATCTTTTATTGTCGCTAAGGCCCAAGTCCGCCTAAGTGTATCTTGACAAGTCCTATGCATCATATCCTGAAAACACATGTGAAAATAGGTACGTCAGCATAAAAATGCCTGTGAGATACATAGGTTTTGTGAAAATAGAATTCATGACTTATGTTTGAGAAAATGTTTAGTCATGAACCTTGTAATTTGCTTTGTCTTGTAAATCATTTGAAAAACGATAAGATCAGATGATATGTATAAATAAATGTAAGGTTAAATGAATAACCATGTAAAAATGAGTTTGTATAAGATAAGTTGTTTGTAAAACAATGTATTGTGAAAAGTATGTTATTTGTATAAAATGTTATATGTCCAAATTGAAATGATTCAAATAACGCCACGATATGTAATACCATACAATCACTTATATATAGGAAGTACCAGTGGCGTATCCACCATGCTTGTATCATATTACAAACGCCCCGTTACTTAAATCACTTACTCAAACCAAACCAACAATGTAAGATGTCTATGTTTAAACCAATTGTCAAATGTATTGAATAATATACCAAAATGTTTATGTCAAGATGTAAATCATGCAACGTATAACCAATGTCGAAAATGTTTATGTGTCAAATGTAAATCATGTAATGTGTAACCAAAATGATATGTATGGCTAGTGAAATGCATCAACTAAACCATAGGTGAAATGCACAAAACAAAGTATTGAGGTAAAACTTGGTTTAAATCAAAGTTATGTTTTGTGTAGTAAATGCATGCTATACTGATATAGACATTTATGTGGTATTGTGAAAATTCATACATCCAAGCCTTGCGACAGTCGGATAACCCTTTTAGTAAAGGTTATCAAAATATGTATTCGGATTCGGTCATTCCTTCCATCCAAACAAACCCGAGATTACAGGAATGGGATTTGTCAAGTCCTATGGTACCACTACCTACTACCGAGCGGCATGATCGGTGTTAATGAATGTATAGTATAGTTTAAACAAACCAAATGTCATACCAAAATGTAAGCATATGATGAATAAGAAATGTACTAAGTATGCTAAGTTAACATACAAAGCAGAAAAGTCATGTAAATCAATGTGCTAGCATGCTATCAGTTAACATACATAGCAGAAATGTAATGTAGAACCATGTACTAAGTATGTACACAATGGACATACATAGCATAAAATGTAATGAAATCATGTACTATAATGTACTAATGAACATAGGAAGTATATGATGTGAAAACAGGAAAGCATGAAAGTAACAAGTAGGCACATGTGTTTCACCCCAAAACAGTTTGGAAAACAGTAAAAGAGGGGTATATGTACTCACTTGAGATTGCTCAGAAGTCCTAGGATAACCACCAAGCAATGCTAGAGATCACGGAATCAAACGGCACCTAATATAGGTAACTACATTAATAAACCGGACCTAAATCGGAAGATCGGATAGAATGAGGGTTCGTAAACCAAACGAGTATGGGAACTCGTGTAATATGGTTTAACAAAGCCCACATACTAAAACGAAACTTAACCTAAGTGTTTGTGACCCATTACGACCCGTTTAGGTAGCTTATGCTACTTTAACGCGTCGTTCGTGTAAAACGCGTTTGGATTGCCTAACTAGTCCTATGACAAGTAACATATGCCTTAACATGTCTAATATTGTTGTTAAATCAGTTTAGATGTCTAAAAGTTATGTTACATATGTTTAAAATGAATTTTGGCATCAAAGGGGTATTTTGGTAATTTACCTAAGGCATATAAACTACCTATCATACAACAAACTAAACGTCGTGACCATAAGGTATAACCTCGGAAGGTTATTCCCTATATACTATGGTCACCTAATGTGTTTGGTCGGATCCTAAAGATCAACCAAATGGGTCGGGTTCGAAAGTATAAGCGATTGTTTAGATCGCTTACCTTACGTCCCTATATAAGCACTAAACTAAAAGTGACGAGCTAAGCATGCTAAAACATGCTTAACCTAGTTTAGAAAACAGGTTTGGTATCAAAACAAACGGTTTTGATACCCATAAGTAGTTTGGTTACAAAATATGCAAGAATACGTATTCTGACCCAAACTACGGCTCGTCACTGAGCCTAGATAATGTGGTAATCAGTAGGTATAGTCACTAGGGACTATAACCATCGTGATCACGCTCACGTTATGAAGTTCAAACGAACTTCGCATCGACCATAAACTGGTCAATGCAGAAAGTCAAACAAAGTTTGACTTTCAGACTCGAAAAGCAATAAAAGAACGAAGGAACACTTACGAAGGGTCCCCGAATGCTAATCTAGATCAAAATAGCTCAGGTATGAAACAAAGGTTTCAACTTATAGCACAATTGATCAGATTCTAGTGAGAAATGAAGTGAAGTGAGTTGGGTATTTATAGTATTTCCCGAACCGTTAAGATCGTTTCTTGAATAACGTGATTTAATCTTGTGCGTACATTTGTCAAAATGTTGTGGTAACTAAAAATGGCCTCTTATGAGCTGAAAGGGCAAGTTAGAATGTGTGGATGAGGTTTAATCAGCTGAATTATGCTGACTAATCGATCTTATCTATTCTGGGAGGCTGATGCGGCCCGCTTCAGGATCAGACAAAACTCAGGCGGGCCGCCTGGAGCTTCTGATTAGAAAACAAGTTCCAAAAGTGACAGTTTTGGTCCCTGTTGTGTTTTAAGCCCATTTTTGGCACTTCTAAGGCCCGTAAAGCCAAATTTAAGGCCCTAAAATGATGCCTAAACATTGTAGACATGAAACATGCTCAAAAATATGTCGGATGTTGGTTCGTTTGGCCGTACGAACGCGGTGTTCGCTTAATTACGACAGAATGCGCATAAGCGCGAAAAACGATCCAAAATGCGTGACGAATGGATTTTTCTTATGCCAAACACTAAAATAAAATATTTTAGTGCTTACATAAATTTTTGGATATCCGGATGTATTCAGAATGTAAGTTATGCGCGAAAATGCAAACTTGTGCACTTTTTGACACTTTTAGTCCCTGAATGACCCAAAAGTATATTTTAGCACACCGAACCCCTCAAAGCCTATTTCTAAGCTATGTAAAGGATATTTATGGTATGTTTAACTTATGGCCATGTTCCGGAATGTTTGTTACAGTTCAAATTGGCATACTTTCGCAGTTTGTCAACTTTAGTCCCTGTAAGCGATTTAACTTGATTTTGCCATACCAAAGCCTTCGAAACTTATTTCTAAGTTATGTAAAGGTTATTTAAGGTATGTTAAGACTATTTCACTATTTCGGAGTGTTTGTTGCATTAAACTGGTTATATTTACGCATCGATGCGCGTATAACCTTCTAGAAAGCGATTTAGAGTTTGGAATTGAACAAAAATTGATATGTGCAAATGATACACATATTTATACAAATCCCAAGTATGAAATACAATATTTCATTTGTTTGGCATTTGTTTGATGGTTGAAGTGACACAGGTGTCACAGTCTCCCCTACTTTAGGAAATTTCGTCCCGCAATTTAATCAGAGGAAACTTGTGAGAGCTTAAAACATAAAGTTGAAAAGATCGAACAACATTGGTTAGGGTTCTGAACTTCTAGTAACCTTAATAACATTATGCTTGCAATGTAAGAGGGACACTTATATACAAGTATATGAAGCGCCATTGGTGCGTCCACCGTACCTCCATTACATCGTTCTCATTTTGTTATTGTTGTCGCTATCGGTTCTTACACATAACAAATCTTACTGGGTTTCCGTGCACTAAATTTCATAATTATGTACGCGTCCATAATTAGACAATTCCTTGCACAGTTCACACAGTCTATTTTATAATGTGTAGGGTAAAACCAAATGAACAATCCTGTGATGAGTGTGACTAGACCGCCATAGAGTCCTTTTAATTAAATCAATAAATGATCTAAATAGACTATCAAGGAGTCTATTCAGCTACATCACTAGATGTCGTTCTTTAACCAAATTGTGAATCAATCTTTTTGACTAGACCACTAAAGGGTCTCTTATGAATCATGGAGTGATACTATATAATCCAAGGGTCTTAACTATTACATAGAAGCCCATTAAGGATTGAAGGTAGTACCTTTTTGAATATCCTACTACGAATCCCTCATATGAAGATATGAAAGATTCTACGAGGATTTGGATAACGAATATCCAGAGTATACAAAAACACAAAATGCATAAAAGAAAACACAAGATGCATAAACACATAGTCATATAACCACAAAGATTGTTTATCTAGATATTTAATTTGTTGATTTGTTTTGCTAACATAGCACATGTATTTAAAGCACACTAGGAATCCATTCCTTGGATTTCATTTGGTACTTTAAACATTATCAAGAATCTAACTATAAAGATAGAAAGATTTTTAAAAGAAAAATTCGATTTCGATTATAAGGAACCGAAATGTTCGAATTTAGGTACACAAGGAATCCAATTAAGGACTCTGATTTGAATGATAATTATCCACAAGGGTCTAAATGTGAAGACAAAAAGATCCCTTATGGATTTTAGAAGTTGAAGATGTTTTGAAACCTTGCACTTGATGTGCTTAGGTCAAAACATGAAGTAAAATGCTTATGAAGTTGAGATGCCAGATATGCCAAGGCGACATATGAAGCGAAATTTGAAAGTTAAGTCAATGTATGAAGAAAATATTTTTGATAACTATGCATGGGGTTCTTAAAAAAAAGTGTTCAATGTTTTTGAAACCTTATATATAATACTTTTGAAATCATGAAGTAGGTGTATTAGGTAGATATATTTACAAAAATGTTTTAAAATCATGCAAGATAAATTTTGAAATTATGTATAAGGTTTTTGAAAAACATGAATGATGCTTTTCGAAATCATGCACTTGATAAGAAAATGTACTGTGTTAATATTGCCTTAAGACTATATGAAATATTTTGAAATTAGGAAGGTTGGTTTTGAAAACATGGCCAATGTTTTTGAAATAACATAGACAATGCATTTAGAAAAATTGTTTTCAAACTATATGAAATGTTTTGAGATTATGAAGATTGTTTTTGAAATACTTGTACTGTATATGTTGAAAAATCAAAACGTAATGGGTATGAGATTTGGAAATACCCTTAGTTATTTAACCAAGGATTCAAAGGCACAGATGTGCAGAAGCATGATTACTCATAATGTCACTTTATTTTCTGTACTTTGTTTCTTAGAGTGAAACGAGTACTTAAAATTTTCGAGGGAACCATGAGCGATCATTTGAAAGAGAGAAATCACAAGAGTAGTTTGTAGGGTACATAGTTTCTTGATGTAGGTATCATAGGAAAAGTCATACACACATGTAACTACACTTGTATATCAGAATTGTGAACAAGAATTTATTTATAAACAAAACAGATTGTTTCACATTACAAGAAAATAGATAAACAAAAGCATAAGACAGCAACATCTTCTAATCAGCCAACTGCTCATCCGTGGGTTGGATTTGCATTAGCAAGCTTTGGGCAATCCCTTAGGAAATGGCCCATCTCGCCACAGTTGTAGCAAGACCCTGGTGAGAAATGAACTTGAGCAGAGTCGGCTTGTGGTTGATCTGGGCCACCTTGCTTCGGGTTACATCGACAAGCACTTACCAAGTGACCAACTCGCCCACATGATACACACAGACGACACGGTAAGTGAGCTTGGTGATGCCCATTACATTTGTCGCATATTGGTGCCGTTCCCTTGTATTGCTTCTTAGCAGGTGGTGTTGCCACCCGGATGGGTCCTGTTTGATTTGGTACTGCTGTAGTTGGGCAAACCCTTGCCGTATGACCTATAAGTCCACAAATTTGGCATTTGCGGCACTTCACACTAGTCTGATGATGAAGGCTACATTGGTTGCACAAGGGTGCAGTTCTGTTGTATTGCTTCCTAGCAAGGGGTTGAGCTGGTTGGTTGGGGATGGCTTGACCATTGTGAGCGACTACGGCGAAGTTCTGAGAAGCCTTTCGCTTCTTTGACTTCTTAGGGGATCGTTCATCCATGGTCTTTGATTCCTCGATTGGTTTCTTGGCTGGTGGTGCTGTCACCTGACTAGGTCCTGCCTGTCTTGGTGACTCTTGAGTGGCTTCATCCTGGAGATGATACATGGCAGTAGCTAATTCAACAGTCTTCAGGACTACTTCTCCTATTCGCTGAGCGAATTTGGCTGTTTGCTCGGACATTTGACCAATGCTGAGAGGAAGAGACATTCTAGAAGGAAATGAAAGACATAGGAAGAAACAAGTGAAAGATTATTGGACAAATAAAACAAAATGACAACGCATAGAAATTGCGATCACTTGTTTGTTACCTAAGGCAAACAAATGAGACGGTGACAAATCAAAGTAAGCGGATCATATTAATGTATCACTGAAGACATGCTCGCCTATAAGTGAATACTCATCCCAAGAATTCCCAGGTAAGCACAACTGGTCTCGCGTCTGATGAGATATATACGAAGTGCTTGCCTAGACAGAAAACCCAGAATACAGGCATTCACCCTTCCAGTTTGCACATGTTCACATTATAAGACCCAAACTTTGACGAGATTTTGAAAATTCAAAGGGGTTCAAAACCATATAACAGAGAGTTCAAAACCTTACAACAGAGGGTTCAAAATCTAGTAATCAATCATCCTAGAACATATGATTAGTTTTCAAAGCGGTTTTGAAATTTATGTTCTTGTTGTGGTCGTCGCCTAAGGATAGGTGACGGTATTGTTTTATGACTAAACGCAAGTAAACTCGCGTTAGGGTCCTAGAAAGGTTATAGACTAGGTCAAAGTATTACTAATAACCTAATTCCCTATAACCATGAGCTCTGATACCAACTTTTCTGTCACACCCCGACCACGTAGGACAACCAAACGTGGCGGAAACGTCGAGGAGTGTTGTAACAGAATCATTGTTTCATAACACATGGAAATTGAAATATTGTTTTATTGAATAAAATAGTTACAATGTCTTGACAATCAAAGAAACATAACATAAATAACTAGTCTTGCATCTTTTATTGTCGCTAAGGCCCAAGTCCGCCTAAGTGTATCTTGACAAGTCCTATGCATCATATCCTGAAAACACATGTGAAAATAGGTACGTCAGCATAAAAATGCCTGTGAGATACATAGGTTTTGTGAAAATAGAATTCATGACTTATGTTTGAGAAAATGTTTAGTCATGAATCTTGTAATTTGCTTTGTCTTGTAAATCATTTGAAAAACGATAAGATCAGATGATATGTATAAATAAATGTAAGGTTAAATGAATAACCATGTAAAAATGAGTTTGTATAAGATAAGTTGTTTGTAAAACAATGTATTGTGAAAAGTATGTTATTTGTATAAAATGTTATATGTCCAAATTGAAATGATTCAAATAACGCCACGATATGTAATACCATACAATCACTTATATATAGGAAGTACCAGCGGCGTATCCACCATGCTTGTATCATATTACACACGCCCCGTTACTTAAATCACTTACTCAAACCAAACCAACAATGTAAGATGTCTATGTTTAAACCAATTGTCAAATGTATTGAATAATATACCAAAATGTTTATGTCAAGATGTAAATCATGCAACGTATAACCAATGTCGAAAATGTTTATGTGTCAAATGTAAATCATGTAATGTGTAACCAAAATGATATGTATGGCTAGTGAAATGCATCAACTAAACCATAGGTGAAATGCACAAAACAAAGTATTGAGGTAAAACTTGGTTTAAATCAAAGTTATGTTTTGTGTAGTAAATGCATGCTATACTGATATAGACATTTATGTGGTATTGTGAAAATTCATACATCCAAGCCTTGCGACAGTCGGATAACCCTTTTAGTAAAGGTTATCAAAATATGTATTCGGATTCGGTCATTCCTTCCATCCAAACAAACCCGAGATTACAGGAATGGGATTTGTCAAGTCCTATGGTACCACTACCTACTACCGAGCGGCATGATCGGTGTTAATGAATGTATAGTATAGTTTAAACAAACCAAATGTCATACCAAAATGTAAGCATATGATGAATAAGAAATGTACTAAGTATGCTAAGTTAACATACAAAGCAGAAAAGTCATGTAAATCAATGTGCTAGCATGCTATCAGTTAACATACATAGCAGAAATGTAATGTAGAACCATGTACTAAGTATGTACACAATGGACATACATAGCATAAAATGTAATGAAATCATGTACTATAATGTACTAATGAACATAGGAAATATATGATGTGAAAACAGGAAAGCATGAAAGTAACAAGTAGGCACATGTGTTTCACCCCAAAACAGTTTGGAAAACAGTAAAAGAGGGGTCTATGTACTCACTTGAGATTGCTCAGAAGTCCTAGGATAACCACCAAGCAATGCTAGAGATCACGGAATCAAACGGCACCTAATATAGGTAACTACATTAATAAACCGGACCTAAATCGGAAGATCGGATAGAATGAGGGTTCGTAAACCAAACGAGTATGGGAACTCGTGTAATATGGTTTAACAAAGCCCACATACTAAAACGAAACTTAACCTAAGTGTTTGTGACCCATTACGACCCGTTTAGGTAGCTTATGCTACTTTAACGCGTCGTTCGTGTAAAACGCGTTTGGATTGCCTAACTAGTCCTATGACAAGTAACATATGCCTTAACATGTCTAATATTGTTGTTAAATCAGTTTAGATGTCTAAACGTTATGTTACATATGTTTAAAATGAATTTTGGCATCAAAGGGGTATTTTGGTAATTTACCTAAGGCATATAAACTACCTATCATACAACTAACTAAACGTCATGACCATAAGGTATAACCTCGGAAGGTTATTCCCTATATACTATGGTCACCTAATGTGTTTGGTCGGATCCAAAAGATCAACCAAATGGGTCGGGTTCGAAAGTATAAGCGATTGTTTAGATCGCTTACCTTACGTCCCTATATAAGCACTAAACTAAAAGTGACGAGCTAAGCATGCTAAAACATGCTTAACCTAGTTTAGAAAACAGGTTTGGTATCAAAACAAACGGTTTTGATACCCATAAGTAGTTTGGTTACAAAATATGCAAGAATACGTATTCTGACCCAAACTACGGCTCGTCACTGAGCCTAGATAATGTGGTAATCAGTAGGTATAGTCACTAGGGACTATAACCATCGTGATCACGCTCACGTTATGAAGTTCAAACGAACTTCGCATCGACCATAAACTGGTCAATGCAGAAATTCAAACAAAGTTTGACTTTCAGACTCGAAAAGCAATAAAAGAACGAAGGAACACTTACGAATGGTCCCCGAATGCTAATCTAGATCAAAATAGCTCAGGTATGAAACAAAGGTTTCAACTTAGAGCACAATTGATCAGATTCTAGTGAGAAATGAAGTGAAGTGAGTTGGGTATTTATAGTATTTCCCGAACCGTTAAGATCGTTTCTTGAATAACGTGATTTAATCTTGTGCGTACATTTGTCAAAATGTTGTGGTAACTAAAAATGGCCTCTTATGAGCTGAAAGGGCAAGTTAGAATGTGTGGATGAGGTTTAATCAGCTGAATTATGCTGACTAATCGATCTTATCTGTTCTGGGAGGCTGATGCGGCCCGCTTCAGGATCAGACAAAACTCAGGCGGGCCGCCGGGAGCTTCTGATCAGAAAACAAGTTCCAAAAGTGACAGTTTTGGTCCCTGTTGTGTTTTAAGCCCATTTCCGTGTGTTTTAAGCCCATTTCCGGCACTTCTAAGGCCCATAAAGCCAACTTTAAGGCCCTAAAATGATGCCTAAACATTGTGGACATGAAACATGCTCAAAAATATGTCGGATGTTGGTTCGTTTGGCCGTACGAACGCGATGTTCGCTTAATTACGACGGAATGCGCATAAGCGCGAAAAACGATCCAAAATGCGTGACGAATGGATTTTTCTTATGCCAAACACTAAAATAAAATATTTTAGTGCTTACATAAATTTTTGGATATCCGGATGTATTCAGAACGTAAGTTATGCGCGAAAATGCAAACTTGTGCACTTTTTGACACTTTTAGTCCCTGAATGACCCAAAAGTATATTTTAGCACACCGAACCCCTCAAAGCCTATTTCTAAGCTATGTAAAGGATATTTATGGTATGTTTAACTTATGGCCATGTTCTGGAATGTTTGTTACAGTTCAAATTGGCATACTTTCGCAGTTTGTCAACTTTAGTCCCTGTAAGCGATTTAACTTGATTTTGCCATACCAAAGCCTTCGAAACTTATTTCTAAGTTATGTAAAGGTTATTTATAGTATGTTAAGCCTATTTCACTATTCCGGAGTGTTCATTGCATTAAACTGGTTATATTTACGCATCGGTGCGCGTATAACCTTCCAGAAAGCGATTTAGAGTTTGGAATTGAACAAAAATTGATATGTGCAAATGATACACATATTTATACAAATCACAAGTATGAAATACAATATTTGGCATTTTTTTGATGGTTGAAGTGACACAGGTGTCAAGTGAAGCTTTGAACGTTCAGAAGAAAGCCTTTTTAGAGGAGACTGAAGGCTTAAAGGCTTCATTGGCCCAAGCGACCAGTGATAACCAGTGGCTAATTGAACATGGGTTCCAATAGGTAGTTACCTACCTTCTTCATTCCACGGAATTCAACTCAGCCCTTGGTGATATTTATACAAAGCTCCTCAACCAAGGCAAGCATCTGTGTCACACCCCGACCACGTAGAACATACAAAACGTGGCGGAAACGTCGGGGAGTGTTGTAACAGAATTAATTGTTTCAAATCCATGGCAATTGAAGTTTCGTTTTATTGATTAAAGTGTTACAATGTCTTATCAAACTAGGAAAATACAACATAATTAACTAGTCTTGCATCTTTTATTGTCACTAATGCCCAAGTCTGCCTATATGTATCTTGATCATCTTATGCAACAGTTCCTGAAAAACACATGTGAAAATAGGTACGTCAGCATAAAAATGCCTGTGAGATACATAGGTTTTGTGAAAATAGGTTTCATGACTTATGTTTGAGAAAAATGTTTAGTCATGAACCTTGTAATTTGCTTTGTCTTGTAAATCATTTGAAAAACAATGAGTTCAGATGATATGTATAAATAAGTGAATAATGTATGATTAAATGAATAACCATGTAAAAATGAGTTTGTATAAGATAAGTTGTTTGTAAATAAATGTCTTGAGAAAAGTATGTTACTTGTATAAAATGTTCTATGCCTCTAACTGAAATGATTTGAATAACGCTACAATATGTAATACCATACAAACACTTATATATAGGAAGTACCAGCGGCGTATCCACCATGCTTGTATCATATTACACACGCATCGTTACTTAATCACTTAATCAAACCAAAACACCAAAGTAATGTTTAACAGTTGTAGAAATGTTTATGTATGGTCAAATACGGTTCACACGGTTCACCGATACAAACGGTTCACAGATACAGACGGTTTACAGAGTACAAACGGTTCACAGATACAAACGGTTCACAGATACAAACGGTTCACAGATACAAACGGTTCACAGATACAAACGGTTCATGGATACAAACGGTTCACATAGTCAAATGATTTCAACGGTTCACATAGTCAAATAGTTATTAACGGTTCAAAATGTAATATAATGTGTTCATATACTGGATGAGCATATGCAACAAAATGTAATGTAAAACAATGTACCAAGTAATGCACACAATGGGCACACCTAGCATAAAATGTAATGTAAAACAATGTACTAAGTAATGCACACAATGGGCACACCTAGCATAAGATGTAATGAAATCATGTACTATAATGTACTAATGAACATAGCAAGTATATGATGTCAAAACAGGAAAGCATGAAAGTAACAAGTAGGCACATGTGTTCCACCCCAAAACAGTTTGGAAAACAGTAAAAGAGGGGTCTATGTACTCACTTCAGATTGCTCAGAAGTCCTTGAGTAACAACCAAACAATGCTAGAGATCGCGGATATCAAACGGCACCTAATATAGATAACTACAATAATAAACCGGACCTAAATCGGAAGATTGGGTAGCATTAGGGTTTGTAAACCAAACGAGTGTAGAGACTCGTGTCATTTGGTTTAATAAAGCCTACATACTAAATGAAACTTAACCTGAGTGATTTCGACCCATTACGACCCGTTTAGGTAGCTTATGCTACTTTAACGCGTCGTTCGCGTGAAACGCGTTCGGACCGCCTAACTAGCCCTCTGACAAGTGTTATATGCCTAAACATATTACATAATCAGTTATGTGACAAAGGTTTAGGTTACATATGCTTAATTACCAATTATACATGAAAAGGGTATTCTGGTAATTTACCTAAGGCATATAAACTACCTATCATACAACTACTTAAACGATGTGACCATAGGGTATAACCTCGGAAGGTTATTCCCTACCTACTATGGTCACCTAATGTGTTTGGTCGGATCCTAATGATCGACCAAACTGGGTCGGGTTCGAGGTATAAGCGATTCATTAGATCGCTTACCCTACGACCCTAGACAACGTGGTAATCAGTGGGCATAGTCCCAAGGGACTATGACCAACGTGATTACACTCACGTTGTGAAGTTCAAAAGAAATTCGCATTGACCATTACTGGTCAACGCTGAAAGTCAAACAAAGTTTGACTTTCGTACTCGAAAAGCAATAAAATAAGGAAAAGAACGAAAGAATACTTACGAAGGGTCCCCGAATGCTAATCCCGATTCAAGAATCTCAGGTATGAAACAATGGTTTCAACTTAGAGGTTCTCAAATCAGAATTCTAGTGATTTTAGCAATGGGGGGTATGGGGTATTTATAGGAATACCCGAACCGTTAAGATCGTTTCATGGAAAACGTGCCTTAATCCCATCCGTACATGTGTTGAAAAGTTATGGTGTTTAGGTGTTTAAATTCCATCCATACATTTGTTGCAAAGTCATGGTGTTTAGGTGTTTAAATTTCATCCATACATGTGTTGCAAAGTCATGGTGCCAAAATTCCATCCTTATCCGCTGACTAAGCAAGTTTAGAATGTGTGGTTGTGAATTAAACAACGGCTAATACATCGAATCTGGTCCCGAATGCGAAAAACGAACCAAATGACGCGACGAATGGATTTTTCTTATGGCGAACACTAAAATAAAATATTTTAGTGCTTACATAAATTTTTGGATGTCCGGATGTATTCAGAACGTAAGTTATGCGCGAAAATGCAAACTTGTGCACTTTTCGACACTTTTAGTCCCTGAATGACCCAAAAGTTTATTTTAGCATACCGAACCCCTCAAAGCCTATTTATAAGCTATGTAAAGGATATTTATGGTATGTTTAACTTATGGTCATGTCCCGGAATGTCTGTTACAGTTCAAATTGGTATACTTTCGCAGTTTGTCAACTTTAGTCCCTGTAAGCGATTTAACTTTGATTTCACCACACCAAACCTTCCAAAACTTATATCTAAGTTATGTATAGGTTATTTAAGGTATGTTAAGCCTATTTCACTATTCCGGAGTGTTCGTTGCATTAAACTGGTTATATTTACGCATCAGTGCGTGTATAACCTTCCAGAAAGCGATTTAGAGCTTGAAATCGAACATGAGTTGATATGTGCAAAAGATACACATATTTATACAAGTCCAAAGTATGAAATACATTATTTCATTGGTTAGGCATTTGTTTGATGGTTGAAATGACACAGGTGTTACAGTCTCCCCTACTTTAGGAAATTTCGTCCCGAAATTAATTCGTAGGAGTCTATTTGTGACTTTGTGTCAGATAACCACCAGAGATATGTGCAGCATAATCCTGTCATTTCCTTAACGGACATTCTTCAGAATGAAAATGAACAAACGGAGTCATTTTCCTCAACGAGTATTCTTCAGAGGCGGAAATGAAGGAATAATCAAACGGGGATTCATTTCCTTAACGGACAATTCTGAGAAACGAAAATGAACAAACGGAGTCATTTTCAAAGGTTGCTTCCTCAGAAACGGATATGAAAATGGTAGACAAACGGATATTCATTTCCTCAACGGACAAATCTTCAGAAACGAAAATGAACAAACAGAGTTATTTTCAACGGTTGCTTCCTCAGAAACGGAAATGAAAATGATAGACAAACGGATATTCATTTCCTCAACGGACAAATCTTCAGAAACGAAAATGAACAAACAGAGTCATTTTCAACGGTTGCTTCCTTAGAAACGGAAATGAAAATGATAGACAAACGGATATTCATTTCCTCAACGGACAAATCTTCAGAAACGAAAATGAACAAACAGAGTCATTTTCAACGGTTGCTTCCTCAGAAACGGAAATGAAAATGATAGACAAACGGATATTTATTTCCTCAACGGATAATCTTCAGAAACGAAAATGAACAAACAGAGTCATTTTCAACGGTTGCTTCCTCAGAAACGGAAATGAAAGATTAAACAACGGATATTCATTTCCTCAACGGATAATCTTCAGAAACGAAAATGAACTAACGGAGTCATTTTCAACGGTTGTTTCCTCAGGTTCGGAAATGAAGGATGATAGACAAACGGATATTCATTTCCTCAACGGATAATCTTCAGAAACGAAAATGAACTAACGGAGTCATTTTCAACGGTTGTTTCCTCAGGTTCGGAAATGAAGGATTAAACAATGGGTATTCATTTCCTCAACGGATAATCTTCAGAAACGAATATGAACTAACGGAGTCATTTTCAACGGTTGTTTCCTCAGGTTCGGAAATGAAGGATTAAATAAACGGATATTCATTTCCCTCGACGGATACTCTTCAGAACGAAAATGCACAAACGGAGTCTTTTTCCTCAACGGGTATTCTTCAGAATTGGAAATGAAGGATAAACGGATATTCATTTCCTCAACGGATATTCTTTAGAAGTGAAAAATGAATAGCTAGTTCATTTTTCCTCAACGGATACTTCATCAGAATTGGAAATGAATAGGGTTCACTTCTAGGTACATGACAAAGCTCGCTGTGGTTTCTGTGCACTAAATTTCATAATTATGTATGCATCCATAATTACGTAATTCCTTGCATAGTCCGCACAGTTTGTCTTGTAATGTTCATAAGCACATAATCACATAGTTGTTTAATTGTTATTGTCTTGTTATTGATTGCAATTAACTTGGCACCTCGTACTTCGTTTCTCCTGGAAGAAACGGGTACTTAGGATTTTCGTGAAAAACGCAAGAGATCATACAATGGAAGAAATTTGGGAGTAGTCTGTTCTTCAAGGAATGCGGTTCCTTGATTGTCGGTATTGTAGGGGATATGTTGTTTACACATACAATCACATAAATACATTGCAATGTAAATAAAAGATTTATTTATAAACAACGATAACAACTGTTTCTTGGATCTTGACAACAAAAGAAAATAATACATAAGACGTGATCATTTCTAAACGATGTTGTCTTCTGGTTGATCATATGCTCATCCTTGCGCTGGATTTGCATTAGCAAGCCTTGGGCAATTCCTACGAAAATGGCCCATCTCGCCACAATTGTAGCAAGATCCCTGTGGGAAACGAGCTTGAGCAGGATTGTTGCCAGCTTGATTTGGTGCAGCTGTGGTTGGGCAAACCCTAGCTGTATGACCTATAAGTCCGCAAACTTGGCATGTGCGGCACTTTACCCCAGCATGATGATGTAGGCCACATTGGTTGCACAAGGGTGCAGTTCCGTTGTAGGGTTTCCTGGCAGGGGGTTGAGCTGGTTGGTTGAGGACGGCTTGATCATTGTGAGCGACCACAGCGTAGTTCTGAGAAGCCTTTCGGTTCTTTGACCTCTTAGGGGATCCAGTCTGTTCATCCATGATCTTTGATTCCTCGATTGGTTTCGATTCTTCGACCGGCTTCTTGTCACCTTTTCGGAAAAGTTTACCTTTCCTGATCTTTGATTCAGTCAAGGTTGCAGATAGCTCAATGGCCTGTCTAACTGTAGTAGGGTTGCTACCAGTCAAAATGTCTTGTATTGAATCAGGGAGGCCATCAATGTACTTTTCGATTGCCTTATCCAAAGGCGTGACCATGTTTGGGCATAACAGACTTAACTCCTCATAACGGTCCGTGTAGGCTCGATGCTCACCGCTGTCTTGCTCCAGATTGTCGAATTCCCTTTCCAAAGCCCTGATCTCGTGTCGAGGACAGAATTCCTTCATCATAAGGGCCCTAAGTTCAGCCCATGTCTGTGCTAGAGCAACTTCTGCACCACGATCTCTCATAACCCCATTCCACCACGTAAGGGCTCTCTTCTGGAACACACTCGAAGCAAACTCGACCTTGCGATTGTCAGGACACTGCACGTGGCGGAAAGTATTCTCAATGCTCTCGAACCATTGAAGAAGCCCAGTCGCTCCCTCAGAACCACTAAACTTGAGTGGTTTAGCCGAGTTGAAACTCTTGAAATTGCATGGACCGTTGTTGTTGTTGGCTTGATTCCATAGAGCAAAGAGGTTTGGGAATTGAGCAGCCATTTGCTGCGCAATGATTTCTGCCAGCTCGGCAGTCTCTATCTGGTTTTCGCGTCGAGGAGGCATTCTAAAAGAGGAACATGAAAGGAAACGAGTGAGAGAATTAGACGAAAAGAATGAGATGAAGCAAATCTGATGAAAGCAAGGATAGTGGTCATTTGTTTGTTACTACAAAGCAACAAACGACCTCGGTGAATAATCAAAGTAAACAGGTCAAAAATAATGTATCGCGAAGACATGCTCGCCTATAAGTGAACACTCATCCCAAGAATTACCAGGTAAGCACAACTGGTCTCGCGTCTGGTTGAGATGTATACGAAGTGCTTGCCTAGACAGAAAACTCAGAATACAGGCATTCACCCTTCCAGTTTGCACGTGTTCACATTATTTAAAACCCAAAACCTTGACGAGATTTTTGAAAACTCAAAGGGGTTCAAAACCTTATAACAGATGGTTCAAAACCTTATAACAGATGGTTCAAAACCTAGTAATTAATCATCCTAGAACAGATGATTAGTTTTCAAAGCGGTTTCGAAAATTATGTTATTGTTGTGGTCGTCGCCTAAGGATAGGTGACGGTATTGTTTTATGACTAAACGCAAGTAAACTCGCGTTAGGGTCCTAAGAAGGTTATAGACTAGGTCAAAGCATTACTAATAACCTAATTCCCTATAACCATTGGCTCTGATACCACTTTTTTCTGTCACACCCCGACCACGTAGAACATACAAAACGTGGCGGAAACGTCGGGGAGTGTTGTAACAGAATTAATTGTTTCAAATCCATGGCAATTGAAGTTTCGTTTTATTGATTAAAGTGTTACAATGTCTTATCAAACTAGGAAAATACAACATAATTAACTAGTCTTGCATCTTTTATTGTCACTAATGCCCAAGTCTGCCTATATGTATCTTGATCATCTTATGCAACAGTTCCTGAAAAACACATGTGAAAATAGGTACGTCAGCAAAAAAATGCCTGTGAGATACATAGGTTTTGTGAAAATAGGTTTCATGACTTATGTTTGAGAAAATGTTTAGTCATGAACCTTGTAATTTGCTTTGTCTTGTAAATCATTTGAAAAACAATGAGTTCAGATGATATGTATAAATAAGTGAATAATGTATGATTAAATGAATAACCATGTAAAAATGAGTTTGTATAAGATAAGTTGTTTGTAAATAAATGTCTTGAGAAAAGTATGTTACTTGTATAAAATGTTCTATGCCTCTAACTGAAATGATTCGAATAACGCTACAATATGTAATACCATACAAACACTTATATATAGGAAGTACCAGCGGCGTATCCACCATGCTTGTATCATATTACACACGCATCGTTACTTAATCACTTAATCAAACCAAAACACCAAAGTAATGTTTAACAGTTGTAGAAATGTTTATGTATGGTCAAATACGGTTCACACGGTTCACCGATACAAACGGTTCACAGATACAGACGGTTTACAGAGTACAAACGGTTCACAGATACAAACGGTTCACAGATACAAACGGTTCACAGATACAAACGGTTCACAGATACAAACGGTTCACAGATACAAACGGTTCACAGATACAAACGGTTCACAGATACAAACGGTTCATGGATACAAACGGTTCACATAGTCAAATGATTTCAATGGTTCACATAGTCAAATAGTTATTAACGGTTCAAAATGTAATATAATGTGTTCATATACTGGATGAGCATATGCAACAAAATGTAATGTAAAACAATGTACCAAGTAATGCACACAATGGGCACACCTAGCATAAAATGTAATGTAAAACAATGTACTAAGTAATGCACACAATGGGCACACCTAGCATAAGATGTAATGAAATCATGTACTATAATGTACTAATGAACATAGCAAGTATATGATGTCAAAACAGGAAAGCATGAAAGTAACAAGTAGGCACATGTGTTCCACCCCAAAACAGTTTGGAAAACAGTAAAAGAGGGGTCTATGTACTCACTTCAGATTGCTCAGAAGTCCTTGAGTAACAACCAAACAATGCTAGAGATCGCGGATATCAAACGGCACCTAATATAGATAACTACAATAATAAACCGGACCTAAATCGGAAGATTGGGTAGCATTAGGGTTTGTAAACCAAACGAGTGTAGAGACTCGTGTCATTTGGTTTAATAAAGCCTACATACTAAATGAAACTTAACCTGAGTGATTTCGACCCATTACGACCCGTTTAGGTAGCTTATGCTACTTTAACGCGTCGTTCGCGTGAAACGCGTTCGGACCGCCTAACTAGCCCTCTGACAAGTGTTATATGCCTAAACATATTACATAATCAGTTATGTGACAAAGGTTTAGGTTACATATGCTTAATTACCAATTATACATGAAAAGGGTATTCTGGTAATTTACCTAAGGCATATAAACTACCTATCATACAACTACTTAAACGATGTGACCATAGGGTATAACCTCGGAAGGTTATTCCCTACCTACTATGGTCACCTAATGTGTTTGGTCGGATCCTAATGATCGACCAAACTGGGTCGGGTTCGAGGTATAAGCGATTCATTAGATCGCTTACCCTACGACCCTAGACAACGTGGTAATCAGTGGGCATAGTCCCAAGGGACTATGACCAACGAGATTACACTCACGTTGCGAAGTTCAAAAGAACTTCGCATTGACCATTACTGGTCAACGCTGAAAGTCAAACAAAGTTTGACTTTCGGACTCGAAAAGCAATAAAATAAGGAAAAGAACGAAAGAATACTTACGAAGGGTCCCCGAATGCTAATCCCGATTCAAGAATCTCAGGTATGAAACAATGGTTTCAACTTAGAGGTTCTCAAATCAGAATTCTAGTGATTTTAGCAATGGGGGGTATGGGGTATTTATAGGAATACCCGAACCGTTAAGATCGTTTCATGGAAAACGTGCCTTAATCCCATCCGTACATGTGTTGAAAAGTTATGGTGTTTAGGTGTTTAAATTCCATCCATACATGTGTTGCAAAGTCATGGTGTTTAGGTGTTTAAATTTCATTCATACATGTGTTGCAAAGTCATGGTGCCAAAATTCCATCCTTATCCGCTGACTAAGCAAGTTTAGAATGTGTGGTTGTGAATTAAACAACGGCTAATACATCGAATCTGGTCCCGAATGCGAAAAACGAACCAAATGACGCGACGAATGGATTTTTCTTATGGCGAACACTAAAATAAAATATTTTAGTGCTTACATAAATTTTTGGATGTCCGGATGTATTCAGAACGTAAGTTATGCGCGAAAATGCAAACTTGTGCACTTTTCGACACTTTTAGTCCCTGAATGACCCAAAAGTTTATTTTAGCATACCGAACCCCTCAAAGCCTATTTATAAGCTATGTAAAGGATATTTATGGTATGTTTAACTTATGGTCATGTCCCGGAATGTCTGTTACAGTTCAAATTGGTATACTTTCGCAGTTTGTCAACTTTAGTCCCTGTAAGCGATTTAACTTTGATTTCACCACACCAAACCTTCCAAAACTTATATCTAAGTTATGTATAGGTTATTTAAGGTATGTTAAGCCTATTTCACTATTCCGGAGTGTTCGTTGCATTAAACTGGTTATATTTACGCATCAGTGCGTGTATAACCTTCCAGAAAGCGATTTAGAGCTTGAAATCGAACATGAGTTGATATGTGCAAAAGATACACATATTTATACAAGTCCAAAGTATGAAATACATTATTTCATTGGTTAGGCATTTGTTTGATGGTTGAAATGACACAAGTGTTACAATCTGGGCTTCGTTGCTGGTTTTAAGGCCCATGAATCTCGTCAGCCTCAAGAACAGTCTTCCTTTTATCAACCCCAAGCTTTGGCCACCTTCAAGGAATCCGTACTCAGCATGGAACGGCTAACTTACCCTTATGTGGGTGAGGTTTCCTCTTGCTTTGGTAAGCCTCTTTCTGTGTTACAGGAATTGAAACCCGCTGGCCTTAACGAGATCGTATGTGCTAAAGTGCTGAAATCTCTATACAAGAAGCGTTCACATTCAGGTGATAGTGAAGAAACTTTTTCGGATGGTGCTGAGGGTTCCCGGGAGGTAAGCCTTGAAGGATCTGAGGTGGCGGGAAGGTAAAAAAGGTGAAGAAGGCCAAGATGTAACACCCCGCGCTTTGAAAGTCAAGGTACAAGTCAAAGTGAAAGTCAAAGGAAGAAAAGATTGCTAATTGTGATATGTCACTCCTTGCTTAACTACTGATTGTACACCTTGACCTGTAATCGAGTTCTATTATTAGTTTGCTTTAGTGGTATTATGTGGAGTATCTATAACAATTGAGGTTTAGTCGTATGTTTATCGCTAATCTATTTATCGCTTATCGCTAATCGCATCGCAATCGCATTCGCAACTCGAATTATGTGTTCTAGATATTGTTTCACGTGTGTGTGCAATTTATGTGTTACATGTGCATGTTTATATTTGTCTTATGGTGATTAATCAAAAACGCAATCGCAACTCCATCGTAACGCAATCTAATCGCAAACGCTAAACGCAAAGTTTATTTATGGTGATTGTATTTTAGATATAGTATTGGTGTGACTATTAATTAAACCTATCGCATCGCCTAATTGACATTAGCTTAAACGCATTGCTACGCTCAACATGCAAAATGAAACATCGTAACCCAACTCGCCGGATCACTTCGATTGAATGACCATTCGATCGAATGGTCATACGTATGGATGACCATGCGATTGGATGGCCATCCGATCGGTTTGACATCTGATCCGACACTTTTTCCACCTTTCCTCTTTTGGCAACCTATAAATACCCCCCTGTCACATCACAAACAGTGATGTGACAGCTCTCTCTCCGACCAGCATGCTCAAGCCCTCTTTTGGCAACCTATAAATACCCCCCTGTCACATAACGGTTGTCTACTTTGAATTCGAAATTGTTTTGCAGGAGTATCAACTTGGACTTGGTCTTGGCGATATTCCTGGAGCATATTCTATGTTTATTCCGCACGTGCTTGACCAAAAGTGGACGTTATGGAGTCGTGGAGGACTTGCACCATTTGCGGAATGTTAGTTAGTGTAGATATTTTCCATTTTTAAAGGGGTAGCGAGCTAATTAGAAAACACTTGGCTATTTTTGGCTATACACACACTCTCACAACTGCTCTCACCAGCTCTCGTTAATTTACTTGGCGATTACACTCTTTTTTACACAATACACCATAGTGATCCTTGTACTTAGCTCGCTATCATCCGAAATTTTAATACATTTCTTGTTTAATTTGAGTTGGTGATCGGTAGTTTCCATCACCCGAGGTTTTTTATGCCGGAGATCATTCTTTGATCAAGGGCTTTTTCCTCGTATAAATCTTCGTGTCACTTGTTCATTACAATTCAGAGTGATCCTTATTGTTGTTCATCAATTCAAGCATCATACCTCACAACATAAAGTTTGGTTGCATTATCATTGCTTGATTTTTGACCAAAACAGTTTGGCGCCCACCGTGGGGCAATTGGTGCTTCATTCCTAGAAAGATTCGTATTTTCGTGCTCATTTCGGTTCGTTACAACCAAGCAGATGGCTTCCTCAGCAAAGAATACTTCAAGTTTGATGCCCTCATTCAGTTCTTCACAAGGCGTTCCTCCCTTGCCTCCACCACCTTCTGGATCCCAGAAGAATGCTGAGAATGCTGCGAAGAAACAAACCCCCATTTTCCAAAAACCACCAACTTCTTCTGTTTCAACTAATCCTACTACTAATGATCTTTATGCTCTGATTTTGCAGATGAGGAATCATGCACAAGAGCAGGACAAAACCAACGAAAGGATCCTCCGGGAGATCGATGAGATCAAAAAAGAGAAGAAATCAGTGGAGGATCACTCCCATCTGATGCCAAGATCGCTAAACTTTGACACTCCAGTCATAACTTCCCAACACTCGGCGGTTCCGGACGTGCAATACTTGGGTGACTTACCAGGAAGGCGTTATGGAACAACAACTATGAGTCAGGCGTTTGGTTCTCACTTCCAGCCTCAAGGATCCTCTTCTCAGCATCAGGGATACTTCACGTCAGGAGGATATTCGGGAATGCATGCAGTACAAGGATCCTCCCAGGTCCAGGGATCCTCCCAGGTCCAAGGATCCTCCCAGGTCCAAGGATCCTCCCAGGTCCAAGGATCTTCCCAGGTCCAAGGATCCTCCCAGATCCAAGGATCCTCCCTGGTCCCAGGATCCTCTATGATCCCAGGATCCTTTTAGGTTCAAAGATCATCTCAACTTCAAGGATCCAACGTCCTTCAGGATCAAGGATTCTTGAGAAGTATGCAACCTCAGAGCTCGGACGTTCATCAAGGAGACTTCATACCAATCCAGACCATTGCTCCCTCTGGTCCTTCAATCATGCCAGAGTCTCGACAATATGGATTCACATCCGCAATTCCAAACACGAATCCTGTGGGAGGTAACATTTTTAATAATTCATATAACACTAACCATGGCTTAATGCAGGATACAGGTATTAATCAGGCTATGGCTAGAGAGCTACAGAAGCTTAAGGATATGATATCCAGTGTACCGGGAGTGGTTAAACCCATTCCTGAAATTGCAGATGGTAGCCATAGGATATCTCGTTTTGCACCACCCTTGTGTGATGCTGAGATACCTAAAAGATTCCAGATACCATCTATGAAGCTGTATGATGGTTCAACGGATCCAGAGGAACATGTAGCTCAGTACAGGGAGAGGATGGAGATCAATCCAATTCCTGAAAGGTTAAAAGAAGCATGTCTATGCAAGGGATTTGGATCCACACTCACAGGATCTGCTCTTAAATGGCTGCTAAGTCTTCCCCCTTACTCTATTACTTCATTTGCTAATCTAGTTAATTTGTTCAATAGTCAATTCTCTTGTAGTAGAAAGTTTGAACGATTAACTAGTGATCTATATAGGGTAACACAAGGCCAAAATGAATCACTTAGAGATTATATCACTAAGTTTAGTAAAGAATCATTAGATATTCCTAATTTGGATATTGCTACGGCTGTAGAAGCCTTTAAAATGGGATTGCTTAGGGATTCATTATTCTATGATGATCTTGTTATGACACCTTGCAGGAATCTTGATGAAGTAAGAACCAGGGCCCTTAGGTTCATCCGCCTAGAGGATGACAAAAGGATCCAGGATAGAGTGACAGGATCCTCAAAACAGGATAAATAAGGATCCTACTTCAGGAAAAACAAATCCAAGTCCTACAACAGATCTGAAAACCAGAATGTGCATGCAGTGGAACAAGAAGAGGATGATGAGGATTATCCTCCTATTTTTGAATACTGTTTTTCTGTTGATAACAATGAACTAATCCTTGCAATGCAGAATCTAGGTGAGAAAGCTAGGTGGCCAAGGAAGAGTGATAAACCAGCTGCTACAAAGGATAAGTCCAAGTGGTGTGCATATCATGAGGATTTTGGGCATCTCACTGAAGAGTGTATTGCACTGAGAAAGGAAATTGGTTACTTGTTGAGTAAGGGGCATTTGAAGGAACTCTTGGGACGGAAGAAATCAAGGATCCAGGATCCTGAAAGGATCCCAGAAAGGGCTCCTGCTCCTCCAAAAGATGCACAAGTCATAAATTTCATATCCGGTGGATCAGATATCTGTGGTACCTCCTTTTCAGCAGCAAAAAGACATGCTAAGGAAACCAAGATGGATAATGGAGACAGACCCGTCCGGACCTCCGTTGTCACCCAGGATAAAGTCATAACCTTTGATGAGGATGATCGTGTTGATGTCCAGGATCCTCATCATGGTGGTCTTGTAATTACATTATTTATTTCTAACCACTTTGTTCGCAGGATCCTTATAGATGGAGGAAGCTCTGTGAACATCATTCAGCTTGATGTTCTCAAGAAGATGAATATCCCAGAGTCTGATATTATCCCAAGATCCTCAGTACTTGTGGGATTCAGTGGAGAAACTAAGAATACATTGGGGGACATCAAACTCCCAATCTATATTGAAGGATTGCATTCTTATCAAAAGTTTTGTGTTATAGATTGCTTATCATGTTGTAATGTTATCCTTGGCAGGCCATGGATACATGACATGAAGGCAGTCCCATCCACCTATCATCAATGTGTAAAGCTTCCAAGTCCTTGGGGAGTGGTGAAAATTGAGAGTGATCAACAGGAGGCTAAAAATTGCTATACCTCATCAATGAAGCCAGCCTCAAGACCAAGGGAGCAATAGCAATTAAAGTATCCTTCAAGAGATGTCTTGGAGGCAAGAGATCAGGATTTGAAAGAAATCCTCATGGATCCTGATGATCCTGAATCCAAGATCTTCATAGGATCAGGGATCCTTAGCGATATTGAACAGGAGCTAGTATCCTTCCTCAAAAGAAGGAAAACCACCTTTGCCTGGAAACATGAGGATATGACAGGTATATCTAAAGATATAATTACTCATAAACTTGGCATTGACAGGTCATTCAAGCCAATTCATCAAAAGAGGAGGAAGTTTGCACCTGAAAGGAATGCTATTATCCAGGAAGAGGTAGATAAGCTACTTCGGGCAGGTATGAGAAAAGAGGTTAAGTATCCAAGATGGTTAGCCAATGTGGTTGTTGTTCAAAAGAAAAATGGAAAGTGGAGGGTATGTGTCGATTTTACAGATTTAAACAAGGCATGTCCCAAGGGTCCTTCCCATTACCCCACATTGACTCCATGGTGGATGCTACCGCGGGTCATGAGTTGTTGACTTTTATGGATGCTTCATCTGGATTTCAACAAATTCAGATGGAACCATCTGATCAAGAGGATACAGCCTTTATGACCCAACTGGTATATACTGTTATATTGCTATGCCATTTGGATTAAGGAATGCAGGTGCTACTTATCAAAGGCAAGTCAATATGATGTTCAAGGAACAAATTGGACACACTATTGATGACATGGTGGTTAAGTCCAAGAAGGCTGAGGATCACCTTAAAGACTTGGAGGAAGCATTCAATATCCTTGATAAATATAATATGAAACTTAATCCTTCTAAGTGTCATTTTGGTGTGAAGGCAGGTAAATTCTTAGGATATATGGTAACAAAAGAGGGGCATTGAAGCAAGTCCAGAACAAATTAAGGCTATTGTGAATATCAAATCTCCTGCTAATGCTAAGGATGTGCAAAGATTGACGGGCAGGATCGCAACCTTGAACAGATTCATATCCAAATCCTCAGAAAAGTGTAAGGAATTCTATAATATCCTGAGGAAGAACAAGAAATTTGAATGGACTGAGAAGCATGAAGGTGCCCTCAGAGCTCTTAAAGATTACCTATCCTCAGCCCCAGCCTTGATGAAACCAGAAAAAGGAGATGTGTTATCCTTATACTTGGCGGTATCCTCAAAAGCAGTAAGTGCGGTCCTTGTTAAGGATCACCAAGGTACACAACATCCTGTTTATTATGTAAGTAAGAGCTTACTTGATGCTGAATCCAGGTATTCACATTTAGAAAAACTTATCCTTGCATTAATTATGGCATCTACTAAATTAAGACATTATTTCGAGACTCATGCCATTATTGTTAAGACTAATTTTCCAATTAAGAACGTCCTCAGGAAACCTGAAATGTCAGGAAGGATGGCTAAGTGGGCAGTGAAGCTTAGTGCATACGATATACGATATGAACCAAGGACTGCCATCAAATCCCAAGCCTTAGCTGACTTTATGGCAGATTTTAGTAGTGACTTGCAAAAGGAAGCTGAGTTAGAAGTCCAACAGCTTGAAGAAACTAAGGATCCTTGGATACTCTTCACTGATGGAGCCTCTAATGTAAAGGGAACAGGGCTTGGAATACTACTAAAATCGCCACAGGGGGACATAATACCCCACTCCATAGCTTGTGAATTTCAAACTACCAACAATGAGGCTGAGTATGAAGCCTTGATAGCTGGTTTGCAAATTGCAAAGCATATGAGGATTAGGTATCTTGAGGTACATGTAGATTCTTTACTGATCACTAATCACTTTAATGGATCCTATGCTGTTAAAGGTGAAAAGCTAATCAAATATTTGGAGATAGTCAAAGAATTGGCACTCTCTTTTGTATCCTTTAGTTTGACACAGGTACCAAGGGAAGAGAATGTAGAAGCTGATGCATTAGCCAATCTAGGATCATCTTTGAAGATTCCTGAGGATATCAAGATCCCTATTATCCATATCCTGACCCCTGCTATCGAGGATCATGTAGCTATGGAGATAGGAGAAGATTCTGTAGTCATTCCTAGTGATGATACTCAATCTCATTCAGGATCATGGATCCTCCCAATCGTGAGATACATACAACATGGAGAGATCCCTACAGGAGAAAAGCCTAGGGCTTTCAAAATTAAGGTATCTCAATTTACAATATTGAATAATATGTTGTATAAACGATCTCTTGCAGGACCATATTTAAAATGCATTGAGGATCCTGAAATCCAAGAAGTCCTAAAGGATTTCCATGAAGGAGATTGTGGAAACCACACTGGGGGCAGGGCATTATTCTCAAGGATCCTGAGGACATGATACTATTGGCCCACTATGAAGAAGGATGCTGTGGAGTATGCCAAGAAGTGTGATCCTTGTCAGAGGCATAGTAACATCCTTCACCAACCAGCAGAGCTCTTGCATCCTATATCCTCTTCCTGGCCATTCATGAGATGGGGAATGGATATAGTTGGAAAGCTTCCTAAGGCACCTGGTGGAAAAGTATTCATGCTTGCTATGACTGATTACTTCTCTAAGTGGATAGAGGCTGAAGCCTTTGCTCAAGTTAGAGAAAAGGAAGTTATATCCTTTATTAAAAGAAACATTATTATTAGATTTGGTATCCCTTCTAAGATTATTTGTGATAATGGATCCCAATTTATTGGGAATAGAACCACTAACTTTTGTGACAGTTGGGGGATTAAGATGATAACATCAACACCAGTCCACCCACAAGCTAATGGTCAGGCAGAATCATCCAACAAGATCATCATCCACAATTTGAAGAAGAAGCTTGGATCCAAGAAAGGAAAATGGGCAGAAGAACTACCTTATGTGCTTTGGGCTGATAGGACAACTCCCAAGAATGCTACAGGCCAAACTCCATTTTCTTTGGTATTTGGGGCAGAATCAGTTATCCCTACAGAGATGGTGGTTCCAACTGCAAGAACAAGCATTCGTGATCATGAAGAAAATGCTGAAAACTTGGTTCAAGACCTGGATACTATAGAAGAAATCAGGGACTTGGCAAGGGTAAGGATGGCCAGTTATCAACAAAGGATGGCTGGAGCTTACAACAAAAATGTCAGGATCAGGAAATTCCAAGTTGGTGATATGGTGTTAAGGAAAGCATTTCAGAATACCACCAATCCCGCTGATGGAAAGCTAGCACCAAAGTGGGAAGGCCCCTATTTGATTGAAGCTGAAGCAGGAAAGGGGGCATATCGATTGCTAACAATGGAAGGTGATTTGCTACCAAGGGCTTGGAATGCTATCCATTTGAAGAAATACTTTATGTGACAAGGATCCATGATCCTTACCTGACCAGTATCCTTGAAGGATCCTTACAGAACGGATGATCCTCATCTTGGTAATCTTCTAATCTCAAACTACTTCATTCTTTTATTCTCTTATATAGGGATAAGGATCCTGCATCCTTTATCCTCCTTTCACTTGATTCTGAGTTTGAAGGTTTAGGTATCCTTAACTAAGGATTGAGTATCCACAGAAGTATCCAGTTATTTGGGCTTGACCCCAGTTATTTGGGCTTGACCCCAGTTATTTGGGCTTAACCCCAGTTATTTGGGCTTGACCCCAGTTATTTGGGCTAGTCCCCAGTTTGGGCCTGTCCCCAGTTTCGCCAGTAGCGCACGATGATCCTGGTATAGTTCATGGCAATGGGACCAGTACTCGCTTTAGGGGCTGACAATTTCATTGTGCTGGCTATATTCAGGATCCTACGTATAATGGTAGACGTACCATACATCCGTTCCTAAGGTTTCTAACGTTTTCACGTTAGCTAAGGTTTTGGCATTTTCATGTCACCAAGTTTGGATAGTCGCCAGTGAGGGCCATACTCCAGTTTACATACGATCCTTTGGGCTTGTCCCCAGTTATCCTTTGGGCTTGTCCCCAGTATATTGGGCTTGTCCCCAGAATTGTTGGGCTTGTCCCCAGTTACTAACTTTCATCTTATATTGGCTTAGTCCCAAGTTATATCCTATTTCAGGTTTTTGAAGTTAAATGACCAAGGATCCTTGATCCTTACCTTCTACTAAGGTTTGTCTTTTGGGTTATCCTGATTATAAGTGCTAAAGGATAGGATTCTAACTTGGATTCTCAGGTATGATCCTTAACTATTTTGATTTTATTCATTATTTATTTGAATAACCCTTATCCTTTGACAACTGAACTTATGATCCTTAAACTATATTACTTTTCAGAACTTATCGATTATGGGATATGTGATCTTTGATCATATCCTAAATTTTTTGGGGATATTTCTTAAATTTTTTCTCTACTTGATAAGTTTAAACAAAATAAACATCACAACAGTTGGAAAGTAAAATATTAACAAGGATATCAACACGGGATATAGTCAAAAAGTTAAAGTTATTTTATTCACAAAAGATTAAACCCTTTAAGGTTGTCAAAATTGCTAACCCACGTTTCTACCAGCAAAACATGGCCCGTCCACATGGGTTGGCAAAGGGTGTCCATTGTCTAAGGGTCTTGGTAGTGTAGGAATCAAAAGACGGCAGGATCACAATGGCTTCATCCCCCAAACAGAGGATCCCTCCACCATTTGTAATCCTACCTATTGTTCAAAGGATCCATGATCCTTAGCCCTAATTACTATTGTTTAAGTACAACCTATCATTGTTCAACAAAAACATCATCAAAACAAAAACCATAACCAAACTTAAAAAAATGGGCTCCGGCTACGTCTAGAAATGTCCTTCATCGCCCATTCATGCAGCCTACACCTTCGCCGCATCATCATCCCCTCCAGCTCCAGTATCCTTCACCTGATCCTTGCCACTGCCCCTAGCTTCGATTGCCAGAACCTCATCAGCCTCATCCTCATCCTCCAACTCAGCCAGCCTGGCCTTCCAGCCTTCCACGTCCCAGTTGCTCCTATCAAAGGCAGGATCCTGAGCTTCTTGGGCCATATGTAGCTTGGTCTTGTACATGGCAATGGCAGCGGAGACCTTAGCATCCTCTGTGATCTCGTGCTTCTCATAATCAACATTGATCAGGATTGCAGCTGTCTGAGTTTTGGCATCATTGAGATCCTTTTCAAGGGAGGCAATCTTGTGATCCTTGAGCACCGCCACCTTTTGGAGATCAGAGTATTTCTCCTCAAGCTCCTCAACATTCCCAACATAGTCCTCGATCTCAGCAAATTTCTACAAAGAAGACAATGTAAAGATTAGAGTCAGGTGATCCTCAAGTGGATAGGATAACTAAGCTGAGTCAGTGATCCTTACATCATTAAAGTACTCGAGGAATTGATGGCGGATCAGAGGCAAGCCTTGAAGGTTGTCAGCTTCAGAGGTTTTTCTTTTCTTTCCACCTCTTCCCTTTGAAGTGGTAGCCTTGGGGATTACAATGGAAGGACTAGCAGCAGATTTTTTCTTGGAGGATCGGACAGTGTCTAGATCGGTAACACTGAATTTGGAGGCAGACTTTGAAGATTTCCCAGCGCCTACACACCCGGAACAGATAAGTATCCTTATCCTATTTCTATTTAACTATTTATTTAAACATTTAATTATAAAAAGAACATGATACTTACTTGACATCGTGACAGAACCTGAGGATACCTCTTGAGAATCCTGGGTATTTGCTTTGAATGACCTTGTTGCAGGATCAAGTTTTCTGAAAGCAGCAATGTCACACCCCGACCACGTAGAACATACAAAATGTGGCGGAAACATCGGGGAGTGTTGTAACAGAATTAATTGTTTCAAATCCATGGCAATTGAAGTTTCGTTTTATTGATTAAAAGTGTTACAATGTCTTATCAAACTATGAAATACAACATAATTAACTAGTCTTGCATCTTTTATTGTCACTAAAGCCCAAGTCTGCCTATGTGTATCTTGATCATCTTATGCAACAGTTCCTGAAAAACACATGTGAAAATAGGTACGTCAGCATAAAAATGCCTGTGAGATACATAGGTTTTGTGAAAATAGGTTCCATGACTTATGTTTGAGAAAATGATTAGTCATGAACCTTGTAATTTGCTTTGTTTTGTAAATCATTTGAAAAACAATGAGTTCAGATGATATGTATAAATAAATGAATAATGTATGGTTAAATGAATAACCATAGTAAAAATGGATTTTGTATAGGATAAGTTGTTTGTAAAACAATGTCTTGTGAAAAGTATGTTATTTTTATAAAATGTTATATGTATCAAACTGAAATGATTCAATTAACGCTACAATATGTAATACCATACAAACACTTATATATAGGAAGTACCAGCGGCGTATCCACCATGCTTGTATCATATTACACACGCATCGTTACTTAATCACTTAATCAAACCAAACAATGTCAAAATGTCTATGTCAAATATCCATGTCAAATGTCTATATCAAATATCCATGTCAAATGTCTATGTCAAAATATCATGTATGGCAAGTGAAATGTCTCAACTAAACCATATACACAAAAACAAAGTATTGAAGTAAAACTTGGTTTAAATCAAAGTTATGTTTTGTGGGAAATGCATGATCAAATGTCAATCATGTTAAAATGTCTATGCCGAAATGTCTATGTCAAATACGGTTCACACGGTTCACAGATACAAACGGTTCACAGATATCAACGGATCACAGTCAAATGATTACAACGGTTCAATATGTAGTATAATGTGTTCATATGCTGGATAAGCATATGCAACAGAAAAGCAATGAAAAACGATGTACTAAGTACGCACACAATGGGCATACATAGCATGAAATGTAATGTAGAACGATGTACTAAGTACGCACACAATGGGCATACATAGCATAAAATGTAATGTAAAACAATGTACTAAGTACGCACACAATGGGCATACATAGCATGAAATGTAATGAAATCATGTACTATAATGTACTAATGAACATAGCAAGTATATGATGTCAAAACAGGAAAGCATGAAAGTAACAAGTAGGCACATGTGTTCCACCCCAAAACAGTTTGGAAAACAGTAAAAGAGGGGTCTATGTACTCACCTGAGATTGCTCAGTAGTCCTTGAGTAACAACTAAACAATGCTAGAGATCGCGGATAACAAACGGCACCTAGTATAGGTAACTATGTTAATTAACCGGACCTAGATCGGAAGACTGAGTAGCATTAGGGTTTGTAAACCAAATGAGTGTCGGAACTCACGTGATATGGTTTAACAAAGCCTACATGCTAAATGAAACTTAACATAATTGTTTACGACCCATTACGACCCGTTTAGGTAGCTTATGCTACTTTAACGCGTCGTTTGCGTGAAACGCGTTCGGACCGCCTAACTAGCCCTATGACAAGTGTTATATGCCTAAACATATTACATAATCAGTTATGTGACAAAGGTTTAGGTTACATATGCTTAATTACCAATTATACATGAAAAGGGTATTCTGGTAATTTACCTAAGGCATATAAACTACCTATCATACAACTACTTAAACGATGTGACCATAGGGTATAACCTCGGAAGGTTATTCCCTACCTACTATGGTCACCTAATGTGTTTGGTCGGATCCTAATGATCGACCAAACTGGGTCGGGTTCGAGGTATAAGCGATTTATCAGATCGCTTACCCTACGACCCTAGACAACGTGGTAATCAGTAGGCATAGTCCCAAAGGACTATAACCATCGTGATTACAATCACGTTGCGAAGTTCAAACGAACTTCGCATTGACCATTACTGGTCAACGCTGAAAGTCAAACAAAGTTTGACTTTCTGACTCGAAAAGCAGTAAAAATAAGGAAAAGAACGAAAGAATACTTACGAAGGGTCCCCGAATGCTAATCGTGATCGAATAGCTCAGGTATGAAGCGAAGGCTTCAACTTAGAGCTCCTCAATCAGATTCTAGTGGGTTTTTGTGTTGAGTATGGATGGGTATTTATAGTAAATGCACCACCGTTAGGATCGTTTATCGGGAAACGTGCCTTGATCTCACCCGTACAAGTGTCGGAAGCTTATGGTAGGTTAATTGGCCACCCACCATAAGGTATCAACATGTGGAAGAGAGATTAGGAGTGCAAAACAGCTGAAAACAGGCTGTTAAGTACTCTGCATCTGGTCAGAACTTGCTTTACGGACCTCAAAGCTGCCAATGTTGAGGTCCGTAAGGTAACACTTTGGCAGATTTACAGTTTTGGTCCCTGCAATGCAATCAGCCCATTTTTGACACGTTTAAGGCCCGTTAACCCCATTTCAAAGCTCTAAAATGAAGTTAAAGTATAGGGAACTTAAAACATGCTCAAAAATATCTCGGATGTCGGTTCGTTTAGCCGTACGAACGCGATGTTCGCTTAATTACGACGGAATGCGCATAAGTGCGAAAAACGATCCAAATGACGCGACGAATGGATTTTTCTTAAGGCGAACACTAAAATATAATATAGTCATGCTTTAATAAATTTTTGGATGTCCGGATGTATTCAGAACGTAAGTTATGCGCGAAAATGCAAACTTGTGCACTTTTTGACACTTTTAGTCCCTGAATGACACAAAAGTTTATTTTAGCATACCGAACACCTCAAAGCCTATTTCTAAGCTATGTAAAGGATATTTATGGTATGTTTAACTTATGGTCATGTTCCGGAATGTCTATTACAGTTTAAATTGGCATACTTTCGCAGTTTGTCAACTTTAGTCCCTGTAAGTGATTTAACTTTGATTTCACCACACCAAACCTTCCAAAACTTATATCTAAGTTATGTATAGGTTATTTAAGGTATGTTAAGCCTATTTCACTATTCCGGAGTGTTCGTTGCATTAAACTGGTTATATTTACGCATCAGTGCGCGTATAACCTTCCAGAAAGCGATATAGTGTTTGAAATCGAACAAGAACTGATATGTGTAAACGATACACATATTTTTACAAATCCCAAGTATGAAATACAATATTTCACTGGTTGGGCATTTGTTTGATGGTTGAAATGACACAGGTGTTACAGTCTCCCCTACTTTAGGAAATTTCGTCCCGAAATTAATTCGTAGGAGTCTGTCTATGACTTTGTTTCAAATAGTCATCAAAGATATGTAAAGCATAATCTGATTATTTTCCTCAACGGATATTTTTCAGAAGCGAAAATGAACGAACAGGGTCATTTTCTTCAACGGGTTCTTCGGAAATGGAAAATAAAGGAATTAACTAAACGGATATACATTTCCCTCAACGGATATTCTTCAGAACGAAAATGAACAAACGGGGTCATTTTCCTCAACGGTTTGTTCTTCAGAATTTGAAATGAAAGAAAAATCAACGGATATCCATTTCTCTCAACGGATATTCTTCAGAACGAAAATGAACAAACGGGGTCATTTTCCTCAACGGTTTGTTCTTCAGAATTTGAAATGAAAGAAAAATCAACGGATATTCATTTCTCTCAACGGATATTCTTCAGAACGAAAATGAACTAACGGAGTCATTTTCAACGGTTATTTCCTCAGAGTTGGAAATGAAGGATTACACAACGGATATTCATTTCCTCAACGGATAAATCTTCAGAAACGAAAATGAACTAACGGAGTCATTTTCAACGGTTATTTCCTCAGAGTTGGAAATGAAGGATTACACAACGGATATTCATTTCCTCAACGGATATTCTTTAGAACGAAAATGAATGGATAATTCATTTTCCTCAACGGTTATTCTTCAGAATGGAAATGAAAAGATAAACAACGGATATTCATTTCCTCAACGGATATTCTTTAGAACGAAAATGAATGGATAATTCATTTTCCTCAACGGTTATTCTTCAGAATGGAAATGAAAAGATAAACAACGGATATTCATTTCCTCAACGGATATTCTTCAGAAGTGAAAAATGAATAGCTAGTTCATTTTTCCTCAATGGATGCTTCATCAGAATTGGAAATGAATAGGGTTAACTCTTGATACATGTTAGAACTTGCTGTGATTTCTGTGCACTAAATTCCATAATTATGTATGCATCCATAATTACGTAATTCCTTGCACAGTCCGCACAGTTTGTTTTGAAATGTTGTGGGGAAAGATATCAAACCTGAGATGAGAGTGACTAGACTACCATAGGGTCCTTTTAATTAGATCAACAGAGGATCTTCTTAATTAGGCCACTAAGGAGTCCTTTCAGCTATATCATCACATGATATCCCTAACCAGATTTTTGGATCAATCTGTTTAACTAGACCACTAAAGGGGTCTAATTATGAAGTAGTACATTATAATCCAAGGGACTTTAACTACAACGTAGAAGTCCATTAAGGATTTAAGTAGTACCTTTGGGTATCCTACTATGAATCTCTTGCACAAAGATATGTAAGATTTTACGAGGATTTGAATAACATAAATTGGATCACATGACACATAAAGGATAACACATAAGCACATAACCACATAATTGTTTAATTGTTATTTTCTTGTTATTGATTGCTATTAACTTGGCGCCTCGTACATCGTTTCTCTTGGAAGAAACGGGTACTTAGGATTTTCGTGAAAACGCAAGAGATTATACAAGGGAAGAAATTTGGAAGTAGTCTGTTCTTCAAGGAATGCGGTTCCTTGATTGTCGGTATTGTAGGGGATATGTTTATACATGCAACCACATAAACATATTGAAATGTAAATGAAAGATTTATTTATAAACAACAATAACAACAACTGTTTCATAGATTGTGATAAAAGAAAATAACACACAAGGCTCGATTATTTTCTAAACAGCGTTATCTTCTGTCGGTCAGATACTCATCCCTGCGCTGGATTTGCATCAGCAAGTCTTGGGCAATTTCTACTAAAATGGCCCATCTCGCCACAGTTGTAGCAAGATCCCAGTGGGAAACGAGCTTGAGCAGGATTGTTGTTAATCTGATTTGGTGCTGCTGCTGTTGGGCAAACCCTCGCTGTATGACCTATAAGTCCGCAAACTTGGCATGTGCGGCACTTCACACCAGCATGATGATGTAGGCCACATTGGTTGCACAAGGGTGCAGTTCCTTTGTAGGGTTTCCTGGCAGGGGGTTGAGCTGGTTGGTTGGGGACGGCTTGATCATTGTGAGCGACCACGGCGAAGTTCTGAGAAGCCTTTCGCTTCTTTGACTTCTTAGAGGATCCAGTCTGTTCATCCATGGTCTTTGATTCCTCGATTGGTTTCGATTCCTCGACCAGTTTCTTGTCACCCTTTCGGAAAAGCTTACGTTTCCTGATCTGCGATTCAGTCAAGGTTGCAGATAACTCAATGGCCTGCCTAACAGTAGTAGGGTTGCTACCAGTCAAAATGTCTTGTATTGAGTCGGGGAGGCCATCAATGTACTTTTCGATTGCCTTATCCAAAGGCGTGACCATGTTTGGGCATAACAGACTTAACTCCTCATAACGGTCCGTGTAGGCTCGATGCTCACCGCTGTCTTGCTCAAGATTGTCGAATTCCCTTTCCAAAGCCCTGATCTCGTGTCGAGGACAAAACTCCTTCATCATGAGAGCCCTAAGTTTGGCCCATGTCTGTGCTAGAGCAACTTCTGCACCACGATCTCTCATAACCCCATTCCACCACGTAAGGGCTCTCTTCTGGAATACACTCGAAACAAACTCGACCTTGCGATTGTCAGGACACTGCACGTGGCGGAAAGTATTCTCAATGCTCTCGAACCATTGAAGAAGCCCAGTCGCTCCCTCAGAACCACTAAACTTGAGTGGTTTTGCCGAGTTAAAACTCTTGAAATTGCATACACCATTGTTGTTGTTGTTGGCTTGATTCCATTGAGCAAAGAGGTTTGGGAATTGAGCAGCCATTTGCTGCGCAATGATTTCTGCCAATTCGGCAGTCGCTATCTGGCTTTCGCGTCGAGGAGGCATTCTAAAAGAGGAAACATGAAATGAAACGAGTGAGAGGATTAGACGAAAAGAATGAGATGAAACAAATCTGATGAAAGCAAGGATAGTGGTCATTTGTTTGTTACTACAAAGCAACAAACGACCTCGGTGAATAATCAAAGTAAATAGGTCAAAAATAATGTATCGCGAAGACATGCTCGCCTATAAGTGAACACTCATCCCAAGAATTCCCAGGTAAGCACAACTGGTCTCGCGTCTGATGAGATGTATACGAAGTGCTTGCCTAGACAGAAAACCCAGAATACAGGCATTCACCCTTCCAGTTTGCACGTGTTCACATTATTTAAAACCCAAAACCTTGACGAGATTTTTGAAAATTCAAAGGGGTTCAAAACCATATAACAGAGGGTTCAAAACCTTGTAATAAATCATCCTAGAACAGATGATTAGTTTTCAAAGCGGTTTTGAAATTTATGTTCTTGTTGTGGTCGTCGCCTAAGGATAGGTGACAGTATTGTTTTATGACTAAACGCCAGTAAACTCGCGTTAGGGTCCTAAGAAAGTTATAGACTAGGTCAAAGCATTACTAATAACCTAATTCCCTATAACCATTGGCTCTGATACCATCTTTTCTGTCACACCCCGACCACATAGAACATACAAAATGTGGCGGAAACATCGGGGAGTGTTGTAACAGAATTAATTGTTTCAAATCCATGGCAATTGAAGTTTCGTTTTATTGATTAAAAGTGTTACAATGTCTTATCAAACTATGAAATACAACATAATTAACTAGTCTTGCATCTTTTATTGTCACTAAAGCCCAAGTCTGCCTATGTGTATCTTGATCATCTTATGCAACAGTTCCTGAAAAACACATGTGAAAATAGGTACGTCAGCATAAAAATGCCTGTGAGATACATAGGTTTTGTGAAAATAGGTTCCATGACTTATGTTTGAGAAAATGATTAGTCATGAACCTTGTAATTTGCTTTGTTTTGTAAATCATTTGAAAAACAATGAGTTCAGATGATATGTATAAATAAATGAATAATGTATGGTTAAATGAATAACCATAGTAAAAATGGATTTTGTATAGGATAAGTTGTTTGTAAAACAATGTCTTGTGAAAAGTATGTTATTTTTATAAAATGTTATATGTATCAAACTGAAATGATTCAATTAACGCTACAATATGTAATACCATACAAACACTTATATATAGGAAGTACCAGCGGCGTATCCACCATGCTTGTATCATATTACACACGCATCGTTACTTAATCACTTAATCAAACCAAACAATGTCAAAATGTCTATGTCAAATATCCATGTCAAATGTCTATATCAAATATCCATGTCAAATGTCTATGTCAAAATATCATGTATGGCAAGTGAAATGTCTCAACTAAACCATATACACAAAAACAAAGTATTGAAGTAAAACTTGGTTTAAATCAAAGTTATGTTTTGTGGGAAATGCATGATCAAATGTCAATCATGTTAAAATGTCTATGCCGAAATGTCTATGTCAAATACGGTTCACACGGTTCACAGATACAAACGGTTCACAGATATCAACGGATCACAGTCAAATGATTACAACGGTTCAATATGTAGTATAATGTGTTCATATGCTGGATAAGCATATGCAACAGAAAAGCAATGAAAAACGATGTACTAAGTACGCACACAATGGGCATACATAGCATGAAATGTAATGTAGAACGATGTACTAAGTACGCACACAATGGGCATACATAGCATAAAATGTAATGTAAAACAATGTACTAAGTACGCACACAATGGGCATACATAGCATGAAATGTAATGAAATCATGTACTATAATGTACTAAGGAACATAGCAAGTATATGATGTCAAAACAGGAAAGCATGAAAGTAACAAGTAGGCACATGTGTTCCACCCCAAAACAGTTTGGAAAACAGTAAAAGAGGGGTCTATGTACTCACCTGAGATTGCTCAGTAGTCCTTGAGTAACAACTAAACAATGCTAGAGATCGCGGATAACAAACGGCACCTAGTATAGGTAACTATGTTAATTAACCGGACCTAGATCGGAAGACTGAGTAGCATTAGGGTTTGTAAACCAAATGAGTGTCGGAACTCACGTGATATGGTTTAACAAAGCCTACATGCTAAATGAAACTTAACATAATTGTTTACGACCCATTACGACCCGTTTAGGTAGCTTATGCTACTTTAACGCGTCGTTTGCGTGAAACGCGTTCGGACCGCCTAACTAGCCCTATGACAAGTGTTATATGCCTAAACATATTACATAATCAGTTATGTGACAAAGGTTTAGGTTACATATGCTTAATTACCAATTATACATGAAAAGGGTATTCTGGTAATTTACCTAAGGCATATAAACTACCTATCATACAACTACTTAAACGATGTGACCATAGGGTATAACCTCGGAAGGTTATTCCCTACCTACTATGGTCACCTAATGTGTTTGGTCGGATCCTAATGATCGACCAAACTGGGTCGGGTTCGAGGTATAAGCGATTTATCAGATCGCTTACCCTACGACCCTAGACAACGTGGTAATCAGTAGGCATAGTCCCAAAGGACTATAACCATCGTGATTACAATCACGTTGCGAAGTTCAAACGAACTTCGCATTGACCATTACTGGTCAACGCTGAAAGTCAAACAAAGTTTGACTTTCTGACTCGAAAAGCAGTAAAAATAAGGAAAAGAACGAAAGAATACTTACGAAGGGTCCCCGAATGCTAATCGTGATCGAATAGCTCAGGTATGAAGCGAAGGCTTCAACTTAGAGCTCCTCAATCAGATTCTAGTGGGTTTTTGTGTTGAGTATGGATGGGTATTTATAGTAAATGCACCACCGTTAGGATCGTTTATCGGGAAACGTGCCTTGATCTCACCCGTACAAGTGTCGGAAGCTTATGGTAGGTTAATTGGCCACCCACCATAAGGTATCAACATGTGGAAGAGAGATTAGGAGTGCAAAACAGCTGAAAACAGGCTGTTAAGTACTCTGCATCTGGTCAGAACTTGCTTTACGGACCTCAAAGCTGCCAATGTTGAGGTCCGTAAGGTAACACTTTGGCAGATTTACAGTTTTGGTCCCTGCAATGCAATCAGCCCATTTTTGACACGTTTAAGGCCCGTTAACCCCATTTCAAAGCTCTAAAATGAAGTTAAAGTATAGGGAACTTAAAACATGCTCAAAAATATCTCGGATGTCGGTTCGTTTAGCCGTACGAACGCGATGTTCGCTTAATTACGACGGAATGCGCATAAGTGCGAAAAACGATCCAAATGACGCGACGAATGGATTTTTCTTAAGGCGAACACTAAAATATAATATAGTCATGCTTTAATAAATTTTTGGATGTCCGGATGTATTCAGAACGTAAGTTATGCGCGAAAATGCAAACTTGTGCACTTTTTGACACTTTTAGTCCCTGAATGACACAAAAGTTTATTTTAGCATACCGAACACCTCAAAGCCTATTTCTAAGCTATGTAAAGGATATTTATGGTATGTTTAACTTATGGTCATGTTCCGGAATGTCTATTACAGTTTAAATTGGCATACTTTCGCAGTTTGTCAACTTTAGTCCCTGTAAGTGATTTAACTTTGATTTCACCACACCAAACCTTCCAAAACTTATATCTAAGTTATGTATAGGTTATTTAAGGTATGTTAAGCCTATTTCACTATTCCGGAGTGTTCGTTGCATTAAACTGGTTATATTTACGCATCAGTGCGCGTATAACCTTCCAGAAAGCGATATAGTGTTTGAAATCGAACAAGAACTGATATGTGTAAACGATACACATATTTTTACAAATCCCAAGTATGAAATACAATATTTCACTAGTTGGGCATTTGTTTGATGGTTGAAATGACACAGGTGTTACAAGCAAGTCTCTCCTTGGTGGCAGGTGAGGGTATAATATGTGAAACAGTGATAGCTGTACAAAAGAAACAGAAGCATGTTAGTAATCCTCATCAGAAACAAGCTTACTCAATGATCATTCTAAGGATCCTCTATCCTACCATGGGTGCTCCATTCCCTTGGCAGACCCTTTCCATCAGGAAGAGAATCCCTTCTGACAAAGAAGAATCTCCGTTTCCAATTAGTATCATTCTTAGTGGCTTTGAAGATGGGATGTTCTTCACCGGGTTTACACTTGAATAGATATCGATGGGATCCAAATGTTGTAAGATCATACATCTCTGCCAACTCCGACATTCCCAGAGCAATTCCTTCTTGCTCAATGATCCTTTCGAGGGTATACAAGACCCTCCAGATCATTGGCATAGCTTGAATGTAGGAGATGCCGGTGAGGGAGAAGAAAGACTGGGTGAATTCAGGGAAAGGATATGTGTATCCTATTATGAACGGTGTGACCGGGAAGGCTACCCAAGTTTCAGAAACATAATCACTTAGAACGATGGGGTCAAATGGCTTGAAATCGGTGTTTGCTGGAAAACAATGGCGGATTCTATCTATTTGTGGATCAGTGAAACAACACCTTTCATTCGCCAAATCTTTGATGATCCCCTGGCTCTTAAGAGGACTGTCCTTCTTGTGATCCTTAGCCGGTGAGGATCTTAGCATCATCTTGGTCATAGCAATAGAGAAGAAGATGAACAGAGAAAGAAAAAGTAAAGGGAGAAAAGGAAAAGAGATACCTGCTTGATCGTCGGATGAGAATTTAAAGGGAGTTTCTCTTGAATTTAAATGTGAAATGATCTCTATCCGTAACTCCTATTTATAATGATGATTTTGCAGGATAGTCACCTCAGTGACGTCATGTTCGTAACGGCTAGTCCGATTACAACGGCTAGTTATCCGTTGGTTGATTGCGGATAAGAACAAAATACAACTCGTTTATTTACATAATTACTCCTTATATTTTGGGGGCAATTGTTAGGGGTGGATTTCTAAATGATCAGTGATCCTCAATTGCTGTTGGGCTTAGTGATCCTTACTTCTGTTTGAATTGGTGATCCTCAGAAGTATTTCAGGATCAGGATCATGGATCATCATAAGGATCCTCATACTAACGGTTGTCTACTTTGAATTCGAAATTGTTTTGCAGGAGTATCAACTTGGACTTGGTTTTGGCGATATTCCTGGACATATACTATGTTTATTCCGCACGTGCTTTGCCAAAAGTGGATGTTATGGAGTCGTGGAGGACTTGCACCATTTGCGGAATGTTAGTTAGTGTAGATATTTTCCATTTTTAAAGGGGTAGCGAGCTAATTAGAAAACACTTGGCTATTTTTGGCTATACACACACTCTCACAACTGCTCTCACCAGCTCTCGTTAATTTACTTGGCGATTACACTCTTTTTTACACAATACACTATAGTGATCCTTGTACTTAGCTCGCTATCATCCGAAGTTGTAATACATTTCTTGTTTAATTTGAGTTGGTGATCGGTAGTTTCCATCACCCGGGGTTTTTTATGCCGGAGATCATTCATTGATTAAGGGCTTTTTCCTCGTATAAATCTTCGTGTCACTTGTTCATTACAATTCAGAGTGATCCTTATTGTTGTTCATCAATTCAAGCATCATACCTCACAACAGAAAGTTTGGTTGCATTATCATTGCTTGATTTTTAACCAAAACAATATCGTCTCGATCAAACTGCAAACTTTCAAACTTAACAAATTTCCAAAACGAGGAAGTCATGGAACGGATTGCCGTCCGATTGGATTGCTATCCGATCGAACGACAATCTGATCGGACGACACAAGGTTTCAACACTTAAACATTTTACATGATTTTCAAAGATCATTAGTTTCTAACGGATTGCCATCCGATCGGTAGACCATCCAATCGAATGACAATCCTGCTGTGAACTTGTTCTCTGAGAAATGCCTCACTGGACGGATCGCCATCTGATCGAACGATCGTTCGATCGAACGACCTGAAAGGTAGAGATACTTCTTTGATTTTAAAATGCTACAACGAAAACTTCAAAGCCATCATACACAAACACATCCATCCCAAACAATAGGCAATCCGATCGAATGGCCATCCGACCGGATGACCATCCGAACGGATTGTCATCCGATCTGTAGGATCGATTTCGGACCTAAACGAGTCGCGTAGAAGAGTCTATCTCATTTTGAATGGCGGAAACATACAAAACGAGTACAATTCAGCGAGAATTCAATTTAATCTGTTGATTCTATTAATCTGAATGACGTTTACACACAAATCAACACTTCGGCAGCACTTCGTGGCTCACCGGAAGAACACACCTACATCTCTATGTGTGTGATTCCGCTCTAATGACCTATATATACTACATGTGATTTCGCTTTTATGTACATGACCATAAAAGCGAACCTACTTGTCATATAAGCGGAACCTATACAATTGCCACATAAGCGATACCCTAATGACACATGAGCGGAATCATCATGACCACATAAACGGAATTAACAATTGACATATGAGCGATACCATGACTGACATAAGAACGAAATCAGCTTTGACCAAATGAACGAAATCACAATTTCCATGCAAAGCCTTTTGTCTTCTTGTGTAATGATGTCATGAATGATGTCACTTTGCTGATGTCATCATGACATCATGCTTGAACATCTTCGCAACGATCCCGAGACTCGACATAAGACGAAGACGACAGATGAATGCACCAACAGACTCCCCCTCAGATGTTGACGAGTCTTAAGTGTCGAGTCTTTACATCTTCAGTCTTTATCAGTCTCTTTTCTTTCTTGACATATACCAGGATCTTCTCTTTGGCTATAACCTCGTCAGACTCCCCCTCTCATCATGATGGGATCGCCGTCTGGAATTAGCTATCACCTAGAGATCAATCCCTGGCTTTATCTCTGATCAGCTCATCTCCTGCACAATCTTCTCACAAACACATAAGTTTTTACTTAAATCAATAAGAAAAACTTACTGGAAATAGTTACATCAAGTTCAAATTAATGACCCTGATTAACTAATTTCAACTTCTTTCTTAAATCAAAATTTTTCAATTCAGTACACACACTCCCAAACCAGTTCATCATGTTCAGCACTTGAAATTTTGAAAATCAGCTCTTCAACATCAGTTGTCGAAAATCTTTTTGGACTTTTCAAAATAATGAAACATAAATGCAATAACAGAAATTAAATGCAGAAATGAAATATGTACAAACATATTTTTGTGAGTTTGTGCAAGAGGATCATATCAGTTTTTAAGACCAACCACTAGCACCATTAAGCTTTAAACATTTTAAGCTCTAAACGATTCACATGGATTGACGATATTGTTGTCCACTTAAACTCAATCTAAAAACTTTCAATCTGCTTACCGATACGTTAAGGTATATTAATTTTGCACTAAGTTCTTATGGACCCCACGATCTCAGCATATCCCCTCATCATGCAATACACTGACTCAAGTAATGCCTTTAAACTTTTATCAACTGTGATTTGTGCGAAAACAAAGCAGAATGTTTAAACATTAACAATCAGGTCGATACTTCCGTATACGCAGAGAAAGTCCAATGTTTAAACAAAATAAGAAAAATAAAACAAGTTGAAGTTGTTTAGGCTTTAACCACCAGGTCGATACTCCCGTATACGCAGAGGTGATCCAAAGCTTAAACGAAACACCAAAGAAAATAAAGCAGAACGTTTAGGCAACAACATCCAGGTCGATACTCATGTATACGCAGAGGATGTCCGATGCTTAAACAAAATAAAGAAATAAAACAAGTTTAAGTCTTTGCAAAAGAAATGCACAATCACAACGACTTTTTAGCAAAGTTGTGAAAATTCACAAACTTAACCAGTTTTATGTCTTTCGACAATCAGCGATTACTGAGTAGGCACACAATCAAGAAGGACAAAACCAAGTACTATGCTTTCGACCATGTTTCCCACTAGAACTAGGCTTTTTGCTTTAGATTTGTATCGTTTTCGCAAATCTACTAGTCTAGCTGAGCCTATCGTCACATCTTTAGTGAGACCGTTTATCACATTTTAACTTTCCATTTCTTTAGCATGCTTTGACAGTCCACTGATTTACTATCATTTCCTCTTGTTTCAGCAAAACTCATTTTTAAATTTTTCAATATTTTTAACATTTTCAAATTTTCAAATTTTTTTAAAATTTTACTCCCCCTAAAATCAAAATATGTTTCAATTTTGATTTTCTGGGAAAATTTGAAAAACAACTGTACAAAATAAACTGACATCATGATGAGAATCACTTCAATTCTCCATTCACTTGGCATAAACAATCAGAACTCCCCCTCACAACAAAACTATTTTCCCATTGTGATTTCAAAACACTTAAGTTTGTTTTAATCAAATGGTTTTTCCGGAAAATAAGTTCTATGTGTCTTTTCACAAATACGGGGATCTTTCATCACTTTGTTTTCCTTCAATCATTTGTAAAAACTAACATATTTAAGATCAATCCTCAACCATCACTTGTAGAAAATCAAGTACAACTTAATGTCCCTGATTTACCACTTGTAAGCCGAAATATCACCGAAGTGAATTTCTCAAGAAATATGCCGATTCATGTTCCACGCTTACCAACCTGGGAACTCCGGCAAGTCAGGTTTTTCTATTTAAAAAGTTTCACCCAAGCCTGACGGTCCTTGGGTGCTTTTGAAATTCCATTTGACAATGATGGAAAATTTTCATCATTCATTGTCAAACCGGAATCACCACCTTTTACCTCAACACATGGCTCATCTGGCTTTACCACACCAGATTCATCGCCTGATCGTGGCTTGTCTGACTTTGATCTGTCAGATTCATTGCCTGAAGGTGGCTTGTCTGACTTCGACATGTCAGATTCATCGCCGACCATTTTCTTCTTCTTCTTTCCCTCTTTCGTCCTCAGATTTGTATTTGATGAACTCGTCTTGCTTGACTTTGTAGTAGAGGAAAGCGATTCATCAGAACTCTTATTTTTACCAACAGATGAACCCGAGGACAAAATCTTCTCTAGATACTCTCTCGCCTTCTTCCTCTTCTTCCTCAGTCTGTCTTTTTGCCCTTGAGAAAGCTTCACTTTCGTTTCTTGAACTTTAGGTTCTTGAACCTTCTGTTCTTTGGGCTTGACGTTGACTGGTTTCTTCACCTGCTTCTGAGATTCAGCCCTCGATCTTCTCATTGATCTCATTGAGCAATCTCTAGCAATGTGGCCAATGATGTTGCAATTAAAGCATCTCCTCGTCTCAAATCTCCAACTCTGGCAGTTAACAGCAATGTGTCCTTGATAACCACATCTGTAACACACTCTGTTATCATACCAATCACCATCTTGAGCCCAAACATTCAGATCATAGCACTGTTTGGCTTGGTGATATTCCTTCCTCATGTTTGCTGGATTTGACTTTTGAGCACTGTGGTCCGACCTGCACCACTTATTACCAACAATTTTTGAATTTTCATTTTTTACTTTTTGTAATTTTTCATTGCGATTAGATGATCGATCTGATGAGCTTTTATTATCTTTTTGAACATTTTTCTCATTTTTAATTTTTTGTTTCTGTTCCACTTTCTTCTTCAAAGGTTTTTGCTTAGAGCATTCTCCCTTTTCAGTTGATTGCGGAACAGTTTCTTGAAACTTTTCTTTTAACTTCAAAAATAAATTTTGATTTTCACTTTTATCTTTTTCATCATCAGATTTCTCATCACAATCTTCAACTTTGACATTGTCAAAGTTTGTGACATCGTCAAAGTTTGTGACATCGTCACTTATTGGAACAGAATTGATCGGTTTTGGACAGAGGAACTCAGATGAAATCACAAAACCTTTCAATTTCTTTTCAAGCTCATCAATTTTGTTCCTTGAATTCTCAGCTTCATTTTCAAGCTGAGATATTCGTTCAAGATGAGACTTGATTGTTTTTTCGTTTTCAATTTTAATGTTTTCAAGAACAGATTTTTCATTTTCCAAAACTTTTAACTGTTCTTGAAATTTTGTTTCATTTGCTTTCAGATTTTTGTTCTCCAATTTTATCCAGAAATCTTCATCTTCGGAAGATTTCTTTTTGCTTTCAAAATCTTGTTCTTTCTCTTTCAAAACCTTGTTTTCTAATGTCAAACTGTTCAAATCATTTAACAGTTTGTCATTTTCAGATTTCAACCTCTCACAATTTTCTTGCAAATCAAAAATATGTTTCTTATCAGTTTTCTTCTCGTCTTTCAAAACAGAAATCTCTTCAGTCTGTTCTTCTCCCACTTGGACACCTTTACTCTTGCTCTTCTTTAATATTGATTTTACACTTTGACTTTTCTTCTTCTCAGCATTCCTCTCCATCTGTTCTTCAAGTTTCTTAATGAATTGACCAATTGCCAAATCAGAGTATTCTCTAGTTCTTTTTAAATTCAAAAGAAATGTATCCCACTCTTGTTGAGGTAAGGCATTGGCTAATTTCTCAACCCATTCTTCTGATTCCTTTTTAATACCTTTCTCAGACATTGAGCGAACAAGATGGCTATACCTCTCAATGATACCTTTTGTACTTTCTCCTGGACAGCCTGAAAATGAATCAAATTCTTTCGTTAATACCTTTATTCTATCAAGTGTTTCTTTTGTCATTTTAAAAAAATTGATATCCATGATTCTTGTAGTTCAAGCGGAATAGCAACCTGTCTTTCAAGCAGAATACCTGAAACAAACAAACGATCAGTTTAAACAAATTATCGATTAATCGAATAAGACTAGTACTCGAACTGGTGATAATTCTGTGTGAACTGAAAGTTGACACACAATTTGCTATAACCAAAAACTACTGATGACTTGATCAAGTATTGTGATTGGACCGCTAACTTTGAACTTATCCAACTAATACAAAAACTTGTTTATGCTGACAACACCCACTAAACTGACAATTCAATTAAATGTGAATAGCGATGATTCCATTTCTCATGAATCCACATAACCTGACACAAGCACATGATTCCATTTTTCAATTAAATGTGACCTGACAAACTCATATAATGTTTCACATAACCGATGTATTCACATGATCACATATTCCAATCAACTGACAACTTTATCTATTATCACATGCAAACCTCATATATAAAGTCTGACAATCGGTTTATGATCACGTGCACTTAACTGAGTTTATCAATTTCAATTTAAACTAGATAGAGTCTAACAATTTCACTTATCCGACAACTATGAATTTTACTTCAACCTGATTGGACCTTTAATTTCACTAAAACCCGACAATATCAATTTAATTTATATGATCACATGAATTCTGTTTTTCCCTGAGATTTACAAAAATGAAATCCTTTATTGTCACAAAAGCGAAATCAGGTTGTTGAAGTGACACAAGAGCGGAATCAAACTGATCACAAGGAATCAAACTGATCACAAGAGCGGAATCAACACATGACATCATCATTATTACTAGTCCGTATGAGCGAAACCTCAAAAATAACCAGTTTAACTTCGAATTTGGACATGAAATTTTCAAGGCTTTGCAAATTGCTAATTCCGAGCACACTGTGAAAGTTTGAACTGATTCTGACCGTAAAAATTTTTAATTTTCGGAAAAGAATAGTGTAAAAACAGAATTATCGGCTGAATTGTGTAGAACTCTTCTTCACTGGCTCTGATACCAATTGTAGGATCGATTTCGGACCTAAACGAGTCGCGTAGAAGAGTCTATCTCATTTTGAATGGCGGAAACATACAAAACGAGTACAATTCAGCGAGAATTCAATTTAATCTGTTGATTCTATTAATCTGAATGACGTTTACACACAAATCAACACTTCGGCAGCACTTCGTGGCTCACCGGAAGAACACACCTACATCTCTATGTGTGTGATTCCGCTCTAATGACCTATATATACTACATGTGATTTCGCTTTTATGTACATGACCATAAAAGCGAACCTACTTGTCATATAAGCGGAACCTATACAATTGCCACATAAGCGATACCCTAATGACACATGAGCGGAATCATCATGACCACATAAACGGAATTAACAATTGACATATGAGCGATACCATGACTGACATAAGAACGAAATCAGCTTTGACCAAATGAACGAAATCACAATTTCCATGCAAAGCCTTTTGTCTTCTTGTGTAATGATGTCATGAATGATGTCACTTTGCTGATGTCATCATGACATCATGCTTGAACATCTTCGCAACGATCCCGAGACTCGACATAAGACGAAGACGATAGATGAATGCACCAACACGATCGAATGACCATCCATTCGGATTGTCATCCGACCGGATGACCTTTCGTCACTTGTTTCACTTGCACCATTTTACGCGCCGTTCATCGCTTATGTACTCGTTCTGTAATCAGGCTCACTCTAGCGCTCCCTTCAATCCAATCATATATTGTGTTTAGTAGCTACCATCGCTGTGAGTATACTCGATCCCTTTTTTCTTTACGCACTTTTGGGTGTTACATACGTTACTTATATCAAATCACATCGATCACACAACGCAAACACTTTATACGCTAACCGCTCTGCATGTTATACGTGTTATTCGATGAAGGCTTGTATATTATGTTTACACAGTGATTGTTGCCTGACGCCTTAGCAACGATAGTACTATAGTTTGGACTCAGCACCTGTGACAACCCTCAAACTCCATGTATTCCGTACAATTTATTAATGACAATTAAAGTGCTTGACGACTGTGTGGAATTATTTAACTGCTATCTGATTTATGTGTTATGCTTACATGTACTTGTTAACACACTAATAAAGTACAGAAAAGTCATTAAATAAGTCCGTTATGATTTCCTAAGTGTTAGAAATTAAAAACGTTACAAGATATATAAATAGGACACTTTTCGGATTAATTAAACGCTTTAACGGAACAGTGCCGAACCGAACAACCGGACTTTACCCGAAACACAAAAATATTGACAAACACATTGTTCTTATTCTCTAAAGCTAGTTGTGGTCCCTAAATATCATGACACCCACTAAAAATATCTATCAACTTATACATGTAACAAACACTTGGAATCAAACTTGATGGTAACATAATAGTTAAGACCTAAGCTAGTAACCCCCCCCCCCCCCTCCACCTTACGGCCCACATGGCCTAATTAGGGGATCTTTATATAATCTTGCAAGATTTCATTTGTCATTCCATTGGATCTTGCCTAGTACTTTGGGGACATTTTATACATTGGATCATGTTGAAGTTTACTTAAACCTCTAGTCCATCACTCTCTTTCCTTCATCACAACTTCACCTCCATCTTCTCTCTTCCTTCTTTCTTGATTTCGGCCCACCCCAAGAACAACCAACATCACCATCATTCAAACTTCATCATCCATTCCAAGGGCATCCATAGGTGTAAGAAGGTGAACAACAAAGCTTGGTGCATTCGGAAGTTGAAGGACCGCTCTCGTTTTCTTTTAACCACCACTTTTACGCCTTGTTTCTTCCCTAGCCTTGAGCTAGTTGTAAGTGTCTCTAATCATCATCTTGATCTTGTTTATGGTGGTTAATAGGTGATATAATGGTTGAAAGTTAAGAATACTAAAGAACAAAACTCAAAGTCTTGAACATAAGTGTTTAATGATGGATAAAGAAAAGATATGTGTGTAAATCTTATAAATCCTGCATAGTTGTGATTATCTGGTGATTTGTTAGTTAATATTGATGATTGATGATTGTTGTGGTCACTAAACTCGTTAACGGAATCGATCGAACACAATTTAGAAGGTTAAACACTTTAAATCAGAATCTGTCCAACTTTTACAGCCCACTTCTGTTGGCTGTAAACAGGTCTTAACCTCAACGAAAAATCGATATTTTGAATCTAAAATATGTTATTATGAAATACGGTTCTAATGGCACCGGAATCGTAATTTTTGGACTCCGTTTACTATTTTTAAAGTGTTAATTTGTAACAGCTACTTAAGCTGAATTTTGACAGCAATAAATGGGTGTCGTACTTTCAGTCATAACCTGAGTTTTGTGATAAATCGGACCATGAAAATTTTACTGTAGATGATAACTGAAGTATTTGTAATTACCCCACTGGAATTTCGCAAATCGGACTTACGAAGAATTTTTAATAAATTGTTTCGTGGACTGTGGTCAGAAATACATAAATCTGAGTTCAGTCCCGAATATGAATTTTTATAAAATATTGGTGATGAACCGGACCCCGATATTTTTACACAATAAAATATGGAACGTTTAAGACATTCTGTAAAAATTTGGGAATTTTTGGAACATGTTAACTATTTTATTAAAATCCCCGAAAACAGCCCAGTTTCGAGTATAAAAGCTGAAACGGCATAAGTAGTGATTTGCGTGTCTAAATGTCGAGTATGCTATCTGTGAATGATCTAACATGTTATATGTGTTATATGCATTATTGTATGTTTGCTTATGAGTGGGGAATGGATGGGAAGTATATATGGGCGTAAATCGTTAAAGTGTGTGCCTGTTATGTGGTAGAAGTAATGTGCAAATAAACCGTACATAGGATACGTGTTATGCATGAGAAACTGATTGTTATCCGTACCTTATTAGGACGCGATTGACCGACCTTGACTGTTAACTATATTGAGAATCTAACCGAGCAAACCGAGGTGAGTTCACACACTTTCTAAGGCATGGGATTCCCGGTGGTTTGGGAATGGGTTAAAGAATTTAAACTAAATCTACATATCCTCCTTGGGTAGGATATGTACGGCCATCCTCCATAGATTGGATGCCATTATTAATCCTACGAATTCTCCTGGTGCAGAATACGTACGTTCGTCCTCCTGGTGCAGGACAACAACCTTAAAACTAGCTAGACAAAACTCTATCATGAAGTCCCTCAATTTATATCGACTTAATCGCCGAGGCCAATGGCGAGCGGGTCATTAGTTAATAGCGCTATTAGGTTTAACAAACCTCACACCGTGCCAGTCGGACGGGCGTGTACTAATGGACTATGGCAGATTGTCAGTGATGATAGACACTGATATAGGGCACAACTTATTTGCGTAGCAGTCGATATCATTCCGTCTAGTAGTTCAAACGGGGAAAAACCCCCACTGATCATGGTTATGGATTGGGTAAAGAAAATGGAAATGGTTAAACATACTTTCAACTACGGGGTAACCCCCACGGCAAATAAGCCAACGAAAGTCAAACCACGTTTTCAGAAACAACTTAAATCTAAACAACCAAACGTGAACTCACTCAACTTTGTTGTTGACTAGTTGTTACATGCCTTACAGGTCATTAAATGCTTGGAGCTTGCACGAGGAAGGAGTCGTTGTGGTGTACGGATTGTTATGTTCTGTGCTTACTATTTAAATCCTTATGAACTTATTAAACTTGCGTTTTGAACTTTAACTTATAAACTATGGACTTATGCTTTTGAACTCACGTTTATGCTTCCGCTGTTTTAAACTAAACATGGTTAATTAGCTTTGGTCACCAATCGTATTGTGATTGGTCTTATTTACTTAATTACGATGTTCAATATGATTGGTGGCTCGATCCTGGTCATGTCACGCCTCCAAGCGGTGATACTCCGCATGGTGGATTTTGGGGGTGTGACAGATTGGTATCAGAGCCATTGGTTATAGAGAACTTGGTTTTAATAAGGGAAAAGTTTTCATTAAAACCAGACTATAACCTGTACAGTGCTCAACGATCCACAACGACGCTTCGCTCCACGTGCAAGACTCGACACCATAAGTGGTATGATTTATGTTATATTGTCGGTTAGATAGTTCTCACTGTGCATTAGATAATGTGATAATTGCTATTAGAACCTTGTGTGCATACTCTCTAATGTCGTCCCACACTTACACACTTTCGCGACACTTTCCTCACTTACGTTGCTTCATTATGAAGATCATGAGCGGACGCGAAGGACGTATCAACCTCACTCAAGCCCAGTTGACGGCTTTGATCAACGAACGAGTTGCGGAGGCACTCGCAGCTAACCCTGCAGGAGGTATAACCTGCCATACCAACTCACCATAGGACATTTAGATCCTACCTTCTCAAACCAACCCTCGTGCTTAATCTTGTCTTCTATTCTCGCGCAACAGGTCAACATGCTCAACCTCCTGTGTGCACGTTCAAGACGTTCATGGACTGTCGACCTACCACTTCAGTGGCGCCGAAGGAGCAGTGGGCCTTCTTCACTGGTTTGAAAAGCTTGAGACAGTTTTCGAGATGTGCGAATGCCCCGAAGACCATAGGGTGAAATATGCTACCGGAACACTTGAAGGAGCTGCGTTAACCTGGTGGAAGGCACAGGTTCAACTACTAGGACTGGCAGTTGCTAATGCCACGCCCTGGAATGGTTTCAAAGAGCTGATCAAAGAGGAGTACTGTAGTCGGGATGACATCCACAAGCTAGAAGTGGAATTTTACAATCTGAAGATGACAGGATCTGAGATTGAGGCGTATACCAAGAGGTCGAATGAACTGGCCATCCTGTGCCCAACTATGGTGGACCCTCCCATCAAACGTATTGAGCTTTACCTCAAGGGCCTTGCACCAGCGATTCAAAGTCACGTAACTTCAGCCAACCTGGGTACCATTCAGCAAATTATCAAGTTGGCTCATCGTCTCACCGACCAGGCGGTGGAGCAAAACAGGCTACCCAAACGTATCAGTGCCACAGCTACTTCTGATGCACCTACCGACAACAAGCGAAAATGGGATGGGAACTCCGGAAGGGGGTCTACTTCAGTTCAGTCTCAACAGCGAAAGAGTGATGACTACCAGAGTCCCGGTCAGCAATCTTCTGGTAATCAAGGACAGGGTGGATACCGAGGAAACCACCCCAAGTGCAACCGGTGCAACAAGCATCACAGCGGGCAGTGCAACAAAGGTCGATGTCAGAGATGTCACAGGCTGGGCCATGAAGCCAAAGATTGCAGGAGCCCACGTCCTGCGAATCAGAATCGCCAACAACAACAACAAGCCCCACAGAACCACCAGCAACAGCATCAGCAGGGAAATAAAGGATGCTTTCAGTGTGGCGCTGAAGGCCACTTCAAGAGGAACTGCCCCCAGCTAAACCAAAACCAGAACAATAACCAAGGAAATGGGAACCACAATGGGAACAACAATGGAGGCGGAAATGGGGGAGACAACAATGGCAACGGGGCAAGGGGTCGTGTGTTCGTGATTGGTCAGGGAGAAGCAAGGAACGATCCCAACGTTGTGATGGGTAAGTTTCTTCTTGACGACTTCTTCGTTACTGTTTTATTCGATTCGGGTGCCGATACTAGTTATGTGTCCGTGAAAGTTAGCCAAATTCTTAAGCGCACCCCAACACTCCTGAACACCAAACACACGGTAGAACTAGCTAACGGTAAAAGTCTTGAAGCCACACACGTAGTTAAAGGTTGTAACCTCGTCTTAGCTGGTCAGACTTTCCCTATCGATCTTGTTCCTATCACACTTGGTAGTTTCGACGTCGTTATTGGGATGGATTGGTTATCTCATCATCAAGCGGAGATTGTTTGCAAGGAGAAAATCATCCGCATTCCTCGTTCTGATAAAGAACCCCTCGTGATTCGTGGCGACAAGAGTGGTGCTGTCGAAGGCATCATCTCTTTCCTTAAGGCCCAGAAGTGTTTGCGAAAGGGCCACACTGCCATTTTAGCACTCGTTACTGACACATCTACGGAAGAGAAGAGAATTGAAGACATCCCTATTGTGCGCGAATTTCCCGAGGTATTTCCTGAGGAATTACCTGGTCTTCCTCCTCATCGCCAAGTTGAGTTTCAAATCGAGCTAGCTCCTGGAGCAGTGCCAGTAGCTCGAGCACCATATCGTCTAGCCCCATCAGAACTCGAAGAACTGTCCACACAACTACAAGAACTCTTGGAAAAGGGTTTTATACGTCCTAGCTCTTCACCCTGGGGAGCTCCAGTCTTGTTCGTGAAAAAGAAAGACGGTACCTTCAGGATGTGTATTGACTATCGCGAACTTAACAAGGTGACTGTGAAGAATCGTTATCCTCTTCCACGTATTGACGACTTGTTTGACCAGTTGCAAGGGTCGAGCTATTACTCCAAGATTGATTTGAGATCGGGATACCATCAGCTGAGAGTCCGAGATGAGGACGTCTCCAAAACAGCATTCAGAACTCGTTACGGCCATTACGAGTTTCTGGTTATGCCATTCGGGCTGACGAATGCACCGGCAGTCTTCATGGATCTCATGAACCGAGTGTGCAAGCCTTACCTGGATAAGTTCGTTATTGTGTTCATCGACGATATCCTGATCTATTCTAAGAGTCAGGAGGAACACGAGCAGCATCTACGACTTATGCTGGAACTTCTTCGAAAAGAACGGTTGTATGCCAAGTTTTCGAAATGTGACTTCTGGCTTCGCGAAGTCCACTTTCTAGGCCACGTGGTAAACAAGGATGGAATTCATGTGGATCCATCTAAGGTTGAATCGATCAAAAACTGGCCTGCACCCCGCACACCAACAGAAATCCGCCAATTCTTGGGTTTGGCCGGATATTACAGAAGGTTTATAAAAGATTTCTCCAAGATTGCGCAACCTCTCACTTCACTGACTCAGAAGGGCGTCATCTATCGTTGGGGTGATGCACAGGAGTCCGCGTTTCAACATCTAAAGGATAGACTTTGTAGCGCGCCTATCCTCTCATTGCCAGAAGGCACCGATGATTTCGTGGTTTATTGCGACGCTTCCATCCAAGGACTTGGTTGCGTATTGATGCAACGTGACAAGGTCATTGCCTACGCATCGCGCCAACTTAAAGTTCACGAAAGAAACTACACTACTCACGATCTGGAGCTGGGAGCAGTTGTATTCGCACTTAAGATATGGAGACATTACCTGTACGGTACAAAGTGCACCATTTACACCGACCACAGGAGTCTCGAGCATATCTTCAAGCAAAAAAGAGTTAAACATGCGACAACGCCGATGGGTCGAACTCTTGAATGATTATGAATGCGCTATCAAGTATCATCCGGGCAAAGCCAATGTTGTGGCTGACGCCCTCAGTCGAAAGGATACTTTACCTAAGCGTGTGCGAGCATTACAGCTTACCATCCAGTCTAACCTTCCGGCTCAGATTCGAGATGCCCAGGTTGAAGCATTGAAAGCAGAGAACATTAGGGCTGAGTCCCTACGAGGATCGAGGCAGCGGCTAGAACAAAAGGGAGACGGTGCCTACTATGTTAACGGACGCATCTGGGTTCCATTTTATGGCAACTTACGCGAGCTTGTGATGGATGAAGCACATAAGTCTCGTTATTCTGTACACCCTGGTTCAGACAAAATGTACCACGACCTCAAGACTACGTATTGGTGGCCTGGCATGAAAGCCCACATAGCAACCTACGTCAGTAAGTGCTTGACTTGTGCGAGAGTCAAGTCTGAATATCAGAAACCATCAGGCCTACTTCAACAACCGGAGATCCCGAAATGGAAATGGGAGCAAATCTCCATGGATTTTGTTACCGGCCTGCCCAGATCTCAACGCGGAAACGATACCATTTGGGTGATCGTAGATCGATTAACCAAATCTGCACATTTTCTGGCCATCAAGGAAACGGATAAGTTTTCTACTCTTGCAGACATTTACCTAAAGGAAGTGGTATCAAGGCACGGAGTGCCAATCTCTATTATATCTGATCGTGACGCACGTTTTACTTCTGAACTGTGGCAAGCAATGCACAAGTCCTTTGGCTCACGTTTAGATATGAGCACCGCTTATCACCCGCAGACGGATGGGCAATCTGAACGCACCATCCAAACCCTTGAAGACATGCTTAGGGCATGTGTAATCGATTTTGGTAACGGCTGGGAAAAGCACCTCCCGCTAGTGGAGTTCTCATATAACAACAGCTACCACACCAGCATCCAAGCCGCTCCGTTTGAGGCATTGTACGGACGCAAATGCCGATCGCCTCTCTGTTGGGCAGAAGTTGGTGACAGCCAAATCACTGGCCCAGAACATGTGGTAGATACCACAGAGAAAATTGCTCAGATACGACAGCGAATGGCGGCAGCTCGTGACCGTCAGAAAAGTTATGCTGATAAGGGAAGAAAACCACTCGAGCTCCAGGATGGGGATCGAGCGCTACTCAAAGTCTCACCTTGGAAAGGTGTAGTCCGCTTTGGCAAACGAGGCAAACTCAATCCGCGTTATATCGGACCGTTCAAAGTCATTGAGAAAATTGGCCAAGTCGCCTACAGGTTGGATCTACCTGAAGAACTCAGCGGAGTTCACAACGTATTCCACGTATCAAATCTGAAGAAGTGTCTGTCAGATGAGACCTTCATAGTTCCTCTCAAGGAACTCACAATCGACGACCAGCTGTGGTTCGTCGAGGAACCAGTAGAGATTACTGATCGAGATGTTAAGATTCTCAAGCACACCAGAATACCTCTCGTTCGAGTTCGTTGGAATGCTCGTCGTGGCCCAGAGTATACCTGGGAACGAGAAGACCAAATGAAACTCAAGTATCCCCAACTGTTTAAGAAAAACGCAACCACTACTGAGGCTGAAGCTACCGCAGAATTTCGGGACGAAATTCCAAATCAACGGGGGGATGATGTGACACCCCAGGAAAATCTGGAAGACAACGCAACTTAACTAGCTTCCTCAGTAACCACGCGCTAAATTTCGGGATGAAATTCTCTTAACAGGGGGAGAATGTGACAACCCTCAAACTCCATGTATTCCGTACAATTTATTAATGACAATTAAAGTGCTTGACGACTGTGTGGAATTATTTAACTGCTATCTGATTTATGTGTTATGCTTACATGTACTTGTTAACACACTAATAAAGTACAGAAAAGTCATTAAATAAGTCCGTTATGATTTCCTAAGTGTTAGAAATTAAAAACGTTACAAGATATATAAATAGGACACTTTTCGGATTAATTAAACGCTTTAACGGAACAGTGCCGAACCGAACAACCGGACTTTACCCGGAACACAAAAATATTGACAAACACATTGTTCTTATTCTCTAAAGCTAGTTGTGGTCCCTAAATATCATGACACCCACTAAAAATATCTATCAACTTATACATGTAACAAACACTTGGAATCAAACTTGATGGTAACATAATAGTTAAGACCTAAGCTAGTAACCCCCCCCCCCCCCCCTCCACCTTACGGCCCACATGGCCTAATTAGGGGATCTTTATATAATCTTGCAAGATTTCATTTGTCATTCCATTGGCTCTTGCCTAGTACTTTGGGGACATTTTATACATTGGATCATGTTGAAGTTTACTTAAACCTCTAGTCCATCACTCTCTTTCCTTCATCACAACTTCACCTCCATCTTCTCTCTTCCTTCTTTCTTGATTTCGGCCCACCCCAAGAACAACCAACATCACCATCATTCAAACTTCATCATCCATTCCAAGGGCATCCATAGGTGTAAGAAGGTGAACAACAAAGCTTGGTGCATTCGGAAGTTGAAGGACCGCTCTCGTTTTCTTTTAACCACCACTTTTACGCCTTGTTTCTTCCCTAGCCTTGAGCTAGTTGTAAGTGTCTCTAATCATCATCTTGATCTTGTTTATGGTGGTTAATAGGTGATATAATGGTTGAAAGTTAAGAATACTAAAGAACAAAACTCAAAGTCTTGAACATAAGTGTTTAATGATGGATAAAGAAAAGATATGTGTGTAAATCTTATAAATCCTGCATAGTTGTGATTATCTGGTGATTTGTTAGTTAATATTGATGATTGATGATTGTTGTGGTCACTAAACTCGTTAACGGAATCGATCGAACACAATTTAGAAGGTTAAACACTTTAAATCAGAATCTGTCCAACTTTTACAGCCCACTTCTGTTGGCTGTAAACAGGTCTTAACCTCAACGAAAAATCGATATTTTGAATCTAAAATATGTTATTATGAAATACGGTTCTAATGGCACCGGAATCGTAATTTTTGGACTCCGTTTACTATTTTTAAAGTGTTAATTTGTAACAGCTACTTAAGCTGAATTTTGACAGCAATAAATGGGTGTCGTACTTTCAGTCATAACCTGAGTTTTGTGATAAATCGGACCATGAAAATTTTACTGTAGATGATAACTGAAGTATTTGTAATTACCCCACTGGAATTTCGCAAATCGGACTTACGAAGAATTTTTAATAAATTGTTTCGTGGACTGTGGTCAGAAATACATAAATCTGAGTTCAGTCCCGAATATGAATTTTTATAAAATATTGGTGATGAACCGGACCCCGATATTTTTACACAATAAAATATGGAACGTTTAAGACATTCTGTAAAATTTGGGAATTTTTGGAACATGTTAACTATTTTATTAAAATCCCCGAAAACAGCCCAGTTTCGAGTATAAAAGCTGAAACGGCATAAGTAGTGATTTGCGTGTCTAAATGTCGAGTATGCTATCTGTGAATGATCTAACATGTTATATGTGTTATATGCATTATTGTATGTTTGCTTATGAGTGGGGAATGGATGGGAAGTATATATGGGCGTAAATCGTTAAAGTGTGTGCCTGTTATGTGGTAGAAGTAATGTGCAAATAAACCGTACATAGGATACGTGTTATGCATGAGAAACTGATTGTTATCCGTACCTTATTAGGACGCGATTGACCGACCTTGACTGTTAACTATATTGAGAATCTAACCGAGCAAACCGAGGTGAGTTCACACACTTTCTAAGGCATGGGATTCCCGGTGGTTTGGGAATGGGTTAAAGAATTTAAACTAAATCTACATATCCTCCTTGGGTAGGATATGTACGGCCATCCTCCATAGATTGGATGCCATTATTAATCCTACGAATTCTCCTGGTGCAGAATACGTACGTTCGTCCTCCTGGTGCAGGACAACAACCTTAAAACTAGCTAGACAAAACTCTATCATGAAGTCCCTCAATTTATATCGACTTAATCGCCGAGGCCAATGGCGAGCGGGTCATTAGTTAATAGCGCTATTAGGTTTAACAAACCTCACACCGTGCCAGTCGGACGGGCGTGTACTAATGGACTATGGCAGATTGTCAGTGATGATAGACACTGATATAGGGCACAACTTATTTGCGTAGCAGTCGATATCATTCCGTCTAGTAGTTCAAACGGGGAAAAACCCCCACTGATCATGGTTATGGATTGGGTAAAGAAAATGGAAATGGTTAAACATACTTTCAACTACGGGGTAACCCCCACGGCAAATAAGCCAACGAAAGTCAAACCACGTTTTCATAAACAACTTAAATCTAAACAACCAAACGTGAACTCACTCAACTTTGTTGTTGACTAGTTGTTACATGCCTTACAGGTCATTAAATGCTTGGAGCTTGCACGAGGAAGGAGTCGTTGTGGTGTACGGACTGTTATGTTCCGTGCTTACTATTTAAATCCTTATGAACTTATTAAACTTGCGTTTTGAACTTTAACTTATAAACTATGGACTTATGCTTTTGAACTCACGTTTATGCTTCCGCTGTTTTAAACTAAACATGGTTAATTAGCTTTGGTCACCAATCGTATTGTGATTGGTCTTATTTACTTAATTACGATGTTCAATATGATTGGTGGCTCGATCCTGGTCATGTCACGCCTCCAAGCGGTGATACTCCGCATGGTGGATTTTGGGGGTGTGACAGCACCTGTCGTGGACAGGGGTTGTTAAGGTTATTTCTTCACATGTCACAGTGGTGATATGTGTTGCGCATTTAACAACTCGCAGTCATGTCTGTGCATATTTCATTGCCGATAACCTACTAGCTTCACTTTGTTACATGTTACATGATGGTTATGCGTAAACGTTTTCGCTATCTATTATACTATTAAACTTGTATGCTCACCTTTACACTATGTAGATTGACCTTTATTTTAACGTATGTGACAGGTGTTTAGGATGCTGTGCTTGCTTGTTATCTTTTGTGGAATCAAGATAGGATGGGTCTAGAAAGAAACAAACAATTTAAATTCTGAGTTGTCGAAACAATTTATTGTCTTTGAGATACTGGTCTGTAATAACTGTTTACTTTGGTATGTTATGGTATGGGACATAATGTTAAATATCTGGTAATTTAGTTGTTATGGATTCTCCTGGACAATCTGTTTCGCTCAGTGCCGCGCCCCGATATTTCCGCCATCGGTTGGGGTGTGACCGATTGGTATCAGAGCCATAACTATAGGGAATTAGACAAGACTCGACCTAGTCCGGGTCGATGTCTTAGAAACGACCTAGTCTATAGTTTAAGTACCAACCGACCGACTTGTGCATACCCAGTAGGGGTTTTGTACAAGCTTACTTGCTATTCTCGCTCGCACTCGCTAAACGCTATCACACAGCCTTTCCTATGTCACACCCTGACTTTTGCGGAAGCGTGATTACGTGTGACTTGCTGAGTATCATTGCATTCAACCATAACAAACAACTATATGATAGAAACCATGATGTTCATCCATAATTAAGTTTCAAAATATTACAACCAACCTTGTTTACCAAGACTTCAAGTTTTAAAATACACACAACCAAAGCTTAAAGTTCCATACTGGACTTCACAAAAGACTCTAGAAAAAACGAGGCTTTGAACCATGTATCCTATCAAGGATAAAACACACGACTCAAAACCCTTCAGTGCTGGATGACATCACTTATTTGAGACACAACTTGATATCCTGGACGCCCACCAGATCCATAATCAGATTCCTGAAATACAAGTAGTTTGAAAACATCAACAAAAGTTGAGCGAGTTCATGTCTTTTGTATGTGTGCACGAACATCCTTGAAAACATTTGTAAGTATGCATGTTTGTACTTGTAAACTGGTATGAAAGCAACAAGGAAACAAATCAATTAATGTGTAACTAATACATTAATATATGTGTAATGGTATAGGAATGGCTCAAACCTAGCAGATTTTGTACCGGGCCTCCGGCTGTAAGACATAGTCACCTCATGGTCCAACCCGCGGGCTCATGGGCGGGGCTCGCAACACCCAATAGATCTATCACTCATGCCCCTCGGTCCTTAAACAAGGATTAATGGTCTCTAGTTACTCGCCTTCCCATTCACATGATCTAACAGTACATTCCTTAGCTAACCATACCACATGTAAATGTTTGTAAACAGTTTGTAACATGTACTTCACCCCCGAAGTTATAAAACCAAAAGCAGTTAAAAGAAAAGGGGGAACATGAACTCACTGTCTTGCGTTCTTCGGTCAAATAACTCAAAGCTTCCATTACGTCGCACGACTACCTACAAACGTGCTACGGTTTATTAGACGGATGGGCCACGCCTTGTCTTTTAGTCTTAATATGTGACAATTGGCACTTTTCCATGCATTCCGTACAATAATTAAACAGTAATCTGTGCTTTAATAACTGTGCATGATTTAGTTTACAAGACGAATGAAATTCTGATTACTGTTATATACATACAATGGCATTTCATGTTGCAAGACTTTTATCACTACTACATGCAACACAATATAGTTCTATTAATGCACAGAGCAGAGTTGGCACAGTTATCAGACAAACTAGTACTAACGGGATTTCAGTGCTTAGACAAACATGATGTTAAGACACAAAATAAGCCCCAGGACCAAGTGTTACACTAGTATAGTGTGTAGGAAAGTAGGGATTACAAAACTGCCTTCCTAGTGATGACATAGGTACCGGAAAGTGCCAGAAACACACTAAAACTGCAAAATTCTGCAGAAAATAAACAAATTCTGCAAAAATTCAGCTTTTAACATCTAAATATAATGCAGAATTATGATATAATGGTCCAGAATACTTTCCTGAGTGTCGGGAATCAAAACTGTCATAAAACATAACATAAAGCACACAAAACTGCGCAATTTAGCGCTTTAACGAACAGTAACGAAACGAACAACCGGACACTTCCCGAAACATCAAATTCTTACTAGTAGCATGGTTTTAGTGTTACAAAGCTAGTTATGGTCACCAAACATCATAACACATCCTATAAACACATAACACATATAACCCTAACTAGTATACTTGAAATCTAACTATAACACTTAACTTACCATTAGAATGTTACACTTTACCCCCCCCCCCCTTTTGATGGCCGGTTAGGGGACATGGGTCCCACATAGGATTTCTTTGGTATATATTATGAGATTTGTTAAGAATATTCTAAGCACATTATACCTTATACCACTGAAATGTTGGAAGACTAACATAAAACCCACAAGTTAAACATCTTAATTCACTTCTTCACCTTCAAAGCTCCATCACCTCCTCTCCTTCCTCCCTTGTCTACGGCTCACAAACACCTCACTACATTACCCATTTTCAACTCATTCTCATAAAATCCAAGGGTTCCCTAAGGTGTAAGAAGCATAGTTAGGAAGTGTGGAAGCATTGGAAGTTGAAGGACCTCTTGCAAGTGCTTTTATCCACCTCATTTTCATCTAGTGATCATCCCTAGCCTTGAGCTAGTAGTAAGATCTTCTACACTCCATTTTACATCTTATTAAGTTGGTTAAAAGATGGTACAAGTAACTAATCTTGAAGAACACTATGAATCAAGACCATGAACCTTAAACATAAGCTTAAAAATCATAAGAAATCATGTGGTTAAGTGTTATTATGCTTCTTGATGATTGATTATTTGTGTTTATGATGATAAAGATCATATGATCTTGCTAGATGGTGATTAAAGACATAATCTAGCAAGATGAGAGGATGATTATGTTGTAGATCAAAGTAATCATCTTTGTGTTAAGGCATGAACTTGAAGTGTAACATGTTTTCTTGAAAAATAAGGATCTAAGTGTGATGTAGATCATATAAGAGGATGATTTTAAGAATGATTTTTCAAGAAACCAAGTTAAAAATACAAGATTTACATAAACCTGGTTCTTAAAGAAATTAATCACATTTTTAGTGGTTAATCAAGTGTAGAAGTATATATTTAACAAGATAAACTCAAGAAGAAATATTTTTAGAAAATTTATTCACAAGTTGTAAACATCTAACTTCTTCAATAATGATGTTTTTAAATAAATAACCACACTTTAAAGGGTAACTAAGCTTACTAAACACACTAGTAAGTTACTACAAATTTTTGTAAATTTTCAAGTTCATGAAGTAGAGATTAACGCTTGATTTTGGAAAATTGGTAAGTATTGGTTAATTTGTTGTTGATTGTGATGATTTACAAACGAAAATGATATACTTTGAAAGCATGGAAACCTTCATTTTTAAGGGGAAACTATGGCAAAAATTTTCTAGAATTTAAACACTCAGAAAAATATTTTTAAACAAGTGTTTACAAGTATATTTTAATCATGGTTTTTCATATAAAATTTGCCATAACTTTTATTACAAAAATTACAAAATATTGGAGGTTGGTTTTTGATAATAAAAATGACTAAATATGTATTTAGGAGAATATATATTTAGATGTCACCATGTGTGTGATTATTTGTATATTATGTGTATTGGTTATATTATTTTAGGGTTTGAAATAATATAACTCACCAAAATACCAAGAAATACAATACTAAATATTACCAAAAATTCCAAGAAATAAATATACAAATTACACCCAAAATATTGGAGGAACCGAACAAGGAATATAACTTACAATAAATATTCTGGAATTAAATTCGTAAGTATATTTTGGTAAACGGTGTTTTGGAAACCAAGAGAACAAAAATATGATTTTCATAAGTACTATAAAATATATCATATTTTTTACAAGAAGAAAAATGTATTATTTTTGGGTAAGAACAATATATATGTTTTCTTGGAATTATTAGAAGATATATTATTTTTGGGAGAAAATGTATATTTTCTTAAGGAAAATTGGTTTTTAATAAACAACCTTTTGTCCCTTTGGTAAATAATAATCTTACCTACGCAATTGGTATACAATAATCCTACCTATCAACATGTTGGTACTCAATGAACTTCCGTTAATTTTTTTTAACTGAAGTTAATTTTTAAGTTTTATTTATTACACAAAAAGTCCCTGTAGTTGTAATTTACTAGTTTTAGCTATTTTATAAAACAAAAAAACCTCAAGGGACTGTAATTTACCAGTTTTAAAATAGTTAAAACTAGTAAATTACAACTACATGGGCTGTTTATGTAATAAATAAAACTTAAAAACTAACTTCAGTTAAAAAAAATTAACGGAAGTTCATTGAGTACCAACATGTTGATAGGTAGGATTATTGTATACCAATTACGTAGGTAAGATTATTATTTATCAACGGGACAAAGGTTGGTTTATTAAAAACCAATTTTCCTTTTCTTAAATAAACATAGAATACCTTATTTTTGAGTGAAAAATGGATTTATAAATATTTTCTAAGTTAATCTTGAAAATATGACATTTTTAAGATTTGTATTAAAAATATAAATATTTTTTCCAAGGAAGAAATGTAAGTAATTTTCTATGCAAGTTTCTTAAAATATTTTTATATATTTTAAGAATACCAATTGGTGATTTTTATTGGTTAAAAATAATATTCCGGAAAGTATAAATACAAAATTAAGTGTATGAATACTTAATAAATACAGTGAAATACGTATTCTTGTACGTATAAATACACACCGGAATACGCCACAAATACTTGGCAAATACACAAGTCTAATATACACCAGTATGACTATACCCATCCTTGGGAGAACACATACGCATAACCGCATGATACACCAAGTTAAAATATGTTATTTTAACTAATATTCCAAAATTTAATGAATATAATTTAAGTTAAAATATTTATTATTTTAACAAATAATTATATACTTAGGAATATTATAAGATACATCAATGATGTAACCTAGAATACACCAAGATTTCCAAAACAAGTCATAATGAACAACTAAGACAAAGAGTTGTTACACGACCTAAGCCTCTAATAAAGCATGGCACATGTGTAGGTAGTTGTATGACTCATAGGAGGACCTTGAGCATACGAGATAGCAGGACGCTAACTTGTGAGTTCATGTCCCCCTTTTCTCTTAACTGTTTTCGGATTTATAACTCTCGGGGGTGGAATACATGTTGCATATGTTTAAATGGTATGATTTGGCTATGAAATTAATTATAGATCATGTGAGCATAGATTGAAATTGAAATGCCATTAACCCTCATAATAAATATGGACGAAGGTTAGATCTAACGGGTACGGCCGAGCCCCACTCATGGTCCTTATGTGACCACTTGAGTGCTTTGGTGTCCTAGTCGAGGTGATTCGACAACGGTCAAGGGTGATTTGACACAGTCAAGGTGATTTGATACGGTCAAGGGAATTTGACACACTCAAGGTGAATTTGACACAGTCGAGGGGAATTCGACACAGTCGAGGGAATTCGACGAGGGTATAATCTACTCATATTGAGTACTCCCTATGTCTTCACATGCATTAATGTCCTTGCAAAAAATTAATTTGATCTGTTCATAGATGCTTTTCATACCTGTTTTCAAAGAAGTCTCTCAAACATTTACAAGTTTATCAGTATTTATACAAAACGCATGAACTCGCTCAACTTTTCTTGATGTTTTCAAAATTAAATGTATTTCAGGAAACAAGTTGGATCTTGGGCGCTGGTTTTGTATCGGGATATGAATAACAAGTTTAGATGTCATCCACTTTTGTTGGTTTGTAACTTAATCAGAGGTTGTCTCGTTTGAAACTTAATTGACTGGTGTTTGTAATATTTTAAACTTTATGAATGGATGAACATCATTTCGATCATATAGTTGTTTATTATAATTGAATGCAATGGTATTGAACAAGTCACACATCATACGCTTCCACAAAAGTCAGGGTGAGACAGTTTGGTATCAGAGCTTCGATTGTAGTGAACTAGGATTCCTTCTCGAGTCTAGACTACAATCACTAGGACTCTCTCACGAAAACATTTTCACAAAAAAGTTTTTCATTGCATTTACGAAAGCACCAAGATCCATGTGTGACAACTGTGCTCTGTAATCAATGAACAATGTAAAGCAAGGTTAATTATCAATAAAACAATGTGTTTTGGTGTTATTATGTGTGTTTCTATGTTTGATGATTTTACGATTTGATTCGATTCCGATTTCAAGCTTTAGATCGCTTTCTGGAAAGTTATACGCAAACTGGTGCGTAAACGCAGTCAGTTTAACGCGCCAAACACTCCAGGATAGTGAAATAGGCTTAACATACCTTAAATAACCTCCACATAACTTAGAAATAAGTTTTGGATGGTTTGGTGTGGCGAAATCAAGTTTGTTCGATCACAGGGACTATTTGTGTCAAACTGCGAAACTATACCGATTTGTATGGTATCAAAGAGTTCAGAACTTGATCATAAGCTAAACATACCATAAATAACCTAAACATAGCTTAGAAATAGGCTTTGATGGGTTCGGTGTGCGAAAACATGCTTAATTGATCTTACAGGGACTAAAAGTGTCAAAAACGACGTAAGTTTGCATTTCCGCGCATATCTTATGTTCTGACCACATCTGGACATCCAAAATTTTTGTACACACTAAAATATTTTTATTTTAGTGATCGGCATGCAAAAATTCTATTCATCGCTTAATTTGGATCGTTTTTGCGTTCGTTACGACTTTCGTCGTAATTAACCGAACAACGCAACCGTACGACCAAACGAGCCGACATCCGAGATATTTTTGAGCATATTTTAAGTTCCCTATACTTTAACTTCATTTTAGAGCTTTGAAATGGGGTTAACGGGGCTTAAACGTGTAAAAAATGTATCGAAAATCAAGTTTGGGACTTCAGGGACTAAATCTGCCATTTTTGAAAGTTGCTGGTCTGCAAGGTCCTTACGGACCTTATGGACCACAAGCTTACAGTCCGTAAGCAGTCCCCAGCACATCAGAATTTGTAGAAACTTCACAGCAGCTTCCCAGCTCATTCTTGAGGCCCTTGTACGCAATTTTTATGTTTTGGGGACCAAGTTAACACCTCCCCATGGCTTCTAATCAGCTCCTAACAATTGTATGGCTAAGATCATTCCCTCCTTACCAAGAAATGATCCTAATGGTTTTGCAAAAACTATAAATAGCCAAGCTCTCTTCCTCATTCTTTGCTCATTTCATCTCTTCTCTTCTCTACAATCTGATTTGGGAGCTCCCTCAAGTGTTTGGAGCTTTCTAATCTGATTGGAAACTTATTCTTGGTAGAAAAGATAGCTAGGACCCTTTGTAAGTCTTCTTTCATACTTATTCTTTATGTTTGAGCAGAAAGTCAAACAGTTTGGTCAACAGTTTGACTTTCGGTTTTGACCATCAATTGGTCAAGTCAAAGTTCAATTGAACTTTGCAACGTGATTGTAATCATGATGGTTATAATCCTCAGCGATTATACCTACTGATTACCACGTTAACTAGGCGTAGTGACGAGTCAAAGTTTCGGTCAAAATGCGTTTTAGCACGCATTTTGCAACGGAACTACTTATAGGTATCAAAACGCTTTGTTTTGATACCAAATCAATTTTCTAAGCTAGTTAAACATGTTTTGACATGTTTAACTCGTCACTAATAGTTTAGTTCTTGTTTAGGGTCGTAAGTTAAGCGGTCTAAACAACCGCTTAGACTTTCGAACCCGACCCGTTTGGTCGATCATTAAGATCCGACCAAGCTTGATTAGTGATCATAGTTGCATAGGGAATAACCACTGAGGTTATACCTTATGATCACATAGGATTGGTTAGTTATTTATTAAGTAGCTTGTATGCCCATAAGAAATGACCAAAACGCCCTTTTGAAGCTTAAATCCATATTTTACATATGTGAACATATTTTTGACATATAATCTGATTTAGTAACATGTTTAGGTATTATTGGGCATATAAGACTTGACATAGCACATAGTTAACCATCCGAACATAGTTTCGCGCGAACGACGCCTTAAAGTAGCATAAGCTACCTTAATGGGTCGTAACGGGTCGAAAGCACTTAGGCTAAGTTCCGATTTAGGATGTAGGCTTTGCTAAACCATATCACATGAGTTCCAACACTCATTCGGTTTACAAGACCTCATTCTATCCGATCTTCCGATTTAGGTGTTGATTTATTTACTAGTAATCCGATTACAAGGTACTACTTGAATTTCCTTGGTTTGTCTGAGCTTCGCTAAGTTCTTTAGTGTGACAACCCTCACCAAACCAGGTATCCGTACGAATTAATTAATATTTAATTAATGCTTAATTACAGTGCTTGCTTACAACTGTGGTTAAACTGCTTCTTGATTTCTGATACATACATATTCATGCATCGTACTTTATTACTGTCACTCTATTATTTACACGTAAACATCAGTGACAACCTTGATGCACAAAAGCACAGTGAGCACACTATACTTATAACCCTGTAAATGTGCTGACATTGCCAGCACTAGACAGACACTGTCTCTAAGGCCAGTATGAGCCGGGAATAGTTTACTACACTAGTAGGGAGTGTAGGGAGGTGAGGATTGTAGAACTGCGTCACTAGGTGTTACTAGTAAATAAATCAAGTGTTAATTACAAAATCCTGCACTTTATGCAAAAATTCAGCATTTAAGCTAACTAGTAAAGTGCAAAAACATGGGAAAATAATACTAGACACTTTCCAAAGTGTCAGGAATTCATTGTGTCACTAAAATAAATATTAACGACACCTTAAATGCTTATTTAGCACTTTAACGTATTAATATCCAACCGAACAACCGGACTTAACCCGGAACATAAAAATATTGTCAATGACATTGTTTTTCATTTTCTGAGCTAGTTAGAGTACCCGAACACCCTAACAACCCGTTACATTACATGACACACTAGTAACTAATCTAATCACCTAATTAAACATAACTAAACACTAACCATGTCATTGAAATTGAACCATGACCCCACCCCCCCTTTCAACCAAACGGTTCCTATAGGGGACACACCCCACCTATTTTGATTATTTTAATCATGCATGTCCTATATCTAGAGAACACATTATCCCATGGTTAGTAGTGTTGAATGGATTATAAATATATCCTAAAGATCACCATTATCTCACTTTAACACAACACAAAAATTGCTCTCCTTCTCCTCTTGCTTGTGTCTTCGGCCGAACCCACACACACCCATCTCACCATCATTCAAGTTTGTTCTAGCCATTTCTTACACACACAAAGGTGCACTAGGATCAACAACCAAGCTCAGTGCTTACGGAATTTCAAGGACCGCACTCGTTTTCTTTTATCCACCGCTTTTACGCTTTGAAACTCCCCTAGCCTTGTGCTAGTAGTAAGTGCCTTAGATCTTCATCTTGTTCACATTCTTGGTGGTTAATAGTGGAAAGCATGGTGAAATTACAAGAACCCTAAAGAATCTAACTTAAAACATGAACATAAAGGCTTTATACAAAGGTCATGAGATGAAAGGTGATAATACATGGTAAATCTGAATTAAATGAACAAAAACCTGCTGTAAACAACTTATGGTCTGATGTTAAACGTATTAGAAAGTATGGCGATCGTATGTGTGCATTCTAGTAACATTTAACTTATAAACAGCTTGCTGATTTGCATTTTCAGCCGACTTTAACTGGCTGTAAACAGGTCAACATTTAACGAAAAACTAATTTTCTTGAGTCTAAAACATGTTAATATGAAATACGGTTCTAATGGCACTGGAATCATAATTTTTGGACTTCGTTTACTATTTTTAAAGCGTCGTTTTCTAACAGCAGCTCAAGCTGTATTTTCCTGCTGAAAATATGTGTTGTATTTTTCGCCATAACTTGAAATCGGTGTAGGATTAGATCACGAAATTTGTACTGTAGATGACCACCAATGTATTTGTAATTCTCTCACTGGAATTTCGTAAATCAGACTCCCGATGAATTTTAAATAAATTATTCCGCGGATTGTGGTCAGAAAAAGATAAAACTGATCTCAGTCCGGAAAATGATTTTCTATAAAATATTGGTGATGATTTGGACCCCGATATTTTTACACTAATATTTGGATCGAATAAGACATTCTGTAAAAATTTGGGAATTTTTAGAATAAGATAACTATTTTATTAAAATACCCGAAAACAGCCCAGTTTTGTGTATTAAAACTGAATCGATATAAGTGGTATTTTGCATGTCTAAATGTCGGGTTGGTTATTGAGAATGATCTAACGTGTTATATGAAAAGAAAATGATACGCTAGTAAGCGTGGCCACCTCCAGTTACAGAGTAAACTCTGGCAAAATTTTTCCAGAAATATAACACTTAGAAATATTTTTGTGACAAGTGTTATAAATATATTTTTAACTTGTTTTCAAAATATAAATTTCGCCATGATTTTTATTACAAAATGACCAAGTGTTGGAGGTGGATTTTTGTAAAGGAAACTTGTTAAATATATATTGAGAATATATTTCATAATAGAACGCTTGTGTGCTTACGCGATTATTTTGTGAACTAAAGATATATTATTTTTAGGGTAAAAATAATATTACTTGATATATCATGAAAATACGACTCCAAAACGATACCAACACCCTCACAAATAAATATTTAAGTTACGTCGGTATTGTTTTTACAACGCAAACTCTAAAACGTAACGCGCGTAATTTTCGAAAAATACTCTTAAGGGTGTATTTTGGCAAAGTATTATTTTGGGAAATTGTATGAAGTAAAATATAATATTTTTGGGAAAAATATGTATATTTTGGAATCAGAACATTTTAGACAAGTGAGACTTAAAAATATATTTTTCGGAATTATAACGTATACGTATATTTTGGTAAAATATTATGTTGGAAACTGTAGAAACAGAAATATGTTATTGTTGGGAATATATTAACATATTTTTATTTGGAACAATAACATCGAAATACGACGCCATTACTTGGCAGGATATACAGCTACATATGTTATTTTAAGAATACGAGTATACAAGTATAGATTACCCCCATCCTTGGGAAGGAAATACAAAGCTAAAATGCTTGAGAAATATTAATACATTATCACTGCATAAACAATTATTCCAAAACTAAACATAACTATTATAACTTGGAATAATACCAGAAACGTAACCCAAAAACACAATACTAAGACAAGGCACGACCCGTTCGTCTAATAGACATTAGTACACTGTAGGTAGTCGTGTTGGCTGAGGAGACTTGGGTTACACATACTGAAGACGCAATACAGTGAGTTCATGTCCCCCTTTTCTCTTAACTGTTTTCAGATTTTATACTTCGGGGGTGAAATACATGTTACATTTACTACAAACGTTTTATACACGGTATGATTAGCTAAGGAATTTACTGCTAGATCACGTGAATGGATAGGCTATTATCGTAAGACCATTAATCCTTGTATAAGGACCGAGAGGCATGAGTGATAGATCTATCGGGTGTTGCGAGCCCCACGCATGGGCCAGCGTGTGGCTGCATGTGGTGACTATGTTGTTCCGCCGGAAGGACCGGTATGAAATCCACGTTACAGGTTTGAGTGCTTCCTAGGCCATGTCACTTATTAATGTATTAGCTACACATTAATAGATCTCTTTTTCCTTATTGCTACATACCAAGAACATACCTTTATACAGATATATTCTAACGATTTATACAGACTCACTTACACATGAACTCGCTCAACTTTATGTTGACTTTTCAAACTACATGTATTTCAGGAAACTAACGGATCTGGCACGGCATGCACGTATTTTCAAGCTGCGTTTGAATAAAGAAGTCATCCAGGGTTTAGAAAGTGTAACCTCTTCCTGGACGGGTTACATACCCCTAAACCTAGTATTGTTTAAAGTCTTTTGCTAAGTCTTTATGAACTCAATTAAATTTGGTTAAGGTTTGTAACTTATTTTGTGATTGTTGAAAATGGGATTTTTCTAACTTTATTAATGGATGAATATCTCATGTTTTTATCATATAGCATTGTTATGATTGTTGCTATGGTATTAAGAAGACACACCAAATAAACCCACGCTTCCGCAAAGCCAGGGTGTGACAGCTTGGTATCAGGGCCTCGATCATAGCGAACTAGGATTCTTTCTCGAGTCTAGACTATGATCATCAGGGCTCTCACGAAAACGTTTTCAAACATTTTTACATTGCATACACTATACGTCCAGATCCAAGAAACAAACTTTTTTTACAAACAAAAAGGCACAAATACACATTCCCAAATTTAAATTTATAGCTCAGTCGGGGAGACTGAGGGAGTCCAGTCGGGGAGACTGGGGAAAAATTAGGTCGGGAGACCAGGAGAAATTAGGTCGGGAGACCAGGAGAAATTAGGTCGGGAGACCAGGAAAAATTAGGTCTGGAGACCAGGAAAAATTAGGTCGAGAGACCAGGAAAAATTAGGTCGGGGAGACCAGGAATTAGGTCGGGGAGACCAGGAGATTTAGTCTGAGAGACTGAGAATTCAATCTGAGAGATTGGGAGATTTTAGTCAGAGAGACTAGGAAGTTCAGTCTGAGAGGCTGAGAGGATAGTCTGGGGAAGACTAGGATGATTACATGCTTACATTATTACTGCTTAATTGATGATTATTGATATACGTGCACACGTGGTGAATATTTGCATACACTAATTGTTAATAACTACTATGGGTATACATACTATGACTATTATGAACCAGCACACACGTCGCACTAATTAGAAAGCGGGTTATCAGACATTGATAACCCTACGGCCACCGCCACGGATAAGGAGACTGCATCTGCGCCAGAGATATTTACGGCAGACACTAAGAGTGATCTTGATATGCCGACCAAGGACGAGGACGACTTCTAACAGTCCGTGCTACCAGATTTTGGTGATACTTCATCTTTGCTGATGGTTTCTCTGGCAAGAATCTTCCTGGCACTCTTGTTTCGGTCCATGACCACTTCGTCACTGGACATCCCGATGATGAGCACACCATGGCTCCGATCCTCGACGATGCGCCTCTTGTGGACATTCCTTCCAAAGGTTGATTACTCGGCGAACAATTGATAAGGATATCGATGTGATATTGATAATCCTTCCGATAACGCCCATGATGATAGAAAAATTAGACGAGAACACTGTTACTAACTTCACTTCTTAAGACCCCTGTTAACAAGCCATCCTCTGATTCTAGCATGCATTCAGACTCCTTTGAGTCTGTGATACCTGCAACCTTACAAACAGCTGGATTACATCTTTCTACTACTGACACAAGACGACGATGACATGGCTGTTGCTCTATCACCTGCTCGAGACATCATACCGTTACATGACCCAGAGCCTGCTCTTGAGCTAGCTTCTACACCTTTTGGGTCAGCTCGATGTTGCGCCTGCTGAACCTACACCTTTACGTGATCACGATCCTGTTTCTTTTGGTCTGCCAGACATTGCACCCCTACTATCTAACTCAGTACCAACACCTGACAATTTCCTTACTGGTTGAAATGTTTGTTTTTACACCCGCAACCGCTGACATTGCTCCTTTTCCCTATGAAGACCGACTTCCATTGCGCTATGGTGCCTATAGCTTCCTTTCAGAATATAACCGTACCCTGGGGAGGTACTTCAGGTCAGCACCCGCATAACGATTAATCTGCTACAACAGCATATTCCCAACTGCACAGGTCGCACCATTTACTACATTCACCTCTACAACGCCGGACGGGTCATCTCGATGATTCCTATTGCACACTGTGCTGAAGTTAGACCCTTACATCATGAAGGTCACACGCGGGATGAGTTGCTCCTGTAACGTCGACTACAGTTTAAGGATATGGGTCGTAGAATGTTGGAGCTTGAGCTGACGCCATAATTGGCAACTTCAAATGCAAAACATTACATAACCGAAAACATGATTTGAGTGTCTACATCACAAGACATCATACTGTCTGAAAAGTTTATGTAAAATACCACGTCCTCCACCCTGTCTATCGCCAGCATACTTTGATTCGCCACATACATCCAGGTTCCTTTTGCGCTCTCGACCGTTGCTATTACACTGTTCCCAGGATTCTGATACTTATTTCTTTACTATCGAGCGGCAGAGCAGATAATTACTTCAACGTATATACAAGCTCGAGGAGGGACTCACACATGTTAACAGTTTACTTTTCTTTCCTCCTCCACCTCAGTCACCAGTATAGTTGGTTTCTGGATTATGCGAATTGCATTACACTTGGGTAAAGACACTAAAGATAAGCCGGGATTGCGGAGACCTGTGAGGACCACTTCTGATTACGAAATTTGATGCACTAATATACGTGTTGGACAAGGGTAGGGTGACCCTGTGTCCCTCCTGATGTGATACATTTTGTAAGACACAGTGATTGTGGCCGGAGGATAACGAAAGCCCAATCATCTTTAAACATGCGACAATGCTTATGACTAATAACTAATGAAAGACTCTGTCGCTATGTTCCCACTAAGCACGCTGTTGATCAGCGTATTTGTGCTATAACTATAATACTACATGCTTACTTACTACGTTCTTATTTACAAGTTGTGCAATAATTGTGATGATATGTGATTGAATAATATAACGACTGTGTATATACATATATGTAATACACCTCTGAGGTCTTATTCGCTAATTTGAGGCTTGTGTGCTCGTGTACTTAACAAGACCTGGCCTAACCAATCTTCTTGTCAGAAGATGTCAACACAAGGGAGCACCGATATCAACAACCCCCTACCGACAACAGAGGCAGAAATGCAAGAGCGCCTCTCACAGGCTATCGCACATTACGAGGCCCTTCGCTCCGATTGCAGTGGAGGTACCTCAGGAAATAACCGCTTCAACGGTAATGTCTAGTCCTTTAAGACACATTACAAAATGTTTGGACATTTCCACGAGTGCCTTGCTAAGGCCTTACGCGAATAATGTTGCTTACATCGCAGGCTGCACCTACAAGCAGTTCTTGGACCACAAACCTTGAGAGTTCGATGGCACTGGGGGTGCCTTAGCCTTCGTGCGCTGGGTTGAAAAGACGGATTCTGTTTTACGATTGAGCAAATGTGACCCCGAACATCAGGTCAAGTATGTAGCTGGACAATTTGTAGATGGGGCTCTGTCATGGTGGAACCTTCAGGTTCAAACAATGGGCGAGACTCCTGCGAATGCTTTGACGTGGGACGAGCTGAAGAAACTGATGCGTAAAAGGTATTGCTCCAGGGCAGAAGTTCAGAAGTTGGAGACTGAATTGTGGAACTTGAAAATGGAAGGTCCAAAGATAGCCGACTATGTGCACAGATTTGGGGAATTATCACAAGTTGCTTCACATTTGGTGGAACCAGAATATAGGAAGATCGAATGTTTCATCGGGGGACTGGCACCTCAGATTCTAAGCCTGGTAACAACATCTAAACCTTCAACGGTCACCGAGGCTATCAACATGGCGCTCACGGAATCGGCAGTTAGACGAAGAGAATCTTCCACTGCGAAGGAGGAAAAGGAGACTCCTGTAGAGTCATCTAGGGATAACAAGAGAAAGCTCGTAAATTTCAGGAAGGTTACTCGGGAAAGTAACAAGAAGAAGGCCAAGAAGGGAAAAGAGTACATGGGTAAATTACCTCAATGCGACAAGTGTCGACGGCATCATACCGGGCGATGTAAAAAGGAGAAGTGTGACAATTGTGGCAAAGTGGGGCACATCAGGGAAACGTGTTGGCATGAAACAAAATGTGGAAAGAAAGGTAAGGGATGTTATAACTGCGGTGATATGGGGCACTTTAGGAAAGACTGCCCAAGGAAGATAAAACAAAATCAGGGGGAGAATGTCTAACCCCGGAGCCAGGGAGGCACGCCAGGAGCTGGAGCATGGATATCGGTACGTCCATACTACTCAACGTTATGCATCGGTGCTGCTAAAAATTGTTGCAAATTTTAGCATCGCATTTCTAGAGTTTGAGAGTATACTTGGTTTAGTAATAAGTAGGTTAGATAATCCGCACACGGTAGTACTAGCTAACGGGAAGTTAGTGGAAGCTAATGAAGTAATTGGAACAAGCCGGATAGAACCCGGAAAGCGTAAGTTTACACTTGATCTACTGCCAGTGAATTCGGAGACTTCAACAAGGTAGTTGGAGGGATTGGTTGACAAATGATCAATAGGAGATTGATATCCGCACCGCGATGGCGACGAAGAAGCAATTTTGACTCATGAAGCGGGATACGCCCTTGCAAATCACAAATTGCTTGAAGGCACGAAGGATGTTCGTAAAGGATGTGTAGTTTTCTTGGCTCATGTCGGGGACATGAGGAGCCGAAGAACCAAAGCGCGAATATATTCCTGTGACAAGGAAATATCCTAAGGTCTTCCTCGAAGACTTGCCAAAATTATTTACTCAACGACAAGTCAAATTTCGCATCGATTTGATTTCAGGTGCCGCGTCTGTAGTCAATGCACCTTAGCGACTTACAGGTCCGGGAATGCAAGGAATGTCAGTGAAGTTCCAGAAGTTGATAGAGAAGGAAGATAACAGACCAAAATTTCCTTTTGGGGTAAACCCAATTCCGCTCGTCAAGGAGAAGGACGATGATTTTCAAGGAGCATCAGCTACCCGGGGCCGAACAAGCTAACCCATGAGAGTCGGTGACACTTGCTGAGGAATTAACGAACTTCTTACATAACTGAATGCGAGAACCCAACTACTATTACGCGACTGGTCAACAATTGAGTGTCGTTAGCAGTGAATTCGGGAAGAAAGTGCACCGGGGAAAATTGTGGGACAATGACTTGTTCCTAGATATACACAAAGATGGCGTTCCCTACATAATACCCAAACCAGATCCACACTGGATACGAAATCTGGAGGATTTAGAAAACATATATTTAGGACCTTTGGGAACCCAGGTCCAAACTCGTAAGGGTTTTTATTTAGGAACCATATCTGTCAACTCAACCAACCATCATTAACCTGGCGCATATGCCAGTTCCGCTGACCAAATAGAGAGTACTTGGATTTCTTTTAAATCTGGCAAGTAGATGTTTGCATCTCTACTCCCCTTAATGGTAGTTGCATCACAATAATTTTCTCGCTGAGAGCGAACACACGTTTGCTTCGATAGCTGGTCATTTCTTCACTTTAGCAAGATACTCGTTGTTCCTTTTCTAGGAAACTTACTTGACATACATGCATCATGCTACGCATGTGATTTCGTTTTGAATAAACACTTCATTGGAATTTACATATTATTTTGCTAAACCTCATTACTAATTCCTGATTCGAGTGACCTACATTATTGTAATTGTTGCCTCTTTTGTTACCAAGCCAACGCACTTTCTTGAAACCGCTTTCTGTCAACTTACAGTCATGGTTTATTTTTGCTACCATGCCGAGAATTCCTTTGTTGATACATACGTTTATTGTTAGGTTACGTTGAAACCAAGTTCAATTGCTTGAACTTATCCAGTTCACAGGTTTAATTTGAAACACTATATGATGTATTGGGAGCATCATATTCAACTATTTTTGCAGAGATTCTTTCATTTCGAGTCGTAGTAGATTTGGTTGGTCTACGACTCCACTAAAATGTTTGATTTGTTTCGATACCTTGCGGTGATATTTTCACAAAATTGAGGCTTGCGCTAATTTGGTTACTCACTTCGTACACGGAATTCAATTCCCTACTTAGTTGTTAACAATCCATTTTGGATCTTCATGATCAAAGCGGTCTCAACACAATTGTGTGTTAAGGCAATGGTACACATATTCATTTCATAAGCACAATGTACCTCCTAACGATTCTTTCATTGTCAATCAAATGCCTTGCGATACTCACTACTTTTCATCTTCGATTGGAAACAGTGGACCTTTGATGTTCCGTATTTAATTGGAAACTCTATAACATGGTATAAATCAAATCTTCAGATTGTCTCAGTACACTTTCATTTGATTTCAAACGCGGTGAACTTGTTCCGTCACCACTATTATTGGATAATGCCATTACGACACCTTGTGGTGTCATCATAAACTTGTAGCTTGTGCTAATCATGGTAACCGTTTTACACGAGACCACGCATACTTTTGTTTGATTTATCAATTAAACATTTCTGATGTAACTACGAATCAAGACAATGATACGCCAGATTCGCTTGTATTCCATTCGGTGTATCTTCACCATTCAAAAATGTCGACACACTAAACCTTACCAGACATTTATTCAGGAGTTGACATATCATTTTACTATTACGTTGAGTTGCTGCTTTTGAGTTCATATAGCGGGTGCTATGGGTTGTGAAAACTCGTTTGCATATTGCAACCGATCATTTAAAAATCTTATTAGTCAAAACTCCACTTTTGTGGAACCCCTGCTAGCTGGATTACACTAGACTATACGTCAAATGCGTCTTGTACCTTTGACATCCAATGCTAGCAGCACACACCTTTCAACCCTAGGATTCGGGTTGTTATATATTCTTGGACTCACCTAATGTGAGTAATGTTTGTTTCGATTTGATGATTATCTACTTCGAAATTATTCATCTACATACGTGTGTGACTTAACCATAAGGAGTAAGGTAGTACAAATTTCGAGGATGAAATTTCTTTAACGGGGGGAGAATGTGACAACCCTCACCAAACCAGGTATCCGTACGAATTAATTAATATTTAATTAATGCTTAATTACAGTGATTGCTTACAACTGTGGTTAAACTGCTTCTTGATTTCTAATACATACATATTCATGCATCGTACTTTATTACTGTCACTCTATTATTTACACACAAACATCAGTGACAACGTTGATGCACAAAAGCACAGTGAGCAAACTATACGGATAACCCAGTAAATGTGCTGACATTGCCAGCACTAGACAGACACTGTCTCTAAGGCCAGTATGAGCCGGGAATAGTTTACTACACTAGTAGGGAGTGTAGGGAGGTGAGGATTGTAGAACTGCGTCACTAGGTGATTGTTATAGTGACCGGATGTGCCTAAAACAAGTGTTAATTACAAAATCCTGCACTTTATGCAAAAATTCAGCATTTAAGCTAACTAGTAAAGTGCAAAAACATGGGAAAATAATACTAGACACTTTCCAAAGTGTCAGGAATTCATTGTGTCACTAAAATAAATATTAACGACACCTTAAATGCTTATTTAGCACTTTAACGGATTAATATCCAACCGAACTACCGGACTTAACCCGGAACATAAAAATATTGTCAATGACATTGTTTTTCCTTTTCTGAGCTAGTTAGGGTACCCGAAGACCCTAACACCCGTTACATTACATGACACACTAGTAACTAATCTAATCACCTAATGAGGCTGAAGCTACTGCAGCTGTTTAAGAAAAACGCAACCACTACTGAGGCTGAAGCTACTGTAGAATTTCGGGACGAAATTCCAAATCAACGGGGGGATGATGTGACACCCCAGGAAAATCAGGAAAACAACGCAACTAGCTTCCTCAGTAACCACGCGCTAAATTTCGGGACGAAATTCTCTTAACAAGGGGAGAATGTGACAACCCTCAAATTGCATGTAACTGTACAATATACTAATGTTAATTAAAGTGCTTGATGACTGTGCTGGATCATTTAACGGCTCTCTGATTACTGTGTTATGCTTACATGTATTTGTGAACGTACTAATAGTATACTATAAAGTTATTAAATAGTCCGTTATGATTTCCTAAGTGTTAGAAATTAAAAACGTTACAAAAATATATATGTAAGACGCTTTACGGATTAATTAAGCAGTTTAACGGAACAACACCGAACCGAACAACCGGACTTTACCCGGGACATAAAAATATTGTCATTGACATTGCTTTTCTTTTCTGAGCCAGTTAGGGTCCCCGAATACCCTAACACCCGTCACAAGACACTACATGCTAGTAACTAATTAACCTCCTAACTATCTTAACTACACTTATTCATCTAGTTAGAAATGAACCGAATACCCCCCCCCCCCTATAAACAAGTTCGGTCCCCATGTGGGGACATCCCACTAATTCTTTTGATTATAAAAATCCCATTGCCTAATATCACCCCTACATATTATCTCTTGGACAATTAGGAAGATGGATTATAAATTGATACCTTGGGTAAGCACTCCACTTAAACCACCAACACAAAAAAAAAATCACTCTTCCCTCTCCCTCTCTTGAACTCACGGCTGCAACCACAAGCCACACCACACCCACTTTTCAATTTCATTCAAGTCATTCCAAGCTTATACAAGTGTGAGGGATCACGCATAAGGAAGCTCGGTGCACCCGGATTGCCAAGGACCTCACTACGTTGCTATTAACCACTCGTTTTTCGTCTATTTTCTTCCCTAGCCTCGAGCTAGTAGTAAGTGACTCTAAACATCTTCTTGATCTATTCTAAAGTGGTTAATAAGATTTGCGTCGGTTAAAAATCACTAACATATAAGATCACCAACTAAAAGTCTACTAAAGTGATGAACAAGGTGGTTAATGGATGAATGTTAGTGTAAATCATGTAGATCTTGTGTGATTATGATTATTGGTTGATTATCTGATGTTTTACTGATTAATATTAATATGTGATGTTGTTGTGGTCACTAAACATGATTAACGGAATCAATCGAACACAAGTTAGTAAGTTAGAAAGTGAAAACAGAATCTGTTTCTGTTTTACAGCCAACTTCAGTTGGCTGTAAACAGGTCATAAACTCAACGAAAAACTAATATTTTGTATCTAAAATATGTTATTATAAAATACGGTTCTAATGGAACCAGAATCGTAATTTTTGGACTTCGTTTACTATTTTTAAAGTGTCGATTTGTAACAACAACTTAAGCTGAATTTTGACAGCAATAAATGGGTGTCATACTTTCAGTCATAACCTGGGTTTTGTGATGAATCGGACCATGAAATTTGTACAGTAGATGACAACTGATGCATTTGTAATTACCCCACTGGAATTTCGTAAATCGGACACTCGATGAATTTTTAATAAATTGTTCCGTGGACTGTGGTCAGAAATACATAAATCTGAGTTCAGTCCGGAATATGAATTTTTATAAAATATTGGTAATGAACTGGACCCCGATATTTTTACACAATAAAATATGGAACGTTAAAGACATTCTGTAAAAATTTGGGAATTTTTGGAATAATTTAACTTTTTTTATTAAAATGTCCGAAAACAGCCGGTTTTCAATATTAATGCTGAAATGACATAAGTTGTGACTTGCGTGTCTAAATGTCGAGTATGCTATATGTGAATGATCTACCATGTTATATGTGTTATGTGCATTATCGTATGTTTGATTTTGAGTGGGGAATGGATGGGGAACTTGGATGGGCATAAACCGTTAAAGTGATGCATGTTATGACTAACTGGTAATCATATTAGGACGTGAATGACCGACCTTGACTGTTAGCTATATTTGAGAACCTAACCGAGCAAACCGAGGTGAGTTCACACTTTCTACAAGGCATGGGATTCCCGGTGGTTTGGGAATGGGTTAAAGAATTTAAAACTAAATCTACATATCCCTTTGGGAAGATATGTACGGCCATCCTACATAAATAGGATGCCATTGTTAATCCTACGAATTCTCCTGGTGTAGAATACGTACGTTCGTCCTCCTGGTGCAGGACAACAACCTTAAAACTAGCTAGACAAAACTCTATCATGAAGTCCCTCAATTTATATCGACTTAATCGCCGAGGCCAATGGCGAGCGGGTCATTAGTTAATAGCGCTATTAGGTTTAACAAATCTCACACCGTGCTGTTCGGACGGGCGTGTACTAATGGACTATGGCAAACTGTCCGTGATGATAAACACTGATGTAGGGCACAACTATTGTTCGTCAGTTGTCGATATGTATGGTCTAGTAGTTCAAACGGGGAAAGCTCCCACTGATTATGGTTATGGTTTGGGTAATGAAAAAGGAACGGGTTAAACATACTTTCAACTACGGGGTAACCCCCACGGCAATTACGCCAACGAAAGTCAAACCACGTTTTTCAGAAAACAACTTAAAACTAAACAACCAAACGTGAACTCACTCAACTTTGTTGTTGACTAGTTGTTACATGCCTTACAGGTCGCTAAATGCTTGGAGCTTGCACGAGGAAGAAGTCGTTGTGGTGTACGGATGGTTACGTCCAGTGCTTAATATTTAAAACATTATGAACTTATTAAACCTGTGTGTTGGACTCTAAACTTATGAACTGCGAACTTATGTTTTGAACTTTACGTTTATGCTTCCGCTGTCTAAATTAAAACTTGGTTAACTAGCTTTTGGTCACCAATCGTATTGTGGTTGGCTTTATTTACTTAAATACGTTGTTCAGTATGATTGGTGGCTCAATCCTGGTCATGTCACGCCTCCAAGCGGTGGTACTCCGCATGGTGGATTTTGGGGGTGTGACAGATTGGTATCAGAGCCATTGGTTATAGTGAACTTGGTTTTAAAAAGGGGGAAAAGCTTTTTGATAAAACCAGACTATAACTTGTACAGTGCTCAACGATCCACAACGACGCTTCGCTCCACATGCAAGACTCGACACCATAAGTGGTATGATTTATGTTATATTGTCGGTTAGATAGTTCTCACTGTGCATTAGATAATGTGATAATTGCTATTTGAACCTTGTGTGCTTACTCTCTACTATCGTCCCATACTTACGCACTTCCGCGACACCTTTCTCACTTACGTTGCTTCATTATGAAGATCATGAGTGGACGTCTCGACATGACCCAGGGTCAGCTGATGACCTTGATTAACGAACGGATTGCTGAAGCCTTAGCAACCCAATCAAGGAGTCAACCCATGCACTCTCCAACATGCATGGGCACCTTCAGGGCGTTCCTGGAATGCAAACCTCCCACTTTGGACGACACTAAAGGGGCAATCGGCCTTCTGCACTGGATCCGAAGAATCGAATATGCATTCGAAGAGAGTGAAAGCCCTGCCAGCAAACGAGTAGAGTACGCTACCAGCATGTTGCAAGGGAGAGCGTATTCTTGGTGGAACACACAAGTCCAGATGCTCGGATTGGCAGACGCGAATGTCACCCTTTGGAGCGACTTCAAGGATTTGATTAAGGAAGAATTCTGCCACCTGGACGACATCCTGGAACTTGAAACAGAGTATTATGGTTTGAAGATGGAAGGATCAGAAATTGAGGCGTACACAAAGAGGTCCAACAACTTGGCTGACTTATGTCCTAACTTGTCACGACCCATATCTGAACGAATCAAGCTATACCTCAGAGGCCTAGTTCCGGAAATCCAATGGTCTGTAATGGAGGTCAACCTTTCCACAATCCAGCAAGTCATTCGTTTGGCGCACCGACTCACCGATCAGGCGGTGGAAGAGGGCAAGCTGCCCAAGCGTGTTAGCACTACTGCTACTGGTGCTCCCAGCAGTGACAAGCGCAAGTGGGATAGAAATTCGGGCAGGGGCTTCACTCCAGTTCAGTCCCAGCCCCAGCAACGAAAGACAGATGAACACCGGAGCCCCAGTCAGCAGTTTTCTGGAAAACAAGGCCAGGGTGGATACAGGGGAAATCACCCAAAGTGCAAACAATGTAGTTTGCACTACAGTTGGCCGTGCAACAAGGATCGTTGTCAGAGATGTAACAAGCTTGGACATAAAGACAGAGATTGCAGGAGGTCACGTCCTGCGAATCAGAATCGGCAACAGCAGCCACAAGCCCCACAGAACCAACAGCAACAGCAGGGTAACAAGGAATGCTATCAGTGTGGTGCTGAAGGTCACTTCAAGAGAAACTGTTCCCAGTTGAACCGGAAACAGAACAACAACAACAACTAGGGGAACGAAAACAATAAAAGGGGAAACAATGATGGCAATGGAGCCAGGGAACGTGCGTTCGTGATTGGGCAGGATGATGCAAGGAACGATCCCAACGTTGTGATGGGTAAGTCTCCTTCTGGATAATTTCCTTGTTACTGTTTTATTTGATTCGGGTGCCGATACTAGTTATGTGTCCTTAAAAGTTAGCCAAATGCTTAAGCGCACTTCAACACTTTTGAACACCAAACACACGGTAGAACTAGCCAACGGTAAAAGTCTTGAAGTCGCTCACATAGTTAAAGGTTGTAACCTCATCTTAGCTGGTCAGACTTTCTCTATCGATCTTATTCCTATCACACTTGGTAGTTTCGACGTCGTTATTGGGATGGATTGGCTATCTCATCATCAAGCGGAGATTGTTTGCAAGGAGAAAATCGTCCGCATTCCTCGTTCTGGTGAAGAACCTCTCATGATTCATGGCGACAAGAGTGGTGCGGTTGAAGGCATCATCTCTTTCCTTAAGGCCCAAAAGTGTTTGCGAAAGGGCCACACTGCCATTTTAGCACTCATTACTGACACATCAACGGAAGAGAAGAGAATTGAAGACATCCCTATTGTACGTGACTTTCCCGAGGTATTTCCTGAGGAATTACCCGGTCTTCCGCCCCATCGCCAAGTTGAATTTCAAATCGAGCTAGCTCCTGGAGCAGCGCCCGTAGCTCGAGCACCTTATCGTCTAGCTCCATCAGAACTTGAAGAACTGTCCACGCAATTACAAGAACTCTTGGAAAAGGGTTATATACATCCTAGCTCTTCTCCCTGGGGAGCTCCAGTACTATTCGTGAAGAAGAAAGACGATACCTTCAGAATGTGTATTGACTACCGCGAACTTAACAAGGTGACCGTGAAGAATCGTTATCCTCTTCCACGTATTGATGACTTGTTCGACCAGTTGCAAGGGTCGAGCTATTACTCTAAGATTGATTTGAGATCGGGATACCATCAGCTGAGAGTCCGAGATGAGGACGTCTCCAAAACAGCATTCAGAACTCGTTACGGCCATTACGAGTTTCTGGTTATGCATTCGGGCTGACAAATGCACCAGCGGTCTTCATGGATCTCATGAACCGAGTGTGCAAGCCTTACCTGGATAAGTTCATTATTGTGTTCATCGACGATATCCTAATCTATTCCAAGAGTCAGGAGGAACACGAGCAGCATCTACGACTTATGCTGGAACTTCTTCGAAAAGAGCAGTTGTATGCCAAGTTTTCAAAATGTGACTTCTGGCTTCGCGAAGTCCACTTTCTAGGCCATGTGGTAAACAAGAATGGAATTCATGTGGATCCATCTAAGGTTTAATCGATCAAGAACGGGCCTGCACCCCACACACCAACAGAGATCTGCCAATTCTTGGGTTTGGCCGGATATTACAGAAGGTTTATAAAAGATTTCTCCAAGATTGCGCAACCTCTCACTTCACTGACTCAGAAGGGTGTCCCCTACCGCTGGGGTGATGCACAGGAATCTGCGTTTCAGCACTTGAAAGATAGACTTTGTAGCGCGCCTATCCTCTCATTGCCTGAAGGCACAGAAGATTTTGTGGTTTATTGCGACGCTTCCATCCAAGGACTTGGTTGCGTATTGATGCAACGTGACAAGGTCATTGCCTACGCATCACGCCAACTTAAAGTTCACGAAAGAAATTACACTACCCACGATCTGGAGCTGGGAGCAGTTGTTTTCGTGCTTAAGATATGGAGACATTACCTGTACAGTACTAAGTGCACCATTTACACCGATCACAGGAGTCTCGAGCATATCTTCAAGCAAAAGGAGTTAAACATGCGTCAACGCCGATGGGTTGAGCTCTTGAACGATTATGTATGCGCCATCAAATATCATCCGGGCAAGGCCAATGTTGTGGCCGACGCCCTCAGCCGAAAGAGTACCCTACCTAAGCGTGTACGTGCTTTACAACTTACCATCCAGTCTAACCTTCCCGCTCAGATTCATGATGCTCAGGTTGAAGCATTGAAAGCAGAGAACGTCAGGGCTGAATCCCTACGAGGATCGAGGCAGCGGCTAGAACAAAAGGAAGACGGTGCCTACTATGTTAACGGATGCATCTGGGTTCCACTTTATGGAAACTTACGCGAGCTTGTGATGGATGAAGCACATAAGTCTCGTATTCGGTACATCCTGGTTCGGATAAAATGTACCACGATCTTAAGACTACGTATTGGTGGCCTGGCATGAAAGCCCACATAGCAACCTACGTCAGTAAGTGCTTGACTTGTGCGAGAGTCAAGACTGAATATCAGAAACCATCAGGCCTGCTTCAACAACCGGAGATCCCGAAATGGAAATGGGAGCAAATTTCCATGGATTTCGTTACCGGCCTACCTAGAACTCAACGCGGAAACGATACCATTTGGGTGATCGTAGATCGATTGACCAAGTCTGCACATTTTCTGGCTATCAAAGAAACGGATAAGTTTTCTACTCTTGCAGACATTTACCTAAAGGAAGTGGTATCAAGGCACGGAGTGCCAACCTCTATTATATCTGATCGTGACGCGCGTTTTACTTCTGAACTGTGGCAAGCAATGCACAAGTCCTTTGGCTTACGTTTAGATATGAGCACCGCTTATCAAACACAGACGGATGGGCAATCTGAACGCACCATCCAAACCTTGGAAGACATGCTTAGGGCATGCGTAATCGACTTCGGCAAGGGCTGGGAAAAACACCTCCCGTTAGTGGAGTTTTCATATAACAACAACTACTACACTAGCATCCAAGCCGCTCCATTCGAGGCATTGTACGGACATAAATGACGATCACCTCTCTGTTGGGCAGAAGTTGGTGACAGCCAAATCACTGGCCCAGAACTTGTGAGAGATACCACCGAGAGAATTGCTCAGATACGACAGCGAATGGCGGCAGCTCGTGATCGTCAGAAAAGCTATGCTGATAAGGGAAGAAAACCACTCGAGCTCCAGGTTGGGGATCGAGTGCTACTCAAAGTGTCACCTTGGAAAGGTGTAGTCTGCTTTGGCAAACGAGGCAAACTCAATCCGCGTTATGTCGGACCATTCAAAGTCATTGAGAAAATTGGCAAGGTAGCCTACAGGTTGAATCTACCTGAAGAACTCAGCGGAGTTCACAACGTTTTCCATGTGTCGAATCTGAAGAAGTGTCTGTCAGATGAGACCATCATAGTTCCTCTTAAGGAACTCACAATCGACGACCAGCTGCGATTCGTCGAGGAACCAGTAGAGATTACGGATCGAGATGTTAAGATCCTCAAGCATACCAGGATACCTCTGGTCCGAATTCGTTGGAATGCTCGTCGTGGCCCAGAGTATACCTGGGAACGCGAAGACCAAATGAAACTCAAGTACGGGGCTGTTTAAGAAAAACGCAACCACTACTGAGGCTGAAGCTACTGAAGAATTTTGGGATGAAATTCCAAATCAACGGGGGGATGATGTGACACCCCAGGAAAATCAGGAAAACAACGCAACTTAACTAGCTTCCTCAGTAACCACGCACTAAATTTCGGGACGAAATTCTCTTAACAAGGGGAGAATGTGACAACCCTCAAATTGCATGTAACTATACAATATACTAATGTTAATTAAAGTGCTTGATGACTGTGCTGGATCATTTAACGGCTCTCTGATTATTGTGTTATGCTTACATGTATTTGTGAACGTACTAATAGTATACTATAAAGTCATTAAATAGTCCGTTATAATTTCCTAAGTGTTAGAAATTAAAAACGTTACAAAAATATATATGTAAGACGCTTTACGGATTAATTAAGCAGTTTAACGGAACAACACCGAACCGAACAACTGGACTTTACCCGGGACATAAAAATATTGTCATTGACATTGCTTTTCTTTTCTGAGCCAGTTAGGGTCCCCGAATACCCTAACACCCGTCACAAGACACTACATGCTAGTAACTAATTAACCTCCTAACTATCTTAACTAATACTTATTCATCTAGTTAGAAATGAACCGAATACCCCCCCCCCCCATATAAACAAGTTCGGTCCCCATGTGGGGACATCCCACTAATTCTTTTTATTATAAAAATCCCATTGCCTAATATCACCCCTACATATTATCTCTTGGACAATTAGGAAGATGGATTATAAATTGATGTCACACCCCCAAAATCCACCTGCGGAAAACTACCGCTTGGAGGCGTGACTGACCAGGATCCAGCCACCAATCATATTGAACAAGCATGTAAGTGATTATAAAAATCCAACCAATACTATTGGTGTCCACACAAAACATAGTTTAAGTTGCAAGCGGAAGCATAAAGTTTAAAACCAAAACATAAGTTTAATTGTTTCAAAGTTTAACATGGCACACAGCTGTCCATGTCCCACAACGACTCTCTTCCATGCAAGCTCCAGCTAAGTACCTATTGACCTGCAAAGCATGTAGTAACGAGTCAACAACAAGTTGAGTGAGTTCACGGTCGGGTGTTCTTTTTTAAGTTGTTCCAAAAACAGTTTCCTTTAGCTGGCATCCTGCCGTGGGGGTTACCCCATAGTTGAAAACGTGATTTGTTTACCCATTTATTCTGGCAATACAGCCGTGGGGGCTACCCCATGTTAGTTATCTGGCATTTCGGCCGTGGGGGCTACCCCATGTATACACTAGACTCGTTACCATATCGACTGCTGACTGTAGTCATGTTTATGTGCCCTGAACTGTCAATGTCTATCATCATTGACGTGCCCAGATCCATTAGTTCACGCCCGTCCTCTGCGGTACGGTGTGAGGCTTGTCAGACCTAAATAGCGCTATCTAACTAATGACCCACTCGCCATTGGCCCGGCGATTAAGTCGATATAAAAAGGAGGGACTTCGTGATAGAGTTTTGGTCTAGTACGAGTTATCTGTCCATGAGGACGAGGAATTATATTCCTGAACCAATACTGTCCTACCCAAGAAAGGACGAGGAATCCATGTTCCTTAACCCCATTCCCAACCCCTGGGAATCCCATGCTTTGTAGAGGGTGTGAACTCACCTTGGTTTGCTCGGCAGATACACAGAAAAGTCAAGTCTAGATGCTAGTGGTCAACCACATCCTAACATGGTTATCATATACGTCAGGTTCAAACCAAGAAATGCGCGTATGTTTTCTACACGTACTAGCACGTTGCATACAAGTATTATTCATGGCAGTCCAAATCAACAGTGCACAACATGCACATTCAACAGTAACACATAAGGTCCATATGTTCGGCCCAAAAACTTAGGCCTGTAACCGTGCAAGCCCAACAGATTACACAATCAGGTGGTTTCGAGTCGAGACTGTGACAACCCGCACTAAACCAGGTATCCGTACGACTTAATTAATGATAAATTACTGCTAAATTACTGTGCTTAACTGAAATTGCTGATAAACTGCTACCTGCATACTGATACATGCACTTACTTGCATCATACTTTATTTGCTGTCACTACATTATTTACATGCTGAACCTTGGTGACAAACATGATGCACAAAAAGCACAGTAGCACTAAACGGATACACAGTGAACATGCTGATATAACCAGCATCAGGCAGACACTGCCTCTAAGGCCTGTTAAGAGCCTCAAATATCTGACTACACTGGTAGTGAGTGTAGGGTTATAAGGGTTGTGGAACTGCGTCTCTAGGAATAAGATACACTGATTGGATGTGCCAAAAACATACTTTAAGTACAAAACACAGCACTTTAATAAATAATCCAGCTTCTAGCTGACTAGTAAAGTGCCAAAATATGGGGAAAATACTACTAGACACTTTCTAAAGTGTTGGAAACAAGTTGTGTCACTAAAAATAACAATAACGACACTTTAAAGCTTTTGTAACGCTTTAACGGATTACTATCCAACCGAACAACCGGACTTTACCCGGAACATGAAAACATTGTTATTTTTATTATTACTCTTTTTCTGAGCCAGTTAGGGTCCCTGATTACCCTAACACCCGTCATAACACGCTATATATTACTAACGGAGTTTAATACTTAACTAACCTATTTAACATAACTATTAACCTAACTAGCACTTGTAACCGAACTAGATACCCCCCCCCCCCATTGTAATCGGCCCCAACTATGGGGAACACAAGTTGTACTTGTTGATTTGGCTAATCTAGGGTGTTAAATATCTAGAGAACATAATTACCAATGGGTAATACACCTAAAGTTTTTCCTATAAATAACACTTAACCACATGAGACCTTTCATACTTCACAACACCAACTTTCACACTCTCTCTTGCTCTCCCTTCACTCTCGGCCGAACCCAACTCTTACTCTCATCATATTTTCGGTCCTTGATCTTGCATTCCATCATCATACAAGTGATAAAGATCACGTATTAGGAGCCTCGGAGCAAGCGGAACACGAAGGACCTCTTTCGTTAGCTTTTATCCACGCATTTTTCACCAAAGATCTTCCCTAGCCTTGAGCTAGAGGTATAACACTTAAAACTCTTGTTTGATCACATCTAAGGTGGTTAAAAGGAATTTTGTCGGTGAAATATCGATAACATACGTTTTGAAGCATTAAAGTCTAGTAAAAACTCTAAAAATGGTGGTTAATAGCTTACAACTTGTGTAAAAGTTGTAGTACTTGAAAGTTGTGAATATCTAAGACCCGATCTATGATTGTGGTAGCTCGGATCACCATTTAACCCGGTTTGGTAAGATCATTGATCTTAACATAAGCTTGTTTTGGTTAACACAAGGGTTAAAAGGTGAAACTCTACCACACAAGAGACATGAACTTGTGTAAAAATGTTTATTTGTGTAAAAGTGATTTAACCTGTACATTAGTGTTTAAAACTAGCGGATCTACGTATCCGCAAGTGGTATTTTCAAAGAACCACACGTTAAAGAAATCATGTTTTCTAAAAAGATGGATCTTACACTAACAAACATGATTTTATAAACCACAAGTGTGTAAACACTTGTGAAATGAAAAGATCCGACAAAGAACTAGATTTGTCACTTGTTACTAGAAGTTGTAAAGACGGATTTCTCTAAACACGAGGTTTTTACAAGATTAAAGTTACTTTATATAAAGATCTACAAAATATAATGGGATTTACATTATAGATACGGAAAAGCTACAAGTTCATGCGATTATGCAATTTACATACTTAATCGACTAGTTTGATGTGTCGGAAATTGTTTGTTTGGATAAAGAAGTTGTTGAATTGATTTGTTAAAAGAAAATGATACGCTTGAAAGCGTGGCCACCTCCAGTTACAGAGGAAACTCTGGCGAAATTTTCTAAAAACCTAACACTTAGAATTATTTACACAACAAGTGTTAGAACTATTTTTGACATATTTTCGAAACATAAATTTCGCCAGAACTATATTTTACTAAATATTCGGAGGTGGGATTTTCACTAAGTTAACGTGATAAATATGTTTTGTCACAACACTGTTTATGATTATTTTGTGAAATTACATAAATATTATTTTAGAGTGAAAATAATATTTACAAGCGTTAATGATCCCAAAACTTTGCGAACGCTTTCACCATAACTATATAAGTTACACCGGTAATTACATTACCACACGGTTGATAAAACGTAACTTACGCACATGTATTGTATCCCCCATCCTTGGGAAGGATTATAACTACCAAGTATATACAAGACGTAAACACGAAATAGTTGTCTAACTATTTCCAAAACCTTAACTATAAAAGCTAAGGCACGGCCATCCGTCTAATAGAATTAGCACTTGTAGGTCGTTGCACAGCTTTCAGATTCGGAGACACTTGGTAGAGACGCACCGACTGTGAGTTCATGTCCCCCTTTTCTCTAACTGTTTTCAGTTTTCTTAACTGCGGGGGTGAAATACATGTTACTTTGTTTACAAGTACTATTATACACGGTATGATAACGTAAGGAGGTTTACTACTTAGATCATGTGAATGGGTAGTTAGAACACCGAGGGACTTAAGCGGTAGATCTATCTGGGTGTAGCGAGCCCAGCTCTAGGCCCAACAGAACGGACTTCTCTGAGGACCAACAGAACGGACCTGGAGTGACTTGGTTGCCCAACGCAAAAATCGGCTAGGGTTGTGTCTTCCTACTTGCATTTCACAACATGCTAATGGCCTTGCAAACCATTGGTGATCACAAGTCCTCTTACACTGCTACATACCACGACAACTTTTGTACTTACAAGTGTTTTACTTACTCACTTGCACATGAACTCGCTCAACATTATTGTTGATTTTTCAACTTACATGTATTTCAGGAAATTAACGAGATCTGGCACGGTATGGCATGTTTTCCGCTGCACTAGTTTCCGAGGTCATCCGGGGTTTAGGGGATGTGTCTCTTTCCTGGACAAGACACAGTCCTTAAACCATGTTTATGTTATGTTTCAGTTTGTAATGTTTGTTGATCAAGATTATGGTTGTCAGGGTATGTTAAAACAATGGTATTGTGTTTGGTTTTCAAAACTTAATGGATGATCTTGCATGTTTTTAACTCATATAGCTTTGGTATGATTAAGCTATGGTATTAAGAAGTCACACCAAAATTAACCACGCATCCGCAAAGCCAGGGTGTGACAGAGACTAGAGTTCTCGAGTCGAGACGGTGTTGTCTCGGTTTAGTCTTCATCACTCGAGACCTGGTGGCTTCGAGTCAGGTCTCGAGTCGCAACAAGACCCGTAACCTGGTCTCGAGTCATGTTGTTCGTGTGTTGGTAATTTGTGGTCTCGAGTCGAGACTAGGGGTTCTCGACTCGTAACCCGTGTCGCAATCCGCGGTTTCGAGTTGTCACGCTTTTGGTCTCGAGTCGCAAGCACTGCGGTCTCGGGTTGTGGCTTAATGGTCTCGAGTCGAGAGCGGGGGTCTCGACTGGCACATCTGCTAATTGCCAGCATTTGTACTAGCCAATAGAATTCTGATTTCATGATCTTGTGTACTATCCAACCAAAATTCATCAACATGTTTTCTAGTCTAATACTCACATAAAACGGATCAAACAAGCATTTTTCAAGTGTTCATAACATGTTCATATCATATTCAAATATTCATATTAACCTTCAAACTTGTTCATCATTTTAGGGTTTTCCACATTTTGCAATATGATCAATCAAACAACCATATCCTATCATATATTCTAACCATGCACATTATCTAACACACATATGCAAATCCGATTTCATGAGCAATAAACCTCCTAAACATAACCAAGCCATTCGGATTCAAACCATATAGAGCCGATTACAATCATTCATGATCCATCACATATTATCTATACCAAGCCGACATTACATCATCATATAACAACAATCTTAATACCGTCTATTCAAGAAGGATGTATTCATCATGCATAAAACTTAACAAGTAAACATATTATAAAATAACTTCATCATACATCATCCTCAACCGGAATACAACACATCATCATCAACCGAGATACAATACATAACATGAATCACTAACCGGTTAGAGAAGTAGTGGTGAAGAATGAAGCTTTACTTGGTGTGCACAAGCTAATCCGAGAACCCTCTTGTGGTCGACCGGTTTGATCCGAGAGAGAGAGAGAGAAGGTTTGTGCTTCTAGGGTTTTAGTGAGAGAGAATGTAGGAGTGTGTGTAGGTTACCCCAAAAATGGCAAGGTTGGCTATCCACCAAGGTTATATACTCGCTCCAAGTTAGTGCACCCTAATGGCTTTCGGGTGGGCTAAAGGAGGTGCATGGCCCAACCGGCCCACGGTTTACTGTTCACTCGAGACCGGGTGGTCTCGAGTTGTGATTTCGGTTTACAAGTAAATATATATATATATACACGCACGACACATATTCACATAATATTCACTTGTAACATTCATTAAACCAACAAGTCAACTAGTCACATAACGTTCAAGCATGTTACATCAAGATACAACGAAGAGTTCTAAATTACGAGTTGTCACATTATCCCGAAGTTGAAAGAAATTTCGTCCCGAAATTTGGTAAGTACTCACTGAGGAAGCTAGTTAAGTTGTATGGTTTTCACTGGTTTTCCTGGGGTGTCACATCCTCCCCCCGTTGGACGAAATTCCATAGCTTCAGCCTCAGTAGTGGTTGTACTGTTTGCGAATAGTTGGGGATACTTTTGTTTCATCTGATCTTCGCGTTCCCAGGTGAACTCTGGGCCGCGACGTGAGTTCCAACGAACTCGAACGAGAGGTATTCTAGTGTTCTTGAGGACCTTAACATCCCGGTCCGTGATTTCAACTGGCTCCTCGACGAATCGTAACTGCTCGTCGATAGTGAGTTCCTTCAGAGGAACTATGTGGGTCTCATCTGACAGACACTTCTTTAGATTCGACACGTGGAAAACGTTGTGAACTGCACTGAGTTCTTCTAGTAAGTTCAGTTTGTAGGCCACCTTGCCTATTTTCTCAATGACTTCGAAAGGTCCAACGTATCGTGGGTTAAGTTTGCCTCGTTTACCAAAACGAACCACCCCCTTCCAGGGTGAAACTTTTAGTAGCACTCGCTCCCCAACATGGAGCTCTAGTGGTTTCCTGCCCTTATCGGCGTAGATTTTCTAATGGTCACGAGCTGCCGCCATACGTTGTCGTATTTGAGCAATTCGTTCGGTTGTGTCTACCACATGTTCTGGACCAGTGATCTGACTATCCCCCACCCTTGCCAAACAAAGAGGTGACCGGCATTTACGCCCGTACAATGCCTCAAACGGAGCAGCTTTAATGCTGGTGTGGTAGCTGTTATTATACGAGAATTCCACAAGTGGCAGGTGCTTTTCCCAGCTGTTGCCAAAGTCGATTACACATGCACGAAGCATGTCTTCTAAGGTTTGAATAGTGCGCTCAGACTGCCCGTCCGTCTGAGGGTGATATGCTGTGCTCATGTCTAATCGTGAGCCAAAGGATTTGTGCATTGCTTGCCACAGTTCTGAAGTAAAACGTGCATCTCGATCGGAGATAATAGAGGTGGGCACCCCGTGCCTCGAGACAACTTCCTTGAGATATACTTCTGCTAGAGTGGAGAATTTATCCGTTTCTTTGATAGCCAAGAAGTGTGCAGACTTTGTGAGTCGATCCACGATCACCCAAATAGTATCGTTTCCGCGCTGGGATCTAGGCAGGCCAGTAAAGAAATCCATGGAAATTTGCTCCCATTTCCATTGTGGTATCTCTGGTTGTTGGAGTAGGCCTGAGGGTTTCTGGTATTCAGTCTTGACTCTCGCACAAGTCAAACACTTGCTGACGTAAGTTGCTATGTGGGCCTTCATGCTAGGCCACCAATACGTAGTTTTGATATCGTGGTACATCTTATCCGAACCAGGGGGTACCGAGTAGCGAGACTTGTGTGCCTCATCCATCACAAGCTCTCGTAGGTTGCCATAGAGTGGGACCCAAATGTGTCCCGTTACGTAGTAAGCACCGTCTTCCTTCTGTTCTAAGCGTTGCCTTGAGCCGCGTAGGGCTTCAGCCCTGACGTTTTCTGGTTTCAATGCTTCTACCTGAGCGTCTCGTATTTGGGAAGGAAGACTAGAATGTATAGTGAGTTGCAAAGCTCGTACGCGCTTACGCGCAGTGTCCTTTCGACTGAGGGCGTCAGCCACAATATTGGCTTTGCCTGGGTGGTACCTGATCGAGCACTCGTAGTCATTCAGTAGCTCAACCCATCGTCTTTGTCGCATATTCAGTTCCTTCTGTTTGAAGATATGCTCGAGGCTCCTATGGTCGGTGTAGATGGCACACTTGGTACCGTACAAGTAATGTCGCCATATCTTAAGTGCAAAGACAACAGCTCCCAGCTCTAAGTCGTACGTAGTGTAGTTCCTTTCATGAACTTTGAGTTGGCGTGAGGCGTAGGCTATAACCTTATCCCGTTGCATCAGTACATAACCAAGACCCTGAATTGATGCGTCGCAGTAGACCACAAAGTCGTCTGTGCCCTCTGACAATGAAAGGATAGGTGCGCTGCAGAGTCTATCCTTTAAATGCTGAAATGCTAATTCCTGTGCATTTCCCCATCGATAAACAACGCCTTTCTGCGTTAGTGAGGTGAGAGGCTGTGCAATCTTAGAAAAATCCTTAATGAACCTCCTGTAGTAACCTGCCAAACCCAAGAATTGGCGAATTTCCGTTGGTGTACGAGGTGCAGGCCAGTTCTTAATTGAGTCTACCTTGGATGGATCAACGTGAATCCCATCCTTGTTCACCACATGGCCTAAGAAATGGACTTCACGAAGCCAGAAGTCACATTTTGAAAACTTGGCGTATAGCTGTTCTGCTCGAAAAAGTTCCAAAATAAGTCGTAGATGTTGCTCGTGTTCCTCCTGACTCTTAGAATAGATCAGGATGTCGTCGATGAAGACTATAACGAACTTGTCCAGGTAAGGCTTGCACACTCGATTCATCAAGTCCATGAAAACCGCAGGTGCGTTTGTCAGCCCAAATGGCATGACCAAAAACTCATAGTGGCCATATCAAGTTCTAAAAGCTGTTTTGGAGACGTCCTCTTCTCGGACTCTCAGCTGGTGATAACCCGATCTCAAATCAATCTTTGAATAGTAGCTCGACCCTTGCAGTTGGTCGAACAAGTCGTCAATACGTGGTAGAGGATAACGATTCTTCACGGTCACCTTGTTGAGTTCCCGGTAGTCGATGCACATTCTGAAGGTACCGTCTTTCTTCTTCACAAATAGCACTGGAGCTCCCCAGGGCGATGAGCTAGGATGAATAAAACCCTTATCCAAGAGTTCTTGCAGTTGCGTAGAGAGTTCTTCCAACTCTGATGGAGCTAAACGATAAGGTGCACGAGCTATAGGCGCAGCTCCAGGAGCTAGTTCAATCTGAAACTCGACTTGGCGATGAGGCGGAAGACCAGGTAATTTCTCAGGAAATACTTCAGGATAGTCGCGTACAATTGGAAAATCTTCTATCTTCCTCTCTTTCTCCGAGGTGTCAGTAACGAGAGCCAAAATGGGAGTGTGGCCCTTTCGCAAGTACTTCTGGGCCTTAAGGAAAGAGATGACGTTCTGAACAGTACCCCTCTTGTCGCCACGAATCATGAGAGGTTCACCACCGGAACCGGGAATACGAACAATCTTCTCATTGCAAAGAATTTCTGCTCGGTGTTGGGATAACCAATCCATCCCAATGACAACGTCGAAACTACCCAAGACAATAGGAATAAGGTCGATAGAGAAGGTCTGGTTAGCGAGAATAAGTTTACAACCCTTGACTACGTGTGCGGCCTCTAAACTCTTACCATTTGCTAGCTCTACAGTGTGCTTGTTGTTCAAGGGTGTTGGAATATACTTAAGCATTCAACTAACTTCTAGTGACACGTAGCTAGTATCGGCACCCGAATCAAATAAAACCATAACATAAAAGTCGTCGAGAAGGAACTTACCCATCACCACGTTGGGATCGTTCCTAGCTTCACCTTGACCAATCACGAACACCCGCCCCCTGGCGCCATTGTTGTTGTTGTTGTTGTTCCCATTGTTGCCATTCCCCTGATTATTGTTGTTGTTGTTGTTGTTCTGATTCCTGTTCAGTTGGGGACAATCTTTCTTGAAGTGGCCTTCAGCTCCACACTGAAAGCATCCTTTGTTGTTACCTTGCTGCTGCTGCTGCTGGCGTTGATTCTGTTGAGCTTGTTGTTGTTGGCGATTCTGGTTTGCGGGGTATAAGCTTCTGCAGTCCTTGGCGGCGTGACCTGGCTTGTTGCACCGGTGACAGTTACCCCTGGTGCATGGCCCGCTGTGGTGTAGGTTGCAGCGATTGCACTTTGGGTGATTCCCTTTGTACCCACCATGACTTTGGCCACCAGATGATTGCTGACTGGGGCTCTTGTCGTCATCAGTCTTTCTCTACTGAGACTGAGACTGAACAGCAGTCGAACCCTTACTTGAAGCCCCATCCCATTTCCGTTTGTTGTCACTAGGAGCATCCGAAGTAGCTGTAGCACTTATGCGCTTGGGTAACTTGTTCTGCTCCACTGCCTGATCAGTAAGACGGTGAGCCAACTGAACAACCTGCTGGATAGTGGCGAGGTTTGCTGAAGTCACAGGACTTTGGATTTCTGGCACCAAGCCCTTGAGAAAGAGTTCAATTCGCTTAACTGGAGGGTCCACCATAGTAGGACACAATAATGCAAGCTCACTCGATCTCTTAGTATACACCTCAATTTCTGACCCCGTCATCTTGAGGTTGAAGAACTCGACTTCCAGCTTATGAATGTCATCCTGACTGCAGTATTCTTCCTTGATCATTTCTTTAAAATTGTCCCATGGGGTGGCATTAGCAGCAACCAATCCCAGCATTTGGACCTGAGCATTCCACCACGTGAGCGCTAAACCCTCGAGAGTACCGGTAGCATACTTCACCCTGCGCGCCTCAGGGCATTCACACATTTCGAAAACTGACTCGAGCTTCTTAAACCAGTGGAGGAGACCTACAGCTCCTTCAGTGCCGCTAAAAGTAGTGGGTCGGCAGTCCATAAAGGTTTTAAAGGTGCACATAGGTGGCTGAGCATGTTGACCTGTTGTGGGTGAAAGAAAGGACAGAGTTTAACACAAAGGTTGGTTCACGAGAGTAGGATCTAAAGATCCTAGAATGAGTTTGGACTGCAGGATATACCTCCTGCGTATGCAGCTGCAAGTGCCGCAGCAACTCGTTCGTTAATCAGAGCCGTCAACTGGGCTTGTGTCATGTAAACGCGTCCAGACATGATCTTCATATCAAGGGAAACATGAGTGAGAGAGGTTCGTGAAAGTGCGATGACAGAAGGGTGTAAGCACACATGTGTTCTCATACTATAGTTGCTACATTTATCTAAGCATACCATGAGCATAGTTCTATGAAATCTAGCAAGTAGGTAACAGAACATAAACCATATCACCTAGGTTGTCGAGTCTTGCACGTGGAGTGAAGCGTCGTTGTGGACCGTTGAGCACTGTACAGGTTATAGTCTGGTTTTAACAAAAACGTTTTTCCTTTATTAAAACCAAGTTCACTATAACCAATGGCTCTGATACCAATCTGTCACACCCCCAAAATCCACCTGCGAAAAACTACCGCTTGGAGGCGTGACTGACCAGGATCCAGCCACCAATCATATTGAACAAGCATGTAAGTGATTATAAAAATCCAACCAATACTATTGGTGTCCACACAAAACATAGTTTAAGTTGCAAGCGGAAGCATAAAGTTTAAAACCAAAACATAAGTTTAATTATTTCAAAGTTTAACATGGCACACAGCTGTCCATGTCCCACAACGACTCTCTTCCCTGCAAGCTCCAGCTAAGTACCTATTGACCTGCAAAGCATGTAGTAACGAGTCAACAACAAGTTGAGTGAGTTCACGGTTGGGTGTTCATTTTTAAGTTGTTCCAAAAACAGTTTCCTTTAGCTGGCATCCTGCCGTGGGGGTTACCCCATAGTTGAAAACGTGATTTGTTTACCCATTTATTCTGGCAATACAGCCGTGGGGGCTACCCCATGTTAGTTATCTGGCATTTCGGCCGTGGGGGCTACCCCATGTATACACTAGACTCGTTACCATATCGACTGCTGACTGTAGTCATGTTTATGTGCCCTGAACTGTCAATGTCTATCATCATTGACGTGCTCAGATCCATTAGTTCACGCCCGTCCTCTGCGGCATGGTGTGAGGCTTGTCAGACCTAAATAGCGCTATCTAACTAATGACCCGCTCGCCATTGGCCCGGCGATTAAGTCGATATAAAAAGGAGGGACTTCGTGATAGAGTTTTGGTCTAGTACGAGTTATCTGTCCATGAGGATGAGGAATTATATTCCTGAACCAATACTGTCCTACCCAAGAAAGGACGAGGAATCCATGTTCCCTAACCCCATTCCCAACACCTGGGAATCCCATGCTTTGTAGAGGGTGTGAACTCACCTTGGTTTGCTCGGCAGATACACAGAAAAGTCAAGTCTAGATGCTAGTGGTCAACCACGTCCTAACATGGTTATCATATACGTCATGTTCAAACCAAGAAATGCGCGTATGTTTTCTACACGTACTAGCACGTTGCATACAAGTATTATTCATGGCAGTCCAAATCAACAGTTCACAACATGCACATTCAACAGTAACACATAAGGTCCATATGTTCGGCCCAAAAACTTAGGCCTGTAACCGTGCAAGCCCAACAGATTACACAATCAGGTGGTTTCGAGTCGAGACTAGACTTCTCGAGTCGAGACGGTGTTGTCTCGGTTTAGTCTTCATCACTCGAGACCTGGTGGCTTCGAGTCAGGTCTCGAGTCGCAACAAGACCCGTAACCTGGTCTCGAGTCATGTTGTTCGTGTGTTGGTAATTTATGGTCTCGAGTCGAGACTAGGGGTTCTCGACTCGTAACCTGTGTCGCAATCTGCGGTTTCGAGTTGTCACGCTTCTGGTCTCGAGTCGCAAGCACTGCGGTCTCGGGTTGTGGCTTAATGGTCCCGAGTCGAGACCCCTGGTCTCGACTGGCACATCTGCTAATTGCCAGCATTTGTACTAGCCAATAGAATTCTGATTTCATGATCTTGTGTACTATCTAACCAAAATTCATCAACATGTTTTATTGTCTAATACTCACATAAAACGGATCAAACAAGCATTTTTCAAATGTTCATAACATGTTCATATCATATTCAAATATTCATATTAACCTTCAAACTTGTTCATCATTTTTGGGTTTTCCACATTTTGCAATATGATCAATCAAACAACCCTATCCTATCATATATTCTAACCATGCACATTATCTAACACACATATGCAAATCCGATTTCATGAGCAATAAACCTCCTAAACATAACCAAGCCATTCGGATTCAAACCATATAGAGCCGATTACAATCATTCATGATCCATCACATATTATCTATACCAAGCCGACATTACATCATCATATAACAACAATCTTAATACCGTCTATTCAAGAAGGATGTATTCATCATGCATAAAACTTAACAAGCAAACATATTATCAAATAACTTCATCATACATTATCCTCAACCGGAATACAACACATCATCATCAATCGAGATACAATACATAACATGAATCACTAACCGGTTAGACAAGTAGTGGTGAAGAATGAAGCTTTACTTGGTGTGCACAAGCTAATCCGAGAACCCTCTTGTGGTCGACCGGTTTGATCCGAGAGAGAGAGAGAAGGTTTGTGCTTCTAGGGTTTTAGTGAGAGTGAATGTAGGAGTGTGTGTGTAGGAGAGTGTGTGTAGGTTGCCCCCAAAATGGCAAGGTTGGCTATCCACCAAGGTTATATACTCGCTCTAAGTTAGTGCACCCTAATGGCTTTCGGGTGGGCTAAAGGAGGTGCATGGCCCAACCGGCCCACGGTTTACTGTTCACTCGAGACCGGGTGGTCTCGAGTTGTGATTTCGGTTTACGAGTAAATATATATACACATACACGCACGACACATATTCACATATTATTCACTTGTAACATTCATTAAACCAACAAGTCAACTAGTCACATAACGTTCAAGCATGTTACATCAAGATACATCGAAGAGTTCTAAATTACGAGTAATCACAATTGATACCTTGGGTAAGCACTCCACTTAAACCACCAACACAAAAAAAAAATCACTCTTCCCTCTCCCTCTCTTGAACTCACGGCTGCAACCACAAGCCACACCACACCCACTTTTCAATTTCATTCAAGTCATTCCAAGCTTATACAAGTGTGAGGGATCACGCATAAGGAAGCTCGGTGCACCCGGATTGCCAAGGACCTCACTACGTTGCTATTAACCACTCGTTTTTTTGTCTATTTTCTTCCCTAGCCTCGAGCTAGTAGTAACTGACTCTAAACATCTTCTTGATCTATTCTAAAGTGGTTAATAAGAGTTGCGTCGGTTAAAAATCACTAACATATAAGATCACCAACTAAAAGTCTACTAAAGTGATGAACAAGGTGGTTAATGGATGAATGTTAGTGTAAATCATGTAGATCTTGTGTGATTATGATTATTGGTTGATTATCTGATGTTTTTCTGATTAATATTAATATGTGATGTTGTTGTGGTCACTAAACATGATTAACGGAATCAATCGAACACAAGTTAGTAAGTTAGAAAGAGAAAACAGAATCTGTTCCGGTTTTATAGCCAACTTCAGTTGGCTGTAAACAGGTCATAAACTCAACGAAAAACTGATATTTTAAATCTAAAATATGTTATTATAAAATACGGTTCTAATGGCACCGGAATCGTAATTTTTGGACTTCGTTTACTATTTTTAAAGTGTCGATTTGTAACAACAACTTAAGCTGAATTTTGACAGCAATAAATGGGTGTCATACTTTCAGTCATAACCTGAGTTTTGTGATGAATCGGACCATGAAATTTGTACAGTAGATGAAAACCAATGCATTTGTAATTACCCCACTTGAATTTCGTAAATCGGACACTCGATGAATTTTTAATAAATTTTTCCGTGGACTGTGGTCAGAAATACATAAATCTGAGTTCAGTCCGGAATATGAATTTTTATAAAATATTGGTAATGAACCGGACCCTGATATTTTTACACAATAAAATATGGAATGTTTAAGACATTCTGTAAAAATTTGGGAATTTTTGGAATAATTTAACTATTTTATTAAAATGTCCGAAAACAGCCGGTTTTGAATATTAATGCTGAAATGACATAAGTTGTGACTTGCGTGTCTAAATATCGAGTATGCTATCTGTGAATGATCTACCATGTTATATGTGTTATGTGCATTATCGTATGTTTGATTTTGAGTGGGGAATGGATGGGGAACTTGGATGGGCATAAACCGTTAAAGTGATGCATGTTATGCGATAAATACGTGTAGAAACTTTGTGCTCTATTTGATAATCACTAAATGACTAACTGGTAATCATATTAGGACGTGAATGACCGACCTTGACTGTTAGCTATATTTGAGAACCTAACAGAGCAAACCGAGGTGAGTTCACACTTTCTACAAGACATGGGATTCCCGGTGGTTTGGGAATGGGTTAAAGAATTTAAAACTAAATCTACATATCCCTTTGGGAAGATATGTACGGCCATCCTACATAAATAGGATGCCATTGTTAATCCTACGAATTCTCCTGGTGCAGAATACGTACGTTCGTCCTCCTGGTGCAGGACAACAACCTTAAAACTAGCTAGACAAAACTCTATCATGAAGTCCCTCAATTTATATCGGCTTAATCGCCGAGGCTAATGGCGAGCGGGTCATTAGTTAATAGCGCTATTAGGTTTAACAAACCTCACACCGTGCCGTTCGGACGGGCGTGTACTAATGGACTATGGCAAACTGTCAGTGATGATAAACACTGATGTAGGGCACAACTATTGTTCGTCAGTTGTCGATATGTATGGTCTAGTAGTTCAAACGGGGAAAGCCCCCACTGATTATGGTTATGGTTTGGGTAATGAAAAAGGAACGGGTTAAAATTACTTTCAACTACGGGGTAACCCCCACGGCAATTACGCCAACGAAAGTCAAACCACGTTTTTCAGAAAACAACTTAAAACTAAACAACCAAATGTGAACTCACTCAACTTTGTTGTTGACTAGTTGTTACATACCTTACAGGTCGCTAAATGCTTGGAGCTTGCACGAGGAAGAAGTCGTTGTGGTGTACGGACGGTTACGTCCAGTGCTTAATATTTAAAACATTATGAACTTATTAAACCTATGTGTTGGACTCTAAACTTATGAACTGCGAACTTATGTTTTGAACTTTACGTTTATGCTTCCGCTGTCTAAATTAAAACTTGGTTAACTAGCTTTTGGTCACCAATCGTATTGTGGTTGGCTTTATTTACTTAAATACGTTGTTCAGTATGATTGGTGGCTCGATCCTGGTCACGTCACGCCTCCAAGCGGTGGTACTCCGCATGGTGGATTTTGGGGGTGTGACAAACCATGTCATTGAAATTGAACCATGACCCCACCCCCCTTTCAACCAAACGGTTCCTATAGGGGACACACCCCACCTATTTTGATTATTTTAATCATGCATGTCCTATATCTAGAGAACACATTATCCCATGGTTAGTAGTGTTGAATGGATTATAAATATATCCTAAAGATCACCATTATCTCACTTTAACACAACACAAAAATTGCTCTCCTTCTCCTCTTGCTTGTGTCTTCGGCCGAACCCACACACACCCATCTCACCATCATTCAAGTTTGTTCTAGCCATTTCTTACACACACAAAGGTGCACTAGGATCAACAACCAAGCTCGGTGCTTACAGAATTTCAAGGACTGCTCTCGTTTTCTTTTATCCACCGCTTTTACGCTTTGAAACTCCCCTAGCCTTGTGCTAGTAGTAAGTGCCTTAGATCTTCATCTTGTTCATATTCTTGGTGGTTAATAGTGGAAAGAATGGTGAAATTACAAGAACCCTAAAGAATCTAACTTAAAACATGAACATAAAGGCTTTACACAAAGGTCATGAGATGAAAGGTGATAATACATGGTAAATCTGAATTAAATGAACAAAAAACTGATGTAAACAACTTATGGTCTGATGTTAAACGTATTAGAAAGTATGGCGATCGTATGTGTGCGTTCTAGTAACATTTAACTTATAAATAGCTTGCTGATTTGCATTTTCAGCCGACTTTAACTGGCTGTAAACAGGTCAACATTTAACGAAAAACTGATTTTCTTGAGTCTAAAACATGTTAATATGAAATACGGTTCTAATGGCACTGGAATCATAATTTTTGGACTTCGTTTACTATTTTTAAAGCGTCGTTTTCTAACAGCAACTCAAGCTGTATTTTCCTGCTAAAAATATGTGTTGTAATTCTCTCACTGGAATTTCGGTGTAGGATTAGATCACGAAATTTGTACTGTAGATGACCACCAATGTATTTGTAATTCTCTCACTGGAATTTCGTAAATCGGACTCCCGATGAATTTTAAATAAATTATTCCGCGGACTGTGGTCAGAAAAAGATAAAACTGATTTCAGTCCGGAAAATGATTTTCTATAAAATATTGGTGATGATTTGGACCCCGATATTTTTACACAATATTATTTGGATCGAATAAGACATTCTATAAAAATTTGGGAATTTTTGGAATAAGATAACTATTTTATTAAAATACCCGAAAACAGCCCAGTTTTGTGTATTAAAACTGAATCGATATAAGTGGTATTTTGCATGTCTAAATGTCGGGTTGGTTATTGAGAACGATCTAACGTATTATATGAAAAGAAAATGATACGCTAGTAAGCGTGGTCACCTCCAGTTACAGAGGAAACTCTGGCGAAATTTTTCCAGAAATATAACACTTAGAAATATTTTGTGACAAGTGTTATAAATATATTTTTAACTTGTTTTCAAAATATAAATTTCGCCATGATTTTTATTACAAAATGACCAAGTGTCGGAGGTGGATTTTTGTAAAGGAAACTTGTTAAATATATATTGAGAATATATTTCATAATAAAACGCTTGTGTGCTTACGCGATTATTTTGTGAACTAAAGATATATTATTTTTAGGGTAAAAATAATATTACTTGATATATCATGAAAATACGACTCCAAAACGATACCAACGCCCTCACAAATAAATATTTAAGTTACGTCGGTATTGTTTTTACAACGCAAACTCTAAAACGTAACGCGCGTAATTTTCGGAAAATACTCTTAAGGGTGTATTTTGGCAAAGTATTATTTTGGGAAATTGTATGAAGTAAAATATAATATTTTTGGGAAAAATATGTATATTTTGGAATCAGAACATTTTAGACAAGTGAGACTTAAAAATATATTTTTTGGAATTATAACGTATACGTATATTTTGGTAAAATATTATGTTGGAAACTGTAGAAACAGAAATATGTTATTGTTGGGAATATATTAACATATTTTTATTTGGAACAATAACATCGAAATACGACGCCATTACTTGGCAGGATATACAGGTACATATGTTATTTTAAGAATACGAGTATACAAGTATAGATTACCCCCATCCTTGGGAAGGAAATACAAAGCTAAAATGCTTGAGAAATATTAATACAGAATCACTGCATAAACAATTATTCCAAAACTTAACATAACTATTATAACTTGGAATAATACCAGAAACGTAACCCAAAAACACAATACTAAGACAAGGCACGACCCGTTCGTCTAATAGACATTAGTACACTGTAGGTAGTCGTGTTGGTTGAGGAGACTTGGGTTACACATACTGAAGACGCAATACAGTGAGTTCATGTCCCCCTTTTCTCTTAACTGTTTTCAGATTTTATACTTCGGGGGTGAAATACATGTTACATTTACTACAAACGTTTTATACACGGTATGATTAGCTAAGGAATTTACTGCTAGATCACGTGAATGGATAGGCTATTATCGTAAGACCATTAATCCTTGTATAAGGACCGAGAGGCATGAGTGATAGATCTATCGGGTGTTGCGAGCCCCACACATGGGCCAGCGTGTGGCTGCATGTGGTGACTATGTTGTTCCGCCGGAAGGACCGGTATGAAATCCGCGTTACAGGTTTGAGTGCTTCCTAGGCCATGTCACTTATTAATGTATTAGCTACACAATAATAGATCTCTTTTTCCTTATTGCTACAAACCAAGAACATACCTTTATACATATATATTCTAACGATTTATACAGACTCACTTACACATGAACTCGCTCAACTTTATGTTGACTTTTCAAACTACATGTATTTCAGGAAACTAACGGATCTGGCACGGTATGCACGTATTTTCAAGCTGCGTTTGAATAAAGAAGTCATCCAGGGTTTAGAAAGTGTAACCTCTTCCTGGACGGGTTACATACCCCTAAACCTAGTATTATTTAAAGTCTTTTGCTAAGTCTTTATAAACTAAATTAAATCAAGTTAAGGTTTGTAACTTATTTTGTGATTGTTGAAAATGGGATTTTTCTAACTTTATTAATGGATGAATATCTCATGTTTTTATCATATAGCATTGTTATGATTGTTGCTATGGTATTAAGAAGTCACACCAAATAAACCCACGCTTCCGCAAAGCCAGGGTGTGATATTTAGATCAAGGATACCCTATCATTCAATGTGAGTACATAGTTCCCCTATTTTACTGTTTTCAATTGTTTTGGGGTGATTCATATGTATTAAAACGACTTCGATATTTTAACGAGGTTTTCAAAAACGATTAAGATGGTTTATATTAAACTAAATACGATTTCGATAATGTGAACGAAACTTGTTGGTTGTAACTACATAACGAATGGCATTCATTAGCATTGATCAAGCCGACCAGTATTGTTAGTGCAGTATGTCTATCGCCTCCGTTATCTCAAGACCGTAGCTGAAACATTTTAAATCTAGCCTTATATTGTAATATCTAGAGTAAAAGGCAAGGTGGCAATATTGTAAATAAGAGGAAAGCTCTTATAAGCCTTGGCCTATAAATAGATGTGTTAGGGTTAGAGTTTAGGATTTTTGTGACTTTTGCCATTTGGAGCTTTGAAGATCTAGAGCTAGAGAGAGAAAGTCTAGAGAGAGAAAGTTCCGTGTACGTGATTCAGGTGCTGTACTATTTCAGATCTGTTAATAGAATCACGGTTATAATTACGTCACGTGTGTTCGGTCACGCACGTTCACGGATTCCGCACGTTGAACGTGTTGTTACGCAATCGAAACGGAGTAAAAACCGGTCCTAACAAGTGGTATCAGAGCAGGTGCTCGGTTGCGAAGATCAAACGCACAGTTTCGTACAAGAAATTGATCAGATTCAGAGCCAAAAACATCCAGATTTGTCAAATTTCTCTTAACTTTCTTGTTCTTCACGTTTTTCTCTGAATTTTGCAAAATTGACACGGTTTTTACTGTTCAAATTAGCTGATTTTTTGATATGTTATGCGAAATTAGCTGATCTATAACCCTACAAATTTTCAGGTCAAAATTCCATGCCGTTTGAAAGAAATCTGAGTTTTTGTGGTCGATTGTGCTGAACTGTTCGTCATCATCCGATCGGATCACATCTCATCCGATCGGACCACATTAGATCATCCATTCGGATCACCTTTCATCCGTTCGGATCACTCTCATCCAATCGGATCACACCTCATCCGATTCGGATCACCTTTCATCCGTTCGGATCACTCTCATCCGATCGGATCATATCTCATCCGATCGGACCACATCAGATCATCTGATCGGATCACATCTCATCCGATCGGATCAGCACATCTCATTCGATCGGATCACATCTCATCCGAACGGGCCACTTCTCATCTGATCGGACCAGCATATTTTCATCCGATCGGACAACATCAGGTCATCCGAATGGATACAATCTCACCCGAACGGATACAATCTCATCCGAACGGACAGCGTTGTCACGAGATTATTTTCACTGTTGACTTGTGTTGACTCACTCGATCGGATACCCGTCCGATTCATCTGTTTGATATTGTTTAAACTCATTGTGTTTGTTTGTTCGTGATTCAGGTGATTAAAAAAGTGCTTGTAAATCGAGAAGATCACATCATGGCTGAAGAATTTTTCAACACTTTTTACAATGCGTTTACCTCGGATACAATGGATGCTTCAGAGGTTACACCCAAAACGATAACAAAAACTATTAAAGACAACATCAAACATGACAACTTTTATGGAACTTATTCGAAACCACCCAAGCTGGATAACATTGAGGATTATGTTTGGTGGAAGGAGAGATTTGTCAATTGGACGAAGGCATATGCACATGAGAGTTGGTTTTGTTTGAAGTTTGGATATGCTAACCCAACAAATGACAAAGGAGAAGAAATTCTGATTAAAGATTTTTTAAAGGAAGACAAAAAGAAAATTTTCATACGAACAGAAGATGATTGCTTTGATTCAGCAATCAGTTCGAGATGACATTTTTTCATTATTAGTACATGATGGGTCATCGCAGTCTGTGTGGAAAGCTTTGAAGGAAAAAGCTAAGGGGGGTAAACAAATTCAGAAAAACAAAATCGCGTTATTGAAAAAAGAATTTGATTTGTTTGACAGTTTAAAAGGAGAGACAGTGAGGCAAATGATTGAGAGATTTTGCCATTTAAAAATTGAACCTGAAAGGTTTAAAATTGTGAAAACTAGAGAAGATATTGTTGATAAAGTAATTGAAGCGTTACCACGAGCTGATCAGTGGCAAACGTTTGTTTTTATCTTGAAAAATGATGATAAATTTGATACAATTTCTCTTGATGCATTGTTAGAAAAGATTGAGAGTCATGATCTGGAGCTATAAAAGCAAAACAAGATGAGTGGTTCATCGCATCATCAGAATGTTGGTCTATACTACAAAGGCAATGTACCTTCGGAGAAAGTTGCTAGTTCACCAAAGACAGCATTCAGTGGTGAAAAGATGAAAGAACCATAAACAACTTCATCAAGTTACCATTCTGGATATCATTCTGTAACACCTGTGCCTCCACGGCCATCAAACAAATACCAAACCAATGAAATATTGTATTTCATACTTGGGATTTGTAAAAATAGGTGTATCGATTGCACATATCAACTCTTGTTTCGATTTCAAGCTCTAAATCGCTTTCTTGAAGGTTATACACGCACTGATGCGTAAATATAACCAGTTTAATGCAACGAACACTCCGGAATAGTGAAATAGGCTTAACATACCTTAAATAACCTTTACATAACTTATATATAAGTTTTGGAAGGTTTGGTGTGGTGAAATCAAGTTTAATCGCTTACAGGGACTAAAGTTGACAAACTGCGAAAGTATGCCAATTTGAACTGTAACAGACCTTCCGGAACATGACCATAAGTTAAACATACCATAAATATCCTTTACATAGCTTAGAAATAGGCTTTGAGGGGTTCGGTGTGCTAAAATAAACTTTTGGGTCATTCAGGGACTAAAAGTGTCAAAAAGTGCACAAGTTTGCATTTTCGCGCATAACTTACGTTCTGAATACATCCGGACATCCAAAAATTTATGTAAGCACTAAAACATTTTATTTTAGTGTTCGGCATAAGAAAAATCCATGCGTCGCGTCATTTGGATCAGTTTTGCACTTTCGGGACCAGATTCGATGTATTAGCCGTTGTTTAATTCACAACCACACATTCTAACAATGCTTAGTCAGCGGATAAGGATGGAATTTAGGCACCATGACATTTCAACACATGTATGGATGGAATTTAAACACCTAAACACCATGACATTTCAACACATGTATGGATGGAATTTAAACACCTAAACACCATGACATTTCAACACATGTATGGATGGAATTTAAACACCTAAACACCATGACATTTCAACACATGTACGGATGGGATTAAGGCACGTTTTCCATGAAACGATCTTAACGGTTCGGGTATTCCTATAAATACCCATCCACCCCCATTGCTAAAATCACTAGAACTTTGATTTGAGAAACTCTAAGTTGAAACTATTGTTTCATACCTGAGATTTTTGAATCGAGGTTAGCATTCGGGGACCCTTCGTAAGTCTTCTTTCGTTCTTTTCCTTATTTTATTGCTTTTCGAGTCAGAAAGTCAAACTTTGTTTGACTTTCAGCGTTGACCAGTAATGGTCAATGCGAAGTTCGTTTGAACTTCGCAACGTGAGTGTAATCACGTTGGTTATAGTCCCTTGGGGCTATGCCTACTGATTACCACGTTGTCTAGGGTCGTAGGGTAAGCGATCTGATAAATCGCTTATACCTTCGAACCCGACCCAGTTTGGTCGATCATTAGGATCCGACCAAATACATTAGGTGACCCTAGTATAGGGCATAACCTTCCGAGGTTATACCCTATGGTCACATCGTTTAAGTAGTTGTATGATAGGTAGTTTATATGCCTTAAGTAAATTACCAGAATACCCTTTTCATGTATAATTGGTAATTAAGCATATGTAACCTAAACTTTTGTCACATAACTGATTATGTAACATGTTTAGGCATATAACACTTGTCATAGGACTAGTTAGACGGTCCAAACGCGTTTCACGCGCACGACGCGTTAAAGTAGCATAAGTTACCTTAATGGGTCGCGATGGGTCGATAATACTTAGGTTAAGTTTCATTTAGTATGTAGGCTTTGATAAACCATATCATATGAGTTCCTACACTCATTTGGTTTACAAACCCTCCTGCTACCCAGTCTTCCGATTTAGGTCCGGGTTAATTATGTAGTTACCTATATTAGGTACTGTTTGATTTCCGGGACTCCTCTAGCTTACTTGGTAGTTGTTCAAGACTCCTAAGCACTCCCAGGCGAGTACATTATTCCCCTCTTTTACTGTTTTCAACTGTTTTGGGGTGACTCATATGTGCTAAATGTTTTATCAATGGTTTCAAAAACAATTACAATGTAGTATCAAGAACGATAACAATAGTTTCAAGAACGCTAACAATGATTTCAAGAACGCTAACAATGATTTCAAAAACTAATAACAATTTCAAAAAGTGAACAAACTTGTTGGTTGTAGTTTACATGACCGATGACATTCATTAGCAATGATCAAGCCGACCAGTATTAGGTTATGGTACCATAGGATCTGACAAATCCCGTTATTTACTGCACCCATTGTTATGTGTGGGGGTTGTGGGTAGCGACTGAATCTGTAATTATTAACTTATCCTTTGGTAAGGGTTTGTTAAGAACGAGAGCGAGATGGAGCGAGGAACGCGTCAAGAAGGTTTGAATGTTATTAGAGAATCGACCATAAAGTAGTTTCACAATTAAAACAAGAACGACTAGAACGATTTTACAAAAAGGGTTAACGATTGGGTAAACATTTTAACATGATTGACATTTGATCATGCATTTCCCACAAAACATAACTTTGATTTAAACCAAGTTTTACTTCAATACTTTGTTTTTGTGCATATGGTTTAGTTGAGACATTTCACTTGCCATACATGACATTTTGACATAGACATTTGACATGGATATTTGACATAGACATTTTGATATGATTTCCATCTTGACATGAACACTTTGACATATTACCCAATACATTTGACAATTGATTTAAACATAGACTTCTTACATTGGTTGGTTTGGTTTGAGTAAATGATTAAGTAACGATGCGGGTGTAATATGATACAAGCATGGTGGATACGCCGCTGGTACTTCCTATATATAAGTGTTTGTATGGTATTACATATTGTAGCGTTATTTGAATCATTTCAGTTTGAGACATAGAACATTTTATACAAGTAACATACTTTTCACAAGACATTGATTCACAAACAACTTATCTTACACAAACTCATTTTACATGGTTATTCATTTAATCATGCATTATTCTCTTATTTATACTTATCATCCGAACTTATTATTTTTCAAATGATTTACAAAGACAAAGCAAACAAAAAGGTTCATGACTAAACATTTTCTTAAAACAGAAGTCATGAATCTTATTTTCACAAAACCTATGTATCTCGCCAGCATTTCTTTGCTGACCTCGTTTTCACATATGTTTCAGGTATTGCAAGATATCGATTGATAAGATGCATGCTCACATAGGACTGGACAAGGCCTTAGTGACTCAATAACAATGATAGACTATGTTTAAATAGTGTATTTAGATTTCCAGACGATGTAATTACTCAATGTTTAATAAAACGAAACACTTTTGATATCCATGGTTATGAAACATTAATTCTGTTGCAACACGCCCCGATGTTTCCGCCGCGATTTGTTGTTATACGCGGTCGGGGTGTGACAGAAAGATGGTATCAGAGCCAATGGTTATAGGGAATTAGGTTATTAGTAATGCTTTGACCTAGTCTATAACCTTTCTAGGACCCTAACGCGAGTTTACTTGCGTTTAGACATAAAACAATACCGTCACCTATCCTTAGGCGACGACCACAACAAGAACATAAATTTCAAAACCGCTTTGAAAACTAATCATCTGTTCTAGGATGATTGATTACAAGGTTTTGAACCCCTTCGAATTTTCAAAATCTCGACAAGGTTTTGAGTCTTAAATAATGTGAACACGTGCAAACTGGAAGGGTGAATGCCTGTATTCTGGGTTTTCTGTCTAGGCAAGCACTTCGTATATATCTCATCAGACGCGAGACCAGTTGTGCTTACCTGGGAATTCTTGGGATGAGTGTTCACTTATAGGCGAGCATGTCTTCGCGATACATTATTTTTGACCCATTTACTTTGATCAGTCACTGTGTGTCGTTTGTTGCTTTGTAGTAACAAACAAATGACCACTATCCTTGCTTTCATCAGATTTGTTTCATCTCATTCTTTTCGTCTAATTCTCTCTCTCGTTTCCTTTCATGTTTCCTCTTTTAGACAATGCCTCCTCGACGCGAAAGCCAGATAGAGACTGCCGAGCTGGCAGAAATCATTGCGCAGCAAATGGCTGCTCAATTCCCAAACCTCTTTGCTCAATGGAACCAAGCCAACAACAACAACAATGTGCTATGCAAATACAAGGATTTCAACCAGGCTAAACCACTCAAGTTTAGTGGTTCTGAAGGAGCAACTGGGCTTCTTCAGTGGTTCGAAAGCATTGAGAATACTTTTCGCCACGTGCAGTTCCCGGATAATCGCAAGGTCGAGTTCTCCTCGAGCGTGTTTCAGAAGAGGGCTCTTACATGGTGGAATGGGGTAATGAGAGACCGAGGTACGGAAGTTGCTCTCGCACAAACCTGGGCTGAACTTAGGGCTCTGATGATGAGGGAATTCTGTCCTCGTCATGAGCAGCGAGCTTTGGAGAAGGAATTTGATGAGTTGAAGCAAGATAGTGGTGAGCACAGGGCGTATACTGATAGGTTTGAGGAGCTGAGTCTGCTTTGCCCTACAATGGTTACCCCACTTGACATAGCTATCGAAAGGTACATCGCCGGCCTACCTGACTCGGTACAAGACATCCTTACTGGTAGTAACCCTGCCACACTCCGCCAGGCGATCGAGTTATCAGCGACATTGACTGAGTCGCAGATTCGGAAGAACAAGTTACACAGGAAGGGTGACAAGGGCAAGAAACAGTCAGCTGACAAGGAGGATAGCAAGAAAGGCCAAAACAAGAAGGGTAAGGAAGGTGAGACGTCAAAGAAATCAAAGAAGCGAAAGGGTGCCCAAAATTTTGCTGTTACAGCACAGACTGCACAGAACCCGCGGAACCAACCAGCTCAGCCACCTGCAAAGAAAGCATATGCCGGTACCGCACCTTATTGTGCACGCTGCAACGGTCATCACGCAGTACAACAAGCTTGCTGGCAATGCACGACGTGTGGTAAACTTGGGCATTTGGCCAAGATTTGTCGTTTGGGACAAAATCAGCCTGCTCAGGTTCAAGCTCCGGTTCAAGGGAATGCTGCGAGATTTCCACTGGGTTCATGTTTCAACTGCGGAGAGATTGGTCACTTCCGCCACAACTGCCCAAGACTGGTGAATGCAAATGCTAACGCAAACCCAAATGCGAATGTCAACGTCAATGTGAATCCAGCACGTGGTCGAGTGTTTAACATCAATGAGGCACTCAATGATGAAGGAGTGAACAATTAGTATTTTGTTTTTCCTCTGGTTGGTATCTTGTAACATTTAAAGACAATGCGGTTGTTATATAAATAAAATTTGTGGTTTTATTTTTAACTAATGCAATTGTATGAATGTTTGATTCAACCTTATGATGTCAACACAAAGACAAAACTACTTGTGTGGTTCTGTCATTTTTATGATCACTTGTGATCTCCCTTAGAATCTCAAACACTTGTTTCTTTTAAATCTAAAGTATCTTATCGTCTTGCACCATTCGAGATGCAAGAATTATCAAAACAGCTTCAAGAGTTGTCTGATAAAGGATTCATCCGTCCGAACTTTTCACCTTGGAGAAACTCCTATTTTCTTTGTGAAAAGAAAAATGGATCTTTTCAAATGTATAACGATTAACGTAAGCCTAGTAAGCTTACCATCAAGAATTGATATCCCCCTACCTTAAATCAACGATTTCTCCGATCAACTGCATAGCGTTTTATGCTTTTCCAAGATCGATTTGCGTTTTGGGTATCATCAACTTTGTATTCTCAAAGAAGATATTCCCAAAACGGTTTTCCTGCACGAAGTATGGCCATTACGAGTTTACAGTCATGCCTTTTAGGTTGACAAATACTCCAGCCATCTTCAAGGACTTAATAAATAGAGTCTGCAAGCCTTATTTGGATCAGTTCGTCATTGTTATTAATGACATCTTGATCTAATCATATTCCGAGCCGATCACGATCAACACCTTCATTGACACTGGAACCCTTAAAGAGGGAACAAACTTTTCGCTAATTCCTCCAAAAGGAAATTTTGGCTTAAAGAAGTTCAGTTTTTTTTTTTTTTTGGGTCATGTAGTCAACAAGCAGGGTATTCATGTGGATTCATCCAAATTGATGCAATTAAGAATTGATTCCTTGTATGCATTAAATACCCGTGTCCAAAGATAACAAATTTAAAGGTCAAATTGAACGATTATGCGATTGAACGAGTATGCAATTATGTGACTATGTGTTTATTCATCTTACGTTTTCTTTTATGCATTTTTGTGTTTTTAATACTCTGGATATTCGTTATCCAAATCCTCGCAGAATCTTTCATATCTTCATATGAGGGATTCGTAGTAGGATATTCAAAAAGGTACTACCTTAAATCCTAAATGGGCTTCTATGTAATAGTTAAGACCCTTGGATTATATAGTACTATTCCATGTTTCATAAGAGACCCTTTAGTGGTCTAATCAAAAAGATTGATTCACAATTTGGTTAAAGAACGACATCTAGTGATGTAGCTGGACAGACTCCGTGATAGTCTATTAGATCAATTATTGATTTAATTAAGAGGACTCTATGGCGGTCTAGTCACACTCATCACAGGATTGTTCATTGGTTTTCCCCTACACATTATAAAATAGACTGTGTGAACTATGCAAGGAATTGTCTGATTATGGACGCGTACATAATTATGAAATTTAGTGCACAGAAACCCAGTAAGATTTGTTATGTGTAAGAACCGATAGTGACAACAATAACGAAATGAGAACGATGTAATGGAGGTACGGTGGACGCACCAATGACGCTTCATATACTTGTATATAAGTATCCCTCTTACATTGCAATCATGATGTTATTAAAGATTACTAGAAGTTCAGAACCCTAACCAATGTTATTTGATCTTTTCAACTTTATGTTTTAAACTCTCACAAGTTTCCTCTAAATAAATTTCGGGACGAAATTTCCTAAAGTAGGGGAGACTGTAACACCTGTGCCTCCACGGCCATCAAACAAATACCAAACCAATGAAATATTGTATTTCATACTTGGGATTTGTAAAAATAGGTGTATCGATTGCACATATCAACTCTTGTTTCGATTTCAAGCTCTAAATCGCTTTCTGGAAGGTTATACACGCACTGATGCGTAAATATAACCAGTTTAATGCAACGAACACTCCGGAATAGTGAAATAGGCTTAACATACCTTAAATAACCTTTACATAACTTATATATAAGTTTTGGAAGGTTTGGTGTGGTGAAATCAAGTTTAATCGCTTACAGGGACTAAAGTTGACAAACTGCGAAAGTATGCCAATTTGAACTGTAACAGACCTTCCGGAACATGACCATAAGTTAAACATACCATAAATATCCTTTACATAGCTTAGAAATAGGCTTTGAGGGGTTCGGTGTGCTAAAATAAACTTTTGGGTCATTCAGGGACTAAAAGTGTCAAAAAGTGCACAAGTTTGCATTTTCGCGCATAACTTACGTTCTGAATACATCCGGACATCCAAAAATTTATGTAAGCACTAAAACATTTTATTTTAGTGTTCGGCATAAGAAAAATCCATGCGTCGCGTCATTTGGATCAGTTTTGCACTTTCGGGACCAGATTCGATGTATTAGCCGTTGTTTAATTCACAACCACACATTCTAACAATGCTTAGTCAGCGGATAAGGATGGAATTTAGGCACCATGACATTTCAACACATGTATGGATGGAATTTAAACACCTAAACACCATGACATTTCAACACATGTATGGATGGAATTTAAACACCTAAACACCATGACATTTCAACACATGTATGGATGGAATTTAAACACCTAAACACCATGACATTTCAACACATGTACGGATGGGATTAAGGCACGTTTTCCATGAAACGATCTTAACGGTTCGGGTATTCCTATAAATACCCATCCACCCCCATTGCTAAAATCACTAGAACTTTGATTTGAGAAACTCTAAGTTGAAACTATTGTTTCATACCTGAGATTTTTGAATCGAGGTTAGCATTCGGGGACCCTTCGTAAGTCTTCTTTCGTTCTTTTCCTTATTTTATTGCTTTTCGAGTCAGAAAGTCAAACTTTGTTTGACTTTCAGCGTTGACCAGTAATGGTCAATGCGAAGTTCGTTTGAACTTTGCAACGTGAGTGTAATCACGTTGGTTATAGTCCCTTGGGGCTATGCCTACTGATTACCACATTGTCTAGGGTCGTAGGGTAAGCGATCTGATAAATCGCTTATACCTTCGAACCCGACCCAGTTTGGTCGATCATTAGGATCCGACCAAATACATTAGGTGACCCTAGTATAGGGCATAACCTTCCGAGGTTATACCCTATGGTCACATCGTTTAAGTAGTTGTATGATAGGTAGTTTATATGCCTTAGGTAAATTACCAGAATACCCTTTTCATGTATAATTGGTAATTAAGCATATGTAACCTAAACTTTTGTCACATAACTGATTATGTAACATGTTTAGGCATATAACACTTGTCATAGGACTAGTTAGACGGTCCAAACGCGTTTCACGCGCACGACGCGTTAAAGTAGCATAAGTTACCTTAATGGGTCGCGATGGGTCGATAATACTTAGGTTAAGTTTCATTTAGTATGTAGGCTTTGATAAACCATATCATATGAGTTCCTACACTCATTTGGTTTACAAACCCTCCTGCTACCCAGTCTTCCGATTTAGGTCCGGGTTAATTATGTAGTTACCTATATTAGGTACTGTTTGATTTCCGGGACTCCTCTAGCTTACTTGGTAGTTGTTCAAGACTCCTAAGCACTCCCAGGCGAGTACATTATTCCCCTCTTTTACTGTTTTCAACTGTTTTGGGGTGACTCATATGTGCTAAATGTTTTATCAATGGTTTCAAAAACAATTACAATGTAGTATCAAGAACGATAACAATAGTTTCAAGAACGCTAACAATGATTTCAAGAACGCTAACAATGATTTCAAAAACTAATAACAATTTCAAAAAGTGAACAAACTTGTTGGTTGTAGTTTACATGACCGATGACATTCATTAGCAATGATCAAGCCGACCAGTATTAGGTTATGGTACCATAGGATCTGACAAATCCCGTTATTTACTGCACCCATTGTTATGTGTGGGGGTTGTGGGTAGCGACTGAATCTGTAATTATTAACTTATCCTTTGGTAAGGGTTTGTTAAGAACGAGAGCGAGATGGAGCGAGGAACGCGTCAAGAAGGTTTGAATGTTATTAGAGAATCGACCATAAAGTAGTTTCACAATTAAAACAAGAACGACTAGAACGATTTTACAAAAAGGGTTAACGATTGGGTAAACATTTTAACATGATTGACATTTGATCATGCATTTCCCACAAAACATAACTTTGATTTAAACCAAGTTTTACTTCAATACTTTGTTTTTGTGCATATGGTTTAGTTAAGACATTTCACTTGCCATACATGACATTTTGACATAGACATTTGACATGGATATTTGACATAGACATTTTGATATGATTTCCATCTTGACATGAACACTTTGACATATTACCCAATACATTTGACAATTGATTTAAACATAGACTTCTTACATTGGTTGGTTTGGTTTGAGTAAATGATTAAGTAACGATGCGGGTGTAATATGATACAAGCATGGTGGATACGCCGCTGGTACTTCCTATATATAAGTGTTTGTATGGTATTACATATTGTAGCGTTATTTGAATCATTTCAGTTTGAGACATAGAACATTTTATACAAGTAACATACTTTTCACAAGACATTGATTCACAAACAACTTATCTTACACAAACTCATTTTACATGGTTATTCATTTAATCATGCATTATTCTCTTATTTATACTTATCATCCGAACTTATTATTTTTCAAATGATTTACAAAGACAAAGCAAACAAAAAGGTTCATGACTAAACATTTTCTTAAAACAGAAGTCATGAATCTTATTTTCACAAAACCTATGTATCTCGCCAGCATTTCTTTGCTAACCTCGTTTTCACATATGTTTCAGGTATTGCAAGATATCGATTGATAAGATGCATGCTCACATAGGACTGGAGAAGGCCTTAGTGACTCAATAACAATGATAGTCTATGTTTAAATAGTGTATTTAGATTTCCAGGCGATGTAATTACTCAATGTTTAATAAAACGAAACACTTTTGATATCCATGGTTATGAAACATTAATTCTGTTGCAACACGCCCCGATGTTTCCGCCGCGATTTGTTGTTATACGCGGTCGGGGTGTGACACATTCATCTTCAAAATCAAGTTCTGATGAAACTGAGGAAATTCTGTGCAACATTGCTCTCAAACTGAAGAATTCTCCGTCGATGAGCATCAATGCATCTAAACAACAAATGAGTTTTCTAGCATCTGTTCTGGAATCCTATGAAGGTCTTGTAGCTGGTAAAATTGGAAACTCAGAATTAACCAAAGAAGACTACGACCAGATTGATCCAGAAGAAATGGAGCTCATAGACATTCGTTGGTGTTTGGCAAGTTGCATACGCAGAGCTCAAAGATATATGGAGATTACACGGAAGCAATCATTGGGCGGTCCGTCAACGAAGCTTGGATTTGATAAGTCCAAGGTGACCTGCTTCAAATGTAAGCAGAATGGTCATTTCAAGAGAGAATGCACTAATCCTGAAGCCGGAGGAAATGAACGTCCTTTCAATGATGATTATTATCGAAAGGCGATCTACCACCAAAGTAAAGAAGAGCCGAAAATGATCGAAGATAAACCCAGAGATAAGTCAAGAGCTTGTGCTGTAATTCATGAGGATGAAGGTTTTGACTGGAGTCAGATTCTTCCAGATGAAGATCGTCCTGTAACAGCTCATGGCAGAAAAGCATCAAAAGCCCAGCATCATGTTCTTATTGCTGAAATTTGTGAAGAAATCAAAGTAAAAGACACAGTTGAGATAAAAGAGAAAACTCGAGAAGAAATTTTGAAAGAAAAGACTGAAAGAGAAAGATTCATTGTGGGGTGCAGAATGGAGAAAATGCAAGAAGAATATGAGAATGCTGTTGCGAACAAAAGATGGGATAAGAAGCAAGAATGTTTTGTTAACAAACAAGGTGAACCGGTTGTTCCCAGAAGTGACATAGTTCACGATGATGTTCTTCTTGTTATTCCTCGATCCGGCGAATATTATTCCAATGTTGCAAAAGACAAGACATATGTGAAAAGGCTGGATAAAATCATCAGGGATGCTATGACAATAAAACTGAGGAAGAGGAATGAAGAAAGAATGAAGAAGAATATTGAGAAGATGGTTGATGATTTGAAGAAAGCTGCTAAGGAGGTCAAGGTTGAAGAAGAAGTGAAAGATGAAGCTGTGAAAATAGAGAATGTGAAGGTAGAAGAAAAGGTTATTGAAAAGGTTGTGGTGAATGAAGAAGTTGTGAAAGAAGTTGTTACTGAAGAACAGCAGGTTGGAGAAGATGTGAAGAAAGCAGAAGAAGAAGTGAAGGTTGAAAGTTCAACAAATGTTAGTGATGATGTTATTGAAGAGAAGCAGCAGAAAGATGCCGATCAGACAGATGCAGCAAAAAACACCAAGGTGCCAATCACTAAGGTAAATTCTGATTCTAACATCTTGACTGAAACTGTTGAACAGTGCAAGAAATGCATGGAAACGTGCAGTGCTTGTACTGAAAAAGACGAAAAGATCAGAACAAGAGATCTTGATTTCACAAAACTTGAAGAAGTTTTCAAAAACAAGTGCAAAGAAATGTTTGAAAATGAAAAGGTTTTAAAAGAAAATAATGAAACGCTTTCAGAAAAATATAAAAAATTAAAAAAGAGAATGAAGTTTTGAAAGAAAATGTTTCTAAAATGACAGAAGAATGTTTTAAAAAAGAATATATTTGCCAAGAAATGAAAAAGGAGTATGATTCAATAAAATTGGCTTATCACATTACAAAAGAATCATATGAAAAAGTAAAAAATGAAATGAAACTAGTTCAATCAAGATTGAAATATTGTTCTGAAACAACTAATGAGTATAAACGAATGTATGAAATAAAACAACAAGTGGTAAATTCTTATATTGAAGATGTTGCTAAACTTAAGCGTAAGATTGCTGATTTAGAACAGGATAACAACAAATTAAAAAGTTATCACGCGTCATCATATGTGCTTGAACGTATTTTCAACATAAAACCGGAGGATGGTGAGTCTGAGCAAAACAAGAAAGGCATTTGCTCAGAGTTTCATCAAGTTCCACCACCGGAAAAGTTTGTGTTTTATGATGAGGAAAAGGTCGAAAAAGCTTTCAAGATGGTAGATCAATTGCCAGACAACATCGATATAACCTATTCCAAATCTGATGATTCTCATGATTCAGAGGTGGTAGGTAAAGTCGTTGAAAGTGTATTGAAAGAAGAGTCGGTTGATACAGGTAAATCTGAATCACAGGATGAAAATGAAGGTAATTTTCATGATGGATATCTGAAAAACACAAAATCCGAGAAAAATTTGAGTGATGATTCAAAAGGATTGGTTTATACCATGATTGGATCGGACAAATTATTCTTAGATGTTGTATTTCCGATTTAGAATGTGATTTCAGAAAAGGTTGATAAAGTTTTCAAAGTGGTTGAAATTGAAAAATCTGAGATTCCAAAGTTAGCTGGAAAAAGTCACAAAACTTTTTATAACAAACCTGGTTTCAAGAAGAAAAACATGAAGGCTGGGTTGGGTTATAAAAAGAAACAGAATTGGAAAAGAAATGAAACGCCGAAATATCAGGCAAAAATGAATTTTGTTCAAGGAAAAAGTTTTGAAGAAGAAAAAGAATTTCAATTTGGACAACAGTCTAATGAAAAGTTTTATGCTCAAAAGAAGAAGCAACAACCACAAGTCAAAGATGTGTCCAAGAGAACATGTTTCAAGTGTGATCAAATTGGACATCTTGCACGAAAGTGTCCGAATCTGAAACCTGTGGATGTTGACAAAAAGAAGTCTGAAAATGTTGAAAAACAGAAATCTGAGGATGTGAAACATAGGTCAACCAGATTTGATTCAAAACAAATTTGGAGGTATAACACAAACAAGTTTGTTTCGAATCAAACTTGGAAATCGGATCAAACTTGGAAATCAAACCCGAATAGGTTTGAGACTAGAAAGACCTGGAATTCTCACACACCCAGAGTTAGAACAACACAAAGTTGGAGAACAAATGTTGATATGACAAAACCCCAAGAGTTTTGGAAACCAAAAGTTGTTCAAAATCAAAATGTTCAAAAAGATTCACATTTTTACAAACGAGGTACTCCTAAAGGTCAAACATGGAGTGTTAAGAAACTGATGACTTTTGTAAAAGATGAAAAAGTTAAAATCAAAGTTGATAAGGTCTTTGTGAAAGACGACAAAGACTTTCCGGCATTGAATGAGGTTTATTGTGTTGAAATGCCTAAGGTCAAACAGACCTGGGCTAAATTCTTCAAGTAATCAAATACTTTGAATGTGCAGCTGCTCAAGACAACTGAAGATTGTGAAAATGGATGTCGGGGCAGCCTGTCACAACGAGGAGAGGAGGCTGCTAAACCCTGGTTTGGTTGAACAGGGAGTTTGATTGTTTTCTGTACATAAATAAACAATATTTTCAAAACCCTAAAAATTTAAAAAAAAAATTAAAAACCAAAAAAATATGTTTTAGTTTGTTAAAAACTTGAAAAACTAAAAATATGTTTGTTTTTAATTTTTGTCAAAAATAGAAAATTACAAAATTAGGTGTTGATTGAATACGCCGAAACCCTCACGGCTGAACAAACATGATTAATTTCACAAGATTGAAAAACGGTTTTCAAACTGTAAAAAATCAATGTGTTGTAAATCATGGGGGTACATTATTTTTTCTGCAAATCAGTGCATGAGAAGCAAAAATGGATGGCGAGACAAAGCTATCAGTGTCGGTTTGTCAAATTTTCTTTAAATGTTTTGAATTTTAGGGGGAGTAAAAATTTCAGAAAATACAAAAACATTTGAAAATTTGAAAAAGTAAAAAACATGATAAAATTGAAAAATTGAGTTTTTGGGTAAAAAGAGGAAATGATAGTACATCAGTAGACAGTTATAGTATGCTAAAGAAATGTAATGATTATATAGCATTAAACAGTCTCACTGATGATATGCTGATAGGTTTTTATACATTTAGTAAACTTTTTCGGGATATAAACCTAAATTCAAACTTGCTTATTTCATGGGGAACACTACTTGGATATATAGGTAACCCCTGAAATCTCGTTTGAAGGACCCCTCTTTCTGAGATACTAGGTCTTTATGCTTAGTAATATCTGGGGTATTATCCCGGGACTTCTGATTTTGCGGAAGCAATGGCCTAGTCCCCAGAGAATACTTTCTGCTTGCTTGAAATATAGCGCCGCCCTTAGCAAAAATGATGAAACAATAAAATTGCTAATCATTGTTGTTGTAAAAAAGATCCTCTAAAGGGGACACACCTAAAGTCAAACCGGAGCTCTCTGCTGAACGGAATTTCTGACCTGAGCTCTCATGGTTTTATAATTTATTCCCCTTACAGATATCATCTAGGTATACTCACCTGTAAGACTGAATATTGGGATCTGGATACGGGAGTATATTCAAGAGGTGGGACACATGAATGAGTTTAAGTTCTTAAAACATCTAATTCGTATCCTGAATCAGTTGAAGTTTATGTGAAAATTTAAGTGGATCAGTATATCGACTATCTAAGTGAATTGTTTAATTCTTAATGGGTAACTAAGCTCAACGGTACTTGTGACTTGTTAAAAACTGATATGATCCTCTGATGCAAACTCAAACAAAAATATTGTCTGTAAATATGTTTGTACATATTTCTTTACTGCTTTATGTTTCAGGAAAATACAAAAAGATTTTGATTTCTGCTTTATTTTCGACAACCGATGTCTGGGAAGCTGAGTTTCAAAATCTAAATATGCTGATCGTGTTTCTGAAAATAAACAAGTTCATTAACTTGAAATTTTTAAAATCAAAAATCAAAAACAGTTCGTGATATCTCCAAGGTCATTAAGTTGGACTTGGATGATTAACCGTGAAGGATTGTTAAAATCTATAAAAGAGCCAGTTTTCGATTTTGAATACCTAACATTGCCAAATCTTTGAGATTGTTGATAAGGGGGAGTGAATCAAGTTTTCCTGGATATATTCATACTATGATATCATAGTGCCAGGATCTTGATTATAAGTTTGTAAGAGCCAGGTCATGATTCCTGGACAAAAAAAAATTGCTTTTACTATCGAAATATTTTAGCTTATGCTAAGAGAGCCAGGTAATCAATCCAGGAAGTTCAAAACATTTTCACTTATAAATGTTTAAGGATTACAGATACTATACCAGACTACGATCCCGATAGCCGAGTCTAAGGGGGAGTCTGAAGACGAGCTCAACGCAAAGGGAAGCGTGCATTCAAGGACCCAGGAACTATTCTGGAGGAGCTTGTAACCGAAAAGTCAGGTGTCGATCCCAAAAGCACGGAAGCTTGATGAAAGGGAGAGCCTGAAGAGTCTACCGAAAGAAAAAAGCTGAAGCTGAAGACAGATCCACGGGGATTCTATTCAAGCAAGAGGGAGTCTATGTTGCTGAAGACGTGTTAAAGCTTCAAGAAGACTCAGAAAGAGAGAAAAAGTCAAGATGCTACGAGTTTGACTCAATGATTGAGATTGACTGCGGCAATATCCAAGGGGGCGTCTGTTAGTGCAGTATGTCTATCGCCTCCGTCATCTCAAGACCGTAGCTGAAACATTTTAAATCTAGCCTTATATTGTAATATCTAGAGTAAAAGGCAAGGTGGCAATATTGTAAATAAGAGGAAAGCTCTTATAAGCCTTGGCCTATAAATAGATGTGTTAGGGTTAGAGTTTAGGATTTTTGTGACTTTTGCCATTTGGAGCTTTGAAAATCTAGAGCTAGAGAGAGAAAGTCTAGAGAGAGAAAGTTCCGTGTACGTGATTCAGGTGCTGTACTATTTCAGATCTGTTAATAGAATCACGGTTATAATTACGTCACGTGTGTTCGGTCATGCACGTTCACGGATTCCGCACATTGAACATGTTGTTACGCAATCGAAACGGAGTAAAAACCGGTCCTAACAAGTATTAGGTTATGGTACCATAGGATCTGACAAATCCCGTTATCAGACTACACCCATGGTTATGTGTGGGGGTTATGTAGGTAACGACCGAATCTGATGATTGTTAACTTACCCTTTGGTGGTTTGTTAATACGAGAAACGAGGTAGTCGAGTCACGAAGGTTTGAATTGTCACACCCTCAAAATCCACACGCGGAGTATCACCGCTTGGAGGCGTGACTGACCAGGATCAAGCCACCAATCATATTGAACATGTAATTAATATATAAAAGTAAATGCCATTTAACCACCAATATGAAAGGTGTTCAAAATAGACGTAGGTTATCACTGTTTAGCGAAAGCGTAAGAATAAACCCAACAAAATAAAGTATGAAATGCCATAAAGTGTTTAACGAAACAATCACGATCCAAGCCCACAACGACCAGCTCCTCCCTGTGTAAGCTCCATATATCTAACGACCTGCAAGGCATGTAACAGAGGATCAACAACTAGTTGAGCGAGTTCACAGATAACAGTTCAGTAATAGTATAGCGTGAGTAGTAGTATGTTCGTTCGTTACGTCATGTATCGTATTAGTTTCCATCGCGGCCTCCCAGGCAGGTATGCGAAGATATTAGGGGATGTTTTTCCCAAGTATTCTAGACTAGGTTTATTTGTATCGCGGCCTCCCAGGCAGGTGTGCGAAGATTTGTAAATTTAGTTCGCGGCCTTCCTATGGCAGGTGTGCGAAGTCAGTCATAATATCGCGGCCAACCCTTGGCAGGTGTGCGAAGATCAGTTCAATAAGTGTTACTAGTCTAGTCGTATCTTATCGTTAGGTTCTACCGTCTGAGTATACACAATAATTCATCAAATCCCATTCCCACCCGGGAACCCCATGCCTTGGTTGTATGAACTCACCTTGGTTTGCTTGGTATGCTAAATATGTGCTCGCAAGTAAATCAATCACGTCCTAGAGTATGCACGTATAGAATAATCAGTTTGTATCCAAGTTGTCCATGTATGTGTATAATCACAGTAGTACTAAACATGTATACAAGTCGTGCGTACCACTTAACAGTAGTTAATCTATCCAGTTAACTTCTAACAGAATTAAATCAGGTTACTGTGCAGTTTACTCTTTAGGCGAAACACAGATTGGCGAATCATATACTGGCGAAACACATGTTGACGGAACACATTCTGTTTCGTCAACAACCCTTGGCGAAACACCCCATCAGTTTCGTCAACTACACTTGGCGAAACACATTCCATTTCGTCAATTTGTGATTCGTCACAAGCATCAGTTACGTCGAGCAGTTACATCATTCAACAGTTACGCAATATCACAGAAAAACCCTAATCAGCTGTCACCACATCATCGATCATACAGTAAACACACGGCACAGAAAATCATTATGAATCAATCATAGCCCTATCCTAACATCATCATAACAGCACCGATGTCTAGCATGAATCCTAGTTTTATGAATACCACAAACCGATTATCCAATCACATCAGGCCGATGAGTTCTATTAATATGCTAGCATGCATTCAGGTTACACTAATAACATTCAAACACGACTGTTCCCGATCATTATCTAATCCGACATACGAAAACCGTAATTAATAATAGATCCATATAACCAATTCATCAATCAATCATGAACACGACAATATTTAACATTGATCCTAATAAACTAGAACCAAAAACAGTTAACGATGTCAAGATCAACATTCATACAAGAATTAAACACTAACCACAGTGATCGGAATAGTAACTTGATCGATTCGAGGCTTTGGGAACACAAGTTTGCCGTCAATAAAGAACAGGAAGCTCTAGGGTTTCTGTTTTTGCTAAAGTGTGGCGAATATGGTTGTATTTCTTATTAAATATCCGTGCAACATATTTGGGCCCTTACTGGGCTTGGCGAATCAACGGGCCGGCGAATCACATTTGATTCGTCGAGATTGGGTTTGGCGAAACACACTTGTGTTTCGTCGAGTCACTATTGGCGAATCACCTGATTCGTCGAATCCTAAGTGAGCTTAATACCGTAATGGGCTTAATCAGTTACCATCTCATGCTACACTTTCACAACCAACCACATACTCATGAAATAACAAAACACTTTATCATAACACAACGTGTACATTACAAGTCAAACAACTAATAGTCAAGGTCAACAGTCAAAGTCAACGCCCATTTAATGCGAAAGTGAAAGTCGGAAACTCGAGTTGTCACATTATCCCCAACTTGAAAGAAATTTCATCCCGAAATTTAGCATGCAGTTACTGAGGAAGCTAGTGGTGTGACGTTGTTTACCTGTATCGTATCGCGGCTCCCCGAGCAGGTTTGCGAAGATTACTGGTTTTCTTGGGGTGTCACATCATCCCCCCGTTGATTTGGAATTTCGTCCCGAAATTCTGTATTGGTAGCTTCAGCCTCACTAGTAGTTGCATTGGTTCCGAATAACTGGGGATATTTGAGTTCCATTTGATCTTCACGCTCCCAGGTGAACTCTGGGCCGCGGCGGGAGTTCCAACGAACTCGTACAAGAGGGATTCTCGTGTTCTTGAGGACCTTAACATCCCGGTCCGTGATTTCAACAGGTTCCTCGACGAAGTGCAACCGCTCGTCGATAGTGAGTTCCTTCAAGGGAACTATGTGGGTCTCATCTGACGTACACTTCTTCAGATTCGACACGTGAAAGACGTTGTGAACTGCACTGAATTCAGCTGGTAAGTTCAATCTGTAGGCTACCCTGCCTATCTTCTCAATAACTTCGAAAGGTCCGACGTATCGTGGATTAAGTTTGCCGCGTTTGCCAAAACGAACCACACCCTTCCAGGGTGAAACTTTGAGTAGCGCTCGATCCCCAACCTGGAATTCGAGTAGTTTTCTATCTTTATCGGCGTATGCTTTCTGACGTAATGAGCTGCCGCCATGCGTTGTCGTATTTGAGCAATCTTTTCAGTAGTATCAACTACCATTTCTGGACCAGTGATTTGACTATCTCCCACCTCTGCCCAACAGAGAGGTGACCGGCATTTACGCCCGTACAATGCCTCGAATGGTGCAGCTTTAATGCTGGTGTGGTAGCTGTTGTTATACAAAAATTCTACAAGTGGCAGATGTTTTACCCAACCATTGCCAAAGTCAATTACGCACGCCCGAAGCATGTCTTCTAGAGTTTGAATAGTGCGCTCAGACTGCCCATCTGTCTTAGGGTGATAAGCTGTGCTCATGTCTAATCGAGAGCCAAAAGATTTGTGCATTGCTTGCCATAGTTCTGAAGTAAATCGTGCGTCCCGATCAGAGATGATAGAGGTTGGCACTCCGTGCCTGGAGACCACTTCTTTCAAGTAGATGTCTGCTAGTGTAGAGAACTTGTCTGTTTCTTTGATGGCCAAGAAGTGTGCAGTCTTTGTGAGTCGATCCACGATCACCCAAATAGTGTCATTCCCACGTTGAGATCTAGGCAGGCCAGTAACAAAATCCATGGAAATTTGTTCCCATTTCCATTGTGGTATCTCAGGTTGTTGGAGTGGACCTGAAGGTTTCTGATATTCCGCCTTGACTCTCGCACAAGTCAAACATTTGCTAACGTATGTGGCTATGTGGGCCTTCATGCTAGGCCACCAGTATGTAGTTCTGATGTCGTGGTACATTTTATCCGCTCCTGGATGTACCGAGTAACGGGACTTATGAGCTTCATCCATTACAAGCTCGCGTAAGTTACCATAGAGTGGGACCCAGATGCGTCCTGTTACGTAATAAGCGCCGTCTGCCTTTAGTTCTAATCGTTGCCTTGAGCCACGTAGGGCTTCAGCCCTGACGTTGTCTGGTTTCAATGCTTCTACCTGAGCATCTCGTATCTAAGAAGGAAGGCTAGACTGGATAGTAAGTTGCAATGCTCGTACACGCCTAGGCGTAGTATCCTTTCGACTGAGGGCGTCGGCCACCACATTGGCTTTGCCCGGATGGTACTTTATAGCACATTCGTAATCGTTCAGTAGTTCGACCCATCTACGTTGTCGCATGTTCAATTCTTTCTGCTTGAAAATATGTTCGAGACTCCTGTGATCAGTGTATATAGTGCACTTGGTACCGTACAGGTAATGTCGCCATATCTTAAGTGCAAAAACAACCGCTCCCAGCCCTAAATCGTGTGTTGTGTAATTCCGTTCGTGAATCTTAAGTTGGCGCGAAGCATAAGCAATGACTTTATCCCGCTGCATCAACACACATCCAATACCCTGGATAGATGCATCGCAGTAGACTACAAAATCGTCCGTGCCTTCAGGCAAAGAGAGGATAGGTGCGCTACAGAGTCTATCCTTTAAGTGCTGAAACGCTGATTCCTGTGTATTACCCCAACGGTAAACAACACCTTTCTGTGTCAGTAGTGTAAGCGGCTGAGCAATCCTCGAGAAGTCTTTGATGAACCGTCTGTAATATCCTGCCAAACCCAAGAATTGGCGTATTTCTGTTGGTGTACGAGGTGCAAGCCAGTTCTTGATCGAATCTACCTTGGATGGATCAACATGGATCCCATCCTTGTTTACCACGTGACCTAGGAAGTGGACTTCACGAAGCCAGAAGTTGCATTTTGAAAACTTAGCGTATAGCTGTTCCGTTCGAAGAAGTTCCAAAATAAGTCGTAAGTGATGCTCGTGTTCCTCCTGACTCTTCGAGTAGATCAGGATGTCGTCGATGAAAACAATGACGAACTTGTCGAGATAAGGCTTACACACCCTGTTCATAAGATCCATGAAAACCGCAGGCGCGTTCGTTAGCCCGAATGGCATGACCAAAAATTCGTAGTGACCGTAGCGCGTTCTGAACGCTGTTTTGGAGACGTCCTCATCCCGGACTCTCAGTTGATGATACCCTGACTGATGTGTGTAAAATGCAACATATAAATTACATCAAATGAGGCATAAAACTAACCCTTTTTTAGTACTAATATTGGAAAAAGAGTGTTTTTGTCTTCCTTTTGTATTTTCAGGATTAAATGAGCTCAAAAACGCAAAAGAAGCAAAAAGACAGCTAAATCCAACATAAATACAAGAAAAGGAACATTAGTGGATTGCCCGAACCCTCAACGGCACCTTCCAAAGCAAAATAGAGAAAACAGAAGGCTGAACACGCCCCGTGCTCAGCCAGCACGGGGTCGTGCCCAAGAAGCAGCAGAAAAGACAAACCTATAGAAGCTTCTATTGCCCACCACGGGCCGTGCTCAGCGGACACGGGGGGCGTGCCGAAAGTACTGCAGGCGCATTAATTGTAATTGCGAATTACAATTAATGAAGAGAGAGAGTGTCAGACAGGCACGGGGCCGTGCCCAGCGGACACGGGGCCGTGCCCAGGCCTCTGTTCAGCCTATAAATAGGAGTGCTTGGTTTCATTGCAACTCATCCCTTGGCACACCACCTCTCTCACACTTCATCCACCACCCACCACCATCACAACACCATCATCCACCACCATCATCCATTGTCCATCATAGAGTGTGTGAGTCGTCTCGGGATCCAAGATTGATCGTAAGAGTTCTTGACAATCAAGGCCATGTTTGCCTAAGTCTCTTACATCACTTGGTGAAGACAAAGTGTCTAGTATAATACTTTTTATTTCTAATCTTTTGCACTTTTTATTTGGTTTTGTATTAATGACTTTAATAACTAGTTACTTATGTTGAAGGTGATCTTTCCTTATCGTTTGTCCGTGGTGTCTTGGCATTATTTTACTGTCTATATAAAATAAAGGATTTTCACCATTCATATCTCCACGGTCTATATGGAGGTATGTTGGCTACCTGGTAGGGGGTTAAGGGAACGGTTTGGTAAAGGTCTTGCCATTGTTCAGCGTTTAGAGGTCCTGCAATGGACCTGGGTCAAATTTAGTAGGACCTCCTTCAATACTTCACGGTATTGGATGGCGGGGGTCCAAACTCTTTGATCCCCTCATAAGTTAACTACTATTAATACTATAACCCGGCTATTTAGGACTGTATCCCTGCTGACTCAGACTACTTAGTCGAGGGTAACGTCACCGCCAAAAGCGGGGCCTACCACAATACTGCATTAATAACTTAATTCATTATCTTCCAATAATCCACCCCTTTAGGATTGTATCCCTGCTGACTCAAACTACTGGGGTGAGGGTAACGTCACCTTCAAAAGAGGGGCCTACTACAATAACTAAGATAATCTCTTAATTATGTGCAAAAGTGCGGAAATAATCAAAGGTTATACTAGATACGAGTCGGAACCAAGTGATTCATCTTGTCTATCTGTTTTTATTTTATTTTTATTTTCAGCATTTTAGTTAGTTTTTATTTTTCTCAGTTTAAAACATTTTTCCAAACTTTTATTTTGGTTAGACGTTGAGGATAAACCGGTACTAAAAGCTCTTGTGTCCTTGGACGACCTCGGTATCTTACCAACACTATACTACACTCAACGATGGGTGCACTTGCCCATATGTGTGTTTAGTGTTAGTGAAATATCGTGTTTTATAAATTTAAAACTTGGCTAAAATAAGTGTTAAAAAGGGCTTAAAATATATACCTAAAATATACGACACTTTAACGCACATCAAGTTTTTGGCGCCGCTGCCGGGGACACAAGGATTTTAAGAAAGCTTAAAATCGACGGCCTAATCAGTTTTTTTTCAAAACCTTTTTTTAACGCGCGCACATTTTTCTGCATTTAGTTTAGTTTTGCATTTACAGTGACCTGTACACGGGGCCGTGTTCACTGAACACGGGGCCGTGCTGCAGATTTTTCATAAACGCCCAGTAACAGTAGCTTGAACACGGGCCGTGCTCACTGAACACGCCCCGTGCTCAAGTAGATCAGTTAATTTAATTAAAACGCCCAGATACAGATTCTGAACACGGGGCCGTGTCCACTCAACACGGGGCCGTGTCCAGCCTCTGTTTCCGTTGTTATTTTTGTTTTCTGATCTCGAGACTTGGTTGTGGTCTGCTGAGTGATTCTTATGGATCAATACTCAGGAGGTTACAACTACACCTATGATGAGGATGATTATAGGGGTAATTATTGCACAAATTGTCGTAATACACGTTCAATTCAAGATAATCACTCGTACCAACCATCCAATTCATACACTTACTATGAGGAACCCAGGTACGAACCATCAACTTCATACACTTACTATGAAGACCAAAGGTATGAACCTTCTCCCTCATACTCATATTTTGATGAACCAAGGTATGAGCCTTCTTACTCATACTTTGAGGAACCAAGGTATGAGCCACCACCTTCATATGCTTATTATGAGGAACCTTGGCATGAACAACCCACCTCATATGAGTATTATGAAGAACAAAATTACGAACCTTATCCATCATATGCTTACAATGAAGAACAATGGTGCGAACCATCAACTTCATATGGGTATTATGAGGAACAAAGGGTCGAACAACCGGATTCAAGCTTAGGAAATAATGATTCTTTTTCTATAACCGAAGTGACCGATAGGATATTAGAGCACATTAGAGTTATCGATCGATGTATAAAAGAAGCTCGCGCAAAGGAAGAGGAGTCCCGCGCGAGAGAAGAATTAAAAAAGGAAGAGATAACTAAAAATGAAAAAATGGAAGAACAAATAAGTGAAAAACCGACGCATGAGTTAAACAACGAAAAAGGTGAGTTCGACAACGTTAAAATCCAAGAAGAGTCTAATTTTGAAGAAATTCATCTCTTGTCACCTTCTTTCGAAAATCATTGTTTAGTACCCACTCATGCTAAGTTTCTAAAAGAGTTAAACACTAACACTAAAATTGAAGAAACGGTAAGTGTTAAGTTAACTAATGATCAAACTTCACTAATAAAAGAAGACCCATTTGAAATTAACATCACACCGGTTCCATGTTTCTTTCAAAATTCGTTTATTAGTAATGTCACAATCGATAAAGATCTTTGTGTTAACATAATGCCTAACTACCTTTTCGAAAAATTAAGTATTAGTGATTTTTCTCCACTTCAAATACCCATTTTTCTATCCAATCGGAAAGTAATAAAATCAATCGGTATAGTTGAAGATGTCTTGGTTCAAACAAATCAAATGGTAGTTCCAACCGACTTTGTCATCCTCGATGACGCTCCTCTAGTGTTGGGGCGACCATTTGTAAAGACATACGAAGCTTTGAAAAACCGGAAGTTCAATAATCTACCTCTTCAATTAGGGGCATTTAAAAGAAGTGTCGATCTCGAACGATCAATGAAATATCCATTCGGCAATAATGACCCCCTAATTGAAGATGAAGATGAACCACCCGATACAAGTGAAGAAACTGACCACTTTGTTGAAGAAGAGGTCGCCATAGAACAAACTTTTAAAGTTCTTGATCGAAACGAGCAACCAAATAAGGAGTCTCCTAAAGACCCACCACTTGAGCTCAAAGAACTTCCAAAAGGTTTGGAATATGCTTTTCTAGACAAAGATGGTAAATTACCTGTAATTATTTCGTCTAAATTAGATAACCTAGAAAAAGAAAAACTAGTTAGTCTTTTGAAAAAACACAAAAATGCAATAGCTTGGAAACTTGTTGACATAAAAGGAATTAGTCCTTCTATGTGCACACACAAAATTTTGATGAACGATGACTACAAATCTGTCATACAACCACAACGTCGAGTAAATCCAAATGTTCAAGAAGTGGTTAAAAATGAAGTCATCAAATTACTTGACGCAGGACTTATCTATCCTATTTCTGATAGTCCTTGGGTAAGTCCCGTCCAAGTAGTTCCAAAGAAAGGAGGTATGACGGTAATTACTAACGAAAAAAATGAATTAATACCGACAAGAACCGTCACAGGATGGAGAGTATGTATAGATTATAGACGATTAAATGAAGCAACAAGAAAGGATCATTTTCCTTTACCCTTCATTGATCAGATGTTAGAAAGATTATCCGGTCATAAATTTTACTGTTTCTTGGATGGTTTTTCAGGTTACTTTCAAATCCCGATAGCACCCGAAGACCAAGAAAAGACAACATTCACATGCCCCTATGGAACTTTTGCATATCGACGCATGCCGTTTGGTCTATGTAATGCTCCCGCAACATTCCAACGTTGCATGGTAGCCATTTTCCATGACATGATAGAAAAGACAATGGAAGTCTTCATGGACGACTTTTCTATCTTTGGGGATTCATACGACCAATGCCTCGATAATCTTGAACGAATGCTATCCCGATGTGAGGAAACTAACCTCGCCCTTAATTGGGAAAAATGCCATTTCATGGTCACGGAGGGAATAGTACTCGGTCACAAGATCTCAAGCGAAGGAATGGAGGTGGATCGAGCCAAAATAGATACCATTTCTAGGTTACCCCCTCCATCCTCCGTAAGAGAGATTAGAAGTTTCCTAGGGCATGCCGGATTTTATAGGAGGTTTATCAAAGACTTTTCAAAAATCTCAAGACCTCTAACAAAGTTACTTGAAAAAGATGCTCCTTTCATCTTTGACAAGGATTGCAATCAAGCATTTCTAACCCTGAAGGAAATGCTAGTCAATGCACCTATCATGATAGCACCTGATTGGAAATTTCCTTTTGAAATCATGTGCGATGCTAGTGACTTTGCAGTTGGAGCTGTCTTGGGACAGAGAAAAGAAAAGCATTTCCACCCAATATATTATGCTAGTAAAACACTTAACGATGCACAAGAAAATTTCACAACAACTGAAAAAGAGTTACTAGCTGTGGTATTTGCTTTTGATAAATTTCGCTCTTATCTTGTTCTTTCTAAAACTATAGTCTACACAGATCATGCAGCCATTCGATATCTCTTTAAGAAGCAAGACGCAAAACCACGTTTGATTAGGTGGATTCTGCTCCTCCAAGAATTCGACATTGAAATCAAAGACAAAAGAGGAGCAGAAAATACCGCAGCAGATCATCTTTCGCGCTTAGAAGACCCAGCTTTGGAGGCAACCAGGGGCGAGCAAATCAACGAAAAATTCCCAACTGAATCCCTGGAAAGGGTGGAATTTAAGGAAGAACCATGGTACGCCGACTTTGCCAACTACTTAGCTAGTGGAATAGTCGCAAAAGGATGGCCACATCATCAAAGAAAAAAATTCTTTGCCAATGTGAAACATTATTTTTGGGAAGATCCATATCTTTTCAAAATGTGTGCCGACCAACTCGTCAGACGATGCGTACATGGTAGTGAGGCCCGGAGAATTCTTCGCCATTGTCACGAAGGTCCATACGGAGGACATCATGGTGCTGCCAGTACCGCACGAAAGGTATTTGATTCAGGATTTTATTGGCCAACCATTTACAAAGATGCCCAAAATCTTGTAAAGACATGTGATGCTTGCCAAAGAACAGGTAATATTTCTTCCAAAAACGAAATGCCACAAAATGGCATTCTTGTTTGTGAAATTTTTGATGTGTGGGGACTCGACTTTATGGGACCTTTTCCACCATCGAAAGGAAACAAATACATACTTGTGGCAGTAGATTACCTGTCTAAATGGGCCGAGGCCGAAGCACTTCCAACAAATGATGGAAGAGTAGTGGTAAGATTTCTGAAAAAATTATTCTCTCGTTTTGGCACACCCAAAGCTTTAATAAGTGATAGAGGTACCCATTTTTGTAATCATCAACTTGAAAAAATTTTAACAAGATATGGGGTCTATCACCGGGTTTCGACAGCTTATCACCCTCAAACAAACGGACAAGCCGAAGTGACCAATAGAGGGTTAAAACGAATACTTGAAAAGACCGTAGGGTTAAATAGAAAGGAATGGGCTGATAAATTAGATGATGCTTTATGGGCTTTTCGAACTGCTTATAAAACAACGATAGGTACAACCCCATATAAGCTAGTCTATGGAAAAAGTTGCCACTTGCCAGTAGAAATTGCACACAAAGCCTACTGGGCAATCAAAAATGTAAACTTAGATCTAGAATTTGCTGGTAAAAATCGATTTTGTCAAATAAATGAATTAGACGAACTTAGGAATTATGCATACTCAAACTCTGAAATTTATAACGAAAGAATGAAAGATTGGCATGACAAACATATTAAACCTAATGAATTCCGGGTAGGAGATTTAGTTCTTTTGTTTAATTCACGACTTCGATTGTTTCCTGGTAAATTAAAGTCTAGGTGGTCAGGACCTTTTTCCGTCACCCATATTTTTCCACACGGTGCAGTAGAAATTAAACCTCGAAATGGGTCACCTTTTAAAGTCAATGGCCAACGGCTGAAACTCTATCAAGGATTTATTGAGGATGAGGAAGAAGAGATCTCGCTTCAAACCGTGGAAGAATAAAAACATCATGCCTGGTAAGTTATGAACGATTGAGGCGGCAAAATAAAGCGGTAAGTTTTCTAAACCATAGCTTATAGGAGAAAGGGGCACTCACACGCGCACTAAAAAAAAAAAAAAAAAAAAAAAAAAAAAAAAAGGGGGCTCGACACGAGGCCGTGTCCGATGGACACGGGGCCGTGTTCGCGCTGCAGACGGGATAAAACCCCTTTTTCAAAACAGTTTCTTCATTCCACACGCCCCGTTTCCCCACAAAAGCTCTGGTTCCAGGCGATTTTCCGCGAGATTCCAACGTCTCTTATCAATCTAACAACGTCAAGGTATGATTCTGTCACTCGTAGTAGTTAGATTAGTCACTTGCATGTAGTTAATACACCACAAATTTGGGGAAAAATCTAGGGTTCTTGATGTTCATTCGGATCGAGCCTAAAATTTTTGCCTAAATCTGTTTGCATTTAGTTAGATTAGTGTAAAGGGAAGTAAATACACTTGTATTGTTCATAGATTCACCCGATTTCTTGCAAAAACCCCAAACCCTTGTTCTTGAACCGAAAAAGATAAAATTGATAGGGTAAACGGGTTATTTTGGGAAAAACGGAACTTAGGGTTTCATTTTCGGGGGAAACCGCACCTATTGGTTCAAAAATTTTCAAGTTTTCGAAACCGGGTCGAAAAATGGAATTTTTGAGTAACAGACCCCTGAACACGGGGCCGTGTCCGCTGGGCACGGGGTCGTGTCCAGCCAGCTGTTTGCAGTTTTGTCCAAAAATATTTCTGTTTCACGCTAACTTTTGGTGTATTCTTGCAGATGGCCAGGAAGTTTACTAGATTCAACGCCAATGAGCTAGATGCAAGAGCTCGATACGAGCTTCTCCAAACAAGGCCGGAGGAATACCCAAGGCAGGCATGCACAGAACTACTAACCTTGGTGAATCAAATTGACCGCTTCAACAACATTGTCACGGGACCACTCAGAGTCGCACTAACAACCCGACTCCGTTCTGTTCATGAATGCACCTTGGAATTCTACAGCACCTTTGCATTCAAGTCAAGGAGCGAGCCGTTCGATGAAGAAGGGGTGTCATTCAGGTGTGGCGGAACGAGGTATTCGATTTCCATGGCACAATTCGGCTCGATTATCGGGTTGTATGCGGAGGAGGATGCGGGAGACGAAGGAAATACAGGGGGGTTGAGAGAGATCGAAGACAACGAGCGCCAAGCCATGTGGGCTCAGATTGGGGAAGGGTTCTACAATCCGAGCAACACTAAGAGTACCAAGCTGAGGGATCCGCTTTACAGATACATTCATAGGCTCCTCGGCTACTCTCTTAGCCAAAGGCATGACAGTGGTGGCGTCGTTGGGTTAAGAGACTTGCTTGTCCTCCATTGCATTCACAACCGTAGGCCGCTCGATGTTCCGTACCTTATGCTCCGAAACATGCATCACAACCGCCTTGCTAGTGCACCAACTCCTCTTTTCTTCGGGGGGTGGGTGCACCGTCTCTTTAGGCACTTCGCCCACATTCCGAGGGCATTTGAAAGAAGCCCATGGTCGGGTACGGTGGATATTCACATATGCCGCTCGATGAACTTGGTTTATGAGGCAGAAGATGGGACGGTAACCTTTCAAAGGATGCAAGGTCATGCATGGAACCCGCAAGAAGCACTTGTCCTCCCAGCACCACAACATCATCAGTACCAATACCAACCCCACGGTGATCCGGGCCAATCATCCTCCTCGGGAGGCAGTTTTCCTAATTTTCAAAGTTTGCATGATTTGCTGCAGGAAAACCTCATGTGTACTCGGAACACCTATAACATGGCGAGCAACACCTACCACCGGGTCGGAGCTATCGAGAGAAACCTATCCGAGATACAAGAAGACGTCGGATACATACGAGACCATATTGCACGCCATGGAGGGGGTGACGATGATGATGATGATGATGATGCCATGGAATAGGCGGGAGGAGCATAGGAGGAAGCGGTTGATTGGTGGCTCCCCAGGTTAACCCTTTGCAATCTTGAACAATTGATGGCCTGCGTGCCAAGTGTTAGACAATTTACTTTTCCTAACTATTTTCTTCATTTTTATTTTTTTTCTTACTTTATGCGTGGAACAATTAACTTTGGTAACGTAGGATGTTGGTATTGCTTGGTGTGGTATTAAGTGTTCAAACAGGTACAAACCAAGGCTTAAGGTGTTAAGCCTCAGCACCTATAAGGCTAGGATGGAAAAACCGGAGGACGAAACCTGTTTTTCAGGCTTCTAGACTGTCGACACGGGGACGTGTCCAGCCAACACGCCCCCGTGCTCACCTCCCTGACCTGCTGTTTGGCTTCTGTTCGGCAGAATTTTGTCAGACACGTGGCCGTGTCCAGTGGACACGGGGCCGTGTCCACCTTCTGTAAGTTCTTGTTACTGGCACCTGAACACGGGGTCGTGCCCACTCAACACGGGGCCGTGCTCAGTGCCCAGTAACACAAATTTTTGCTTTTTAAACACTATTTTACACATCTAATCAACCTAAAAATTTATTTTTGGGACACATTGAGGACAATGTGTAATTTAAGTGTGGGGGGATGCTAAAACCTTGAATTTTGCAAGTCCTAAATACAAGCCTTACACAAAACTCTATTGGAACCGCTAATCACCCCAAATTTTTTTTTCAAAAATTTCATTTTTTTTACTTGTCTAGGTTTAACTCGGGAAATTCAAGCTCTCAAAAAGGTTATATTTTTACAAATTTACAACCGATAGCGTAGTGATAAAAAGAACCAACATAAGAAAATTATGAAAAGGCATGACAAACTTATTTAAAATTTGATTATATATACTTGATCACATAAAAACCCATTCCCACAAAAGTGAGTTTTGAGCCTTTATTGAGCACTCAATTTCATACCATTTGACTAAATGCTCATTTTTCGTTTCTTGTGTGAATAGCCGCTTGGTTCTTACGACTCTAGAACTTGCCATGACAATACATTCCCGGTCCTTATCAACTTAAACCCGAGTAAGTAAATGATAGAGGCATTAGGACTAACCTTTTTCATTTCCACACCATTATTTTTCTTTTTCTTTTGCCACCTACCGAAAAATCCCCCTAGTTAGCCCCTTTGAGCCTAAACCTTTTCGTTTCATCACCCAAAACAAAAACCCTTTCACCCACCAAAACCTTTTTCATTTTTTTTACCCGTTATTTTAGTAACAAGTTCGGTTCTTCGAAAAAAAAAAAAAAAAATGAAGCAAAAAGAAAATAAACAAACAAAGTAATCAAAAATAACTTTGTTTGAATAAAAGCTTCATCAAAAATAAAAGGTTGCAAAAATACGAAAACCGACACTTGTTACGCTTTTTAGCCCTTTTTCTACTAACCACTAACCCAACCACCTACCTTTAACCCTAGCCAACCCTTAACCCACAAAGTCCTCTTGATATCTACAAAGGTATAAAAGTTAAAAAGGAGGAGGATTGATTTCTTGGCAAGCCTATGGTAGGAGTAAGTTCCATGCCGCTCTCGAGTGATTCACTAAAAATATACCTTCGGCCGAGTGTGAGTGATTTTCCCCGCGAGGTATGTGAACTTGTATATAAATAGAATTTTAAAAAGGCATGTTATGCCCAAATAAGTAATTTCTTTTATGAACAGTTCTAAATAAATCATTACGAATAGGAGTGTAAATAAATAAAAATAAAACCCTAAAAAGATCTTGGAAATCCCGACACTCTATGACAAGCCCAAAACCTTCTCTTCTACCTATTCCATTTGGGAGTGTAAGCCAAATATTAAAGAGTTTTGCTTGAGGACAAGCAAAAGTTCAAGTGTGGGGGTATTTGATATGTGTAAAATGCAACATATAAATTACATCAAATGAGGCATAAAACTAACCCTTTTTTAGTACTAATATTGGAAAAAGAGTGTTTTTGTCTTCCTTTTGTATTTTCAGGATTAAATGAGCTCAAAAACGCAAAAGAAGCAAAAAGACAGCTAAATCCAACATAAATACAAGAAAAGGAACATTAGTGGATTGCCCGAACCCTCAACGGCACCTTCCAAAGCAAAATAGAGAAAACAGAAGGCTGAACACGCCCCGTGCTCAGCCAGCACGGGGTCGTGCCCAAGAAGCAGCAGAAAAGACAAACCTATAGAAGCTTCTATTGCCCACCACGGGCCGTGCTCAGCGGACACGGGGGGCGTGCCGAAAGTACTGCAGGCGCATTAATTGTAATTGCGAATTACAATTAATGAAGAGAGAGAGTGTCAGACAGGCACGGGGCCGTGCCCAGCGGACACGGGGCCGTGCCCAGGCCTCTGTTCAGCCTATAAATAGGAGTGCTTGGTTTCATTGCAACTCATCCCTTGGCACACCACCTCTCTCACACTTCATCCACCACCCACCACCATCACAACACCATCATCCACCACCATCATCCATTGTCCATCATAGAGTGTGTGAGTCGTCTCGGGATCCAAGATTGATCGTAAGAGTTCTTGACAATCAAGGCCATGTTTGCCTAAGTCTCTTACATCACTTGGTGAAGACAAAGTGTCTAGTATAATACTTTTTATTTCTAATCTTTTGCACTTTTTATTTGGTTTTGTATTAATGACTTTAATAACTAGTTACTTATGTTGAAGGTGATCTTTCCTTATCGTTTGTCCGTGGTGTCTTGGCATTATTTTACTGTCTATATAAAATAAAGGATTTTCACCATTCATATCTCCACGGTCTATATGGAGGTATGTTGGCTACCTGGTAGGGGGTTAAGGGAACGGTTTGGTAAAGGTCTTGCCATTGTTCAGCGTTTAGAGGTCCTGCAATGGACCTGGGTCAAATTTAGTAGGACCTCCTTCAATACTTCACGGTATTGGATGGCGGGGGTCCAAACTCTTTGATCCCCTCATAAGTTAACTACTATTAATACTATAACCCGGCTATTTAGGACTGTATCCCTGCTGACTCAGACTACTTAGTCGAGGGTAACGTCACCGCCAAAAGCGGGGCCTACCACAATACTGCATTAATAACTTAATTCATTATCTTCCAATAATCCACCCCTTTAGGATTGTATCCCTGCTGACTCAAACTACTGGGGTGAGGGTAACGTCACCTTCAAAAGAGGGGCCTACTACAATAACTAAGATAATCTCTTAATTATGTGCAAAAGTGCGGAAATAATCAAAGGTTATACTAGATACGAGTCGGAACCAAGTGATTCATCTTGTCTATCTGTTTTTATTTTATTTTTATTTTCAGCATTTTAGTTAGTTTTTATTTTTCTCAGTTTAAAACATTTTTCCAAACTTTTATTTTGGTTAGACGTTGAGGATAAACCGGTACTAAAAGCTCTTGTGTCCTTGGACGACCTCGGTATCTTACCAACGCTATACTACACTCAACGATGGGTGCACTTGCCCATATGTGTGTTTAGTGTTAGTGAAATATCGTGTTTTATAAATTTAAAACTTGGCTAAAATAAGTGTTAAAAAGGGCTTAAAATATATACCTAAAATATACGACACTTTAACGCACATCACTGACCTTAGATCAATCTTCGAGTAATAGCTCGACCCTTGCAACTGGTCGAATAAGTCGTCGATGCGTGGAAGTGGATAGTGATTCTTCACAGTCACCTTGTTCAGTTCGCGGTAGTCTATACACATGCGGAAGGTACCGTCCTTCTTCTTTACAAATAATACTGGAGCTCCCCAAGGCGAAGAGCTAGGACGTATGAAACCCTTTTCCAAGAGTTCTTGCAGTTGCTTAGACAGTTCTTCCAGTTCGGTTGGAGCTAAGCGATAAGGTGCTCGAGCTATGGGTGCTGCTCCTGGAGCGAGCTCGATCTGAAATTAAACCTGACGATGAGGCGGTAACCCAGGTAACTCTTCAGGAAACACTTGAGGAAAGTCGCGTACTACAGGAATATCCTCAATCTTTTTCTCTTTCTTCGATGTATCCGTAACGAGTGCTAAAACAGCTGTGTGGCCCTTTCGTAAACACTTCTGAGCCTTCAAGAAAGAAATGATGCCACTCACGACACCACTCTTGTCGCCTTGAACTTCGAGAGGTTCTTTACCAGAACGGGGAATACGAATGATCTTCTCCTTGCATAAGATCTCTGCTTGTTGTTGGGATAACCAATCCATACCAATGACGATGTCGAAACTACCCAGAGTTATAGGAATGAGATCAATAGAGAAAGTCTGACCAGCGAGGATAAGATTACAACCCTGAACTATGTGTGTGGCCTCTAAACTTTTACCGTTAGCTAACTCTACGACATGTTTGGTGTTTAACGGAGTTGGTGCACGTTTTAACATTTGACTAGCTTTCAGAGACATATAACTTGTATCCGCACCCGAATCAAATAGTACAGTAACATAAAAGTCGTCGAGAAGAAACTTACCCATAATCACATTAGGATCATTCCTTGCATCAGCCTGACCAATCACAAATGCACGACCCCTAGCACCATTGTTGTTGTTTCCATTGCCCTGATTATTGTTGTTGTTATTCTGGTTCTGGTTCAACTGAGGGCAATCCCGCTTAAAGTGGCCTTCAGCCCCGCACTGAAAGCATCCCCTGATTCCTTGTTGTTGTTGTTGCGGCTGGTTTCGTGGAGCTGGTGGCTGTTGTTGCTGGTTTTGATTTACAGGTCGTGGGCTCCTACAATCCTTGGCCTCATGCCCCATCTTGAAACATCTTTGACAGCGACCCTTGTTGCACTGGCCACTGTGGTGCCTGTTACAATTGTGGCACCTGGGGTGGTTTCCTCGATAACCTCTCTGCCCGTGACTATCAGATGACTGCTGACTGGGACTCTGATAATCATTAGTCTTGCGTTGCTGAGCTTGAGACTGAACGGTAGCTGAACCCCGGCTGGAATCCCCCTCCCATTTCCGCTTGTTGTCATTGGGAGTAGCAAGTGTAGCTGAAGTAGTAGCGGTAGTAGTACTGATGCGTTTAGGCAACTTGTTTTGCTCCACCGCCTGATCAGTGAGACGGTGAGCCAACTGTACAACCTGCTGGTAGGTGGCAAGGTTTGCTGAAGTCACATGACTTTGGATCTCTGGCACTAGACCACCGAGATAAAGTTCGATACGCTTAGCTGGAGGGTCCACCATAGTAGGACACAATAATGCTAGCTCATTAGATCTCTTAGTAAACGCCTCAATTTCTGACCCCGTCATCTTGAGGTTAAAGAACTCGACTTCCAGCTTATGAATGTCGTCACGGCTGCAGTATTCCTCCTTGATCATTTCCTTAAAGTTGTTCCATGGGGTGGCGTTAGCAGCAACCAACCCTAGTATTTGGACCTGAGCCTTCCACCATGTGAGGGCTAAACCCTCGAGAGTGCCAGTAGCATATTTCACCCTGCGTGCTTCAGGGCATTCACACATTTCGAACACAGACTCTAGTTTATCGAACCAATAGAGAAGACCTACGGCTCCTTCAGTGCCGCTGAAAGTAGTTGGACGACAGTCCATGAAAGTTTTGAAAGTGCAAACAGGTGGTTGACCTGTTGTGTAAGAATCAAAGTAAGTTTAAACACAAGATTTGGTTTAGGATTGTAGGATCTAAGGATCCTAGCGTGAGTTGTAACTGCAGGGTATACCTCCTGCTTGAGCGGCTGCAACTGCCGCAGTAACTCGTTCGTTAATGAGGGCCGTCAACTGGTCCTGGGTCATGTTGATACGTCCAGACATGATCTTCATAGTAAAGATAACGTAAGTGAGAGAGGTTCGCGAATAGTGTGATGACAGAAGAGAGTAAGCACATAAGTTTTTCAATCAACAGTTGTTACGTTATCTAAGCATACCATGAGCAAGGTTCTATGTAATTCTAGCAAGTAGGCAATAAAACATGTTCCATATTACCTAGGATGTTGAGTCTTGCACGTGGAGCGAAGCGTCGTTGTCGATCGTTGAGCACTGTACTGGTTATAGTCTGGTTTTAATAAAAACATTTTCCCCATATTAAAACCAAGTTCTCTATAACCAATGGCTCTGATACCAATCTGTCACACCCTCAAAATCCACACGCGGAGTATCACCGCTTGGAGGCGTGACTGACCAGGATCAAGCCACCAATCATATTGAACATGTAATTAATATATAAAAGTAAATGCCATTCAACCACCAATATGAAAGGTGTTCAAGATAGACGTAGGTTATCACTGTTTAGCGGAAGCGTAAGAATAAACCCAACAAAATAAAGTATGAAATGCCATAAAGTGTTTAACGAAACAATCACGATCCAAGTCCACAACGACCAGCTCCTCCCTGTGCAAGCTCCATATATCTAACGACCTGCAAGGCATGTAACAGAGGATCAACAACTAGTTGAGCGAGTTCACAGATAACAGTTCAGTAATAGTATAGCGTGAGTAGTAGTATGTTCGTTCGTTACGTCATGTATCGTATTAGTTTCCATCGCGGCCTCCCAGGCAGGTATGCGAAGATATTAGGGGATGTTTTTCCCAAGTATTCTAGACTAGGTTTATTTGTATCGCGGCCTCCCAGGCAGGTGTGCGAAGATTTGTAAATTTAGTTCGCGGCCTTCCTATGGCAGGTGTGCGAAGTCAGTCATAATATCGCGGCCAACCCTTGGCAGGTGTGCGAAGATCAGTTCAATAAGTGTTACTAGTCTAGTCGTATCTTATCGTTAGGTTCTACCGTCTGAGTATACACAATAATTCATCAAATCCCATTCCCACCCGGGAACCCCATGCCTTGGCTGTATGAACTCACCTTGGTTTGCTCGGTATGCTAAATATGTGCTCGCAAGTAAATCAATCACGTCCTAGAGTATGCACGTATAGAATAATCAGTTTGTATCCAAGTTGTCCATGTATGTGTATAATCACAGTAGTACTAAACATGTATACAAGTCGTGCGTATCACTTAACAGCAGTTAATCTATCCAGTTAACTTCTAACAGAATTAAATCAGGTTACTGTGCAGTTTACTCTTTAGGCGAAACACAGATTGGCGAATCATATACTGGCGAAACACATGTTGACGGAACACATTCTGTTTCGTCAACAACCCTTGGCGAAACACCCCATCTGTTTCGTCAACTACACTTGGCGAAACACATTCCATTTCGTCAATTTGTGATTCGTCACAAGCATCAGTTACGTCGAGCAGTTACATCATTCAACAGTTACGCAATATCACAGAAAAACCCTAATCAGCTGTCACCACATCATCGATCATACAGTAAACACACGGCACAGAAAATCATTATGAATCAATCATAGCCCTATCCTAACATCATCATAACAGCACCGATGTCTAGCATGAATCCTAGTTTTATGAATACCACAAACCGATTATCCAATCACATCAGGCCGATGAGTTCTATTAATATGCTAGCATGCATTCAGGTTACACTAATAACATTCAAACACGACTGTTCCCGATCATTATCTAATCCGACATACGAAAACCGTAATTAATAATAGATCCATATAACCAATTCATCAATCAATCATGAACACGACAATATTTAACATTGATCCTAATAAACTAGAACCAAAAACAGTTAACGATGTCAAGATCAACATTCATACAAGAATTAAACACTAACCACAGTGATCGGAATAGTAACTTGATCGATTCGAGGCTTTGGGAACACAAGTTTGCCGTCAATAAAGAACAGGAAGCTCTAGGGTTTCTGTTTTTGCTAAAGTGTGGCGAATATGGTTGTATTTCTTATTAAATATCCGTGCAACATATTTGGGCCCTTACTGGGCTTGGCGAATCAACGGGCCGGCGAATCACATTTGATTCGTCGAGATTGGGTTTGGCGAAACACACTTGTGTTTCGTCGAGTCACTATTGGCGAATCACCTGATTCGTCGAATCCTAAGTGAGCTTAATACCGTAATGGGCTTAATCAGTTACCATCTCATGCTACACTTTCACAACCAACCACATACTCATGAAATCACAAAACACTTTATCATAACACAACGTGTACATTACAAGTCAAACAACTAATAGTCAAGGTCAACAGTCAAAGTCAACGTGCATTTAATGCGAAAGTGAAAGTCGGAAACTCGAGTTGTCACATGAATTTTATTAGCGAGATGACCAAAAGTAGTTTCACAATTAAAACGAATACGATTTTGGGACGAATTAAACGATTTGGAACGATTTGAACGAACGATTGGTTTGGGTAGTGATTAGGTAATTGGATGGGTGTAACATGATAAAAGCATGGTAGATACGCCGCTGGTACATCTTATATATAAGTGCTTTTATCATATTACATTTCATGTCATTATTTAGTTCACTTGGGAAACGATTTGAAACGATGTCACACAACGAGGTTTTCAAAATAATATAAACCATACGAGTTTTATTAACGAGTTTTTAACGAGATGTTTTACGAATTGGTTTACTAAAACAAATGTTTTGGGGTTAAGAATCATGGCTACGAGATTTTATCAATTATAACCATCTTGATTTGAGTTGGTTAATCATGTTGGAATATTATATGCTTTCCAAAACAAGGTTTTCGAGGTATTGCAATATATATAAACGAGCCATGATTCCGATACTCTTATAAAACCTATGTGCTCGCCAGCATTTCTTTGCTGACTTTGTTTTTACATATGTTTCAGGTAATGTTGCGTGATGATTGCTAGGAAGCTTGTGTCACATAGGACCTGGATGAGGCCTTAGTGATTTAAAAACAATAGTAGACGATATTTAATTTGTTTGTTTGGTTATAAGACGATGTAAATTACTTAATGAATCAATAAAACGAAACTTTTAATTACCATGGTTGTTGAAACGATGATTCTGTTACAACACTCCCCGACGTTTCCGCCACGGTTTGTTGTTTTAACATGGTCGGGGTGTGACAGAAGAGTTGGTATCAGAGCCAATGGTTATAGGGAATTAGGTTATTAGTAATGCTTTGACCTAGACTATAACTTTCTGGGACCCCAACGCAAGTTTACTTGTGTTTAGATTTTAAAACAATACCGTCACCTATCCTTAGGTGATAATCACAACGAGAACATAATAACAAATCCGCTTCGAAAATTAATCATCTATCCTTGGATGATTGATTGTAAGGTTTTGAACCCTCTCAGTTTTCAAAATCTCGTCAAAGTTTGGGTCTAAATAATGTGAACACGTGCAAACTGGAAGAGTGAATGCCTGTACCCTGAGTTTTCTGTCTAAGGCTAGAGTGTTCGTATAAATCCGCAGTATCAGACCAGTCACTCTTACCTGGGAACTCTTGGGGTGAATGTTCACTTATAGGCGAGCATGTCTTCAGCAATACATTATTATGACCTATTTACTTTGATTAGTCACTGCGTGTCGTTTGTTTGTTCGAAGTAATGAACAAATGATCGCACTCCTTGTGTTTTGTCGATGTTTTCAATACCTCCTTTGTTTCTCCAATTGTCGACCTCACTCGTTTCTCATGTTTCCTTGTTAGACAATGCCTCCTCGACGCGATGCTCAAACTTTTACTGCTGAAGAAATCGCAGCCCTTGTCTCTCAGCATATGGCTGCTGTACTTCCAGGCGTTGTGACCCAAATCCATGAGTTATACAACAACAACAATAATAATAACAACAATAACGCACAGTGTAATTTCAAGAATTTCAATTCTGCGAAGCCGCTTAAGTTTTCTGGGTCACAAGGAGCAACTGCGCTCCTGCAGTGGTTCGAAAGTATCGAGAGCACGTTCAGACATGTGCAATGTCCGAATGTGCGTAAGGTTGAGTTTACTTCAAGCGTGTTTGAGAAGCGAGCTCTTACATGGTGGAATGGAGTGATGCGCGATAGGGGTGCCGAAGTGGCATTAGCACAAACTTGGGAAGAACTCCGAGCTCTCATGATGAGAGAGTTCTGTCCCCGTCACGAGATTCGAGCTTTAGAACGAGAATTCGATGATTTGAAACAAGATGGAGGAGAACACCGTGCTTATATGGATCGATTTAAGGAGCTCAGTTTGTTGTGCCCCACTATGGTTACCCCACTGGAGAAAGCAATCGAGAGGTATATCGATGGTTTACCCGATTCCATTCAGGATATTGTGACCGGTGTTAATCCTACTACCATTCGTCATGCTATCGAGTTGTCTGCTACCCTGACTGAGTCTCAAGTCAGGAAGGGTAAACTTACCCGCAAGGGTGATAAAAAGAAGTCAACTGATTCTGACAAGGGTAAGGGTAAGGGTAAGAAGCAGGGTGAGTCTTCTAAAAAGTCAAGGAAGCGCAAGGCTTCCCAGAACTTTGTTGTCACCAATCAGACTGCTCAGAACCCACCGGCTCAACCTCCTGCAAAGAAAGTATATGCTGGTACCGCACCTCACTGTGCTCGATGTAATGGTCACCATGTTGCCCAGCAGGCCTGTAAACAGTGTGCTACGTGTGGTAGACTTGGGCATTTGGCCAACATTTGTCGTTTTGGTCAAAATAAGGTTGCTCAGGTCCCAGCACAAGTTCAGGGGAATGTTGCGAGATTCCCACCTGGTTCGTGTTTCAATTGCGGAGAAATGGGTCATTTCCGCAACAATTGCCCGAGATTGGTAAATGAAAATGTCAATCCGAATGCAAACGCGAACGCAAATGTGAATCCCGCTCATGGACGGGTATTCAATCTGAATGCGAACGAGGTGAGGGCGGACAATGAGGTTGTTAACGGTACGTTCCTTATTAACAATCAACTTGCATCTGTTCTTTTCGATTCTGGTGCCGATAGGAGTTTTGTTTCGTTATCCTTTGAGCCTTTACTTGCGATACCTAGAACTAAACTGAGGAAACCCTTATCTGTCGAAGTTGTGACTGGTAAACCTCTTGTTCTCGATTCTATTCTTCGTGGTTGTCAATTGAACCTTGATAACCATCTTTTTCCCATTGACGTCGTACCGATACAACTTGGGAGTTTCGACATTATCGTGGGAATGGATTGGTTAACCAAACACCATGCTGAGGTGGTTTGTTTTGATAAGATCATTCGTATTCCTCTTTCATCTGGTGATGTTCTGGAAGTTCGTGGCGAGAAACCATCTGGTGGATTGAAACTCATGTCATGTACGAAAGCCTAAAGTTATCTACGAAAAGGATATGTTGCTTTCCTGGCACATGTCACCGAGGAGAAAGGCAAAAACAAGAGTATTCAGGATATTCCGATTGTTCGGGATTATCCAGAGGTGTTTCCTGATGAACTGCCTGGTTTGCCTCCAGTTTGTCAAGTCGAGTTTCATATTGATCTTGTACCCAATGCCAACCCAATTGCGAAAGCACCTTATCGTCTTGCACCGTCCGAGATGCAAGAGTTATCGAAACAGTTTCAAGAATTATCGGATAAAGGATTCATCCGTCCAAGTTTTTCACCTTGGGGCGCTCCTGTCCTCTTTGTGAAAAAGAAAGATGGATCTTTTCGAATGTGTATCGATTATCGTGAGCTTAACAAGCTTACCATCAAGAATCGATATCCCCTACCTCGAATTGATGATCTCTTTGATCAGCTGCAAGGTGCTACCTGTTTTTCCAAGATCGATCTGCGTTCTGGGTATCATCAGCTTCGTGTATTCGAAGAAGATATTCCCAAAACTGCTTTCCGCACGAGATATGGGCATTACGAGTTCACAGTCATGCCTTTTGGTTTGACGAATGCTCCAGCTATCTTTATGGACTTAATGAATAGGGTCTGCAAACCTTATTTAGACAAGTTCATCATTGTGTTTATCGACGATATTCTTATTTATTCAAAATCTCGAGCCGATCACGAGCAACACCTTCATTTGACATTGGAACTCCTGAAAAAGGAACAACTTTTTGCTAAATTCTCCAAGTGTGAATTTTGGCTTAAAGAAGTTCAGTTTTTGGGACATATTGTCAACGAGCAAGGTATTCATGTGGATCCATCCAAGATTGTTGCAATCAAGGATTGGAATACACCAACGACACCTACAGAGATTCGATCTTTTCTTGGTCTTGCTAGATATTATCGTCGTTTCATTTCAAACTTCTCAAAGATTGCGGTTCCACTCACTGCTTTGACTCAAAAGAATAAGCCTTTTGAGTGGGGACCCAAGCAAGAAGAAGCATTTCAAACTCTGAAACAGAAGCTATGTGATGCTCCTGTTTTATCTCTGCCCGAGGGAAATGATGATTTCGTTGTCTACTGTGATGCGTCCAACTTAGGCCTTGGTTGTGTTCTTATGCAATGAGGTAAAGTTATTGCATATGCATCTAGACAATTGAAAGTTCACGAGAAGAACTACACCACGCACGATCTTGAGTTAGGAGCTGTGGTTTTCGCGCTTAAAATCTGGAGACACTACCTCTATGGAACGAAGTGTGTGGTTTTCACAGACCACAAAAGTCTCCAGCATATTCTTAATCAGAAGGAGCAGAACATGAGGCAACGTCGTTGGGTTGAACTCTTGAACGACTATGATTACGAGATTCGCTACCATCCTGGTAAGGCGAATGTCGTAGCCGATGCGCTTAGTCGAAAAGAGCGAGTCAAGCTTCATTCTGTTCGAACTCTATCTGATCTTCAAACTCGTGTTCTACAAGCTCAGCAATTTTGTGTTTCACAAAATTTTATGGGTAAGGAATTACCACGTCAACTTGAGCTTAAGCTCAAAGAGAAGGACGATGGTTTACTCTATTTCAAGGATCGTTTGTGGATTCCGAAACAAGATGATCTCCGCACTTTAGTGATGGATGAATCTCACAAGTCTCGATATTCTGTCCATCCTGGTGCCGATAAAATGTACATGGATCTTCGTACTAAGTTCTGGTGGCCTGGTATGAAGAAAGATGTTGCCTTGTATGTATCGAAATGCCTAACTTGTCTCAAAGTCATGGTTGAACATCAACGACCTTCTGGTTTGCTTGTACAACCAGAGATACCGGTTTAGAAGTGGGAGAACATTGCGATGGATCTCATCACTAAATTACCGCGTACATCTAAAGGTCATGATGCTATATGGGTTGCCATCGATCGATTAACGAAGTCAGCTCATTTTATTCCGATTCGTGAGGATCTCTCTGCTGATAAACTTGCAAAGATTTATGTTGATGAGATTGTATCACGACATGGTGTTCCTTTGGACATCATATCTGACCATGATGCTCGATTTTCATCTCATTTCTGGAAGACTATGCAATCTGCTATGGGAACCCAACTAAATCTAAGCACTGCTTATCATCCCCAAATAGATGGACAATCTGAGAGAACGATTCAAACTTTGGAGGATATGCTTAGAGCATGCATGATAGACTTTGGTGGTAATTGGGATTCTCATCTGCCACTGATCGAGTTCTCTTACAACAATAGTTATCATACTAGCATTAATATGGCACCATTCGAAGCTCTCTACGGTCGAAAATGTCGTTCACCTATTTGTTGGAACGAGACCGGCGAAGCTCAGCTTACTGGACCGGAGCTTGTTCTGGAAACAACAGACAAAATCAAGAAAATTCGCGATAATCTTGTGACAGCTAGATGCCGTCAAAAGAGTTATGCGGATTTACGACACAAGGCCCTAGAATTTCAAGTCGGAGACCATGTCCTACTCATGGTGTCACCTTGGAAGGGAGTGGTGAGATTTGGAAAGAAAGGAAAACTTGCACCACGATATGTTGGACCATTTAAGATTGTTGAAAGGGTTGGAAACGTTGCCTATCGACTAGAGCTACCTCCAGAGCTTGGAAATATTCATCCGACTTTTCACGTGTCCAATTTGCAAAAGTGTTTAGCTGACGCTGATCTTGACATTCCACTCGACGAAATCCAAATCGATGAAACGATGCACTTTGTCGAGAAACCTGTGGAGATAGTGGACCGTACATACAAATAGTTGAAGAACAAACGGATTCATTTGGTCAAGATTTGCTGGGAATCCAAATGTGGCCCAGAGTTTACTTGGGAACGTGAGGACCAAATTAAGGTGAAATATCCGCAATTGTTCTCACAAGTTTCCTCTTGTTAAATTTCGGGATGAAATTTCCTAAAGTAAGGGAGACTGTGACAATTGTGCTCTGTAATCGATGAACAATGTAAAGAAATGTTAATTATCAATAAAACAATGTGTTTTGGTGTTATTATGTGTGTTTCTCTGTTTGATGATTTTACGATTTGATTAGATTCCGATTTCAAGCTTTAGATCGCTTTCTGGAAAGTTATACGCAAACTGGTGCGTAAACGCAGTCAGTTTAATGCGACAAACACTCCAGGATAGTGAAATAGGCTTAACATACCTTAAATAACCTCCACATAACTAAGAAATAAGTTTTGGATGGTTTGGTGTGGCTAAATCAAGTTTGTTCGATTGCAGGGACTATTTGTGTCAAACTGTGAAACTATACCGATTTGTATGGTATCGAAGAGTCTGGAACTTGATCATAAGCTAAACATACCATAAATAACCTAAACATAGCTTAGAAATAGGCTTTGATGGGTTCGGTGTGCGAAAACATGCTTATTTGATCTTATAGGGACTAAAAGTGTCAAAAACGACGTAAGTTTGCATTTTCACGCATATCTTACGTTCTGACCACATCTGGACATCTAAAATTTTTGTACACACTAAAATATTTTTATTTTAGTGATCGGCATGCAAAAATTCTATTCATCGCTTAATTTGGATCGTTTTTGCGTTCGTTATGACTTTCGTCGTAATTAACCGAACAACACAACCGTACGACCAAACGAGCCGACATCCGAGATATTTTTGAGCATATTTTAAGTTCCCTATACTTTAACTTCATTTTAGAGCTTTGAAATGGGGTTAACGGGGCTTAAACGTGTCAAAAATGCTTCGAAAATCAAGTTTGGGACTTCAGGGACTAAATCTGCCATTTTTGAAAGTTGCTGGTCTGCAAGGTCCTTATGGACTGTATGGACCACAAGCTTATGGTCCGTAAGCAGTCCCCAACACATCAGAATTTGCAGAAACTTCACAGCAGCTTCCCAGCTCATTCTTGAGGCCCTTGTACGCAATTTTTATGTTTTGGGGACCAAGTTAACACCTCCCCAAGGCTTCTAATCAGCTCCTAACAATTGTATGGCTAAGATCATTCCCTCCTTACCAAGAAATGATCCTAATGGTTTTGCAAAAACTATAAATAGCCAAGCTCTCTTCCTCATTCTTTGCTCATTTCATCGCTTCTCTTCTCTACAATCTGATTTTGGGAGCTCCCTCAAGTGTTTGGAGCTTTCTAATCTGATTGGAAACTTATTCTTGGTAGAAAAGATAGCTAGGACCCTTTGTAAGTCTTCTTTCATGCTTATTCTTTATGTTTGAGCAGAAAGTCAAACAGTTTGGCCAACAGCTTGACTTTCGGTTTTGACCATCAATTGGTCAAGTCAAAGTTCAATTGAACTTTGCAACTTGATTGTAATCACGATGGTTATAATCCTCAGCGATTATACCTAGTGATTACCACGTTAACTAGGCGTAGTGACGAGTCAAAGTTTTGGTCAAAATGCGTTTTAGCACACATTTTGCAACGGAACTACTTATAGGTATCAAAACGCTTTGTTCTGATACCAAATCAATTTTCTAAGCTAGTTAAACATGTTTTGACATGTTTAACTCGTCACTAATAGTTTAGTGCTTGTTTAGGGTCGTAAGTTAAGCGGTCTAAACAACCGCTTAGACTTTCGAAACCGACTCGTTTGGTCGATCATTAAGATCCGACCAAGCTTGATTAGTGATCATAGTTGCATAGGGAATAACCACTGAGGTTATACCTTATGATCACATAGGATTGGTTAGTTATTTGTTAAGTAGCTTGTATGCCCATAAGAAATGACCAAAACGCCCTTTTGAAGCTTAAATCCATATTTTACATATGTGAACATATTTTTGACATATAATCTGATTTAGTAACATGTTTAGGTATTATTGGGCATATAAGACTTGACATAGCACATAGTTAACCATCCGAACATAGTTTCACGCGAACGACGCGTTAAAGTAGCATAAGCTACCTTAATGGGTCGTAACGGGTCAAAAGCACTTAGGCTAAGTTCCGATTTAGGATGTAGGCTTTGCTAAACCATATCACATGAGTTCCAACACTCATTCGGTTTACAAGACCTCATTCTATCCGATCTTCCGATTTAGGTGTTGATTTATTTACTAGTAATCCGATTACTAGGTACTACTTGAATTTCCTTGGTTTGTCTGAGCTTCGCTAAGTTCTTTAGTTCAAGGATACCCTATCATTCAATGTGAGTACATAGTTCCCCTATTTTACTGTTTTCAGTTGTTTTGGGGTGATTCATATGTATTAAAATGATTTCGATATTTTAACGATGTTTTCAAAAACGATTAAGATGGTTTATATTAAACTAAATACGATTTCGATAATGTGAACGAAACTTATTGGTTGTAACTACATAACGAATGACATTCATTAGCATTGATCAAGCCGACCAGTATTAGGTTATGGTACCATAGGATCTGACAAATCCCGTTATCAGACTACATCCATGGTTATGTGTGGGGGTTATGTAGGTAACGACCGAATCTGATGATTGTTAACTTACCCTTTGGTGGTTTGTTAATACGAGAAACGAGGTAGTCTAGTCATGAAGGTTTGAATGTTGTTAGCGAGACGACCAAAAGTAGTTTCACAATTAAAACGAATACGATTTTGGGACGAATTAAACGATTTGGAACGACTTAAACGAGATAAAACGATTTGAATGAATGATTGGTTTAGGTTGTGATTAGGTAATGGGATGGGTGTAACATGATAAAAGCATGGTAGATACGCCGCTGGTACATCTTATATATAAGTGCTTTTATCATATTACATTTCATGTCATTATTTAGTTCACTTGGGAAACGATTTGAAACGATGTCACACAACGAGGTTCTCAAAATAATATAAACCATACGAGTTTTATTAACGAGTTTTCAACGAGATGTTTTACGAATTGGTATACTAAAACAAATGTTTTGGGGTTAAGAATCATGGCTACGAGATTTTATCAATTATAACCATCTTGATTTGAGTTGGTTAATCATGTTGCAATATTATATGCTTTCCAAAACAAGGTTTTCGAGGTATTGCAATATATATAAACGAGCCATGATTCCGATACTCTTATAAAACCTATGTGCTCACCAGCATTTCTTTGCTGACTTTTTTTTTTACATATGTTTCAGGTAATGTTGCGTGATGATTGCTAGGAAGCTTATGTCACATAGGACCTGGACGAGGCCTTAGTGATTTAAAAACAATAGTAGACGATATTTAATTTGTTTGTTTGGTTATAAGACGATGTAAATTACTTAATGAATCAATAAGACGAAACTTTTAATTACCATGGTTGTTGAAACGATGATTCTGTTACAACACTCCCCGACGTTTCCGCCACGGTTTGTTGTTTTAACGCGGTCGGGGTGTGACACCATGAGTCAAACATTTTTCAAAGAAAAGACAAGGCAAGGACATTAGTAGGGAGGAGAATACCCCACTTAAAGTACCAAACGAGGTATAGTCTACGGGAGATAGACTTGCCAAAGACAAAATGACCCCCCCGAAAGTACAAACGAGAGTTATATGTGACATGATGCATCTATTTGCCTGTTTATGCTAAGTAACATATTTATTTATTGATATACATATACATATAAGTGTACAAAATAATTATTGACGTGAACAAGATACCTTCGACTCCGAATCCTATCATAGTTCTTGGCTCGCACGATGAGACTGTCGACCTCGCGTTTATTACGAAGATCATGACTGGAGTGATCACCAAACGAGATCCTGAGCTGGTTTCCGTAGAAGATGGTTGTTCTTACCTCTCGAATGTGAGGGTGCCTGACTACGGTAGTGACAGTGAGGCGGAGGCGGCAACCTTGGACAACACCCTTATCAGCAGGACGAGGACCCTGTGGCTTTTGCGAAACAAGATTGACGACACTCTTGACCAGTCAAGGAAGTTGAGATGCTCATCTTGAAGGTGCCCCTCCAACTACTAGGAATTCTCCTTATTCCTACTACGTATAAGCATCGTGCCTATTCGCGTGTAACGATAACGGATGTTAGCGCGTAGACCACCACAATGGTCCTTCCCATGCCGGAGATATAAGGACAGTAGTGTCCCCTCTTTGGTTGATCATCTGCTTTGAACAAGGGAAAATTAGGGTGACCATGCAAGACAATTTATTATTACGGGGGCCCACGTAATAACGACTTGTAGCGCATGGAAATCCTGGTGGACTCTGCTGGTCGAGCTAATGATCACCACCCATCCAAAAATAATCTCTAGGTGTTCACGCCTTCATCTAGTAGAACAATACCTAGACAGTTGCCTTAGCACTTTACAAAGTAGGAAACCTGTCTTTACCTACTTCGTGTCTGACACTTCTACCCGTACGAGTCGTTTGGGAACCGATATCTAAGCAAGTGAAGATGGCTAACACCTGGGAAAGATTTAGTGACGTTACACTCTCTATCACCCCTATATGTACAGCCCCCATCTCTTGGGAAGTATACCCGTCTTTGTGAAGCTAAAGACCTAAGAAAACCAATGTAGAAGGAAAATAACTACTACTTTCATATTATGAAACTTGTATGACCGAGGTGATGTAACCTCGAGTTCATTTTGTTTTCCCCATTACAAACAATAAGTCAAGTTGTCAAGCATATATGAAAGCTCAGTGGCCGTTTTCTTTCTTATACATTGTTGATTATATATGCATGTGATGTTAGGTGATTGCATGTTTGCTTATGGTGATTTATACCCATGGTTGTAAAAGTCCCACCTAGGCTCCGAGTACTCCCCGAGTACTCGCTATAAGGTAGGTTGCCGAGGCATGAGTACTCTTCTCCCAGGCCAATTACTCCCCGAGTAATCTCCGCCTAAGCCGAGTACTTCCCGAGTACTCCCGAATCCGACTAGGGACCGCCTAGCGACTTTTGCAACCATGTTTATACCTCATAGACAATTATGGAATGTTGTCTAACCTACCCCATACCTTTTAACAGAAGAAAATGTCACCCAGATGTGACACAGACACCATTACGTTAACTAAGGCCGAACTCAATAAGCGCATTTCCCAAGCTATAGCGTAGCATGAAGCCCTCCACTCTGAGCACAGTGGTGGCACTTCCGGAAGTAACCCTCCAACTAGCTGCACCTATAAACAGTTCCTGGACTACAAGCCATTGAATTTTGATGGCACAGGGGGTGTCGTTGCTTTTGTTCGCTGGGCAGAAAAGACTGACTCCGTTCTGAGAATGAGTAAATGTTCTCCCGAGCAGAGAGTTACCTATATCTCAGGGTTGTTTTTGGATGGCGCACTCTCCTGGTGGAACCTTCAGGTTCAGACCCTTTTGTGAAGCTACTGCTTATGCACTGAGCTGGAACGAGCTCAAGGAATTAATGCGGAAGAAATATTGTTCTAGGGCCGAAATCCAGAAGCTTGAGACTAAGTTCTGGAATTTGAAAATGGACGGGCTGAAGATTTCTGAGTACGTCCAATGCTTTCACGACTTGTCTAGGGTTGTTCCCTACTTAGTCGAGCCAGAATTCAAGAGGATTGAACGATTCATTTGGGGACTTGCACCTTAAATCCTGAGCATGGTTACTGCCTCAAAGCCTCCAACCATCACAGAGGCTATCGATTTGAGTGTCGCACTTACTGAAGAAGCTCTTCGTATGGGAAAGTTTTCAGGTTCTGAGACAAACAAGAAAGAGACTCATGTGGAGTCTTCGGGCAATAAGAGAAGAAAGTCTTCGAACCTAAAGATAGGCACCCAAGTCAGTTATGAGAGCTCTAAAGCAAACAAAATAAGGGAAGTGGACCCGCCTCGTGGCATGAAAGCTTATAGAGCCACTATTAAGACCGGTGGTAAAGTTTATTTAGGGACTAAGCCGAGGTGCGAGGAATGCAAGTTTCACCATGAAGGTCGATGTCTGAGGCCTAAGTGTGATAGGTGTGGAAAAGAAGGGCACAGCAAGGATGCCTGTTGGGCAAAGTATCCCAAACAAGGAGGAAATGATGATGGCAACCAAGACGGACATGATAATGGTAGAATTCCAGGTTGCTTCAAATGTGGGGACGTGGAGCACTTTAGGAAAGATTGCCCTAGGAAGAACCAAGCGAGGAAGGGTCTTCACGACGGAGCTCGTGAAGCACGCCAGGATCCAGATGCGATCACGGGTACGTTCCCTATTAACCAACACTATGCATCCATTTTGATTGATACTGGCGTCGACTTCAACCTTGTATCCATAGAACTTAAGAGCCTACTTAGCCTAGTTTCAAGTAGGATAGATGCCCCGTATTCTTTAGAATTGGCAAATAGAAGGTTTGTTAAAGTAGATGAGGTGATTAAAGATTGTATTTTGGAACTTAGAAGGCAGGAACCTTCTATTACCGTTGACTTGGGAAGTCATGATATTGTAGTCAGCTTGGATTGGATATCCAAGTATAGAGCTAAAGTTGTTCGTCATAAGGAAAGTCATTCGCATCCCTCTTGCGAATGATGAGACACTTATAGTACACAACCTTCTTGTAAGAGATACGAGGGCACTAGGCCCCATAAGGCGGTGGATTTGCAACACCTCACATTGGTCGTAGAGAGACAGAAGCACATCCGAATGGGCTGCATTGCCTTCCTTACTCATTGCCGATAAGGAGACCAAGGAGCTAGAGCTTGAAGACAACCCCGTTGTGAAGGAATTTCCGTAAGCCCTTCCCGAAGACTTGGCTGGGTTACCTCCACAGCAACAAGAGGAGTTAGGATAAACTTAGTGCCGGGAGCGGCACCCGTGGCGAATGGTACCTTACCGACTAGCTCCGTTCGAGATACAGGAGCCTCCGATGCAACTGAAAGATATGCTAGGAAGAGGAAATCTACCAAGCCGAGCTTCTCACCGTGGGAAGTGTGACAACTGTGTTCTGTAATTGATGTACAATGTAAAACAATGATGATTATTAATAAAACAATGTGCTTTGGTGTTATTATATGTGTTTTGGTGTTATTATGTGTGTATTTATGTTTAAGGATTTTTCAATTCGATTCGATTCCGATTTCAAACTTTAAATCGCTTTCTGGAAGGTTATACGCGCACTGATGCATAAATATAACCAGTTTAATGCAACGAGCACTCTAGAATAGTGAAATAGGCTTAACATACCTTAAATAACCTCCACATAACTTAGAAATAACTTTTGGATGGTTTGGTGTGTTGAAATCAAGTTTGTTCGATCGCATGGACTATTTGTGTCAAACTGCGAAACTATACCGATTTGTATAGAAACAAACATTACGGAACTTGATCATAAGTTAAACATACCCTAAATATCCTTTACATAGCTTAGAAATAGGCTTTGAGGGGTTCGGATGCTAAAATAAACTTATTTGATCAATAGGGACTAAAAGCGTCAAAAAGTGCACAAGTTTGCATTTTCGCGCATACCTTACGTTCTGAATATATCCGGACATCCAAAAATTTATGTAAGCATTAAAATATTTTATTTTAGTGTTTGGAATAAGAATATTCCATTCGTCGCTTAATTTGGATCGTTTTTGCGTTCGTTACGACTTCCGTCGTAATTTACCGAACAACGCAATCGTACGACCAAACAAGCCGACATCCGAGATATTTTTTAACACATTTTAAGTTCCCTATACTTTAACTTCATTTTAGAGCTTTAAAATGGGGTTAACGGGGCTTAAACGTGTCAAAATGAATCAAAAATCAAGTTTGGAGTCACAGGGGCCTGTTCTGCCAAATTTCAAATTTGCTGACCTGCAGGGTCCTTACGGACCGTATGGGCTTCTTCTTGCGGTCCGTAAGCAGGTGCCAGATAGCAGAAACTTGTTTCCAGCTTGTTCCAGCTGTTACACACAATTGCACAAGGTTTTGGGCAATCTATGGGCTCCCTTGGTTTTGTAAATATGTGGGCTTGAGGTGTATGGCTGAGATTAAAGCTCGGTTTTCGATGAACGATCCTAACGGTTGTACGAAAACTATAAATACCCCCACCCCTTTGCTCAAAACCCACACTTGATTTTTGAGATTTCTCTAAGTTGAAGTGTTAACCACTTCATACCTGAGAATACTTGGGAAATCAAAGCTTGCGGCCTTTGTAAGTATTCCTTCGTTCTTTTCATTCGTTTTTATCGTAAAAGTCAAGCTGCGTTTGACTTTCTACATTAACCAGTTTATGGTCAATGCGAAGTTCATTTGAACTTCATAACGTGAGCGTAATCACGATGGTTATAGTCCTTAGTGACTATACCTACTGATTACTAGGTACCGATTTAGGCGTCTATTGTTTGACTAGTGATTCGATTACTAGGTGCTGCTTGATTTCTCTGGTTTACTTGAGTTTGTTGAAGTTCTATTGATTGAGGATACTTTGCACTACATGTGAGTACATAGTTCCCCTATTTTATTGTTTTCAATTGTTTTGGGGTGATTCATATGTACAAAAATGATTTCAAGGTTTAAACGATGATTTCAAAAACGATTAAAACTATTTATACTAAACTAATAACGATTTCAATAATGTGAACAAACTTGTTGGTTGTAGTTACATAACGAATGACATTCATTAATTTTGGCCGAACCGACCAGTATTAGGTTAAGGTACCACAAGATCTGACAAATCCCGTTATCGACTACACCCATGGTTATGTGTGGGGGTTGTGGGTAACGACTGAATCTGTGATTGTTAACTTACCCTTTGGAGGTTTGTTAATGCGAGAAGTGAGAAACGAGGTAGTCGAGTCACGAAGGTTTGAATGTTATTAGCGAGACGACCATAAAAAGTTTTCACAATTAAAACGAGGATGATTTAAACGATTTAAACGAGTTAACGATTTGGAAACGATTTGAACAAGTTAAACGAATTGGATAAACGGTTGGTTTTTCGTTAAGTGTTTAGATAATGGGACGGGTGTAATGTGGTGAAAGCATGGTAGATACGCCGCTGGTACTTCTTATATATAAATGTTTTCAACATATTACATACCGTGGCGTTATTTAGTTCACCTGGGTAAACGATTTAGAAACAATGTCACACAACGATGTTTTCTAAAAGATATGAACCATACTGTCACACCCCTTTCTACGGCGGAAGCACGAGGTGTGATCATGAAAGGTTCTCATTGTATACGAAGAGTAAACATGCTACATGCTCGTAAAATAACATCAAATACCATAATTTGAAAACATAAGTTTAGCGTTTATATCGCTAGACAACATAAAATATTGTCTTAAAAGTTTACAACTTTATTTAAAGATAAACAAAGCGACATCCATGAGCATGAGTAAGACCACGCGCACATCCATCCTAGTTACCTGAAATACATGTGAGTTTTGGAAAAACGTCAACATAAAGTTGGTGTGAATTCATGCAATGATTGTTTTGAATGTTTTAAATACTTGAATGGAAACATAGTATGTAACTTGTAGAATGTGTAAATGTTTGAATGTAACTTGTAAAATGCATCTATAACTGAGTACTATGAATGTTTGAATGTTTGAATGTATTGATAACACATATCTGTAATCTCCTTATTATGAATGTTTGACTGTGTGAGATCGCTAGTGGTTTGCAAGGCCACTAACATATGTCACGACATAGGAAGCCACCAAACCTAGGCATTTTTGTTGACTTTGACTGAGACACAGAAGCACTCATTGGTAGAAGTAGGCCAAGAGTGGGGTTGCCTGAAACCCATTAGATCTAACCTTTTGTTCCGCGGTCTGAATGTATACGTTGATTAATGGTGCTTATGGTACCCTATTCGGGACATGATCTTGAATGTTTCACTTGAATGTTTCACATGAATGTTTTTCCTTTGAATGTTTTTGTACTCATCATACCATATGTAAACAATGTAACATTTGTAACATGTATTTCACCCCCGAAGTTATAAAACTAAAAATAGTTAAAAGAAAAGGGGGAGCATGAACTCACAACTTTGCGTTCCTGTGCGTCGTAAACTTCACCGGATTTGCTTACTTAACGTCGTAACCTATACGCGTTTTCTTAACGTTAGTCACTAGACTTGCGTCGCACAAGTACAGTCACTCTCTTGTGTATATATTCTTGTGTTAAAAATATTCTATATTTTTAACTACGTATCTTACTTATATTATTTCTCAAAAATAAATATAAGTCTTTTGTGTTTTGCACTTCGCACCCGAATTATGTATCTTGTATTTAGTATGTGTATTTTTGTGTTTATACTCCTCACGAGTATTTAGTGTATTTTTAAGTCTTAATACACTAGTACGTATAACACATACTATACACACTTAGCACAAAAGTTGGTGATAAAATAATATATATTTTTCTCTCAAAAATATACATACTTATATCCATTTATTCTTGAAGAAATTCTCATTTCTTATCACCAAAAATTAGGGAAACCTTGGTAATACTTTTAAACACATTTTTAGGGAATAAGTTTCTCAAAAACTCATATTTTTCTAAGTGTCAAAATTTATAAAAATTTTGGCAGAGTTTCCCCTAAAAATGGAGGTTTCCCATGTTTTCAAAACATGTGTTTATTTTCTTTTAAATCGTCAACAATCTCCTCATTCAACAATAAACAATACGCAACTAGTTAAAATAGATATAATCGCAGAAATACATGAACTTGTGGTTTTTCCAAAATAGGTAGTATCTTTCCATTATTTCTAGTGGATCTTTTGTATAGATCAACTTTGCTTCTTGAAAGTCTCGCTTTTAAAGAAGTTACATCTTTACAACTTCCGGTCAACATTTACAAAATAGTTATTTTGTCGAAACTTTGTATTACACAAGTGTTTACATACTCGTGTGTTTGCTAAAATCATTCTTTTTCATGTAAGACTCAGCTTTAGAAAATATGATTTCTTGGACACTTGGTCCTTTGAAAGTACCGCTTGTAGATCCGTAGATCTACTAGTTTTAAACACTATTTCACAAGTTAAATCGCTTTTACACAAGTTCATGATTCGTGTGTGGTAGAGTTTCATCTTCTAACCCTTGTTATACTTAAACAAGCTTTATGCCTGGGCAGCTGCGAGTGCTGCAGTAACTTGTTCAGTGATCGAAGCCGCCAACTGGGCTTGAGTTAGGTTAACGCGTCCACTCATGATCTTGACATCAAGGAGAACATGTGGGTGAGAGGTTCACGAATAGTGCGAAGAGAGTGAGCACACAAGTATTCTCAAGCAATAACATATAGTAGGTTCTGAAATCTGAGCATACCACGAGCAAAGTTCTATGTAATTCTAGCATGTAGGTAATAAACATAAACCTTATTACCTAGGATGTTGAGTCTTGCACGTGGAGCGAAGCGTCGTTGTGGATCGTTGAGCACTGTACTGGTTATAGTCTGGTTTTAACAAAATCGTTTTCCCCTTATTAAAACCGAGTTCTCTATAACCAATGGCTCTGATACCAATCTGTCACACCCCCAAAATCCACACGCGGAGTATCACCGCTTGGAGGCGTGACTGACCAGGATCAAGCCACCAATCATATCAAACGAAATAAGAATTAAATGTAATTTAAACCAAACGATATGAAGGGTGTTCCAACAAAACATGTTAAGTGTATAGCGGAAGCATAAAATGTAAACCCAACGTAAGTAATAAGTTCAATGTTTAATGTTTCAATATAAGATCCACAATCCGTGCCCACAACGACCTGCTCCTCCCTGTGCAAGCTCCAATGTACCTAAGATCCTGCAAGGCATGCAGCAGAGAGTCAACAACTAGTTGAGCGAGTTCACAGAAAGTAAGTTCGATGCAAATCATTACGTTATTAACTAGATCGTTTGTATGTTCGATAGGTAGGGGCTTCCCATGTTAATGCGTACTAATGGTGGGTTTCCCATGGTCATATGTATTACGAGTGGGGGTTTCCCACGTTTATCTTTACTAATGGGGGCTTCCCATGTTTGCACTTACTAGACTATTTGCAACCATGTGTTCTTCTTAATCCGAGAACAGGAATACGTACAAGGTCACGTAGGATTTACGTGAGTGCCCTTCCCCGAGGACAGTGGTACGTGTGGGGTTTACGTAGGATTTACGTAAGTGTCCTTCCGACCCGGAAGACAATGGTAGTTATTAGTTTACGTAGGTTTTACGTAAGTGTCCTCCCGACCCGGGAGACAATGGTAGATACTAGGTTACGTAGGTTTTACGTAAGTGTCCTGACTATCCTGAGGACGATGGTCTATAGTCTAGCGATAGCATAAGTACGAGTAGTTATCCATTTCAAATAATCCAACCCGATTCCCAACCCGAGAATCCCATGCCTTGGCTGTGTGAACTCACCTTGGTTTGCTCGGTATGCTAAGTATGTGCTCAAGTAAATCAATCACGTCTGATTAGATCGAGCGAAGGGATCTCCAAGTAGATGATCGAGTGGGGCACCTTCCTGTTGCCGTCGAGTAGTAGGAGATGGTGTCTAGGGTTTTCTGATTGCTAAAAGTGTGTGATGGGTGAAACAAAATGTTCGATAAATATGGCCACGTAACGTACCGTATTGGGCCTTAACTGGGCTTCGGCGAAACTGGCCTGTTTCGTCGAGTGGGTTGTTGGCGAAACAATCATGTTTCGTCGAGATTGGTTATGGCGGAACACACTTGTGTTTCGTCGGGTTCTACAAATCTTAAACAGCTCATGTTTCTCGACAAGTTCCATGTTATCCCATCAAACACATAATCATGCAACACAATAGTTTAATATAACACAAGCCTACAGTCACGAGTCAGACGAGTCAAACAACTAAACAGTCAAAGTCAACGTGCAATAAATGCGAATAAAGAATGTCGGAAATTCGAGTTGTCACATTATCCCCAACTTGAAAGAAATTTCGTCCCGAAATTTTGCATGCGGTTACTGAGGAAAGCTAATGGTGTGACGTTGTTTACCTGTATTGTATCGCGGCTCCCCGAGCAGGTTTGCGAAGATTACTGGTTTTCTTGGGGTGTCACATCATCCCCCCGTTGATTTGGAATTTCGTCCCGAAATTCTGTATTGGTAGCTTCAACCTCAGTAGTAGTTGCATTGGTTCCGAATAACTGGGGATATTTGAGTTCCATTTGATCTTCACGCTCCCAGGTGAACTCTGGGCCGCGGCGGGAGTTCCAACGAACTCGTACAAGAGGGATTCTCGTGTTCTTGAGGACCTTAACATCCCGGTCCGTGATTTCAACAGGTTCCTCGACGAAGTGCAACCGCTCGTCGATAGTGAGTTCTTTCAAGGGAACTATGTGGGTCTCATCTGACATACACTTCTTCAGATTCGACACGTGAAAGACGTTGTGAACTGCACTGAGTTCAGCTGGTAAGTTCAATCTGTAGGCTACCCTGCCTATCTTCTCAATAACTTTGAAAGGTCCAACGTATCGTGGATTGAGTTTGCCGCGTTTGCCAAAACGAACCACACCCTTCCAGGGTGAAACTTTGAGTAGCGCTCGATCCCCAACCTGGAATTCGAGTAGTTTTCTATCTTTATCAGCGTATGCTTTCTGACGGTCACGAGCTGCCGCCATGCGTTGTCGTATTTGAGCAATCTTTTCAGTAGTATCAACTACCATTTCTGGACCTGTGATTTGACTATCTCCCACCTCTGCCTAACAAAGAGGTGACCGGCATTTACGCCCGTACAATGCCTCGAATGGTGCAGCTTTAATGCTGGTGTGGTAGCTATTGTTGTAAGAAAATTCCACAAGTGGCAGATGTTTTTCCCAACCATTGCCAAAGTCAATTACGCACGCCCGAAGCATGTCTTCTAGAGTTTGAATGGTGCGCTCAGACTGCCCATCCGTCTGAGGGTGATAAGCTGTGCTCATGTCTAAATGAGAGCCAAAAGATTTGTGCATTGCTTGCCACAGTTCTAAAGTAAAACTTGCGTCCCGATCAGAGATAATAGAGGTTGGCACCCCGTGCCTTGAGACCACTTCTTTCAAGTAGATGTCTGCTAGTGTAGAGAACTTGTCTGTTTCTTTGATAGCCAAGAAGTGAGCAGACTTTGTGAGTCGATCCACGATCACTCAAATAGTGTCATTTCCGCGCTGAGATCTAGGTAAGCCAGTAACAAAATCCATGGAAATTTGTTCCCATTTCCATTGCGGTATCTCAGGTTGTTGAAGTGGACCTGACGGTTTTTGATATTCTGCCTTGACTCTCGCACAAGTCAAGCATTTGCTAACGTATGTGGCTATGCGGGCCTTCATGCTAGGCCTCCAGTATGTAGTTTTGATATCGTGGTACATTTTATCCGAACCTGGATGTACCGAGTAGCGAAACTTATGAGCTTCATCCATTACCAGCTCGCGTAAGTTACCATAGTGTGGGACCCAGATGCGTCCTGTTACGTAATAAGCGCCGTCTGCCTTTTGTTCTAAGCGTTGCCTTGAGCCGCGTAGGGCTTCAGCCCTGACGTTGTCTGGTTTCAATGCTTCTACCTGAGCATTTCGTATCTGGGAAGGAAGACTAGACTGTATAGTGAGTTGTAAAGCTCGCACGCGCTTAGGCGCGGTGTCCTTTCGACTGAGGGCGTCAGCCACAACATTGGCTTTGCCTGGGTGGTACCTGATTGAGCATTCATAGTCATTCAACAGTTCGACCCATCGTCGCTGTCGCATATTCAGTTCCTTCTGTTTGAATATATGCTCGAGGCTTCTGTGGTCAGTGTAGATAGCACATTTAGTACCGTACAAGTAGTGTCGCCATATCTTAAGTGCAAAAACAACCGCTCCCAGCTCTAAATCGTGTGTTGTGTAATTCCGTTCGTGAATCTTAAGTTGGCGCGAAGCATATGCAATGACTTTATCCCGCTGCATCAACACACATCCAAGACCCTGGATAGATGCATCGCAGTAGACTACAAAATCGTCCGTGCCTTCAGGCAAAGAGAGGATAGGTGCGCTACAGAGTCTATCCTTTAAGTGCGGAAACGCTGATTCCTGTGTATTACCCCAACGGTAAACAACACCTTTCTGTGTCAGTAGTGTAAGCGGCTGAGCAATCTTCGAGAAGTCTTTGATGAATCGTCTATAATAACCCGCCAAACCCAAGAATTGGCGTATTTCGGTTGGTGTACGAGGTGCAGGCCAGTTCTTGATCGAATCTACCTTGGATGGATCAACATGGATCAACATGGATCCCATCCTTGTTTACTACGTGGCCTAGGAAGTGGACTTCACGAAGCCAGAAGTCGCATTTTGAAAACTTAGCGTATAGCTGTTCCGTTCGAAGAAGTTCCAAAATAAGTCGTAAGTGATGCTCGTGTTCCTCCTGACTCTTCGAATAGATCAGGATGTCGTCGATGAAAACAATGACGAACTTGTCAAGATAAGGTTTGCAAAACCTGTTCATAAAATCCATGAAAACCGCAGGCGCGTTCGTTAACCCGAAAGGCATGACCAGAAACTCGTAGTGGCCGTAGCGTGTTCTGAACGCTGTTTTGGAGACGTCCTCATCCCGGACTCTCAGTTGGTGATAACCTGACCTTAGATCAATCTTCGAGTAATAGCTCGACCCTTGTAACTGGTCGAATAAATCGTCGATGCGTGGAAGAGGATAGCGATTCTTCACAGTTACCTTGTTCAGTTCGCGGTAGTCTATACACATGCGGAAGGTACCGTCCTTCTTCTTTACAAATAGTACTGGAGCTCCCCAAGGTGAAGAGCTAGGACGTATGAAACCGTTTTCCAAGAGTTCTTGTAGTTGCTTAGACAGTTCTTCCAGTTCAGTTGGAGCTAAACGATAAGGTGCTCGAGCTATGGGTGCTGCTCCTGGAGCGAGCTCGATCTGAAATTCAACCTGACGGTGAGGCGGTAACCCAGGTAACTCTTCAGGAAACACTTGAGGAAAATCGCGTACTACTGGAATATCCTTAATCTTTTTCTCTTTCTTCGCTGTATCGGTAACGAGTGCTAAAACAGCTGTGTGGCCCTTTCGTAAACACTTCTGAGCCTTCAAGAAGGATATGATGCCACTCACGACACCACTCTTGTCGCCTTGAACTTCGAGAGGTTCTTTACCAGAACGGGGAATACGAATGATCTTCTCCTTGCATAGGATCTCTGCTTGTTGTCTTCCCTAGTTCCCATTTCCTTGGTTGTGGTTCTGATTCTGGTTCTGGTTCAACCGTGGGCAGTGTCTCTTGAAGTGACCTTCAGCACCACACTGATAACATCCCTTGTTACCCTGCTGTTGCTGCTGATTCTATAGATCTTGTGTCTATTGTTGTTGGTTCTGGCTTGCAGGACGTGAGTTTCTACCATCTTTGGCTCCATGACCAAGCTTGTCGCATCATTGACAATGATTTCGGTTGCACTGCCCGCTGTGGTGCAAGTTACATCGTTTGCACTTAGGGTGGTTTCCCCTGTATCCACCCTGCCCTTGACTACTAAAAGGTTGCTGACCAGGACTTTGGTTGTCATCGATCTTTCACTGCTGTGCCTGGGACGGAATCGTAGTCGAACCCTTGCTAGAGGTTCCATCCCACTTTCATTTGTTGTCACTGGGCATAGCAAAAGTAGTAGTAGTAGCACCAATACGTCTAGGCAGCTTGTTCTGTTCCACTGCCTGGTTTGTAAGACGATGAGCAAGATGAGTAACACCTTGAATAGTAGCAAGATTAGCAGTCATCACATGGCTTTGAATTTCTGGTACTAAGCCTTTGAGGTACAGCTCAATGCTCTTGATGGGAGGATCCACCATAGTTGGACACAAAATTGCCAGTTTGTTGGATCGTTTCGTGTACGCTTCTATCTCTGACCCCGTTATCTTCATGTTAAAGGACTCCACTTCCAGCTTGTTGATGGAATTAAAACTACTGTATTCACGTTTGATCAGTTCCTTAGAATCTTTCCATGGGGTGGCATTAGCAGCCGCCAGCCCCAGCACCTGAACTTGCGCGTTCCACCAAGTTAACGCAGTACCTTCGAGAGTATCAGTGGCATATTTCACCTTACGAGCCTCGGGTCATTCACACACTCGAAGACCGATCCGAGTTCCTCGAACTAATGGAGGAGTCCAACAGCTCCTTCAGTGTCGCTGAAAGTAGTAGGACAACAGTCCATAAAAGTCTTGTATGTGCATACAGGTGGCTGAGCGTGTTGACTTGTCGTGTGCGTAAGAGTAATCAAAATTAAGCACAAGTGTTGAGTTACGAGAGTAGGATCTAAAGATCCTAGAGTAAGTGGTGATGGCAGGTTACACCTCCTGCCTGGGCAGCTGCGAGTGCTGCAGTAACTTGTTCAGTGATCGAAGCCGCCAACTGGGCTTGAGTTAGGTTAACGCGTCCACTCATGATCTTGACATCAAGGAGAACATGTGGGTGAGAGGTTCGCGAATAGTGCGAAGAGAGTGAGCACACAAGTATTCTCAAGCAATAACATATAGTAGGTTCTGAAATCTGAGCATACCACGAGCAAAGTTCTATGTAATTCTAGCATGTAGGTAATAAACATAAACCTTATTACCTAGGATGTTGAGTCTTGCACGTGGAGCGAAGCGTCGTTGTGGATCGTTGAGCACTGTACTGGTTATAGTCTGGTTTTAACAAAATCGTTTTCCCCTTATTAAAACCGAGTTCTCTATAACCAATGGCTCTGATACCAATCTGTCACACCCCCAAAATCCACACGCGGAGTATCACCGCTTGGAGGCGTGACTGACCAGGATCAAGCCACCAATCATATCAAACGAAATAAGAATTAAATGTAATTTAAACCAAACGATATGAAGGGTGTTCCAACAAAACATGTTAAGTGTATAGCGGAAGCATAAAATGTAAACCCAACGTAAGTAATAAGTTCAATGTTTAATGTTTCAATATAAGATCCACAATCCGTGCCCACAACGACCTGCTCCTCCCTGTGCAAGCTCCAATGTACCTAAGATCCTGCAAGGCATGCAGCAGAGAGTCAACAACTAGTTGAGCGAGTTCACAGAAAGTAAGTTCGATGCAAATCATTACGTTATTAACTAGATCGTTTGTATGTTCGATAGGTAGGGGCTTCCCATGTTAATGCGTACTAATGGTGGGTTTCCCATGGTCATATGTATTACGAGTGGGGGTTTCCCACGTTTATCTTTACTAATGGGGGCTTCCCATGTTTGCACTTACTAGACTATTTGCAACCATGTGTTCTTCTTAATCCGAGAACAGGAATACGTACAAGGTCACGTAGGATTTACGTGAGTGCCCTTCCCCGAGGACAGTGGTACGTGTGGGGTTTACGTAGGATTTACGTAAGTGTCCTTCCGACCCGGAAGACAATGGTAGTTATTAGTTTACGTAGGTTTTACGTAAGTGTCCTCCCGACCCGGGAGACAATGGTAGATACTAGGTTACGTAGGTTTTACGTAAGTGTCCTGACTATCCTGAGGACGATGGTCTATAGTCTAGCGATAGCGTAAGTACGAGTAGTTATCCATTTCAAATAATCCAACCCGATTCCCAACCCGAGAATCCCATGCCTTGGCTGTGTGAACTCACCTTGGTTTGCTCGGTATGCTAAGTATGTGCTCAAGTAAATCAATCACGTCCGATTAGATCGAGCGAAGGGATCTCCAAGTAGATGATCGAGTGGGGCACCTTCCTGTTGCCGTCGAGTAGTAGGAGATGGTGTCTAGGGTTTTCTGATTGCTAAAAGTGTGTGACGGGTGAAACAAAATGTTCGATAAATATGGCCACGTAACGTACCGTATTGGGCCTTAACTGGGCTTCGGCGAAACTGGCCTGTTTCGTCGAGTGGGTTGTTGGCGAAACAATCCTGTTTCGTCGAGATTGGTTATGGCGGAACACACTTGTGTTTCGTCGGGTTCTACAAATCTTAAACAGCTCATGTTTCTCGACAAGTTCCATGTTATCCCATCAAACATATAATCATGCAACACAATAGTTTAATATAACACAAGCCTACAGTCACGAGTCAGACGAGTCAAACAACTAAACAGTCAAAGTCAACGTGCAATAAATGCGAATAAAGAATGTCGGAAATTCGAGTTGTCACACAAGTGCCAACTCTAATTACTTATAGACAAATGTAAGATTAATAACCAATGGATCATATGTCTTTAGGATATTAAACATCAAGATTAAAATATTATAATGAAGGACCAAGTATGTCCCCCTAGATGGGGACGGTTTCAAGGGGGGGGGGTAGTTTGGTTGGATTTCAACTAATTAGTTAGACACTAGTTAGGTTAACCTAGGTTAGTTAAGTGATTAACCCGGTTACTAGTGTGTTGTGCTTTATGACGGGTGTTAGGGTATTCAGGGACCCTAACTGGCTCAGAAAAAGATAAATAATGTTATCAACAATATTTTCATGTTCCGGGTATAGTCCGGTTGTTCGGTTGCATACCGATTCGTTAAAGTGCTAAATTGCACCTTTTAGTGTTTAATAAGTATCTTTGTATAACATTATCGATTCCCAACACTTAGGGAAATATTCTGGATAATAAAATGACATTTCTGCATAATATTTATATGTCTAAATGCTGATTTATTGTTGAATTTTATAAATTCTGCACTTAAAGTGCGTTTCGGGTGCTTTTTAGTGCTTATTTTTGCTTTCGTATTGCATATATATTAAACCCTTGTATGTACTCTTGGGTTTTAATGCATTCTTGCTGTCGGACCTACACCTAGGCTCCAATTTTTATTGTCTGGCTGCTTTCTGCAGTTCCGTTGACACATAGTGTCTTACCGGTGAGTTTACTTAGTATTTTTGACGCAACGCTCTCGTTTGTGCATAAAGCAATATTTTGTAGTATACAACATGCATGAATTCACTTGTTTAGTATGTAATTAGACATGGCTGACAATTAAGCACATAATTGCAGTCATTAAGCACTAATTAAAGTGTACGGAAATTACCGGTTTGAGCCAGTTGTCACAGTCTCCCCCCGTTAAAAGAATTTCGTCCCGAAATTCAGACTGAACTCACTCTCGCTGGAGTCTTCTTGAATAGGTGGGGATACTTTTTCTTGAACTGGACTTCACGTTCCCATGTGTACTCGGGTCCGTGCTTAGAGCTCCAACGTACTTTGACAAGTTTTACGCTGCTCCTCCTGGTCTTGTTGACTTTCCAGTCGGTAACCTCAACGGGTTTTTCTGTAAATCGGAGGGCTTCATCAATATGCACTTCATCCATCGGGATGATCACGCTTTCTTGTGTTGGACTCTTCTTCAGGTTGGATACATGAAACGTATCATGTACTCCATTAAGTTCTTCCGGTAACTCCAATTTGTACGCCACGGTACCAATTCTCCTCAGTATTCTGAATGGTCCGATATATCGTGGATTTAGCTTCCCGCGCTTTCCGAATCTGACTACGCCCTTCCATGGTGAGACTTTTAACAACACTTTGTCTCCCACCTTGAATTCTACCGATTTTCTATTCGGATCAGCGTAGCTCTTTTGTCGCTCTCGAGCCGCCTTAATGCGCTCTCGGATCTGCGCAATCTTGTCGGTTGTCTCTTGTACAAGTTCAGGACCAACCATACGTTTATCTCCGGCATCTGCCCAACATAAGGGCGATCGGCATTTGCGGCCATACAGAGCTTCGAACGGCGCGGCTTTTATGCTCGTATGATAACTGTTATTGTAGGAAAACTCAACTAAAGGTAGATGAGTATCCCAGCTGCCGCCTAGATCCATGACACATGCGCGAAGCATATCTTCTAACGTTTGTATAGTCCGTTCGCTCTGGCCGTCTGTTTGCGGATGGAATGCCGTGCTCAGATCTAACTGAGATCCAAAGGCTTCCTGAAATGATTGCCAGATTCTTGAGACAAAGCGTCCATCTCTGTCTGAAATGATTGAGATTGGCACTCCATGTCGTGCCACAATTTCTCTTAAGTATATTTCAGCAAGCTTTCCAGTGCTATCCTTCTCTCGGATTGGTAGGAAATGCGCAGACTTCGTCAATCGATCAACTATTACCCATATCATATCGTGCCCTCTCGGGGTCCTGGGTAATTTCGTTATGAAGTCCATCGAGATTTGTTCCCACTTCCACACGGGAATCTCTGGTTGCTGTAGCAGGCCAGACGGTTTCTGGTATTCAGCCTTAACCTTAGCGCAGGTCAGGCACTTTCCTACATAGACGGCAACGTCGCTTTTGAGTCTCGGCCACCAATAGTACTCTTTCAAGTCTTGATACATCTTGTCTGATCCTGGATGGATCGAATATCTCGATTTGTGGGCTTCATTAAGGATGACCTCTCGTATGCCACCATAGAGTGGAACCCAAATACGCTTCTTGAAGTATAAGGCTCCCTCTTCGTTTGGCAGCATGTGTTTTAGCATACTCCGTAGGTATTCAGCTTTACGGTTCTCTTCTTTAAGAGCTTCTTGTTGTGCATCACGAATGCGTGCAGTGAGGTTCGTTCGAATCGTCATTTCCAATGCTCGAACCCTTAGGGTCTTAACCCTTTCCTTTCGGCTCAACGCGTCCGCTACAATGTTTGCCTTTCCAGGATGGTACTTAATCTCACAGTCGTAATCATTCAGCAGCTCGATCCAACGTCGCTGGCGCATATTCAATTCCTTCTGATCAAATATGTGTTGTAAGCTTTTATGATCTGTGAAGATTGTACATCGAGTACCATATAAATAATGTCGCCAAATCTTTAAGGCGAATACCACTGCGCCCAGCTCCAGGTCGTGAGTGGTATAATTTCTCTCGTGAACCTTCAGTTGTCTTGAAGCGTAAGCGATGACTTTTTGGCGTTGCATGAGCACGCAACCCAAGCCTTGTCGTGAGGCGTCGCAGTATACCACGAAGTCTTCAGTGCCTTCGGGTAATGATAGTATTGGTGCATCGCAGAGCTTGTTCTTAAGTAGCTGAAAGGCTTCTTCCTGTTTGTGACCCCAGTCGTACTTCTTGTCTTTCTGGGTAAGGGTCGTTAACGGTTGAGCTATTTTTGAGAAATTCTCGATGAATCGCCGATAATAGCCCGCTAAACCCAAAAATTGTCGAACTTCAGTTGGGGTTTTGGGAGCTTCCCAGTTCTTTATCGCTTCAATCTTGGATGGGTCTACATGAATGCCCTTCTCATTCACAACGTGACCAAGAAATTGTACTTCGCGAATCCAGAATTCGCACTTCGAGAACTTTGCATAAAGCTTCTCTTTCTTCAGTAATTCCAAGATGGTTCTGAGATGTTGCTCGTGCTCTTCTTTCGTTCGCGAGTAAATCAGGATATCATCGATAAATACAATCACGAATTTATCGAGATATGGTTTACATACGCGGTTCATCAGGTCCATAAAGACCGCTGGCGCGTTCGTCAATCCAAATGGCATCACAAGAAATTCGTAGTGCCCATATCGCGTTCTGAATGCAGTCTTTGGCACGCTTTCTTCTTGGATTCTCAGCTGATGGTATCCAGATCGAAGGTCGATCTTGGAATAGTAGCTTGATCCTTGCAGTTGATCAAATAAGTCATCAATCCTCGGTAGTGGATACCGATTCTTGATAGTGAGCTTGTTCAGTTCCCTGTAATCGATACACATCCGCAGTGTTCCATCCTTCTTCTTCACGAATAATACCGGAGCTCCCCAGGGTGAGAAGCTTGGCCTTATAAACCCCTTATCCAACAACTCCTAGAGTTGTGTAGATAATTCTTGCATCTCGGATGGTGCAAGTCGATAGGGTGCCTTGGCTACAGGAGCAGCTCCTGGAACCAAGTCTATACGGAATTCGACTTGTCGTTGCGGAGGTAGTCCTGGCAGATCTTCAGGGAACACATCAGGAAATTCCTTCACCACAGGAATGTCTTCGAGTTTCGGCTCCTCAGCCTTCTTGTCTATAACGTGTGCTAGGAAAGCGACACATCCTTTCCTTAAGCATTTCCGTGCCTTCATGCAACTGATGATTCGAAGAGGTGCGTCTCGTTTTTCTCCATGCACGATGAGAGTTTCACCATTCGCTAAAGGGATGCGAATGATTTTCTCATGACAAATAACTTCAGCTTTGTTCTTGGACAACCAGTCCATTCCGACTACTACATCGAAGCTACCCAATTGAATAGGTAAGAGGTCGATGCTAAAATTTCGTTCGCCAAGTTCTAATGTGCAGCCTCTGACAACTTCGCCCGATTCAACAAGTTTACCATTGGCTAGTTCTATGGAATAAGGAATTTCTAATCTACTAGATTCTATTCCGAGTAGGCGTTTAAATTCCATAGACATGAAGCTATAATCGGCGCCAGTGTCAAACAGTATGGATGCAAAGTGATTGTTAATGAGAAACGTACCGGTGACCACGTTAGGGTCCTCGCGTGCGTCTCTTGCTCCAATCACAAATGCTCGAGCCGGAGCGTTGTTTCTCTCTGGGCAGTTCTTCATGAAATGATCATTGCTTCCACACTTGAAGCATCCTTGGTTCCGTCCAGCTCCATTACCATTCCGGTTACCATTGCCATTCCCACCATGGTTTCCATTACCATTCCCATTGCGGCCTCCAATACCTTTTCCCCAGCAGTCTTCGGAACGGTGGCCTGGCTTCCCGCAGTTCTCGCATTTTCCAACGCGACAGTTTCCCACATGGTGAAAGTCATAGCGGTTACATTTGGGCAGAGTGCCCCGATATTTCTTAGCCCCAGACTCATTTGCAGCTGCGAAGGCTTTTGCCTCCCTAGGTGGGTTAGTGTCACGCTTCTTGTTGTTCAAACCCTTATTGTTACGAATTGCTTGATTCAGGTTTGCATGTTTCCTTTTCTTGTCACCGGACGACTCAGCATGCGTCTCGGTGTTTTCTGTTGGGTTCAGTGATAGCTTCTTCATCCGAACACAATCTTCAGTAAGGTTGACAGCCAGAGTTACAGCCTCGGTGATTGTTTGTGGTTTGGCCGACGTCACCATGCCACGAAACTCTGAGGCCAGTCCCCAAATGTAGCGTTCAACGCGCTTGAATTCGGGAGTCACCATGTAGGGAAGCACTCTTGACAGGTCATGGAACCTTCGAGTGTAACCATTGATGTCAGCACCTTCCATAGTCATGTGCCAGAACTCCGTTTCCAGCCTTTGGAGTTCCGCACGAGAGCAGTACTTCTCTCTCATTCTTTCCCTCAGTTCCTCCCAAGTTAAGCCATAAGCGGCATCATCGCCCAAGGTTTGGGCTTGCAGGTTCCACCAAGTCAGAGCTTCATCGACAAACAACCCAGTAGCAAAGGTGACTTGTTGATCCGCGGTACACTTGCTCATGCGGAAAGTAGCTTCAGTCTTCTCCGTCCAGCGCACAAATGCTACTGCACCTCCTGTGCCGTCATAGTTCATCGGCTTACAGTCGAGGAATTGCTTGAAAGTGCAGCCTTGAGCTGCGTTTCCTCCAGACGAATTTCCATTCCCATTACGCCTAGCGTTGCTTGGTCCTCCACTGTCCTGGGTACGGTTCGCCTCGTAGTGGGCGATAGCAGCGGAGATCCTTTCCTCCAGTAGAGCGTTCAGCTCTTCAGCAGTTCTTGGTAGTGGGGGAGGAGGAGGTTGATCATCATTGCGAGCATTCACAGTTTTCCTGGGTGCCATGTTCTGACAGAACATAACACAACAGGGTTAGACATTTGTTTGGTATCGTCACACTAGACAGTAGTATCATATATATTCACAAGTATATATACCACATAAGTGACATCAAACAATCATTACTCTAGCAGAGTACTTAGTAGGCTTGCACTGAGGGAATCTATACGTGACAAGACTTGCTGTGGTTTCTGTGCACTGAATTCCATAATTATGTATGCATCCATAATTACGTAACTCCTTGCACAGTCAGCACAGTTCGTTTCATCCTCGTATTTCTTCCTTCAGATAGGCCATTGCTTTTAGGTAGAGTCACGTATACTTGTGACATTCTACTTTCTAGTACATGCTAATTATCACACATAATTGCAAGTAATTTCTCAATTAAAGACAAGTGCTACTCATGTGCACCCTAAGTCTCGTAGTGTCTTTTCTAGACTCATGTAGACAGTTTCAGGTAGTGGATGTCGCGGGACGTTTTATGCAATGAAAACTCTTTGAAAAATTGTTTTCGTGAATGGATCCAAGAGATTGTAGACTAGACTCGAGAAGGAATCATGGTTCACTACAATCGCAGCTCTGATACCAATCTGTCACACCCCTTTCTACGGCGGAAGCACGAGGTGTGATCATGAAAGGTTCTCATTGCATACGAAGAGTAAACATGCTACATGCTCGTAAAATAACATCAAATACCATAATTTGAAAACATAAGTTTAGCGTTTATATCGCTAGACAACATAAAATATTGTCTTAAAAGTTTACAACTTTATTTAAAGATAAACAAAGCGACATCCACGAGCATGAGTAAGACCACGCGCACATCCATCCTAGTTACCTGAAATACATGTGAGTTTTGGAAAAACGTCAACATAAAGTTGGTGTGAATTCATGCAATGATTGTTTTGAATGTTTTAAATACTTGAATGGAAACATAGTATGTAACTTGTAGAATGTGTAAATGTTTGAATGTAACTTGTAAAATGCATCTATAACTGAGTACTATGAATGTTTGAATGTTTGAATGTATTGATAACACATATCTGTAATCTCCTTATTATGAATGTTTGACTGTGTGAGATCGCTAGTGGTTTGCAAGGCCACTAACATATGTCACGACATAGGAAGCCACCAAACCTAGGCATTTTTGTCGACTTTGACTGAGACACAGAAGCACTCATTGGTAGAAGTAGGCCAAGAGTGGGGTTGCCTGAAACCCATTAGATCTAACCTTTTGTTCCGCGGTCTGAATGTATACGTTGATTAATGGTGCTTATGGTACCCTATTCGGGACATGATCTTGAATGTTTCACTTGAATGTTTCACATGAATGTTTTTCCTTTGAATGTTTTTGTACTCATCATACCATATGTAAACAATGTAACATTTGTAACATGTATTTCACCCCCGAAGTTATAAAACTAAAAATAGTTAAAAGAAAAGGGGGAGCATGAACTCACAACTTTGCGTTCCTGTGCGTCGTAAACTTCACCGGATTTGCTTACTTAACGTCGTAACCTATACGCGTTTTCTTAACGTTAGTCACTAGACTTGCGTCGCACAAGTACAGTCACTCTCTTGTGTATATATTCTTGTGTTAAAAATATTCTATATTTTTAACTACGTATCTTACTTATATTATTTCTCAAAAATAAATATAAGTCTTTTGTGTTTTGCACTTCGCACCCGAATTATGTATCTTGTATTTAGTATGTGTATTTTTGTGTTTATACTCCTCACGAGTATTTAGTGTATTTTTAAGTCTTAATACACTAGTACGTATAACACATACTATACACACTTAGCACAAAAGTTGGTGATAAAATAATATATATTTTTCTCTCAAAAATATACATACTTATATCCATTTATTCTTGAAGAAATTCTCATTTCTTATCACCAAAAATTAGGGAAACCTTGGTAATACTTTTAAACACATTTTTAGGGAATAAGTTTCTCAAAAACTCATATTTTTCTAAGTGTCAAAATTTATAAAAATTTTGGCAGAGTTTCCCCTAAAAATGGAGGTTTCCCATGTTTTCAAAACATGTGTTTATTTTCTTTTAAATCGTCAACAATCTCCTCATTCAACAATAAACAATACGCAACTAGTTAAAATAGATATAATCGCAGAAATACATGAACTTGTGGTTTTTCCAAAATAGGTAGTATCTTTCCATTATTTCTAGTGGATCTTTTGTATAGATCAACTTTGCTTCTTGAAAGTCTCGCTTTTAAAGAAGTTACATCTTTACAACTTCCGGTCAACATTTACAAAATAGTTATTTTGTCGAAACTTTGTATTACACAAGTGTTTACATACTCGTGTGTTTGCTAAAATCATTCTTTTTCATGTAAGACTCAGCTTTAGAAAATATGATTTCTTGGACACTTGGTCCTTTGAAAGTACCGCTTGTAGATCCGTAGATCTACTAGTTTTAAACACTATTTCACAAGTTAAATCGCTTTTACACAAGTTCATGATTCGTGTGTGGTAGAGTTTCATCTTCTAACCCTTGTTATACTTAAACAAGCTTTATGTCATAATCCAAGATCATGACTAAACTGGGTTAAATGATGATTCGAGCTACCACAACATAGATCGGGCCTAAATAACCACACACATCAAATACTACAAGATTTACACAACATATGAGCTTTTAACCATCATTTTTAGTGTTTTTAGTAGACTTTTGTGCTTCAACTTGCATGTTCATAAATTTTAACCGTCATATATCGTTTTAACCACTTTAGAATAGTTCAAGAAGGTGATTTAAGCAACATACCACTAGCTCGAGGCTAGGGAAGAATCTAAGCGCAAATAGGGTGGATAAAAGCAAGGTAGAGAGGTCCTTCGCCTTCCGATTGCACCAAGGTTCCTAATATGCGACCCTTAACACTTGTGTGATGTTGGAATGTGATGAAGGAAGCTCGAAAAATTGATGGATATATAGGGGAGTTCGGCCGAGAGTTGTAGAGCAAGAGAGAGAGTAGTTCTTGTGATGTTTATGGAATGTGAATATTCAAGTGCCAACTCTAATTACTTATAGACAAATGTAAGATTAATAACCAATGGATCATATGTCTTTAGGATATTAAACATCAAGATTAAAATATTATAATGAAGGACCAAGTATGTCCCCCTAGATGGGGACGGTTTCAAGGGGGGGGGGGGGGTAGTTTGGTTGGATTTCAACTAATTAGTTAGACACTAGTTAGGTTAACCTAGGTTAGTTAAGTGATTAACCCGGTTACTAGTGTGTTGTGCTTTATGACGGGTGTTAGGGTATTCAGGGACCCTAACTGGCTCAGAAAAAGATAAATAATGTTATCAACAATATTTTCATGTTCCGGGTATAGTCCGGTTGTTCGGTTGCATACCGATTCGTTAAAGTGCTAAATTGCACCTTTTAGTGTTTAATAAGTATCTTTGTATAACATTATCGATTCCCAACACTTAGGGAAATATTCTGGATAATAAAATGACATTTCTGCATAATATTTATATGTCTAAATGCTGATTTATTGCTGAATTTTATAAATTCTGCACTTAAAGTGCGTTTCGGGTGCTTTTTAGTGCTTATTTTTGCTTTCGTATTGCATATATATTAAACCCTTGTATGTACTCTTGGGTTTTAATGCATTCTTGCTGTCGGACCTACACCTAGGCTCCAATTTTTATTGTCTGGCTCCTTTCTGCAGTTCCGTTGACACATAGTGTCTTACCGGTGAGTTTACTTAGTATTTTTGACGCAACGCTCTCGTTTGTGCATAAAGCAATATTTTGTAGTATACAACATGCATGAATTCACTTGTTTAGTATGTAATTAGACATGGCTGACAATTAAGCACGTAATTGCAGTCATTAAGCACTAATTAAAGTGTACGGAAATTACCGGTTTGAGCCAGTTGTCACACATACGAGTTTTATTAACGAGTTTTTAAGAGATGTTTCACAAATTGGTTTTCTAAAACAAATGTTTTTGGGTTAAGAATCATGGCTACGAGATTTTATGAACTATAACCAACTTGATTTGAGTTGGTTAGCTATGTTGCAATACACTTTTCAAAACGAGGTTTGTATTTTGACTCTTGTAGTCTAATAAAGTACTGCAACATGTAAACGAAGCCATGATTCCGATACTCTTATAAAACCTATGTACTCGCCAGCATTTCTTTGCTGACTTTGTTTTTACATATGTTTCAGGCGTTGTTGATTGATGTGATTTCTAGGATGCATGCGTCACATAGGATCTGGACAAGGCCTTAGTGACATAATAACTATGATAGTCGATATGAAACTTGTTTGTTCTATGTTAAGACAATGTTAATGTTTAATATTATCAATAAAACGAAACTCTTTTTGTATCCTTGGTTATGAAACGAAAATTCTGCCACGACACTCCCCGACGTTTCCGCCACGGTTTGTTGTTTTACGTGGTCGGGGTGTGACAGAAGAGTTGGTATCAGAGCCAATGGTTATAGGGAATTAGGTTATTAGTAATGCTTTGACCTAGACTATAACTTTTAGGACCCTAACGCAAGTTTCATTTCGTTTATATTTTAAAACAAAACTGTCACCTATCCTTAGGTGATAACCACAACGAGAACACAATTTTCGAATCCGCTTTGAAAACTAATCATCTGTTCTAGGATGATTGATTACTAGGTTTTGAACCCTCTGTTAGAAGGTTTTGAACCCTTTAAGTTTTCAAAATCTCGTCAAAGCTTGGGTCTAAATAGTGTGAATACGTGCAAACTGGAAGAGTGAGTGCCTGTACTCTGAGTTTTCTGTCTAAGGCTAGAGTGTTCATACAAATCCACATAATCGGACCAGTCACTCTTACCTGGGAACTCTTGGGGTGAGTGTCCACTTATAGGCGAGCATGTCTTCGCGATACATTATTTTGACCTATTTACTTTGATTAGTCACTGCGTGTCGTTTGTTTGTTCGAGGTAACGAACAAATGATCACCTTCCTTGTGTTTTGCCGATATTTTCAATGCCTCTTTTGGTTTTTCCAATTTTCAACCTCACTCGTTTCTCCTGTTTCCTTGTTAGACAATGCCTCCTCGACGCGATGCTCAAACTTTTACTGCTGAAGAAGTCGCAGCCCTTGTCTCTCAGCAAATGGCTACTGTACTTCCAGGCGTTGTGACCCAAATCCACGAGTTATACAACAACAACAATAATAACAACAATAACGCACCGTGTAATTTCAAGAATTTCAATTCTGCGAAGCCGCTTAAGTTTTCTGGGTCACAAGGAGCAATTGCGCTCCTGCAGTGGTTCGAGAGTATCGAGAGCACATTCAGACATGTGCAGTGTCTGAATGCGCGTAAAGTTGAATTTGCATCAAGCGTGTTTGAGAAGCGAGCTCTTACCTGGTGGAACGGTATTATGCGCGACAGGGGTGCCGAAGTGGCATTAGCACAAACATGGGAAGAGCTTCGAGCTCTCATGATGAAAGAGTTTTGTCCCCGTCACGAAATTCGAGCTTTGGAACGAGAGTTTGACGATTTAAAGCAAGATGGGGGTGAACACCGTGCGTATACGGATTGTTTTGAGGAACTCAGTCTGTTGTGTCCCACTATGGTTACCCCTCTGGAGAAAGCAATCGAGAGATATATCGATGGTTTACCCGATTCCATATAGGATATTGTGACCGGTGTTAATCCTACCACTGTACGTCACGCGATCGAGTTGTCTGCTACCCTGACTGAGTCTCAAGTCAGGAAGGGTAAACTCACACGCAAGGGTGATAAAAAGAAGTTGACCGATTCTGACAAGGAAAAGGGTAAGGGTAAGAAAGGCGAGTCGTCGAAGAAGTCGAGAAAGCAAAAGGGTGCTCAGAATTTTGCTGTTACAGCACAGACTGCTCAGAACCCGCAGAACCCACCGGCTCAACCGCCTGCGAAGAAGGTGTATGCTGGTACCGCACCTCATTGTGCTCGCTACAACGGTCATCATGTTGCACAACAAGCTTGCAAGCAATGCACAACGTGTGGTAAACTTGCGCATTTGGCCAATATTTGTCGTCTGGGACAAAATCAGGTTGCCCAGGTTCAAGCTCCGGTTCAGGGGAATGATGCGAGATTCCCACCGGGTTCATGTTTTAATTGTGGAGAGTTTGGTCACTTCCGCAACAATTGTCCGAGGTTGGTGAACGCGAATGCTAATGCGAATCCGAACGTGAATGTCAACGCAAATGTTTATCCCACTCGTGGACGAGCGAACAATTTGAATGCAAATGAAGCGAGGGCCGATAACGAGGTGGTTAATGGTATGTTTCTTGTTAACAATCGACCTGCATCTATTCTTTTTGATTCTGGTGCCGATAGAAGTTTTGTTTCATTGTCATTTGAACCTTTGCTTGCGATACCTAGAACTAAACTAAGGAAACCCTTATCTGTCGAAGTTGCTACTGGTAAACCTCTTGTTCTCAATTCTGTTATTCGTGATTGTCAGTTGAACCTTGATAACCATCTTTTTCCTATTGACCTCACACCGATGCAACTTGGGAGTTTCGATATTATCTTTGGAATGGATTGGTTAACCAAACACCATGCTGAGGTGATTTGTTTCGATAAGATTGTTCGTATTCCTTTGTCTTCAGGCGATGTTCTGGAAGTTCGTGGCGAGAAACCTTCAGGTGGATTGAAGCTTATGTCGTGTATGGAAGCCCAAAGGTATTTACGAAAAGGATATGTTGCTTTTCTAGCACATGTCACCGAGGAGAAAAGCAAGAGTAAGAGTATCCAGGATATTCCAATTGTTCGGGATTATCCAGAGGTGTTTCCTGATGAACTGCCCGGTTTGCCTCCAGTTCGTCAAGTCAAGTTTCATATTGACCTTGTACCCAATGCCAACCCGATTGCGAAAGCGCCTTATCATCTTGCACCGTCGAAGATGCAAGAGTTATCGAAACAGCTTCAAGAGTTATCTGATAAAGGATTCATCCGTCCAAGCTTTTCACCTTGGGGAGCTCCTGTCCTCCTTGTGAAAAAGAAAGATGGATCTTTTCGAATGTATATCGATTATCGTGAGCTTAATAAGCTTACCTTCAAGAATCGATATCCCCTACCTCGAATTGATGATCTCTTTGATCAGCTGCAAGGTGCTACCTATTTTTCCAATATCGATCTGTGTTCTGGGTATCATCAACTTCGTGTTCTCGAAGAAGATATTCCCAAAACTGCATTCCACACAAGATATGGGCACTATGAGTTTACTGTCATGCCTTTTGGTTTGACGAATGCCCCAGCTATCTTTATGGACTTAATGAATAGGGTCTGCAAACCTTATTTAGACAAGTTCATCATTGTGTTTATCGACGATATTCTTGTTTATTCAAAGTCTCGAGCCGAGCACGAGCAACACCTTCGCTTAACATTGGAACTCCTGAAGAAGGAACAACTTTTTGCTAAATTCTCCAAGTGTGAATTCTAGCTTGAAGAAGTTCAATTCTTGGGTCATATAGTCAATGAGCAGGGTATTCATGTGGATCCATCCAAGATTGCTGCTATTAAAGACTGGAATACACCGACGACACCTACAAAGATTCGATCTTTTCTTGGTCATGCTGGTTATTATCGACGTTTCATTTCAAATTTCTCGAAGATTGCGGTTCCACTCACTGCTTTGACTCAGAATAATAAGCCTTTTGAGTGGGTACCCAAGCAAGAAGAAGCGTTTCAAACGCTGAAGCAGAAGCTGTGTGATGCTCCCGTTCTATCTCTTCCCGATGGAAACAACGATTTCGTTGTCTATTGTGATGCGTCCAGCTTAGGCCTTGGTTGCATTCTCATGCAACAAGGTAAAGTTATAGCATATGCATCTAGACAATTGAAAGTTCATGAAAAGAACTACACAGCTCATGATCTTGAGTTGGGAGCTGTTGTTTTCGCGCTTAAAATCTGGAGACACTACCTCTATGGCACGAAGTGTGTGGTTTTCACAGACCACAAAAGTCTCCAGCATATTCTTAATCAGAAGGAGCTGAACATGAGGCAACGACGTTAGGTTGAGCTCTTGAACGACTATGATTGCGAAATTCGCTACCATCCTGGTAAGGCGAATGTCGTAGCCGATGCGCTTAGTCGAAAGGATCGAGTCAAGCTTCATTCTGTTCGAACTCTATCTGACCTTCAAAATCTTATCCTTCAAGCTCAACGATTTTGTGTTTCACAAAATTTGATAAGTAAGGAATTACCACGTCAACTTGAGCTTAAGCTCGAAGAGAAAGACGATGGTTTGCTCTATTTCAAGGATTGTTTGTGGATTCCGAAACAAGGCGATCTTCGCACCTTGGTAATGGACGAATCTCACAAGTCTCGATATTCTATCCATCCTGGTGCTGATAAAATGTACAAGGATCTTCGTACTCAGTGTTGGTGTCCTGGTATGAAAAAGGATGTTGCCTTGTATGTATCAAAATGCCTAACTTGTCTCAAAGTCAAGGCTGAACATCAACGACCTTCTGGCTTGCTTATACAACCAGAGATACCGGTTTGGAAGTGGGAGAACATTGCGATGGATCTCATCACTAAATTACCGCGTACATCCTAAGGTCACGATGCAATTTGGGTTGTTATCGATCGATTAACGAAATCAGCTCATTTCATTCCGATTTGCGAGGATCTATCTGCTGATAAACTTGCAAAGATTTATGTTGATGAGATTGTATCATGACATGGTGTTCCCTTGGATATCATTTCTGATCGTGATGCTCGATTTTCATCTCATTTTTGGAAGACCATGCAATCTGCTATGGGAACCCAACTAAATATAAGCACTGCTTATCATCCCCAAACAGATGGTCAATCTGAGAGAACTATTCAAACTTTGGAGGATATGCTTAGAGCATACGTGATAGACTTTGGTGGTAATTGGGATTCTCATCTGCCATTGATTGAGTTCTCTTACAACAATAGTTATCATGCTAGTATTAATATGGCACCATTCGAAGCTCTCTACGGTCGAAAATTTCGTTCACCTGTCTGTTGGAATGAGATCGGTGAAGCTCAGCTTACTGGACCTGAGCTCATTCTGGAAATAACAGACAAAATCAAGAAAATCCACGATAATCTTGTGACAGCTCGAAGCCGTTAAAAGAGTTATGCGGATATGCGACACAAGCCCTTAGAATTTCAAGTCGGAGATCGTGTCCTACTCAAGGTTTCACCTTGGAAGGGAGTGGTGAGATTTAAGATTGTGGAAAGAATTGGGAAGGTTGCCTATCAACTAGAGCTACCTTCGGAGCTTGGAAATATTCATCCGACTTTTCACGTGTCCAATTTGCGAAAGTGTTTAGCTGACGCTGATCTTCACATTCCTCTCGATGAGATCTGAATTGACGAAACGAGGCACTTTGTCGAGAAACCCGTGGGGATAGTGGACCGTGCTTTCAAACAGTTGAAGAACAAACGGATTCGATTGGTCAAAGTTCGCTGGGAATCCAAACGTGGCCCGAGTTTACTTGGGAACGTGAGGACCAGATGAAGACGAAATATCGGCATTTGTTTTCAGAAGTTTCCTCTAAATAAAATTTATGTTTAAGGATTTTTCAATTCGATTCGATTCCGATTTCAAGCTTTAAATCGCTTTCTGGAAGGTTATACGCGCACTGATGCGTAAATATAACCAATTTAATGCAACGAACACTCCGGAATAGTGAAATAGGCTTAACATACCTTAAATAACCTCCACATAACTTAGAAATAAGTTTTGGATGGTTTGGTGTGTTGAAATCAAGTTTGTTCGATCGCAGGGACTATTTGTGTCAAACTACGAAACTATACCGATTTGTATAGAAACGAACATTCCGGAACTTGATCATAAGTTAAACATACCCTAAATATCCTTTACATAGCTTAGAAATAGGCTTTGAGGGGTTCGGTATGCTAAAATAAACTTATTTGATCAATAGGGACTAAAAGCGTCAAAAAGTGCACAAGTTTGCATTTTCGCGCATACCTTATGTTCTGAATATATCCGGACATCCAAAAATTTATGAAAGCATTAAAATATTTTATTTTACTGTTTGGCATAAGAATATTCCATTCGTCTCTTAATTTGGATCGTTTTTGCATTCGTTACGACTTCCGTCGTAATTTACCGAACAACGCAACCGTACGACCAAACAAGCCGACATCCGAGATATTTTTGAGCACATTTTAAGTTCCTTATACTTTAACTTCATTTTAAAGCTTTAAAATGGGGTTAACGGGGCTTAAATGTGTCAAAATGAATCAAAAATCAAGTTTGGAGTCACAGGGGCCTGTTCTACCAAATTTCAAATTTGCTGACCTGCAGGGTCCTTACGGACTGTATGGGCTTCCTCTTGTGGTCCGTAAGCAGGTTCCAGATAGCAGAAACTTGTTTCCAGCTTGTTCCAGCTGTTACACACAATTGCACAAGGTTTAGGGTAATCTATGGGCTCCCTTGGTTTTGTAAATCTGTGGGCTTGAGGTGTATGGCTGAGATTAAAGCTCGGTTTTCGATGAACAATCCTAACGGTTGTACGAAAACTATAAATACCACCCCACCCCTTTGCTCAAAACCCACACTTGATTTTCTGAGATTTCTCTAAGTTGAAGTGTTAACCACTTCATATCTGAGAATACTTGGGAAATCAAAGATTGCGAGGACCCTTTGTAAGTATTCCTTCGTTCTTTTCATTCGTTTTTATCGTAAAAGTCAAACTGCGTTTGACTTTCTTCATTAACCTGTTTATGGTCAATGCGAAGTTCGTTTGAACTTCATAACGTGAGCGTAATCACGATGGTTATAGTCCCTAGTGACTATACCTACTGATTACCACGTTATCTAGGCTCAGTGACGAGTCGTAGTTTCGGCCAAAATGCGTTTTCTCGCGTATTTTGTAACCAAACTACTTTTAGGTATCAAAACCGTTTGTTTTGATACCAAACCTGTTTTCTAACTTAACTAAACATGTTTTAGCATGTTTAGCTCGTCACTTTTTAGTTTAGTGCTTGTGTAGAGTCGTAAGTCAAGCGGACTAAACATTCGCTTAGACTTTCGAACATGACCCGTTTGGTCAATCATTAGGATCCGACCAAACATGTATAGTGACCATAGTTGCATAGGGAATAACCTTCTGAGGTTATACCTTATGGTCACCTAGTTTAAGTAGTTGTATGATAGGTAGTTTATATGCCTTTGGTAAATGACCAAAATGCCCTTTTCATGCATAATTGGTAAATAAGCATATGTAACCTAAACTTTTGTCATGTAACTGATTATGTAACATATTTAAACATGTTTTGGCGTATAATACTTGTCATAGGACTAGTTAGACGTCTCGAACGCGCAATTACGCGCACGACGCGTTAAAGTAGTGTAAGCTACCATAATGGGTCGCGATGGGTCGAAAGCACTTAGGTTAGGTTGCGATTTAGAATGTAGTCTTTGTTAAACCATATCACATGAGTTCCAACACTCATTTGGTTTACAAGACCTCATTCTGTCCGATCTTCCAATTTAGGCGTCTATTGTTTGTGTGAGAACCCTCACTAAACCAGGTATCCGTACGACTTAATTAATAATTAATCACTGCTTAATTACTGTGCTTGTTTGAAATTACTGATGAACTGCTACTTGATTTCTGATACATGCATATACCTGCATCATACTTTACTTACCGTCACTACATTATTTACATGCTGAACCTTAGTGACAAACATGATGCACAAAAAGCACAGTAGCACTATAAACGGATAACCTATTGAACATGCAGATAAAGCCAGCGTCAGGCAGACACTGCCTCTAAGGCCGGTATGAGCCAGAAATATTTTACTACACTAGTGGAGAGTGTAGGGATACAAGGATTGTAGAACTGCGTCTCTAGGAATAAGTTACAGTGACCGGATGTGCCTAAAACGTACTCTAAGTACAAAATTCAGCATTTGGCTAACTAATAAAGTGCCAAAACACGAGAAAAATGTTACTAGACACCTTCCAAAGTGTTAGGAATAAGTTGTGTCACTAAAAATAATAATAACGACACTTTAAAGCTTGTTTAAGCACTTTAATGGATTACTATCCAACCGAACAACCGGACTTTACCCGGAACATGAAAATATTGTCATTTTCATTGTTTATCTTTTTCTGAGCCAGTTAGGGTCCCTGAATACCCTAACACCCGTCATAACACACTGCACACTAGTAACCGGGTTGACCCTCATAATTAACTAACTAATACTTGGTGTTTAGTTGGATTTGAACCAAACTACCCCCCCCCCCCCTTACGAATTCGGTCCCTAAGGGGACACCTCTTGTACCTTTGTGATTATAAAAATCTTATGTGTCTAATATCTAGATGACACAAAATCCATTGGTTAATGATCAAGAAAATTGTCTATAAGTTCAAGGTTTAACACACTAATCATCATATTTTCGAGTTTTGATCATCACATTCCAAGTTCATACAAGCGTTAAGGATCACGTATAAGGAGGCTTGGTGCATTCGGAAGGCGAAGGACCTCACTCTATTGCTTTTATCCTCTCATTTTGCGCATAGATTCTTCCCTAGCCTCGAGCTAGTAGTAAGTTGCTATAATCACCCTCTCGAACTATTTTAAAGTGGTTAAAATGATATGTAACGGTTAAAAGTCGCAAACATACAAGATGAAGCATAAAAGTCTACTAAAAACACTAAAAGTGATGGTTAAAAGCTCATATGTTGTGTAAAACTTGTAGTAATTGATTTGTGTGATTATTCGGACCCGATCAATGTTGTGGTAGCTCGGATCGTCATTTAACCCGGGTTGGTCACGATCATGGATCATGACATAAGGTTGTTTTGGAAGTAACAAGGGTTAAAGGACGAAACTCTACCACACACAAATCATGAACTTGTGTAAAAGCGACTTTGCTTGTGAAATAGTATTTAAAACTAGTAGATCTACGTATCTACAAGCGGTATTTTCAAAGAACCAAGTATCAAAGAAATCATGTTTTCTAAAGACGGATCTTACACTAACACGAATGATTTTTAGAACACACAAGTGTGTAAACACTTGTGTAGCACACACTTTCGACAAAATAACTATTTTTGAAAAAGATGACGAGAAGTTGTAAAGATGGAATTTCTTTAAAAACGGGGTTTTTACGAAACCGGATTGATTTATATAAAGATCCACTAAAAGTAATGGAATTTACTTTCTATTCTCGGATAAAACGCAAGTTCATGTAATTTATACGATATACATATTTATCTACTAGTTTGTTGTTTTGGACATTGTTTTGATTGAATGAAAAGAATGTTGATTTGATTTATAAAAGAAAATGATACGCTAGAAAGCGTGGTCACCTCCAGTTACAGAGGAAACTCTGGCGAAATTTTTCTAAAAACCTAACACTTAGAATTATTTTCACTATAAGTGTTAGAAATACTTTTCGACTTGTTTTCAAAATATAGATTTCGCCACGACTATATTTACAAAACATCGGAGGTGGGATTTCACAAAATAAAACTTGGTAAATATATATATATAGTATATATTTTTTTTTCATAAAGTCACTTGATATGTGTTTATGATTATTTTATGAAAATACTAGTATTATTTTTAGGGTAAAAATAATACTATCGAATGTTAATGGATCCAAAATAATACGAACGTCTCTACGATAAATATATAAGTTACACCGGTAATTATTATTACCACTCGATCATTAAAACGTAACTTACGCATTTTGGGAAAATATGACTTAACGCGTATTTTTGTCAAGGTATTATTTTGGGAAAATTATGTAATAGAAAATATAATATTTTTGAGAAGAATATTTATATTTTGGGAGTTAGAAATAAAATATATTTTAAGTGAGACTTAATAATATATTTCGAACACACATGTATTAAATCCCCCATCCTTGGGAAGGAAAATGACTACCAAGTATATACAGAATGTAAACACGAAATAGTTGCCTAACTATTTCCCAAAAACTTAAACCTTAAAGCTAAGGCACGACCGTCCGTCTAATAGAATTAGTACGTGTAGGTCGTCACACAACTGCTTGATCAGGAGACATACTTGGTAGAGACGCACCACTGTGAGTTCATGTCCCCCTTTTCTCTTAACTGTTTTCAGTTTTCTAAACTACGGGGGTGAAATACATGTTACTTTGATTACAAGTACTTTATACATGGTATGGTTAGCGTAAGGAGGTTTACTACTTAGATCATGTGAGTGGGTAGGCGGGAACTGGAGACCATTAATCCTCATTGTAGGACCAAGGGACGTAAGCGGTAGATCTATCTGGGTGTAGCGAGCCCAGACCCAGGCCCAAACAGAACGGACCTCGGGGTGACTTTGTACCCAACGCTAAATCTGCTAGGTTTGAGTCTTCCTACTTGCACTTCACACATATCAATGGCCTTGCAAACCATTGGTGATCTCTTTTTCCTTATTTGCTACATACCAGGGTTTTTATACATACAAAGGTTTATTTACTCACTTACACATGAACTCGCTCAACATTATTGTTGATTTTTCAACTTACATGTATTTCAGGGAATTAAAGGATCTGGCGCGGTATGACACGTTTTCCGGCTGCACTAGTTACGAGGTCATCCGGGTTTGGGGAATGTGACTCTTTCCTGGACAAGTCACAGCCTTAAACTGTGTTTATGTCATGTTGATGTTTGTGTTTGTTGAACAATGTCGTTAGGATGTGTTTCCGTTAAGACAATGTTATTGTATTTGGTTTTTAAAACTTAATCGAATGGATGATCTTACATGGTTTTATTTCATATAGATTTGTTATGGTTAAGCTATGGTATTAAGAAGTCACACCAAATTAACCACGCTTCCGCAAAGCCAGGGTGTGACAGCTTGGTATCAGAGCTCTGATCATAGCGAACTAGGATTCTTTCTCAAGTCTAGACTATGATCACTAGGGCTCTCACGAAAACATTTTTACTGCATACCATTTAAGTCCAGATCCAAAACTTTTTACAAACAAATGTTGAGCACATTTTATTCATTGTTTTTAGGCTCAGTCTTGAAGGCTGAGGCTCGGTCTTGGAGGCCGAGGCTCGATCTGAGAGATCGAGGTAGTTGGCTAGTGGGACTAGGAGAATTTGGCTAGTGGGACTAGGAAGAGCAGTCTGAGAGGCTGGGAGAATTTGGCTAGTGGGACTAGGAAGAGCAGTCTGAGAGGCTGGGAGGCTAGTGGGACTAGGAGAATTATTTGAATGCTTACCTGGTGACTTATGTGATTACTTGATTATATGATTGACTGATTATTTGTGCACATTTGTGTTTATATTACAGACACATGGACTCGACCGGCACTGGTGATTTAGACACCACAGGCCCTAGACCTATAGTATCAGACGACCTAGAGTCTTCAGAACGCGAGGTTCACACATCCGACGTTACTAGCACAGACGAGGATGACTTTCAGCCTTTGCTTTACCTGATGGTGCTGATGAGCTCGCTGATGGCCCTTTGGCCGGGGACCTACCGTTAGTGGAGATCCCTGCTCCCATACCATTTGCTTCATATCCTGCTTACGATTTGCTTCTCGACGCCGACGATGATGGCGACGTCGATCTGTTTGATGACGAGCCCTTAGAGGATGATGTTCAGGGCGAGGCCCTTCTTGCTGTTGGTGATCTTTTGTTGATCGCAGATGCTCCCACCGAGGAGTCACCTGCTCACTCTCCGGTCCCAGACTCTTTCGAGTCTGTGGCCTCCGCACCTTCACACACCCAGAGTGCGCAGCACTTCTCTCATGGATCAGATCCCGACCAGGCATCCTCTGTTGCCCCTATTCCTAGTTTTGCTTTCGACCACGATGATGTGGAGGATTCCGATCCTGTCTTTCCCCCAGGATTCGACCCAGATCAGGATATAGAATTTATACCCATGGATCAGCCTATGGAGGATCCAGTCGACCCAGTAGACCCAGTTGATCCCATCGACCCTGAGTTTGATTTTGAGATGGCCTTCGATGATCCCGAGCATCCACTGGACCCTGCTCCTGACCCAGTGCTTGAGCATGACCCAGTTCATGCTGACGCACCTATTATTGAGCCTGTCATTGCTGACCCACCTATTGATGATCATCCTATAGATGCTCCGTTGTTGGAAGGCGATCATGCCATTGCTGCTGATCATGTTGATCCCCCACTTATTGCTGATGCACCAGTTGACCCTCTTGTTGCACCTCACCATGATCCTATGCCAGTTCAGTTAGATCGTGCACTTTTTGAGGCACAGATTGACCCACGAGATGAGCACGCCCAGTGTGGGTGGATTCCTGCGGATGATGAGGTTCCACCTATTCCCCCTCAGATCACTGATACCCGTCACATTGATACCTCCTTTTCATTTCCTCGGTTTACACCTCCAGCGCGACCTGGAGAGGGTTCTTCGGCTCACCCTTTTGGGCATGTACCGGTATCTATCCCTGCTATACCACCGTCTGCTACTTTTCCCCCTGTTTCTCCATTTCATGTGGCACCTTTTGATCCCACCAGTGAGCCGTTTCTCTGGACGTCACCTTCTGTTATGCCACCGACCGACCCCTACCATTCTTTCCATATGGGGTATACTATTGAGGACGTTCTGATGTCTTTTGTCGCCCAGCACGAGGCACACACACGGCGTATTCAGGAGCTCGAGAGAGCTCAGCCGCCGCCGTGTCAGTGTCAGGGTCAGACCCACCCTGTTCATTTGCAGCCCTCTCGACCTTTACCACCAGACTATGCTGCACGCCTTTTTGCCCTAGAGCAGTAGGTTGCTTCTTGGTTGCGTACCCAGAGAGCCATGGAGGAGGACTGGCTCCATTTGCGTCGCTTGTTTTACGCTCACTTTCCCCCTCCTCCACCGCCATCCGTGTAGAGCTTTTCAGTACCATATGGGTAGATGCTGGTGAGAAGACGGCAATTGCTTTTGACTGCACAACATTTTTGGAGACTACATTTGATTCTGAATTTTGTTGACATGTATTTGATGTATTGACACTGATTTGATATAGTTTTTGGACTAGGGTGATGTAGCCCTTAGTCGACTGATGTTGTATGACACTGTGATGTACTTGTACGCTTACTATGTGGTCTCATTATATGGCAATCGCAGTATTCTCATCATATTTGATGCTTGATTTGGTTATTTATATTCTATGACATGGGATGTTGTGTGATTGATGTTTGTAACATGGGATGTTGTGTGATTGATATGATTATAACATGAGATGTTATGTACTATTACTATCATTATATACGTACACTATATTATGACCTGACTTACGTATTATAACATGGAATCTTTATTATGGCCTGACCGACGTAAACACATCTTTTAGAAGATGCCGCCGAGACGTCAAACGCCGATGCCTACCAATGAGGCAGAACTCCAGCAAGTCATCGCTGCTGCCATCGCACAATACGCCGCCTCGCAAGGAGGACCCAGCGGAAGCAGCTCAAACAACAATGGCAACAATAATCCACGTCATGGTAATACTAAGTCATTTAGACCTACCATGACCTAATTGGATATCTATAGCAAAGATGCTAATGTCGTTCACATGTTAAATGTATGTGTAGGGTGCACCTACAAGCAGTTTCTAGACTGCAAACCGGTCAACTTTGATGGCACGGGAGGTGCTGTCGCCTTTGTTCGTTGGGCCGAGAAAACTGAATCTGTTCTTCGCATGAGCAAATGCGCACTAGATCAGCAAGTCACCTATATCTCAGGGCTATTTTTGGATGGAGCCCTATCTTGGTGGAATTTGCAAGTACAGACACTTGGTTAAGCTGCTGCCTACGCGCTAACCTGGACCGAACTGAAGGAACTTATGCGCAAAAAGTACTGCTCTCGCGCGGAAATCCAAAGATTGGAAACCGAGTTCTGGCATTTGAAAATGGATGGTCCAAAGATCGCAGAATACGTTCAGAGGTTCCATGACTTATCGCATGTGGTACCCTACATGGTCACTCCGGAGTTCAAGCGGATTGAACGTTTCATTTGGGGATTAGCTCCTCAAATCATAAGCATGGTGACCTCATCCAAGCCTGCGACCATTACTGAGGCGATTGATCTGAGCGTGGCTCTCACAGAGGAGGCTATTCGCCTGAACAAGTTTGATGATGCTGAGCCTAAGAAGAAAGAGACTCAAGTCGAGTCATCAGGGGGTAACAAACAGAAGTTCTCGAACTTCAAGCAAGGCACTAGCGGGGTTGTTAAGAAAGGAGAGCCAAGCACGCCAGCTCAGGTTACAGCTGGTAGTGGAAAGAAAGGAAAGGGATATATGGGCACCCAGCCCAAGTGCAACACCTGCCAGCGTCACCATTCTGGCCGATGCGGGCCAAAAGTATGTGAAGCTTGTGGAAAGACTGGCCACTTGAAGGATTCTTGCTGGGCTAGTGCTGGCCGGGGAGGCCAAGGAGGATTTGGGAATAGAAATAACAGCCGGGGTGGGAATGGAAATCGCCCGCAAGGAAACAATGGAGGAAACGGGAATCGAGGCAACAATGTGAATCAAGCTGGTAATGCGAACCAAAACAACAACCAAGCTGGAAATGGAGGTGGAAACGGGCAAAGACTTGGATGCTTTAACTGTGGTGATATTGGGCATTTTAAGAGGAACTGTCCAGAGTTGAACCAAGCCCGTGGAAGAGTGTTCCATATTGAAGCAAGGGAAGCGCGCCAGGATCCCAATGTTGTCACTGGTACGTTCCCTGTAAATCAACGCTATGCATCCGTTTTATTTGATACCGGTGCCGATTATAGCTTCGTGTCGTTAGAGTTTAAGAATATGCTTGGTTTAGCCGCTAATAAGTTAGATATTCCCTACTCAATCGAATTGGCTAATGGGAAGTTAGTAGAAGCCAATGAAGTGATCAGAAGTTGTGTGATCGAATTGGGAGAGCGTGAGTTTGCTTTGGATCTACTACCAGTCCAGCTGGGGAGCTTTGACGTAGTAGTAGGAATGGATTGGTTATCAGGCAACAAGGGTGAGATAGTTTGTCACGAAAAGGTCGTTCGTATCCCAACCGAAGATGGCGAAACAATTGTGGTTCACGGGGAGAAGCGTGATACGCCGTTGAGAATTATCAGCTGCCTGAAAGCGCGAAAGAGTTTGCAGAAAGGATGTGCTGCCTTCCTGGCACACATTGTAGACAAGAAAGCTGCAGAACCGAAGATCGAAGACATCCCTGTCGTGAGGGAATATCCAGAAGTCTTCCCAGAGGACTTACCTGGACTGCCACCTCAGAGACAAGTAGAGTTCCGCATTGACTTAGTTCCAGGCGCCGCGCCTGTGGCTAAGGCACCTTATAGACTTGCTCCGTCTGAGATGCAGGAACTGTCGACACAACTTCAAGAGTTGTTAGACAAGGGATTTATCCGACCGAGCTTCTCGCCTTGGGGAGCTCCAGTCCTGTTTGTCAAGAAGAAGGACGGTAGTTTTCGTATGTGCATTGACTACCGGGAGTTGAACAAGCTGACGATCAAGAATAGATATCCTCTGCCAAGAATTGATGATCTATTTGACCAACTGCAAGGTTCAAGCTTTTAGTCAAAGATCGATTTGCGATCTGGATACCATCAGTTAAGGATACAAGAGGAGAGTATCCCGAAGACAGCCTTCAGAACTCGTTATGGACACTACGAGTTCCTTGTTATGCCGTTTGGTTTGACAAATGCACCTGCAGTCTTTGTGGACTTGATGAATAGAGTTTGCAAGCCGTACTTGGACAAGTTCGTGATTGTGTTTATCGACGACATCTTGATTTATTCGAGGACAAAGGCTGAGCACGAACAGCATCTAAGAGCTATTTTGGAACTGCTGAAGAAAGAACAGCTACCAAACTCTCTAAGTGCGAGTTTTGGCCACGTGAAGTACAATTTCTTGGACACGTGGTGAATGGAGATGGAATCCACGTGGATCCAACCAAGATCGAAGCGATCAAGAATTGGGAAACGCCAAAGACGCCAACCGAGATTCGACAATTCTTGGGTTTGGCCGGCTATTATCGAAGATTCATTGAGGATTTCTCAAAAATCGCTCAACCATTGACGCTCCTCACGCAGAAAGATAAGAAGTTTGATTGGGGAATCAAACAGGAAGAAGCGTTCCAGATATTGAAGGATAAGCTCTGCAATGCGCCAATCTTAGCACTACCAGAAGGTACAGATGATTTCGTGGTATACTGTGACGCCTCACGTCAAGGATTGGGTTGTGTGTTGATGCAACGCCAGAAGGTTATTGCTTACGCATCCCGTCAACTGAAAGTGCACGAAAAGAACTATACCACACATGATTTGGAACTTGGCACAGTGGTATTTGCATTAAAGATCTGGAGACACTACCTTTATGGTACAAAGTGTACAATCTTTACAGATCACAAGAGCCTACAACACATATTCAACCAGAAGGAGCTGAATATGAGGCAGAGACGATGGGTTGAGTTGTTGAATGATTACGACTGCGAGATAAAGTATCATCCAGGGAAGGCGAATGTGGTCGCCGATGCCCTAAGTCGAAAGGAGAGGATCAAGCCCATAAGGGTTAGGGCTTTAGAAATGATTATCCAAACCGATCTTTCCTTGCGCATTCGTGCCGCGCAGAAAGAAGCTCTCAAGGAAGGAAATCTTGAAGAAGAATACCTCCGTGGGATGGAGAAGCTTTTGGTACCAAACGAGGAAGGAACGTTATGTTTTGAGAAAAGGATTTGGGTTCCTCTGTTTGGTGGTTTAAGGAAGGTTCTTTTCGATGAAGCTCACAAGTCGCGATACTCTATCCACCCTGGAGCGGATAAGATGTACCAGGATCTCAAAGATTATTATTGGTGGCCTGGGATGAAAGGCGATGTTGCTGTTTATGTGAGCAAATGTTTAACGTGTTCTAAGGTGAAAGCGGAATACCAGAAGCCTTCAGGACTTCTGCAACAACCTGAGATTCCCAAGTGGAAATGGGAACAAATCTCAATGGATTTTATTACAAAGTTGCCAAGAACGCCAAGAGGCCATGACACTATTTGGGTAATAGTGGATCGATTAACAAAGTCAGCACACTTCTTACCTATCAGAGAGAAGGATAATACGAGCAAGTTGGCCGAAATTTACATGAGAGAGATCGTTACACGCCATGGAGTACCTCTCTCAATCATCTCTGATAGAGACGGAAGGTTTGTGTCAAGGATATGGCAATCCTTCCAAGAAGCTTTTGGCTCACAATTAAATCTGAGCACTGCGTTTCATCCGCAAACTGACGGTCAAAGCGAGCGAATGATACAGACTTTGGAAGACATGCTGAGAGCGTGTGCTATGGATTTGGGCGGTGGCTGGGACAAGCATTTGCCTTTGGTCGAATTTTCATACAACAACAGCTACCACACCAGTATTGGAGTCGCCCCATTTGAAGCCCTTTACGGACGCAAGTGCCGATCACCCCTATGCTGGGCTGACGCAGGTGATAGGCAGCTTGCTGGTCCCGAAATCGTCCAAGAGACAACAGACAAGATTGCGCAGATTCTAAAACGCATCGAAGCAGCTCGCCACAGACAGAAAGCCTATGCAGATCCAAACCGGAAACACTTGGAATTCCAAGTGGGAGAAATGGTTTTATTGAAAGTTTCACCCTGGAAGGGTGTGGCACGCTTCGGAAAGCGTGGGAAGTTAAATCCGCGCTACATTGGTCCTTTCAGAGTTTTGGAAAGAATAGGATTAGTAGCATACAAGTTGGACCTACCTGCTGAACTCCATTCAGTTCACGATACATTTCATGTATCCAACCTGAAGAAAAGTCCAACTCAAGATACCATTGCCATTCCCATCGACGAGATTCATGTTGACGACACGCTCCATTTCGTTGAAGAACCGGTTGAGGTTACGGATTGGAAAGTAAACAAGACCCGCCGGAGCAGTGTCAAGCTCGTCAAAGTTCGTTGGAATGCCAGACATGGTCCTGAATACACCTGGGAGCGTGAGGACCGGATGAAAGAGAAATACCCCCACTTATTTCCTAAGAACCCTGCATCTACAAGCAGAACTTAAAATTTCGGGACGAAATTTTTCTAACGGGGGGAGAATGTGACAACCCTCACTAAACCAGGTATCCGTACGACTTAATTAATAATTAATTACTACTTAATTACTGTGCTTGTTTGAAATTACTGATGAACTGCTACTTGATTTCTGATACATGCATATACCTGCATCATACTTTACTTACCGTCACTACATTATTTACATGCTGAACCTTAGTGACAAACATGATGCACAAAAAGCACAGTAGCACTATAAACGGATAACCTATTGAACATGCTGATAAAGCCAGCGTCAGGCAGACACTGCCTCTAAGGCCGGTATGAGCCAGAAATATTTTACTACACTAGTGGAGAGTGTAGGGATACAAGGATTGTAGAACTGCGTCTCTAGGAATAAGTTACAGTGACCGGATGTGCCTAAAACGTACTCTAAGTACAAAATTCAGCATTTGGCTAACTAATAAAGTGCCAAAACACGAGAAAAATGTTACTAGACACCTTCCAAAGTGTCAGGAATAAGTTGTGTCACTAAAAATAATAATAACGACACTTTAAAGCTTGTTTAAGCACTTTAACGGATTACTATCCAACCGAACAACCGGACTTTACCCGGAACATGAAAATATTGTCATTTTCATTGTTTATCTTTTTCTGAGCCAGTTAGGGTCCCTGAATACCCTAACACCCGTCATAAAACACTGCACACTAGTAACCGGGTTGACCCTCATAATTAACTAACTAATACTTGGTGTTTAGTTGGATTTGAACCAAACTGCCCCCCCCCCCCTTTACGAATTCGGTCCCCAAGGGGACACCTCTTGTACCTTTGTGATTATAAAAATCTTATGTGTCTAATATCTAGATGACACAAAATCCATTGGTTAATGATCAAGAAAATTGTCTATAAGTTCAAGGTTTAACACACTAATCATTTTCACTCAACACTCACCACACTCAAGCTCTCTCTCCCTCTCTACCACTCACGACCGAACACCACCTCTACATCCATCATATTTTCGAGTTTTGATCATCACATTCCAAGTTCATACAAGCGTTAAGGATCACGTATAAGGAGGCTTGGTGCATTCGGAAGGCGAAGGACCTCACTCTATTGCTTTTATCCTCTCATTTTGCGCATAGATTCTTCCCTAGCCTCGAGCTAGTAGTAAGTTGCTATAATCACCCTCTCGAACTATTTTAAAGTGGTTAAAATGATATGTAACGGTTAAAAGTCGCAAACATACAAGATGAAGCATAAAAGTCTACTAAAAACACTAAAAGTGATGGTTAAAAGCTCATATGTTGTGTAAAACTTGTAGTAATTGATTTGTGTGATTATTCGGACCCGATCTATGTTGTGGTAGCTCGGATCGTCATTTAACCAGGGTTGGTCACGATCATGGATCATGACATAAGGTTGTTTTGGAACTAACAAGGGTTAAAGGACGAAACTCTACCACACACAAATCATGAACTTGTGTAAAAGCGACTTTGCTTGTGAAATAGTATTTAAAACTAGTAGATCTACGTATCTACAAGCGGTATTTTCAAAGAACCAAGTATCAAAGAAATCATGTTTTCTAAATACGGATCTTACACTAACACGAATGATTTTTAGAACACACAAGTGTGTAAACACTTGTGTAGCACACACTTTCGACAAAATAACTATTTTTGAAAAAGATGAAGAGAAGTTGTAAAGATGGAATTTCTTTAAAAACGGGGTTTTTACGAAACCGGATTGATTTATATAAAGATCCACTAAAAGTAATGGAATTTACTTTCTATTCTCGGATAAAACGCAAGTTCATGTAATTTATACGATATACATATTTATCTACTAGTTTGTTGTTTTGGACATTGTTTTGATTGAATGAAAAGAATGTTGATTTGATTTATAAAAGAAAATGATACGCTAGAAAGCGTGGTCACCTCCAGTTACAGAGGAAACTCTGGCGAAATTTTTCTAAAAACCTAACACTTAGAATTATTTTCACTATAAGTGTTAGAAATACTTTTCGACTTGTTTTCAAAATATAGATTTCGCCACGACTATATTTACAAAACATCGGAGGTGTGATTTCACAAAATAAAACTTGGTAAATATATATTTAGTATATATTTTTTTTCATAAAGTCACTTGATATGTGTTTATGATTATTTTGTGAAAATACTAATATTATTTTTAGGGTAAAAATAATACTATCGAATGTTAATGGATCCAAAATAATACGAACGTCTCTACGATAAATATATAAGTTACACCGGTAATTATTATTACCACTCGATCATTAAAACGTAACTTACGCATTTTGGGAAAATATGACTTAACGCGTATTTTTGTCAAGGTATTATTTTGGGAAAATTATGTAATAGAAAATATAATATTTTTGAGAAGAATATTTATATTTTGGGAGTTAGAAATAAAATATATTTTAAGTGAGACTTAATAATATATTTCGAACACACATGTATTAAATCCCCCATCCTTGGGAAGGAAAATGACTACCAAGTATATACAGAATGTAAACACGAAATAGTTGCCTAACTATTTCCCAAAAACTTAAACCTTAAAGCTAAGGCACGACCGTCCGTCTAATAGAATTAGTACGTGTAGGTCGTCACACAACTGCTTGATCAGGAGACATACTTGGTAGAGACGCACCACTTTGAGTTCATGTCCCCCTTTTCTCTTAACTGTTTTCAGTTTTCTAAACTACGGGGGTGAAATACATGTTACTTTGATTACAAGTACTTTATACATGGTATGGTTAGCGTAAGGAGGTTTACTACTTAGATCATGTGAGTGGGTAGGCGGGAACTGGAGACCATTAATCCTCATTGTAGGACCAAGGGACGTAAGCGGTAGATCTATCTGGGTGTAGCGAGCCCAGCCCCAGGCCCAAACAGAACGGACCTCAGGGTGACTTTGTACCCAACGCTAAATCTGCTAGGTTTGTGTCTTCCTACTTGCACTTCACACATATCAATGGCCTTGCAAACCATTGGTGATCTCTTTTTCCTTATTTGCTACATACCAGGGTTTTTATACATACAAAGGTTTGTTTACTCACTTACACATGAACTCGCTCAACATTATTGTTGATTTTTCAACTTACATGTATTTCAGGGAATTAAAGGATCTGGCGCGGTATGACACGTTTTCCGGCTGCACTAGTTACGAGGTCATCCGGGTTTGGGGAATGTGACTCTTTCCTGGACAAGTCACAGTCCTTAAACTGTGTTTATGTCATGTTGATGTTTGTGTTTGTTGAACAATGTCGTTAGGATGTGTTTCCGTTAAGACAATGTTATTGTATTTGGTTTTTAAAACTTAATCGAATGGATGATCTTGCATGGTTTTATTTCATATAGCTTTGTTATGGTTAAGCTATGGTATTAAGAAGTCACACCAAATTAACCACGCTTCCGCAAAGCCAGGGTGTGACAGTTTGACTAGTGATTCGATTACTAGGTGCTGCTTGATTTCTCTGGTTTACTTGAGTTTGTTGAAGTTGAATTTATTGAGGATACTTTGCACTACATGTGAGTAAATAGTTCCCCTATTTTACTGTTTTCAATTATTCTGGGGTGATTCATATGTACAAAAATGATTTCAAGGTTTAAACGATGATTTCAAAAAAGATTAAAACGATTTATACTAAACTAATAACGATTTCAATAATGTGAACAAACTTGTTGGTTGTAGTTACATAACGAATGACATTCATTAATTTTGGCCGAACCGACCAGTATTAGGTTATGGTACCATAGGATCTAACAAATCCCGTTATCGACTACACCCATGGTTATGTGTGGGGGTTGTGGGTAATGACTGAATCTGTGATTGTTAACTTACCCTTTGGAGGTTTGTTAATGCGAGAAGCGAGAAACGAGGTAGTCGAGTCATGAAGGTTTGAATGTTATTAGGGAGACGACCATAAATAGTTTTTACAATTAAAACGAGGATGATTTAAACGATTTAAACGAGTTAACGATTTTGAAACGATTTGAACAAGTTAAACGAATTGGATAAACGATTGGTTTTTGGTTAAGTGTTTAGATAACGGGACGGGTGTAATGTGGTGAAAGCATGGTAGATACGCCACTGGTACTTCTTATATATAAATGTTTTCAACATATTACATACCGTGGCGTTATTTAGTTCACTTGGGTAAACGATTTTGAAATGATGTCACACAACGATGTTTTCTAAAAGATATGAACCATACGAGTTTTATTAACGAGTTTTTAAGAGATGTTTCACAAATTGGTTTTCTAAAACAAATGTTTTTGGGTTAAGAATCATGGCTACGAGATTTTATGAACTATAGCCAACTTGATTTGAGTTGGTTAGCTATGTTGCAATACACTTTTCAAAACGATGTTTGTATTTTGACTCTTGTAGTCTAATAAAGTACTGCAACATATAAATGAAGCCATGATTCCGATACTCTTATAAAACCTATGTACTCGCCAGCATTTCTTTGCTGACTTTGTTTTTACATATGTTTCAGGTGTTGTTGATTGATGTGATTTCTAGGATGCATGCGTCACATAGGATCTGGACAAGGCCTTAGTGACATAATAACTATGATAGTCGATATGAAACTTGTTTGTTCTATGTTAAGATAATGTTAATGTTTAATATTATCAATAAAACGAAACTCTTTTTGTATCCATGGTTATGAAACGATAATTCTGCCACGACACTCCCCGACGTTTCCGCCACAGTTTGTTGTTTTACATGGTCGGGGTGTGACAGGAAGCCCCCGGTGTTATCCATTAGGAAGTAGGATGACAGTTTTTACACGCGTACACAGCCTAATCTGAGAGGAACTCACAAGAATTAATGTGAAAAAGTATTAAGCAGAGGTTACAGGGAGATAGATAACTAACCATCAAGAATCGGTACCCCTTACCGAGAATCGATGACTTGTCGACCAACTGCAAAGTCCCAGCGACTATTCCAATGTGGACTTAAGGACAGGGTATCGTTAGTTGAGGACACGAGAAGAAAGTTGGCAGTTTCCGTTTTGCATCAACTTCAGAGAATTAGATATCAAGGACCTGTATCCTTTGCCAAGGATTGATGACTTGTTCAACCAATTGTAAGGTTCTAGTTACTACTCGAAGATCGACTTGAGGTCAGGATGTCCTCAACTGCAAATACAAAGAAAGTATCTCTAAAACGACCTTTAGGACTCGCTTTGAGCATTACGAGTTCCTTGTCGTGCCGTTTGGCTTAACACATGCACCGGCAGTATTCGTGGACCTCATGAATCAGGTGTGTAAGCCATACCTGGATAAGATCGTGATTATATTGATTGACTGCATACTCATAAGCTCAAAGACCAAGGAAGGTCATGAGCAACATCTGCGAGATATCTTGGAACTTTTGAAGAAAGAACAGTTATGTGCCAGGATGTTGAAGTGCGAACTTTGGATTCGCGAGGTAAGATTCTTAGGATACGTGGTGGATAAGAATAAGATTCATGTCGATCCTGCAATCAAGAACTAAGAAGTCCCAAGGACACAACTAAGAATTTTTGGGGATTGTAGTCTGTATCAGACGACTCCTAGAAAACTTCTCAAGGATTGCTCAACCCCTGACAACCCTAACCCAGACGACACCTATCTTGTCTTCACCTGAAAGTACCAATGAAATTGCGGTTCTCGTGACGCTTCTCGACAAGGTCTCAATTGCGTGTTGATGCAACGAGACCAAGTCATCGCGTACGCGTCACGTTAAATAAAGGAACATGAGAAGAGACCCTGAACTAGGTACAGTAATTGCGCGTTGAAGTTTTGGCACCATTACTTGTATGGGAAAACGCTGCACGATCTTTACTGATCACAAGGGTTTGCAGCACACCGTTGATCAGGAGGACTTAAACATATGATAACTAGGTGTAATGAGCTACTGAATGATTACGACTGTGAGATTAAGTATCACCTAAACAAGGCGAGCGTTGTAGCAGACGCCTTGAGCCACAAGGAAAGCGCAAAGCCTCTAAGGGTGCGAGCCTTAGATATGATCATACAGACGAATCCCGCTACTCAGATTCTTGAAACTGAGTAAGAGGCACTCAAACTAGAGAACCTATGAGCTAAAGCATTACGTGGAATAGGAGTGCAATCATTGCCTAGGGTAAACGGAACATTATACTTCATGGGACGACTTGGAGTTCCATTTTGCGACAATTTTCGTACTCTTAATTTGGGACAAGGCACATAGGTCAAGCTACTCGATCCATCCTGGATCCGACAAGATGTACCAAGACTTGAAGGATTAGTATGGATGGCCCAAGATGGAAGCTGATATAGCTACATAAGTGGGTAACTGTCTTACTTGTGTCGAAGTTAAGACAAAATACCAGAAACCATCAGGGCTGCTGCAACAGCCTGAGATTCCCCTGTGGAAGTGGGAACGAACCTTAATAGATTTCATTACAAGCTACCAAGAACCCAAAGAGGTCACGATATGATTGGGGGGATTATTAATCAACTCACCAGGTCTGCACACTTTCTACCAATCAGCGAGGAAGACAGCACAAGGCAGTTAGCAGAGATTTAGCCTAGAAAGGTTGTGGCACATCACGGAGTGCCTGTTTCTATCTTGACCAACCGAGACGGTCGTTTTGTGCCAAGGATATGACAGAAGATTCAGAAGGCGTTTGGGTCACAGTTGAACCTTAGTACTGCCTCTCACCCACAGACGGGTGGTCCAAGTGATAGGACGATACAGACTTTGGTAGACCTGTTATGTGCTTGTGTGATGAACTTTGATGAAAAGATGGATTACTCACTTGCCCTTAGCAGATTTTTCCTACAATAATATTTATCACACCGCCGTTTAGGCCGCCTTGTGTGAAGCTTTATACGAAACGTAAGTGTCGGCCCCTGTTGTGTTGGACAGAGACCGGAGATGAACGATTTACTGGCCCCGAGCTAGTTCCGGAAACCACAAATAGGACCGTTCATATATGTGATCGTATCAAGACAGCACGTGATATACAGAAAGGCTACGCCGACAAGCGGCGGAAACCGTTGGAAATTTGAGATTGGAGATATGGTTTTAATAAGAGTCTCGCCTTAGAAAGGCGTGGTACGATTTAGAAGGCGTGGGAGGTTGAATGTAACACCCCGAAAATATAAAACTTTATATTAAAATTATAATTATAAAGTATAAAATAAATGAAGATAAACTAACTAGGAATAAATAACCTAGTTAGTCACAAGTCTAGTTATAACAAAGAAAACTTAGTTAAAACATCTAAAATCTAACTTGGCATTAGTTGGAGGGCCAAAAGTGTTAAGATGAAAACTTGAGTTTATAAAACAAAAATAAAAATCCCAAACACACACTAGAAGCGTATGTCTGGATCGATCATGAATACAGGGGGTGACCAAACTCACCTTCAAAACCCTAGTTTCAACAAATTGATCAAATCAAGAGCTCTAATCTGTTCCAAATAGATTTCCAAGCCTAAATTAGTGATCATCTCAGTGAAGTGATCATAAGGTATGCTAAATTTTGACATTTAGTTCCATCTCAGATTCTTGATAATTTATGAAACTGAAATCTAAACTTGATATGTTGATATTTAGATGAATTTAGTGTTGAAAACATGTTAAATGTAAACCCTAGCTAATAATTTGCGAAATTGATGCTCAAATTGTGAATGTTCATATTTACCCATCTAAGTGTTAAATGGGTTTTTGTGAAAGATAAAGAACCCTAAAAATGTAATCAGAAAATTGATGCTAATGGTTCATATGAAGCGAATCTGATGTTATTATGCATGATAGAAATAGTGAACTTGCAAAAAGTATAAGAATTCGGTAAAATAGTTGGATCATGAACTTGTTAACGGTTAGTAAAAAAAATGATGATGCCCTTAAGGTGTTTGTTAAAACGCTTAAGAGAAAGCTAACATGGTGAATTTGGAATAAAACGCATGTTTGAACTAAGCGGAAAATTATGCGTAATATGTTGTGAAAAGAGTTTTAAACGATATTTGGTTGAACTCTATAGGCAAGGAATCTGGATCGTCAAGTGGACAAGCCGGTGGAGACACGCGTTTGAAAGAAGTGCACTAAAGGTACGTAACTACGGTTTCGTTACGTTATGCTTGATTATGCATTTCCGTTAGTAGACTTTAAATTGGCATAATATATAAATTGGTATTTAGTTGTAGTGATGAAGATCACTAGATAAATAAACAGGTCAAATATTGGTTAGAATAAGTTTGGTGTGTTGTAAAATGGTGGTTTCCATTAGACAACCAAACAGGTCGAACAATGGTTGAAATTATAGTGTTGAAGTGACTTAAACGTCATTCATTAAATTTGAGTTATAAAGGCGTAAACCATGGAATGGACGTGATACGCCAAGGTTGACAAGCCCGTGAATGGGTAATTATGGTTAGAATCCAATGTTGATGAATTATGCAAGTACGTAACTAATAGTTCCGTTACTTAGTACAAAGAATGTTAGTATATCTTGTTAATAATGTTGTTGTGACAACTGGCACAAAACCGGTAATTTCCGTACAATTTAATTAATATTAAATATATGCAGTTATGTGCTTAATAGTCAACGTTGTTTAATTACATGATATACTTGTGAATTCATGCACGTTTTATACTACAAAAATTGCTTTATGCATTAACGATAGCATTGCGTCAGAAATACTAGTAAACTCACCGGTAAGACACATTGTGTCAACAATTCTGCAGAGAGCTGTCAGACAATAGAATTGGAGCCTAGGTGTAGGTCCAACGTCAAGAATACATTAAAACCCAAACATATATACAAGGGTTAACATATATACTTTCCGGAAGCTAAAATATGCACCAAAAAGCACCCGAAACACACTTTAAATGCAGAATTCAGCACAAATCAGCTATAAATCAGCTTTTTAACACATAAATATTATGCAAAATTCATGTTTTATTATCCAGAATACCCTCCTAAGTGTTGGGAATTAAAAGGGCCACAAAAGGATACATAAAGGACACTAAACGGTGCAATTTAGCACTTTAACGAACCGGTATTTAACCGAACAACCGGACATTACCTGGAACATAAAAATATTACTAGAAGCATTGTTATAATATTTCTGAACTAGTTATGGTCCCCGAACACCATAACACCTCTTATAACATAATAACACATCAAGTCCCTAAACTTTACACTTGAAACCAACTTATTTATGAACTAGGGATAAAAAGTTACACTTTGCCCCCCCCCCCATTATTGTTTACGGTCATAAAGGGGTGGCCCCCACCAAATTTATGCCAAGATCCCTTAAAATCTTACTTGATCTTTCATAGATTTCTTTTGGATTCACATGATCTTTCCTTAATTTCTTTGAGATATGTAAGATCTTGCAAGTGCTATATATATAACCATCCTCATTCATCACTTCACACCAACACAACCTCCTCCTCTCTCCTCTCCCTAAGGCCGTGAGCCATCACCCCCGTCACCACCATCTTCAAACTTAGTTCATCCATTCCAAGCTAAACATAAGGTGCTAGAAGGTGATTAACGAAGTGTGGAGCTTGTGGATCTTGAAGAACCTTCTCCATTTGCTTTTACCCAACCCATTTGTCATCTTCATCTTCAAGTGTTCTTCCCTAGCCCTTGTGCTAGTTGTAAGCTTCTTATCACCTGTTACTTCATATATTGTTGATTAAAAGATGATGAACAATGATAAACTTGAAGAACACAAAAGAACATGATCATGATACTTTAACATAAGCATAAAAACACATAAGAATACATGTTGAATATGTTGATTTGCTTCTTGTTGAATGATTATTGTGTTAGTGATGTTAGACATCATAAGAAACCTACTAGATTGTGATTAAACACATAATCTAGTAAGTTAAAGTGGTGATCTTGTGAAAGACCAAGATCTTCATGCTTTATGTCTTCATGAACTTGAATGATGAAATTTATTTTCATATGTAAAAATGATTTAAGCAAAATAAAAATCTTGTAAATAGATGATTACAAAAATAATTTTTCCAAGAAACCAAGTTTATTTACAAGATTTACAAAGTCATGGTTTCTAAATGAACTAACCATATTTTTAGTGTTTAAACAAGACTAGAAATATGTTTGTAACAAGAAAAATACAAGAGAAATATTTTTAGAAAAATCATCTTACAAGTTGTAAGTGACTAGATCTTTCAAGAATGTGATTTACAAACAAATAACCATATTTTTAAGGGTAACTAAACCTACTAAATAACATGGTAAGTTACTACAAGTTTTTACAAAAACTTCAAGTTCATAATATAGTGTAATATACTTGATTTTGACACTCGGTAAGTGTTGAATGAGTTGATGATTGTTGTGATGAATTTAAAAGAAAATAAACACATGTTTTGAAAACATGGGAAACCTTGATTTTTAGGGGAAACTCTGTCAAAATTTCTATAAATTTTGACACTTAGAAAATATAAGTTTTGGTGAAACTTATTCCCTAAAAATTCACCTAAAAATATTTACCAAGGTTTCCCTAATTTTTATGTAAACTTCAAGTTAAGAAATGATGGTTTCTTCAAGATAAAAATTGATATTAAGTATGTATATTTTTGAGGAAAATATATATATTTATTGATCACCAAATTTTGTGCTAAGTGTATGTAGTATGTATTATATGTAATAGTGTGATAAGACTTGAAAATACACTAAATACTCCTAAGGAGTGAAAATACAAAAATACACATATAACATGCTTAGACAAATACAAGAGAATATATTTATGAAAATATATTACTTGATAGAATAAATAACTTGGACAAGTTATGAACATGAAATGAAGTTTTGGACAAAATACATAATTTGGGTGAAAAATACAAGATACTTATATTTATTGTTGAGAAAATAATATAAGTAAGACACATAGTTAAAAATATAAATTATTTTTAACACAAGAACAAATACATAAAAGATAGTGACTTGTACTTGTGCGATACAAGTCTACTGACTAACGTTAATAAAACATGTATAGGTCACGATGCTATATAAGCAAACCCGGTGAAGTTTACGGTGCAAGAAACGCAAAGTTGTGAGTTCATGCTCCCCCTTTTCTTTTAACTGTTTTCAGTTTTATAACTTCGGGGGTGAAATACATGTTACAAATGTTACAATGTTTACAAATGGTATGATGGATACAAGAATTGAGGAATGATACGAGAAATCATGTCACGAATAGGGTACCATAAGCACCATTAATCGTGTACATACTAAGACCGCAGAACAAAAGGTTAGATCTAATGGGTTTTCGGGCAGCCACACTCTTGGTAAAAGCTAGTACCGAGTAGTGCTTTTGTGTCTCAGTCGTGAATCGACAACTAGAAAAATGCCTATGGTTTGGATGCTTCCTATGTCGTGTCACATGTTAATGGCCTTGCAACCCATTAACAACTTGATACATACAGAAATACTTGATTTATACAAGATACATACCATGTTTTTCATACAAAGTATACAAACGTTCAATACAAGAACTACATGAATTCACACCAACATTATGTTAACGTTTTTCCAAAAACTCACATGTATTTCAGGTAACTAAAGTGGATGTGCGCGCGGTCTTACTCATGCTCTTGGATGTTGTTCATGTTTATCGTTGAATAAAGATGTAGACTTTTCAGACAATATGCTGTCTTGTGATGTAAACACTTAAACAATGTTTTCAGTTATGTAATGTCATTGGTATTCGAAGTTATTTTTACGAGCATGTAGTATGTTTACCATTCGTATGCAATGAGAACCTTTCATGATCACACCTCATGCTTCCGCCTTAGAAAGGGGTGTGACAGTTGGGATACTCATCTACCTTTAGTTGAGTTTTCCTACAATAACAGTTATCATAAAAGCTACACCATTCAAAGCTCTGTATGGCCGTAAGTGTCGCTCGCCCTTATGTTGGGCAGACGCTGGAGACAAGCGTATGGTTGGTCCTGAACTTGTGCAAGAGACAACCGACAAAATCATGCAGATCTGAGAGCGCATTAAAGCGGCTCGAGATCGACAAAAGAGCTACGCTGATCGAAGATGAAAACCGTTAGAATTCAAAGTGGGAGACAAAGTGTTGTTAAAGGTCTCACCTTGGAAGGGCGTAGTAAGATTTGGAAAACGTGGAAAGCTGAATCCACGATACATCTGACCATTCAAGATTTTATAGAGAATTGGTACCGTGGCATACAAGTTGGAATTACCGGAAGAACTTTATGGAGTACATGATACGTTTCATGTATCCAACCTTAAGAAGAGTCCAACACAAGAAACAGTGATCATTCCTACGGATGAAGTGCATATTGACGACACCCTCCGATTTACAGAAAAACCCGTTGAGGTTACTGACTGGAAAGTCAACAAGACCAAAAGGAGTAGTGTCAAACTTGTCAAAGTACGTTGGGACTCTAAGCACGTACCCGAATACACGTGGGAACGTGAAGACCAGTTTAAAGAAAAGTACCCCCACATGTTCAAGAAAACTCCTGTGAGAGTTAGTTCAGCATGAATTTCGGGACGAAATTCTTTTAACGGAGGGAGACTGTGACAAGTGGCACAAAACCGGTAATTTTCGTACAATTTAATTAATATTAAATATATGCAGTTATGTGCTTAAATGTCAACGTTGTTTAATTACATGATATACTTGTGAATTCATGCACGTTTTATACTACAAAAATTGCTTTATGCATTAACAATAGCATTGCGTCAGAAATACCAGTAAACTCACCGGTAAGACACATTGTGTCAACAATTCTGCAGAGGAGCTATCAGACAATAGAATTGGAGCCTAGGTGTAGGTCCAACGTCAAGAATACATTAAAACCCAAACATATATACAAGGGTTAACTTATAGACTTTCCGGAAGCTAAAATATGCACCAAAAAGCACCCGAAACGCACTTTAAATGCAGAATTCAGCACAAATCAGCTATAAATAAGCTTTTTAACACATAAATATTATGCAGAATTCATGTTTTATTATCCAGAATACCCTCCTAAGTGTTGGGAATTAAAAGGGCCACAAAAGGATACATAAAGGACACTAAACGGTGCTATTTAGCACTTAAATGAACCAGTATTTAACCGAACAACCGGACATTACCCGGAACATAAAAATATTACTAGAAGCATTGTTTTAATGTTTCTGAACTAGTTATGGTCCCCGAACACCATAACACCTCTTATAACATAATAACACATCAAGTCCCTAAACTTTACACTTGAAACCAACTTATTTATGAACTAGGGATTAAAAGTTACACTTTGCCCCCCCCCCCCCCATTATTGTTTACGGTCATAAAGGGGTGGCCCCCACCAAATATATGCCAAGATCCCTTAAAATCTTACTTGATCTTTCATAGATTTCTTTTGAATTCACATGATCTTTCCTTGATTTCTTTGAGATATGTAAGATCTTGCAAGTGCTATATATATAACCATCCTCATTCATCACTTCACACCAACACAACCTCCTCCTCTCTCCTCTCCCTACGGCCGTGAACCACCACCCCCATCACCACTGTGACATCTGTGTATTTTTAACCTTTGTACTGTTCCGAACAACTTTGTATTTAATAGAATATGGTGTTTTAATTTCAATATTTGTTTAATTATTTGTGACATTGTACGTTTTCAATCATTGTTCAATTCCGAACTCTCAAACCTGCTCTAGAAGTGAAATCGTAAACCGTTACGTAAACGTAATCAGTTTAACGCGACGTACACTCCGGAACAATAACATAAGACAAACATACCCTAAATACCCTTTATATAACTTAGAAATAAGTTTCGAAGGATTCGGTATGGCAAAAACATGTTTATTCGAACTTTAGAACTAATTGCGACAAAACTGCGAAACGAACGTTGGTCACCGCCCGGATAATATTTAAATCCTGAAAATATTCTGTTATGATTAAAATTTTATTTTTAATCATGTTCGTGTTGAAAAATAAATTAAAACGCTTAAAAACGTTATTTTCAAAGTTTAAGCGCGTACCACGTATTACTGCGTAACACAGTGCTTCTACTGCAAAACGCAGACAACGCAGCCAGTCTCGGCAACTGATATTTATTTTAGTAATAATTTGGTGAGTTTATTTTTATAGAATAATAAAAATAATTTAGAACGCCATAAACCGGGATTTAAACGCTAGATAAAATACCCGGTATCCAGTTAAATACCTGTTTTTATCTAATTTACCATTCAAAAATTTCATTTAACCCCCCCCCCATATAATTTCGGTCACTAGGACCCACCGCCCACTCAAAGATTTGATTTTTTTGATTGTATGGACACTTGTTGATGCATGCTATCCCTTAAATCTTCCATATCTCTTGATTACTTCCAAAATCTTTCAATGTCACAACAAAATCATACCAAGATCACTCCACCATCTCCTCTCTCTCCTTCCCCAAACCGTAAACACCCCACCACCTCCATCTTCAAATCTTCAACCTTGTTCTTGAAGATTAAACCTCATTCCTAGCTAATTTCAAGTTGGTGTGAAGATCCAAAGGAGTTTCCAAGGTGTTTCAAGTGATTTCAAGTTCTATATCATCAAAATCTCACCAAAAACTTACTCGAATCTTGAAGGTATAAAGTTTATGTTTAAAACATACACTTGATTCTTGGTTGTTCTTGATGATTGGAAGTTTCTCTTGAATCTTGGAATTTTTCACAAACTCGAAATCTAAAAAGAAATGGGTCTTGATACAAAATAAAAATGATAGTATTATGTGTATATATGTAACCGTATATATATATGTGTGTGTGTGTGTGTGTGTATGAGATTTGAGCTTGATTTTTTATAAATACTTGTTTAGGATATTTGCTTGCATGAACAAGATTATGTGCAACTATGTTAGAGATATAAATGAGTGATTGAATCATGAGTTATAATTTGAAATAATGTTAGTATTTTGACATGTAAATGGCCAAAAATTTATTAGACATATTTGAGAATTTTTAAGTTGATGCTTGTTCTTGAATGACAGTTAAAATGCAAGTGTTTGATGATTTGTGCATGATATGATAAATGTTCAATTACATCAGCAAATAAACATGAATAAATCACATGTTTGATGCATCTAAATTCATATGAAATGATGATGATATGATAGTGTGCTTTAGGCACTTGTACATAAGAATACATGTTGATTTATAGCCCAAGAAATGATAAAAAAAATGATTGTATGACAAAAATGTTTTAGAACAGATTATAAACACTAAAAATAACATTATTTGGTATATTATAAGGGCATGAAACTTTGGCATAGGTTTGATAGCTTTGCATGTTGTACATATAGCTTAGAAAGTGGTAAAATATGTGAAATTTGCATGATTTATGTGCTTTATGTGAGACCTGCACTATCATGAGTATAACCACTATTTTATTCAGTAAATAACATGGGTTATGTTAAAATATCAAGTCGTTACGACTTGGGATGGTTAGGGTAACGTTTGATGCAAAACTATGCGGTAAAACGGTTAAAAATCGGCTTTTCGGAGGATTTTTATAAAACTGTTTTAGATCAGTAAGTAAACTGATATTTTTATATAAAAAATAAGTATTTTAACTTATAATATGTTTACTTGGTGTTTGGTTAGTCATACGTGATTTCCGGCGCCCAAAAACGTTACCGAATCGCTAAAATACATGTTTTTTCAATATACACTAGAATGGGTTGTTCATGGGTAATTTTATGTGTTACAATGTGTTATGTGTTTTATAATATGTGTATGATGACATGTTAATACTTGACAAGATTATGTGTATTACGCTATTATTAGTATGTTACATTTGAGTATATATATTACGACGCGCAAATAGTAGATTTATTGCTTATAACATGATGAGGGTCACCAATAAAATTGTTCAAGTCGCGAAGTTTTTATATTATATATGAACTCATATACATATAAATACATCAATATAATCAAAAATAATAACTTTTCGAGAAATCTCAAAGTTATGTGAAAATTTCTAAGTATCGGAGAAACTTATGTATTTTTGTGGGTTTTTGATTATTAAATCGTTCTTATTTAATTTAGGACGAATAAACAATTTGAGGAATTGTGTTAACACATAAAAACGCACCCAAAGGTGAGTACATAGTTCCCCTATTTTATGTTTTCAAATGTTTTGGGGTGAAGCATATGTGCATAACTTTACTTTTCGTTTTCATGACATTGTACATGTTTTATTACATATAATACATTATTTCAAAGACATTTTTATGGTATATTGACTTAGTATACCTAACATTTGGTTTCAAGGACATTTTATTTGGCATATTGACTTAGTATGCCTATTGCATGGTTTTACAAAGACATTTCTCATGACATGCTTACATTGAAAAAGACATTTGGTATGTTAACAAAGTAGTACATTCATTAACATTGATCACGCCACTCGGTAGTATGTAATAGCGCTATAGGACTTGACAAATCCCGTTCCCGCTTTCTAGGTATTTCGTTAGGGGAATGACAGAATCCGAATACATTTTTTTGATAAACCTTGATCCTGATAAGGGTTTATCCGACAGTCTCAAGGCTTGAGTGTATGCGATAGACAAACCGTATAAATGTTCATATCAATAAAAGCAATGGTTTTCAAAACATAACTTTTGTTTTAAACTTTGGTTTATTCAAAGACTTTGTTTTGTACCTGGCATTTGATTACATAAGACATTTGTTTTTACACGACATTATGCATTTGGCTTGAGTAAATACTATTTATTCGCCATACAAGACATGGTTTATACTAGACATTTGACATTTGACATTGGTTATACACGACATTGACATATTTTATACATATTATTTTCATTTGGTTATTTACTTAACCATACATCATTCTTTGATATCATTTGATTTTCATATGATTTTATAAAAGAAGACATTTTTATAAGGTTCATGACTACTTTTCGTTAAACTTTTCTTTTAACTTTTAAAGTCATGAATCTTCAACACTAAACCTATGTTACTCACAGGCATTTTTATGCTGACGTATTTACTTTCACATATGTTTCAGGAGCGATTGTTTGATGTGAGCAAGCTACACTTAGGGCGACTTGGGCCTTAGCAATATAAAAATCAAGAAAGTTATCATCTTTCATGTTGTGTTTTGTTTGAACTAAGACCATGTAATAATTTAAGCATGTAAAACTTAACTTTAATTATCATGTGTTTTTGAAACAATAATTCTGCCACAGCACTCCCCGACGTTTCCGCCGTGGTTTGTTGTTTTACGCGGTCGAGGTGTGACAACCACCATCTTCAAACTTAGTTCATCCATTCCAAGCTTAACATAAGGTGCTAGAAGGTGATTAACGAAGTGTGGAGCTTGTGGATCTTGAAGAACCTTCTTCATTTGCTTTTACCCAACCCATTTGTCATCTTCATCTTCAAGTGTTCTTCCCTAGCCCTTGTGCTAGTTGTAAGCTTCTTATCACTTGTTACTTCATATATTGTTGATTAAAAGATGATGAACAAAGATAAACTTGAAGAACACAAAAGAACATGATCATGATACTTTAGCATAAGCTTAAAAATACATAAGAATACATGTTGAATATGTTGATTTGCTTCTTGTTGATTGATTATTGTGTTAGTGATGTTAGACATCATAAGAAACCTACTAGATTGTGATTAAACACATGATCTAGTAAGTTAAAGTGGTGATCTTGTGAAAGACCAAGATCTTCATGCTTTATGTCTTCATGAGCTTGAATGATGAAATTTATTTTCATATGTAAAAATGATTCAAACAAAATACAAATCTTGTAAATAGATGATTACAAAAATAATTTTTCCAAGAAACCAAGTTTATTTACAAGATTTACAAAGTCATGGTTTCTAAATGAACTAACCATATTTTTAGTGTTTAAACAAGACTAGAAATATGTTTGTAACAAGAAAAATACAAGAGAAATATTTTTAGAAAAATCATCTTACAAGTTGTAAGTGACTAGATCTTTCAAGAATGTGATTTACAAACAAATAACCATATTTTTAAGGGTAACTAAACCTACTAAATAACATGGTAAGTTACTACAAGTTTTGACAAAAACTTCAAGTTCATAATATAGTGTAATATACTTGATTTTGACACTCGGTAAGTGTTGAATGAGTTGATGATTGTTGTGATGAATTTAAAAGAAAATAAACACATGTTTTGAAAACATGGGAACCCTTCATTTTTAGGGGAAACTCTGTCAAAATTTCTATAAATTTTGACACGTAGAAAAATATAAGTTTTGGTGAAACTTATTCCCTAAAAATTCACCTAAAAATATTTACCAAGGTTTCCCTAATTTTTATGTAAACTTCAAGTTAAGAAATGATGGTTTCTTCAAGATAAAAATTGATATTAAGTATGTATATTTTTAAGGAAAATATATATATTTATTGATCACCAAATTTTGTGCTAAGTGTATGTAGTATGTATTATATGTAATAGTGTGATAAGACTTGAAAATACACTAAATATTCCTAAGGAGTGAAAATACAAAAATACACATACAACATGCTTAGACAAATACAAGAGAATATATTTATGAAAATATATTACTTGATAGAATAAATAACTTGGACAAGTTATGAACTTGAAATGCAGTTTTGGACAAAATACATAATTCGGGTGAAAAATACAAGATACTTATATTTATTGTTGAGAAAATAATATAAGTAAGACACATAGTTAAAAATATAAAATATTTTTAACACAAGAACACATACATAAAAGATAGTGACTTGTACTTGTGCGATACAAGTCTACTGACTAACGTTAATAAAACACGTATAGGTCACGACGCTATATAAGCACCCGGTGAAGTTTACGGCGCAAGAAACGGAAAGTTGTGAGTTCATGCTCCCCCTTTTCTTTTAACTGTTTTCAGTTTTATAACTTCGGGGGTGAAAATACATGTTACAAATGTTACAATGTTTACAAATGGTATGATGGATACACGAATTGAGGAACGATACGAGAAATCGTGTCACGAATAGGGTACCATAAGCACCATTAATCGTGTACATACTAAGACCGCATAACAAAAGGTTAGATCTAATGGGTTTTCGGGCAGCCACACTCTTGGTAAAAGCTAGTACCGAGTAGTGCTTTTGTGTCTCAGTCGTGAATCGACAACTAGAAAAATGCCTATGGTTTGGATGCTTCCTATGTTGTGTCACATGTTAATGGCCTTGCAACCCATTAACAACTTGATACATACAGAAATACTTGATTTATACAAGATACATACCATGTTTTTCATACAAAGTATACAAATGTTCAATACAAGAACTACATGAATTCACACCAACATTATGTTGACGTTTTTCCAAAAACTCACATGTATTTCAGGTAACTAAAGTAGATGTGCGTGCGGTCTTACTCATGCTCTTGGATGTTGTTCATGTTTATCGTTGAATAAAGATGTAGACTTTTCAGACAATATGCTGTCTTGTGATGTAAACACTTAAACAATGTTTTCAGTTATGTAATGTCATTGGTATTGAAGTTATTTTTACGAGCATGTAGTATGTTTACCATTCGTATGCAATGAGAACCTTTCATGATCACACCTCGTGCTTCCGCCTTAGAAAGGGGTGTGACAGTTGTAGTATGATAAGGATGTTGATGTATCAATGAAGTGGCGAAGTTCACTCGATAGATCAAACGGGTCAAATTGAATAACTTGTGTATTCATGGTAGCCATTGAAGTGACGAAGTTCACTTGGCAAACAAAACGGACTTGAAATAAATGGTTAAGGCATGATTAATATAAGTGATACAAATTGTAACACCTGTGCCTCCACGGCCATCAAACAAATACTGTAGCAATGAAATATTGTATTTCATACTTGGGATTTGTAAAAAATATGTGTATCATCTGCACATATCAATTTTTGTTCAATTCCAAACTCTAAATCACTTTCTGGAAGGTTATACGCGCACCGATGCGTAAATATAACCAGTTTAAATGCAACAAACACTCTGGAATAGTGACATTGGCTTAACATACCTTAAATAACCTTTACATAACTTAGAAATAAGTTTTGAAGGCTTTGGTATGGCAAAAACAAGTTAATTCGCTTACAGGGACTAAACTTGACAAACTACGAAAGTATGATGATTCGTACTGGAACAGACATTCCGGAACATGACCATAAGTTAAACACACCTTAAATATCCTTTACATAGCTTAGAAATAGGCTTTGAGGGGTTCGGTGTGCTAAAATAAACTTTTGGATCATTCAGGGACTAAAAGTGTCAAAAAGTGCACAAGTTTGCATTTTTGCGCATAACTCACGTTCTGAATACATCCGGACATCCAAAAATTTATGTAAGCACTAAAATATTATATTGTAGTGTTCTCCATAAGAAAAATCCATTCGTCGCGCAATTTGGATCGTTTTTCGCGCTTGTGCGCATTCCGTCGTAATTAAGCGAACATCGCGTTCATACGACCAAACGAACCAACATCCGACATATTTTTTAGCATGTTTCATGTCCACAATGTTTAGGCATCATTTTAGGGCCTTAAAGTTGGCTTTACGGGCCTTAGAAGTGTCGGAAATGGCCTTAAACACATGCAGGGACTGAAACTGTCATTTCTGAAACTTGTTGTCTGATCAGGACTCTCAGGCGGCCCGCCTGAGTTTTAGCATATCCTGAAGCGGGCCGCGTGGCCCCTTCTGACCAGATTAATCAAATCTAACAGCAGGTTCCAGCTGTTCGATCCACATCCACACATTCTCAATCGTCTAGTCAGCGGATAAGAACCATTTTAAGCCACCATAAGGTTCCGACAAGTGTATGGGTGGGATTCAAGCACGGTTTCCTTGAAACGATCTTAATGGTGGACCTTTTACTATAAATACCCATCCACCCCAACCTCATTTCTCACAAGAATCTGGATTTGAGAGCTCTAAGTTGAAACCATTGTTTCATACCTGAGTTCTTGGATCGAGATTAGCATTCGGGGACCCTTCGTAAGTATTTTTTCGTTCTTTTCTTTATTTTATTGCTTTTAGAGTCAGAAAGTCAAACTTTGTTTGACTTTCAGCGTTGACCAGCTTATGGTCAATGCGAAGTTCGTTTGAACTTCGCAACGTGATTGTAATCACGTTGGTTATAGTCCCTTGGGACTATGCCTACTGATTACCACGTTGTCTAGGGTCGTAGGGTAAGCGATCTGATAAATCGCTTATACCTTCGAACCCGACCCAGTTTGGTCGATCATTAGGATCCGACCAAATACATTAGGTGACCATAGTATATAGGGAATAACCTTCCGAGGTTATACCTTATGGTCGCTTCGTTTAAGTAGTTGTATGATAGGTAGTTTATATACCTTAGGTAAATTACCAGAATACCCTTTTCATGTATAATTGGTAATTAAGCATATGTAACCTAAACTTTTGTCACATAACTGATAATGTAACATGTTTAGGCATATAACACTTGTCATAGGACTAGTTAGGCGGTCCGAACGCGTTTCACGCGAACGACGCGTTAAAGTAGCATAAGCTACCTAAACGGGTCGTAATAGGTCGTAAACAATTATGTTAGGTTTCAATTAGTATGTAGGCTTTGTTAAACCATATTATACGAGTCTCCACACTCGTTTGGTTTACGAACCCTCATTCTATCCGATCATCCGATTTAGGTCCGGTTTATTAACATAGTTACCTATATTAGGTGCCGTTTGATTTCCGTGATCTCTAGCGTTGCTTGGTGGTTATCTTAGGACTCCTGAGCAATCTCAAGTGAGTACATAGACCCCTCTTTTACTGTTTTCCAAACTGTTTTGGGGTGGAACACATGTGCCTACTTGTTACTTTCATGCTTTCCATGTTTTCATATCATATGCTTATTATGTTCAATAGTACACTTATAGTACATGATTTCGTAGTGTTCATGCTAGGTGTGCCCATTGTGTGCATTACTTAGTACATCGTTTTACATCACATCACATCACATGCTACGTATGTCTATTGTTGCATACTTAGTACAGGTCACATGCTACGTATGTCTATTGTTGCATACTTAGTACAGGTCACATGCTACGTATGTCTATTGTTGCATACTTAGTAAAGGTCACATGCTACATATGTCTATTGTTGCATACTTAGTACATTTTCATTTCTTCACATGCTTACATTTTTGTATGACATTTGGTTTGTTTACAATGGAACTTTTCTGTCACACCCCGACCACGTGGAACATACAAAACGTGGCGGAAATGTCGGGGAGTGTTGTAACAGAATTAATTGTTTCAAATCCATGGCAATTGAAGTTTCGTTTTATTGATTAAAAGTGTTACAATGTCTTAACAAACAAGAAATACAACATAATTAACTAGTCTTGCATCTTTTATTGTCACTAAAGCCCAAGTCTGCCTATGTGTATCTTGATCATCTTATGCAACAGTTCCTGAAAAACACATGTGAAAATAGGTACGTCAGCATAAAAATGCCTGTGAGATACATAGGTTTTGTGAAAATAGGTTTCATGACTTATGTTTGAGAAAATGTTTAGTCATGAACCTTGTTATTTGCTTTGTTTTGTAAATCATTTGAAAAACAATGAGTTCAGATGATATGTATAAAATAAGTGAATAATGTATGGTTAAATGAATAACCATAGTAAAATGGGTATGTATAAGATAAGTTGTTTGTAAAACAATGTCTTGTGAAAAGTATGTTATTTGTATAAAATGTTCTATGTCTCAAACTGAAATGATTCAAATAACGCTACGATATGTAATACCATACAACCACTTATATATAGGAAGTACCAGCGGCGTATCCACCATGCTTGTATCATATTACACACGCATCGTTACTTAATCACTTAATCAACCAAACCAACCAATGTAAGAAGTCTATGTTTAAATCAATTGTCAAATGTATTGGGTAATATGTCAAAGTGTTCATGTCAAGATGTAAATCATATCAAAATGTCTATGTCAAATATCCATGTCAAATGTCTATGTCAAATATCCATGTCAAACGTCTATGTCAAGATGTCATGTATGGCAAGTGAAATGTCTCAACTAAACCATATGCACAAAAACAAAGTATTGAAGTAAATCTTGGTTTAAATCAAAGTTATGTTTTGTGGGAAATGCATGATCAAATGTCAATCATGTTAAAATGTCTATGCCGAAATGTCTATGTCAAATGTCTATGTCAAAATGTCATGTAAAATGATGTACTAAGTAATGCACACAATTGGGCACACCTAGCATGAAATGTCATAAAATCATGTACTATAATGTACTAACGAACATAGCAGTATATGATGTTAAAACAGGAAAGCATGAAAGTAACAAGTAGGCACATGTGTTCCACCCCAAAACAGTTTGGAAAACAATAAAAGAGGGGTCTATGTACTCACTTGAGATTGCTCAGAAGTCCTTGAGTAACAACCAAACAATGCTACAGATCGCGGAATATCAAACGGCACCTAATATAGGTAACTACATTAATAAATCGGACCTAAATCGGAAGACTGGGTAGCATGAGGGTTTGTAAACCAAATGAGTGTAGGAACTCATGTGATATGGTTAATCAAAGCCTACATACTAAATGAAACTTAACCTAAGTGTCTACGACCCGTTTAGGTGGCTTATGCTACTTTAACGCGTCGTTCGCGTGAAACGCGTTCGGACCGCCTAACTAGCCCTATGACAAGTGTTATATGCCTAAACATATTACATAATCAGTTATGTGACAAAGGTTTAGGTTACATATGCTTAATTACCAATTATACATGAAAAGGGTATTCTGGTAATTTACCTAAGGCATATAAACTACCTATCATACAACTACTTAAACGATGTGACCATAGGGTATAACCTCGGAAGGTTATTCCCTACCTACTATGGTCACCTAATGTGTTTGGTCGGATCCTAATGATCGACCAAACTGGGTCGGGTTCGAGGTATAAGTGATTCATTAGATCGCTTACCCTACGACCCTAGACAACGTGGTAATCAGTGGGCATAGTCCCAAGGGACTATGACCAACGTGATTACACTCACGTTGCGAAGTTCAAAAGAACTTCGCATTGACCATTACTGGTCAACGCTGAAAGTCAAACAAAGTTTGACTTTCGGACTCGAAAAGCAATAAAATAAGGAAAAGAACGAAAGAATACTTACGAAGGGTCCCCGAATGCTAATCCCGATTCAAGAATCTCAGGTATGAAACAATGGTTTCAACTTAGAGGTTCTCAAATCAGAATTCTAGTGATTTTAGCAATGGGGGGTATGGGGTATTTATAGGAATACCCGAACCGTTAAGATCGTTTCATGGAAAACGTGCCTTAATCCTATCCGTACATGTGTTGCAAAGTTATGGTGCTTAAATTCCATCCATACATGTGTTGCAAAGTCATGGTGTTTAGGTGTTTAAATTCCATCCATACATGTGTTGCAAAGTCATGGTGTTTAGGTGTTTAAATTCCATCCTTATCCGCTGACTAAGCAAGTTTAGAATGTGTGGTTGTGAATTAAACAACGGCTAATACATCGAATCTGGTCCCGAATGCGAAAAACTGAGTTTCTGCATGTTTTCTTATGGCGAACACTAAAATAAAATATTTTAGTGCTTACATAAATTTTTGGATGTCCGGATGTATTCAGAACGTAAGTTATGCGCGAAAATGCAAACTTGTGCACTTTTTGACACTTTTAGTCCCTGAATGACCCAAAAGTTTATTTTAGCACACCGAACCCATTAAAGCCTATTTCTAAGCTATGTAAAGGATATTTATGGTGTGTTTAACTTATGGTCATGTTCCGGAATGTCTGTTACAGTTCAAATTGGCATACTTTCGCAGTTTGTCAACTTTAGTCCCTGTAAGCGATTAAACTTGATTTCACCACACCAAACCTTCCAAAACTTATATATAAGTTATGTAAAGGTTATTCAAGGTATGTTAAGCCTATTTCACTATTCCGGAGTGTTCGTTGGATTAAACTGGTTATATTTACGCATTAGTGCGCGTATAACCTTCCAGAAAGCGATTTAGAGTTTGAAATCGAACAAGAGTTGATATGTGCAAAAGATACACATATTTATACAAGTCCAAAGTATGAAATACAATATTTCATTGGTTTGGCATTTGTTTGATGGTTGAAATGACACAGGTGTTACAGTCTCCCCTACTTTAGGAAATTTCGTCCCGAAATTAATTCGTAGGAGTCTATTTGTGACTTTGTGTTAAATAACCATCAAAGATGAACAAGACGTAATCCTGTAATTTCTCTTTAACGAACATTTTTCAGAAATGAAAAATGAGCAGAGTTATTCTCAACAGGCATTCTTTAGAAACAAAAATGAACAGAATAGTCATTTTCCACAACATCTTCAGAAACAAAAATGAACAGAATAGTCATTTTACATCTTCAGAAACAAAAATGAACAGAATAGTCATTTTACATCTTCAGAAAAAAAAATGAACAGAATAGTCATTTTACATCTTCAGAAACAACAATGAACAGAATAGTCATTTTACATCTTCAGAAACAAAAATGAACAGAATAGTCATTTTACATCTTCGGAAACAAAAATGAACGGAATAGTCATTTTACATCTTCGGAAACAAAAATGAACGGAATAGTCATTTTACATCTTCGGAAACAAAAATGAACGGAATAGTCATTTTACATCTTCGGAAACAAAAATGAACGGAATAGTCATTTTACATCTTCGGAAACAAAAATGAACGGAATAGTCATTTTACATCTTCAGAAACAAAAATGAACGGAATAGTCATTTTACATCTTCAGAAACAAAAATGAACGGAATAGTCATTTTACATCTTCAGAAACAAAAATGAACGGAATAGTCTCTAGACAGATGACAAAATTTGCTGTGGTTTCCGTGCACTGAATTTCATAATTATGTATGCATCCATAATTACGCAATTCCTTGCATAGTCCGCACAATTTGTCTGAAATGTGAAGGGGAGGAAAAATCAAACCTGATGATGAGTGTGACTAGACTACCATAGGGTCCTTTTAAGTAGATCATCAAAGGATCCTTTTAATTAGACCACCAAGGAGTCCTTTCAGCTATATCATCACATGATATTCCTAACCAGATTTTTTTGATCAATCTGTTTTACCTAGACCTCTCAGGGTCTAATTATGGAATGGTACAATATAATCCAAGGGTCTTTACTATTACGTACAAGCCCGTTGAGGATTTAATATAGCACCCAAAGACATGGAAGATTCTACGAGGATTTGGATGACAAGAATTTGGATCACACAAAAACATAAAAGGGAACACATAAGCACATAATCACATAATTGTTTAACTTGGTTATTAATTTGTTATCTTTGGACGCGGATACTTAAAGCACACCAGGAATCCAATCCGTGGATTCCATGCGGCACTTAAATCATTAGAATCTAACTATGAAGATAGGAAGATCTAAATAAGAATTCGGCTTTGTCCTTATTGAATGGTAATGTACGTATTAAGGCATACGAATAATTCAATTAAGGGCTCCGATTTGAGTGATATTCATCCACAAGGATCTGATTATGAGGATAGAAAGATCCTTTATGGATTTTGAAATTTGTGTAACGAGAGGTGCTTCGACACCTTGCACTAGGCGTGCTTAAGTCGATACACAAAGTAGAAAGTTCATGAGGTTGAGGCGCTAGATATGCCAAGGCGACATATGAAGCAGAACTTGAAGGTTAAGTAGCAACAGGGTTTGCAACTGCTTTGCTTTGAACAGCAAAGCGACACATGTTAACCAAATGTCTCCATCGTCCACCGTGGGTACATTTGTAACATGGTATTTGATTTGAATAATGACGATGGCATTGATTGCACCAAGGAGCAGTTCCCTTATACAGCTTCATCCCTGAGGCGAGTCATGGTGATAGCTAAGTCAACGGTCCTCTGGAGTACGACGCCTATTCGCTGGGTAATTGCAGCACCTGGTTCGGACATTGTTGTTGCGATGAAGAAGCATCTTGAAGATAACGAAAGGCATAGGAGGAAACAAGCGACAGATAGTCAAAAGAAAATGACAAGGCATGTAGATTGTGACCATTTGTTTGTTACCAAAGGCAAACAAATGAGACAGTGACTAATCAAAGTAAGCGGGTCAATATAATGTATCGCGAAGACATGCTCGCCTATAAGTGAACACTCATCCCAAGAATTCCCAGGTAAGCACAACTGGTCTCGCGTCTGGTTGAGATATATACGAAGTGCTTGCCTAGACAGAAAACTCAGAATACAGGCATTCACCCTTCCAGTTTGCACGTGTTCACATTATTTAAAACCCAAAACCTTGACGAGATTTTGAAAACTCAAAGGGTTCAAAACCATATAACAGAGGGTTCAAAACCTTACAATAGAGGGTTCAAAACCTAGTAATCAATCATCCTAGAACAGATGATTAGTTTTCAAAGCGGTTTTGAAATTTATGTTCTTGTTGTGGTAGTCGCCTAAGGATAGGTGACGGTATTGTTTTATGACTAAACGCAAGTAAACTCGCGTTAGGGTCCTAAGAAAGTTATAGACTAGGTCAAAGCATTACTAATAACCTAATTCCCTATAACCATTGGCTCTGATACCATCTTTTCTGTCACACCCCGACCACGTGGAACATACAAAACGTGGCGGAAATGTCGGGGAGTGTTGTAACAGAATTAATTGTTTCAAATCCATGGCAATTGAAGTTTCGTTTTATTGATTAAAAGTGTTACAATGTCTTAACAAACAAGAAATACAACATAATTAACTAGTCTTGCATCTTTTATTGTCACTAAAGCCCAAGTCTGCCTATGTGTATCTTGATCATCTTATGCAACAGTTCCTGAAAAACACATGTGAAAATAGGTACGTCAGCATAAAAATGCCTGTGAGATACATAGGTTTTGTGAAAATAGGTTTCATGACTTATGTTTGAGAAAATGTTTAGTCATGAACCTTGTTATTTGCTTTGTTTTGTAAATCATTTGAAAAACAATGAGTTCAGATGATATGTATAAAATAAGTGAATAATGTATGGTTAAATGAATAACCATAGTAAAATGGGTATGTATAAGATAAGTTGTTTGTAAAACAATGTCTTGTGAAAAGTATGTTATTTGTATAAAATGTTCTATGTCTCAAACTGAAATGATTCAAATAACGTTACGATATGTAATACCATACAACCACTTATATATAGGAAGTACCAGCGGCGTATCCACCATGCTTGTATCATATTACACACGCATCGTTACTTAATCACTTAATCAACCAAACCAACCAATGTAAGAAGTCTATGTTTAAATCAATTGTCAAATGTATTGGGTAATATGTCAAAGTGTTCATGTCAAGATGTAAATCATATCAAAATGTCTATGTCAAATATCCATGTCAAATGTCTATGTCAAATATCCATGTCAAACGTCTATGTCAAGATGTCATGTATGGCAAGTGAAATGTCTCAACTAAACCATATGCACAAAAACAAAGTATTGAAGTAAATCTTGGTTTAAATCAAAGTTATGTTTTGTGGGAAATGCATGATCAAATGTCAATCATGTTAAAATGTCTATGCCGAAATGTCTATGTCAAATGTCTATGTCAAAATGTCATGTAAAACGATGTACTAAGTAATGCACACAATTGGGCACACCTAGCATGAAATGTCATAAAATCATGTACTATAATGTACTAACGAACATAGCAGTATATGATGTTAAAACAGGAAAGCATGAAAGTAACAAGTAGGCACATGTGTTCCACCCCAAAACAGTTTGGAAAACAATAAAAGAGGGGTCTATGTACTCACTTGAGATTGCTCAGAAGTCCTTGAGTAACAACCAAACAATGCTACAGATCGCGGAATATCAAACGGCACCTAATATAGGTAACTACATTAATAAATCGGACCTAAATCGGAAGACTGGGTAGCATGAGGGTTTGTAAACCAAATGAGTGTAGGAACTCATGTGATATGGTTAATCAAAGCCTACATACTAAATGAAACTTAACCTAAGTGTCTACGACCCATTACGACCCGTTTAGGTGGCTTATGCTACTTTAACGCGTCGTTCGCGTGAAACGCGTTCGGACCGCCTAACTAGCCCTATGACAAGTGTTATATGCCTAAACATATTACATAATCAGTTATGTGACAAAGGTTTAGGTTACATATGCTTAATTACCAATTATACATGAAAAGGGTATTCTGGTAATTTACCTAAGGCATATAAACTACCTATCATACAACTACTTAAACGATGTGACCATAGGGTATAACCTCGGAAGGTTATTCCCTACCTACTATGGTCACCTAATGTGTTTGGTCGGATCCTAATGATCGACCAAACTGGGTCGGGTTCGAGGTATAAGTGATTCATTAGATCGCTTACCCTACGACCCTAGACAACGTGGTAATCAGTGGGCATAGTCCCAAGGGACTATGACCAACGTGATTACACTCACGTTGCGAAGTTCAAAAGAACTTCGCATTGACCATTACTGGTCAACGCTGAAAGTCAAACAAAGTTTGACTTTTGGACTCGAAAAGCAATAAAATAAGGAAAAGAACGAAAGAATACTTACGAAGGGTCCCCGAATGCTAATCCCGATTCAAGAATCTCAGGTATGAAACAATGGTTTCAACTTAGAGGTTCTCAAATCAGAATTCTAGTGATTTTAGCAATGGGGGGTATGGGGTATTTATAGGAATACCCGAACCGTTAAGATCGTTTCATGGAAAACGTGCCTTAATCCTATCCGTACATGTGTTGCAAAGTTATGGTGCTTAAATTCCATCCATACATGTGTTGCAAAGTCATGGTGTTTAGGTGTTTAAATTCCATCCATACATGTGTTGCAAAGTCATGGTGTTTAGGTGTTTAAATTCCATCCTTATCCGCTGACTAAGCAAGTTTAGAATGTGTGGTTGTGAATTAAACAACGGCTAATACATCGAATCTGGTCCCGAATGCGAAAAACTGAGTTTCTGCATGTTTTCTTATGGCGAACACTAAAATAAAATATTTTAGTGCTTACATAAATTTTTGGATGTCCGGATGTATTCAGAATGTAAGTTATGCGCGAAAATGCAAACTTGTGCACTTTTTGACACTTTTAGTCCCTGAATGACCCAAAAGTTTATTTTAGCACACCGAACCCATTAAAGCCTATTTCTAAGCTATGTAAAGGATATTTATGGTGTGTTTAACTTATGGTCATGTTCCGGAATGTCTGTTACAGTTCAAATTGGCATACTTTCGCAGTTTGTCAACTTTAGTCCCTGTAAGCGATTAAACTTGATTTCACCACACCAAACCTTCCAAAACTTATATATAAGTTATGTAAAGGTTATTCAAGGTATGTTAAGCCTATTTCACTATTCCGGAGTGTTCGTTGGATTAAACTGGTTATATTTACGCATTAGTGCGCGTATAACCTTCTAGAAAGCGATTTAGAGTTTGAAATCGAACAAGAGTTGATATGTGCAAAAGATACACATATTTATACAAGTCCAAAGTATGAAATACAATATTTCATTGGTTTGGCATTTGTTTGATGGTTGAAATGACACAGGTGTTACACAATACATTCATTAACATTAGCTACGCCGTTCGTTAGTAGGTAGTGGTACCATAGGAATTGACAACTCCCGTTCCTGAAATCCCAGGGAAAGGGGATTGGAAGGAATGACCAAATTCGATATACATGAAGCACAGATAATCCTTTAAGTCGTTTAAGGGTTTATCGCCACAGTCTCAAGGCTTGGATGTATGCATTATAACGATACCGCATAAATGTTCATATTCAGTATAGCATGCATATCCACAATACATAACATTTTAACATGATTTATATTGATCATGCATTTCCACAGAACATAACTTTGATTTAAACCAAGTTTTACTTCAACACTATGTTCTTGTGCATATGGTTTAGTTGATACATTTCGCTAGCCATACATATCATTTTAGTTACACAATACATGATTTACATCTTGACATAAACATTTTGGTATATTTTCAATACATTTGACAATTGGTTTAAACATAGACATCTTACATTGTTTGGTTTGGTTTGATTAAGTGATTAAGTAACGATGCGTGTGTAATATGATACAAGCATGGTGGATGCGCCGCTGGTACTTCCTATATATAAGTGTTTGTGTGGTATTACATATCGTAGCGTTATTTGAATCATTTCAATTTAGACATATAACATTTTATACAAATAACATACTTTTCACAATACATTGTTTTACAAACAACTTAACTTATACAAACTCATTTTACATGGTTATTCATTTAACCATGCATTATTCTCTTACTTATACGTATCATCTGAACTTATTGTTTTTCAAATGATTTACAAAGACAAATCAAATTACAAGGTTCATGACTAAACATTTTCTTAAACAGAAGTCATGAATCTTATTTTCACAAAACCTATGTACTCGCCGGCATTTTTATGCTGACGTACCTATTTTCACATGTGTTTCAGGAAATGAAGCATAGGATTGATCAAGATACACTTAGGCGGACATGGGCCTTAGTGACAATAAAAGATGCAGACTAGTTAATTTATGTTGTGTACTCTTTACTTCTTGTTTAAAGACAATGTAACTCGCTTGATTGATGAATAAAACGAAACTTTAATATCCATGGTTGTGAAACATTAATTCTGTTACAACACTCCCCGATGTTTCCGCCACGTTTTGTATGTTCTACGTGGTCGGGGTGTGACAGAAAAGATGGTATCAGAGCTAATGGTTATAGGGAATTAGGTTATTAGTAATGCTTTGACCTAGTCTATAACCTTCTTAGGACCCTAAGCGAGTTTACTTGCGTTTAGTCATAAAACAATACTGTCACCTATCCTTAGGCGACAACCACAACAAGAACATAAATTTCGAAACCGCTTTGAAAACTAATCATCTGTTCTAGGATGATTAATTACTAGGTTTTGAACCCTCTATTGTAAGGTTTTGAACTCTCTATTATATGGTTTTGAACCCCTTTGAGTTTTCAAAATCTCGTCAAGGTTTTGGGTTTTAAATAATGTGAACACGTGCAAACTGGAAGGGTGAATGCCTGTATTCTGGGTTTTCTGTCTAGGCAAGCACTTCGTATACATCTCATCAGACACGAGACCAGTTGTGCTTACCTGGGAATTCTTGGGATGAGTGTTCACTTATAGGCGAGCATGTCTTCGCGATACATTATTTTTGACCCATTTACTTTGATTTGTCACCATCTCATTTGTTTGCCTTATGTAACAAACAAATGATCACAATTTTCATTCGTTACCATTATGTATTGATTATCCGATAAACTTTCACTCGTTTCTTCCTATGTCTTTCATTTTCTTCTAGAATGTCTATTCCTCTCAGCACTGGTCAAATGTCCGAGCAAACAGCCAAATTTGCCCAGCAAATAGGCGAGGTGATACTGAAGTCTGTAGATTTAGGCATTACCATGGCTCGTCTCAAAAATGAAGCCTCTCGTCTCGACAATGAAGCCACTCAAGAGCCATCAAAGGAAGCAGAAGTCAAGCCTGCACCAAGATCAAGGAAGCGTAAGGCTTCAAGGAAACCCGCAGCGGTTATACCTAATCAAGCGGGACCTAGCCATGTGGCAAGGCCACCAGCTAGGAAACCATACAATGGAACTTCACCCTTGTGCAACAAATGTAACCTTTATCATCATGCTATGGTGAAGTGCCGCGAATGCCAAATTTGTGGACGTAAAGGTCATACCGTGAAAGTTTGTGTTGCAGCAGTACCAAATCAAACAGGACCCATCCGGGTGGCAACACCACCTGCTAAGAAGCAATACAAGGGAACAGCCCCAATATGCGACAAATGTAATGCACACCACTTAGCTCACCTACAGTGTCGTTTGTGTGCATCATGTGGGCGACTCGGTCACCGGGCAAATGCTTGTCGATTTACCCCAAACCAAAGTGGTCCAAACCAACCACAAGCCAACTCTGCTCAAGCTCGTTTTCCGCGTGGTACTTGCTACAACTGTGGCGATACGAGCCATTTCAGGAACAAATGCCCAAAGCTTACTAATGCAAATCCAACCCTTGGATGAGCATTCGGCTGAACAAAGGATGTTGCTGTCTTATGCCTTTGTTTCTTTTGTTTTCATGTATTGTGAAACAATATGTCTTGTTCATAAATAAAAGTTGTTGATCACAATTCTGATATACAAGTATAATAACAAGTGTTTATGGCATTTCCCTATAATACCTGCATTAAGGAACTATGTTCCTTACAAACTACTCTTGTGATTTTCTCTTTCAAATGGTCGCTCATGAGTCCCTCGAAAATTTTAAAGTACTCGTTTCATTCTAAGATACGAAGTACAGAAAATAAAGTGACATTATGAGTAATCATGCTTCAACACATCTTTACCTTTAAATCCTTGGTTAGATAACTAAGGGTATTTTCAAATCTCATACCCATTACGTTTTGATTTTTCAACATACACAGTACAAGTATTTCAACACAATCTTCATGATCACAAGACATTTCATATAGTTTGAAAACAATTTTTCTTGATGCATTGTCTATGTTATTTCAAAAAAAAACATTGGCCATGTTATCAAAACCAACCTTTCTAATTTCAAAATATTTCATATAGTCTGAAGACAATATTAACACAATACATTTTCTTATCAAGTGCATGATTTCGAAAAGCATCATTCATGTCTTTCAAAAACCTTATACATAATTTCAAAATTCATCTCGCATGATTTTAAAACATTTTCGTAAATATATCTATCTAATACACCTACTTTATGATTTCAAAAGTATTATATATAAGGTTTCAAAAAAAAAAAAACGTTAAACACATTTTTCTTAAAGGAACCCCATGCATAGTTTTCAAAAATATTTTCCTCATACATTTACTTAACCTTCAAATTCTGCTTCATATGTCGCCTTGACATATCAAGCATCTCAACTTTATAAGCATTTTACATCATGTTTTGATCTAAGCACATCCAGTGCAAGGTTTCAAAACATCTTCAACTTTTAAATCCATAAGGGATCTTTTTATTTTCACAATTAGATCCTTATGGATAATTATCATACAAATCAGAATCCTTAATTGGATTCCTTTTGTACCTTAATTCGAACATTTCGGTTCCTTAAAAAAAATCGAAATCGAATTTTCTTTTTAAATCTTTCTATCTTTATAGATAGATTCTTGATAACGTTTAAAGTACCAAATGAAATCCGCTGAATGGATTCCTAGTGTACTTTAAATGCATGTACGCAATTAACAAGACAAGTTAACAAACAATTTTGTGGTTATGTGATTATGTGTTTACATATTTGGTGTTTTCATTTATGCATTTTTGTGTTTTTTGGTATACTCTGGGTATTCATTATCCAAATCCTCGTAGAATCTTTCATATCTTCATATGAGGGATTCGTAGTAGGATATTCAAAAAGGTACTATCTTAAATCCTAAATGGGCTTCTATGTAATAGTTAAGACCCTTGGATTATATAGTACTACTCCATGATTCATAAGAGACCTTTTAATGGTCTAGTCAAAAGGATTGATTCACAATTTGGTGAAAGAACGACATCTAGTGATGTAGCTGGACAGACTCCTTGATAGTCTATTTAGACCATTTATTGATTTAATTAAAAGGACTCTATGGCGGTCTAGTCACACTCATCACAGGATCGTTCATTTGGTTTTACCCTACACATTATAAAATAGACTGTGTGAACTGTGCAAGGAATTGTCTAATTATGGACGCGTACATAATTATGAAATTTAGTGCACAAGAAACCCAGTAAGGTTTATTATGTGTAAGAACCGATAGTGACAACAATAACAAAATGAGAACGATGTAATGGAGGTACGGTGGACGCACCAATGACGCTTCATATACTTGTATATAAGTATCCCTCTTACCTTGCAATCATGATGTTATTAAAGATTACTAGAAGTTCAGAACCCTAACCAATGTTGTTCGATCTTTTCAACTTCATGTTTTCAAAGCTCTCACAAGTTTCCTCTAAATAAATTTCGGGACGAAATTTCCTAAAGTAGGGGAGACTGTAACACATGTGCCTCCACGGCCATCAAACAAATACTGTAGCAATGAAATATTGTATTTCATACTTGGGATTTGTAAAAAATATGTGTATCATTTGCACATATCAATTTTTGTTCAATTCCAAACTCTAAATCACTTTCTGGAAGGTTATACGCGCACCGATGCGTAAATATAACCAGTTTAAATGCAACAAACACTCCGGAATAGTGACATTGGCTTAACATACCTTAAATAACCTTTACATAACTTATAAACAAGTTTTGAAGGCTTTGGTATGGCAAAAACAAGTTAATTCGCTTACAGGGACTAAACTTGACAAACTACGAAAGTATGATGATTCGTACTGGAACAGACATTCCGGAACATGACCATAAGTTAAACACACCTTAAATATCCTTTACATAGCTTAGAAATAGGCTTTGAGGGGTTCGGTGTGCTAAAATAAACTTTTGGATCATTCAGGGACTAAAAGTGTCAAAAAGTGCACAAGTTTGCATTTTTGCGCATAACTCACGTTCTGAATACATCCGGACATCCAAAAATTTATGTAAGCACTAAAATATTATATTGTAGTGTTCTCCATAAGAAAAATCCATTCGTCGCGCAATTTGGATCGTTTTTCGCGCTTGTGCGCATTCCGTCGTAATTAAGCGAACATCGCGTTCATACGACCAAACGAACCAACATCCGACATATTTTTGAGCATGTTTCATGTCCACAATGTTTAGACATCATTTTAGGGCCTTAAAGTTGGCTTTACGGGCCTTAGAAGTGTCGGAAATGGCCTTAAACACATGCAGGGACTGAAACTGTCATTTCTGAAACTTGTTGTCTGATCAGGACTCTCAGGCGGCCCGCCTGAGTTTTAGCATATCCTGAAGCGGGCCGCGTGGCCCCTTCTTACCAGATTAATTGAATCTAACAGCAGGTTCCAGCTGTTCGATCCACATCCACACATTCTCAATCGTCTAGTCAGCGGATAAGAACCATTTTAAGCCACCATAAGGTTCCGACAAGTGTACGGGTGGGATTCAAGCACGGTTTCCTTGAAACGATCTTAACGGTGGACCTTTTACTATAAATACCCATCCACCCCAACCTCATTTCTCACAAGAATCTGGATTTGAGAGCTCTAAGTTGAAACCATTGTTTCATACCTGAGTTCTTGGATCGAGATTAGCATTCGGGGACCCTTCGTAAGTATTCTTTCGTTCTTTTCTTTATTTTATTGCTTTTAGAGTCAGAAAGTCAAACTTTGTTTGACTTTCAGCGTTGACCAGCTTATGGTCAATGCGAAGTTCGTTTGAACTTCGCAACGTGATTGTAATCACGTTGGTTATAGTCCCTTGGGACTATGCCTACTGATTACCACGTTGTCTAGGGTCGTAGGGTAAGCGATCTGATAAATCGCTTATACCTTCGAACCCGACCCAGTTTGGTCGATCATTAGGATCCGACCAAATACATTAGGTGACCATAGTATATAGGGAATAACCTTCCGAGGTTATACCTTATGGTCGCTTCGTTTAAGTAGTTGTATGATAGGTAGTTTATATGCCTTAGGTAAATTACCAGAATACCCTTTTCATGTATAATTGGTAATTAAGCATATGTAACCTAAACTTTTGTCACATAACTGATAATGTAACATGTTTAGGCATATAACACTTGTCATAGGACTAGTTAGGCGGTCCGAACGCGTTTCACGCGAACGACGCGTTAAAGTAGCATAAGCTACCTAAACGGGTCGTAATGGGTCGTAAACAACTATGTTAGGTTTCAATTAGTATGTAGGCTTTGTTAAACCATATTATACGAGTCTCCACACTCGTTTGGTTTACGAACCCTCATTCTATCTGATCATCCGATTTAGGTCCGGTTTATTAACATAGTTACCTATATTAGGTGCCGTTTGATTTCCGTGATCTCTAGCGTTGCTTGGTGGTTATCTTAGGACTCCTGAGCAATCTCAAGTGAGTACATAGACCCCTCTTTTACTGTTTTCCAAACTGTTTTGGGGTGGAACACATGTGCCTACTTGTTACTTTCATGCTTTCCATGTTTTCATATCATATGCTTATTATGTTCAATAGTACACTTATAGTACATGATTTCGTAGTGTTCATGCTAGGTGTGCCCATTGTGTGCATTACTTAGTACATCGTTTTACATCACATCACATCACATGATACGTATGTCTATTGTTGCATACTTAGTACAGGTCACATGCTACGTATGTCTATTGTTGCATACTTAGTACAGGTCACATGCTACGTATGTCTATTGTTGCATACTTAGTACAGGTCACATGCTACATATGTCTATTGTTGCATACTTAGTACATTTTCATTTCTTCACATGCTTACATTTTTGTATGACATTTGGTTTGTTTACAATGGAACAATACATTCATTAACATTAGCTACGCCGTTCGTTAGTAGGTAGTGGTACCATAGGAATTGACAACTCCTGTTCCTGAAATCCCAGGGAAAGGGGATTGGAAGGAATGACCGAATTCGATATACATGAAGCACAGATAATCCTTTAAGTCGTTTAAGGGTTTATCGCCACAGTCTCAAGGCTTGGATGTATGCATTATAACGATACCGCATAAATGTTCATATTCAGTATAGCATGCATATCCACAATACATAACATTTTAACATGATTTATATTGATCATGCATTTCCACAGAACATAACTTTGATTTAAACCAAGTTTTACTTCAACACTTTGTTCTTGTGCATATGGTTTAGTTGATACATTTCGCTAGCCATACATATCATTTTAGTTACACAATACATGATTTACATCTTGACATAAACATTTTGGTATATTTTCAATACATTTGACAATTGGTTTAAACATAGACATCTTACATTGTTTGGTTTGGTTTGATTAAGTGATTAAGTAACGATGCGTGTGTAATATGATACAAGCATGGTGGATGCGCCGCTGGTACTTCCTATATATAAGTGTTTGTATGGTATTACATATCGTAGCGTTATTTGAATCATTTCAATTTAGACATATAACATTTTATACAAATAACATACTTTTCACAATACATTGTTTTACAAACAACTTAACTTATACAAACTCATTTTACATGGTTATTCATTTAACCATGCATTATTCTCTTACTTATACGTATCATCTGAACTTATTGTTTTTCAAATGATTTACAAAGACAAATCAAATTACAAGGTTCATGACTAAACATTTTCTTAAACAGAAGTCATGAATCTTATTTTCACAAAACCTATGTACTCGCCGGCATTTTTATGCTGACGTACCTATTTTCACATGTGTTTCAGGAAATGAAGCATAGGATTGATCAAGATACACTTAGGCGGACATGGGCCTTAGTGACAATAAAAGATGCAGACTAGTTAATTTATGTTGTGTACTCTTTACTTCTTGTTTAAAGACAATGTAACTCGCTTGATTGATGAATAAAACGAAACTTTAATATCCATGGTTGTGAAACATTAATTCTGTTACAACACTCCCCGATGTTTCCGCCACGTTTTGTATGTTCTACGTGGTCGGGGTGTGACACAAATTGAAAAGAGCGGTTAGAACCGTTCGGGACATCATAGAAAATGGGTCAAAATAATGGTCGGAATAAATCTTAGTTGTCATCAAAGTGAAGGTTATCACTTGACAACTAAACGGGTCAAACTATGTTTTAAAACGACAGTGTATGTAGAGACTTGAAGGTCACATAATATGCTAGTGAGAAGAGGTGATATGCCAAGAGATTGGATGCACCAAATTGATTTTTACGAACCCTTGATATTGGGTCAAATAAATAGAACTCGCTTGTAAGAATTGCGTAAAGCGGTACGCTTGAAATATGGAAGAACAAGCATGAAATGCTAGTGTCTGCTTGAAACCATGTAATGGTGATGATACGCCATAATTGACAATCCCGGGAAATGGGTCATTAAGCTTAGAAATCAATGAAACTGAATGATGAAAACTATGCTACAAAACAAACGGGTCGAATAATTGAAACATGGATTGTGAACAATTCGTTTATAAATCAGGTTTCATAGCGCGAAATTTGAATGATTGGATCCGTATTTTTATTACGGACGCGTAGGAAAAAAGAATCGGCTAAAACGGACGTATAAATTGTAAGATATGAAGGTTTGAAGTTGACAAAAGGAATTATAAGTGCTGGGCAAATATGCAGCACCCAGCAACAATCCACCCTTCCAGATTGCACGTGTTCACATTATAAGACCCAACTTTGATGATATTTTGAAAACTTAGAGGGTTCAAAACCTTATAATAAATCATCTTAGAACAGATTATTGGTTTTCGAAGCGGATTCGAAATTTGTGTTCTTGTTGCAGTTGTCACCTAAGGATAAGTGACGGTATTGTTTTAAGATCTAAACACAAGAATCTTGTGTTAGGGTCCTAGGAAGGTTATAGACTAGGTCAAAGCATTACTAATAACCTAATTCCCTATAACCATGGGCTCTGATACCAACTCTTCTGTCACACCCCGACCACGTAAAACAACAAATCGTGGCAGAAACGTCGGGGAGTGTTGTAACAGAATCATTGTTTCATAACACATGGAAAATTTAAGTTTTGTTTTATTGAATTGAAAGAGGTTACAATGTCTTAAAATCAAAGCAACATAACATAATTAACTAGTCTTGCATCTTATATTTTCACTAAGGCCCAAGTCCGCCTAAGTGTATCTTGATCAATCCTATGCATCATCTCCTGAAAACACATGTGAAAATAGGTACGTCAGCATAAAAATGCCTGTGAGATACATAGGTTTTATTGACTTAGGATTCATGACTTCTAAGTTTAAAGAAAATGCTTGTCAAAAGTAAATCATGTGTCACACCCTGGCTTTTGCGGAAGCGTGGGTTTATTTGGTGTGACTTCTTAATACCATAGCAACAATCACAACAATGCTATATGATAAAAATACGAGATGTTCATCCATTAAAAATAGTGAGAAAATACCACAATATCATTGTTTAGAAACATCGACATTTGAAATAAGTTACAAACCACAAATTATTTAAAACATTTTCATAGGACACCAAAAGACTTAAATAAGACGAGGTTTAGAGATATGTAACCCATCCAGGAATAGGTTACACTTCTCAAACTTCACAGCTTTGGATGACATCTATTTATCCAACGCAGCTAGACACATGCATACCCTGCCAGATCCTGCTAGTTCCCTGAAATACATGTAGTTTGAAAAATCAACAAAAGGTTGAGCGAGTTCATGTGTAATTATGTGTGTATAAGCCTTAAAAATATGTCTTGTGTGTATAAATGTCCCTTTGTAACGATGTATGTATAATCCTTTGTAAACAGTGTATGAAAGTCCCTGGTATGTAGCAATAAGGAAATAAAGAGATCACCAATGGTTTGCAAGGCCATTGATATGTGTGAAGTGATGCAGGAAGACTCAAACCTAGCAAATTTGTGCGTCGGGCTCAAAGTCACCCCATGGTCCGTACTGTGGACTCAGGAGCTGGGCTCGCTACACCCAAATAGATCTACCGCTCATGACCCTCGGTCCTACAACGAGGATTAATGGCCTTAAGTTCCACCTACCCACTCACATGATCTAAGTAGTAAACCCTCCTTAAGCTAACCATACCATGTATAAAATGTCTGTAATAATTGTAACATGTATTCCACCCACGAAGTATAAAACTGAAAACTGTTAAGAGAAAAGGGGGACATGAACTCACCTTGATTACGAGTAAGTCCTAACGAGTATGCAAATGTGAGAGTTCTTGGAAATAAGATTCCATGTCACTCTAATTGATTGAACATGCAACAATATGGGATATGTATCAACAATAATGTTTAATTGGATAATTGGAAATCCTAAATCTATAGGATTCGGTAGTGTTTTGTTTAAATGGTACTTATGTGGTTAGGATAACCTAATAGAGAACTCGGAAAGTGAATATGAGGTAATGGAATTATTTATGAAAAATATTTATTTATCATAAATAATAAAATTACACAAACTGTACAAATGATTTAATATAAACATTTGTAATAATAAACCAAATATATTTAACTAGTATAATAACATAATTAAATATAATGATTATTGGCAAAATATTGTACAAGTGATATAATTAATTTATAAAAATTATAAATTAATTTATATGGTTGAAATATTTACTATTTGAAAAAATAAATATTTCGTTTAAAAGAACACATATGATAATTATATGATTAATTATCAGAGTAATTATATTAAATCTGAATAATTAAAAATAACATTTTTAATTATTGAACTTTAGTATTACAGATTTAAAATAATTATTATGGCCTTGGAATCATTTTAAATGATTAAAATGAATTAAAATGGTTAAAATAACCATTAATAAGTTTATATAAGTTTAATTATCTAAATAATTAAATATAATAAAAATTCAGATTCTTATTTTATATAAACTCAGAATAATGCATATTTTGTCATAAAAAATAATTTTGGATCAAAATTATATAGTTATATAATTTAATTACATTAAATTAAACTATATAAATAAGTATAAATACTGATTTATTTATATAAATATCAAATTTACATAAAATATCAGTAATAATATTATTTTTGTAAAGTCCAACATGTAAAATAATTACTATAAAAATTTCAATAATTAATTCACTAAATTCAAATTATTATAATTTTGTAAAGATTAAACTATTTTTAATTTATAAAAAATAGTTTTATAAACAATTTGACTAACATAATATTTTTAATAATTGAATCAGTAATTAAAGTATACATGTTAAAAAATTTCGGACTTTAACTAATTATATCAGAATTATTACGAATTTTTAAAGAATAACAGTTTTAATAAAATAAACAATAACACTATTCATCTTCTTCTTCCCCAAATCGGTCAACAGAAGTCAACATGCTTAATTCTCGGTTTATACTGGATCATATTCAAATTAAATTAGCAGGAACATAATATAAGGGTGAACATACCTATTGAACAAGAAAAACTGATCCGGTATCGATCGGATGTGCGTACCGAATGATCTCCGGCGACTGGTTTCCGGCGAGACATGCAGAACCGGTCAGACGAGTATTTTCGAGGTATTAGTGTAATTTGAAAGGTGTGAGAGGTTCGTGAAAGTCCAGGGATTTTATATAATCCATTAATTCGTTCCCAGATCCGACATAACATAGTGGAACCGAAAAGTTTTGATTTTTATATAAAAAGGTCCGGTTATTATTGTAATAGCACTGAAATGTGTCGGCTAAATGATTAAATGGAGTTGGTAATATAGTGGTTATGTTTTCCAGATCGTATAAACAATAACAAGTGGACAAGATCGATTTTTGTTGTTTTTGTTCGAATTCCCGTACATACAGATCTGATTATATATATCAGATCTGTTGTTAATGTGTGTATATATACTAAGTGATTCAAATATAAACCGGATGTGGCATGCCCGGCCGAGTGGTTACGAGTTCACTTATTAACGCTAAGGTCCCGAGTTCGATCCTCGCACACGCCGGTTCAAAGGGTTTGACCCCTTTTTGACCCATTTTTGGCAATTTACACTTTGGTCCCTGCGGTTTAATAAATTTCAAAACAGTCCCTAAAGTTTCTGAAAATGTCACAAATGGTCCCTGTAATAGTCAGTTAGTTTGACTGACTAGGTTAGTGTTTAAAGAAGGATTTATTATATAGGAACTAACTTAGTTAACCTATTTTAGTTAAAAGAGTTAACTGAGTTAAGCTTTAAAGAAGAAATCCTTATATGAAAGTTAACCAGGTTAGGATCTTTAGTTAAAATGAGTTTAAGAAAGCCAACTTTAGTCCCTAGAGTTTATGTTTGAAAGAATGACCAAATGAACCTTGAACTTTTATTTCAAAACTATATATTTATTTCTTTATAAAATAAGTTTCCAAAACTTACAAAAAAAACCCAAAACTTATAGTTTGAAGTAATTGCACTTTAACCCTTGTATTTATATAGTTTAAAAAATAACAATTTAGTCCCTAAACTTTATACTTTCAAATAACGACGGTTTTAGTCCTCGATGTTTTCTAGCAAGTTTCAAAGAATGTCAAATAGGTCCCTCAACCTATTGTTTGGCTATGTGTTGGCATTGTTAACATGTTTCTAAGTTATCCGTTCAGTGTGTTAACTGTGTTTTGTGCATCAAGTTTATTACTCAAGCTTGTGTGTAATAATTGGAGTGACTGTATAAAATATGATGCATGTGTATGTACGATATAAAAAAAATCGTAGAGCAGTTTAAACTGTCAGTTGTAATCAAGCACAGTCATTAAGTACGTAATTAAAATTAATTACAGTACCTGTAATTTTGAGGGTTGTCACATTCTCCCCCCGTTAAGAAAATTTCGTCCTGAAATTTATTCGAAAGAGATCATAGAATGAAATTGTAATGATTAACAATATAAGCAAGTCATTGTTTGGTGCTGATAATTTTGAGGAAATTATCATTGTATAGAAATTATTTTGCATGGCACTATGTTATGCTGGATTTGTAATGTAAACATTATGCAAACAATCGTGTGTACAAATGAGCAAATAACGGATAATCACATAACCACATAATGTTTTTATAAGCCACCTTACTTAACAAGGCTTACTATGATTCTCATGCATCGAATCCCGTAATTAAGTGTGCACCCAAAATTACGCGTTTCGTTGCATGGTCCACATAGCACTTCTAGTTAAGTGAGGAAACAAATAAAATTGAGGTATTGTTTAAATCAAACAAGCATCAATATAACATAACATCAACTTAATCAAAACGTATTTCACATTAGCAATGATAGCATTGTTTGTTTGACAATCTATTGAACAAATTTACATTTGAAATCGGTTATGTAATGGATCAAATTCAGGATTATAAGGTGGTGGAAGTGGTAGAGGCAGTTGCATATGATTAGTTATTTGTATCAGCATGCTTTCCAACCATTGATTTCTTTCTTTCAACCATCTTATTTGTTGAGACAAATTTTGAACTTGATTGTTTAACCTAGTCACTTTGTCTCCCAATGAATCTGGAGGTAGATTCATTTGAGGCATCGTACTTGGGCCTGCCATATCAGTTGGTGGCAGTTGTTCAACTTCGTTCAACAGTGACTGGAAAGAATGTGGCATTAATGGTGCTTGCAAAAAGGGTTCTGATGCTAACTGATCTTGAGTCATCATGTTTTCATCAAACCAAGTTCCTTGCATCATTGAATTTTCCTCGAAAGGTAACGGTGGGAAGCTTGGTAAGACGTTCGGTATTAAAGGTTGGGGTAAGTTAGTTGTAATAGGTTCTTGTATGTATGGCAGCAGTGGTTGCATATCAAACCGATAAAAAGACGGTTGAGGAAACTGCAAAAATGATTGTTGTAAATTTTGTGGGAAGGTATTCTCTAAGATAACTGGAGATCCCTCCAACTGTGATGATTGTGTTAGTGTACCAATATGAACAGAGGTTAGCCTCATGGTGTAAGGATTTACAATCCCAGGTGCCTTTGGTGGAGATAATCCCTGGATAATCTGATCACTTAAGACACCTAATGATTGTGCTATTTTTGTAATGTAAGACCCTCCCATGAGACTTCTCAGAGGATTTGAATGTTGACTAGAAAAATATTCAGCAAGTTCGTGGGCAATATTACAGGGAACTTGCTCAAAAATACTATACAAATAGAAAAGTTCGATTGTTTTAACCCTGTGTAGATTATGTTTGCGCCCCGTGATAGTGTGGGCTAAAACACGGTGCATATATTGATAACAAGGGTCTATGAAGCTTGTAGAATTATTGTTGATACACCATTCTTTTAATGAATGGTATTGCCAATAATTTACCATATTCACGGAGGAACCAGATGTTGATGCCTCCGTAAAAATGGGTTGTTTGACTTCTTCATCTGTATATATGCCCAGATGAACTGCGAATTCTGTTAATGACATAGTATGAAGTTGCCCACAAAGTTGAAAATGAATGGATTCATTGGTAAGATTTTCATTAGATTTGTAATAGAAAGTGGACGAGAACTCATACACTAGTTCATCATATGATGGTTCTAGGATGTCGAAGAAACGGCACCAAGGTGTATTAGGTTGTAGTGATCTTGCCAGCAAACCACTGAAATCAAACATTCCTATTCGTTGCCAATCAATACTGCTAATAGCAAGAACTTCTTTATACTTGAGTCTTTGGTACCTCTCTTGATAGTGTAAAGTAGTAAACTGAAGGAAAGGATGAATTTTTGCTGCATTTGAAGATTCAGCATATGCTGTTGGGAGATTTGCCATTTGGATATGGGGTTTTGTTGAACTAAGAAAGGTTTGGGTATGAGTTGAGTTATATCAGAAGTTTGTAGTTCTTGTGTAGATTAGCTCGTGTAGTGAGTTTCTTATATAGATAAGGAGATTCCGGATTACACCATGTGATCGGTTAGTGCTTCCATGCTACGTTCTGCAGCTAGTTTGAAAATTTGAATCTGGCAGGTATGGTCTCGAGAAAATTTTGAAACTTTGAAAAGAAGGGAATCGTATCGTAATAAATTGATAATAGTACAATGTAGGTTGATTAGGGCTTGGATTGTTCTGAAACGGGGAAAAGAAAAAACATCCTTTTGAATTAGGGTAACATGCATTGAGCCGATAGGCATACTGTACTCTCATCGGTAGTTCCCAGGTAAGCAAACGTGTGTTTCGTCATGGAGGCATTTTCTGAAGGAAAGATTATAGTGATTTCATAATGGGGTAATGTAGTTTCATAAAATCAATGAGGATCAAAGAAAAACACGTAACAAGATGGATATCATTTATTCCACGAATAAATGACATCAATGACAAGTAGTTGGGTTCTTATAACTTGATGAAGTCATGCTTTAGCCTATAAGTGGATACTCATCCCAAGAATCCCCAGGTAAGCACAACTCGTCTCGCGTCTGATGAGATTTATACGAAGTGCTTGCCTAGACAGAAAACTCAGAATACAGGCATCCACCCTTCCAGATTGCACGAGTTCGTTATTAGAGCCCAAGACTTTGATGAGAATTTAAAAATCAGAAGAGGTTTTGAAAATAATCACCTAAGGATAGGTGATGAGCATTTGTAAAATCTAAAGATAAGATTTGTGGTGACGAGGCATTGGTTACAAAAGATAAGAATAGAGATGAAGACAAGGCAAAGATAACGGAAGAGTTACTAATGGAAAGTGTCCTAGGTAAGTTATAGTCTAGGTCAAGAGTAATTTCTAATAACCTAAATCCCAATAACCATGGCTCTGTTGCTTGACAACCAATCCATCCCTACTACCACATCGAAGCTTCCTAACTTGACTGGCAGTAGGTCTAATGTAAGCTCGTTTTCTCCCAGCTTTATCACGCATCCTCTGATGACTTCATTCGTTTCCACTAGCTTCCCATTAGCCAGTTCAATTGAGTACGGAATGTCTAACTTACTAGCAGTTAACCTAAGTATTTTCTTAAATTCTAGCGATACAAAACTATAGTCGAAACCAGTGTCGTAGTAAGTATAGTAAGTAAGTAATATGCGTATGTAATAACACAATAACTCATAACATCCCATGTCATAGCATAAAATAATCCAACAATGCATGTAAGTCACAATCAATGTAAGTAAGTAATCATCCTAGTCTTCCCAAGATTATCCCACCCAGTCTCTAAGACTAACTCCCTAGTTTCTCAAACTAGCTCCCTGGCCTCTAAGACCAAACCTCCCAGTCTCTAAGACTAAACATCCCCAATCTCTAAGATTGAATCCCTCAGTCTCTAAGACTGAACCTCCCCAGCCTCTAAGGCTGTACTCCCTCAGTCTCTAAGACTGAAATATAAATTTTTGGAAATGTGTATTTGTGCCTTTTGTTTGTAAAAATGTGTATGCCCTGGATCTGGACGTTTAGTGTATGCAATGTAAAAATGTTTGAAAACATTTTCGTGAGAGCCCTAGTGATCATAGTCTAGACTCGAGAATGAATCCTAGTTCGCTATGATCGAGGCTCTGATACCAAGCTGTCACACCCTGGCTTTTGCGGAAGCGTGGGTTTATTTGGTGTGACTTCTTAATACCATAGCAACAATCACAACAATGCTATATGATAAAAATACGAGATGTTCATCCATTAAAAATAGTGAGAAAATACCACAATATCATTGTTTAGAAACATCGACATTTGAAATAAGTTACAAACCACAAATTATTTAAAACATTTTCATAGGACACCAAAAGACTTTAAATAAGACGAGGTTTAGAGATATGTAACCCGTCCAGGAATAGGTTACACTTCTCAAACTTCACAGCTTTGGATGACATCTATTTATCCAACGCAGCTAGACACATGCATACCCTGCCAGATCCTGCTAGTTCCCTGAAATACATGTAGTTTGAAAAATCAATAAAAGGTTGAGCGAGTTCATGTGTAATTCTGTGTGTATAAGCCTTAAAAATATGTCTTGTGTGTATAAATGTCCCATTGTAACGATGTATGTATAATCCTTTGTAAACAGTGTATGAAAGTCCCTGATATGTAGCAATAAGGAAATAAAGAGATCACCAATGGTTTGCAAGGCCATTGATATGTGTGAAGTGATGCAAGAAGACTCAAACCTAGCAAATTTGTGCGTCAGGCTCAAAGTCACCCCATGGTCCGTACTGTGGACTCAGGAGCTGGGCTCGCTACACCCAAATAGATCTACCGCTCATGACCCTCGGTCCTACAACGAGGATTAATGGCCTTAAGTTCCACCTACCCACTCACATGATCTAAGTAGTAAACCCTCCTTAAGCTAACCATACCATGTATAAAATGTCTGTAATAATTGTAACATGTATTCCACCCCCGAAGTATAAAACTGAAAACTGTTAAGAGAAAAGGGGGACATGAACTCACCTGGATTACGAGTAAGTCCTAACGAGTATGCAAATGTGAGAGTTCTTGGAAATAAGATTCCACGTCACTCTAATTGATTGAACATGCAACAATTTGGGATATGTATCAACAATAATGTTTAGTTGGATAATTGGAAATCCTATATCTATAGGATTCGGTAGTGTTTTGTTTAAATGGTACTTATGTGGTTAGGATAACCTAATAGAGAACTCGGAAAGTGAATATGAGGTAATGGAATTATTTATGAAAAATATTTATTTATCATAAATAATAAAATTACACAAATTGTACGAATGATTTAATATAAACATTTGTAATAATAAACCAAATATATTTAACTAGTATAATAACATAATTAAATATAATGATTATTGGCAAAATATTGTACAAGTGATATAATTAATTTATAAAAATTATAAATTAATTTATATGGTTGAAATATTTACTATTTGAAAAAATAAATATTTCGTTTAAAAGAATACATATGATAATTATATGATTAATTATCAGAATAATTATATTAAATCTGAATAATTAAAAATAACATTTTTAATTATTGAACTTTAGTATTACAGATTTAAAATAATTATTATGGCCTTGGAATCATTTTAAATGATTAAAATGAATTAAAATGGTTAAAATAACCATTAATAAGTTTATATAAGTTTAATTATCTAAAAAATTAAATATAATAAAAATTCAGATTCTTATTTTATATAAACTCAGAATAATGCATATTCTGTCATAAAAAATAATTTTGGATCAAAATTATATAGTTATATAATTTAATTACATTAAATTAAACTATATAAATAAGTATAAATACTGATTTATTTATATAAATATCAAATTTACTTAAAATATCAGTAATAATATTATTTTTGTAAAGTCCAACATGTAAAATAATTACTATAAAAATTTCAATAATTAATTCACTAAATTCAAATTATTATAATTTTGTAAAGATTAAACTATTTTTAATTTATAAAAAATAGTTTTATAAACAATTTGACTAACATAATATTTTTAATAATTGAATCAGTAATTAAAGTATACATGTTAAAAATTTTCGGACTTTAACTAATTATATCAGAATTATTACGAATTTTTAAAGAATAACAGTTTTAATAAAATAAACAATAACACTATTCATCATCTTCTTCCCCAAATCGGTCAACAGAAGTCAACATGCTTAATTCTCGGTTTATACTAGATCATATTCAAATTAAATTAGCAGGAACATAATATAAGGGTGAACATACCGATTGAACCAGAAAAACTGATCCGGTATCGATCGGATGTGCGTACCGAATGATCTCTGGCGACTGGTTTCCGGCGAGACATGCAGAACCGGTCAGACGAGTATTTTCGAGGTATTAGTGTAATTTGAAAGGTGTGAGAGGTTCGTGAAAGTCCAGGGAGTTTATATAATCCATTAATTCGTTCCCAGATCCGACATAACATAGTGGAACCGAAAAGTTTTGATTTTTATATAAAAAGGTCCGGTTATTATTGTAATAGCACTGAAATGTGTCGGCTAAATGATTAAATGGAGTTGGTAATATAGTGGTTATGTTTTCCAGATCGTATAAACAATAACAAGTGGACAAGATCGACTTTTGTTGTTTTTGTTCGAATTCCCGTACATACAGATCTGATTATATATATCAGATCTGTTGTTAATGTGTGTATATATACTAAGTGATTCAAATATAAACCGGATGTGGCATGCCCGGCCGAGTGGTTACGAGTTCACTTATTAACGCTAAGGTCCCGAGTTCGATCCTCGCACACGCCGGTTCAAAGGGTTTGACCCCTTTTTGACCCATTTTTGGCAATTTACACTTTGGTCCCTGCGGTTTAATAAATTACAAAACAGTCCCTAAAGTTTCTGAAAATGTCACAAATGGTCCCTGTAATAGTCAGTTAGTTTGACTGACTAGGTTAGTGTTTAAAGAAGGATTTATTATATAGGAACTAACTTAGTTAACCTATTTTAGTTAAAAGAGTTAACCGAGTTAAGCTTTAAAGAAGAAATCCTTATATGAAAGTTAACCAGGTTAGGATCTTTAGTTAAAATGAGTTTAAGAAAGCCAACTTTAGTCCCTAGAGTTTATGTTTGAAAGAATGACCAAATGAACCTTGAACTTTTATTTCAAAACTATATATTTATTTCTTTATAAAATAAGTTTCCAAAACTTACAAAAAAAAACCCAAAACTTATAGTTTGAAGTAATTGCACTTTAACCCTTGTATTTATATAGTTTAAAAAATAACAATTTAGTCCCTAAACTTTATACTTTCAAATAACGACGGTTTTAGTCCTCGATGTTTCCTAGCAAGTTTCAAAGAATGTCAAATAGGTCCCTCAACCTATTGTTTGGCTATGTGTTGGCATTGTCAACATGTTTCTAAGTTATCCGTTCAGTGTGTTAACTGTGTTTTGTGCATCAAGTTTATTACTCAAGCTTGTGTGTAATAAATGGAGTGACTATATAAAATATGATGCATGTGTATGTACGATATAAAAAAAATCATAGAGCAGTTTAAACTGTCAGTTGTAATCAAGCACAGTCATTAAGTACGTAATTAAAATTAATTACAGTACCTGTAATTTTGAGGGTTGTCACATCATGAACCTTGAAAAATGTTTTCTTTTATAAATCATATAAATAGTGACAAGAAATCAGATGATATAAAAGAAAGATGCACAGATAAACAAATGAACAAGAAAAATGAGTTTGTATAAAATGTGTTGATTGTAAAACAATGTTTCATGAAGATATGATATAAGTGTAAAACGTATTATGTCTAACTTGAAATGGTTTAAATAACGCTACGATATGTAATACCATAAAAGCACTTATATATAGGAAGTACCAGCGGCGTATCCACCATGCTTTTATCATATTACACACGCCTCGTTATTTAAATCACTTACCAAACAAACCACCAATGTTAAAATGTTCATGTATTAAACAAATGTAATGTATAGTGAATAAAAGCATTTATTGATTTAAAAGCATTTACTCAACCCTATAAGAAAGAAATGTACAAAACAATGCATTTGATAAATTATAATCAAAAGTTATGCTTTGTAAAATAATGCATGCTTTACTGACACAAACATCTATGCGGTAATGTTCTACGTCTACATTCAAGCCTTGAGACTGTAAGGTAAACCCTAGAAAAATGTCAAGGTCTACCAAAAATGTTTTCGGATTCGGTCATTCCTTCCACCCAAACAAACCTAGGATTTCAGGAACGGGAGTTGTCAAGTCCTATGGTACCACTACCTACTACCGAGCGGCATGATCGGTGTTAATGAATGTATTAGTTCGTTAAACATACCAAATGTCATACCAAATGTAAGCATGTTTTATGAAAATAATGTACCTAGTATGCTAAGTGAACATACAAGGTAGAAATGTAAAACAATGTGTCCATATGCTGAGTAAACATATGCAACGGAAATGCAATGTAAAACAATGTGTCCATATGCTACGAGAACATATGCAACAGAAATGCAATGTAAAACAATATACTAAGTATGCACTAAATGGACATACATAGAATAAAATGTAATGTAAAATAGTGTACTAAGTATGCACTAAATGGACATACATAGCATAAAATGTAATGTAAAACAATGTACTAAGTATGCACTAAATGGACATACATAGCAAAAACATAATGAAATCATGTACTATACGTGTACCAATGAACATAACAAGCATATGATATGAAAACATGAAAAGCACGAAAGTAACAAGTAGGCACATGTGTTTCACCCCAAAATGTTTGAAAAACAGTAAAAGAGGGGACTATGTACTCACTTGAGGGTGCTTAGAAGTCTTGAATAACAACCAAGCAAAGCTAGAGAGATCACGGAATCAAACGGCACCTAATATAGGTAATTATATTAAATAAACGGATCTAAATCGGAAGATCAGATAGAATGAGGTTTCGTAAACCAAATGAGTATAGGAACTCATGTAATATGGTTTAACAAAGCCTACATTCTAAAACGAAACCTATCCTAAGTGCTTATGACCCATTACGACTCGTTAAGGTAGTCTACGCTACTTTAACGCGTCGTCCGCGTAAAACGCGTTCGGACCGCCTAACTAGTCCTATGACAAGTATTATATGCCTTAATATATCTAATAATGTTGCCTAATCAGTTTAGATGTCAAAATGTATGTTACATATGCTTAGAATGAAATTTGGCGTAAAAAGGGCATTTTGGTCATTTTTCCTAAGGCATATAATCACCTATCATACAACTAAGTAGTCTAAATGCCCATAAAGTATAACTTCGGAAGGTTATTCCTTATGTAACTATGGTCACAAAATGTGTTTGGTTGGATCCTAATGATCGACCAAACGGGTCGGGTTCGAAAGTCTAAGCGGTTGTTTAGACCGCTTATCTTACGACCCTATATAAGCACTAAACCTAAAGTGACGAGCTAAACATGTTAAAATATGTTTAACGAAGTTAGAAAACAAGTTTGGTATAAAAAAAAGGGTCTTGATACCCAAGAGTAGTTTGGTTGAAAAATACGCAAGCATACGCATTTTGACCGAAACTACGACTCGTCACTATGCCTAAATAACGTGGTAATCAGTAGGTATAGTCACAAAGGACTATGACCATCGTGATTACGCTCACGTTGCGAAGTTCAAACGAACTTCGTGTTGATCGTTGACTGGTCAAAGCAGAAAGTCAAACACTATTTGACTTTCACGCTTAAAAACGCATAAAAGAACGAAAGAAGCTTACAAGAGGTCCAAGGTTGGAAGATTTGATCTTAAAATTCTCAGGTATAAAGTGTTATAACTTCAACTTAGAGAATTTATGCAGATCAAATGAGTTGAAAATGAAATGGGGTGGGGTTTATATAGTTTTCAGGTAACCGTTAAGATCATTCCTTGAAAACCGAGCTTCGATCTGAGCCTTACATGTGTGCCCCCTGTTTTAGAAAACCTTGGGCACCCCAAAATAGCCCATAGAATGATTAGAAACCGTGTACAACCATAGAAAACCCAGCTACTGATTTAATTAGCTTGTTTTGCTGATCTGGGGGGTTTTACGCACCCCACGTAGGCCATGCCTACATCTTACGCGGCCCGCCTGAGCTGGTCAGTTCAGCAACAAGTTTCAGAAAGTGCAGTTTCAGTCCCTGCATGCTTTTAAGGCCATTTTTGGCATGTTTAAAGTCCGTTAAGTCATTTTCTAGGCCCTATAAGGATGCCTAAACATAAGGGATATGAAACATGCTCAAAAATATGTCGGATGTCGGTTCGTTTGGTCATACGATCACGTTATTCGGTTAATTACGACGAAACACGAACGGACGTGAAAAACGATCCAAATTACGCGACGAATGGAATTTTATCATGCCAATCACTAATATAAAATATTTTAATGATTACATAAATTTTTGGATGTCCGGATGTATTCAGAACATAAGATATGCGCGAAAAGGCAAACTTATACACTTTTTGACGCTTTTAGTCCCTGAATGACCAAAAAGTTTATTTTAGCATACCGAACCCTTCAAAGCCTATTTCTAAGCTATATAAAGGATATTTAGGGTATGTTTAACTTATGATCAAGTTCCAGAATGTCTGTTACAGTAAGAATCGGCATACTTTCGCAGTTTGTCGAAATTAGTCCCTGTAAGCGAATAAACTTGATTTTGACACACCAAACCTTCCAAAACTTATTTCTAAGTTATGTAAAGGTTATTTAAGGTATGTTAAGCCCATGTCACTGTTCTGGAGTGTTTGTCGCGTTAAACTGATTACGTTTACGCATTAGTTCGCGTATAACTTCCTAGAAAGCGATTTATAGCCTGAAATCGAACAAGAATTGATATGTGCAAATGATACACATATTTATGCAAATCCCAAGTATGAAATACAATATTTCATTGATTTGGTATCTGTTTGATGGCCCTGGAGGCACAGATGTCATAGTCTCCCCTACTTCAGGAAATTTCGTCCCGAAATTTATTTAGGGGAAACTTGTGAGAGCTCAAAACATGAAGTCGTAAAGATAAAACAACACTGGTTAGGGTTCTGAACTTCTAGTAACTTTAAATAACATCATGCTTGCAATGTAAGAGGGACACTCATATACAAGTATATAAAGCGTCATTGGTGCGTCCACCGTACCTCCATTACATTATTTATATTTTGTTATTTTTGTCACTATAGGTTCTTACACATGATAAATATTACCGTGGTTTCCGTGCACTGAATTTCATAATTATGTACGTGTCTATAATTACGTAATCCCTTGCGTAGTCCGCACAGTGCATTTTATAATGTGTAGGGAAAACCAAATGAGCAAACGTGTGATGAGTGTGACTAGACCACCATAGGATCCTTTTAATTAAATCAATAAATGATCTCTTTAAATAGACCACCAAGGAGTCTTTTCAGCTATAGCATCACATGTTATTCTAAACCAGATCCTGATCTTTTTTACTAGACCACTCAAGGGGTCTCTTTGAATTACGGAATGGTACTATATAATCCCAGGGTCTTTACTATTACGTAGAAGCCCATTAAGGTTTTAAGGTAGTACCTTTGGATATCCGATTGTGAATCACTCATATGAACATATGGAAGATTCTACGAGGATTTGGATAAGGAAATTAAAAACACAAAAGAAAACACATATCACATAATCACATAACCACAAAATTGTTTAACTTGATCTTTAATTTGTTATCATTTTGTTAATTTGTTTGTAAATTGTGCACATGTATTTAAAGCACACCAGGTATCCAATTCGTGGATTTTGATTGGCACTTTATGTCACATCTCGAGCGCGTAAAACAACGAAACCGCGGCGGAAACGTCGGGGAGTGTTGTAACAGAATTATTGTTTCACAACCATGGTAATTAAAGTTATGTTTTATTTATCAAACAAGAGAGTTACAATGTCTTAAACAAAAGAAACAGGAGTACATAACATTATTTAAACTAATCTTGCTTCTTTTATGTCACTAAGGCCCGAGTCCACCCTAGTGTATCCTGAATCAAACCTATGCACCAGCTCCTGAAAACACATGTGAAAATAGGTACGTCAGCATAAAAATGCATGTGAGATACATAGGTTTTGTGAAAATAGGATTCATGACTTGAGTTTAAAGAAATGTTTAATAATAATTAGTCATGAATCTTGTTAAGTGTTTTCTTTTATAAATGATATAAAAACTTGATAAAAAATCAGATTATATAAAAGAAAGATGTATGGTTAAATAACCAAGTAAAATGAGTTGTACAAAATAAACTGTTTGTAAAACAATGTCTTGTAAAAATATGTTATTTGTGTAAAAAAAAATGTAATATGTCTAAATTGAAATGGTTTAAATAACGCTACGATATGTAATATCAAAAAAGCACGTATATATAGGAAGTACCAGCGGCGAATCCACCATGCTTTTATCATATTACACACGCCTCGTTACTTAAATCACTTACCCAAACAAACCACCAAAAATGTCATGTTTAAACCAATTGTCAAATGTTTATGTGTAAATAATTGTCTATTGTCAAAATGTAAATCATGTAATGTGTAAACCAATGTCAAGATGTTTATGTCAAATGTAAATCATATAATGTGTAAACCAATGTCAAAATATTTATGTCAAATTTAAATCATGTAATGTGTAACCAAAAGTCATGTATGGCAAGTAAAATATATCAACTAAACCATAGGTAAAATGCACAAAACAAGGTATTGAAGTAAAACACAGTTTAAATCAAAGTTATGTTTTGTAAAATAAATGCATGCTCTACTGATACAAACATATATGCGGTATTGTAAAAATGCATACATTCAAGCCTTGAGACTGTGGTGACAAACCCTTAAACAAATTAAAGGTTTATCTGAATTATGTGTATCGAATTCGGTCATTCCTTCCATCCAAACAAACCTAGGATTTCAGGAACGGGAGTTGTCAATTCCTATGGTACCACTACCTACTAACGAACGGCATGGCCAATGTTAATGAACGTATTTTTGTCCCATTTAAACAAACCAAATGTCATACCAAAATGAAAGCATGTGATGTAAAACAAATGTACTAAGTATGCAACAATGGACATACATAGCATGTGATGTAAAACAAAGGTACTAAGTATGCAACAAATGGACATACATAGCATGTGATGTAAAAACAATGTACGAAGTATGCACTAAATGGGCACACATAGAATAAAATGTAATGTAAAACGATGTACTAAGTATGCACTAAATGGACATACATAGCAAAAACATAATGAAATCATGTACTATATGTGTACTAATGAACATAACAAGCATATGATATGAAAACATGGAAAGCACGAAAGTTACAGGTAGACACATGTGTTTAATCCTAAAACGTTTGAAAAACAGTAAAAGAGGGGACTATGTACTCACTTGAGATTGCTCAATAGTCTTTAGATAACCACCAAGCAATGCTAGAAAGATCACGGAATCAAAAGGCACCTAATATAGGTAACTACGTTAATAAACGGACCTAAATCGGAGGATCGGATAAAATGTGGTTTCGTAAACCAAATGAGTATATGAACTCATGTAATATGGTTTTACAAAGCCTACATTCTAAAACGGAACCTATTCAAAGTGCTTATGACCCATTACGACCCGTTTAGGTAGCTTACGCTACTTTAACTCGTCGTTCGCGTAAAACGCGTTTGGACCGCCTAACTAGTCCAATGACAAGTATTATACGCCTTAACATGTTTAAAAATGTTGCCTAATCAGTTTAGATGTCAAAATTTATGTTACGTATGCTTAGAATGAAATTTGGCGTAAAAAGGGCATTTTGGTCATTTTTCCTAAGGCATATAATTGCCTATCATACAACTAAGTAGACTAAGTTACCATAAAGTATAACCTCGGAAGGTTATTCCTTATGCAACTATGGTCACGAAATGTGTTTGGTCGGATCCTAATGATCGACCAAACGGGTCGGGTTCGAAAGTCTAAGCGGTTGTTTAGACCGCTTATCTTACGACCCTATATAAGCACTAAACTTAAAGTAACGAGTTAAACATGTTAAAACATGTTTAACAAAGTTAGAAAACAAGTTTGATATCAAAACAAAGGGTTTTGATACCCAAGAATAGTTTGGTTGCAAAATACTCATAAACGCGTATTTTGACCAAAACTATGTCTCGTCACTACGCCTAATTAACGTGGTAATCAGTAGGTATACTCACAAAGGACTATTACCATCGTGATTACGCTCACGTTGCGAAGTTCAAACGAACTTCGTGTTGACCATAGACTGGTCAAAGCAGAAAGTCAAACCCTGTTTGACTTTCACGCTTAAAAAACGCATAAAAGCATAAAAGAAGCTTACAAGAGGTCCAAGCAATGAAGATAGAACAAGAAAACCACAAGATTAGGACCTTCAACCAGAAGGGATAGTCCCAATTTGTCTAGAAATGAGAGAAATTCTGATTTGTGCAAGTGTGAAGTGAAATAGGGGTGGGTTTATATAGGATTTCCAAAACCGTTAGGATCGTTCCTAGATGTTTGAGCTTTAATCTTGGTCCTCCATGTGTACCCACTGTTTTACAATACTAGGGGAGTCCAAAACCAGCTCCAAGTATTGCAAAAATTGCATAAAAACCCCTGAAAATCAACCCAGTTGCTGAAAATTGCTCTGTGAAAAAGGACGCTATCGCGCCATGCGCCAGGAGCACTTGGGTCTGGCGCGAGGCATGAGGGAGCCTGTTTTTGCAAAAGTTTCATTTTTGGCAGAACATGTCCCTGCATGCTATAAAGTTGATTTTTTACACGTTTAAGCCCCGCTAACCCATTTTCAAGGCCCAATAATGATGCAAAATATAGGGAACATGAAATAAGCTTGAAAATATCTCGGATGTTGGTTCGTTTGGCCGTACGGTTGCGTTGTTCGGTTAATTACGACGAAACACGAACGGACGCGAAAAACGATCCAAATTATGCGACGAATGGAATTTTATCATGCCAATCACTAAAATAAAATATTTTAATGATTACATAAATTTTTGGATGTCCGGATGTATTCAGAACGTAAGATATGCGCGAAAATGCAAACTTATGCACTTTTTAACGCTTTTAGTCCCTGAATGACCAAAAAGTTTATTTTAGCCCACTGAACCCCTCAAAGCCTATTTCTAAGCTATGTAAAGGATATTTAGGGTATGTTTAACTTATGGTCATGTTCCGGAATGTCCGTTACAGTATGAATCAACATACTTTCACAGTTTGTCGAATTTAGTCCCTGTAAGCGAATAAACTTGATTTTGCCATACCAAAGCCTTCAAAACTTATTTCTTAGTTATATAAAGGTTATTTAAGGTATGTTAAGAATATATTGATGTTCCGGAGTGTTTGTCGTGTTAAACTAATTACGTTTACGCATCGGTTTGCGTATAACTCTCCAGAAAGCGATATAGAGTTTGAAATTGAACAAAAATCAAAACATGAAAAATGTCAAACATAAACAAACAAACTTTGGGATCAAATAACATTATTTCATTGATAACTGAACTGTTTACAATAATTACAAGCACATGTGTCATAGTCTCCCCTACTTGTGGAGATTTCGTCCCAAAATTTATTTAGAGGAAACTTGTGAGAAAAGATGTGGATATTTCGCCTTCATTTGATCTTCACGTTCCCAAGTAAATTTTGGTCCATGTTTAGATTCCCATTGAACTTTGACAAGTGGAATGCGCTTGCGTTTAAGCCATCTGACTTAACGATCCATGATTTCCACAGGCTTTTCAACAAAATGCATCGTGTAATCAACACGAATTTCGTCAAGTGGTATGTGGAGGTTCTCATCAGCTAAACACTTCTTGAGATTGGACACGTGAAAGGTTGGATGAACATTTCCAAGTTCAGGATGTAACTCAAGTCTGTAGGCTACCTTACCGATTCTTTCGACGATCTTGAATGGTCCAACATATGTAGGTGCAAGTTTTCCTGTCTTTCCAAATCTGATCACACCTTTCCAAGGTGAGACCTTAAGTAATACGTGATCACCGACATGAAATTCTAAGGGCTTGCGTAGTCGGTCCGTGTAACTCTTTTGACGGCTTCTAGCTGTCTGAAGGTTATCGTGAACTTTCTTAACCTTATCTGTTGTCTCTAGAATGAGGTCAGGTCCAATAAGCTGAGCCTCACCGGTCTCATTCCAGCAGACTGGTGAACGACATTTTCCACCATAAAGAGCCTCGAAAGGATCCGTGTTAATGCTGGAGTGATAACTGTTGTTGTAGGAGAATTCAATCAACGGAGATACGAATCCCAACTACCACCAAAATCGATCACACAAGCTCTAAGCATATCCTCCAAAGTCTGGATTGTTCTTTCAGTTTGGCCATCTGATTGTGGATGATAAGCTATGCTCAAATTAAGTTGGGTCCCCATAGCAGATTGCATGGTTCTCCAAAAACGAGACGAGAATCGCGCATCTCTGTCAGAAATAATGTTCAAAGGAACACCATGTCAAGATACAATTTCATCCACATAGATTTTAGCATGCTTGTCAGCAGATAGATCCTCACGGATTGGCAAGAAATGTGCTGATTTTGTAAGACGATCAACAACTACCCAGATGGCATCATGACCTCTCTTAGTGCATGGAAGTTTGGTAATAAGATCCATAGCAATGTTTTCCCATTTCCAAACTGGAAATAAAACAGAAGGATGCTGATGTTCAGCCTTAACCTTAAGACAAGTAAGGCATTTTGATACGTATAAGGCAATGTCTTTCTTCATACAAGGCCACCAATACTGAGTACGAAGATCCTTATACATTTTATCAGCACCAGGATGAATAGAATAACGAGACTTATGAGCTTCATCCATAAGCAAGGTGCGAGGATTGTCTTTACTTGGGACCCACAAACGATCCATGAAATAGTATGATCCATTGTCTTTCAGTTCAGGATCAGGCTTAATGTGATAGGGTAATTCCTTACCCATCAAACCTTGTGAAACACAAGTATGTTGAGCCTGAGTGATGCGGGCCTGAATATCCGATCGAACATTGACACAGTGAAGCTTGACACGTTCCTTTCGACTCAATGCATCAGCCACGACATTCGCCTTACCAGGATGGTAGCGAATTTCGCAGTCATAGTCGTTTAGAAGTTCAACCCAACGTTGTTGCCTCATGTTGAGTTCTTTCTGATTGAAGATGTGCTGAAGACTCTTGTGGTCAGTGAAAACCACACATTTTGTACCATACAAATAGTGTCTCTAGATCTTGAGAGCGAATACAACTGCACCTAACTCAAGATCATGAGTGGTGTAGCTCTTCTCATTACCTTCAACTGCCTCGATGCATATGCTATTACTTTGTTCCTTTGCATGAGAGCACAACCAAGACCCAAGTTTGATGCATCACAATACACGACAAAATCATCATTGCCCTCAGGCAAAGATAGAATAGGCGCATCACAAAGCTTCTGCTTCAAGGTCTGAAACGCTTCTTCTTGTTTGGTTCCCCATTCGAAGGGTTTGTTTTTCTGAGTTAGAGCAGTTAGAAGAACTGCAATCTTTGAGAAGTTCTCGATGAAGCGGCGGTAATAACCCGTGAGACCAAGAAAATAACAAACCTCAGTAGGAGTAGTAGGCGTATCCCAATCCTTAATCGCACTGATCTTGGAGGGATCTACATGAATACCTTGTTCGTTGACAATATGTCCTAAAAATTGAACTTCTTTAAGCCAAAATTCTCACTTGGAGAATTTGGTGAAAAGTTGCTCTTTCTTCAGGAGTTCCAGAGTAAGACGAAGATGTTGCTCGTGATCAGCTTGCGTCTTAGAATATATCAAGATGTCATCAATGAAAACGATGATGAACTTATGTAAATAAGGCTTGCAGACCCTATTCATCAAGTCCATGAAAAAAGCAGGAGCATTAGTCAAACCGAATGGCATAACTGTGAACTCATAATGCCCATAACGTGTGTGGAATGCTGTCTTGGGAATATCTTCTTCATGCACACGAAGCTGATGATACCCAGAACGTAGATCAATCTTTGAGAAACAAGTAGCACCCTGTAACTAATCAAAGAGATCATCAATGCGAGGTAGGGGATATCGATTCTTGATGGTAAGCTTGTTAAGCTCACGATAATCGATACACATCCTGAAAGATCCATCCTTCTTCTTGACAAAAAGAACGGGAGCACCCCAAGGTGAAAAGCTAGGACGGATAAAACCTTTGTTAGAAAGCTCCTGAAGCTGCTTAGACAACTCTTGCATCTCAGACGGTGCAAGACGATATGGATATATGGCAATAGGATTTGCACTAGGTACAAGATCAATACGGAACTCGACTTGGCGCGCTGGGGGTAAACCAGGTAACTCTTCAGGAAACACTTCAGGATAATCCCGAACAACAGAGATATCTTGAATAGACTTTCCTTTGCCTTTATCTGCTACGACATGTGCCAAAAAGGCCACATAGTTCTTTCGCAGATACTTCCGAGCCTGAGTGACATGAGCTTGAGACTACTAGCAGGTTTCTCACCACGAACCTGTAGGATCTCACCTGTCGAGAGCGGAACACAAACAATCTTCTCAAAACAAACTACCTCTGCGTGATGCTTGGCTAACCAATCCATGCCCACTATAATGTCGAAGCTTCCAAGTTGCATCGGTGTGAGGTCGATAGGAAAAAGATGGTTGTTAAGGTTCAACTGGCAGTTACGAAGAACAGAATCGAGAACAGCGGGATCACCACTAGCAACTTCTACTGTCAAAGGCTTTCCTAGTTTCATTCTAGACATGCGAAGCAATGGCTCAAAAGACAATGACACAAAACTCTTATCGGCACCTGAATCAAAAAGAACAGAAGCAGACTGATTGTTAACAAAGAACGTACCGTTCACCACCTCATTGTCTGCTCGCGCCTCATTAGCATTCATGTTGAAGACTCGACCTCGAGCCTGAGCCTAATTCTGATTTGCATTGACTAGCCTTGGACACTGGTTTCGATAATGAGTCAGGTCCCCACAATTGTAGCACGAACCAGGAGGAAAGTGAGGTCGTGCAGCCTGAGCCTATTGTGGAGCAGGCGGTTGAGCAACCTACTGAGCTGGGTTACGAGCTGCTTGATTCTGAGCAAAACGACAAACATCAGAAAGATGACCCGACTTCCCACAGTTGGTACAGAAACGACACGGAACTTGCGGTTGATGGTGGCTATTGTATCTGTTGCACAACGGTGCATTCCCCGCATACCGTTTCTTCGCTGGTGGTTGTGCAGGCTAATTGGGAGCTGCCTGGTTGACTTGGGCAGTGACAACAAAATTCTGGGAAGCCTTACGCTTCCTAGACCCCTTCGAAGAACCAGTTTCCTTGCCCTTCTTGTTCTTACCCTTCTTGCTTTCACCCTTATCAGACGACTGTTTCTTACCCTTGTCACCCTTCCTATGTAGCTTACCCTTTCGGACCTGCGACCCAGTCAATGTCGCTGCTAACTCGATTGCCTGACGAACTGTGGTAGGGTTACTACTAGTGACGATGTCTTCTACGGAGTCAGGTAAGCCATCAATATACCTCTCGATAGCTTTCTCGAGTGGGGTAACCATTGTAGGGCAAAGTAAGCTCAGCTCCTCATACCTGTCAGTGTAAGCCCGGTGCTCACCACTATCCTGCTTCAAGTCATCAAACTCCCTTTCTAAAGCTCTCAGTTCATGACGAGGACAGAATTCCCTCATCATAAGAGCCCTAAGCTCTGCCCAGGTCTGTGCTAAGGCAACCTCAGCACCACGGTCTCTTATAACCCCGTTCCACCAAGTAAGAGCCCTCTTTTGAAACACACTAGAAGCAAACTCGACCTCGCGATTTTCAGGACACTGAACATGACGAAACATACTCTCAATGCTCTCGAACCACTGTAGGAGCCCAGTTGCTCCTTCAGAACCACTAAACTTGAGTGGTTTAGCCGAATTGAAACTCTTGAAATTGCATGGAGCATTTTGGTTATTATTGGCTTGGTTAACTTGAGTAATAATGTCTTGGAGTACAGCAGCCATATGCTGTGCCATGATAGCTGCCATTTCGGCATTAGGTAGCGGATTTTCGCATCGAGGAGGCATTCTAAAAGAGGAAACATGAGAGAAAATGAGTGAGATGGTTAGATGAAAAGAATGAGATGATACAAAAGTCGAAAAAAGCAAAGATGGTGGTCATTCGTCCGTACCACAAAGCAAACAAACGACACACATTGACTAACCAAAGTAAATGGGTCAAAAATAATGTATTGTGAAGACATGCTCGCCTATAAGTGAACACTCACCCCAAGAGTTCCCAGGTAAGAGTGACTGGTCCGATTATGTGGATTTGTACGAACACTCTAGCCTTAGATAGAAAACTCAGGGTACAGGCATTCACCCTTCCAGTTTGCACGTGTTCACACTATTTAGACCCAAAACTTTGACAAGATTTTGAAAACTTGGAAGGCACAAGGCCAAAAGAATCATTCAAAAACGGATGATTAAATTTTCAAAATCATTCTGAAAAATAGGAGGGTTCAAAACCTTATAACAAATCATCTAAAAACAGATGATTGATTTTCAAAAATCGTTTTGGAAAATTGTGTTCTTGTTTTGGGAATCACCTAAAAATCGTTTTGGAAAATTGTGTTCTTTTATCATATTACACACGCCTTGTTACTTAAATCACTTACCCAAACAAACCACCAAAAATGTCATGTTTAAACCAATTGTCAAATGTTTATGTGTAAATAATTGTCTATTGTCAAAATGTAAATCATGTAATGTGTAAACCAATGTCAAGATGTTTATGTCAAATGTAAATCATGTAATGTGTAAACCAATGTCAAAATGTTTATGTCAAATGTAAATCAGGTAATGTGTAACCAAAAGTCATGTATGGCAAGTGAAATATATCAACTAAACCATAGGTAAAATGCACAAAACAAGGTATTGAAGTAAAACACAGTTTAAATCAAAGTTATGTTTTGTAAAATAAATGCATGCTCTACTGATACAAACATCTAGGCGGTATTATAAAAATGCATACATTCAAGCCTTGAGACTGTGGCGATAAACCCTTTAACAAAATAAAGGTTTATCTGAATTATGTGTATCGAATTCGGTCATTCCTTCCATCTAAACAAACCTAGGATTTCAGGAACGGGAGTTGTCAATTCCTATGGTACCACTACCTACTAACGAACGGCATGACCAATGTTAATGAACGTATTTTTGTCCCATTTAAACAAACCAAATGTCATACCAAAATGTAAGCATGTGATGTAAAACAAATGTACTAAGTATGCAACAATGGACATGCATAGCATGTGATGTAAAACAAATGTACTAAGTATGCAACAAATGGACATACATAGCATGTGATGTAAAAACAATGTACTAAGTATGCACTAAATGGACATAAATAGCATTAAATGTAATGTAAAACGATGTACTAAGTATGCACTAAATGGACATACAAAGCAAAAACATAATGAAATCATGTACTATATGTGTACTAATGAACATAACAAGCATATGATATGAAAACATGGAAAGCATGAAAGTAACAAGTAGGCACATGTGTTTCACCCCAAAACGTTTGAAAAACAGTAAAAGAGGGGACTATGTACTCACTTGAGATTGCTCAATAGTCTTTAGATAACCACCAAGCAATGCTAGAAAGATCACGGAATCAAACGACACCTAATATAGGTAACTACGTTAATAAACGGACCTATATCGGAGGATCGGATAAAATGTGGTTTCGTAAACCAAATGAGTATATGAACTCATGTAATATGGTTTTACAAAGCCTACATTCTAAAACGGAACCTATCCTAAGTGCTTATGACCCATTACGACCCGTTTAGGTAGCTTACGCTACTTTAAGGCGTCGTTCGAGTAAAACGCGTTTAGACCGCCTAACTAGTCCTATGACAAGTATTATACGCCTTAACATGTTTAAAAATGTTGCCTAATCAGATTAGATGTCAAAATTTATGTTACGTATGCTTAGAATGAAATTTGGCGTAAAAAGGGCATTTTGGTCATTTTTCCTAAGGCATATAATTGCCTATCATACAACTAAGTAGACTAAGTGACCATAAAGTATAACATCGGAAGGTTATTCCTTATGCAACTATGGTCACGAAATATGTTTGGTCGGATCCTAATGATCGACCAGACGGGTCGAGTTCGAAAGTCTAAGCGGTTGTTTAGACCGCTTATCTTACGACCCTATAAAGCACTAAACCTAAAGTGACGAGTTACACATGTTAAAACATGTTTAACGAAGTTAGAAAACAAGTTTGATATCAAAACAAAGGGTTTTGATACCCAAGAATAGTTTGGTTGCAAAATACGCATAAACGCGTATTTTGGCCGAAACTATGACTCGTCACTACGCCTAATTAACGTGGTAATCCGTAGGTATAGTCACAAAGGACTATGACCATCGTGATTACGCTCACGTTGCGATGTTCAAACGAACTTCGTGTTGACCATAGTCTGGTCAAAGCAGAAAGTCAAACTCTGTTTGACTTTCACGCTTAAAAAACACATAAAAGCATAAAAGAAGCTTACAAGAGGTCCAAGCAATGAAGATAGAACAAGAAAACCAGAAGATTAGGACCTTCAACCAGAAGGGATAGTCCCAATTTGTCCAGAAATGAGAGAAATTCTGATTTGTGCAAGAATGAAGTGAAATGGGGGTGGGTTTATATAGGATTTCCAAAACCGTTAGGATCGTTCCTCAATTTTTGAGCTTCAATCTTGGCCCTCCATGTGTACCCACTGTTTTACAATACTAGGGGAGTCCAAAACTAGCTCCAAGTATTGCAAAATTTGCATAAAAACCCCTGAAAATCAACCCAGTTGCTGAAAATTGCTCTGTGAAAAAGGGCGCTCTCGCACCACGCACCAGGAGCACTTGGTTCTGGCGCGTGGCATGAGGGAGCCTGTTTTTGCAAAAGTTTCATTTTTGGCAGAACAGGTCCCTGCATGCTATAAAGTTGATTTTTGACACCTTTAAGCCCCGTTAACCCATTTTCAAGGCTCAATAATGATGCCAAAATATAGGGGACATGAAATATGCTTGAAAATATCTCGGATGTCAGTTCGTTTGGTCGTACGGTTGCGTTGTTCGGTTAATTACGACGAAACACGAACGTGCACGAAAAACGATCCAAATTACGCGACGAATGGAATTTTATCATGCCAATCACTAAAATAAAGTATTTTCGTGATTACATTAATTTTTGGATGTCTGTATGTATTCAGAACGTAAGATATGCGCGAAAATGCAAACTTATGCACTTTTTGACGCTTTTAGTCCCTGAATGACCAAAAAGTTTATTTTATCCCACCGAACCCCTCAAAGCCTATTTCTAAGCTATGTAAAGGATATTTAGGGTATGTTTAACTTATGTTCATGTTCCAGAATGTCCGTTACAGTTTGAATCGGCATACTTTCGTAGTTTGTCGAATTTAGTCCCTGTAAGCGAATAAACTTGATTTTGCCATACCAAAGTGTAACAACTCTCATCAAAATTACTAATTCTTATTATATTTTGTCCAATAGGAAACCCTAATTGAGACCCCCAAGTAATACTGCATGACCCCTAAAATTTTCAGAACAATCGGAACTAGGATCAGGGCCCCTAAAACTCAGGGGGGTATACCCTAATTGGTATTATCCTCACAGTTTCTTGTCAATTGCGAAATTCTTCGAACCGTCGACTTAGCTGAGCTAGTAAGACACGGGGCTACCCTATGATAGGGGGCACCCCTCGCGCCACGCGACGGCCTGTCGCGCCACGCGACGGCCTGTCGCGCCACGCGACATCGCCCTTTTTCCAGTATATTTAGTGGAGTTTGGCACTTGAAGTTTGGCGTTGGTTCAACGTTAAAATTCATTTCGTACACTAAGATATCATCTAAACAGTTCAAAACACACACACAGCACGAAACGCTGCCGCGACAACAAGGTAGTAACTCGATCGCTGCTACGATTCAATGTCTGATCGATTGAAACTATCCGATGGATGTTTAAGTGCTGCCCACATTAGGGCTATACATTGTCATTCGTCGTGAATTCGATGGATGTTTAATATTGCACTTTGTCATTCGTTGTGAGGGTTTTAATCTCGTGAGTTATCGTAAATTTTGTATTAGTTACTGACCTAGTTTTCGTGTGAGTTGTTATTTAAATTAGGTTACAAGGCTAATCAGTAGGCTAAACTCTGCCCATTTAAATCTGCAGTCATTCTCTTTTTATCAACAATGTTTTACAATACTCCAATCATTTTCAAAAGTTATAATTACAGGGATTAAGTCGTGGTTATCTTGAATCACTGGCTAGTGGGGTATTGTGCACATTACTAATTTTTCACGGTTAGGCTAATAAATCCTAACAGTGATAATCATCACTACTTGGGTGAAAGGACCCAATAGTGGTATGACCATCGTCACCAGGAGGTGACACGGAGCCAGATAAAAATAAGATAGAAGCCATTGTAATCGCTCTTATGCTGTAATTTATAACTATGTGTCGTTTTATCAAAATTGAGTGACTCGCCAGTATTTCCCCGCTGATAAAATATTTTTAAAACATGTTTCAGGTGACCTACTGTGAAGCAAGGAAAAGTGCTACGGAGCACTAACAAGCTTGAAGTAGTGGCTCAAATAAATAAATAAACATGTTTTGTAAAAACAGGGAATTTCCTAGTAAAATTCCTCTATTGTAAATTACGGGGTTTATCCCAAATTATGAAATAAAATAATTGGGCATTTTCAAGTTTTAAACGATCCTGCTAGACTTCCGCTATCAACTCAAATAATAAATACCACGGGTTCCTGTCCCGCGGCTCCTGGTGTCACACCCCGACCACGTAGAACATAGAAAACGTGGCGGAAATGTCGGGGAGTGTTGTAACAGAATTAATTGTTTCAAATCCATGGCAATTGAAGTTTCGTTTTATTGATTAGAAGTGTTACAATGTCTTAACAAACAAGGAAATACAACATAATTAACTAGTCTTGCATCTTTTATTGTCACTAAAGCCCAAGTCTACCTATGTGTATCTTGATCATCTTATGCAACAGCTCCTGAAAAACACATGTGAAAATAGGTACGTCAGCATAAAAATGCCTGTGAGATACATAGGTTTTGTGAAAATAGGTTTAATGACTTATGTTTGAGAAAATGTTTAGTCATGAACCTTGTAATTTGCTTTGTCTTGTAAATCATTTGAAAAACGATAAGCTCAGATGATATGTATAAATAAGTGAATAGTGTATGGTTAAATGAATAACCATGTAAAAATGTGTTTGTATAAGATAAGTTGTTTATAACTCAATGTCTTGTGAAAAGTATGTTATTTGTATAAAATGTTCTATGTCTAATGTAAATCATGTAATATGTATCCAAAATGTAATCATGTGATGAATAACAAATGTACTAAGTATGCAACAATAGACATACGTAGCATGTGACCTGTACTAAGTATGCAACAATAGACATACGTAGCATGTGACCTGTACTAAGTATGCAACAATAGACATACGTAGCATGTGACCTGTACTACGTATACAACAATAGACATACGTAGCATGTGACCTGTACTAAGTATGCAACAATAGATATACGTAGCATGTGACCTGTACTACGTATACAACAATAGACATACGTAGCATGTGACCTGTACTAAGTATGCAACAATAGACATACGTAGCATGTGACCTGTACTACGTATACAACAATAGACATACGTAGCATGTGACCTGTACTACGTATACAACAATAGACATACGTAGCATGTGACCTGTACTACGTATACAATAATAGACATACGTAGCATGTGACCTGTACTAAGTATGCAACAATAGACATACGTAGCATATGACTTGTACTACGTATACAACAATAGACATACGTAGCATGTAATGTAATGTAAAACGATGTACTAAGTAATGCACACAATGGGCATACCTAGCATAAGATGTAATAAAATCATGTACTATAATGTACTAACGAACATAGCAGGTATATGATGTGAAAACAGGAAAGCAGGAAAGTAACAAGTAGGCACATGTGTTCCACCCCAAAACGTTTGGAAAACAGTAAAAGAGGGGTTCTATGTACTCACTTGAGAATGCTCAGTAGTCCTTGAGTGACAACCAAACAATGCTAGAGATCACGGATATCAAACGGCACCTAATATAGGTAACTATGTTAATAAACCGGACCTAAATCGGAGGATCGGATAGAATGAGGGTTCGTAAACCAAACGAGTGTGGAGACTCGTGTAATATGGTTTAACAAAGCCTACATACTAAATGAAACCTAACATATGTACTTACGACCCATTACGACCCGTTTAGGTAGCTTATGCTACTTTAACGCGTCGTTCGCGTGAAACGCGTTCGGACCGTCTAACTAGCCCTATGACAAGTGTTATATGCCTAAACATGTTACATAATCAGTTATGTGACAAAAGTTTAGGTTACATATGCTTAATTACCAATTATACATGAAAAGGGTATTCTGGTAATTTACCTAAGGCATATAAACTACCTATCATACAACTATTCAAACGAAGCGACCATAGGGTATAACCTCGGAAGGTTATTCCCTACCTACTATGGTCACCTAATGTGTTTGGTCAGATCCTAATGATCGACCAAACTGGGTCGGGTTCGAGGTATAAGCGATTTATTAGATCGCTTACCCTACGACCCTAGACAACGTGGTAATCAGTAGGCATAGTCCCAAGGGACTATAACCAACGTGATTACACACACGTTGCGAAGTTCAAACGAACTTCGCATTGACCATAAGCTGGTCAACGCTGAAAGTCAAACAAAGTTTGACTTTCTGACTCGAAAAGCAATAAAAGAAAGAAAAGAACGAAAGAATACTTACAAAGGGTCCCCGAATGCTAATCTCGATCCAAGAACTCAGGTATGAAACAATGGTTTCAACTTAGAGCTCTCAAATCCAGATTCTTGTGAGAAATGAGGTTGGGGTGAATGGGTATTTATAGGAATACCCGAACCGTTAGGATCGTTTCACGGAAACTGTGCTCGAATCCCATGCGTACACTTGTCGGAAACTCATGGTGACTAAATTGGCCACTCACCATAGGGTATCAACATGTGGCAAGGGATTAAGGAGTGGATAACAGCTGCAAACAGGCTGTTTGTAGCTGTTAATACATCGAATCTGGTCCCGAAAGTGCAAAACTGAGGTTTCTGTCCAGATAAGGCACTCGCATAGCGCGACTGCATAGGCCCTTAGGGCTCGCGCTACGCCACTGCCCCCCTGTTTCAGAAATGTTTCAAAACTGACAGAAATGGTCCCTGCAGCCCGTTTAGGCTATTTTCGATGCGTTTGAACCCCGTTAACCTCATTTCAAGGCTCTAAAATGAAGTTAAAGTATAGGGAACTCAAAACATGATCAAAAATATGCCGGATGTTGGTTCGTTTGGTCGTACGAACACGATGTTCGCTTAATTACGACGGAATGCGCATAAGCGCGAAAAACGATCCAAATGACGCAACGAATGGATTTTTGGCAAGCCAAACACTAAAGCATAATATAGTCATGCTTACATAAATTTTTTGGATGTCTGGATGTATTCAGAACTTGAGTTATGCGCAAAAGTGCAAACTTGTGCACTTTTTGACACTTTTAGTCCCTGAATGACCCAAAAGTTTATTTTAGCATACCGAACCCCTCAAAGCCTATTTCTAAGCTATGTAAAGGATATTTATGGTATGTTTAACTTATGGTCATGTTCCGGAATGTCTGTTACAGTTCAAATTGGCATACTTTCGCAGTTTGTCAAGTTTAGTCCCTGTAAGCGATTTAACTAGATTTCGGCATACCAAACCTTCCAAAACTTATTTCTAAGTTATGTAGAGGTTATTTAAGGTATGTTAAGTCTATGACACTATTCTGGAGTGTTTGTTGCATTAAACTGGTTATATTTACGCATCAGTGCGCGTATAACCTTCCAGAAAACGATTTAGAGCTTGAAATCGAACAAGAGTTGGTATATGCAAACGATACACATATTTTTACAAATCCCAAGTATGAAATACAATATTTCATTGGTTTGGTATTTGTTTGATGGTTGAAGTGACACAGGTGTCACAGTCTCCCCTACTTTAGGAAATTTCGTCCCGAAATTCATTCGTAGGAGTCTATTTGTGACTTTGTGTTAAATAACCATCAAAGATAATCAAGGCATAATCCTGTTATTTCTCTTTAACGGACATTTTTCAAAAATGAAAAATGAACGGAGTTATTTTCAACAGGCATTCTTTAGAAATGAAAATGAACGAAATTAGTCATTTTCCACCACTTCTTCAGAACCGAAAATGAACGAAATGAGTCTTTTTCCACCTCTTCTTCAGAACCGAAAATGAACAAAAGGAGTCATTTTCCACCATTTCTTCAGAACCGAAAATGAACGAAACGAGTCATTTTCCACCATTTCTTCAGAACCGAAAATGAACGAAACGAGTCATTTTCCACCATTTCTTCAGAACCGAAAATGAACGAAACGAGTCATTTTCCACCATTTCTTCAGAACCGAAAATGAACGAAACGAGTCATTTTTCCACCATTTCTTCAGAACCGAAAATGAACGAAACGAGTCATTTTCCACCATTTCTTCAGAACCGAAAATGAACGAAATGAGTCATTTTCCACCACTTCTTCAGAACCGAAAATGAACGAAACGAGTCATTTTTCCACCATTTCTTCAGAACCGAAAATGAACGAAACGAGTCATTTTCCACCATTTCTTCAGAACCGAAAATGAACGAAACGAGTCATTTTCCACCACTTCTTCAGAACCGAAAATGAACGAAATGAGTCATTTTCCACCATTTCTTCAAAACCGAAAATGAACGAAATGAGTCATTTTCCACCATTTCTTCAGAACCGAAAATGAACGAAATGAGCCATTTTCCACCACTTCTTCAGAACCGAAAATGAACGAAATGAGTCATTTTCCACTACTTCTTCAGAACCGAAAATGAACGAAATGAGTCATTTTCCACAACTTCTTCAGAACCGAAAATGAACGAAATGAGTCATTTTCCAGACACACGACCAAACTAGCTGTGGTTTCCGTGCACTGAATTCCATAATTATGTATGCATCCATAATTAAGCAATTCCTTGCATAGTCCGCACAATTTGTTTGAAATGTGAAGGGGAGGAAAAATCAAACCTGTGATGAGTGTGACTAGCCTACCATAGGGTCCTTTTAATTAGATCGACAAAGGATCCTTTTTAATTAGGCCACCAAGGAGTCCTTTCAGCTATATCATCACATGATATTCCTAACCAGATTTTTGGATCAATCTGTTTACCTAGACCATTCAGGGGTCTAATTATGGAATGGTACAATATAATCCAAGGGTCTTTACTATTACGTACAAGCCCATTGAGGATTTAATATAGCACCTTTGGATATCCTACTATGAATCCCTTATACGAAGATATGGAAGATTCTACGAGGATTTGGATGACAAAAACTTGGATTACTCAAAAACATAAAAGGAAACACATAAGCACATAATCACATAGTTGTTTAACTTGGTTATTGATTTGTTATCTTTGGACGCGGATACTTAAAGCACACCAGGAATCCAATTCGTGGATTTCATTTGGCACTTTAATCATTTCAAGAATCCATCCATGAAGATAGGATGATCTACCAAAAATTCGATTTTCGTTTTCAGGAAAACACAATATGCGAATTAAGGTACACCATAATTTAGGACATACGGAAATACCCTTAGGTACCCTATTAAGAATTTATAGTGGTACTTGGGGTATTCGTACAGAGTTATAACTTGCACCTTGTACTTCGTTTCTTTGCAAGAGACGGGTACTTAGGATCTTTGTGGAAAACGCAAGAGATTGTAAAATGGAAGAATTTTGGGGGTAGTTTGCTTTTCAAGGAATACGATTCCTTGATTGTCGGTATTGTAGGGGATATGTTGTTTATGCATACAACCACATAATTACATTGTAATGTAAATAAAAGATTTATTTATAAACAATGTTAACAACTGTTTCATGGTCCTTGACAACAAAAGAAAATAATACATAAGATGTGATTATTTCTAAAGAGTGTTGTCTTCTAGTCGGTCAGATGCTCATCTCTGTGCTGGATTAGCATTAGCACGCTTTGGGCAATTTCTTCGGAAATGTCCCATCTCGCCACACTTGTAGCAAGAACCTGGGGGAAAGCGAGCTCGAGCAGGTTTGTTGTCAGCTTGATTTGGTGCAACTGCTGCTACGCAAACTTTTGCTGTATGACCTTTACGTCCACAAATTTGGCATTCGCGGCACTTCACATTAACATGATGATAAAGGTTACATCGGTTGCACAAAGGTGAAGTTCCATTGTATGGCTTCCTAGTACGGGGTTGAGCTGGTTGTTTGGGGACGGCTTGATCGTTGTGAGTAACCATGGCGAAGTTCTGAGAAGCCTTTTGCTTCTTTGACCGCTCAAGGGATCCAGTCTGTTCATCCATGGTCTTTGATTCCTCGATTGGTTTCTTGTCACCCTTTCGGAAAAGCTTACGTTTCCTGATCTGAGATTCAGTCAAAGTTGCAGATAGCTCAATGGCCTGCCTAACCGTAGTGGGGTTACTACCGGTAACAATGTCTTGAACTGAGTCAGGGAGACCATCAATGTATTTTTCGATAGCCTTATCCAAAGGCGTAACCATGGTAGGACACAACAGGCTCAGCTCCTCATATCGATCAGTGTATGCTCGATGTTCACCGCTGTCTTGCTTAAGATCATCGAATTCCCTTTCCAATGCCCTGATCTCGTGACGAGGATAGAATTCCTTCATCATCAGTGCTCGAAGTTCTTCCCAAGTTTGGGCCAGTGCCACTTCGGCACCCCTATCTCTCACCACACCGTTCCACCACGTCAAAGCTCGTTTCTCAAAGACACTAGATGCGAAATCTACCTTTCGCTCATTTGGACATTGTACATGCCTGAAGGTGCTCTCTAGACTCTCGAACCATTGCAGAAGTGATGTCGCTCCTTGAGACCCAGAAAACTTTGATGGCTTGGCCGAGTTGAACGTCTTGAAGTTGCAGAGGGCATTATTGTTGTTGATAGCTTGGTGACATTGGGCAACGATGGTCGGGATTACAGCATTTATTTGCTGTGTAATGACAGCTGCCAGATCGTCAATAGATACCGGATTTTCGCGTCGTGGAGGCATTCTAAAAGAGAAGAACATGAAAGGAAACGAGTGAGAGAATTAGACGAAAAGAATGAGATGAAACAAATCTGATGAAAGCAAGGATAGTGGTCATTTGTTTGTTACTACAAAGCAACAAACGACCTTGGTGATTAATCAAAGTAAATAGGTCCTCATAATGTATCGCGAAGACATGCTCGCCTATAAGTGAACACTCATCCCAAGAATTCCCAGGTAAGCACAACTGGTCTCGCGTCTGATGAGATATATACGAAGTGCTTGCCTAGACAGAAAACCCAGAATACAGGCATTCACCCTTCCAGTTTGCACGTGTTCACATTATTAAAAACCCAAAACCTTGACGAGAATTTGAAAATTCAAAGGGGTTCAAAACCATATAACAGAGGGTTCAAAACCTTACAATAGAGGGTTCAAAACCTAGTAATCAATCATCCTAGAACAGATGATTAGTTTTCAAAGCGGTTTTGAAATTTATGTTCTTGTTGTGGTCGTCGCCTAAGGATAGGTGACGGTATTGTTTTATGACTAAACGCAAGTAAACTCGCGTTAGGGTCCTAAGAAGGTTATAGACTAGGTCAAAGCATTACTAATAACCTAATTCCCTATAACCATTGGCTCTGATACCATCTTTTCTGTCACACCCCGACCACGTAGAACATACAAAACGTGGCGGAAATGTCGGGGAGTGTTGTAACAGAATTAATTGTTTCAAATCCATGGCAATTGAAGTTTCGTTTTATTGATTAGAAGTGTTACAATGTCTTAACAAACAAGGAAATACAACATAATTAACTAGTCTTGCATCTTTTATTGTCACTAAAGCCCAAGTCTGCCTATGTGTATCTTGATCATCTTATGCAACAGCTCCTGAAAAACACATGTGAAAATAGGTACGTCAGCATAAAAATGCCTGTGAGATACATAGGTTTTGTGAAAATAGGTTTCATGACTTATGTTTGAGAAAATGTTTAGTCATGAACCTTGTAATTTGCTTTGTCTTGTAAATCATTTGAAAAACGATAAGATCAGATGATATGTATAAATAAGTGAATAGTGTATGGTTAAATGAATAACCATGTAAAAATGTGTTTGTATAAGATAAGTTGTTTATAACTCAATGTCTTGTGAAAAGTATGTTATTTGTATAAAATGTTCTATGTCTAATGTAAATCATGTAATATGTATCCAAAATGTAATCATGTGATGAATAACAAATGTACTAAGTATGCAACAATAGACATACGTAGCATGTGACCTGTACTAAGTATGCAACAATAGACATACGTAGCATGTGACCTGTACTAAGTATGCAACAATAGACATACGTAGCATGTGACCTGTACTACGTATACAACAATAGACATACGTAGCATGTGACCTGTACTAAGTATGCAACAATAGACATCCGTAGCATGTGACCTGTACTACGTATACAACAATAGACATACGTAGCATGTGACCTGTATTTAGTATGCAACAATAGACATACGTAGCATGTGACCTGTACTACGTATACAACAATAGACATACGTAGCATGTGACCTGTACTACGTATACAACAATAGACATACGTAGCATGTGACCTGTACTAAGTATGCAACAATAGACATACGTAGCATATGACCTGTACTACGTATACAACAATAGACATACGTAGCATGTAATGTAATGTAAAACGATGTACTAAGTAATGCACACAATGGGCATACCTAGCATAAGATGTAATAAAATCATGTACTATAATGTACTAACGAACATAGCAGGTATATGATGTGAAAACAGGAAAGCAGGAAAGTAACAAGTAGGCACATGTGTTCCACCCCAAAACGTTTGGAAAACAGTAAAAGAGGGGTTCTATGTACTCACTTAAGAATGCTCAGTAGTCCTTGAGTGACAACCAAACAATGCTAGAGATCACGGATATCAAACGGCACCTAATATAGGTAACTATGTTAATAAACCGGACCTAAATCGGAGGATCGGATAGAATGAGGGTTCGTAAACCAAAGGAGTGTGGAGACTCGTGTAATATGGTTTAACAAAGCCTACATACTAAATGAAACCTAACATATGTACTTACGACCCATTACGACCCGTTTAGGTAGCTTATGCTACTTTAACGCGTCGTTCGCGTGAAACGCGTTCGGACCGTCTAACTAGCCCTATGACAAGTGCTATATGCCTAAACATGTTACATAATCAGTTATGTGACAAAAGTTTAGGTTACATATGCTTAATTACCAATTATACATGAAAAGGGTATTCTGGTAATTTACCTAAGGCATATAAACTACCTATCATACAACTATTCAAACGAAGCGACAATAGGGTATAACCTCTGAAGGTTATTCCCTACCTACTATGGTCACCTAATGTGTTTGGTCGGATCCTAATGATCGACCAAACTGGGTCGGGTTCGAGGTATAAGCGATTTATTAGATCGCTTACCCTACGACCCTCGACAACGTGGTAATCAGTAGGCATAGTCCCAAGGGACTATAACCAACGTGATTACACTCACGTTGCGAAGTTCAAACGAACTTCGCATTGACCATAAGCTGGTCAACGCTGAAAGTCAAACAAAGTTTGACTTTCTGACTCGAAAAGCAATAAAAGAAAGAAAAGAACGAAAGAATACTTACGAAGGGTCCCCGAATGCTAATCTCGATCCAAGAACTCAGGTATGAAACAATGGTTTCAACTTAGAGCTCTCAAATCCAGATTCTTGTGAGAAATGAGGTTGGGGTGGATGGGTATTTATAGGAATACCCGAACCGTTAGGATCGTTTCATGGAAACCGTGCTCGAATCCCATGCGTACACTTGTTGGAAACTCATGGTGACTAAATTGGCCACTCACCATAGGGTATCAACATGTGGCAAGGGATTAAGGAGTGGATAACAGCTGCAAACAGGCTGTTTGTAGCTGTTAATACATCGAATCTGGTCCCGAAAGTGCAAAACTGAGGTTTCTGTCCAGATAAGGCACTCGCGTAGCGTGACTGCATAGGCCCTTAGGGCTTGCGCTACGCCACTGCCCCCCTGTTTCAGAAATGTTTCAAAACTGACAGAAATGGTCCCTGCAGCCCGTTTAGGCTATTTTCGATGCGTTTGAACCCCGTTAACCTCATTTCAAGGCTCTAAAATGAAGTTAAAGTATAGGGAACTCAAAACATGCTCAAAAATATGGCGGATGTTGGTTCGTTTGGTCGTACGAACGCGATGTTCGCTTAATTACGACGGAATGCGCATAAGTGCGAAAAACGATCCAATTGACGCAACGAATGGATTTTTGGCAAGCCAAACACTAAAGCATAATATAGTCATGATTACATAAATTTTTTGGATGTCCGGATGTATTCAGAACTTGAGTTATGCGCAAAAGTGCAAACTTGTGCACTTTTTGACACTTTTAGTCCCTGAATGACCCAAAAGTTTATTTTAGCATACCGAACCCCTCAAAGCCTATTTCTAAGCTATGTAAAGGATATTTATGGTATGTTTAACTTATGGTCATGTTCCGGAATGTCTGTTACAGTTCAAATTGGCATACTTTCGCAGTTTGTCAAGTTTAGTCCCTGTAAGCGATTTAACTAGATTTCGGCATACCAAACCTTCCAAAACTTATTTCTAAGTTATGTAGAGGTTATTTAAGGTATGTTAAGTCTATGAAACTATTCTGGAGTGTTTGTTGCATTAAACTGGTTATATTTACGCATTAGTGCGCGTATAACCTTCCAGAAAACGATTTAGAGCTTGAAATCGAACAAGAGTTGATATGTGCAAACGATACAAATATTTTTACAAATTCCAAGTATGAAATACAATATTTCATTGGTTTGGCATTTGTTTGATGGTTGAAGTGACACAGGTGTCACACCTGGACCGGGTAAAACCGGGACGGGGGCCGTGACAGGAAAAGGTGGTATCAGAGCCACTGATTTAAGCCAATTAAGTATTTAGAAATACTTAATTTTCCTGATTTCCATTCTGTGATTATGTGAAAATTTAATTTACAAAATTTCAGTTAGAATTTTGTGTGTTTCTTCATGTATGCTAAACAGCGTGAATGAACTATCCAAAGCACTTCAAAACTTTTCTATCCATAGCTCAGATATGGATATCACCAGTACTTTTACTGACTACAAGGCTGACACGGAAGAGCCAATGGTATTCCAAGCCCAACCTCAGGAGAAACCTAAACCGAAGAAGAAAAGAAGATTTGTGGGCTGGAGGCGTATGCGTAGGAAGAGGCCAGCAACACAAAAAGTTATAAAGACTGAGGATCCCAAGGATAAAGGCAAAGGAATAGAGATCGGAGAAAGTTTAGGGCAAGCTCAAGAAATGCCACCCTGGGAGGAACTGGACCGCCAACTAGCGAATAGCGACCTCATCGGACCTGCCGATGAGACTCTCTTCAGTTACCCAGCTAGTCAATCTGGAACCTGCTATTCCAGATCCCCTTGTTAACCCCCGACCTCTACCAGCAGAGCTAGAGGAATGGTGGACAACGGACTGGCAGTTTCAGAATCTCCTAAATAACCCTAATACCCTTTTCCCCCAATTTGATCCTGAGCCTCCACTACATCCACCAATGAGCACCGAGAACTTAGCTGAACTCCGCCACTATGGCGAGGAGTTGGTAGACACAGGAAATAGGATCCGGGAAGTAGGGGAGATGATATCCTGGAAGTACGACGAGAGAGAACGTCGCTTCTGAAATGCCAGCTGAAGGGATCGTGTGTGGTTGTGGGAATGCGTGTTTAATAATAATATAACAATAAAAATATAATCATGTAAAATAACCTAAAATAAAACTTTTGTAAAATATTTGGTGTTTACGGACGCATATTAATATATATAAAATATGGAAGTCGAAGAATCGACAATTTTGGCTATATGTGTTGATGTGATATGTGCGATTATTATGTTTGGTTATTATTTATTTTATGCAAATCACTTATATAAATTAATTACCAGATGAAAGATGCTAGTAATGAACCTGTTAATGATGTTAATCACTCTGAACAAAACCATGAAGATCAATTTCTGAATAGGCAAGATATAGAGAACATTGTTGCTCAGGGAATAGCCAATGCTATTCCAGCAATTCTTGCTGCTGCCCGAAATCCAGTTGAACCTCCACCATTTGTTCCCAGCAAACGTACTCATGATGACAACTTTAGTAATAGTGTAAATGGAGGCGGCAACAATAATAACAATGATGATGTGATACAAGCCCCATTTCTTAAAAGAATGAAAGCTGCAACGCTTGGTTGCACTTACAAGGAATTTCTTGCCTGTAAACCGGCTGAATTTGCAGGCAATGAAGGGGAGACTGCAGCACTGCGTTGGTTAGAGAAAACCAAAGCAGTAATCAAAATAAGTAAATGTGCCGAGGAAGACAGGGTCATGTACGCGTCGCATCTTTTTAAAGAAGGGGCGCTAGAATGGTGGAATACGGTATTACAAGGCAAAGGAAGCGACATGGCCTATGCCATGAGTTGGGAAGAATTTAAAAACCTGGTGGAAAGAAAATTTTGTCCCGAATATGAAAAGGAACAAATAACGAATAAGTTCCTCAATCACCGGATGGTAGACGTTGATTGCCGAGGGTATACTTCGACATTCTTCGAGTATGCTAGAGTCGTACCAACCCTGGTTTCGCCATAACCGGTACTTATTTCCCGCTATATTTGGGGATTGATTGGCGAAATCCGTGATATCGTTAAAGCTGCGAGACCACGCACTATTGACGATGCGGTGGAATTAGCTAACACCCTAACTGACGGGCTGGTACGCACAAGAGAAGAAAACCGGAAGAAGGAAGTGGCCCAAAAGATTACCCAAGGATTCCGTGTGGGTAACAGTAGTAATTTCAAGAAAAAGGGAACTGGGAATCTTCCACTGTTCCATTTTGAAATACCTGCAAAAGAAAGCATTTTGGAAGATGCAAAGGGTATTGCAATTTCTGCAAAATTCCGGGGCATCAAGAAGAAGATTGCAGGAAGAAGAAAGCAACAATCTACTACAACTGCGGAGAAGCTGGACATTTTAGGCAAGACTGCCCAAAATTAGTCAAACCAGCTGATAACAAAGCCAAACCTGCATAAGGAACTACCAAGAAAAACGTAAGAGCCTTCCAGTTGACTACTTAGGAAGCAGAGCTAATCCCTGATGTGATAGCTGGTACGTTCCTAGTTCATGACGTTTATGCAAAAGTATTATTTGACTCTGGTGCAAACCAAAGTTTTATAAATACTTCGTTCTGCCAAGCTCTTAACTTACCCTTAACCAACCTTAGGCAGATTTTTACATTCGAAATGGCAGAAGGGAATTCTGTTAAAATAGATAAAGTTTTGCGAGAAGGAAAAATAGAACTCTTAGGCCATAAATTTTCTGCAAACCTTTTACCTATGAATTTAGCCGGATTCGATATTGTGTTAGGAATGGATTGGTTAGTAGCCAACCATGCTCGAATTCTTTGTGATAAAAATTCCATAGAAATTCATACCCCTACAGGAGAATTAGTGGTGATTACAGGAGATAAGCCGCGAAAACCACTGAAATTCATTTCAGTAATGAAGTTGGCCAGTTATTCAAGAAAACAAGAAGTGGTGTATATGATTTCGGTAATCATTAACACGAAAGGTAAGGAACTTAAAGAAATTCCTGTAGTAGCTGAATACCCAGATGTATTCCCAGAAGAACTACCGGGATTACCACCCAATAGGGAAGTAGAATTTAGAATTCATCTATTTCCTGGAACTACACCGATAGCCAAGGCACCTTATCGGTTAGCACCCACCGAAATGTTAGAACTGAAAAAGCAGTTAGATGAATTATTAAGCAAAGGATTTATACAACCTAGTTCATCCCCGTGGGGAGCGCCCGTGTTGTTTGTGAAAAAGAAAGATGATTCGATGCGAATGTGTATTGATTACAGGGAACCGAATAAGGTTACAATTAAGAATCGATACCCATTACCTAGGATTGATGATCTTTTCGATCAACTTCAAGGAGCTAGATATTTTTCTAAGATAGATTTACGCTCCGGATATCATCAATTGAAGGTACAAGAAGAGGACATACCTAAAACTGCTTTCAGAACTAGGTATGGTCATTACGAGTTTACAGTCATGCCCTTTGGGTTAACAAATGCTCCTGCAGCATTTATGGACATGATGAATAGGATCTATAAACCGTACTTGGATAAATTTGTAATTGTCTTCATCGATGATATACTCATTTATTCCAAAAGTCAGGACGAGCATTGTGGGCACTTGCATGCACTCTTAACTTTGTTAAGAAAGGAGAAGCTTTACGCCAAATTCTCAAAGTGTGAATTTTGGCTACAAGAGATACAATTTTTAGGACATATGATGAATCACGAAGGTATTCACGTAGAACCCTCCAAAATAGAAGCGATCACCAAATGGAAGGTTCCGCAATCAGCTATGGAAATTAGAAGTTTTCTAGGATTAGCCGGATACTATAGACGGTTTATTAAGGATTTTCCAAAATAGCTGTACCATTAACTAAGCTAACCTGCAAGGCAGTTAAGTTTGAATGGGGACCTAGGCAAGAAGAGGCCTTTAGGATTTTGAAGCAAAAGCTAACAAACGCCCCAATTCTCGCGTTACTTGAAGGGACATAAGATTTTGAAGTTTATTGTGATGCTTCTAAGCTAGTATAGGATGTGTGCTAATGCAACGTAAGAAGGTAATTGCATATGCCTCAAGGCAGTTAAAGAAGCACGAAGAAAACTACACGACTCATGACTTAGAGTTAGGAGCCATAATTTTTGCCCTTAAGATTTGGAGACACTATATGTATGGCAGCAAGTTTACTGTCTGTACAGATCATAAGAGTTTAAGATACATATTTGGGCAAAAAGAATTAAATATGAGGCAAAGGAGATGGATGGAAATCCTAAGTGCCTACAACTGTGATATTCAATATCACGAAGGAAAAGCAAACGTAGTTGCAGATGCCTTAAGTCGTAAGTATCATGAAAAGCAAAAGCAAGTTCGTGCTCTTAGATTAAATCTACAGTTCGACTTAATGGAACAACTTAAAAACACCCAAGAAACAACAATCAAGGATGATGCTGAATCTATGAAAGGACGAATAAAGGAATTAGAGCAAGGAAGTGATGGAATTTGGAGATTCCATAAGAAAAGGATTTGGGTACCTAAGCAAGGAGAATTAAGAAATAAGATTTTAGAGGAAGCCCATAAATCAAGATATACCATGCATCCTTGTAACAATAAGATGTACCAAGATTTAAGGAATAACCTCTGGTGGATAGGAATGAAAAAGGACATAGCTAGATATGTTTCTAAGTGTCTTACTTGTTCACAAGTTAAGGCAGAACACCAGAAACCTTCAGGATTACTACAACAATTAGAAATGCTTGTATGGAAATGGGAACTTATAACCATGGACTTGGTTACTAAGTTACCCAAAACCAGAAAAGGTAATGACGCGATTTGGGTAATTGTGGATCGATTAACCAAATCAGCTCACTTTCTACCCATGAAGGAAACCTTTAGCATGGGAAGGTTAGCCAAGTTATACGTAGACGAGGTAGTATCCTTTCATGGAGTCCCACTCTCCATTGTATCGGATAGGGATAGTCGTTTCACTTCACATTTTTGGACAAGTTTCCAAGAAGCCATGGGGACTAGACTGAACTTAAGTACAACTTATCATCCCCAAACAGATGGACAAAGTGAAAGGACGATCCAAACCCTGGAAGACATGCTCAGGGCATGTGTGATAGATTTTGGTGGAAACTGGGATGACCACCTATGTGACAACCCTCATAATTACATGTATCCGTACGATTAATTAATATTAATTAAGTGCTTAATGACTGTGCTGAATTACTTAACTGCTTTCTGATTACTGCGTTATACTTACATGTGCTTTTTTTTACATACAAGTCTTGTGCAGAAAATTGACTAAATGGTCTTGTATGCATTCCTACGTGTTGGGAATTAAAAGTGTTACAAAAAGATACATAAATGACACTATACGGAATAACTTAGCACTTTAACGGAACGGTATCTAACCGAACAACCGGACATTACCCGGGACACCAAAATATTGTTAAAAATATTGTTTCACTTTTTCTGAGCTAGTATTGGTTCCCGAACACTTAAACACATTACATAATACATGTAACACACTAAACATAGACTTTACATCTTAACCCCTAAGTAATCACCTACTTACCCAACAATTTACAAATAACCCCCCCCCCCCTGCAAGATTAGGGCCCTTAGGGGCCCCACTAATCAAGAGTTGGTTAAATCTTCCAAAATCCCAATGTGATTTTCCTTGGATTTGTTGAGATCTTGATAAGATGTTGCTTGTACTTCCACTAACACATTAACCAATGGATATAAGAGTTTGAGAATTATAAGAATCATTATCTTCATCCACTCAACAACATCTCCCCTTCTCCTCTCCATAGCTACGGCCGTGAACCCCCATACATCCCCACCCATTTTCAATCAAACAATCCAAGTGTACTTCAAGGTGCTACAAGGTGATTTAGAAGGTTTGGTGAGCTCGGATCTTGAAGGACCTCTACCACAAGCTTTTAACCACTAAATTTTCATCTTGATCTTCCCTAGCTTTAAGCTAGTTGTAAGTTCTTGATTAACCCTTGTTTACTTCTACTTTAATGGTTAAAAGATGTAGTATGTTGATTATCACTAGAACCCTAAAAAACATGAACATAAATCTTGAACATAAAGATGAATATGATGAAATGTTGTTAGTATGAGGTTTTTGTGAATATGTTGTTGATTACTTGTTGATTTCTTGATAATATGATGTTGATCATCATATGGAACTTGTTAGAAGGTGTTGTGATCATATGTGCGTGTTTTAGTAATGTTTAAGCGATTAACAGTATGCAGAGTAACATTTTATAAATCGAAAAATCGATTTTCTGAAGTCTAAATTATATGTTTTCGAAAAACGAATCAAATGGCACTGGAATGATATTTTTTCGAGGTCTTTAACTATTTTTAAAGGTCCGTTTTGTACAGCAGCAAAAGCTGCGTTTTCACTGCAGAAAATGTGTGTTATGTTTTTCGTCATAACTTGAAATCTGTATACAATTAGCTCATGAAATTTGTACTGTAGATGACCACTGATGTTGCTGTAATGCTCCAACTGGAATTTCATCAATTGGACTTACGATGAATTTTAAATGAATTATTACGTGGACTGCAGTCAGAAAGTGACGAATCTGATTTCAGTCCGGTAAATGATTTTTTATAAAATATTGGTAATGAATTGGATCCCGGTATTTTTGCACAATAATATTTGGATCGTTTAAAACATTCTGTAAAAATTTGGGAATGTTTGGAGTAAGTTAACTATTTTATTAAAATTCCCGAAAACAGCCCAGTTTTGAATGTTAAAGCTGAAACGACATAAGTAGTAATTTGCATGTCTAAATGTCGGGTAGGTTATCTGAGAATGATCTAACGTGTTATATGTCAATGAAGGTGTTATGTTCAATATCGTATGTTTGCTTTTGAATGGGTATAGATGGGATGTTTATATAGGCATGAACTGTTAAAGTGAGTACATGTTATGTGGTAGATGCGTGTAGGAACTTCTTGCTTATTTGAAGTCACTGATAAACTAAGTGGTAATCAGACTAGGACGTGATTGACCAACACCTATTGTTAGCTACTTTAAGAGTTCAACCGAGCAACCAAAGGTGAGTTCACACTCTTTCTAACGCATGGGATTCCTGGTGGTTGGGAATGGGTTAAAGAACTAAAACGGAACCTGCATATCCTTCTTGGGTAGGATATGTACCGCCATCCTCCATAGGTAGGATGCCAATATTAATCCTGCGTATTCTCCTTGGGTAGAAAACATACGTTCGTCCTCCATGGGTAGGACAACAACCTTAAACTTACTAGACAAAAACTCTATCATTAAGTCCCTCATTTTATATCGACTTAATCGCCGAGGACGATGGCGAGCGGGTCATTAGTTAATAGCGCTATTAGGGTTTGACAAACCTCACACTGTGCTGGTAGGACAGACGTGTACTAATGGATCATGGCAAACAGTCAATGATGATAGACATTGACTTAGGGCACAACTTACTTTCGTCAGTAGTCGATATGGTAACGGTCTAGTGGTTCACATGGGGAAGCCCCCACTGATTATGGATATGGTTTGGGGAAAAACAAAGATACTGGTTAACTCGTGGTTTTCGAAACAAACTTTTAAAACTAAACAACCAACTGTGAACTCGCTCAACTTTGTTGTTGACTCCTTGTTACATGCCTTGCAGGTCGTTAGGTATCTATGGAGCTTACACAGGGACGAGTGGTCGTTGTGGGACATGGACTGTTGAGTCTCATTTCGAACTTTTAAACTTTATGAACTTATTACTTATGTTTGGGTTTTACAATTTATGCTTCCGCTGTTAACTTAAAGTTGGTTACTTTCTTTTGGTCACCAATTATATTGTGGTTGGTTTTATTTACTTAATTACGTTGTTCAATATGATTGGTGGCTTGATCCTGGTCATGTCACGCCTCCATGCAGTGATACTCCGCGTGTGGAATTTGGGGGTGTGACAGATTGGTATCAGAGCCATTGGTTATAGTGAACTTGGTTTTAAAAAGGGAAAGATCTTTTGATAAAGACCAGACTATAACCTGTTCAGTGCTCAACGATCCACAACGACGCTTCGCTCCACGTGCAAGACTCAACACTCTAGGTGGTATGATTTATGTATGTATTGCCTGCTTGCTAGTTTACATTTACATTGTGTGTTGCACACGGTATGCCTAGTTAGAGTAGTAGCATGTTATCAACTAGCCCGAATGTGCTCTTTATGACACCCAACTGTTTACCTAAAACTTGACGTGTGATTATCAAATTCTTTCCTGTTTTCTCCTCACCCCACTACGACAACTGTTTTATGTGTTCCACCTATTCATGCGATTATCTCGACATGACATCGCCATTTCAGCCAGAATTTAGATCTGACTCTCCGTACATTTGGTTTTGCGCGTCAGCATTCACGTATAACAGAACCGGCTCAAACGAACTCGGATTTAGGAGAACAATATACCCACGCGTCCATGTTGACGAACCCCATCATCTTCAGTAGTTGTCATCACCATAAGCGAAGTAGTCGCAGTTACACGCATTCGGCGTTGTACCACACGAAACCCTATCAGCCAAACTCTGTTTCGGACCAATGATATACTCACGTGACCATGATACAACGAACTTTTCTTTCGAGTCGTTGCTGCCATCTACCAATACTGAAACTGCCCCTGGAGAACAGAATAGTTTACGAGATTCTTCGTTTATTTGTTGGATTTTGTTTTCACTCAATTCTTCGTATGAACATCACCAACCTTCTGTTTCTTCGATCCGCAACCGATATAACGAAACGCTAACAAGCATACCACGATTTCCACCGATCACAAGATTTCCCCCATTACCTTGTTGGGTGGTTAATGCTTCTTCTACTTGATTTACTCCTTCATAAACCCAACCTAGCGAATGGATGCCCTTACTGATGGGATAGTCTTCAGGACGTTCAAGGACGGAGATATGGATCACTCAACCTACAGGCGAACACGATAATCTATACGCTTACCTGACCCACCTTACACTACAAGAAATCGTATTACTCCATAGTAGTTTTCTTAAATACGCGGAAATCTTTACACTAGCTTTTGTACCGACACATGATTGTTGATTTATGTTATTTCTAATTTCTACCATTTTCTTAGACCAAACCGTCATTCTCTTACCACATTGACATTTCGTTCTCGCTTCTCCATGCAAGGACACAAAAACGAACACCCTCTAGCATAGAGAGTTTGGAAGGCTCGACTCTCGATCCTTGGTAATCACTCCTTGAAACCTTGAGGGTGATGCAAGGAACGATCCCAACGATGTGATAGGTAAGTTTCTTCTGGATGACTTCTTGTTACTGTTCTATTCGATTCGGGTGCCGATACTAGTTATGTGTCCTTAAAATTTAGTCAAATGCTTAAGCGCACCCCAATACTTTTGACCACCAAACACATGGCAGAGCTAGCAAATGGTAAAAGTTTAAAGGCCACACACATAGTTAAGGGTTGTAATCTTGTTCTTGCTGATCAGACCTTTTCTATCGACCTCATTCCTATCGTTCTTGGTAGTTTCGACGTTGTTATTGGGATGGATTGGTTATCTCATCAGCAAGCGGAAATTCCTTGCAACGAGAAAATTGCCCGCATCCCTCGTTCTGGTGAAGAACCTCTCGTGATTCGTGGCGACAAGAGTGGTGCTGTTGTGGGCATCATCTCTTTCCTTAAGGCCCAGAAGTGGTTGCGAAAGGGCCACACTACCATTCTAGCCCTCGTTTCTAATACATCCTCGAAGGAAAAGAAGATTGAAGACATTCCTATTGTGCACGACTTTCCTGAGGTATTTCCTGAGGAATTACCTGGTCTTCCGCCTCATCGACAAGTTGAGTTTCAAATCAAGCTAGCTCCTGGAGCAGCACCAATAGCTCGTGCACCTTATCGTCTAGCTCCACCAGAACTTGAAGAATTGTCCTCACAACTACAAGAGCTCTTGGACAAGGGCTTTATTCACCCTAGCTCTTCACCCTGGGGAGCTCCAGTCTTGTTTGTGAAGAAGAAGGACGGTACTTTCAGAATGTGTATTGACTACCGCGAACTCAACAAGGTGACCGTGAAGAATCGTTATCCTCTCCCACGCATTGATGACTTATTCGACCAGTTGCAAGGGTCGAGTTTCTACTCAAAGATTGACCTGAGGTCAGGCTACCATCAATTGAGAGTCCGAGACGAGGATATCTCTAAGACAGCATTCAGGACTCGGTATGGGCATTACGAGTTTCTGGGTATGCCTTTTGGATTAACGAATGCACCTGCGGTCTTCATGGATCGCATGAACAGAGTGTGCAAGCCTTACCTGGATAAGTTTGTCATTGTATACATCGACGACATCCTGATCTATTCTAAGAATCAGGAGGAACATGAACGACACCTGGGACTTATTTTGGAACTCCTTCGAACGGAGCAGTTGTATGCCAAATTTTTGAAATGTGACTTCTGGCTTCGCGAAGTCCACTTTCTAGGCCACGTGGTAAACAAGGATGAAATTCATGTGGATCCATCCAAGGTTGACTCGATCAAGAACTGGCCTGCACCCCGTACACCAACAGAAATCCGCCAATTCTTGGGTTTGGCAGGATATTACAGAAGGTTTATCAAGGATTTCTCAAAGATTGCGCAACCTCTCACTTCACTGACTCAGAAGGGTGTCACCTATCGTTGGGGTGATGCACAGGAATCTGCTTTTAAGCACTTAAAAGATAGACTTTGTAGCGCGCCTATCCTCTCATTGCCTGAAGGCACAGATGATTTTGTGGTTTATTGCGACGCTTCCATCCAAGGACTTGGTTGCGTGTGGATGCAATGTGGCAAGGTCATCGCCTATGCATCGCGCCAACTTAAAGTTCACGAAAGGAACTACACTACAAACGACTTGGAATTGGGAGCAATTGTTTTCGCACTTAAGATATGGAGACATTACCTGTACGGTACCAAGTGCACCATTTACACCGATCACAGGAGTCTCGAGCATATCTTCAAGCAAAAGGAGTTAAATATGCGACAACGTTGATGGGTCGAACTCTTGAATGATTACGAATGCGCGATCAAGTATCATCCGGGCAAAGCCAATGTTGTGGCCGACACCCTCAGTCGAAAGGATACTACACCTAAACGTGTGCGAGCGTTACAACTTACCATCCAATCTAGTCTTCCTACCCAGATACGAGATGCTCAGGTTGAAGCATTGAAAGCAGAGAACATCAGGGCTGAGTCCTTACTAGGATCGAGGAAGCGGTTAGAACAAAAGGAAGACGGCGCCTACTATGTAACAGGGCGCATCTGGGTCCCACTTTACGGAAACTTACGCGAGCTTGTGATGGATGAAGCGCACAAGTCTCGTTACTCAGTACATCCTGGTTCGGATAAGATGTACCATGACTTAAAGACTACATACTGGTGGCCTAGCATGAAAGCCAACATAGCAACCTACGTCAGTAAATGTTTGACTTGTGTGAGAGTCAAGGTCGAATACCAGAAACCATCAGGCCTACTTCAACAACCAGAGATACCTAAATGGAAATGGGAGCAAATTTCCATGGATTTCGTTACTGGCCTTCCTAGATCTCAACGCGGAAATGATACCATTTGGGTGATCGTGGATCGACTGACCAAGTCTACACATTTTCTGGCTATCAAGGAAACGGATAAGTTTTCTACTCTAGCAGACGTCTACCTAAAGGAAGTAGTATCAAGGTATGGAGTGCCAACCTCCGTCATTTCTAATCATGACTCACATTTTACATCTGAATTGTGGCAAGCTATGCACAAGTCCTTTGGTTCTCGATTAGACATGAGCACGGCATATCATCCACAGACGGATGGGCAATCTGAACGCACCATCCAAACCCTTGAAGACATGCTTAGGGCATGTGTGATCGACTTTGGTAATGGCTGGGAAAAACACCTTCCGTTAGTGGAGTTTTCGTATAACAACAGTTACCACACCAGTATCCAGGCCGCTCCGTTCGAGGCATTGTACGGACGAAAGTGCTGATCACCTCTTTGTTGGGCAGAAGTTGGTGACAGCCAAATCACAGGCCCCGAACTTGTAGTAGATACAACCGAGAAGATTGCTCAGATACGATAACGAATGGCGGCAGCTCGTGACCATCAGAAAAGCTATGCAGATAAGCGAAGGAAACCACTCGAGTTCCAGGTTGGGGATCGAGTGCTACTTAAAGTCTCACCTTGGAAAGGTGTAGTTCGTTTTGGTAAACGAGGCAAACTCAACCCGAGATATGTTGGACCCTTCGAAATCATTGACAAAATTGGCAAGATGGCCTACAAGCTGAATCTACAGGCAGAACTCAGAGGAGTTCACAATGTTTTCCATGTGTCGAATCTGAAGAAGTGTCTGTCGGATGAGACCCTCATAGTTCCCCTCAAGGAGCTCACTATCGACGATCAGCTGCGATTCGTCAAGGAACCAGTAGAGATTACTGATCGAGATGTTAAGGTTCTCAAGCATACCAGAATACCTCTTGTTCGAGTTCGTTGGAATTCCCGTCGTGGCCCAGAGTATACCTGGGAACGAGAAGACCAAATGAAACTCAAGTATTCCCAGTTGTTTAGGAAAAGTGCAACCACTACTGAGGCTGAAGCTACTGCAGAATTTCGGGACGAAATTCCAAACCAACGGGGGGATGATGTGACACCCCAGGAAAAACCAGGAAACCACACAACTTAACTAGCTTCCTCAGTAAACACGTGCTAAATTTCGGGACGAAATTTTCTTAACAGGGGGAGAATGTGACAACCCTCATAATTACATGTATCCGTACGATTAATTAATATTAATTAAGTGCTTAATGACTGTGCTGAATTACTTAACTTCTTTCTGATTACTGCGTCATACTTACATGTGCTTTCTTTTACATACTAGTCTTGTGCAGAAAATTGACTAAATGGTCCTGTATGCTTTCCTAAGTGTTGGGAATTAAAAGTGTTACAAAAAGATACATAAAGGACACTATACGGAATAACTTAGCACTTTAAGGGAACGGTATCTAACCGAACAACCGGACATTACCCGGGACACCAAAATATTGTTAAAAATATTATTTCACTTTTTCTGAGCTTGTATTGGTTCCCGAACACTTAAACACATTACATAATACATGTAACACACTAAACATTAGACTTTACATCTTAACCCCTAAGTAATCACCTACTTACCCAACAATTTACAAATAACCCCCCCCCCTTACAAGATTACGGCCCTTAGGGGCCCCACTAATCAAGATTTGGTTAAATCTTCCAAAATCCCAATGTGATTTTCCTTGGATTTGTTGAGATCTTGATGAGATGTTGCTTGTACTTCCACTAACACATTAACCAATGGATATAAGAGTTTGAGAATTATAAGAATCATTATCTTCCTCCACTCAACAACATCTCTCCCTTCTCCTCTCCATAGCTACGGCCGTGAACCCCCATACATCCCCACCCATTTTCAATTTTCAATCAAACAATCCAAGTGTACTTCAAGGTGCTACAAGGTGATTTAGAAGGTTTGGTAGGCTCGGATCTTGAAGGACTTCTACCACAAGCTTTTAACCACTCAATTTTCATCTTGATCTTCCCTAGCTTTAAGCTAGTTGTAAGTTCTTGATTAACCCTTGTTTACTTCTACTTTAATGGTTAAAAGATGTAGTATGTTGATTATCACTAGAACCCTAAAAGACATGAACGTAAATCTTGAACATAAAGATGAATATGATGAAATGTTGTTACTATGAGGTTGTTGTGAATATGTTGTTGATTACTTTTTGATTTCTTGATAATATGATGTTGATCATCATATGGAACTTGTTGAAGGTGTTGTGATCATATGTGCGTGTTTTAGTAACGTTTAAGCGATTAACAGCATGCTGAGTAACATTTACAGCCAACTTCAGTTGGCTGTAAACGGACCGTTATAAATCGAAAAATCGATTTTCTGAAGTCTAAATTATATGTTTTCGAAAAACGAATCAAATGGCACTTGAATCATATTTTTTTGAGGTCGTTTACTATTTTTAAAGGTCCGTTTTGTACAGCAGCAAAAGCTGCGTTTTCACTGCAGAAAATGTGTGTTATTTTTTTCGCCATAACTTGAAATCTGTGTAGAATTAGCTCATGAAATTTGTACTGTAGATGACCACTGATGTCGTTGTAATGCTCCAACTGGAATTTCATCAATCAGACTTACGATGAATTTTAAATGAATTATTCCGTGGACTGCAGTCAGAAAGTGACGAATCTGATTTCAGTCCGATAAATGATTTTTTATAAAATATTGGTAATGAATTGGATCCCGGTATTTTTACACAATAATATTTGGATCTTTAAAACATTCTGTAAAAATTTGGGAATTTTTGGAGTAAGTTAACTATTTTATTAAAATTCCCGAAAACAGCCCAGTTTTGAATGTTAAAGCTGAAACGACATAAGTAGTAATTTGCATGTCTAAATGTCGGGTAGGTTATCTGAGAATGATCTAACGTGTTATATGTCAATGAAGGTGTTATGTGCAATATCGTATGTTTGCTTTTGAATGGGTATAGATGGGATGTTTATATGGGCATGAACTGTTAAAGTGAGTACATGTTATGTGGTAGATGCGTGTAGGAACTTCTTGCTTATTTGAAGTCACTAATAAACTAAGTGGTAATCATACTAGGACGTGATTGACCAACACCTATTGTTAGCTACTTTAAGAGTTCAACCGAGCAACCAAAGGTGAGTTCACACTCTTTCTAAGGCATGGGATTCCCGGTGGTTGGGAATGGGTTAAAGAACTAAAACGGAACCTGCATATCCTCCTTAGGTAGGATATGTACCGCCATCCTCCATCGGTAGGATGCCAATATTAATCCTGCATATTCTCCTTGGGTAGAAAACGTACGTTCGTCCTCCTTGGGTAGGACAACAACCTTAAACTTACTAGACAAAAACTCTTTCATTAAGTCCCTCATTTTATATCGACTTAATCGCCGAGGCCGATGGCGAGCGGGTCATTAGTTAATAGCGCTATTAGGGTTTGACAAACCTCACACCGTGCCGGTAGGACGGGCGTGTACTAATGGATCATGGCAAACAGTCAATGATGATAGACATTGACTTAGGGCACAACTTACTTTCGTCAGTAGTCGATATGGTAACGGTCTAGTGGTTCACATGGGGAAGCCCCCACTGATTATGGATATGGTTTGGGGAAAAACAAAGATACTGGTTAACTCGTGGTTTTCGAAATAAACTTTTAAAACTAAACAACCAACTGTGAACTCGCTCAACTTTGTTGTTGACTCCTTGTTACATGCCTTGTAGGTCGTTAGGTATCTATGGAGCTTGCACGGGGAGGAGTGGTTGTTGTGGGACATGGACTGTTGAGTCTCATGTCGAACTTTTAAACTTTATGAACTTATTACTTATGTTTGGGTTTTACAATTTATGCTTCCGCTGTTAACTTAAAGTTGGTTACTTTCTTTTGGTCACCAATTATATTGTGGTTGGTTTTATTTACTTAATTACGTTGTTCAATATGATTGGTGGCTTGATCCTGGTCATGTCACGCCTCCATGCGGTGATACTCCGCGTGTGGAATTTGGGGGTGTGACAACCTACCCTTAATCGAATTCTCCTATAACAATAGTTATCATGCAAGCATTGCAGGTGCCCCATGTCACACCCTGACTTTTGCGGAAGCGTGGTTTATTTGGTGGGACATCTTAATACCATAGCAACAATCACAACAATGCTATATGATAAAAACACGAGATGTTTATCCATTAATAAAGTTTAGAAACTACCACATTACCATTGTTTGAAAACATCAATACCAAATTAAGTTACAACCCATGACATGTTTAAACGGGTTCACAAGACTCAACAAAAGTACTTAAATAAAACCTGAGTTTAGAATTATGTATCCCATCCAGGAAAGGGATACACCATCTAAACTCAACAACCCTGGATAACATCTTTTATTCAAACGCAGCTCGACACATGCATACCCCGCCAGATCCACTAGTTTCCTGAAATACATGTAGTTTGAAAAATCAACAAAAGTTGAGCGAGTTCATGTGTATGTGAGTATGTATAAACCTTTGTATTCAATGTATGTATGTATGTCCCGGTATGATTGCAAACAAGGAAAAGATCACCAATGGTTTGCAAGGCCACTGATATGTGTGACGGTGTAGGAAGACTCAAACCTAGCAAAGTTGTACCGGGCTCCCTGCTGGAAGACATAGTCACCACTATGGGCCGCCCCGGCCTTATGGGTGTGGGCTCGCTACACCCAAATAGATCTATCACTCATGCCCCTCAGTCCTGATACGAGGATTAATGGTCCCAAGTATCCGCCTACCCTATCACATGATCTATGGTTCTTTCCTAGGCTAATCATACCAATAGTATTGTAAGTATCCCTTTGTAAAATGTATTTCACCCCCAAAGTAAATAAACAAAACAGTTTAAAGAAAAGGGGGACATGAACTCACAGTAGTGCGTCTTGTACCGGCAACTCAAAGCTCCGCAACTAATCACGACTACCTACAGTGTACTAACGTCTATTAGACGAACGGGCCGTGCCTTTGCTTAGAGTTTAATGTTTTGAGTTACGTTTCTTATGTTATTCCAAGCTATAATTATTTGTTAAAATAATAATTATTTTAACTTTAAATTATATTTAGTTTTGGAATAATTGTTTAAACAGTATTTCGCATTAATACTTCTCAAGTATTTTAACTTCATATTTCCTTCCCAATGATGGGGGTATTTATACATGTATATTGTAGTTCCGAAATAATATATCTTTAAGTACCACTTAGAAAATATATATAACCTATTTGTCCAAAATAATAATGTATTCCATAATATATATATTTTTCCCAAAAATATTATATTTTCACTTCTTGTATCCAAAACAATATTTACCAAAAACATATTGTAAGAGTATTTTCTGGAATATTTCATAAGTTAAGTTTTAGCGTTCGGTTTCACAATATCAAGCGTGTAACTTAAATATTCATTCCGTGGGATTTTTGGTATTATTTTGGAGTTGTAATTTCCATGGTATATGTAAGTTATATTATTTTACCCTAAAATAATATAACTATTCCACAAAATAAACAAATATCCACACAGGTGTCTTAGTATAAAATATATATTCTAAATATATATTTACCCATTTTATTTACAAAAACCAACCTCCGATACTTTGTATTTTTTTAACGAAAATTATGGCGAAGTTTATATTTGAAAAACAAAGTTAAAATACACTAGTAAACACTTGTTAGAAAATATTTTCTAAGTGTTTACATTTTTTTAGAAAATTTCGCCATAGTTTTCTTTGAAAACGGAGGTGTCCATGCTAATAAGCATATCATTTTCTTTTCCAAAAATCATTCAAACCATCAACAAACATACTCTAAACAATATTACACTTACCAAGTGCAAAACTATTCCATTTAATATACAACATGAACTTGATGTTTTATAAAAACGCGTAGTAACTTGGTGAGGTGTTTAGTGGGTTTAGTTACCCTCCAAAGTGTATTGACTTTTGTTAAAATCTCATTCTCGGAATCTTTAGATGTTCACAACTTGTGAACACATTTTACAAAAATATTTATTTACCACGTCTTCTTGTTTTACTAGCATCCATATACTTATTTTATTTCCAAAAATAGTGTAAGTATATGTAAGAATCATGATCTTTCAAAAACCGTCTTTTAAACTTGGTTTTCTTTAGAAAATCGTTTGTAAATCTCGGATCTACATGATCACCAACTCACTTTGTTTACTTATTTTTCAAGAAACCATCTTTACTTATCTAGTTCATATTTTTATTAGAAGATGATTATTTTATGCAAACACATAATCATCTCCTAATCTTGTTAAATCATGTTTCTAATCATCATCAAACAAGTTCCATAGGATGATCAACATCACATTACTAAGAAATCAACAAGTAATCATCAACACATTCAAAACAACATCATACTACCATTATTTCATCATGTTTCATCTTATTTAAGCTTATGTTTCATGATTCAAGATTCAAGTCTCTTAGTGTTCTAGTTATTTCATCATAATATATCTATTAACCACTAAGAATATGAAATAAACAAGAGTTTAAAGAAGTCTTACAACTAGCTTAAAGCTAGGGAAGATCAATGGAGAAAAATGAGTGGATAAAAGCTTGTGGTAGAGGTCCTTCAAGTTCCGTGAACACCGAGCCTCCTAATTCACCTTCTAGCACCTTGAAACAACCTTCGATTGGATGATGGAAAATCGAAAATGGTGAGTGGGTGGAGGGTATGTTCGGCCATAGCTTTTTTTGTGAGGAAAGGAGTTGTGGTGTTGTGAAAATGATAAGTGCCTAAGTTTACTTATAACCCTCCAAGTCCTATTATCCATTAGTCAATGTGTCCATGAAGTACATGACAAGATCAAATTCAAAATCCAATGAAAGATCATGGAAGATTGCATGGGAATTATGAAGATTACACCAATCTTTGTGGTGGGGCCTTATGTGAGCCGTAATCACATATGGTGGGGGGGTGGTAGATTGTAATTTTTGTACCATGTAGTTAGTTCATAATTCCTATTTAATTATATAGTTAAGTGGGTTAGTTACTAGATATTTTAGCGGGTGTTAGGGTGTTCGGGGATCATGACTAGCTCAGAAAAATAAAAACAATGTTTCTTGCAATATTTTAGTGTTCCGGGTAATGTCCGGTTGTTCGGTTAGATACAGTTCCGTTAAAGTGCTAAGTTGTTCCGTATAGTGTCCCTTATGTAACTTTTTGTGACACTTTTAATTCCCGACACTTAGGAAAGCATACAGGACCATTTTGCCATATTTTTGCACATTACTAGCATGTTTAAATGCTGAATTTTGTTAATTAATGCAGAATTCTGCACTTTGAGTGGGTTTTAGGCACTTTCCGGCACTTAAACTATCACCTAGTGACGCAGTTTTATGGTCCTTACTTCCCTACACTCCATACTAATGTAGTACCTTGTCTCTGGCTCATACTGGGCCTCAAAACTTTGTCTGTCTATGTACTGGCACTGTCAGTGTATTTTCTGAGTTATCCGCTAACCGTGCTAACTGTGCTTTGTGCATCAAGTATGTCACTAAAGTTTATATGTAATAAATGGTGTGACAGTATGAAATGTGATGCACAGAAATCATAAAGCGGTTTATATCATCAGTTGTTATTAAGCACAGTCATTAAGCACAAATTTAATATTAATTAATTGTACGGATACCTGTAATTATGAGGGTTGTCACATTCTCCCCCTGTTAAGAAAATTTCGTCCCGAAATTTTAGTTCTACTACTAGATGCAGGGGTCTTGGGGAATAAATGTGGGTATTTTTCCTTCATTCGATCCTCACGCTCCCACGTGAATTCTAGGCCATGTCGTGCATTCCATTGAACCTTGACGAGTTTGACACTACTCCGACGTGTCTTGTTAACCTTCTAATCAGTAACCTCCACGGGTTCTTCAGTAAAGTGGAGTGTGTCATCAATATGAACTTCGTCGGCAGGAATGACCACTGTTTCTTGAGTTGGACTCTTTTTCAAATTGGATACATGAAATGTATCATGAACGACATTTAGTTCAGCATGTAAATCCAACTTATATGCTACAAGACCAATCCTTTTCAGGATTTTGAATGGACCAATGTATCTGGGGTTCAATTTCCCACGCTTCCCAAAGCGTGCCACACCCTTCCAGGGTGAAACCTTTAATAACACCATATCTCCCACCTCAAATTCCAGAGGTTTCCTTCTTCGGTCCGCATAACTCTTTTGACGATCACGAGCTGCTTTGATGCATTCTCGAATCTGTATAATCTTGTCAGTCGTTTCTTGAACCAATTCTGGACCAACAAGCTGTCTATCACCCGCGTCAGCCCAGCATAAAGGTGATCGACACTTGCGTCCATAGAGAGCTTCGAACGGTGCGGCTTGGATGCTTGCATGGTAACTATTGTTGTATGAAAATTCAACCAAGGGTAAGTGAGTGTCCCAACTCCCACCCAAATCCATTACACAAGCTCGCAACATGTCTTCCAACGTTTGGATCGTTCGTTCGCTCTGTCCGTATGTCTACGAGTGAAATGCAGTACTCACATTTAACTGATAGCCAAAAGCTTCTTGAAAGGATTGCCAAATCCTTGACACGAATCTTCCATCTCTATCAGAGATAATTGAGAAAGGCACTCCATGTCGTGCAACAATCTCTCTCATGTATAGCTCAGCTAGTTTACTCGTGTTATCCTTCTCCTTGATTGCCAAAAAGTGTGCAAATTTCGTTAACCGGTCTACAATTACCCAAATCGTATCATGGCCCTTGGGCGTCCTTGGTAATTTCATTATAAAGTCCATCGAAATCTGCTCCCATTTCCATTGGGGTATCTCAGGTTATTGCAGGAGACCCGAGGGCTTCTGGTATTCGGCCTTAACCTTGGTGCAAGTTAAATATTTGCCAACATATACTGCAACATCGCCTTTCATCCTCGGCCACCAGTAGAAATCCTTTAGGTCTTGGTACATTTAATCTGATCCTAGGTGGATCGAGTACCGAGATTTGTGAGCTTCATCAAAAATAACGTTTCTCAAACCACCAAACAATGGAACCCAAATTCGTTTCATGAAGCACAACGTTCCTTCCCCGTTTGGTACCAACTGCTTCTCCATCCCACGGAGATATTCATTCTCAATGTTCCTTTCTTTGAGAGCTTCTCTCTGTGCGGCACGAATGCGCAACGAGAGGTCCGTTTGTATGACCATTTCCAAAGCCCTAACCCTTATAGGCTTGATCCTTTCCTTCCGACTTAGGGCATCGTCGACCACATTCGCCTTCCCTGGGTGATATTTGATCTCACAATCATAATCATTCAATAGTTCTACCCAATGCCAATGCCTCTGTCTCATGTTAAGCTCTTTCTGATCAAATATGTGCTACAGGCTCTTGTGATCAGTATAGATTGTGCATCGCGTGCCATATAAGTAATGTCGCCAGATCTTCAATGCAAATACCACCGCGCCCAATTCCAAATCATGTATGGTATAATTTCTATCGTGGACCTTCAATTGGCGAGAAGCATATGCTATAACCTTCTGACGCTGCATTAGCACGCAGCCTAAACCTTGACGCGAGGCGTCGCAGTATACCACGAAGTCGTCCGAGCCTTCGGGTAGAGATAAGATCGGTGCATCACAAAGCTTGTTCTTCAACAACTGAAATGCCTCTTCTTGCTTGTCTCCCCATTCAAACTTCTTGTCTTTTTGGGTAAGGGAGGTCAAAGGTTGAGCGATTTTCGAGAAATCCTCAATAAACCTACGATAATATCCTGCCAAACCTAGGAACTGCCAAATCTCGGTCGGGGTATTCGGAGTCTCCCAGTTCTTGATCGCCTCGATCTTTGTGGGATCCACATGAATTCCATTTCCGTTAACTACATGACCAAGAAACTGAATTTCGCGTAACCAGAACTCGCACTTTGAGAAGTTTGCGTACAACTTCTCCTTTTTAAGCAGCTCTAGAATAGCCCTTAGATGTTGCTCATGCTCTTCCTTCGTCTTCGAGTAGATCAGAATGTCATCAATGAACACAATTACAAAATTATCGAGATAGGGCTTGCAAACCATGTTCATCAAATCCATGAATACTGCCGGTGCGTTCGTCAGACCAAACGGCATAACCAGGAACTCGGAATGTCCATATCGAGTTCTGAAGGCGGTTTTTGGAATACTCTCCTCCTGAATCCTTAGCTGGTGGTAACCTGATCGTAGATCGATCTTTGAGTAAAAACTTGAACCTTGTAACTGATCGAACAGGTCATCAATCCTTGGCAAAGGATATCTATTCTTGATTGTCAACTTGTTCAGCTCGCGGTAGTCGATGCACATGCAAAAACTACCATCCTTCTTTTAAACGAATAAAACTGGAGCTCCCCAAGGAGAGAAGCTTGGTCTGATAAATCCCTTGTCTAATAATTCCTGAAGTTGTGTCGACAACTCCTGCATTTCTGAAGGCGCAAGTCGATAGGGTGCCTTAGCTACAGGCGCGTCGCCTGGAACTAAGTCAATATGAAACTCGACTTGCCTTTGCGGCGGCAATCCTTGCAAGTCTTCTGGAAAGACTTCAGGATACTCCTTCACGACTGGAATGTCTTCTAGTTTCGGCTCAGTGGCTTCTTTATCCATGATGTGTGCCAAGAAGGCAACACATCCCTTCTTCAAACATTTTCGAGCTTTCAAACTGCTAATGATCCTTAAGGGCGTATCGCGCTTCTCTCCGTGTACCACAATTGTTTCTCCATCTGCCGTTGGGATGCGAATGGTCTTCTCGTGACATACAACTTCGGCTCTGTTGCTTGACAACCAATCCATTCCTACTACCACGTCGAAGCTTCCCAACTCAACTGGCAGTAGATGCAGTGTAAACTCGTGCTCCCCCAACTCTATTACACATCCTCTGATGACTTCATTCCTTTCAACTAGCTTTCCATTAGCCAGTTCAATTGAGTACGGAATGTCTAACTTACTAGCAGTTAACCCAAGCATTTTCTTAAATTCTAGCGATACGAAACTATAATCGGCACCAGTATCAAATAGCACAGATGCAAAGCGTTGATTAATAGGGAACGTACCAGTAACGACATTTGGATCCTGGCGTGCTTCCCTCGCTCCGATATTGAACACTCTTCCTTGTGCTTGATTGAGTTTTGGGCATTCACGCTTGAAGTGCCCGATGTCTCCGCAGTTAAAACATCCCGGTCCTCGACCGTTACCATTTCCATTACCACCATGAGCGTTCTTTTGGTTGCGATTCCCAGCTTGATTTGAAAAGTTACCACGATTTCCATTTCCGCCATTCCCTCCTTGCGGACGGTTCCCATTCCCATTCCCCTTACCTCCACGGTTGTTGTTACCAAAACCCCTTTGGCCACCACGACCAGTACCAACCCAACAAGTTTCTTTCGAGTGACCAGTTCTTCCACAAGATTCACACTTTCCAGACAGGCATCTTCCCTCGTGATGCAACTGACACGCGTTACACTTGGGCAAGGTGCCCATATACCCTTTTCCTTTGGCCCTGGCCGGTGCGCTCGTCTCATCTTTCTTGTTCGAACTACTGGTGCCTTTCTTAAAGTTAGAGAACTTCCTTTTGTTCTCTCCCGAGGATTCAACATTTGTCCACTTTTTCTTCGGATCAGAAATTGAAAACTTGTTTAACCGAATAGCCTCCTCAGTCAGTGACACGCTCAGATCTATAGCTTCAGTAATCGATGCAGGCTTTGAAGATGTTACCATGCTCATGATCTGGGGTGCCAACCCCCAGATGAAACGCTCCACGCGTTTGAATTTAGGAGTAACCATATATGGTACCATGTGTGACAGATCATGAAATCTCTGAACATACTCAGCGATTTTCTGGCCGTCCATTTTAAGGTTCCAGAATTCAGTTTCTAATTTCTGGATTTCTGCCCTGGAGCAGTATTTCTTCCGCATGAGCTCCTTCAGCTCATTCCAAGTCAACGCATAAGCCGCTGCCTCTCCCAGGGTTTGGACCTGGAGATTCCACCACGACAGCGCTCCATCTATGAACAGACCGGAGATGTAGGTAACTTGCTGATCTGGTACGCATTTGCTCATTCTTAACACGGAATCAGTCTTCTCTGCCCAGTGAACAAAACCCACAGCACCCCCGGTGCTGTCAAAATTTAGCGGTTTGCAATCTAAAAATTGCTTGAAGGTACAGCCTATACAAGCAATGTCATTTACAGGAATCATTAGTAATTGCACATGGAATGTCCAAATGTAATGTATTGTGTCTCAAGCGACTTAAACATTACCATTTGGTGGGTTGTTCCTTGAGGTATTCCCGCTAGTCTCGACGCGGGAGGCCTCGTAATCCGCTATTGCTTGGGAGATCCTTGCTTGCAATTCGGCCTCAGTATTGGGTAAACGATTTTCCCTTCTTGGAGGCATCTTCTATAAGAGGATTGTATTGGTCAAGTTGTAATAAGTATAATGAGTACGTAACACGCGCATGTAATAACATTCATTAACACAAATAACACATAACATCCCATGTCATAACACAAAACAAATAATCCAACAACGCATGTAATGAGAATTTTGCGATTGAGCTAACATATAACATGACCACAAGTAAAGGTTACAAGTTTTACAAATGTATCATACACCAAAAGAGACTAAGGGTCACATCGCCCTTGTCTGAATTCGTCTAACCATCTACAACAACCAAAAGTCGAATGTCAAAAGTTGTAATGTCAAAATGTGGTCTTCAAAATGCTGTGCAGTCAGGCTCAATAGCTGAATTCTCATCAAAAGTAATGCTATATGCAGAAAACCAAAAACCTCAAGCTGATGGGGGAGGAGGAGGTGGAGGAATGAAAAGCAAACGACGCAAATGCATCAAGTCCTCCTCGAGCGCATAAACAATACGCAACAAACAAGCAATCTGCTGCTCCATAGTCAAAAATTGGATGTCGAAATCTGGGTAAGGAAATAGTGGAGCAGGTGGGACAGCAAACTGTGACGGACCAGCACCAGATGGAGGACGCAGGATCCTCTCAAGCTCAGCAACTCTCCGACTCAACATATCCTGCTGTAACTACAAGGATAAAAGTATATCATCCGTCGTATACCCAACATGAAAAGGATGGTATGGATCTGATAAAGGCATGACGTTGGGCGAAGACCACATAAATGGCTCGCCTGTGGGTGCAGAGGAAAAAGCAGTGTGTGCAGCAGGTGCAAATAGGGGCATAAACGGAAAGGGTGCTGACATAGGTGGGATGTGATCGTGCTGCTAAGTAGAAGGTCCTTCCCCTGGACGGGGAGGAGGAATGTCCTGGAGAAAAGTGATGGGTAAATCCATGCGGTGAACGTCTGACACGTGAGGGTGAAACTGTGGGACATCAACGGGTACCTGGACAGGTGCAAAAGGGGGAGTAACTGGTCTGACAAAAGGAGGATAGTCATCGTCATCCTCAATCCACCCATTGCGGATGTGAGCATATCTAGGGTCAACGTGTGTAGCAAAAGGGGTGCGATCAACAAATACGGGTATAGGGTCAGGCAGAGATGCAACAACTGGAACATCAACAACTGGTGGTGCAACAACTGGAGCATCAACAACGGGTGGTGCAACGACTGGAGCATCAACAATGGGTGGTGCATCGACTGGTACATCAATAGGGACAGGGTCGTGCACAAGTAAAGGGTCGTGAGCAAAAACGGGCTCTGGTGCTAACTCAGGCTTTGGGTCGGCGGGAGCAAGCTCATGATCAGTGGGTATATCGAAGTGCTGATCATCAGGGATAGCAGGTGCCTCAACAGGCTGCTCCTCAGGGATAAACTCCATCTCATGGTCTGAATCAAAATCATGTGGGAAGTCAGGGATGAACCCAAAACCCAGCTGCGGAACGGGCGCTGTAGACATCGTAGTGTCGAAATCAGTTTCTGAGGGATACCGCTGTAATCCCAATGCATGAAGCGTAGAAGATGAAACGGACTCAAAAGAATCGTGACCAGACTGGTCAGATAAAACCTCCCTAACCGGAACCTCGACAGGAATAACAATGGCATCAACAACAGGAACCTCATCAACAGGAATAGCAACATCGTCGTCAATCGGAGCCCCGCCATCCTGGTCGTCCTCAGGGGGACCCTCGATGAAGAGATCGACGTCATCATCAGACATATCGTCAAGAGGCAAATCCTCCAAAGGAAATGCAGCCAGCGGAAAAGGAGCAGGGATCTGAATGAGAGGTAGATCCCCATCATGGAAACCATCAGCTAAAGGTAAATAATCTCTAAAATCCGGTAAGGCGAAGGGCTGAAATTCATCATCATCACTGCTCGTGGTATCTGAAGTGAAAACCTCGTCCTCTGGAAGTCTCTCGTCGTCTGATACTATAGTTATACGGTCCAGTGTGTCTGACACTCCACTCTCGGAGGATGATGACATGGTGTCTGTAACACAACCACAAGATATGCACATATACAATCAGCAAATAAGCATGCATGTAATAACAATGTAAGCAAGTAATCATCCTAGTCTTTCCCAGACTATCCCACCCAGCCTCTCAGACTGAACTCCCTAGTCTCTCAGACTAACTCCCTGGTCTCTAAGACCGAACTTCCCCAGTCTCTAAGACTAAATCCCTAGTCTCTAAGACCAACTCCCTGGTCTCTAAGACCAAACTTCCCCAGTCTCTAAGACTAAATTTTCCCAAGTCTCTAAGACTAATTTTTCCCAAGTTTCTAAGACTCAATCTCCCCAGTCTCTAAGACTGATCCTCCCTCAGTCTCTAAGACTGATCCTCCCTCAGCCTCTAAGACTGATCCTCCCTCGGTCTCTAAGACTGATCCTCCCTCGGTCTCTAAGACTGATCCTCCCTCAGTCTCTAAGACTGAATTATAAATATTAGTTTTGAAATGTGTATTTGTGCCTTTTGTTTGTAACAATGTTTGTTCCCTGGATCTGGACGTTTTGTGTATGCAATGTAAAAATGTTTTCGTGAGAGCCCTGATGATCATAGTCTACACTCGAGAAAGAATCCTAGTTCGCTATGATCAAGGCTCTGATACCAAGCTGTCACACCCTGACTTTTGCGAAAGCGTGGTTTATTTGGTGTGGCCTCTTAATACCATAACAACAATCACAACAATGCTATATGATAAAAACACGAGATGTTTATCCATTAATAAATTTTTGAAACTACCACATTACCATTGTTTGAAAACATCAATACCAAATTAAGTTACAACCCATGACGTGTTTAAACGAGTTCACAAGACTCAACAAAAGTACTTAAATAAAACCTGAGTTTAGAATTATGTATCCCGTCCAGGAAAGGGATACACCTCCTAAACTCAACAATCCTGGATAACATCTTTTATTCAAATGCAGCTCGACACATGCATACCCCGCCAGATCCACTAGTTTCCTGAAATACATGTAGTTTGAAAAATCAACAAACGTTGAGTGAGTTCATGTGTATGTGAGTATGTATAAACCTTTGTATTCAATGTATGTATGTATGTCCTGGTATGATTGCAAACAAGGAAAAGATCACCAATGGTATGCAAGGCCACTGATATGTGTGACGGTGTAGGAAGACTCAAACCTAGCAAAGTTGTACCGGGCTCCCGGCTGGAAGACATAGTCACCACTATGGGCCGCCCAGGCCCCATGGGTGTGGGCTCGCTACACCCAAATAGATCTATCACTCATGCCCCTCGGTCCTGATACGAGGATTAATGGTCCCAAGTATCCGCCTACCCTATCACATGATCTATTGTTCTTTCCTTGGCTAATCATACCAATAGTATTGTAAGTATCCCTTTGTAACATGTATTTCACCCCCAAAGTAAATAAACAAAACAGTTTAAAGAAAAGGGGGACATGAACTCACAGTAGTGCGTCTTGTACCGGCAACTCAAAGCTCGGTGGCTAATCACGACTACCTACAGTGTACTAACGTCTATTAGACGAACGGGCCGTGCCTTGGCTTAGAGTTTAATGTTTTGAGTTGCGTTTCTTATGTTATTCCAAGCTATAATTATTTGTTAAGATAATAATTATTTTAACTTTAAATTATATTTAGTTTTGGAATAATTGTTTAAACAGTATTTCGCATTAATACTTCTCAAGTATTTTAACTTCGTATATCCTTCCCAATGATGGGGGGTATTTATACATGTATATTGTAGTTCCGAAATAATATATCTTTAAGTCCCACTTGGAAAATATATATAACCTATTTGTCCAAAATAATAATGTATTCCATAATATATATATTTTTCCCAAAAATATTATATTTTCACTTCTTGTGTCCAAAACAATATTTACCAAAAACATATTGTAAGAGTATTTTCCGGAATATTTCATAAGTTATGTTTTGGCGTTCGGTTTCACAATATCAAGCGTGTAACTTAAATATTCATTCCGTGGGATTTTTGGTATTATTTTGGAGTTGTAATTTCCATGGTATATGTAAGTTATATTATTTTACCCTAAAATAATATAACTATTCCACAAAAAAAACAAATATCCACACAGGTGTCTTAGTATAAAATATATATTCTAAATATATATTTACCCATTTTATTTACAAAAACAAACTTCCGATACTTTGTATTTTTGTAACAAAAATTATGGCGAAGTTTATATTTGAAAAACAAAGTTAAAATACACTAGTAAACACTTGTTAGAAAATATTTTCTAAGTGTTTACATTTTTTTTTTAGAAAATTTCGCCATAGTTTCCTTTGAGAATGGAGGTGTCCATGCTAATAAGCATATCATTTTCTTTTCCAAAAATCATTCAAACCATCAACAAACATACTCTAAACAATATTACACTTACCAAGTGCAAAACTATTCCATTTAATATACAACATGAACTTTATGTTTTATAAAAACGCGTAGTAACTTGGTGAGGTGTTTAGTGGGTTTAGTTACCCTCCAAAGTGTATTGACTTTTGTTAAAATCTCATTCTCGGAATCTTTAGATGTTCACAACTTGTGAACACATTTTACAAAAATATTTATTTACCACATCTTCTTGTTTTACTAGCATCCATATACTTATTTTATTTCCAAAAATAGTGTAAGTATATGTAAGAATCATGATCTTTCAAAAACCGTCTTTTAAACTTGGTTTTCTTTAGAAAATCATTTGTAAATCTCGGATCTACATGTTCACCAACTCACTTTGTTTACTTATTTTTCAAGAAACCATCTTTATTTATCAAGTTCATATTTTTATTAGAAGATGATTATTTTATGCAAACACATAATCATCTCCTAATCTTGTTAAATCATGTTTCTAATCATCATCTAACAAGTTCCATAGGATGATCAACATCACATTACTAAGAAATCAACAAGTAATCATCAACGCATTCAAAACAACATCATACTAGCATTATTTCATCATGTTTCATCTTATTTAAGCTTATGTTTCATTATTCAGGATTCAAGTCTTTTAGTGTTCTAGTTATTTCATCATAATATATCTATTAGCCACTAAGAATATGAAATAAGCAAGAGTTTAAAGAAGTCTTACAACTAGCTTAAAGCTAGGGAAGATCAATGGAGAAAAATGAGTGGATAAAAGCTTGTGGTAGAGGTCCTTCAAGTTCCGTGAACACTGAGCCTCCTAATTCACCTTCTAGCACCTTGAAACAACCTTGGATTGGATGATGGAAAATCGAAAATGGTGAGTGGGTGGAGGGTATGTTCAGCCGTAGCTTTTTTTTTGTGGGGAAAGGAGTTGTGGTGTTGTGAAAATGATAAGTGCCTAAGTTTACTTATAACCCTCCAAGTCCTATTATCCCTTAGTCAATGTGTCCATGAAGTACATGACAAGATCAAGTTCAAAATCCAATGAAAGATCATGGAAGATTGCATGGGAATTATGAAGATTACACCAATCTTTGTGGTGGGGCCTTATGTGAGCCGTAATCACATATGGTGGGGGTAGATTGTAATTTTTGTACCATGTAGTTAGTTCATAATTCCTATTTAATTATATAGTTAAGTGGGTTAGTTACTAGATATTTTAGCGGGTGTTAGGGTGTTCGGGGATCATGACTAGCTCAAAAAAATAAAAACAATGTTTCTTGCAATATTTTAGTGTTCCGGGTAATGTCCGGTTAGATACAGTTCCGTTAAAGTGCTAAGTTGTTCCGTATAGTGTCCCTTATGTAACTTTTTGTGACACTTTTAATTCCCGACACTTAGGAAAGCATACAAGACCATTTTGCCATATTTTTGCACATTACTAGCATTTTAAATGTTGAATTTTGTTAATTAATCAAAATTTTGCCCTTTGAGTGGGTTTTAGGCACTTTCCGGCACTTAAACTATCACCTAGTGACGCAGTTTTATGGTCCTTACTTCCCTACACTCCATACTAGTGTAGTACCTTGTCTTTGGCTCATACTGGGCCTCAAAACTTTGTCTGTCTATGTACTGGTACTGTCAGTGTATTTTCTGAGTTATCCGCTAACCGTGCTAACTGTGCTTTGTGCATCAAGTATGTCACTAAAGTTTGTACGTAATAAATGGTGTGACAGTATGAAATGTAATGCACAGAAATCATAAAGCGGTTTATATCATCAGTTGTAATTAAGCACAGTCATTAAGCACAAATTTAATTTTAATTAATTGTACAGATACCTGTAATTATGAGGGTTGTCACACCCCATTCGAAGCACTGTATGGACGAAAGTGCAGAACTCCAGTTTGTTGGGCAAAAATAGGAGAAAACCAATTATCAGGTCCTGAAATCGTGCAAGAAACTACCGAAAAGATCACTCAAATCAAGGAAAGACTAAAGATGGCTCGAGATCGCCAGAAGAGTTATGCAGACAATCGACGCAAGCCACTGGAATTTCAAGTTGGAGATAAGGTACTATTGAAAGTTTCTCCTTGGAAAGGAGTAGTTCGGTTCGGTAAAAAGGGAAAGTTAAGTCCAAGGTACGTAGGACCATTCCCAGTAATCCAGCGAGTAGGACCAGTTGCCTATCGTTTACAACTACCAGAAGAACTAGCCGGGGTACATGACATATTTCATGTATCCAACCTTAAGAAATGTCTATCTGATGAGTCCCTGGTAGTACCTCTTCAAGATGTAGAGGTCAATGAGAAGTTAAAATTTGTTGAGAAGCCACTACAGATAGAAGACAGAAAGGTCAAATTTCTCAAACACAAACGACTAGTGTTGGTCAAAGTCAAGTGGGATTCAAAGAGAGGACTTGAGTACACTTGGGAGCTGGAATCAGAAATGAAGCGAAAGTATCCCTACTTGTTCCAGTAAATCTCGAGGACGAGATTTTTATAAGGTGGGGAGGATGTAACGACTCTCATCAAAATTACTAATTCTTATTTTATTTTGTCCAATAGGAAACCCTAATTGAGACCCCCAAGTAATACTGCATGACCCCTAAAATTTTCAGAACAATCTGAACTAGGATCAGGGCCCCTAAAACTCAGGGGGGGTATTCCCTAATTGGTATTATCCTCACAGTTTCTTGTCAATTGCGAAATTCTTCAAACCGTCGACTCAGCTGAGCTAGTAAGACACGGGGCTACCCTATGATAGGGGGCGCCCTTCACGACACGCGACGGCCTGTCACGCCACGCGACAGCGCCCTTTTTCCAGTATATATAGTGGAGTTTGGCACTTGAAGTTTGGCGTTGGTTCGACGTTAAAATTCATTTCGTACACTGAGATATCATCTAAACAGTTCAAAACATACACACAACACGAAACGCTGCCGCAACAACAGGGTAATAACTCGATCACTGCTATGATTCAATGTCCGATCGATTGAAACTATCCGATGGATGTTTAAGTGCTGCCCACATTAGGGCTATACTTTTTCATTCATCGTGAATTCGATGGATGTTTAAGTATTGTACTTTGTCATTCGTTGTGAGGGTTTTAATCTCGTGAGTTATCGTAAATGCTGTATTAGTTACTGACCTAGTTTTCGTGTGCATTGTTATTTAAATTAGGTTACGAGGCTAATCAATAGGCTAAACTCTGCTCGTTTAAATCTGCAATGTGAGTCATTCTCTTTTTATCAACAATGTTTTACAATACTCCAATCATTTTCAAAAGTTATAATTACAGGGATTAAGTCGTGGTTATCTTGAATCACTGGCTAGTGGGGTATTGTGCACATTACTAATTTCTCACGGTTAGGCTAATAAATCCTAACAGTGATAATCATCACTACTTGGGTGAAAGGACCCAATAGTGGTATGACCATCGTCACCAGGAGGTGACACGGCGCCAGATAAAAATAAGATAGAAGCCATTGTAATCGTTCTTATGCTGTAATTTATAACTATGTGTCGTTTTATCAAAATTGAGTGACTCGCCAGTATTTCCCCGCTGATAAAATATTTTTAAAACATGTTCCAGGTGACCTACTGTGAAGCAAGGAAAAGTGCTACGGAGCACTAACAAGCTTGAAGTAGTAGCTCAAATAAATAAATAAACATGTTTTGTAAAAACAGGGAATTTCCTAGTAAAATTCCTCTATTGTAAATTACGGGGTTTATCCCAAATTATGAAATAAAATAATTGGGCATTTTCAAGTTTTAAACGATCCTGCTAGACTTCCACTATCAACTCAAATAATAAATACCACGGGTTCCTGTCCCGCGGCTCCTGGACCGGGTAAAACCGGGACGGGGGCCTTGACACAAAGCCTTCAAAACTTATTTCTAAGTTATGTAAAGGTTATTTAAGGTATGTTAAGCATATATTGATGTTCTGGAGTGTTTTTCGCGTTAAACTGATTACGTTTACGCATCGGTTTGGGTATAACTCTCCAGAAAGCGATATAGAGTTTGAAATTGAACAAAAATCAAAACATGAAAAATGTCAAACATAAACAAACAAACATTGGGATCAAATAACATTATTTCATTGATAACTAAACTGTTTACAATGATTACAAGCACAGGTGTCACACTTTAAACATTTCCAGAATCTAACTATGAAGATAGGAAGATCTTTAAAAAGAAAATTCGATTTCGATTACCAGGAATCGTAATATTCGAGTTAAGGTACACAAGGGATCCAATTAAGGACTCCGATTTGTGCGGTAATCACCCATAAAGATCTAATTGTGAAGGTAAGAAGATCCTATATGGATTTTGGGATTTGAAAAGCGGGAGGCGTTTCAAAACCTTGCACTAGACGTGCTTAAGTCGAAACATGAGGTAAAATGCTCATGAAGTTGAGGTGCTAGATATGTCAAGGCGACATATGAAGCAGAATTTGGAGGTTAAGTCAATGCATGAGCAAAATGCTTTTGAAAACTATGCATGGGGTTCTTTTTGAAATGTGTTTAATGTTTTTGAAACCTTACATAATACTTTTGAAATCATAAAATAGGTGTATTAGATAAGTACATTAATAATGTTTTAAAATCATGCGAGATGAAATTTTGAAATTATGTACAAGGTTTTTGAAAACATGAATGATGCTTTTGAAATCATGCACTTGATATATTAAGTAAATATACTATGTTAAGAATGTTTTCAAACTATATGGAATATTTTGAAATCATGAAGGTTGTTTTGAAAACTTATGCTATGTATTTATGAAAACCAGAATGTAATGGGTATGAGATCAAAAAATACCCTTAGTTATCTAACCAAGGATTTAAAGTGATTATTCAAAATGTCAATTATGTACTTCATTTCTTAGAATGAAACGAGTATGTAGAGTTTTCGAGAAAATCATGAGCAAACATAAGAAAGGGAGAATCACAAGAGTAGTTTGTAAAGAACATAGTTCCTTGATGTAGGTATTATGGGGACATGCCATACACACATGTAACTACACTTGTATATCAGAATTGCGAACAACAATTTATTTATAAACAAAGCAAATTGTTTCCAACAAAAGATACAAAAGCAACAGATACAAACTATTCAAAGTAGCAACATCTTCTAATCAGCCAACTGCTCATCCGTGGGTCAGATTTGCATTAACAATCTTTAGGAATTTATTCACGAAATGACCCATCTCGCCACAGTTGTAGCAAGTACCAGGCGGAAAACGAGCTCGTGCTGGATCTGCTTGAGCAACAGTAGGATCTGCAACAGCTTTGTTTTGGGTAGCAAAGCGGCATATGTCAACCAAATGTCCCCATCGTCCACAGTAGGTACATTTGAAACAGGGTAGGTGATTCGGATGATGACGGTTGCATTTCTTACACAATGGAGCAGTTCCCTTGTACAACTTCTTGGCTGGTGGTGCTGCCACCTGGCTAGGTCCTGCCTGTTTTGGTGCAACCGCTGCGGGATTCTTTGAAGCTTTACGTTTCTTCGGTTTTGGTGAAGGCTTGGCTTCTGTTTCCTTCGGTGTCTCTTGAGTAGCTTCATCCTGGAGACAAGACATGGCGACAGCTAAATCAACAGTCCTCATGATTACTTCACCTATTCGCTGAGAAAATTTGGTAGTTTGCTCGGACATTTGAGTGTCGCTACGAGGAAGAGACATTCTGGAGGAAATGAAAGATATAGGAGGAAACAAATGAAATGTTATCGGATAATGACAACGTATAAAAATTACGATCATTTGTTTGTTACCTAAGGCAAACAAATGAGATGGTGATAAATCAAAGTAAGCGGGTCATATTAATGTATCGCGAAGATATGCTTTAGCCTATAAGTGGACACTCACCCCAAGAGTTCCCAGGTAAGAGTGACTGGTCCGATTATGTGGATTTGTACGAACACTCTAGCCTTAGACATAAAACTCAGAGTACATGCATCCACCCTTCCAGATTGCACGTGTTCACATTATAAGACCCAACTTTGACGAGATTTTAAAAACTTAGAGGGTTCAAAACCTTATAATAAATCATCTTAGAACAGATGATTGGTTTTCGAAGCGGATTCGAAATTTGTGTTCTTGTTGCAGTTGTCACCTAAGGATAAGTGACGATATTGTTTTAAGATCTAAACACAAGAATCTTGTGTTAGGGTCCTAGGAAGGTTATAGACTAGGTCAAAGCATTACTAATAACCTAATTCCCTATAACCATGGGCTCTGATACCAACTCTTCTGTCACACCCCGATCACGTAAAACAACAAATCATGGCGGAAACGTCGGGGAGAGTTGTAACAGAATCAGTGTTTCATAACACATGGAAAATTGAAGTTTTGTTTTATTGAATTGAAAGAGGTTGCAATGTCTTAAAATCAAAGCAACTTAACATAATTAACTAGTGTTGCATCTTTTATTGTCACTAAGGCCCAAGTATGCCTAAGTGTATCTTGATCAATCCTATGCATCATCTCCTGAAAACACATGTGAAAATAGGTACGTCAGCATAAAAATGCATGTGAGATACATAGGTTTTATTGACTTAGGATTCATGACTTGTAAGTTTAAAGAAAATGTTTGTCAAAAGTAAATCATGAACCTTGTAAAATGTTTTCTTTTATAAATCATATAAACAGTGACAAGAAATCAGATGATATAAAAGAAAGATGCACAGATAAACAAATGAACAAGCAAAATGAGTTTGTATAAAATGTGTTGATTGTAAAACAATGTTTCATGAAGATATGATATAAGTGTAAAACGTATTATGTCTAACTTGAAATGGTTTAAATAACGCTACGATATGTAATACCATAAAAGCACTTATATATAGGAAGTACTAGCGGCGTATCCACCATACTTTTATCATATTACACACGCCTCGTTATTTAAATCACTTACCAAACAAACCACCAATGTTAAAATGATCATGTATTAAACAAATGTAATGTATAGTGAATAAAAACATTTATTGATTTAAAAGCATTTACTCAACCCTATAAGAAAGAAATGTACAAAACAATGCATTTGATAAATTATAATCAAAAGTTATGTTTTGTAAAATAATGCATGCTTTACTGATACAAACATCTATGCGGTAATGTTCTACATCTACATTCAACCCTTGAGACTGTAAGGTAAACCCTAGAACAATGTCAAGGTCTACCAAAAATGTTTTCGGATTCGGTCATTCCTTCCACCCAAACAAACCTAGGATTTCAGGAACGGGAGTAAGTCCTATGGTACCACTACCTACTACCGAATGGCATGATCGGTGTTAATGAATGTATTAGTTCGTTAAACATACCAAATGTAATACCAAATGTAAGCATGTTTTATGAAAATAATGTACCTAGTATGCTAAGTGAACATACAAGGTAGAAATGTAAAACAATGTGTCCATATGCTACGAGAACATATGCAACAGAAATGCAATGTAAAACAATGTACTAAGTATGCACTAAATGGACATACATAGCATAAACTGTAATTTAAAACAATGTACTAAGTATGCACTAAATGGACATACATAGCATAAAATGTAATGTAAAACAATGTACTAAGTATGCACTAAATGGACATACATAGCATAAAATGTAATGTAAAACAATGTACTAAGTATGCACTAAATGGACATACATAGCAAAAACATAATGAAATCATGTACTATACGTGTACCAATGAACATAACAAGCATATGATATGAAAACATGAAAAGCACGAAAGTAACAAGTAGGCACATGTGTTTCACCCCAAAATGTTTGAAAAACAGTAAAAGAGGGGACTATGTACTCACTTGAGGGTGCTTAGAAGTCTTGAAAAACAACCAAGCAAAGCTAGAGAGATCACGGAATCAAACGGCACCTAATATAGGTAACTATGTTAAATAAACGGACCTAAATCGGAAGATCGGATAGAATGAGGTTTTGTAAACCAAATAAGTATAGGAACTCATGTAATATGGTTTAACAAAGCCAACATTCTAAAACGAAACCTATCCTAAGTGCTTATGACCCATTACGACTCGTTAAGGTATTCTATGCTACTTTAACGCGTCGTCCGCGTAAAACGCGTTCAGACCGCCTAACTAGTCCTATGACAAGTATTATATGCCTTAACATGTCTAATAATGTTGCCTAATCAGTTTAGATGTCAAAATTTATGTTACATATGCTTAGAATGAAATTTGGCGTAAAAATGGCATTTTGGTCATTTTTCCTAAGGCATATAATCACCTATCATACAACTAAGTAGTCTAAGTGACCATAAAGTATAACTTCGGAAGGTTATTCCTTATGCAACTATGGTCACAAAATGTGTTTGGTTGGATCCTAATGATCGACCAAACGGGTCAGGTTTGAAAGTCTTAGCGGTTGTTTAGACCGCTTATCTTACGACCCTATATAAGCACTAAACCTAAAGTTACGAGTTAAACATGTTAAAATATGCTTAACGAAGTTAGAAAACAAGTTTGGTATCAAAACAAAGGGTCTTGATACCCAAGAGTAGTTTGGTTGCAAAATACGCAAGCATACGCATTTTGACCGAAACTACGACTCGTCACTATGCCTAAATAACGTAGTAATCAGTAGGTATAGTCACAAAGGACTATGACCATCGTGATTACGCTCACGTTGCGAAGTTCAAACGAACTTCGTGTTGACCGTTGACTGGTCAAAGCAGAAAGTCAAACACTGTTTGACTTTCACGCTTAAAAACGCATAAAAGAAGCTTACAAGAGGTCCAAGCTATGAAGATTTGATCTTAAAATTCTCAGGTATGAAGTGTTATAACTTCAACTTAGAGAATTTATGCAGATCAAGTGAGCTGCAAATGAAATGGGGTGGGGTTTATATAGTTTTTGGGTAACCGTTAAGATCATTCCTCGAAAACCGATCTTCGATCTGAGCCTTACATTTGTGCCCCCTGTTTTAGAAAACCTTGGGCACCCCAAAATAGCCCATAGAATGATTAGAAACCATGTACAACCATAGAAAACCCAGCTGCTGATTTAATCAACTTGTTTTGCTAATCTGGGGGTTTTACGCACCCCGCGTAGGCCATGCCTACATCTTACACGGCCCGCCTGAGCTGGTCAGTTCAGCAACAAGTTTCAGAAAGTGCAGTTTCAGTCCCTGCATGCTTTTAAGGCCATTTTTGGCATGTTTAAAGTTTGTTAAGTCATTTTCAAGGCTCTATAAGGATTCCTAAACATAATGGATATGAAACATGCTCAAAAATATGCCGGATGTCGGTTCGTTTGGTCGTACGATCACGTTATTCGGTTAATTACGACGAAACACGAACGGACGTGAAAAACGATCCAAATTACGCGACGAATGGAATTTTATTATGCCAATCACTAATATAAAATATTCTAATGATTACATAAATTTTTGGATGTCCGGATGTATTCAGAACATAAGATATGCACGAAAATGCAAACTTATGCACTTTTTGACGCTTTTAGTCCCTGAATGACCAAAAAGTTTAGTTTAGCATACCGAACCCTTCAAAGCCTATTTCTAAGCTATGTAAAGGATATTTAGGGTATTTTTAACTTATGATCAAGTTCTGGAATGGGTGTTACAGTATGAATCGGCATACTTTCGTAGTTTGTCGAAATAAGTCCCTGTAAGCGAATAAACTTGATTTCGACACACCAAACCTTCCAAAACTTATTTCTAAGTTATGTAAAGGTTATTTAATGTATCTTAAGACCATGTCACTATTCCTGAGCATTTTTCGCATTAAACTGATTACGTTTACGCATTAGTTCGCGTATAACTTCCCAGAAAGCGATTTAGAGCCTGAAATCGAACAAGAATTGATATGTGCAAATGATACACATATTTATACAAATCCCAAGTATGAAATACAATATTTCATTGATTTGGTACCTGTTTGATGGCCGTGGAGGCACAGGTGTCACATGGTATATTAGACCTTTCGAGGTCCTGGAAAGGATCGGGACCATTGCTCACAACCTGAAACTTCCAGAAGAACTTACCAGTGATCACAACACGTTTCACGTGTCTAGTCTTTAGAAGAGCCTAACTCAAGAAACAGTCGTTATTCCCGCAAACAGGATTCACATCAACGACAAACTCCAATTTATTAAAGAACCTGTTAAGGTTGCAGACTGGAAGTCCACAAAACACGGAGAAGTCATAATTGATTTGTTAGAGTTCGTTGGAATTCTTATCATGGCCCGGAGTTTACTTGGGAACATGAAGACCAAATTAAGCCTAAGTGACCACATTTGATTCACAACTCCCCTGCGACCGATGGCATAGCTTGAATTTGGGGACAAAATTCTTTTAACGGGGGGAGAATGTGACAACTTGCACTTTTCCATGCATTTCGTACAATAATTAAACAGTAATTTGTGCTTTAATAACTGTGCAAGATTTAGTTTACAAGACGAATGAAATTCTGATTACTGTTATATACATACAATGGCAATTCATGTTGCAAGACTTTTATCACTACTACATGCAACACAATATAGTTCTATTAATGCACAGAGCAGATTTGGCACAGTTATCAAACAAACTAGAAGTACTAACGGGAGTTCAGTGCTTAGACAGACATGATGTTAAGACACAAAATAAGCCCCAGGACCGAGTGTTACACTAGTATAGTGTGTAGGAAAGTAGGGATTACAAAACTGTCTTCCTAGTGATGACATAGGTAATGGAAAGTGCCAGAAACACACTAAAACTGCAAAATTCTGCAGAAAATAAACAAATTCAGCAAAAATTAAGCTTTTAACATCTAAATATAATGCAAAATTATGATATAATGGTCCAGAATACTTTCCTAAGTGTCAGGAATCAAAACTGTCATAAAACATAACATAAAGCACACAAAACTGCGCAATTTAGCGCTTTAACGAACAGTAACGAAACGAACAACCGGACACTACCCGAAACATCAAATTCTTACTAGAAGCATTGTTTTAGTGTTACAAAGCTAGTTATGGCCACCGAACATCATAACACATCCTATAAACACATAACACATATAACCCTAACTAGTATACTTGAAATCTAACTATAACACTTAACTTACCATTAGAATGTCCCACATAGGATTTCTTTGGTATATTTTATGAGATTTGTTAAGAATATTCTAAGCACATTATACCTTATACCACTTAAATGTTGGAAGACTAACATAAAACCCACAAGTTAAACATCTTAATTCACTTCTTCACCTTCAAAGCTCCATCACCTCCTCTCCTTCCTCCCTTATCTACGGCTCACACACACCTCACTACATCACCCATTTTCAACTCATTCTCGTAAAATCCAAGGGCTCCCTAAGGTGTAAGAAGCATAGTTAGGAAGTGTGGAAGCATTGGAAGTTGAAGGACCTCTTGCAAGTGCTTTTATCCACCTCATTTTCATCTAGTGATCATCCCTAGCCTTGAGCTAGTAGTAAAATCTTCTACACTCCATTTTACATCTTATTAAGTTGGTTAAAAGATGGTATAAGTAACTAATCTTGAAGAACACTACGAATCAAGAACATGAACCTTAAACATAAGCTTAAAAATCATAAGAAATCATGTTGTTAAGTGTTATTATGCTTCTTGATGATTGATTATTTGTGTTTATGATGATAAAGATCATATGATCTTGCTAGATGGTGATTAAAGACATAATCTAGCAAGATGAGAGGATGATTATGTTGTAGATCAAAGTAATCATCTTTGTGTTAAGGCATGAACTTGAAGTGTAACATGTTTTCTTGAAAAATAAGGATCTAAGTGTGATGTAGATCATATAAGTGGATGATTTTAAGAATGATTTTTCAAGAAACCAAGTTAAAAATACAAGATTTACATAAACCTGGTTCTTAAAAAAATTAATCACATTTTTAGTGGTTAATCAAGTGTAGAAGTATATATTTAACAAGAAAAACTCAAGAAGAAATATTTTTAGAAAATTTATTCACAAGTTGTAAACATCTAACTTCTTCAATAATGATGTTTTTAAATAAATAACCACAATTTAAAGGGTAACTAAGCTTACTAAACACACTAGTAAGTTACTACATTTTTTTGTAAATTTTCAAGTTCATGAAGTAGAGATTAACGCTTGATTTTGGAAAATTGGTAAGTATTGGTTAATTTTGTTGTTGATTGTGATGATTTACAAAAGAAAATGATATTTTTAAGGGGAAACTATGGCAAAAATTTTCTAGAATTTAAACACTTAGAAATATATTTTTAAACAAGTGTTTACAAGTATATTTTAATCATGGTTTTTCATATAAAATTTTCCATAATTTTTATTACAAAAATTACAAAATATTGGAGGTTGGTTTTTGATAATAAAAATGGCTAAATATGTATTTAGGAAAACATGGTGACATCTAAATATATATTTTGCTAAATACATATTTAGTCACTTTTATTATCAAAAACCAACCTCTAATATTTATAATTTTTGTAACAAAAATTATGGCAAATTTTATATGAAAATTCATGGTTTAAAATACACTTGTAAATATTTGTTTAAAAATATTTTTCTAAGTGTTTAATTTTTAGAAAATTTTTGCCATAGTTGTCACACCCCGACCACGTAAAACAACAAAACGTGGCGGAAATGTCGGGGAGTGTTGTAACAGAATCATTGTTTCACAACCATGGATTAAACAGTTTCGTTTTATTGAATTAAATGTATTACATTACATTGGAATTAGAAACAAAACATGAAGAAATAGACTTTTATTGTTATTAAGTCGCTAAGGCCTCGTCCGTTCCTATGTGAGCATGCATCAATATCATCATCAAATATCATCAACTATGGTACCTGAAACACATGTGAAAATACGTAAGCATAAAAATGCCGGCGAGTACATAGGTTTTGTATAAGTGTCAGATCCATTGCTAGTTTACATGTTGCAACACCTTATTAAAAACCTTGTTTTGAAAAGTATAGCATTGCATCATAACTAACCAACTCAAATCAAGTTGGATATGATTTATAAAATCTCATAGCCATGATTGTTAACTCCAAAACATTTGTTTTATGAAATCAAATTGTAAAACATATCGTAGAAACTCGTTAACAAAAATTGTATGGTTTATATTATTTAGAAAACATCATTGTGTGACATTGTTTCAAAATCGTTTACCCAAGTGATCTAGATAACGCAACGATATATAATGTGTTAAAAGCACTTATATATAGGAAGTACCAGCGGCGTATCCACCATGCTTTTAGCACATTACACCGTCCCCGTTACCTAATCACTTCCCTAACCCAATGGTTCAGATAGTTACAAATGGTTCACATACATCAAATGGTTACAAATGGTTCACATACATCAAACGATTACAAATGGTTCACATACATTAAATGGTTACAAATGGTTCACATACATCCAACGATTACAAATGGTTCACATACATCCAATGGTTACAAATGGTTCAAAACGTAAAACAATTGCGCTAGCATGTTAAGTGATAGCAAAACATAATGAAATCATGTACTAATAGTGTACTAATGAACATAGCAAGTATATGATATGAAAACATGGAAAGCATGAAAGTAACAAGTAGGCACATGTGTTTCACCCCAAAATGTTTGAAAAACAGTAAAAGAGGGGACTATGTACTCACTTGAGGATGCTTAGAAGTCTTGAATAACAACCAAGCAAAGCTAGAGGGATCACGGAATCAAACGGCACCTAATATAGGTAACTATGTAAATAAACGGACCTAAATCGGAGGATCGGATAAAATGAGGTTTCGTAAACCAAATGAGTGTAGGGACTCATGTAATATGGTTTAACAAAGCCTACATTCTAAAACGAAACCTAACCTATGTGCTTACGACCCATTACGACTCGTTAAGGTAGCTTACGCCACTTTAACGTGTCGTTCACGTAAAACGCGTTCGAAATGCCTAAATAGTCCTATGAAAACTAAAATATGCCTTAACATGTCTAATATTGTTGCCTAATCAGTTTAGATGTCAAAATTTATATTACATATGCTTAAAATGAATTTTGGCGTAAAAAGGGCATTTTGGTAATTTTCCTAAGGCATATAAACTACCTATCATACAACTAACTAAACGACGTGACCATAAGGTATAACCTTGGAAGGTTATTCCCTATATAACTATGGTCACCTAATGTGTTTGGTCGGATCCTAATGATCGACCAAACGGGTCGGGTTCGAAAGTCTAAGCGGTTGTTTAGACCGCTTACCTTTACGACCCTATATAAGCACTAAATCTAAAAGTGACGAGCTAAACATGTTAAAACATGTTTAATGAGGTTTGAAAACACGTTTGGTATCAAGACAAAGGGTCTTGATACCCAAAAGTAGTTTGGTTACAAAATACGCAAGAATACGCATTTTGGCCGAAACTACGACTCGTCACTATGCCTAGATAACGTGGTAATCGGTAGGTATAGTCACAAGAGACTATAACCATCGTGATTACGCTCACGTTATGAAGTTCAAACGAACTTCATGTTGACCATAAACTGGTCAATGCGGAAAGTCAAACAAAGTTTGACTTTCACGCTAAAACGCGTAAAAGAACGAAATAATACTTGCAACGGGTCCAAGAACGGAAGTTTTGATCTAATAATTCCCAGGTATGAAGGTTTTATCCTTCAACTTACGGAAAAATCTGATCAAAGTGTGAGTTGAGAGTGAAAGCATGAGGGGTATTTATAGTTTTTGTACAACCGTTAAGATCGTTCATCGTAAAACGAGCTTCGATCTCATCCGTACACATGTGCCCATGGTTTTGTGAAACAATGGGAGCCCCTAGTTTCATTAAAACCATATGAAAATGAGGGGAACAGCTGGAACAAGCTGGAATTTAGATTTTTCATTTTGGTCCCTTCCTAATATAACTATGGCAAATTGTCAATTTTGGTCCCTGAATGTGCAAAACATGGTTTTTGATGCATTTTTGACACGTTTAAGCCCCGTTAATCCTATTTCAAGGCTCTAAAATGAATTTAAAGTATAGGAAACATGAAACATGCTCAAAAATATCTCGGATGTCGGTTCGTTTGGTCGTACGGTTTCGTTGTTCGGTTAATTACGACGAAACACGAACGAATGCAAAAAACGGTCCAAATTACGCGACGAATGGAATTTTATCATGCCAATCACTAAAATAAAATATTTTAATGATTACATAAAGTTTTTGGATGTCCGGATGTATTCAGAACGTAAGATATTCGCGAAAATGCAAACTTATGCACTTTTTGACGCTTTTAGTCCCTGAATGACCAAAAGGTTTATTTAAGCACACCGAACCCCTCAAAGCCTATTTCTAAGCTATGTAAAGGATATTTAGGGTATGTTTAACTTATGGTCATGTTCCGGAATGTTCGTTACAGTACAAATCGGCATACTTTCGCAGTTTGTCGAAATTAGTCCCTGCAAGTGAATAAACTTGATTTCGCCACACCAAACCCTCCAAAACTTATTTCTAAGTTATGTAAAGGTTATTTAAGGTATGTTAAGCATATTTCACTATTCCGGAGTGTTCGTTGCATTAAACTGGTTATATTTACGCATCAGTGCGCGTATAACCTTCCAGAAAGCGATTTAAAGCTTGAAATCGAACAAGAATTGATATGTGCAAAAGATACACATATTTATACAAATACCAAGTATGAAATACAAAATTTCATTGGTTTGGTATTTGTTTGATGGTCGCGGAGGCACAGGTGTCACAATAGTTTCCCCTTAAAAATTGAGGTTTCCATGCTTTCAAAGCATATCATTTTCTTTTAATAATCACCACAATCAACAACAAATCAACCAATACTTACCATTTTGCCAAAATCAAGCATAAAATACTACTTCATGAACTTGAAAATTTACAAAAATTTGTAGAAACTTACTAGTGTGTTTAGTGGGCTTAGTTACCCTTTAAAGTGTGGTTGTTTATTTAAAAACATCATTATTGAAGAAATTAGATGTTTACAACTTGTAAATAAATTTTCTAAGAATATTTCTTCTTGATTTTTTCTTGTTAAATATATATTTCTACACTTGATTAACCACTAAAAATGTGGTTAATTTCTTTAGGAACCAAGTTGATATAAATCTTGTATTTTTAACTTGGTTTCTTAAAAAATCATTCTTAAAATCATAGATTTACAAGACTTTATATTCACTTTGATCATCATTTTACAAGAAAAACAATTTACACTTCAAGTTCATGCTTTACATATGGATGATTACTTTGATCTTAACATAATCATCCTCTCATCTTGCTAGATTATGTCTTTAATCACTATCTAGCAAGATCATATGATGTTTAACATCATAAACACAATCAATCAACAATCAACAAGCATAACAACACTTAAACAATATGTATTCTTATGATTTTAGTCTTATGTTTAAGTTTCATGTTCATGATTCATAGTGTTCTTCAAGATTATCAACTTGTACCATCTTTTAACCAACTTAATAAGATGTAAAATAAGGTGTAGATGATCTTACTACTAGCTCAAGGCTAGGGATGATCACAAGATGAAGATGAAGATGAAGTGGTTAAAAGCTTGTGTGAGAGGTCCTTCCACTTCTAAAGGCTCCTAGCTCCTTATGCAAGCTTCTTACACCTTTGTATGCCTTGAGAGTGGATGGAATGAAGTGAAAAATGATGGTGATGGTGCTTGGTGTTCTTGGTCGTAAGCAAGAGGGAGAGAGGAAGAAGAGTGGTGTGGTGTGGTGAAGTTAGTGAAAATTGAGATAGTTTAGTCTTATGGTTTCTTAAATAATCTTCCAACACCTTTGAACTCATTGTGTATTATGTTTTTAAAAGGCCAACAATATCAAATAAAGAATTGAAATAAAATCTTTTGGTGGGTCCCTTGTTGGGGCCGTAGGTGGGGGGTGCACTAGTTGGGTTGTAATGACTAGTTAAGTTTAATAGTTGAAATCTAATGTTTAGTTAGGGTATTTAGTTGTTATGTTGTTTATATATTGTGTTATGATGTTCGAGAGCCATAACTAGCTTAGAAATAATAAAATAATGCTTCTAGTGAAAATTTGGTGTTTCGGGTAGTGTTCGGTTGGTTACCGGTTCGTTAAGGTGCTAAACTACGCAGTTTAGTGTGTTTTATGTTACCTTTTGTGACAGTTTTGATTCCCGACACTTAGGAAAGCATTCTGGACCATTTAACCATATTTCTGCATGATGTTAAGTTGTTTAATTGCTGAATTTTGCTGAATTCTGCAGAATTCTGCAGTTTATGTGAGTTTTAGGCACTTTCCGACACTTAAACTATCACTAGGAAGGCAGTCTTATGATCCTTACTTTTCTACACACTATACTAGTGTAACTCTTGGTTTCTGGCCCGTTCTGTATCTCAATACCATGTCTGTCTATGTACTGAACTCCGTCAGTATTTTTCTGATTTATCTGATAACTGTGCTAGCTTTGTTTCGTGCAGCATTTGAATCAATAAAGTTTGCATGCAATAATGTTATGTCATTTGCAATATATGATGCACATGTATGTATAATAATAATAATAATAATAATAATAATAATAATCAGAAAGCAATTCATGTCATAAATTGTAAATCAGCACAGTCATTAAGCATTAATCATTGTACGGATACATGCAAATTTGACAATTGTCACATTCTCCCCCTGTTAAGAAAATTTCGTCCTCGAAATTTAGTCTACGTTAACTCCTTAGTGTTACGTTGTGCGTAAATGGATATGTATAATACCAAAGTGAATAGCCACGAAACCAAATCAAGACTTATTCGTATCAGGTGACTCCAAGGACATATTACAACACTAAGATCCCAACAGTTAAAAGATATGTGATTTAGAATTTGATGTCAAGGTACATACGTATTAACTAGCGTGACTTAGTTACCAGGGGTTCAACATAAGAGGAGTTTCAACCAATAGAACTCTGAACGATCGTTCACAATATGCAAATGAGTTCCAGAAACAATAGCTTCTGTTAGATGAACTCGGAATTAGCAAGCTCAAATGTAATAGTGACATGAAAATGACCTGTCAACCTTCGAACAAACAAATTGATAAAATTAGTGTGTTGACATTATTGAATTGCTAGAATACACCGGAATGAAATACAACCGAATCTGGTGTATCATCGTCTTGATTCGTAGTTGCATTAAGAGTGTTTAAATGACAAGTCAAACGAAAAGTATACATAGTTTTGTATGAAACGGTTGACCATGATTAGCATGAGCTACAAGTTTATACCGACGCCACAAGGTGTCGTAGTGAATGAAATAATTCAATAATAGTGGTGACCGAACAAGTTCATCGTGTTTGAAATCCGATGAAAGTGTAATGAAGCAACCTGAAAATTTGATTCAAATGGCATCGTAGGATTTTTCAATTGAATATAGAACACCAAAGAACTACTGTTCCCGATCGAAGATGAAAAAGCAATAAATACTGCAAGGCATTCGATCGATAATGAAAGAATCGTTAGGAGGTACACTGGAATATAAAATGAATTTATGTACCATCGTCTTGACACACGATTGTGTTAAGACTTCTTTAATATGATGAATCAATGCAGATTTAAAACAAATCAATAAATAAATAATTAAATCCGTACATGAGATGCGTAAACGAGATTAGCTCAAGCTTCAAATTAGTGAGACACCACCACGAAGTTTTGAGGTCAACAATAGACTTAATGGGGTCGTAGACCAAACAAGTCTACTACGACTCAGAACAAAGGAAACGCTTGTTAATACGAATTTGAATATGATGTTCTCAATACATCGTATGGTGTCTTGAATTGAATACGTGTAATGGACAAGTTCAACAACCGAACTTGGTTTCAGCGCAATCCAACAATAAAATATATATGTATCGACAAGGAAATTTCGGCATGGTTACAAAGATAAACCATGTATGTAACTGGAAAGGAAAAGAAGTTTCAAGAAAGTGTGTTGACTTGATAACAAAGGAGCCAATCATTACAATAGTGTGGGTAATTTGAATCAAAATTCAATAATTAGATTTAGCGAAACAATATTTGAACCTTGATGAAACGCTTATTCGAAACGAGACCACATGCGTAACAAACGATGTATGCGTAACTTATGAATTCTCAAGAAATGAAGCAATGAGTATTCGCTATATTTGAAGAAATGACCATGATACAAGGACTATTAAGAGGAGGAGGGATGTGAAGATCTACGCGCTAGATGCAAAAGTGCGAATTCCAATAAAAGAAGTTTAAGTACTCTACCTGTTTGGCTGACTAAAATTGCATATGTGACAGGATAATGGCGTTAGCCCGAGTTAATAGACGTGGTTCTTACGTGGTGACCTTTAATGAATTTTGACATAAGTTCCCGAAGGTCCTAAATGCATGTTTCGTAAACCCTCAAAGTGTTATATTCTGTGTGTAACTGTTTTGTGTACCGTGTATAAACACAACATTAGCGTATGTCTAAAAACAAATTTCTGGCTCGGTGTTCTTCAGTATACTTCTTCCTGAATCTGCAGCTGGTGATAACCTGATCGAAGATCGATCTTGGAATAGTAACTTGATCCTTGAAGTTGGTCGAATAAATCATCAATCCTAGGCAAGGGATACCAATTCTTGATGGTTAACTGGTTCCACTCTCGGTAGTCGACACACATTCAAAAACTACCGTCCTTCTTCTTGACAAACAGCACTGGAGCTCCCCAAGGTGAGAAGCTTGGTCTTGTAAATTCCTTATCTAGCAGCTCCTGAAGCTGCGCTGACAACTCTTGCATCTCTGAAGGCGCAAGTCGATAAGGTGCCTTGGCTACAGGCGCGGCGTCTGGAACTAAGTCAATGCGGAATTCGACTTGTCGTTGAGGAGGTAATCCTGGCAAGTCTTCGGGGAAGACTTCAGGATATTCCCTTACCACAGGGATATCTTCGAGCTTCAGTTCTTCGGCCTCTTTGTCCACGAAATGAGCTAAGAAGGCAACACATCCTTTACGCAGAAACTTTCGTGCCTTCAAACAACTAATAATCCGTAGAGGTGTATCCTGCTTCTCCCCATGAATCACGATCGTCTCTTTATCCGCCAACGGGATGCGGATAATCTTCTCATGGCATACAATCTCTACACGATTACTCGACAACCAATCCATCCCAACTACAATGTCGAAGCTTCCCAATTCAACTGGCAGAAGATCTATCGAAAACTCACACTCTCCAAGCTCTATAACACAGCCTCTAATCACTTCTTTGGCTTCTACTAGCTTCCCATTAGTTAGTTCTATCGAATACGGGATATCTAACTTACTTGCTACTAAACCAAGTATATTCTTAAACTCTAGAGATACAAAGCTAAAATCGGCACCAGTATCAAACAGCACAGGTGCATAACGTTAACTAATAGGGGACGTACCGATAACCACGTTTGGATCCTGGCGTGCTTCCCTAGCTCCGATGTTGAACACTCTTCCACGTGCCTGTTTGTTGTTAGGGCAATACTTCCTGAAATGCCCCACATCACCTCAGTTAAAACACCCATGACCACGTCCTTGATCATTACCATTTCCGCCTTGATAGTAGTTGTGGTCGTTGTTTCCCCCGCGATTCCCGCTACCATCTTGACCTCCATTTCCACGTCCAGCACCATGCCAACACGTCTCCTTGACATACCCCACTTTGCCACAGTTATCACATTTTCCATATCTACATCGCCCGGTATGATGACGTCGACAATGTCGCACTTAGGTAGGTTACCCATGTACCTTTTTCCCTTTTTGGCATTGTTGATGCTATTCGTCCGAGTACCCTTCTTGAAATTGGTATACTTCCTCTTGTTCTCACCAGATGACTCCACATGAGTCCCCTTTTCTCCTCCGAGATTGAAAATTTTCCCAACCTAACTGCTTCTTCAGTGAGCACCACACTTAAGTCAATAGCATCGGTAATCGTTGGAGGTTTAGATGTTGTCACCATGCTTAGAATCTGAGGTGCCAATCCCTAGATGAAGGGTTCGATCCTCTTGAACTCTGGCTCCACCAAATAAGGAACCACCCTAGACAAATCATGAAACCTCTGCACATAATCAGCTATCTTTGGACCTTCCATTTTCAAGTTCCAAAATTCAGTTTCCATCTTCTGGATTTCTGCCCTCGAACAATACTTCTTATGTATCAGCTCTTTCAGCTCATTCCATGTCAAAGCATACACAGCAGCCTCGCCCAACGTCTGAACCTGAAGGTTCCACCATGACAGAGCCCCATCTAGAAACAGTCCAGATATGTATGTGACCTGATGCTCTGGGGCGCATTTACTCATCCACAACACAGAACCTGTCTTCTCAACCCAACGCACAAAAACTACGGCACCCCCAGTGCCGTCGAAATCCAGGGGCCTGCAGCCCAAGAACTGCTTGTAGGTGCAGCCTGCGACATAAACAACACCATTCACATAAGGCATTAGCAAAGCACACTTGGAAATGTCCAAACGTTTTGTAATGTGTCTTAAGTGACTAAACATTACCGTTGGGTGGGTTATTTCCTGAGGTACCTCCGCTATGTTCGGAGAGAAGGGCCTCGTGCTGTGCGATGGCCTGTGAGATGCGCTCTTGTAATTCCGCCTCTGTCGTCGGCAGAGGGTTGTTGGTATCGTTGTTCCTTCGAGGCGACATCTTCTAAGAAGAAGATTGGATAGGTCAGGTCTTATTTGTTAAATAAATAAGTAATTGTCTAGAGGTCGTATGTACATATATATAAACAATCATCGTTTCAAACAACCATGCAACAACACAATCACAACATAAGCAAGTAATCCAACAATGTGTTTTGTGAGAACATGATGATTGAGCTTTCATTAATTATCGACCACAGTAACATTGTTTACAAGGTGTATCACATCAAAAGGGACACAGGGTCACACTACCCTTGTCCAATAAGTCTGTCAATATACAAAAATCACATAGTCAAAAAGTGGTCTTCAGAAGTCTTCACAATCTCGGCTCAATAGTAGTGTTCTCACCAAAAGTAATACATCTGGATATGACCAAAAACCTACCGTACTGATGGCGGGGGAGGAGGGGGGAGGAAGAGTAAACTGAGAACATGTGTGAACTCCTCCTCGAGCTTGCACATATGACGAAGCAAGTAATTGATCTGTTGCTCGACAGTAAGGAAACGAGCATCAAAACCCTGCATGGGTGTGGGAGCAGCAGATGGATGTGCAAAAGGGGATGACGATGAATGTGGGGGAACAAAAGTAGACTGACAGGGACAAAGTAGGGGACGTGGAGTCAACTCAAGCTCCAAAACTCTGCGGCTCATAATCTCAAACTGAAGCTGAAGTGATGAAAGAAACTCATCCGGTGTATTGCCAACAAAACGAGAAGGATGATAGGGATCTGAAATCAGCATAGAGTATGGTGGGAACCATCGGAATGGCTCATCAAGCGGCGAAGAGGTGAAAGGAGCAAACGGTGCAGCCTGAGGGATCTGAGGAAAAGCTGCTGAAGCAAAAGGATCGTCACGCAGGTGCTGGCCTGAAGTACCTTCCCCTGGACGGGGTGCAGGGATGTCCTGTAGGAAAACAATCGGTAAGTCGGTGCAATGGACATTTGACTCTACAGGAGGGAGAGGAGCAACATTAGCGGGTGCGGGTGGAGGGATAAATGGCTCAACAAAAGGAGGGTCAACAGGTGCAGGAACTGGGTCAGGTAATAGGGGTGCAATGTCTGGTAAACCAAAAGGAACATGGTCAGGGTCAGGTATCGGCTCAGTATCAGCAGGTGCAGCATCAGGCTGATCAATAGGGACAATATCTGGCTCAGGACCAGGCTCGGGGTCGTGTGGAGGAGATGGTGCAGCAGACATAGTCGTATCATCGTCAGAGTCAGTAGCATAACGCTACAGTCTTGCCGCCTGCAGGGCTGAAGATGTCACAGACTTAAAGGAGTCTGAAACCGAATGTAAGCTGGAGTTAGAAGACAACTCAATGATAGGAACAGCAGGAGGTGGGACAGCAACAACATCCTCGTTTATCTCTCCATCACCCTGGGCATCAACAGGAGGACCATCAACAAACAAATCAACATCGTCATCAAACAAATCATCAAAAGGCCAATCCTCGGGAGGAATGACCACGAGAGGAACAGGATCGAGGATCGGAGCCATGATGTGCTCACCATCGGGATGCTCAATGATGAGATGATCATGGACTGGAACAGGAATGAGATAAGGATCCTCGTCTGGAATACCATCAGCAAAGGGTAAATCATCGCCAAAGTCTGGTAGCGCGAATGGCTGGAAGTCGTCCTCGTCCTCGGACATTATGTCAGGATCACTCTCAGTGTCTGACGTATATATCTCTGGCATGGGCATAACCTCATCGTCTGATGCGACTGCCATCGGGACGCGGGAATCCGACAACCCACTCTCTGAGGATGACATGTGTGCCTGTAACGTCGTAATCCTAACATATGTACACATAGTAACCACTAACAATCAGTACATGCAAACAAAGGCAATTTATCATGTATTCACATTATTCTTCATGAAACTTTCTCTATCTTTCCTAGTCTACCTTATGCAGACTAAACCACCAATGTGACCTTGCAATCGTGTTTTTTCTCTTTCCTTTTTGTAAATCGTTTGTTCCATGGATCTGGGCGTGTGTATATGCAATGAATGCATGTTGTAAAAATATTTTCATGAGAGAGCCCTAGTAATTGTAGTCTAGACTCGAGAAGGAATCCTAGTTCGCTACAATCGAAACTCTGATACCAAACTGTCACACCCTGACTTTTGCGGAAGCGTGATTACGTGTGACTTGCTGAGTATCATTGCATTCAACCATAACAAACAACTATATGATAGAAACCATGATGTTCATCCATAATTAAGTTTCAAAATATTACAACCAACCTTGTTTACCAAGACTTCAAGTTGTAAAATACACACAACCAAAGCTTAAAGTTCCATACTGGACTTCACAAAAGACTCTAGTAAAAACGAGGCTTTGAACCATGTATCGTATCAAGGATAAAACACACGACTCAAAACCCTTCAGTGCTGGATGACATCACTTATTTGAGACACAACTTGATATCTTGGATGCCCACCAGATCCATAATCAGATCCCTGAATACATGTAGTTTGAAAACATCAACAAAAGTTGAGCGAGTTCATGTGTTTTGTATGTGTGCACGAACATCCTTGAAAACATTTGTAAGTATGTATGTTTGTACTTGTAAACCGGTATGAAAGCAACAAGGAAACAGATCAATTAATGTGTAGTTAATACATTAATATATGTATATTGGTATAGGAATGGCTCAAACCTAGCAGATTTTGTACCGGGCCTCCGGCTGTAAGACATAGTCACCTCATGGTCCAACCCGCGGGCTCATGGGCGGGGCTCGTAACACCTAATAGATCTATCACTCATGCCCCTCGGTCCTTAAATAAGGATTAATGGTCTCTAGTTACTCGCCTACCCATTCAAATGATCTAACAGAACATTCCTTAGCTAACCATACCACATGTAAACGTTTGTAAACAGTTTATAATATGTACTTCACCCCCGAAGTTATAAAACCAAAAGCAGTTAAAAGAAAAGGGGGAACATGAACTCACTGTCTTGCGTTCTTCGGTCAAATAACTCAAAGCTTCCTTTACGTCGCACGACTACCTACAAACGTGCTACGGTTTATTAGACGGATGAGTCGTGCCTTGTCTTTTAGTCTTAATTAGTATCTTTGAGTTACGTTTCTTTGGGTCATTGTTATTCTCAAGTATATAATTATTTGTTAAAATAATAAATATTTTAACTTAAATTATATTTATTAAATTTTGGAATATGAGTTAAAATAATATATTTTAACTTGTCACATAACGTATTTGTACACGTATAACTTCCCCAAGGATAGGTGTATTCATACTTGTATTCTTACCCTTGTATATTTTTGCCAAGTATCGGTGACGTATTCCGGTGTGTATTTATACGTACGAGAATACGTATTTTTATTGTGTTTATTAAGTATTCTTATACTTAATTTTCGTATTTATTTTTCCGGAATAATATTTCTAATAAAAATCCATCAATATATATTCAAAATATATATTTTAAGAAATATTACATAGAAAAATTATTTATAATTTTTCCCTTGGCAAAAATATTTATATTTTCATATAAACCTCAAAAATAATATATTTTCAAGTCTAACTTAGAAAATATATATAAATCCATTTTTCACTCAAAAATAATATGTTCCAAGTTTATTTCATAAAATATATATTTTCTCCCAAAAATAATATATCTTCTAATATTTCCAAGAAAAATACATATGTTTTTATTTACTCAAAAATAATATATTTTCTCCTTGTCAAAAATAATATGATATATCTTTGTAATAATTGTAAGAATCATATTTTTGTTCTCTTGGTGTCCAAAATACTAATTAACAAAATATACTTATGAATTTATTTTCGGAATATTTATGTAAGTTATATTCCTTGTTCGGTTTCTCCAATATTTTGGGTATAAATTATGTATTTATTTCTTGGAATTTTGGTAATATTTTGGATTGTAATTTCTTGGTATTTTGGTGAGTTATATTATTTCAAGTCCTAAAATAATATAACTAATACACATAATATACAAATAATCACACACATGGTGACATCTAAATATATATATTCCAAAATACATATTTAGTCACTTTTATTATCAAAAACCAACCTCCAATATTTATAATTTTTGTAACAAAAATTATGGCAAATTTTATGTGAAAATTCATGGTTTAAAATACACTTGTAAATATTTGTTTAAAAATATTTTTCTAAGTGTTTAATTTTAAGAAAATTTTTTCCATAGTTTCCCATTAAAAATGGAGGTTTCTATGCTTTCAAAGCATATCATTTTCTTTTAATAATCACCACAATCAACAACAAATCAACCAATACTTACCAATTTGCCAAAATCAAGCATAAATTACTACTTCAAGAACTTGGAAATTTACAAAAATTTGTAGTAACTTACTAGTGTGTTTAGTGGGCTTAGTTACCCTTTAAAGTGTGGTTGTTTATTTAAAAACATCATTATTGAAGAAATTAGATTTTTACAACTTGTAAATAAATTTTCTAAAAATATTTCTTCTTGAGTTTTTCTTGTTAAATATATATTTCTACACTTGATTAACCACTAAAAATGTGATTAATTTCTTTAAGAACCAAGTTGATATAAATCTTGTATTTTTAACTTGGTTTCTTGAAAAAATCATTCTTAAAATCATAGATTTACAAGACTTTATATTCACTTTGGTCATCATTTTACAAGAAAAACAATTTACACTTCAAGTTCATGCTTTACATATGGATGATTACTTTGATCTTAACATAATCACCCTCTCATCTTGCTAGATTATGTCTTTAATCACTATCTAGCAAGATCATATGATGTTTAACATCATAAACACAATCAATCAACAATCAACAAGCATAACAACACTTAAACAATATGTATTCTTATGATTTTAGTCTTATGTTTAAGTTTCATGTTCATGATTCATAGTGTTCTTCAAGATTATCAACTTGTACCATCTTTTAACCAACTTAATAAGATGTAAAATAAGGTGTAGATGATCTTACTACTAGCTCAAGGCTAGGGATGATCACAAGATGAAGATGAAGTGGTTAAAAGCTTGTGTGAGAGGTCCTTCCACTTCTAAAGGCTCCTAGCTCCTTATGCAAGCTTTTTACACCTTTGTATGCCTTGAGAGTGGATGGAATGAAGTGAAAAATGATGGTGATGGTGCTTGGTGTTCTTGGCCGTAAGCAAGAGGGAGAGAAGAAGAAGTGAGGTGTTGTGAAGTTAGTGAAAAATGAGATAGTTTAGTCTTATGGTTTCTTAAATAATCTTCTAAGACCTTTGAACCCATTATGTATTATGTTTTTAAAAGGCCAACAATATCAAATAAAGAATTGAAATAAAATCTTTTGGTGGGTCCCTTGTTGGGGCCGTAGGTGGGGGGTGCACTAGTTGGGTTGTAATGACTAGTTAAGTTTAATAGTTGAAATCTAATGTTTAGTTAGGGTATTTAGTTGTTATGTTGTTTATATAGTGTGTTATGATGTTCGAGAGCCATAATGTGACAACTGTGCTCTGTAAACATTGTACGATGTAAAACAATATCAATTATCAATAAAATGATGTGTTTTTGTGTTATTATGTGTGTATTTGTGTTTGATAATTTTATGATTTGATTCGAGTTCGATTTCAAGCTTTAAATCTCTTTCTGGAAGGTTATACGCAAACTGGTGCGTAAACGTAATCAGTTTAACGTGACAAACACTCTGGAATAGTGAATTAGGCTTAACATACCTTAAATAACCTTTAAATAACTTAGAAATAAGTTTTGGAAGGTTTGGTGTGTCGAAAACAAGTTTATTCGATCGTAGGGACTATTTGTGTCAAACTACGAAACTATGCCGATTCGTATGGTAACAAACATTTCAGAACTTGATCATAAGTTAAACATACCCTAAATATCCTTTACATAGCTTAGAAATAGGCTTTGAGGGGTTCGGTATGCGAAAACAAACTTTTGATCAAACAGGGACTAAAAGCATCAAAAAGTGCATAAGTTTGCATTTACGCGCATATCTTACGTTCTGAACATATCCGGACATCCAAAAATTTTTGTAATCATTAAAATATTATATTTTAGTGATTGAAATGCAAAAACTTCATTTGTTTCGCAATTTGGATCGTACACGCGTTCGTTACAATTTCCGTCGTAACTAACCGAATAACGCAACCGTACGACCAAACGAACCGACATCCGAGATGTTTTCAAGCATATTTCATGTTCCCTATGCTTTAACATCCTTGTGGAGCTTGAAAATGGGCTTGACGGGTGTTAGAAGTGCCAAAACACGACAAAACAAGCTCAGGGACTAAAACTGCCAAAATGTGAAAGTACCTGACCTGCAGGTCCCATACAGACCGTATGGGGACTTGCTTATGGTTCGTAAGCTTTACCAGCACAGCAGATTTGCAAAAACATTGAATCTGGTCTCTTGAGCTGGTTTTGATGGTTTTTAATCCCAGATTTTGCACTCTATGGACTGGTATTTGAGTACCCCTTGTATTGTAAAACCATGTCCCCAAGTGTAAGGCCTAGATTGAAGCTCAATTATCGAGAAACGATCTTACCGGTTCTTTGAAATCTATATAAACCCAAGCCTTTCATTCATTTCAGCTCACACTTTGCTCTAATTTGCTCTAAGTTGAAGCCTTAGCTTCATACCTGAGTATTTTAGATCAAATCTCCATTGCTTGGACCTTTTGTGAGTATTATTTCATGCTTTTTATGCTTTTCAAGCGTGAAAGTCAAACAATGTTTGACTTTCTGCTTTGACCAGTCTTTGGTCAACACAAAGTTCGTTTGAACTTTGCAACGTGAGCGTAATCACGATGGTTATAGTCCCTTGTGACTATACCTACTGATTACCACGTTGATTAGGCGTAGTGACGAGTCAAAGTTTCGGTCAAAATGCCGTTTATGCGCATTTTGAGACGAAACTATCATCGGGTATCAAAACACTTTGTTTTGATATCAAAACTTGTTTTCTAACTTAGTTAAACATGTCTTAACATGTTTAACTCGTCACTTTAGTCTAGTACTTGTATGGGGTCGTAAAATAAGCGGTCTTAACAACCGCTTAGACTTTCAAACCCGACCCGTTTGGTCGATCATTAGGATTCGACCAAGCATATTTGTTACCATAGTTGTATAGGGAATAAGCTTCCGAGGTTATACCTTATGGTCACTTAGTTTAATTAGTTGTATGATAGGTAGTTTATATGCCTTAGGTAAATGACTAAAATGCCCTTTTCATGCATAATTGGATGTTAAGCATATGTAACTTAACTTTTGTCACTTAAACTAATTATGCAACATGTTTAGGCATATAATACTTGTCATAGGACTAGTTAGGCGCCTCGAACGCGCTTTTGCGCGAACGACGCGTTAAAGTAGCGTAAGCTACCTTAATGGGTCGTAACGGGTCGAAAGCACTTAGGATAAGTTCCGATTTAGAATGTAGGCTTTGTTAAACCATATCACATGAGTTCCAATACTCATTTGGTTTACAAGACCTCATTCTACCCGATCTTCCGATTTAGGTGTCGATTGATTACTAGGTGCTATTTGATTTCCTTGGTTTACTCGAGCATTGCTAGTTCATTTTAATCAAGGATACTTTGCACTTCGATGTGAGTACATAGTTCCCCTATTTTACTGTTTTTGATTGTTTTGGGGTGATTCATATGTGTTAAACGATTTTGACGATTTCAAAAACGAATACTATGGTTTATATTAAACAAGAACGATTTCGATAATGTGAACGAACTTGTTGGACGTATGTACATAACGAATAACATTCATTAACATTGATCAAGCCGACCAATATTAGGTTATGGTACCATAGGATCTGACAAATCCCGTTATCGGACTGCACCCATGGTTATGTATGGGGATTGGGGGTTACGTGGGTAACGACTGAAACTGTTAAATGTTAACTTACCCTTTGGTGGTTTGTTAATACGAGTTGAACGATGGACGAGTTACGAAGGTTTGAATGTTATAAACGAGACGACCAAAAGTAGTTTTCACAATTAAAACGAGAACGATTTGAACGATTGGAACGAGTTGAACGAATTGAACGATTTAAATAAGTTAAATGAATTGAACGAACGATTGGTTTTTGGTTGGTGATTAGATGACGAGACGGGTTTAATGTGATAAAAGCAAGGTAGATACGCCGCTGGTACTTCTTATATATAAGTGCTTTTATCATATTATATCCCGTAGCGTTATTTAGTTAACTTGGGCGAACGATTTTAAACGATGTCACACAAATGATGTTTACGAAACGATATAAACCATACAAGTTATTTTACGAGAATGATTTACGATTTGGGTTTACATAAACAAATGTTTTGAGTTAAGATTCATGGCATCGAGGATTTATAAACTATAACCAATCTGTTTTGACTTGGTTATCATTTTATAATACAAATGTTTTACAAAACGAGGTTTTCAAATAACGACTCATGAAGTTGTACGAATTATTTCAACGTATAAACGATCCATGAATCTGACACTGACACAAAACCTATGTGCTCGCCGGCATTTCTTTGCTGACTTTATTTTTACATATGTTTCAGGTGGTGTCGAATGATGTTGATAGCAAGTAGGATGCATGCTCACTTAGGACTGGACGAGGCCTTAGTGACTTAATAACGATGATAGACGATATGTAATCTTGTTTGTTTGGTTTCAAAGACAATGCTAATGTTTAAAATTTAATAAAACGAAACTTTTTGGATCCATGGTTGTGAAACAATAATTCGGTTGCTCCACTCCCCGACGTTTCTGCCGCAGTTTCGTTGTTTTAACGCGGTCAGGGTGTGACAGAAGAGTTGGTATCAGAGCCAATGGTTATAGGGAATTAGGTAATTAGTAAGGCTTTGACCTAGACTATAACTTTTCTAGGACCCTAACGCGAGTTTTCTTGCGTTTAGAATTCAAAACAATACAGTCACCTATCTTTAGGTCATAACCACAACAAGAACACAATAACAAATCCGATTTAAAAACCAATCATCTCTTCGTAGATGATTTGTTATAAGGTTTTGAACCTCCTAAATTTTCAAATTCTCGTCAAAGTTTGGGTCTTATAATGTGAACACATGCAATCTGGAAGGGTGGATGCCTGTATCCTGAGTTTTCTGTCTAAGGCTAGAGTGTTCGTACAAATCCACATAATCAGACCAGTCACTCTTACCTGGGAACTCTTGGGATGAGTGTCCACTTATAGGCTAAAGCATGTCTTCGCGATACATTATATTGACCCATTTACTTTGATTAGTCACTGCGTGTCGTTTGTTTGTTCAAGGTAACGAACAAATGATCGCCTTCATTGTGTTTTGTCGTTGTTTTCAATACCTCTTTTTTTTATCCAATTCTTGATCTCACTCGTTTCTCATGTTTCCCTGTTCTTTTTAGAATATGCCACCTAGACGTGATCCCGAACAGGATGCTGCAATCGCAGCCCTTGTCGCTCAGCAAATCGCAGCTGTGCTTCGGAACCTAGTAAATCAGATCAATCAAGTGAACAACAACAATAACAACAACAATGCTCAGTGCAGTTTTAAAACTTTTAATTCGGCTAAACCATTGAAGTTTTCTCGGTCTCAAGGAGCAACTGCGCTCCTACAATGGTTCGAAAGTTTGGAAAGCACATTTAGGCATGTTCAATGCCCGAATGAGCGTAAGGTTGAGTTTGCATCAAGTGTGTTCGAGAAACGTGCTCTTACATGGTGGAACGGTGTGATGCGTGATAGGGGTGCCGATGTGGCGATGGCACAAACATGGGAAGAGCTTCGAGCTCTTATGATGAAAGATTCTGTCCTCGTCACGAGATTAGGGCTTTGGAACGAGAATTCGATGATTTGAAACAAGATGGGGGAGAACACCGTGCATATACGGATCATTATGAGGAGCTCAGTTTGTTGTGTCCTACTATGGTTACCCCGTTGGAGAAAGCAATTGAGAGGTATATCGATGGTCTACCCGATACTGTGCAGGATATTGTCACTGGTAGTAATCCTACCACTGTGCGTCAGGCGATTGAATTGGCTGCTACTCTGACCGAGTCTCAGGTTAGAAAAGGTAAACTGGCCCGTAAGGTGACAAGAAGAAGTCAGCTGATACCACACAAGACAAGGGTAAGGGTAAGGGTAAAAAGAAGAGCGAGTCTTCTAAGAGGTCGAGGAAGCGCAAGGCTTCCCAGAACTTTGTTGTCACTCCACAGAATGCTCAGAACCCACCGGCACAACCTCCTGCCAAGAAACACTATGCTGGTACTGCACCTCACTGTACTCGGTGCAATGGTCATCATGCTGCCCAACAGGCTTGCAAACAGTGTACCACTTGTGGTAAACTTGGGCATCTGGCCAACATTTGTCGCTTGGGTCAGAATCAAGCTGCTTAGATTCCAGCATAGGTTCAAGGGAATGCTGCTAGATTCCCACCTGGCTCGTGTTACAACTGCGGAGAGATGGGTCATTTCCGCAACAATTGTCCGAGGCTTGCAAATCCGAACGCCAATGCGAATGCGAAGGCAAATGTGAATCCCGCTCGTGGACGAGCGTACAACTTGAATGCAAATGAGGCGAGGGATGACAACGAGGTTGTTAATGGTACGTTCCTTGTTAACAATCAACTTGCATCTGTTCTTTTCGATTCTGGTGCCGATAGAAGTTTTATTTCGTTATCGTTTGTGTGACACTCTGGGTTTTCCCGAGCAACTATCTTGTATTTAAATTGCGTGTACATAATATTAAATGAAAGTTGTGATTTATCTTGATGTGCTATGTGTCGATAAGGTATACATATAATGTATAAGTTATGTATATATATATATATGAATATGAGTATTGGTGAGCCGAGACCACCAAGACCCGACCCGAGACCACCCGGCCTCGAGTAACCCACATCGGTTGGGCTGCCATCCTTGAGCCCACTCGGAAACCCATTAGGGTGCACCGACTTGGGTTTGTATATAACCTATGTTGATGGCCAACCTTGCCACTTTTTAATCATCATTCACTCCCACACTCCCCTACACACACTCTCCTACTCTCCCCCCCCTCACTAAGACCCTAACAACACAACCTCCTCTCCTCCTCTCGGATCAAACCAGCAACCAAAGGGTTCTCGGATTTGTTTGAGATCAACACTCGGAAGCTCTTTCATCAATCCTTCACATCTTCTACACTCAAAATCCCTAGCCGGTTAGTGCTTCTTTGCAAACACATGTAAATGCATAACCAAAGTGTTGATTTGGTGATAATGTGCATTGTTGCTATTATTTGTTATGACAAAAGTATTTGTTCGATTTAATGGGTTCTTGTTTGTTAATGATACATGCTTGGTTCCAAATGCCTAAGATGAACAATACCCTCTTTTGTGAAAAGTGTGAATGTTGTATGATAATGTCTTGCTAAGATAAGCTTGAATGATAGTTAGGATTGTTTATGATCATCCGATTTATGTTAGAGGTTATAGAACAAAGGTTTCGTTTGATGATGGTTTACAAGATGATCTTGATATCTAGTTTATGTGTTATGATTCTTGTCCATAGAATGCATGATTATGTAGGATGAACATGATGGTGAATGATGAAAACCCTAAAATGATGAACAAGTTTGAATGTTAATGTGAATATTTGAATATGCTATGAACATTTGAAAGATGCTTTGTTTGATCCATTTGATTAAGGTTTTAGACAAGAAAACATGTTGGTGCATTTCGGTTGGATAGTACACAGTTACATGAAATCGGAATTCTATTGGATAGTACAAACCATGACAGATGTTCTAGAATCACCAGACAAACGAGTCAAGACCCTCGGTTACGACTCGAGACCATCGAGTGATGACTCGAGACCGTGGTGCTTGCGACTCGAGATATTATGATCTCGACTCGAGACCACGAATCAACGACTCGAGATCAAGACAGCAGACATCAAGGACTCGAGACTGGACTCGTGACCTCTGAGGTTGCAGCACATGCCAGCATCACTCGAGACCAGACATTCATGACTCGAGATCTCTTGGTTGTGACTCGAGACCGAGTGTTCTCGAGTCGAGACCCCCTGGTCTCAACTGGGCTGGTTATCTCCGTTATTGGGCGAAAGTGTATGGACTGTTCATGCTTGTTACTGTTTGACTAGACTATGTGATTAACTGTTATTGTTTGACTGTGCGGTTATTAGAGCAGGCCCAATGACTCAAAATTGTATACATACTATGTGTTAGATACGTGTAGGATATACGTGACTTCTTTGTACCCCAACCTGACCTATACTGGTAACCATATTAGGACGTGGTGACCAGCATACTTGACCAAGTAAACTAAACTGCCGAGCAACCCAAGGTGAGTTCACACACTAAAAGCATGCATCCCAGGGAGGGACACGAACAAACCGCCATCTCTAAAGATTACTTTCAATTAATATTTCTGGGAGAAAATGCAAATGGGTACTTTTAAAATACTATCTCCGGGGGAGATACGTTTGGATATTATTTATAAATCACAATTAGCAAAACTAAACGAATCTCTATCATATGAAGTCCCTGCTTACAGTACCGATTAATTGCCGGGGGCGAACGGGTTATTAGTTGATAGCGCTATTAGGTTTGACAACCTCACACCGTGACCGGGGGAGATCGGGCATGAACTAGTAGACCTTGCATCTTGGTCAATGACGATAGACATTGACCTGGGGCACAAAATGTGACAACCGTCACTTTTCCGTACATTCCATACACTAGATGAACAGTAATTTGCGCTTAAATGACTGTGCATGATCTGGTTTACCAGACAAATAAATTTCTGAATTCCATACAAGTGAATTCATGCATGATATATGCTACAAGAATTTCGTTATGATAGCGTTGCGTCAAAAATATTAGTAAACTCACCGGTAAGACACATCGTGTCAACAGAACTGCAGAAAGCAGTCAGACATTAGAATTGAGGCCTAGGTGTAGGTCCGACGACAAAAGTACATTAAAACCCAAGAGTACATATAAGGGTTTAATTTATGGTCGTTGCGAAAGCTTAAGCACGTACTAAAAGGAACCTGAAACACACTTTAAGTGCAGAACTAATTACGACAAAACTGCGAAACGAACGTTGGCGGCCGCCCGGATAATATTTAATCCCACAAATATTCTGTTATGATTAAAATTTTATTTTAATCAGGTTCGTGTTGAAAAATAAATTAAAACGCTTAAAAACGTTATTTTTCACGTTTAAGCGCGTACCGTGTGTTCCTACGCGACACAATGCTTACACTGCAAAACGCAGACAACGCAGCAAACCCAGGAATATGCCAGGAATATACCAGGAATATACCAGGAATATGCCAGGAATATGCCAGGAATATGCCAGGAATATGCTAGGAATATGCCAGGAATATGCTAGGAACATGCTATATGGAAGGTCTATAAATACCACCATTTCATCATTCCATCTTCGCTTCCCTCTCTCCCTCCCTTGTTCTTGGCCCAACCAAGCACCACCGCCACCCTCATTTTCCAACTCATCCATCCATTCCAAGGTGATATTGAGGAGTAAGAAGGCCACTAACGAAGCTCGGTGCAAGCGGATCTTGAAGGACCTTCTTCATTTGCTTTTATCCACCTCTTTTGTCCTCTTGAACTCCCCTAGCCTTGTGCTAGTAGTAAGTGCTTCTAAACATCTTCTTGTTCTCGTTTATGATGGTTAATAGATGATTTAATGGCTAAAAATCATAAACACTAAAGATCACCAACTAAAAGTCTTGTAAAATGATGAACTTAATGGATAAAAGGGAAGTAATGGTGTAAAACTTGTTAAACTTGTTTTGTGATGATTATTTTGTGCTAGTAGTAGTTCGGATCGTCATCTAACCCGGCTAGGTTATGTTCATAGAGCATGGACTAGTGTATGTTAAAGTATAAAAAAGGGCAAGATGATGAACACTACTACATAATAACATGAACTTGCGTAAAAGGAATTTTTCTTGTAAAATGAAGTTCTAAACTAGTAGATCTAAAGATCTACAAGTGGTATTTTCGAAAAACCAACTGTAAGACGAAACCATGTTTTAAAACCGGATCTTTCATGAAATAGAGGTGTTTTTGTGAACAAACAAGTGTGTGGACACTAGTGTAACAAAAGTTTTAACAAAGGAATAATTTTCGCAAAAACCGACTAGAAGTTGTAAAACTTCATATTCTTTAAAAATAAGGTTTCCAAGAAACCGACTTTATTTTTAGAGATGGAAAAACCTACTAAATGTGTTGAAGAGTTACTACATAATTTTACACAACTTGCAAGTTCATGTGTACGCGATTTGTGTTTATTTTGACTAGTTTGATATTTGAAGATGGTATTTTGATGATGGAAAAATTGATTGGTTGAATTTTAAAAGAAAATGATACGCTAGTAAGCGTGGCCACCTCCAGTTACAGAGGAAACTCTAGAGAAATTTTTCCAGAAAATAACACTTGTGTGATTATGTGATTATTTTGTGAACTAGGTATATATTATTTTTAGAGTAAAAATAATATGACTTGGAGATACTCGTAACGAATAAAAATACAAAAATACACATACAACATACAAGATACATAATTCGGGTGCAAAGTGCAAAATACAAAAAGCTTGTATTTATTGTGAGAAAATAATATAAGTAAGATACTTAGTTAAAAATATAAAATATTTTTAACACAAGAAAATATACACAAAAGAGAGTGACTGTACTTGTGCGACGCAAGTCTAGTGACTAACGTTAAGAAAACACGTTTAGGTCACGACGCTCTATAAGCAAAATCCGGTGAAGTTTACGACGCAGGAACGCAAAGTTGTGAGTTCATGCTCCCCCTTTTCTTTAACTGTTTTTGGTTTTATAACTCTCGGGGGTGAAATACATGTTACACATATTACAATTTTTACAAATGGTAAAAATACTAGAAGCACTCTTGGTGAAAACGAGTACCGAGTGCAATATGAATTGAGAATACAAAAGAATACGAGAAGCACTCGTGGTGAGTGCAATATGATGAGCTTTAAGAAAAGCCTAGAAAATACTAGATCATGTGAGCTTAAACTAGATATTGAGATGCCATTAATACATAATTAGGGACGAGGGTTAGATCTAACGGGTACGGCCGAGCCCCACTCAGGGTCCTTATGTGACCACTTGAGTGCTTCGGTGTCCCAGTCGAGGGAAATCGACACAGTCGAGGTTAATCGACACAGTCGAGGGTAATCGACACAGTCAAGGGAAATTGACACAGTCGAGGTTAATCGACACAGTCGAGGGTAATCGACACAGTTAAAGGAGAAAATACTAATGCTCCATATGCTCACATGCCTTAAAGGAGCCAACACTAATGCTCCATATGTCCTCACATGCCTTAATGTCCTTGTATAAACAATCATTTAAAACGTGGGGTACACAAGAAAACTTGAATGATACTTGAGTACGTGGGGTACTCAAGAAAACGGGAATTATACTTGAGTACGTGGGGTACTCAAGAAAGACTTGAATTATACATACTATGTTTTCATACAAAGTATAAAAACGTGAAATACAAAAATGCATGAACTCGCTCAACTTTATGTTGATGTTTTCCAAAATTACATGTATTTCAGGTGACAGGATGGATCTTGGGCGCAAGTGTCATAACTAGAAATAGACTACAAGTTTAGATGTCATCCACTTTTGTTGAATTGTAACCTTGTCAAAGGTCATGTTTTGAAAACTTAAACAACAAGTGTTTGTAATACTCAAATTTTCATAAATGGATGAACATCGTTTTGATCATGTAGTTGTTTATTACGATTGAATGCAATGATAACAAGCTAGTCACACACCATACGCTTCCGTAAAAGACAGGGTGTGACAGTTTGGTATCAGAGCCTCGATTGTAGTGAACTAGGATTCTTTCTCGAGTCTAGACTACAATCACTAGAGTTCTCTCACGAAAACATTTTACAAAAAGGTTTTCATTGCATTCACGAAAGCGCCAAGATCCACAAGTCAGACACTTTTCAAAAAGTGACAAGGCAAGGACATTAGTGAGGAATACCTTTAAAATAAGGTGCCAACCAAAGCACAGTCTACACGAGTTAGACTTGCCTAAAACAAAATGACCCCCCCAAAAACGAGAGTTATACGTAATATAAAGCATTAAATTGCTTGATTATGCTAAGTAGCATATATGTTATTGATATACATACATACAAATAAGTGTACGGAATGATTATTGACATGAATGAGATACTTTCGACTCTGACTCCTATTACTATACGTGACTCGCACGATGAAGATACCGACCTCGCATCCTTTGCAAAGCTCATGGCTGGGAGTGCTTACCAAACAAGATGCTGAGCTTGCTTCCGTAGGAGATGGCTGCTCTTCCCTCTCGATCGTGAAGGTGCCTAACTACGGTGATGATGACGAGGCAGAGGCGGCAACCTTGATCGAATTCTCAATCAACGGGACGGGATCCCTGCGGCTTATGTGAAGCAAGATTGACGACATACTTGACCAGAAAAGGAAGATGAAGTATTCTTCTCGAAGGTGCCCCTCCAACTACTAGGAATTCTCTCTATTCCTATTCCTTCTAATCATCGTGCCTATACGCGCGTAATGATAACGAATGTTGGTGCGTGGACCATCGCAAAGGTCCTTTCCATGACAAGAGGTATAAGGACAGTAGTGTCCCCTTCTTGATTGATCATATGCTTGGACGAGAGAAAATTTGGGGTAACTGTGCAAAATAATTTATTATTACGGGGGCCCACGTAATAACGACTTGTAGTGCACAGAAATCCTGGTGGACTCTGCGGGTCAAGCTAATGAAAACCATAGAAAATTTATCTATAGGTGTCCTCACCTTCATCTGGTAGAACAACACATAGATCAGTGCTTTAGCACGTTAGAAAGTGGGAAGCCTGTCTTAGCCTACTTCATGACTGACACTTCTACCTGCATACGAGACGTTTGTGAAGACGATGTTTAAGCAAGAGAGGTGGAATGACATTCAGGAAGAATCTGTGACGATACACTCCCTATCACCTCTACACAAACAATCCCATCAAAGGGGAAATATACGCACCAGTAAAGCTAAAGACCTAAAAAAAAACCAATGTAGCGGGAAATAACTAAAACTTGAATGACCAAGGCGATGTAGCCTCGAGTTCATTTCAAACAATAAGCCAAGTTGGCAAGCCTATGTGAAGGCTCAATAGCTGTTTCCTTGCTTATACACTGATTATATATACGTGTGAAATTGGGTGATTACATAATGGCTTATGGTGCTATGTATCTCATAGACAATTGGAATGTTGTCTAACCTACTTCATACCATCTTGGCATAAGAGAATGCCGCCCAGGCGAGACACAAACACCAGTACGTTGCCAAGGACAGAAGCCGAGCTGCAAGAACGCATCTCACAGGCAATTGCGCGACGTGAAGCCCTCCGCTCTAAGCACAGCGATGGCACTACTGGGAATAACCCTCCAACTGGCTGCACCTATAAACAGTTCCTGGACTGCAAGCCATTAAATTTTGATGGCACAGGAGGTGCCATTGCATTTGTTCGTTGGGCAGAAAAGACTGACCCCATTCTAAGAATGAGTAACTGTTCGCCCCGACAGAGTGTTACTTATATCTCAGGGTTATTCGTAGATGGCGCACTCTCCTGGTGGAACCTTCAGGTTCAAAACTTTGGTGCGGATGCTGCTTATGCACTAAGCTGGGACGAGCTCAAGGAAATGATGGAAAAGAAATACTGTTCTAGGGCTGAAATCCAGAAGATTGAGGTGGAGTTCTGGAACTTGAAAATGGACGGACCGAAGATTCCTGAATACATCCAACGATTTCACGACTTGTCTAGGGTCGTCCCCTACTTAGTCAAACCGGAATTCAAAAGGGTTGAACGATTTATTTGGGGACTTGCACCTCAGATCAGGAGCATGGTACTACCTCAAAGCCCTCAACCATTGCAGAGGCTATCGATATGAGTGTCACTCTTACTGAAGAAGCTCTACGTGCGGGAAAATTTTCGGAATCTGAGGATAACAAGAAAGAGACTCATGTGGAGTCATCAAGCAACAAGAATAGAAAGTCCTCAAACCTAAAGATGAGCACCCAAGTCAACTATGGAAGCTCTAAAGCAAACAAAAGAAAGAAGGTGAAACCACCGCATGACAGGAAAACTGTTGGAGCCACTAATAAGGCTGGTGATAAGATTTACTCGGGAACTAAGCCGAGGTGCGAGGAATGCACTTTTCACCACAAGGGTCGATGTCTGAGGACTAAGTGTGGAAAGTGTGGAAAAGAAGGGCATAGCAAGGATGCCTGTTGGGCGAAGGACCCAGATGGAAGAAATAAGAGAATACCAGGTTGTTACAAATGTGGTGAAGCAGGGCACTTTAGGAAAGATTTCCCTAGGAAGAAACAAGCAAGAAAGGGTTTTCACGATCGAAACTCGTGAAGCACGCCAGGATCCAGATGCGGTTACGGTTACGTTCCCTATTAACCAACCTAATGCATCTACTTTTAATTAATACTGGCATCAACTTTAACCTTACATGCTTAGAACTTAAGAAACTGCTTGGCCTAGTTTCAAGTAAAATAGACGTCCCGTATTCCTTAGAATTGGGCATAAAGAAGGCTAGTTTAAACAGTCGAAGCAATTGAGGATTGCATTTAGGGACTCAGAAGGCCGGAACCTTCTGTTAGCATTAACTCGCGAAGTCGTAATATGATAATCAGCATGGACCAAAAATCCAAGTATAGAGCTGAAGTCGTTTGATATGAGAAAATCAGTCGCATCCCTCTTGCGAATGATGAAACCCAAACTTCCTGCAATAGGTGCAAGGATGCTAGACCTCACAAGGCGGCAGATCTACGACATCCCTCATTGGTCGAAAAGGCATAGAAACGCCTCCGAGTAGACTGCAGAGCCTGAGAACATCCCCGTGACGGAAGAAGTCCCAGTAGCCTTTTCAGAAGACTTGCTAGGAACGCCTCTCTGTAGCGACGAGAGGAGTTTGGGATAAATCGTGTGCCAGGAGTAGCACCAGTGACGAATGACGCCATACCGACTAGCTTCACCAGCGAAGCATGAACCTCTGATATAACTGCAAGAGCTGCTAGACAGAGGAAATTAAGGACATAGCATCCTTAGTTAAGGAGACAATGAGAAAGTTGGTAGTCTCCACTTTACATAAACTTCAGAAAATTGAGAATCAGAATCCTTTGCCCAGGGACTGGTGACACAAATGAGCCAATCGTAAGGTTCCAGTTACCACTCAAAGATCAACTTGAGGACAAGAGGTCCTCCACTGTGAATACAAAAGGAAATATCCCTAAAACGACCTTTAGGATTTGCTTCGAGCATTACGAGATCCTTGTCGTATCATTTGGCTTAACACATGCATCGACAATATATTCATGGACCTCATGAATCGAACGTGTGAGCCATACCTGGATAAGTCATATACTTATTGACTACATTCTCATATGGCCAACGACCAAGGAAGGTCGTAAGCAATAGCTGCAATTTACCTTGTAACTCTTAGAGAAAGAACAATATGCGCTATGATAACGAAAAGCGGACTTCGAATTCGCGAAGTTAGAACTTTAAGATACATGATGGATAAAGAACGAAATTCACGCCAACCCTGCAACCAAGAGCTAAGGAGCTAGAGTTGCAATTATGTGACGTCTCTCGACAAAGTCTCGATTGTACGTCGATGCAACGAGACCACAACATTGCGTACGCGGCACATTGATTAAGGAATCATGAGAAAAGACCTTGAGATAGATACAGTAATTGCGTGCCGCAAACTGGACGTCATTACCCGAAAGAAAACGTTGCACGATCTTTATTGATCACAAGGGTTGCAACACACCGATGATCGTAAGAACTCGAATATGAACTGAGCTGCTGAACGATGTGGACTGTATGAACACAATACGTGCTTGTGTGATAAACTTTAATGAAAAGTTGGAACACTCACTTGCCCTTAGTGGAGTTTTCCTACAACGGTATCTATCACACCGCCGTCTAAACCGCTTCGTGGAAAGCTTTAGACGGAACATAATGAGTAAATTTCCGTCATGTTGAACGGAGACCAGAGATAAACAATCAACTGGCCCGAGATGGCCCAGGAAAACTAGAGGCCAGATCGTTCAGATATGTGATCATATCAGGACAGCCCGCAGAATACAGAAAGATTACGCTGATGAGCGGCAGAAATCGTATGAATTTGAGACAAGAAGTATGACTAAAATGAGAGCCTCGCCTAGAGAAGGCGTAGTGTGTTTTGGAAAACGAAAAGGTTGAATCCCCGGTGTAGGGATCAGAACCATTGTTCACAAGATGAAAACTCCCAGAAAAAGATCAGTAGTGATCGCGACACATTCATGTGTCTAATCGTTAGAGGAGTCTGACTTAAGGAACAGTCGTTGTTCCCACAAATAAGATTCACGTCAATGACAAACGACAAGAATTACTATAGAAACCTGTTGAGGTTTTGGACCAAGAGTCCGTGATACTATAGAAACCTGCTGAGGTTTTGGACCAAGAGTCCGTGATACTATAGAAACCTGCTGAGGTTTTGGACCAAGAGTCCGTGATACTATAGAAACCTGTTGAGGTTATGGACCAAGAGTCCACAAGATACAGAAAAGTCATGATCGACTTACTTGAGTATGATAGAATTCATGACATGACCCAGAGATTTCATGGGAAGATGAAGACAAATCATGAATCTAAGTGACCATATTGGTTTCACAACTCCCCTGCGACCGATGGCATCGCTTGAATTTCGGGACGAAATTCTTTTAACGGAGGGAGACTGTGACAACCGTCACTTTTCCGTACATTCCATACACTAGATGAACAGTAATTTGCGCTTAAATGACTGTGCATGATCTGGTTTACCAGACAAATAAATTTCTGAATTCCATACAAGTGAATTCATGCATGATATATGCTACAAGAATTTCGTTATGATAGCGTTGCGTCAAAAATATTAGTAAACTCACCGGTAAGACACATCGTGTCAACAGAACTGCAGAAAGCAGTCAGACATTAGAATTGAGGCCTAGGTGTAGGTCCGACGAAAAAAGTACATTAAAACCCAAGAGTACATATAAGGGTTTAATTTATGGTCGTTGCGAAAGCTAAAGCACGTACTAAAAAGCACCTGAAACACACTTTAAGTGCAGAACTAATTACGACAAAACTGCGAAACGAACGTTGGCGGCCGCCCGGATAATATTTAATCCCACAAATATTCTGTTATGATTAAAATTTTATTTTAATCAGGTTCGTGTTGAAAAATAAATTAAAACGCTTAAAAACGTTATTTTTCACGTTTAAGCGCGTACCGTGTGTTCCTACGCGACACAATGCTTACACTGCAAAACGCAGACAACGCAGCAAACCCAGGAATATGCCAGGAATATACCAGGAATATACCAGGAATATGCCAGGAATATGCCAGGAATATGCCAGGAATATGCCAGGAATATGCTAGGAATATGCCAGGAATATGCTAGGAACATGCTATATGGAAGGTCTATAAATACCACCATTTCATCATTCCATCTTCGCTTCCCTCTCTCCCTCCCTTGTTCTTGGCCCAACCAAGCACCACCGCCACCCTCATTTTCCAACTCATCCATCCATTCCAAGGTGATATTGAGGAGTAAGAAGGCCACTAACGAAGCTCGGTGCAAGCGGATCTTGAAGGACCTTCTTCATTTGCTTTTATCCACCTCTTTTGTCCTCTTGAACTCCCCTAGCCTTGTGCTAGTAGTAAGTGCTTCTAAACATCTTCTTGTTCTCGTTTATGATGGTTAATAGATGATTTAATGGCTAAAAATCATAAACACTAAAGATCACCAACTAAAAGTCTTGTAAAATGATGAACTTAATGGATAAAAGGGAAGTAATGGTGTAAAACTTGTTAAACTTGTTTTGTGATGATTATTTTGTGCTAGTAGTAGTTCGGATCGTCATCTAACCCGGCTAGGTTATGTTCATAGAGCATGGACTAGTGTATGTTAAAGTATAAAAAAGGGCAAGATGATGAACACTACTACATAATAACATGAACTTGCGTAAAAGGAATTTTTCTTGTAAAATGAAGTTCTAAACTAGTAGATCTAAAGATCTACAAGTGGTATTTTCGAAAAACCAACTGTAAGACGAAACCATGTTTTAAAACCGGATCTTTCATGAAATAGAGGTGTTTTTGTGAACAAACAAGTGTGTGGACACTAGTGTAACAAAAGTTTTAACAAAGGAATAATTTTCGCAAAAACCGACTAGAAGTTGTAAAACTTCATATTCTTTAAAAATAAGGTTTCCAAGAAACCGACTTTATTTTTAGAGATGGAAAAACCTACTAAATGTGTTGAAGAGTTACTACATAATTTTACACAACTTGCAAGTTCATGTGTACGCGATTTGTGTTTATTTTGACTAGTTTGATATTTGAAGATGGTATTTTGATGATGGAAAAATTGATTGGTTGAATTTTAAAAGAAAATGATACGCTAGTAAGCGTGGCCACCTCCAGTTACAGAGGAAACTCTAGAGAAATTTTTCCAGAAAATAACACTTGTGTGATTATGTGATTATTTTGTGAACTAGGTATATATTATTTTTAGAGTAAAAATAATATGACTTGGAGATACTCGTAACGAGTAAAAATACAAAAATACACATACAACATACAAGATACATAATTCGGGTGCAAAGTGCAAAATACAAAAAGCTTGTATTTATTGTGAGAAAATAATATAAGTAAGATACTTAGTTAAAAATATAAAATATTTTTAACACAAGAAAATATACACAAAAGAGAGTGACTGTACTTGTGCGACGCAAGTCTAGTGACTAACGTTAAGAAAACACGTTTAGGTCACGACGCTCTATAAGCAAAATCCGGTGAAGTTTACGACGCAGGAACGCAAAGTTGTGAGTTCATGCTCCCCCTTTTCTTTAACTGTTTTTGGTTTTATAACTCTCGGGGGTGAAATACATGTTACACATATTACAATTTTTACAAATGGTAAAAATACTAGAAGCACTCTTGGTGAAAACGAGTACCGAGTGCAATATGAATTGAGAATACAAAAGAATACGAGAAGCACTCGTGGTGAGTGCAATATGATGAGCTTTAAGAAAAGCCTAGAAAATACTAGATCATGTGAGCTTAAACTAGATATTGAGATGCCATTAATACATAATTAGGGACGAGGGTTAGATCTAACGGGTACGGCCGAGCCCCACTCAGGGTCCTTATGTGACCACTTGAGTGCTTCGGTGTCCCAGTCGAGGGAAATCGACATAGTCGAGGTTAATCGACACAGTCGAGGGTAATCGACACAGTCAAGGGAAATCGACACAGTCGAGGTTAATCGACACAGTCGAGGGTAATCGACACAGTTAAAGGAGAAAATACTAATGCTCCATATGCTCACATGCCTTAAAGGAGCCAACACTAATGCTCCATATGTCCTCACATGCTTTAATGTCCTTGTATAAACAATCATTTAAAACGTGGGGTACACAAGAAAACTTGAATGATACTTGAGTACGTGGGGTACTCAAGAAAACGGGAATTATACTTGAGTACGTGGGGTACTCAAGAAAGACTTGAATTATACATACTATGTTTTCATACAAAGTATAAAAACGTGAAATACAAAAATGCATGAACTCGCTCAACTTTATGTTGATGTTTTCCAAAATTACATGTATTTCAGGTGACAGGGTGGATCTTGGGCGCAAGTGTCATAACTAGAAATAGACTACAAGTTTAGATGTCATCCACTTTTGTTGAATTGTAACCTTGTCAAAGGTCATGTTTTGAAAACTTAAACAACAAGTGTTTGTAATACTCAAATTTTCATAAATGGATGAACATCGTTTTGATCATGTAGTTGTTTATTACGATTGAATGCAATGATAACAAGCTAGTCACACACCATACGCTTCCGCAAAAGACAGGGTGTGACACAAAATCTTCTCGTCAACAGTTTCGATAACATCAGTTTAGTAGCTTTCATATGGGGTAGCTCCCCATGACGTGATTATAAATGCTTTATCTAAACAACCTACGTTTTTTTTGAAAAGTTAAAACTGGACATCTCGTGAACTCGCCAACATTATGTTGATACCCTACTGCATGCTTTGCAGGTACCCAGTAACTCAGGAGCTTGTGGCTTGGGGAAGTGTAGTGGTCGTCTAAACCCGTGTGTTGGGTTCTAAATAACTTGAACTTTGAACTTTGTTTAAATTGTTTTGCTTATGCTTCCACGACTTACTTAAACTGTTATTTGAAGTTAAACTTTCGAACTTAAAACTATGATGTTGCTAACTATTATGGTTGGTGATCATTCTCACTATTTACTAATGTTCGGTGTAATTGGTGGCTGGATCCTGGTCAGTCACGCCCCCAAGCGGTGGTATTCCGCATGTGGGATTTTGGGGGTGTGACAGATTGGTATCAGAGCCATTGGTTATAGTGAACTCGGTTTTAAAAAGAAAGTCTTTTTGAGAAAAACCAGACTATAACCCGTGACTCGTGACGACACTACACTCCAAGGGCAAGACTCAACGTATTAGACCTCATAACTCGGACTTGTGTTTACTTGCCTGTTTACTTTATGTGATTGCTCTACTATACATACTAGTGTGCCTAACTAGATAGATATGTATCCCTCTTTTACCTCATTCTCGCTACATTACGACCCCACACTCATACTATGTTTTCTAGTTATGAAGACAATGAGTGGATGCGGAAGAGGAAACGTTAACATGACTCAGGCTCAGTTCACTAACTTGCTCAACACGGTGGCTGCAGCTTTCGCAGCTCACCCTGGAGGTAAACTCGTTATTTTAGGGTGTTTAGATCCTACCTCCGCATCGTCTTTTTGCCTCTAAGCCTATTCGCTTCGCTTCTCACAACAGGTCAGCAAGCGCCTGCGCAACCACGTGTTTGTACTTTCAAAACCTTCATGGATTGCAAGCCTCTCCCTTTCAACGGCACTGAGGGTGCCATAGGCCTTCTGCACTGGATTGAAAAGGCCGAAGCTGTCTTTGCTGTCTGCGAGTGTCCCCCTGCTAATTGGGTAAAGTTTGCGACTGGTACGCTTGAAGGAAACGCACTTTCATGGTGGTAGGCGCAGATTCAGATGCTCGGTCTGGAAACTGCAAATGCTACTGCGTGGGAAGATTTCAAGGACATGATCAAGGAAGAGTATTGTCACAGGGATGATATCCACAAACTTGAGAACGAGTACTATGAGCTCAAGATCGTTGGATCAGAGATTGAGACCTACACCAAACAGTCCAATGACTATGCTGCACTTTGCCCAAACATGTCTCGACCTATGTATCGAAGGATCGAATTGTACATCTAAGGTTTGGCCCCAGAAATCCGGAGCTATGTGACCTCAGCCAACCTCAATACCATTCAGCCAGTGGTCCGTCTTGCTCACAAACTCACTGATCAGGCTATGGAAGAGGGCAAGTTGCCCAAAAGGATAAATGCTACTGTCGGAACTTCTAGTGACAACAAACGAAAGTGGGATGGGAATCAGGGTAAGGATGCTAACTCTACTCAGGCCCCAGCCCAGCAAAGGAAAACTGAAAACAACAAGGGCCCTCAGCAGCAGGGCGGCTACCAGGGCCATCTCCCCAAATGTAACAAGTGTAATCGACATCACAATGGGCCCTGTGCGAGGAACAAGTGTCAGCGATGCAACAAGATGGGGCATGAGGCCAAGGATTGTAGAAGCCCTCATCCCGCAAGGCAGAACCAACCGCAGCAGCAGCAGCATCATGGGAACATCAAGGGTTGTTTCCAGTGCGGAGCCGAGGGGCACATTAAGAAGAATTGTCCCCAGTTAAACCAGAACAACAACCAGGGAGCGGGAAATAACAATAACAACACCAACAATGCTGGGAATGGTGCAAGAGGAAGGGCCTTTGTGATTGGAGCGGGAGAAGCAAAGAATGACCCCAACGTCTTAGCGGGTAAGTTTCTACTCGATGATCGTTATGTTTCCATCTTATTTGATTCTGGAGCAGATGCTAGTTATGTATCCCTGCGTATTAGTAAAAAGCTTAGCCGTACGTCTACGTTATTAAGTTCTAAGCACATAGTTGAGATAGCTAATGGTAGAAACCTCGAGGCCTCACATGTTATTCGTAACTGCAAACTAGAATTGTCTGGGCAGACCTTCCGTATCGATCTCTTCCCCATCATTCTCGGAAGCTTCGACGTCGTCATTGGTATGGATTGGTTATCCAAGCATTGAGCTGAAATCCTCTGCCAAGAGAAAGTTGTTCGTATTCCCCGCCCATCTGGCGAACCCCTTATCGTGCAAGGTGACAAGGGCGGAGAAGTCACATGCGTCATTTCATTCTTAAAAGCCCAGAAGTGTTTACGAAAGGGGCACACCGCTATCTTAGCACTTGTCACTAACACACAGGAAAAGGAAAAGAGAATCGAAGATTTTCCAGTGGTACGTGACTACCCCGAGGTATTCCCTGAAGAACTACCTGGACTCCCTCCTCATCGTCAGGTCGAATTCCAAATCGAATTAGCTCCCGGAGCAGCACCTATAGCTCGTGCACCTTATCGACTAGCCCCCGCAGAGCTGAAGGAACTCTCTACGCAACTACAAGAACTATTGGATAAAGGATTTATCCGTTCTAGTTTGTCACCCTGGGGAGCCCCAGTGCTCTTTGTCAAAAAGAAGGATGGCACATTCCGAATGTGCATTGATTACCGTGAACTGAACAAGGTTACCATCAAGAATCGTTATCCACTTCCCCGTATCGACGATCTGTTCGACCAGCTGCAAGGGTCGAGCTACTATTCCAAGATTGATCTGCGATCGGGTTGTCACCAGCTGAGAGTCCGCGATGAGGACGTCTCTAAGACTGCTTTCATAACCCGCTATGGTCACAACGAATTCCTTGTCATACCTTTCGGAATGACCAACGCACCTGCGATCTTCATGGATCTCATGAACCAGGTGTGCAAACCCTACCTCGACAAGTTCGTGATTGTGTTTATTGACGACATCCTAATTTACTCGAAGAGTCAAGAGGAGCATGAACAACACATGCGTCTTATACTCGAACTCCTCCGCAATGAACAACTGTACGCCAAATTCTCGAAGTGCGATTTCTGGCTTAGAGAAGTCCATTTCCTTGGGCACATAGTCAATCAGGATGGGATTCACGTCGACCCCGCTAAGATCGAATCCATTAAGAATTGGCCCATACCCAAGACTCCGACCGAAGTTCGCCAATTCTTGGGATTGGCAGGATACTATCGAAGATTTATCAAGGGATTTTCAAAGATCGCTCAACCACTCACGACCCTCACTCAGAAGGGTGTCACTTACAAATGGAATGATGCTCAAGAATCTGCCTTTCAGGAACTAAAGAAGAACCTCTGTAGTGCTCCTATTCTTTCCTTACCTGAAGGTACCGATGACTTTGTTGTTTACTATGACGCTTCTATTCAAGGACTTGGTTGCGTGTTGATGCAACGCGAGAAGGTTATTGCTTACCCTTTGTCACACCCCCAAAATCCACACGCGGAGTATCACCGCTTGGAGGCGTGACTGACCAGGATCAAGCCACCAATCATATTGAACAAGCATATAAATAAACATAATTCAACCATCAATATAAAGGGTGTTCAAAAACCAAAGCATAGTTAAGTGTTTAGCGGAAGCATAATTTGCAAAACCCATAGCAAGTATTAAATATGAAATAAAGTAGTGTTTAAAGCATGGCACACACTGCCATGTCCCACAACGACCGTTCCTCCCTGTGCAAACTCCATGAGTACCTAATGATCTGCAAGGCATGTAGCAACGAATCAACAACAAAGTTGAGCGAGTTCACAGTTGGTTGTTTGGTTATAGTATTCATTTCATAAATCGTATGTTCGTTTTGTAAACCATGTATCGTATTGATCCTTATCGCGACCTATCCAGGCATATGTGCGATGATTAGTGGGGGCATCCCATGTGTTACAAGACCACGCGTATCGACTGCTACGAAAATGTAAGAGGTGCCCTAAGTCAATGTCTATCAGCATTGACCCTTTGCCCATAGTCCATTAGTACACGCCCGTCCGACTGGCACGGTGTGAGGTTTGTTAAACATAATAGCGCTATTAACTAATGACCCGCTCGCCCTAGGCCTCGGCGATTAAGTCGATAATTGAGGGACTTCCTTTGATAGAGTTGATGGTCTTAAGATCGTGTACGTAGGCTTTACGTACATGCCCTTCAATCCGAGGACAGTAGTAAGTAGAACTGTACGTAGGTTTTACGTACGTGCCATTCAATCCGAGGACAGTAATAAGTAGTTTAATAGTAATGGTTGTACGAGTAGTTATCCAATCCCATTCCCAACCCCTGGGAATCCCATGCCTTGGCTAGTGTGAACTCACCTTGGTTTGCTCGGTATGCTAAAGTATACACGCTCACAATTAATCAATCACGACCTATAGTACGCACGTATATACCATCAGTTTAGGTTCGTAACGATTCGCATAGTGTATTTGGCAGTTAATCATCATACAACACAAACAGTTAATCGCATCCTTATAGTTCATGTACCACATCAATGTCCTTCACAGTTTATTCTAATATAACTATCCAATCATACACTTAACAGAGTTGGCATCTAGCAGAACTAGCAAGCTAACTGAGTGAGTAAAGTTAACAGAATTACTCCACTTAACTTAACAGAGTTAATAACTAGTAATGTTATATACTTCAGAATTAACAAAGTCAACAATGCTTAACAGAGTTACATGCTGAATAGAACTAATAAAGTTAACAACTAATGGATTAACAACTAACAGAGTTAACCACTTAACAGTCATAACAGAGTTAACATATTTAATTGGATTAACAATCTAACAAAGTTTATCAACTAACAGTGTTATAAGCTAACAGAGTTACGACTCAGAATACATGACTAGTACACATGTGACGAAATCACATATGGGCCGAAATCCCTTTTTGAGTGACGAAAACACTTGGGCCGAAAACAGTTGGGCCAACGAAATCCCTTTGGTGATTTCGTTAAGATGGGGATTTCGTTGGGTGTCGGATTTCATCATCATCAACATCAGTTACACACACCGATTCAATCAATCATACAATCATCACTAAGTCGTTGTGATTATCAAGCATTCTAACCATCAAAAACTGTTACGTGATGTAATCCTCATATCAAAGTATCACCGTACATAACATTCATCAATACCTAACATTCATCACAGAACATAACATTTAACATGCTATTCCGATCCTGATCACTTTCATATCATACCAAACCAATCATTTAATCCTATCATGTTTCGCATACAGTTACATAACTAATCGACCATATCCAATTCTTTCATGAACACAAGCAACAACATAACAATATAATCGTATCTGAAACAACTAATTGTGAAAGTCACTAACCGACTCAGAATGATCAACAAGGAATCTGGCTTCGAATGAGGGAAGGGCTGCCGTCGGGTTTCAAAGAAAACGAGAGAGAGTGTGATAGGTGTCTAGGGTTTGTCGAATAAAGGTTCTCGCATAAAGGGTTGGAATAATATATAACAGGTCCATTACTGGGCCTAAAGCCCATACTGATTTCGTCGGTCACCAGGTGGACGAAAACACTCAAGGTGTTTTCGTGAGTAGGTGGTTTCACAGGGGGTGTTTTCGTATGAGCAGGGGTGTTGGGCCAATGATCCATATTAAACTATACAACACCAATTAACACAAATTACACTATTATCATACACCCAAATATAATGCACCCCAATTATAAAATATCAATCGCAATACGATTTAACGTTTTACAAGTGTGCATAGTTGCGAAACAAACAAGTCGTGTAAACAAGCAATCTAAACAATTAACGTGCAACAATACGAAGATGGAATCTCAGAAACTCGAGTTGTCACATTATCCCCAATTTGAAAGAAATTTCGTCCCGAAATTTAGCATGCGGTTACTGAGGAAGCTAGCTGTGCTGTGTTGTTTACTGGTTTTCCTGGGGTGTCACATCATCCCCCCGTTGATTTGGAATTTCATCCCGAAATTCTGTAGTAGCTTCAGTCTCAGTAGTGGTTGCACTGTTTCCGAATAACTGGGGATACCTGAGTTTCATTTGATCTTCTCGTTCCCAGGTGAACTCTGGGCCACGACGGGAGTTCCAACGAACCCAAACAAGAGGTATTCTGGTGTTCTTGAGGACCTTAACATCCCGGTCCATGATTTCAACTGGTTCCTCGACGAATCGCAATTGTTCATCGATAGTAAGCTCCTTCAAAGGAACTATGAGGGTCTCATCTGACAGACACTTCTTCAGATTTGACACGTGAAAGACGTTGTGAACAGCACTGAGTTCAGCTGGTAAGTTCAGTCTGTAGGCCACTTTGCCTATTTTCTCAATGATTTCGAATGGTCCGACATATCGCGGATTGAGCTTGCCTCGTTTTCCAAAATGAACCACACCCTTCCAGGGTGAAACTTTTAGTAGCACTCGATCCCCAACCTGGAACTCGAGTGGTTTCCTGTCTTTATCGGCGTATGCTTTCTGACGGTCACGAGCTGCCGCCATGCATTGTCGTATCTGAGCAATCTTTTCTGTAGTATCAACTACGAGTTCTGGACCTGTGATTTGACTATCACCCACCTCTGTCCAACAAAGAGGTGACCGGCATTTACGTCCGTACAATGCCTCAAATGGAGCGGCTTGAATGCTGGTGTGATAACTGTTGTTGTATGAGAACTCCACTAATGGGAGATGTTTTTCCCAGCCGTTGCCGAAATCGATTACACATGCACGAAGCATGTCTTCTAAAGTTTGAATAGTGCGCTCAGACTGCCCATCCGTCTGAGGGTGATAAGCTGTGCTCATGTCTAAACGAGAGCCGAAAGATTTGTGCATTGCTTGCCACAGTTCTGAAGTAAAACGTGCATCACGATCTGATATAATAGAGGTTGGCACCCCGTGCCTTGAAACCACTTCTTTTAGGTAAATACCTGCTACGGTAGAGAACTTGTCTGTTTCCTTAATAGCCAAGAAGTGTGCAGACTTTGTGAGCCGATCCACGATCACCCAAATAGTATCATTCCCACGTTGGGATCTAGGCAGGCCAGTAACAAAATCCATGGAAATTTGTTCCCATTTCCACTGTGGTATTTCCGGTTGTTGGAGTAGGCCTGATGGTTTCTGATATTCCGTTTTGACTCTCGCACAAGTCAAACATTTGCTGACGTAAGTTGCTATATGAGCTTTCATGCTAGGTCACCAGTATGTAGTTTTCAAGTCGTGGTACATCTTATCCGAACCAGGATGTACTGAGTAGCGAGACTTATGAGCTTCATTCATTACAAGCTCGCGTAAGTTGCCATAGAGTGGGACCCAAATGCGTCCTGTTACGTAGTAAGCACCGTCTTCCTTTTGTTCCAATCGTTGCCTTGAGCCACGTAGGGCTTCAGCCCTGATGTTTTCTGGTTTCAATGCTTCTACCTGAGCATTTCGTATCTGAGAAGGAAGACCAGACTGTATAGTGAGTTGAAAAGCTCGTACACGCTTGGGCGCAGTGTCCTTTCGACTGAGGGCGTCGGCCACAACATTGGCTTTGCCCGGGTGGTATCTGATCGAGCATTCGTAGTCATGCAGCAGTTCGACCCATCGTCGTTGTCGCATATTCAATTCCTTCTGTTTGAAGATATGCTCGAGGCTTCTGTGATCAGTGTAGATAGCACATTTGGTACCATACAGGTAGTGTCTCCATATCTTAAGTGCAAAAATAACCACTCCCAGCTCTAGATCGTGTGTAGTGTAGTTCTTTTCATGAACCTTGAGTTGGCGTGAGGCGTAGGCTATAACTTTATCCCGCTGCATCAATACACAACCAAGACCCTGAATGGATGCGTCGCAGTAAACCACGAAGTCGTCTGTGCCCTCTGCCAATGAAAGAATAGGTGCACTGCAAAGTCTATCTTTTAGATGTTGAAATGCTAATTCCTGTGCGTTTCCCCATCGATAAACAACGCCTTTCTGCGTTATTGAGGTGAGAGGCTGTGCAATCTTGGAGAAGTCCTTGATGAATCTCCTGTAGTAACCTGCCAAGCCCAAGAATTGGCGGATTTTCGTTGGTGTACGAGGTGCAGGCCAGCTCTTGATCGAATCTACCTTGGATGGATCAACGTGAATCCCATCCTTATTCACCACATTGCCTAAGAAATGGACTTCACGAAGCCAGAAGTCACATTTTGAAAACTTGGCATACAGCTGTTCTGTTCGAAGGAGTTCCAAAATGAGTCGTAAATGTTGCTCGTGTTCCTCCTGACTCTTCGAATAGATCAGGATGTCGTCGATTAAAACTATGACAAACTTGTCCAGATAAGGCTTGCACACTCGATTCATCAAGTCCATGAAGACCGCTGGTGCGTTTGTCAGCCCAAAAGGCATTACCAAAAACTCATAGTGGCCATAACGAGTTCTAAAGGCTGTTTTGGAGACGTCCTCTTCTCGGACTCTCAGCTGGTGATATCCTGATCTCAAATCAATCTTTGAATAGTAGCTCGACCCTTGCAGCTGGTCAAACAAGTCGTCAATGCGTGGAAGAGGATAGCGATTCTTCACAGTCACCTTGTTCAGTTCACGGTAGTCGATGCACATTCTGAACGTACCGTCTTTCTTCTTCACGAATAGCACTGGAGCTCCCCAGGGCGAAGAGCTAGGACAAATAAAACCCTTATCCAAGAGTTCTTGTAGTTGCGTAGAGAGTTCTTTCTACTCTGATGGAGCTAAGCGATACGGTGCATGAGCTATGGGTGCTGCTCCAGGAGCTAGCTCGATTTGAAACTCGACTTGTCTATGAGGTGGAAGGCCAGGTAACTCCTCAGGGAATACCTCGGGATAGTCGCGTATAATTGGAAAGTCTTCTATCTTATTCTCTTTCTTCGAGGTGTCAGTAACGAGAGCCAGAATAGCAGTGTGGCCCTTTCGCAAACACTTTTGGGCCTTTAGGAAGGAGATGATGCTCACAACAGCACCACTCTTGTCGCCACGAATCATAAGAGGTTCATCACCTGGGCGGGGAATACGAACAATCTTTTCATTGCAAAGAATCTCTGCTTGGTGTTGGGATAACCAGTCCATCCCAATGACAACGTCGAAACTACCCAGTGTGATAGGAAGGAGGTCGATCGAGAAAGTATGATCAGCAAGAACAATATTACAACCCTTGACTACGTGGGTGACCTCTAGACTTTTACCATTAGCTAACTCTACAGTGTGCTTGGGGTTCAAATGTGTTGGGGTACGCTTAAGCAGTTGACTAACTTTTAGGGACACATAACTAGTATCAGCCACTGAATCAAATAAGACAGTAACGTAAAAGTCGTCGAGAAGGAACTTACCCGTCACAACATTGGGATCATGTCACACCCCGACCACGTAGAACATACAAAACGTGGCGGAAACGTCGGGGAGTGTTGTAACAGAATTAATTGTTTCAAATCCATGGCAATTTAAGTTTCGTTTTATTAATCAAACATGAGAGTTTACATTGTTTTAAACAAGAACCAAAGAGTACATAACATAAATTAACTAGTTCTTGTCTCGTTTTAAGTCACTAAGGTACAGGTCCGCCTAAGTATGTCTTGATAAGTCCTATGCATCATCTCCTGAAAACACATGTGAAAATAGGTACGTCAGCATAAAAATGCCTGTGAGATACATAGGTTTTGTGAAAACAGAATTCATGACTTATGTTTGAGAAAATGTTTAGTCATGAACCTTTTAATTTGCTTTGTCTTGTAAATCATTTAAAAAAGGTAAGATCAGATGATATGAATAAATAGGGATTAATGTATGGTTAAATGAATAACCATGTAAAATGAGTTTGTATAAGATAAGTTGTTTGTAAATCAATGTCTTGTGAAAAGTATGTTATTTGTATAAAATGTTATATGTCTCAAATTGAAATGATTCAAATAACGCTACGATATGTGATACCATACAAACACTTATATATAGGAAGTACCAGCGGCGTATCCACCGTGCTTGTATCATATTACATACGCCTCGTTACTTAAATCACTTACTCAAACCAAACCACCAAAGTAAAATGTTCAACAATTGTAGAAATGTTTATGTATAGTCAAATGTCTATTGTCAAATGTAAATCATGTCAACGGATACAACTGGTTCACACGGTTCAATAGTTACAAACGGTTCATATAATCAAATAGTTACGACGTTTCACATAGTCAAACGGTTACAATGGTTCAAAATGTAATATAATGTGTTCATATACTGGATGAGCATATGCAACGGAAATACAATGTAAAACAATGTACTAAGTATACACGTAATGGACATACATAGCATAAGTGTAATGTAAAACAATGTACTAAGTATACACGTAATGGACATAAATAGCATGAAATGTATTGTAAAGTGATGTACTAAGTATGCACACAATGGGCATACATAGCATAAAATGTATTGAAATCATGTACTATAAATGTACTAATATACATAGCAAGTATATGATGTGAAAACAGGAAAGCATGAAAGTAACAAGTAGGCACATGTGTTTCACCCCAAAACAGTTTGGAAAACAGTAAAAGAGGGGTCTATGTACTCACTTGAGATTGCTCAGAAGTCCTAAGATAACCACCAAGCAATGCTAGAGATCACGGAATCAAACGGCACCTAATATAGGTAACTATGTTAATAAACCGGACCTATATCGGAGGATCGGATAGAATGAGGGCTCGTAAACCAAATGAGTATGGGAACTCAGGTATTATGGTTTAACAAGGCCTACATACTAAATGAAACCTAGCCTAAGTGCTTGCGACCCATTACGACCCGTTTAGGTAGCTTATTCTACTTTAACGCGTCGTTCGCGTGAAACGCGTTCAGAATGCCTAAGTAGTCCTATGATAAGTAAAATATGCCTTAACCTGTCTAATATTGTTACCAAATCAGTTTAGATACCAAAAGTTACGTTACATATGCTTAAAATGAATTTTGGCATCAAAAGGGTATTTTGGTAATTTACCTAAGGCATATAAACTACCTATCATACAACTACTTAAACGTCGTGACCATAAGGTATAACCTCGAAAGGTTATTCCCTACCTACTATGGTCACCTAATGTATTTGGTCGGATCCTAATGATCGACCAAATGGGTCGGGTTCGAAGGTATAAGCGATTTATTAGATCGCTTACCCTTACGACCCTAGACAACGTGGTAATCAGTAGGCATAGTCACAAGGGACTATAACCATCGTGATTACAATCACGTTGCGAAGTTCAAACGAACTTCGCATTGACCATAAACTGGTCAACGCAGAAAGTCAAACGAAGTTTGACTTTCGGACTCGAAAAGTAATAAAAGAATGAAGGAATACTTACGAAGGGTCCCCGAATGCTAATCTTGATTCAAGTAGCTCAGGTATGAAACAAAGGTATCAACTTAGAGCTTCTCAAATCAGATTCTAGTGGGTTTTGAAGTTGGGGATGTGGGTATTTATAGGATTTCCCGAACCGTTAGGATCATTTCTTGGAAACCGTGATCGAATCTAAGGCGTACACTTGTTGGAATGTTGTGGTGACTAAAAATGGCCCCTCATGAACTGAAAGGGCAAGTGTGGGTGTGTGGTTGGGAGTTTAACAGCTGTAATCTGCTGATTAATTGATCTTATCTGATCTGGGAGCTTGACGCGGGCCGCGTAAAGTATCACCCTGGGTTTACGCGGGCCGCCTGAAGTCCTGATCAGAATCCAAGTTTCAAAAATGACAGTTTTGGTCCCTGTTGGTGTTAAAGGCCATTTCCGACATGTTTAAGGCCCGTTAAGCCAACGTTAAGGCCCTAAAATGATGCCTAAACATTGTGGACATGAAACATGCTCAAAAATATGTCGGATGTCAGTTCGTTTGGTCGTACGATTGCGATGTTCGCTTAATTACGACGGAATGCGCATAAGCGCGAAAAACGATCCAAATGACGCGACGAATGGATTTTTCTTATGCCAAACACTAAAATAAACTATTTTAGTGCTTACATAAATTTTTGGATGTCCGGATGTATTCAGAACGTAAGTTATGCGTGAAAATGCAAACTTGTGCACTTTTTGACGCTTTTAGTCCCTGAATGACCCAAAAGTTTATTTTAGCACACCGAACCCCTCAAAGCCTATTTCTAAGCTATATAAAGGATATTTAAGGTGTGTTTAACTTATGGTCATGTTCCAGAATGTTTGTTACAGTTCAAATTGGCATACTTTCGCAGTTTGTCAAGTTTAGTCCCTGTAAGCGATTTAACTTGATTTTGCCATACCAAAGCCTTCAAAACTTATTTCTAAGTTATGTAAAGGTTATTTAAGGTATGTTAAGCCTATTTCACTATTCCGGAGTGTTCGTTGCATTAAACTGGTTATATTTACGCATCAGCGTTCGTATAACCTTCTAGAAAGCGATTTAGAGCTAGAAATCGAACAAGAGTTGATATGTGCAAAAGATACACATATTTATACAGATCCCAAGTATGAAATACAATATTTCATTGGCTTGGTATTTTTTTGATGGTCGCAGTGACCCAGGTGTCACAGTCTCCCCTACTTTAGGAAATTTCGTCTTGAAATTTATTCGTAGGAGTCCATCTGTGACTTTGTGGCAAGTAACCACCAGAGATATGTAAGGCATAATCCTGTCATTTCCTTAACGGAAATTCTTCAGAACGAAAATTGTCACACCCCGACCACGTAGAACATACAAAACGTGGCGGAAATGTCGGGGAGTGTTGTAACAGAATTAATTGTTTCAAATCCATGGCAATTGAAGTTTCGTTTTATTAATCAAACATGAGAGTTTACATTGTTTTAAACAAGAAACAAAGAGTACATAACATAAATTAACTAGTTCTTGTCTCGTTTTAAGTCACTAAGGCACAGGTCCGCCTAAGTATGTCTTGATAAGTCCTGTGCTTCATCTCCTGAAAACACATGTGAAAATAGGTACGTCAGCATAAAAATGCCTGTGAGATACATAGGTTTTGTGAAAATTGTGACAACCCTCACCAAACCAGGTATCCGTACGACTTAATTAATAATTAATTACTGCTTAATTACTGTGCTTACTTGAATTTGTGGATAAACTGCTACTTGAATGATACATGTACTTACTTGCATCATACTTTACTTGCTGTCACTCCATGTTTTGCTTACGGCACCTTTGTGACAACCTTGATGCACCAAACGCACAGTAGCACAATGAACGGATAACCTATTAAACGTGCTGTTATAGCCAGCACCAGGCAGGTACTGCCTCTAAGGCCTGTAAGAGCCTGAGATAGTTTGCTACACTAGTGGTGAGTGTAAGAATGTAAGGGTCGTAGAACTGCGTCACTAGGAATGAGATACAGTGACCGGATGTGCCTAAAACGTACTCTAGGTACAAAATTCAGCATTTTAAATAATAATTCAGCATTTGGTTAACTAATGAAGTGCCAAAACATGAAGAAAAATATTACTAGACACTTTCCAAAGTGTCGGGAATAGGTTGTGTCACTAAAAATAATAATAACGACACTTTAAAGCTTTGTTAAGCACTTTAACGGATTACTATCCAACCGAACAACCGGACTATACCCGGAACATGAAAATATTGCCACTTACATTGTTTTTCTTTTTCTGAGCCAGTTAGGGTCCCTGAATACCCTAAATATTGCATGACACACTGGTAACCGAGTTAACCACCACTTAACTTAACTAATGCTAACTAATTGGTTGGATTTGAACTAGGAAACCCCCCCCCCCCCCCCCCAACCGAATCGGTCACCATGTGACCCCACTCTTGTCCTAATCTTGATTAAAATACTCTTACTTGTCTAATATCTAGGAGACATTTAAACCTTTGGTTATTAGTCATAAGTTTTGCCTATAAGAACAAGAGTTGATCCATCATATTCTTCACTACTTAAACTCACAACACAACTCTCTCTCCCTCTCTACTACTCTCGGCCGAACCCCCCACAACCATCCACCCATTTCCGATTTTTGTTCATCTCATTTCAAGTAACTACAAGCGTTAAGGATCACGTATAAGGAAGCACGGTGCATTCGGAAGGCGAAGGACCTCACCCTATTGCTTTTATCCACTCTTTTTGCGTCTAGATTCTTCCCTAGCCTCGAGCTAGTAGTAAGCTGCTTGAATCACCTTCTCGAACTATTTTAAGATGGTTAAAATGATATGTAACGGTTAAAAGTCATGAACATACAAGTTGAAGCTTAAAAGCCTACTAAAAATGCTTAAAGTAATGGTTAAAAGCTTGTTTGTTGTGTAAAACTTGTAGTATTTGATTTGTGTAGTTATTTGGACCCGATCTATGTTGTGGTAGCTCGGATCATCGTTTAACCCGGATTGGTCGTGATCTTGGATCATGACATAAGGTTGTTTTGGAAGTAACAAGGGTTAAAGGATGAACTCTACCACACACGAATCATGAACTTGTGTAAAAACGATTTTACTTACAAAATAGTGTTTAAAACTAGTAGATCTACGGATCTACAAGCGGTATTTTCAAAGGACCGAGTATCAAGAGAAAACATATTTTAAAGACGGATCTTTCATAAACAAGAATGATTTTAGTAAACACACAAGTGTGTAAACACTTGTGTAACACAAAGTTTTGACGAAAGAACCATTTTTGTAAATGTTAACAAGAAGTTGTAAAGATAGAATTTCGTTAAAAACGAGACTTTTACGAAACCGGATTGATTTATATAAAGATCCACTAAAAGTAATGGAATTTACTTATATTCTTGGATAAAACGCAAGTTCATGTAACTTATGCAATATACATATTTATTTACTAGTTTGTTGTTTTGGACATTGTTTTGAGTGAATGAAAAGAATGTTGGTTTGATTTATGAAAGAAAATGATACGCTTAAAAGCGTGGCCACCTCCAGTTACAGGGGAAACTCTGGCGAAATTTTTCCAAGAACCTAACACTTAGAAATATTTTCACTATAAGTGTTAGAAATACTTTTCGACTTGTTTTCAAATTATAGATTTCGCCACGACTTTATTTACAAAACATCGGAGGTGGGATTTCACAAAATAAAACTTGGTAAATATATATTTAGTATATATTTTTTTCATAAAGTCACTTGATATGTGTTTATGATTATTTTGTGAAAATACAAGTATTATTTTTAGGGTAAAAATAATACTACCGAATGTTAATGGATCCAAAATAATACGAACGTCTCTACGATAAATATATAAGTTACACCGGTAATTATTATTACCACCCGAACTTCAAAGGTAACTTACGCATTTTAAGAAAATATTTATGAACGCGTATTTGTCAAGAATATTATTTTGGAAATTTGAATGAAATAAAATATAATATTTTTGGGAAGAATGATTATATTTTGGAGTTAGAAATAAAATATATTTTAAGTGAGACTTAATAATATATTTTGAATGTTACGAACACACATGTATTAAATCCCCCATCCTTGGGAAGGAGAATAATTACCAAGTATTTACAAAAATATAAACACGAAATAGTTGTCTAACTATTTCCCAAAAACTTAAGCCTTAAGCTAAGGCACGGCCGTCCGTCTAATAGAGTTAGTACGTGTAGGTCGTCGCACAGCTGCTTGAGCAGGAGATATACTTGGTAGAGACGCACCACTGTGAGTTCATGTCCCCCTTTTTCTCTTAACTGTTTTCAGTTTTATACTTCGGGGGTGAAATACATGTTACATACTGCTACGAACAATTACGAATGGTATGGTCAGCTAAGGAAGGAACTGTTAGGTTATGTGATTGGGTAGGTGAAACCTTAAGAACATTAGTCCTCGTAGTACGATCGAGGGATTCAAGTAATAGGCCTATTTGAGCATAACAAACCCCACCCATGCGCCCTAAGGTTGGACCATGTGGTGACCTTGTCGTAACACCACCCATGCGCCCTCAGGTTGGACCATGTGGTGACCTTGTCCTATCCCCTCCCATGCGCCCGCAGGTTGGACCATGTGGTTACACATTAACTGATATGTTTCCTCATTTGCTTTCATACCAGAGTTTACAAAACATTCATACTTACAATGATTATAAAGGTTTATTCGCGCGCACATACTAAACACATGAACTCGCTCAACAATTTTTGTTGATTTTTCCAACTTACATGTATTTCAGGGAACTAAGGATTCTGGCACGGTATGCTACATTTTCCCACTGCATAAGAGTTTTGAGGTCATCCAAGTTTAGGGGATGTGACTTTTACCTGGACGAGTCATAATCCTTAAACTGCGCTTATTTCGTGTTGATGTTTGTGTCTTCCGAACAATGTTTTATGTTATCAGGTTGTAGTTTCCGTTGCATGTGTCAACGCCTTAAGTCAATGTTGTGTTACTTATGTTTTAAGACTCAAATCAATGGATGATCTTGCATGATTTTATTTTCATATAGCTTTGTTATGATTAAACTATGGTATTAAGAAGTCACACCAAATTAACCACGCTTCCGCAAAGCCAGGGTGTAACAGCTTGGTATCAGAGCTCTGATCATAGCGAACTAGGATTCCTTCTCGAGTCTAGACTATGATCACTAGGGCTCTCACGAAAACATTTTTACACTGCATACCACTTAAGTCCAGATCCAAAACTTTTTACAAACAAACGTTGAGCACATTTATTTATTATTTATAAGCTCAGTCTGGGAGGCTGAGGCTCGGTCAGGAAGATCGAGGCTCGGACTAGGAGACCGAGGTAGTTGTCTAGTGGGACTAGGGAGTCAGTCTGAGAGGCTGGAAGAATTTGGCTAGTGGGACTAGGGAGAGCAGTCAGAGAGGCTGGGAGAATTTGGCTAGTGGGACTAGGAAGAGCAGTCTGAAAGGCTGGAAGAATTTGGCTAGTGGGACTAGGGAGAGCAGTCTGAGAGGCTGGGAGAATTTGGCTAGTGGGACTAGGAAGAGCAGTCTGAGAGGCTGGGAGGCTAGTGGGACTAGGAGAATTATTTGATTACTTACTTGATGATTAATGTGCTTATCTGATTGTATGATTGATTATTTGTATATATTTGTGCTGGTGTTACAGACACCTTGGACTCGTCCGGCACAGGTGATTCGGACACCACGGGCCCCAGACCCATAGTATCAGACGACTTAGAGTCTTCAGAGCACGAGGTCCACGCATCAGATGATACCAGCATAGACGAGGATGACTTTCAGCCCTTTGCGCTGCCCGACGCTGTCAACGAGCCCGCTGATGGTCCTTTTGCTGGGTACCTACCACTCGTAGAGATCCCTGCTCCCATACCTTTGGCCGTTTATCCTGTTTACGATATGCTCCTCGACGCCGACGCTGACGACAACGTCGACCCGTTTGATGATGAGCCCCTGGAGGACGATGTTGAGGGCGGGGCCCTTCTAGCTGACGGTGGTCTTTTGTTACTCGCAGATGCTCCAGCTGAGGAGTCACCTGCACACTCACCCGCTCCAGACTCCTTCGAGTCTGTGGCCTCCGCACCGTCACACACTCGGAGCGCACAACACTATTCACACGGTTCAGATCCTGATAGGGCATCATCTGCTGTCTCTGCTCCTAGAATTGCTCGATCACAACCTCGATGAGGATTCAGACCCTGTTTTTCCCCTGGATTTGACCCGGACCAGGAGATAGAGTTCATCCACTTGGATCAGCCTATGGTTGACCTAGTAGACCCAGTTGGCCCTGCATTCGCTGATCATGCAGATTTTGATATGGAGTTCGTTGATCCCGAGCCTGCCATGGCCCTTGAGCCAGTAGCTGCTCCTGAACCCGCGTTTGAGCATGACCCTGTTCAGGCTGGCATGCCCATTGATCCTGTGATTGCTGACCTACCCATTGATGATCACCCTGCTGATGCACCACTACTGGAGGGTGACCATGTTATTGCTGCTGATTATGTTGATCCCCACTTATCGCTGATATACCTGCTGACCCTCCTGTTGCACCCCACCTCGACCCTATGCCTGTACAGTTCGATCATGCGCCTTTTGCGACCCAAGTTGATCCTCGATACGCGCACACCCGGAATGGGTGGATAGACGATGACAATGGTTACCCACCTTTTGAGTTTCCTGTGACGCTCTCTTGTGGCTCCTGTTTCAGCCCCTGTTTCAGTTCCTATGGAAGCACCTTTATACCCACCCTCACCACTGATACTCACCACACCGTTACATGACCCGGAGCCTGCACTCGAGCCAGCTACTACACCATTTGGGTCAGTTGGATGTTGCGCCTGCTGAACCTACACCTTTACGTGATCACGACCCTGTTTCTTTTTGGTCTGCCATACATTGAACCCCTGATATCTACCTGCCTCGGCCAATCTCCTCATTTGTGAGATGTTCGTTTTTACACCCGCAACCGCTGACATTACTCTTTTCCCCTATGAAGACCAACGTCCATTGCGCCAAGATGCCTATAGCTTTCCTTCAGAATAGAACCGCACCTCGGGGAGGTACTTCAGGTCAGCACCCGCATAACGATTCATCTGCTACAACAGCATATTCCCAACTACACAGGTCGCATCACTTGCTACATTCACCTCTACAACGTCGGACGAGCCACCTCGATGACTCCTATTGTACACTGTGTTGAAGTTAGACCCTTACAATATAAAGGCCACACGCGAGATGAGTTGCTCCTGTAACATCAACTACAGTTAAGGATATGAGTCACAGAATGTTAGAGCTTGAGCTGACGCCACAATTGGCAACTTCAATTGAAAAACATTACATAACCGAAAACATGATTTAAGTGTCTACATCACAAGACAGCATTTTGCCAGAAAAGTTTATGTTAGGCACCAGGATTCTGATACACATTTCTTTACTATCGGGCGGCAGAGCAGATAATTACCCCGACGTATATACCAGCTCGAGGAGGGACTCTCGCATATTAGCGGTCACTTTTCTTTCCTCATCCACCCCAGTCACCAGTATAGTTGATTTCTGAACTATGCGGATTGCATTACATTTGAGTGAAGACCCTAATGACGAGCCGAGACTGTGAAGACCCTTAAAGACCACATCTGACTACGTAATTTATCACATGAGATGTTGTGTGTTTGATTAATTTATAACATGAGATGTTATGTGCTTGATTAATTTATAACATGAGATGTTATGTGCTTGATTAACTTATAACATGAGATGTTATGTACTCGAAGAATTATATTATGTACGTGTGCTATTTACTTACTATGACCTGACCCATACGATCATCATTTAGAAGATGCCTCCAAGACGGGATGTACGCATGCCCACCAACGAGGCGGAACTTCAAGGAATCATTGCTGCAGTCATCGCACAATACGAGGCCCATCACTCCGAGCGCAACGGAGATACCTCAGGAAATAACCCACCCAACGGCTGCACCTACAAGCAGTTCTTAGGCTGCCAGCCCCTACATTTCGACGGCACTGGGGGTGCCGTAGCCTTCGTACGCTGGATTGAGAAGACGGACACTGTTTTGCGTGCGAGCAAATGCGCCCCAAGAGATCAGGTCACGTACATTTCTGGGCTGTTCCGAGATGGGGCTCTGTCATGGTGGAAACTTCAGGTTCAGACAATGGGCGAGGCTGCTGCGTATGCTTTATCATGGGACGAGCTGAAAGAGCTAATGCATAAAAAGTACTGTTTGAGAACAGAAAGCCAGAAGGTAGAAACTGAGTTCTGGAACTTGAAGATGGAAGGTCCAAAAATAGCTGAGTATGTGGAGAAGTTCCAAGTTCTATCGCGTATCGTTCCTTACATGGTAGATCCGGAGTTTAAGAGGATTGAGCGTTTCATTTGGGGATTGGCACCCCAAATCATGAGCATGGTAACGACATCAAAGCCTGCAACAATCACTGAGGCCATCAATCTAAGTGTAGCCTTGACGGAAGAGGCAATCAGGATGAACAAATTTTCAACCTCTGAGGAGAAGAAGGAGACTCATGTAGAGTCATCTGGGGACAACAAGAGAAAGTTGGCAAATTTCAAACAGGGTACCCAGTCGAGTAGCAACAACAAGGCCAAAAAGAGAAAAGAGTACACGGGTATCCTACCAAAATGCGACAACTGTCGACGTCACCATAACGGGCGGTGTAGATATGGAAAATGTGGTAACTGTGGCAAGGTGGGACATGTCAAGGAAACGTGTCGGCAGGGTACTAAACATGGAAATAGAGGTCAAGATGGTAGCGGAAATCGCGGAGGAAATAACGACGACAACAACTATCAAGGCAGGGATGGTGACGATTAAGGCTGCGGCCAAGCATGTTTTAATTGCGGTGATGTGGGGCTTTTCAGGAAGTATTGCCCTAAGAACACTCAGGCACGTGGATGAAAGCCCAACAGCGGGGATAGAATCCAAGCGTGGATATCGGTACGTCTCATAATAGTCAATGTTATGCTCCATTTGACAGTATTGTCAAATTTTAGCTTCAGAAAATATAGTTGTTTTAGTAGTAAGTAACCTAGATACCCAGTTCTCGATAGAACAAGCCTAACGGAAGCTTCGACGTGATAATTGGGATGGACTGGTTGTCGAACAACCAGGCGGAGATTGTCATCCGCGCCCCGACGACGAACGGAGAAATGATCGTGATTCATGGAACAGGATACGCTCCTACGGATTATCAGGCAAAGAAGACACGAAAATTTTCGCACAAAGGATGTGTTGCATTCTTGGCTCATGTCGTGGAAAAAGAAGCCGAAGAACCAAAACTCGAAGATATCCCTGTGATTGGAGAATACCCTGAAGTCTTCCTCGAAGACTTACCGGAATCACCTCCTCAACGATTAGTCGAGTCTCGCATCGATTTAATCCCAGGCACCACGCCTGTAGTCAATGCATCGTAACGACTTACACTCCCGGAGAGGCAAGGATTGGCAGTGCAACCCCAGCGGTTAATAAAGAAGGAAGATAACAGACCAAAACTTCTGTTTTGGGTAACCTCAGTGCTGCTCGTCAAAAGAAAGGACGATGACTTTCAAATGACCGGGAGTCAGACGAGCTAGCCAACCAGAGTCGGTGGCTCTTGCGAAGACCTGATGACTTACTTATTTGATTAACTGTGAGCATCTAACAAGTATTACACGACTTATCGACAATCGAGCGTCTTTGGCTGGAAGTTTGGGAAGAAAGTATACCAGGAAAATTGTGGGACAATGACTTGTTCTTAGACGTACACAAAGATAGTGCTTCCTACACAATGCACAAACCAGTCTACACGTGATACGAAATCTGGAGGATTAGAAAACATATATGTAGGACCTTTGTGAACCTAGGTCCAAACTCGTTAGGGTTTTTATTTAGGACCCATATCTGTCAACTCAATCAACCATCATTAACCTGGCACATATGCCAATTCTGTTGACCAAACCGGAAGTACTTGGATTCTTTTACTTCTAGCAAGTAGACGTTTGCATCTCTACTCCCCTTTAATGGTAGTTGCATCACACAAATCTTCTTCGCTGAGAGCGAACACACATTTGTTATGATACTTGGTCATTTCTTCATTTTAGCGAGCACTCATTGTCTCAGTACTCGGAAACTTACCTGACATACATGCATCATTTGCTACGCATGTGATTTCGTTTTGAACAAGCACTTCATTGGGATTTACATATTATTTTGCTAAACCGAATTACTAACTCGTGATTCGAATGACCTACATTATTGTTATTGTTGACTCTTTTGTTATCAAGTCAACACACTTTCTTGAAACCGCTTTCTTTCAAGTTACATTCATGGTTTATTTTACTACCATGCCGAGAATTCCTTGTTGATACATACATTGTCGGGTTACGTTGAAACCAAGTTTAATTGCTTGAACTTATCCGGTTCACAGGTTTAACTTGAAACGCTATATGATGTGTTGGGAGCATCATATTCAACTATTTTTGCAGAGATTCGTTCATTTCGAGTCGTAGAAGATTTGGTTGGTCTACGACTCCACTAAAACGTTTGATTTGTTTCGATACCTTGCGGTTATAATTTCACAAAATTGAAGCTTGCGCTAATTTGGTTACTTACCTCGTACACGGATTCAATTCCCTATTTAGTTGTTAACAATCCATTTTGGATCTTCACGATCAAAGCGGTCTCAACACAATTGTGTGTTAAGGCAATGGTACATATATTCATTTCATAAGCACAATGTACCTCCTAACGATTCTTTCATTGTCAATCAAATGCCCTGCGATACTTATTACTTTTCATCTTCGATTGGAAACAGTGGATCTTTAATGTTCCGTATTTAACTGAAAACTCTGTAACATGGTATAAATCAAATCTTCAGATTGCCTCAGTACACTTTCATTGATTTCAAACGCGGTGAACTTGTTCAGTCACCACTATTATTGGGAAATGCCATTACGACACCTTGTGGTGTCATCATAAACTTGTAGCTTGTGCTAATCGTGGTAACCGTTTTACTCGAGACCACACATACTTCTGTTTGATTTATCATTTAAACATTTCTGATGCAACTACGAATCAAGACAATGATACACCAGATTCACTTGTATTCCATTCGGTGTATCTCCACTATTCCAAAAATGTCGACACACTAAACCTTACCAGACATTTATTCAAGAGTTGACAGATCATTTTACTATTACGTTGAGTTGTTGCTTTTGAGTTCATAGCGGGTGCTATGGTTTGTGAAAACTCTTTGCATATTGCAACCGATCGTTTAAGAGTCTTATTAGTCAAAACTCCACTTTTGTGGAACCCCTGCTAGCTGGATTACACTAGATTATACGTCAAATGGGTCTTGTACCTTTGACACCCAATGCTAGCAGCACACCCCCTTCAACTCTAGGATTCGGGTTGTATATATTCTTGGACTCACTTAATGTGAGTAATGTTTGTTTCGATTTGATGATTATCTACTTCGGTATTATTCATATACATACGTGTGTGACTTAACCATAAGGAGTTAAGGTAGTACAAATTTCGAGGACGAAATTTATTTAACGGGGGGAGAATGTGACAACCCTCACCAAACCAGGTATCCGTACGACTTAATTAATAATTAATTACTGCTTAATTACTGTGCTTACTTGAATTTGTGGATAAACTGCTACTTGAATGCTGATACATGTACTTACTTGCATCATACTTTACTTGCTGTCACTCCATGTTTTGCTTACGGCACCTTTGTGACAACCTTGATGCACCAAACGCACAGTAGCACAATGAACGGATAACCTATTAAACGTGCTGTTATAGCCAGCACCAGGCAGGTACTGCCTCTAAGGCCTGTAAGAGCCTGAGATAGTTTGCTACACTAGTGGTGAGTGTAGGAATGTAAGGGTCGTAGAACTGCGTCACTAGGAATGAGATACAGTGACCGGATGTGCCTAAAACGTACTCTAGGTACAAAATTCAGCATTTTAAATAATAATTCAGCCTTTGGTTAACTAATGAAGTGCCAAAACATGAAGAAAAATATTACTAGACACTTTCCAAAGTGTCGGGAATAGGTTGTGTCACTAAAAATAATAATAACGACACTTTAAAGCTTTGTTAAGCACTTTAACGGATTACTATCCAACCGAACAACCGGACTATACCCGGAACATGAAAATATTGCCACTTACATTGTTTTTCTTTTTCTGAGCCAGTTAGGGTCCCTGAATACCCTAACACCCGCAATATTGCATGACACACTGGTAACCGAGTTAACCACCACTTAACTTAACTAATGCTAACTAATTGGTTGGATTTGAACTAGGAAACCCCCCCCCCCAACCGAATCAGTCACCATGTGACCCCACTCTTGTCCTAATCTCGATTAAAATACTCTTACTTGTCTAATATCTAGGAGACATTTAAACCTTTGGTTATTAATCATAAGTTTTGCCTATAAGAACAAGAGTGGATCCATCATATTCTTCACCACTTAAACTCACAACACAACTCTCTCTCCCTCTCTACTACTCTCGGCCGAACCCCCCACAACAATCCACCCATTTCTGATTTTTGATCATCTCATTTCAAGTAACTACAAGCGTTAAGGATCACGTATAAGGAAGCTCGGTGCATTCGGAAGGCGAAGGACCTCACCCTATTGCTTTTATCCACTCTTTTTGCGTCTAGATTCTTCCCTAGCCTCGAGCTAGTAGTAAGCTGCTTGAATCACCTTCTCGAACTATTTTAAGATGGTTAAAATGATATGTAACGGTTAAAAGTCATGAACATACAAGTTGAAGCTTAAAAGCCTACTAAAAATGCTTAAAGTAATGGTTAAAAGCTTGTTTGTTGTGTAAAACTTGTAGTATTTGATTTGTGTAGTTATTTGGACCCGATCTATGTTGTGGTAGCTCGGATCATCGTTTAACCCGGATTGGTCGTGATCTTGGATCATGACATAAGGTTGTTTTGGAAGTAACAAGGGTTAAAGGATGAACTCTACCACACACGAATCATGAACTTGTGTAAAAACGATTTTACTTACAAAATAGTGTTTAAAACTAGTAGATCTACGGATCTACAAGCGGTATTTTCAAAGGACCGAGTATCAAGAGAAAACATATTTTAAAGACGGATCTTTCATAAACAAGAATGATTTTAGTAAACACACAAGTGTGTAAACACTTGTGTAACACAAAGTTTTGACGAAAGAACCATTTTTGTAAATGTTAACAAGAAGTTGTAAAGATAGAATTTCGTTAAAAACGAGACTTTTATGAAACCGGATTGATTTATATAAAGATCCACTAAAAGTAATGGAATTTACTTATATTCTTGGATAAAACGCAAGTTCATGTAACTTATGCAATATACATATTTATTTACTAGTTTGTTGTTTTGGACATTGTTTTGAGTGAATGAAAAGAATGTTGGTTTGATTTATGAAAGAAAATGATACGCTTAAAAGCGTGGCCACCTCCAGTTACAGGGGAAACTCTGGCGAAATTTTTCCAAGAACCTAACACTTAGAAATATTTTCGCTATAAGTGTTAGAAACACTTTTCGACTTGTTTTCAAATTATAGATTTCGCCACGACTTTATTTACAAAACATCGGAGGTGGGATTTCACAAAATAAAACTTGGTAAATATATATTTAGTATATATATTTTTTTCATAAAGTCACTTGATATGTGTTTATGATTATTTTGTGAAAATACTAGTATTATTTTTAGGGTAAAAATAATACTACCGAATGTTAATGGATCCAAAATAATACGAACGTCTCTACGATAAATATATAAGTTACACCGGTAATTATTATTACCACCCGAACTTCAAAGGTAACTTACGCATTTTAAGAAAATATTTATGAACGCGTATTTGTCAAGAATATTATTTTGGAAATTTGAATGAAATAAAATATAATATTTTTGGGAAGAATGATTATATTTTGGAGTTAGAAATAAAATATATTTTAAGTGAGACTTAATAATATATTTTGAATGTTACGAACACACATGTATTAAATCCCCCATCCTTGGGAAGGAGAATAATTACCAAGTATTTACAAAAATATAAACACGAAATAGTTGTCTAACTATTTCCCAAAAACTTAAGCCTTAAGCTAAGGCACGGCCGTCCGTCTAATAGAGTTAGTACGTGTAGGTCGTCGCACAGCTGCTTGAGCAGGAGATATACTTGGTAGAGACGCACCACTGTGAGTTCATGTCCCCCTTTTTCTCTTAACTGTTTTCAGTTTTATACTTCGGGGGTGAAATACATGTTACATACTGCTACGAACAATTACGAATGGTATGGTCAGCTAAGGAAGGAACTGTTAGGTTATGTGATTGGGTAGGTGAAACCTTAAGAACCTTAGTCCTCGTAGTACGATCGAGGGATACAAGTAATAGGCCTATTTGAGCATAACAAACCCCACCCATGCGCCCTAAGGTTGGACCATGTGGTGACCTTGTCGTAACACCACCCATGCGCCCTCAGGTTGGACCATGTGGTGACCTTGTCGTAACACCACCCAGGCGCCCTCAGGTTGGACCATGTGGTGACCTTGTCCTATCCCCTCCCATGCGCCCGCAGGTTGGACCATGTGGTTACACATTAACTGATATGTTTCCTCATTTGCTTTCATACCAGAGTTTACAAAACATTCATACTTACAATGATTATAAAGGTTTATTCGCGCGCACATACTAAACACATGAACTCGCTCAACAATTTTTGTTGATTTTTCCCACTTACATGTATTTCAGGGAACTAAGGATTCTGGCACGGTATGCTACGTTTTCCCGCTGCATAAGAGTTTTGAGGTCATCCAAGTTTAGGGGATGTGACTTTTACCTGGACGAGTCATAATCCTTAAACTGCGCTTATTTCGTGTTGATGTTTGTGTCTTCCGAACAATGTTTTATGTTATCAGGTTGTAGTTTCTGTTGCATGTGTCAACGCCTTAAGTCAATGTTGTGTTACTTATGTTTTAAGACTCAAATCAATGGATGATCTTGCTTGATTTTATTTTCATATAGCTTTGTTATGATTAAACTATGGTATTAAGAAGTCACACCAAATTAACCACGCTTCCGCAAAGCCAGGGTGTGACAAAAATAGGATTCATGACTTATGTTTGAGAAAATGTTTAGTCATGAACCTTGTAATTTGCTTTGTCTTGTAAATCATTTGAAAAACGATAAGATCAGATGATATGTATAAATAAGAGAATAATGTATGGTTAAATGAATAACCATGTAAAATGAGTTTGTATAAGATAAGTTGTTTGTAAAACAATGTATTGTGAAAAGTATGTTATTTGTATAAAATGTTATATGTCCAAATTGAAATGATTCAAATAACGCTACGATATATAATACCATACAATCACTTATATATAGGAAGTACCAGCGGCGTATCCACCATGCTTGTATCATATTACACACGCCTCGTTACTTAAATCACTTACTCAAACCAAACCATCAAGATGTAATGTTTAACAATTGTAGAAATGTTTATGTATAGTCCAATGTCTATTGTCAAATGTAAATCATGTCAACAGATACAAAAGGTTCACACGGTTCAACAGTTACAAACAGTTCATATAATCAAACGGTTACGACGGTTCAAAATGTAATATAATGTGTTCATATACTGGATGAGCGTATGCAACAGAAATGCAATGTAGAACAATGTACTAAGTATGCACACAATGGACACACATAGCATGAAATGTAATGTAAAACAATGTACTAAGTATGCACACAATGGGCATACATAGCATGAAATGTAATGTAAAATGATGTACTAAGTACACACAATGGACATACATAGCATGAAATGTAATGTAAATCAATGTATTAAGTATGCACACAATGGGCATACATAGCATGAAATGTAATGTAAAACAATGTACTAAGTATGCACACAATGGACATACATAGCATAAAATGTAATGAAATCATGTACTATAATGTACTAATGAACATAGCAAGTATATGATGTGAAAACATGGAAAGCATGAAAGTAACAAGTATACACATGTGTTTCACCCCAAAATAGTTTGGAAAACAGTAAAAGATGGGTCTATGTACTCACTTGAGATTGCTCAGAAGTCCTAAGATAACCACCAAGCAATGCTAGAGATCACGGAATCAAACGGCACCTAATATAGGTAACTATGTTAATAAACCGGACCTATATCGGTGGATTTAGATAGAATGAGGGTTTGTAAACCAAACGAGTATAGAGACTCGTGTCATATGGTTTAACAAAGCCTACATACTAAATGAAACCTAACCTAAGAGCTTACGACCCATTACGACCCGTTTATGTAGCTTATGCTACTTTAACGCGTCGTTCGCGTAAAACGCATTCGGAACGCCTAACTAGTCCTATGACAAGTAAAATATGCCTTAACATATCTAATATTGTTACCAAATCAGTTTAGATGCCAAAAGTTATGTTACATATGCTTAAAATGAATTTTGGTGTAAAAAGGGCATTTTGGTAATTTACCTAAGGCATATAAACTTCCTATCATACAACTACTTAAACGAAGCGACCATAAGGTATAACCTCGGAAGGTTATTCCCTATATGCTATGGTCACCTAATGTGTTTGGTCGGATCCTAATGATCGACCAAATGGGTCGGGTTCGAAGGTATAAGCGATTTATTAGATCGCTTACCCTTACGACCCTAGACAACGTGGTAATCAGTAGGCATAGTCACAAAGGACTATAACCATCGTGATTACAATCACGTTGCGAAGTTCAAACGAACTTCGCATTGACCATAAACTGGTCAATGCAGAAAGTCAAACAAAGTTTGACTTTCGGACTCGAAAAGCAATAAAAGAACGAAGGAACACTTACGAAGGGTCCCCGAATGCTAATCTAGATCAAAATAGCTCAGGTATGAAACAAAGGTTTCAACTTAGAGCACATTAGATCAGATTCTAGTGAGTTTGAATCAAATGGGGGTGGGGTATTTATAGTATTTCCAGAACCGTTAAGATCATTTCTTGAATAACGTGATCGAATCTCGTGCGTACACTTGTTGAAATGTTGTGGTGACTAAAAATGGCCCCTAATGAGCTGAAAGGGCAAGTGTGAGTGTGTAGTTGTGAGTTAATCACCTGAAATCTGCTGACTAATCAGTCTTATCTGATCTGGTTATGCAGTCGCGTAGCGCGACTGGTAAGGCCCTTAGGGCTCGCGCTACGCCACCACCCCCTGTTTCAGAAATGTTTCAAAAATGACGGTTTTAGTCCCTGCACGTGTTTAAGGCCTTTTTCGATGCGTTTGAGCCCCGTTAACCTCATTTCAAGGCTCTAAAATGAAGTTAAAGTATAGGGAACTCAAAACATGCTCAAAAATATCTCGGATGTCGGTTCGTTTGGTCGTACGGTTGCGTTGTTCGGTTAATTACGACGGAATGCGCATAAGCGCGAAAAACGATCCAAATGACGCGACGAATGGATTTTTCTCATGCCAAACACTAAAATAAAATATTATAGTGCTTACATAAATTTTTGAATGTCCGGATGTATTCAGAACGTAAGTTATGCGCGAAAATGCAAACTTGTGCACTTTTTGACGCTTTTAGTCCCTGAATGACCCAAAAGTTTATTTTAGCATAACGAACACCTCAAAGCCTATTTCTAAGCTATGTAAAGGATATTTATGGTATGTTTAACTTATGGTCATGTTCCGGAATGTCTGTTACAGTTCAAATTGGCATACTCTCGCAGTTTGTCAAGTTTAGTCCCTGTAAGCGAATTAACTTGTTTTTGCCATACCAAACCTTCCAAAACTTATTTCTAAGTTATGTAGAGGTTATTTAGGGTATGTTAAGCCTATGTCACTATTCCGGAGTGTTTGTTGCATTAACCTGGTTATATTTACGCATTAGTGCGCGTATAACCTTCCAGAAAGCGATTTAGAGCTTGAAATCGAACAAGAGTTGATATGTGCAAAAGATACACATATTTATACAAGTCCAAAGTATGAAATACAATATTTCATTGGTTTGGTATTTGTTTGATGGTCGCAGTGACACAGGTGTCACAAAAATGAACTTACGGAGTCATTTTCAACGGGTGCTTCATCAGAAATGGAAATGAAAAGGATAAACAAACGGATATTCATTTCCTCAACGGACAATCTTCAGAAACGAAAATGAACAAACGGAGTCATTTTCAACGGGTGCTTCCTCAAAAATGGAAATGAAAATGATAGACAAACGGATATTCATTTACTCAACGGACAATCTTCAGAAACGAAAATGAACTTACGGAGTCATTTTCAACGGTTGCTTCATCAGAAATGGAAATGAAAAAGGATAATCAAACGGATATTCATTTCCTCAACGGACAATCTTCAGAAACGAAAATGAACAAACGGAGACATTTTCAACGGTTGCTTCATCAGAAACGGAATTGAAAAAGGATAATCAAACGGATATTCATTTCCTCAACGGTCAATCTTCAGAAACGAAAATGAACAAACGGAGTCATTTTCAACGGGTGCTTCCTCAGAAACGGAAATGAATAGAGTTAACTTCTAGACACATGACAAAACTCGCTGTGGTTTCTGTGCACTAAATTCCATAATTATGTATGCATCCATAATTACGTAATTCCTTGCACAGTCCGCACAGTTTGTCTTGAAATGTTTAGGGGAAGAAAATCAAACATGTGATGAGGGTGACTAGACTACCATAGGGTCCTTTTAGTTAGATCGACAAATGATCTTTTTAATTAGGCCACCAAGGAGTCCTTTCAGCTATATCATCACATGATGTTCCTAACCAGATTTTTGGATCAATTTGTTTAACTAGACCACTCAAGGGGTCTAATTATGGAGTAGTACTTTATAACCCAAGGGACTTAACTACAACGTAGAAGTCCATTAAGGATTTTAGATAACAAAAACTTGGATTACACCAAAAACATAAAAAGGAACACATAAGCATATAATCACATAGTTGTTTAACTCGGTTATTAATTTGTTATTAACTTGTTATCGATTGAAAATAGATATGGAAACCAGTCGATGGACTTCAACATCCTTAAACATCTATTTGAAAAGATAGAATGATTTTCCAAAAATTTGATTTCTGATTACAAGGAATCACCACATTCGAATTAAGGTATACAACAATTAAGGACTTACGGAAATACCCTTAGGTACCCTATTAAGGATTTATAGTGGTACTTTGGGTATTCGTCCAGTGTTGTAACTTGCGCCTTGTACTTCGTTTCCTTAGAATAAACGGGTACTTAGGAATTTCATAGAAAACGCAAGAGATCATAGAATGGGAAAATTTTTTGGGGGTAGTTTGTTCTTCAAGGAATACGGTTCCTTGATTGTCGGTATTGTAAGAGATATGTTGTTTATACATGCAACCACATAAATACATTGCAATGTAAATAAAAGATTTATTTATAAACAACGATAACAACTGTTTCTTGGACCTTGACAACAAAAGAAAATAATACATAAGACGTGATTATTTCTAAACGATGTTGTCTTCTAGTTAGTCAGATGCTCATCCCTGTGCTAGATTTGCATTAGCAAGCTTTGGGCAATTTCTTTGGAAATGACCCATCTTGCCACAGTTGAAGCAAGAACCTGGTAGAAAACGACCTTGAGCAGGATTGTTGCCAGCTTGGTTTGGTGCAGCTGCAGCTGGGCAGACTCTTGCTGTATGGCCTATAAGTCCACAACTTTGGCATTTGCGGCACTTTACATTGGCATGATGATGGAGGCTACATTGGTTGCACAAGGGTGCAGTTCCATTGTATGGCTTTCTAGCAGGGGGTTGAGCTGGTTGGTTGGGGATGGCTTGATCATCGTGAGTAACCATGGCGAAGTTCTGAGAAGCCTTTCGCTTCTTTGACTTCTTAGGAGATCCAGTCTGTTCATCCATGGTCTTTGATTCCTCGATTGGTTTTGATTCCTCGACTAGTTTCTTGTCACCTTTCCTGAAAAGTTTACCTTTCCTGATCTTTGATTCAGTCAAGGTTGCAGATAGCTCAATGGCCTGTCTAACTGTAGTAGGGTTGCTACCAGTCACAATGTCTTGTATTGAGTCAGGAAGGCCATCAATGTACTTTTCGATTGCCTTATCCAAAGGCGTGACCATGTTTGGGCAGAACAGATTTAAATCCTCATAACGGTCTGTGTAGGCTCGATGCTCACCGCTATCTTGCGTATGATCGTCAAATTCCCTTTCCAAGGCCATGATCTCGTGATGAGGACAGAATTCCCTCATCATAAGGGCCCTAAGTTCATCCCATGTCTGTGCTAGAGCAACTTCTGCTCCACGATCTCTCATAACCCCGTTCCACCACATAAGGGCCCTCTTCTGGAACACACTCGAAGAAAACTCGACCTTGCGATTGTCAGGACACTGCACGTGGCGGAAAGTATTCTCAATGCTCTCGAACCATTGAAGAAGCCCAATCGCTCCCTCAGAACCACTAAACTTGAGTGGTTTAGCCGAGTTAAAACTCTTGAATTTGCATGGACCATTGTTGTTGTTGTTGGCTTGGTTCCATTGAGCAAAGAGGTTTGGGAATTGAGCAGCCATTTGCTGCGCAATGATTTCTGCCAGTTCGGCAGTCGCTATCTGGTTTTCGCGTCGAGGAGGCATTCTAAAAGAGAAACAAGAAAGAAAACAAATGAAATGGCATTGGGTAAGAATAGGATGTTACAATTACCGACCATAATCATGGTTGATGGTCATTTGTTTGAACCACAAAGCAAACAAACAACACAAAGGATGAATCAAAGCAAATAGATCCTCATAGTGTATCGCGAAGACATGCTCGCCTATAAGTGGAAACTCACCCCAAGAGTTCCTAGGTAAGAGTGACTGGTCCGATTATTTGGATTTGTACGAACACTCTAGCCTTAGACAGAAAACCCAGGGTACAGGCATTCACTCTTCCAGTTTGCATGTGTTCACACTATTTAGGACCCAAAACTTTGACGAGAGTTTTGAAAATTCAAAGGGGTTGAAAACCTTATAACAGAGGGTTCAAAACCTAGTAATCAATCATCCTAGAACAGATGATTAGTTTTCAAAGCGGTTTTGAAATTTATGTTCTCGTTGTGGTCGTCGCCTAAGGATAGGTGACGGTATTGTTTTATGACTAAACGCAAGTACACTCGCGTTAGGGTCCTAAGAAGGTTATAGACTAGGTCAAAGCATTACTAATAACCTAATTCCCTATAACCATTGGCTCTGATACCAACTTTTCTGTCACACCCCGACCACGTAGAACATACAAAACGTGGCGGAAACGTCGGGGAGTGTTGTAACAGAATTAATTGTTTCAAATCCATGGCAATTTAAGTTTCGTTTTATTAATCAAACATGAGAGTTTACATTGTTTTAAACAAGAACCAAAGAGTACATAACATAAATTAACTAGTTCTTGTCTCGTTTTAAGTCACTAAGGTACAGGTCCGCCTAAGTATGTCTTGATAACTCCTATGCATCATCTCCTGAAAACACATGCGAAAATAGGTACGTCAGCATAAAAATGCCTGTGAGATACATAGGTTTTGTGAAAACAGAATTCATGACTTATGTTTGAGAAAATGTTTAGTCATGAACCTTTTAATTTGCTTTGTCTTGTAAATCATTTGAAAAACGGTAAGATCAGATGATATGAATAAATAGGGAGTAATGTATGGTTAAATGAATAACCATGTAAAATGAGTTTGTATAAGATAAGTTGTTTGTAAATCAATGTCTTGTGAAAAGTATGTTATTTGTATAAAATGTTATATGTCTCAAATTGAAATGATTCAAATAACGCTACGATATGTGATACCATACAAACACTTATATATAGGAAGTACCAGCGGCGTATCCACCGTGCTTGTATCATATTACATACGCCTCGTTACTTAAATCACTTACTCAAACCAAACCACCAAAGTAAAATGTTTAACAATTGTAGAAATGTTTATGTATAGTCAAATGTCTATTGTCAAATGTAAATCATGTCAACGGATACAACTGGTTCACACGGTTCAATAGTTACAAACGGTTCATATAATCAAATAGTTACGATGGTTCACATAGTCAAACGGTTACAACGGTTCAAAATGTAATATAATGTGTTCATATACTGGATGAGCATATGCAACGAAAATGCAATGTAAAACAATGTACTAAGTATACACGTAATGGACATACATAGCATAAGTGTAATGTAAAACAATGTACTAAGTATACACGTAATGGACATACATAGCATGAAATGTATTGTAAAGTGATGTACTAAGTATGCACACAATGGGCATACATAGCATAAAATGTATTGAAATCATGTACTATAAATGTACTAATATACATAGCAAGTATATGATGTGAAAACAGGAAAGCATGAAAGTAGCAAGTAGGCACATGTGTTTCACCCCAAAACAGTTTGGAAAACAGTAAAAGAGGGGTCTATGTACTCACTTGAGATTGCTCAGAAGTCATAAGATAACCACCAAGCAATGCTAGAGATCACGGAATCAAACGGCACCTAATATAGGTAACTATGTTAATAAACCGGACCTATATCAGAGGATCGGATAGAATGAGGGCTCGTAAACCAAATGAGTATGGGAACTCAGGTAGTATGGTTTAACAAGGCCTACATACTAAATGAAACCTAGCCTAAGTGCTTGCGACCCATTACGACCCGTTTAGATAGTTTATGCTACTTTAACGCGTCGTTCGCGTGAAACGCGTTCAGAATGCCTAACTAGTCCTATGATAAGTAAAATATGCCTTAACATGTCTAATATTGTTACCAAATCAGTTTAGATACCAAAAGTTACGTTACATATGCTTAAAATGAATTTTGGCGTCAAAAGGGTATTTTGGTAATTTACCTAAGGCATATAAACTACCTATCATACAACTACTTAAACGTCGTAACCATAAGGTATAACCTCGGAAGGTTATTCCCTACCTACTATGGTCACCTAATGTATTTGGTCGGATCCTAATGATCGACCAAATGGCTCGGGTTCGAAGGTATAAGCGATTTATTAGATCGCTTACCCTTACGACCCTAGACAACGTGGTAATCAGTAGGCATAGTCACAAGGGACTATAACCATCGTGATTACAATCACGTTGCGAAGTTCAAATGAACTTCGCATTGACCATAAACTGGTCAACGCAGAAAGTCAAACGAAGTTTGACTTTCGGACTCGAAAAGTAATAAAAGAACGAAGGAATACTTACGAAGGGTCCCCGAATGCTAATCTTGATTCAAGTAGCTCAGGTATGAAACAAAGGTTTCAACTTAGAGTTTCTCAAATCAGATTCTAGTGGGTTTTGAAGTTGGGGATGTGGGTATTTATAGGATTTCCTGAACCGTTAGGATCGTTTCTTGGAAACCGTGATCGAATCTAAGGCGTACACTTGTTGGAATGTTGTGGTGACTAAAAATGGCCCCTCATGAACTGAAAGGGCAAGTCTGGGTGTGTGGTTGGGAGTTTAACAGCTGTAATCTGCTGATTAATTGATCTTATCTGATCTGGGAGCCTGACGCGGGCCGCGTAAAGTATCACCCTGGGTTTACGCGGGCCGCCTGAAGTCCTGATCAGAATCCAAGTTTCAAAAATGACAGTTTTGGTCCCTGTTGGTGTTAAAGGCCATTTCCGACATGTTTAAGGCCCGTTAAGCCAACGTTAAGGCCCTAAAATGATGCCTAAACATTGTGGACATGAAACATGCTCAAAAATATATTGGATGTCAGTTCGTTTGGTCGTACGATCGCGATGTTCGCTTAATTACGACGGAATGCGCATAAGCGCGAAAAACGATCCAAATGACGCGACGAATGGATTTTTCTTATGCCAAACACTAAAATAAACTATTTTAGTGCTTACATAAATTTTTGGATGTCCGGATGTATTCAGAACGTAAGTTATGCGCGAAAATGCAAACTTGTGCACTTTTTGACGCTTTTAGTCCCTGAATGACCCAAAAGTTTATTTTAGCACACCGAACCCCTCAAAGCCTATTTCTAAGCTATATAGAGGATATTTAAGGTGTGTTTAACTTATGGTCATGTTTCAGAATGTTTGTTACAGTTCAAATTGGCATACTTTCACAGTTTGTCAAGTTTAGTCCCTGTAAGCGATTTAACTTGATTTTGCCATACCAAAGCCTTCAAAACTTATTTCTAAGTTATGTAAAGGTTATTTAAGGTATGTTAAGCCTATTTCACTATTCCGGAGTGTTCGTTGCATTAAACTGGTTATATTTACGCATCAGCGCGCGTATAACCTTCTAGAAAGCGATTTATAGCTAGAAATCGAACAAGAGTTGATATGTGCAAAAGATACAAATATTTATACAGATCCCAAGTATGAAATACAATATTTCATTGGCTTCGTATATTGCTTTGATGGTCGCAGTGACCCAGGTGTCACAGATCATTCCTCGCTTCTCCCTGGCCAATAACGAACACACGACCCCTTGCACCGTTGCCATTGTTACCCCCATTGTTCCCATTCCCCTGATTGTTGTGATTGTTTTTATGGTTCTTGTTCAGCTGGGGACAATCTCTCTTGAAGTGGCCTTCAGCTCCACACTGAAAGCACCCTTTGTTGTCTCGTTGCTGCTGTTGTTGGTCTTGTGGAGCTAGTGGCTGTTGTCGCTGGTTCTGATTTGCAAGTCGTAAGCTTCTACAATCCTTAGCTTCATGACCCATTTTGAGACACCTCTGGCAATGATTCTTGTTGCACTGGCCGCTGTGGTGTTTATTGCATCTATTGCACTTTGGAAGGTTCCCACGATAACCACTTTGCCTTTGGCTACCAGAAGATTGCTGCCCAGGGCTCTTAAAATCTTCAGTTCTTCTCTGCTGCGACTGGGACTGAACATAAGTTGAACCTCTGCTTGAAGCTCCATCCCATTTACGTTTGTTGTCACTGGGAGTTTCAGAGGTAGCTGTAGCACTAATACGTTTTGGTAACCTGTTCTGCTCCATCGCCTGATCAGTGAGACGGTGAGCCAACTGAACAACCTGCTGGATGGTGGCGAGGTTTGCTGAAGTCACGTGACTTTGGATTTCTGGCACTAAGCCCTTGAGAAAAAGTTCAATACGCTTAATTGGAGGGTCCACCATGGTAGGACACAGTAATGCGAGCTCATTCGATCTCTTCGTATACGCCTCAATTTCTGACCCCGTCATCTTGAGGTTGTAGAACTCGACTTCCAACTTATGAATGTCATCACGACTGCAGTATTCCTCCTTGATCATCTCTTTAAAATTGTTCCATGGGGTGGCGTTAGCAGCAACCAACCCTAGCATTTGGACCTGAGCGTTCCACCATGTGAGGGCTAAACCTTCGAGAGTGCCGGTAGCATACTTCACCCTGCGTGCCTCAGGGCATTCACACATTTCGAACACAGATTCTAGTTTCTCAAACCAGTGGAGGAGACCTACTGCTCCTTTAGTGCCGCTAAAAGTAGTGGGTCGGCAGTCCATAAAAGTTTTGAAGGTGCACACAGGTGGCTGGGCATGTTGACCTGTTGTGGGTATAAGAAAGGACAAAGTTTAACACAAGGGTGGGTTCACGAGAGTAGGACCTAAAGATCCTAGAATGAGTTTAAACTGCAGGGTATACCTCCTGCTTGTGCGGCTGCAAGTGCCGCAGCAACCTGTTCGTTGATCAGAGCCATCAACTGGGCTTGTGTCATGTTAATGCGTCCAGACATGATCTTCATATCAAGAGAAACATAAGTGAGAAGGGTTCGCGAAAGTGCGATGACAGAAGAGAGTAAGCACACATGTGTTCAAGCAACAGTAGCTATACTAACTAGGCATATCATGAGCAAAGTTCTACGATATCTAGCATGTAGGTAATAAAACGTAAACCATATCACCTAGAATGTCGAGCCTTGCACGTGGAGTGAAGCATCGTTGTGGATCGTAGAGCACTGTACAGGTTATAGTCTGGTTTTAACAAAAACGTTTTCCCTTATTAAAACCAAGTTCTCTATAACCAATGGCTCTGATACCAATCTGTCACAACCCCAAAATCCACACGCGGAGTATCACCGCTTGGAGGCGTGACTGACCAGGATCAAGCCACCAATCATATTGAACAAGCATATAAATAAACATAATTCAACCATCAATATGAAGGGTGTTCAAAAACCAAAGCATAGTTAAGTGTTTAGCGGAAGCATAATTTGCAAAACCCATAGCAAGTATTAAATATGAAATAAAGTAGTGTTTAAAGCATGGCACACACTGCCATGTCCCACAACGACCGTTCCTCCCTGTGCAAACTCCATGAGTACCTAATGACCTGCAAGGCATGTAGCAACGAATCAACAACAAAGTTGAGCGAGTTCACAGTTGGTTGTTTGGTTATAGTATTCATTTCATAAATCGTATGTTCGTTTTGTAAACCATGTATCGTATTGATCCTTATCGCGGCCTATCCAGGCATATGTGCGATGATTAGTGGGGGCTTCCCATGTGTTACAAGACCACGCGTATCGACTGCTACGAAAATGTAAGAGGTGCCCTAAGTCAATGTCTATCAGCATTGACCCTTTGCCCATAGTCCATTAGTACACGGCCGTCCGACTGGCATGGTGTGAGGTTTGTTAAACCTAATAGCGCTATTAACTAATGACCCGCTCGCCCTAGGCCTCGGCGATTAAGTCGATAATTGAGGGACTTCCTTTAATAGAGTTGATGGTCTTAAGATCGTGTACGTAGGCTTTACGTACATGCGCTTCAATCCGAGGACAGTAGTAAGTAGAACTGTACGTAGGTTTTACGTACGTGCCCTTCAATCCGAGGACAGTAATAAGTAGTTTAATAGTAATGGTTGTACGAGTAGTTATCCAATCCCATTCCCAACCCCTGGGAATCCCATGCCTTGGCTAGTGTGAACTCACCTTGGTTTGCTCGGTATGCTAAAGTATACACGCTCACAATTAATCAATCACGACCTATAGTACGCACGTATATACCATCAGTTTAGGTTCGTAACGATTCGCATGTATTCTAATGTCACATAGTGTATTTGGCAGTTAATCATCATACAACACAAACAGTTAATCGCATCCATATAGTTCATGTACCACATCAATGTCCTTCACAGTTTATTCTAATATAACTATCCAATCATACACTTAACAGAGTTGGCATCTAGCAGAACTAGCAAGCTAACTGAGTGAGTAAAGTTAACATAATTACTCCACTTAACTTAACAGAGTTAATAACTAGTAATGTTATATACTTCAGAATTAACAAAGTTAACAATGCTTAACAGAGTTACATGCTGAATAGAACTAATAAAGTTAACAACTAATGGATTAACAACTAACAGAGTTAACCACTTAGCAGTCATAACAGAGTTAACATATTTAATTGGATTAACAATCTAACAAAGTTTATCAACTAACAGCGTTATAAGCTAACAGAGTTACGGCTCAGAATACATGACTAGTACACATGTGACGAAATCACATATGGGCCGAAATCCCTTTTTTAGTGACGAAAACACTTGGGCCGAAAACACTTGGGCCAACGAAATCCCTTTGGTGATTTCATTAAGATGGGGATTTCGTTGGGTGTCGGATTTCATCATCATCAACATCAGTTACACACACCGATTCAATCAATCATACAATCATCACTAAGTCGTTGTGATTATCAAGCATTCTAACCATCAAAAACTGTTACGTGATCCAATCCTCATATCAAAGTATCACCGTACATAACATTCATCAATACCTAACATTCATCACAGAACATAACATTTAACATGCTATTCCGATCCTGATCACGTTCATATCATACCAAACCAATCATTTAATCCTATCATGTTTCGCATACAGTTATATAACTGATCGACCATATCCAATTCTTTCATGAACACAAGCAACAACATAACAATATAATCGTATCTGAAACAACTAATTGTGAAAGTCACTAACCGACTCAGAATGATCAACAAGGAATCTGGCTTCGAATGAGGGAAGGGTTTCCGTTGGGTTTCAAAGAAAACGAGAGAGAGTGTGATAGGTGTCTAGGGTTTGTCGAATAAAGGTTCTCGCATAAAGGGTTGGAATAATATATAACAGGTCCATTACTGGGCCTAAAGCCCATACTGATTTCGTCGGTCACCAGGTGGACGAAAACACTCAAGGTGTTTTCGTGAGTAGGTGGTTTCACAGGGGGTGTTTTCGTATGAGCAGGGGTGTTGGGCCAATGATCCATATTAAACTATACAACACCAATTAACACAAATTACACTATTATCATACACCCAAATATAATGCACCCCAATTATAAAATATCAATCGCAATACGATTTAACGTTTTACAAGTGTGCACAGTTGCGAAACAAACAAGTCGTGTAAACAAGCAATCTAAACAATTAACGTGCAACAATACGAAGATGGAATCTCAGAAACTCGAGTTGTCACATTATCCCCAACTTGAAAGAAATTTCGTCCCGAAATTTAGCATGTGGTTACTGAGGAAGCTAGCTGTGCTGTGTTGTTTACTGGTTTTCCTGGGGTGTCACACTCTTCACGACAACTCAAGATCCACGAACGGAACTACACGACACATGACTTAGAATTCGGAGCTGTGGTCTTCGCGCTCAAGATTTGGAGACACTACTTGTACAGTACCAAGTGCACGATTTACACCGATCACAAGAGTCTCCAGCATATAATGGAACAAAAAGAGCTGAACATGCGGCAAGGACGATGGGTCGAGCTTCTGAACGACTACGAGTGCGCGATTAAATATCATCCAGGCAAGGCTAATGTGGTGGCAGATGCCCTCAGCAGGAAGGAAACCAAACCTAAGCGTGTCCGTGCCTTACAGCTCACCATCCACTCGAACCTCCCTAAGCAAATCCGAAACGCTCAGGTAGAAGCATTGAAAGCCGAGAACATCAGGGCTGAGTCCCTGCGAGGATCAAGGAAATGGCTAGAACAAAAAGAAGATGGTGCTTACTACGTAAACGGGCATATATGGATTCCACTTTTTGGGAATTTACGCGAGCTTGTAATGGATGAAGCCCATAAGTCCCGTTACTCAGTACATCCTGGTTCGGATAAGATGTACCACGACCTCAGGACCACCTATTGGTGGCCTGGTATGAAGGCCAACATAGCCACTTACGTTAGCAAGTGCTTGACCTGCGCTAGAGTCAAGGCTGAGTATCAGAAACCATCGGGCCTACTCCAACAACCAGAGATCCCGCAATGGAAATGGGAGAAAATTTCCAAGGATTTTGTTACTGGCCTGCCTAGGTCTCAACGCGGAAATGACACCATTTGGGTGATAGTGGATTGATTAACTAAGTCAGCACACTTTTTGGCTATTAAAGAGACAGACAAGTTCTCTACCTTAGCAGAGGTATACTTAAAGGAAGTGGTTTCGAGGCATGGAGTGCCGACCTCTATTATTTCCGATTGAGACGCACGTTTTACTTCTGAGCTGTGGCAAGCTATGCACAAATCCTTTGGCTCACGTTTAGACATGAGCACCGCTTATCATCCACAAACGGATGGGCAATCTGAACGCACCATCCAAACCCTTGAAGACATGCTTAGGGCATGTGTGATCGATTTTGGCAAGGGTTGGGAAAAGCATGTACCATTAGTGGAATTCTCCTACAATAACAGCTACCACACCAGCATTCAGGCAGCACCCTTTGAAGCATTGTACGGTCGTAAATGCCGATCGCCCCTTTGCTGGGCGGAAGTTGGTGACAGCCAAATCACAGGACCAGAACTCGTGGTAGACACTACGGAAAGGATTGCCCAGATCAGACAACGCATGGCGGCAGCTCGTGACCGTCAGAAGAGTACGCTGATAAGGATAGGAAACCGCTAGAGTTCCAGGTTGGTGACCAGGCTCTACTTAAAGTTTCACCCTAGAAGGGTGTGGTTCGTTTTGGAAAACGGGGCAAGCTTAATCCGCGATATGTCGGACCCTTTGAAATTACCGAAAAGATCGGTAAGGTTGCTTACAGATTGAATCTGCCTGAAGAACTGAGTGCGGTGCACAACGTCTTTCATGTGTCTAATCTGAAGAAGTGTCTATCAGATGAAACACTCATCATTCCTTTCAAGGAACTCACTATTGACGAACAGCTACACTTTACTGAGGAACCGATTGAGATCACGGATCGAGAGATCAAAACCCTCAAGCATAGCCAGATACCTCTCGTGCGAGTCCGTTGGAACTCGCGACGTGGCCCAGAGTTTACCTGGGAGCGGGAGGACCAGATGAAGCGCAAGTTTCCCCAGTTGTTCCCAAATGAAACTCCCAGCACTGAAGCTACAACCGAATTTCGGGACGAAATTCCAAACTAACGGGGGGATGATGTGACACCCCGTTGAAACGTTCTCACTAGCTTGACAGTGGCTGCCTTAACTTTCGGGACGAAAGTTCTTAAAACTTGGGGATAATGTGACACTCTGGGTTTTCCCGAGCAACTATCATGTATTTAAATTGCGTGTACATAATATTAAATGAAAGTTGTGATTTATCTTCATGTGCTATGTGTCGATAAGGTGTACGTATAATGTATAAGTTATGTATATATATATGAATATGAGTATTGGTGAGCCGAGACCACCAAGACCCGACCCGAGACCACCCGGCCTCGAGTAACCCACATCGGTTCCTTGAGCCCACTCGGAAACCCATTAGGGTGCACCGACTTGGGTTTGTATATAACCTATGTTTATGGCCAACCTTGCCACTTTTTAATCATCATTCACTCCCACACTCCCCTACACACACTCTCCTACTCCCCCCCCCCCCTCACTAAGACCCTAACAACACAACCTCCTCTCCTCCTCTCGGATCAAACCGGCAACCAAAGGGTTCTCGGATTTGTTTGAGATCAACACTCGGAAGCTCTTTCATCAATCCTTCACATCTTCTACACTCAAAATCCCTAGCCGGTTAGTGCTTCTTTGCAAACACATGTAAATGCATAACCAAAGTGTTGATTTGGTGATAATGTGCATTGTTGTTATTATTTGTTATGACAAAAGTATTTGTTCGATTTAATGGGTTCTTGTTTGTTAATGATACATGCTTGGTCCCAAATGCCTAAGATGAACAATACCCTCTTTTGTGAAAAGTGTGAATGTTGTATGATAATGTCTTGCTAAGATAAGCTTGAATGATAAAAGAATGATAGTTAGGATTGTTTATGATCATCCGATTTATGTTAGAGGTTATAGAACAAAGGTTTCGTTTGATGATGGTTTACAAGATGATCTTGATATCTAGTTTATGTGTTATGATTCTTGTCCATAGAATGCATGATTATGTAGGATGAACATGATGGTGAATGATGAAAACCCTAAAATGATGAACAAGTTTGAATGTTAATGTGAATATTTGAATATGCTATGAACATTTGAAAGATGCTTTGTTTGATCCATTTGATTAAGGTTGTAGACAAGAAAACATGTTGGTGCATTTCGGTTGGATAGTACACAGTTACACGAAATCGGAATTCTATTGGATAGTACAAACCATGATAGATGTTCTAGAATCACCAGACATGTCACACCCCGAAATATCAGAGCATTGGCGTGACTGGACTGGTATCTTCATTGCACAGCGGAAGCAAATAAGCTAAGTCTTTTAGAATGTGAACGCCCACTAAGTACTCGACTCCAGATGGTTCTCCTATTCCAACCGTGCCTTGTCTTAGAAATGCAACCTGAGAAAGAAACATGCGAAAAATCAACATAAAGTTGAGCGAGTTCATAGTTTGTTTGTAAAAGATTTGAAATAAATCTTTTTGAATAACCGGTTTTTGAAGTATTGTTGAGAAAACGAATTTAAAATCATTTTCCTGTCAAGTTATACAGAAACTTTGTATGAAAACATGGTGTGTATCTTGTATAACTCAAGTATTTCTGTATGTATCATGTATTCTTGTATAAATCACGTATTCTTGTATGTATCATGTTTTCTTATATAAATCAAGTATTCTGTATGTATCTTGTTGTTAATGGGTTGCAAGGCCATTAACATGTGACACGACATAGGAAGTCACCAAACCATAGGCATTTTTCTATAGTCGATTCACGACTGAGACACAAAAACACTACTTGGTTCTAGTTGTCACCAAGAGTGGGGCTGCCCTGACACCCGTTAGATCCAACCTTTTGTTCTGCGGTCTAAGTATGTACATGATTAATGGTGCTTATGGTACCCTATTCGTGACACTATTTCTCGTATCATTCCTCAAACGCATCATACTTGGTACTAGTTATCACCAAGAGTGCTTCTTGTTTATGTATTCATCATATCAAGTATCAATTTTTCAGTTCTTGTATTCTTTATATCAAGTATCAATTCTCATGTGTTTGTATACTCTTGTATTTTGTATTTTCTCGTAGTTTAGAAAACTAGAATTCGTGAGTAAACGCTTGTTTGAAAAACCGGTATAAAACATAAGCTTTCCGTAAACCATTTGTGTCAAATAAATCTTGCTTGTAAAATGGTTTATAAATATGTAATCCTTGTATGCTTTGCAAAAAGTGCATGTCTTTCCACCCCGAAAACATTTAGAAAAATGTAAAACCGTAAAAGGTGGGGTTATGAACTCACCTGAATATTCCTGTGCAAAGCTAGCTAATTTACGACTTCGTGATGTCGTTTCCAAGGCTCGACTTGCTAGCGTGCATTCTACAGTATTCCTAACACGGAATATCTAATAAGTTTCGAATAATGTGGTAACTAATCTACGTGTTACCCAGCTCTACCGAATCGTTGATCGAACGATTTGACGGTAAATAGTTAAGTTAATGAAAATGACTAAGTTAAATTGCCGCGAGAAGTCGTTTGAGTATGTAGGAATATTCGTATGAAAGTATTATATAAACTCGTATTATATATATTGCGTCTTGTATATTTTTGCCAAAATATATGTATATGCCGTTTCGGCGTTCGTAATAAATATAAAATATTATATTTATTTTGCGATAGTATCATCGAGTAGTTCGAAATTTGAAATAAATATAAAACTATATTTATTTTTAAAAACAAATCGACGTTGTACGATGTTTGAAATAAATAGATAAGTTATATCTATTTTATAAAAGAATCGTTGTTTTTGTTTGACGTTTGAAATAAATATATAAAATATATTTATTTTATAAAGAATTGCCGTTTTCGTATGTTTGTAAAGTGTCGTCGAAAATATTATACACTTGTATATAAAGTGTCTTTATATTAAAAACGTGTTTCGTCTTACGGATTTTCTCGAAAAACGGGCAGAGTTTCCTCTGTTTTTAGACGCCCCGGACAACCAAGTTGTCGTAATTTTAACAAGATTCAATAAATGATTCAATAATCTTTATGCATAGCCAATTTATTTAACGAAGTAATAACTAAAACCAAGTTAATATTACTAATAACTCATTGTTTTGTTCGGTTCGAGCTCGTTCACGAAATAATTAAGATCGCGTAAATATTAAACGTGTCGTTAGACTTTACCCATCTTCGCGTCGAAATGTCGAACCGCTTGACTGAGCTGACCGGATCAACTGAGTTGACTCGCTTTGACTGAGTTGACTCGGTTTGACCGAGTCGACCCCAACTGAACTGAGCTGACCCGCACCTTCCTGAATCTGACCCGAAACCCGAACCTGAGACCCGAACATTGAGTCGACTTGCTGCCGTTGACCGAGTTGACTCGGTTGAGTCGACCGAGTCAACCCGAACCGTTTCTGACGTGGAAAATTCTGACCGAACCGGACCTTGTCTGCATCCAAACGAGCCGAGACCCGAGCCGTAACATAACCCGAGTAGCCAAGCCACCCAAGTCTGAACCGAAAGCGAACCGAACACGAAATAGAACCTGAGGACGAGGCTGAACCAGTTGAACCGAGGCTGTGACCCGAACCAAAATCATCATCTTCATCACTGATCAACATCATCATCGGAAAACCATCGGTCAGAAACAAAAACCGTCGGATAATCGTACCGACCACCGGATAACAGAACCGACCGCCGGTTTTTCTCTCTCTCCTCTCCGCAGCTCCCTCTCTCTTCGTTCCTTCCTGTTGCAGCCGCCACACGCCACCACCATCTGGTGGTGGCTGCCGATAAGCAGAAGACAGAAGGGGGGGTGTCTCACCGGAAGGGCAATGGCCGAAGTCGGCCGGATTTACTCCGGTCGGCCGGATTTACTCCGGTCGCCGGAGGTGAAGGAGGGAACCAGAGGAGGTCCGATGGTGTGTTTGTCAGATGCGAGTGATTTATGTTGTATTGCGAAGGATATGTATTCCCTGTGTTTTATTGTTATGTGATAGAGAGATGAGAGGAAAAGTATGGGTTTAGTGTGTGTGTTGGATGTATGTTCTGCACAAATGAAACAAGGGGATGGTCCCCATTTATAAACTCAAATATGGGTTTTGTTTAGTGGTTAAGATCATTATTTTCCAACCATTATTATCCATAAGTTCTTATGTTCCATCTTTAGAGACCAAAAATCTCTTGTAAAGATTTGTATGGATTTGCAAAGATTTACTAAGATTTGATGATATTTTGGTAAATATTTTGCTTAGATTTGTAGAGGTATCTAGAGATCTCAAAAGATATAATTTATTGTGCAGGTTTAGGCTTGTGGGTTTTGGGCTTGGGCCCAGGGCCCACAAGCCCATCTTATGTGTAAGTGGCCCATAAATCCTACGAGACCCGATATCGCGACCCAAACTTCATGGGCATAAAATATTCGTGTAACATCCATATTTGTCGGCGTTGTCAGTATTTTGCATGGTTTTAGTCCGTTGTCGCGTAATAGTCAGCAGATTTTCTGTCAATCACCACACGCGCACTGTATAGCTGAACAAACGTTCCTGGGCACTTCCAAGGGCCTGGTTAAGTTAATTAGTGTCGTAAACACTATTTATTATCGCGTTAATCGCCAGTTAATTACGTACTTAAGAGCCGTAAATTTACCAGTTGTCACATTCTCCCCCTGTTAATAAAATTTCGTCCTCGAAATTTAGACTACGTTAACTCTTTAGAGTTACGTTATGTGTAGAAATAAGAATAGTACCAAAGTGAACGATCATGAAGTCGAATCAAGACTTATTCGAATGATGTGAGTTCAAGGATGTATCACAAGATACAAATGAATTCTAGAAATGATTGCATCCAATAAATGAATTTAGATTTCGACAAGCTCAAATGTAATAGTTTGCATGAAACGCTCGGTCATGATCAGCCCAAGCTGCAAGTTCTACCGACGCCACAAGGTGTCGTAGTGAATGAAACAATTCAAATATAGCGGTGATCGAACAAGTATCACCTGTGTTTTTCATAAAATGCTCAATCATGATTAGCCCAAGCTACAAGTTTGTACTGACACCACAAGGTGTCGAAATCAACAAACGACTTAATGGAGTCGTAGACCAACAAATCTACTACGACTCAGAACAATGAAACGCTTGTTAAAACGAATTTGAATATGATGTTTCCAATACATCATATGATGTCTTGAATTGAATATGTGTAATGAACAAGTTCAAACAATTGAATTTGATTTCGGCGCAAGCCGATAGTAAATACATGTATCGACAAGAAAGCTTTTGGCATGGTCACAACGAAAAACCATGTATGTAACTTGAAAAGAAAAGAATTTTCAAGAAAATGTGTTGACTTGATAACAAATAAGCCAACAATCTCAATAATGCGGGTCATTCGAATCACAAGCGAAATAATATTTGAACTTTAATGAAACGCTTTATTCGAAACAAACCACATGTGTAACAAACGATGCATGCGTAACATATGAATTTTCAAGAAATGAAGCAAATGAATATTCGCTATACTGAAAGAAATGGTCGTGACACAATGACCATCAAGAGGAGTAGAGATACGAAAATCTACTCAGTAAATGTGAAAGTCGAAATTTCAATAAAAGAAATTTAAGGACTTTACCTGGGGTTGCATGTGATAACCAGTTGTTAAGTGACATTACCGTAGAATGTCAAACATATCGTATTCGTCATTAATGAGTTAGGGGGACTGCGGAGACATACGTCTTCTCCCTGGCGTGATTCGTGTCGTTTGCAGGACCGCGTGCCAACTGCCGCTTCCTGATCGTTAGTTTTCGTGCTGACAGGATTAGCATCATCGCTGAGATGCTCCACAGTGCCTTCTTGGTGACTTCACCTCGTAAGTCGTATGTGGCGTACTTCAACCTCCGTTGATGTATAGCTTAAGTTTCGCGTATTCCTGTGCACTAGTGTTTCGTTATGCGTAGACTGCCTGCTTGGGAAGTCAAAATATTATAGACAATATGTATAATTGTGTGTGCCCGAATTAATATTTGCAGTTCCTACGTGATGACCTTTAATGAACTTCAACATAAGTTTCCGAAGGTCTTACATGCATGTTTCCTAAACTCTCAGGGTTTTATGTACTGTATGCGACTGTTTTGTGTACCGTGTGTAAAACACCACTTTAGCGTATGTTTGAAAACAAAATCTTGACTTTTTGTTTTTCGGCCACGGTTGGAGACCATATTCGAGTACTATGCGTTCTGTATGTATTCAACGTTTTAATAATCTAAGTCCCCAGAGAAATATGAAGTTAGAGCCTAGGTATCTCTACAGAGAACCCTATTCGCTGTAACCTATAGCTCTGATACCAATCTGTCACACCCCGAAATATCATAGCATTGGCGTGACTGGACTGGTATCTTCATTGCACAGCGGAAGCAAATAAGCTAAGTCTTTTAGTATGTGAACGCCCACTAAGTACTCGACTCTAGATGGTTCTCCTATTCCAACCGTGCCTTGTCTTAGAAATGCAACCTGAGAAAGAAACATGCGAAAAATCAACATAAAGTTGAGCGAGTTCATAGTTTGTTTGTAAAAGATTTGAAATAAATCTTTTTGAATAACCGGTTTTTGAAGTATTGTTGAGAAAACGAATTTAAAATCATTTTCCTGTCAAGTTATACAGAAACTTTGTATGAAAACATGGTGTGTATCTTGTATAACTCAAGTATTTCTGTATGTATCATGTATTCTTGTATAAATCACGTATTCTTGTATGTATCATGTTTTCTTATATAAATCAAGTATTCTGTATGTATCTTGTTGTTAATGGGTTGCAAGGCCATTAACATGTGACACGACATAGGAAGTCACCAAACCATAGGCATTTTTCTATAGTCGATTCATGACTGAGACACAAAAACACTACTTGGTTCTAGTTGTCACCAAGAGTGGGGCTGCCCTGACACCCGTTAGATCTAACCTTTTGTTCTGCGGTCTAAGTATGTACACGATTAATGGTGCTTATGGTACCCTATTCGTGACACTATTTCTCGTATCATTCCTCAAACGCATCATACTTGGTACTAGTTATCACCAAGAGTGCTTCTTGTTTATGTATTCATCATATCAAGTATCAATTTTTCAGTTCTTGTATTCTTTATATCAAGTATCAATTCTCATGTGTTTGTATACTCTTGTATTTTGTATTTTCTCGTAGTTTAGAAAACTAGAATTCGTGAGTAAACGCTTGTTTGAAAAACCGGTATAAAACATAAGCTTTCCGTAAACCATTTGTGTCAAATAAATCTTGCTTGTAAAATGGTTTATAAATATGTAATCCTTGTATGCTTTGCAAAAAGTGCATGTCTTTCCACCCCGAAAACATTTAGAAAAATGTAAAACCGTAAAAGGTGGGGTTATGAACTCACCTGAATATTCCTGTGCAAAGCTAGCTAATTTACGACTTCGTGATGTCGTTTCCAAGGCTAGACTTGCTAGCGTGCATTCTACAGTATTCCTAACATGGAATATCTAATAAGTTTCGAATAATGTGGTAACTAATCTACGTGTTACCGAGCTCTACCGAATCGTTGATCGAACGATTTGACGGTAAATAGTTAAGTTAATGAAAATGACTAAGTTAAATTGCCGCGAGAAGTCGTTTGAGTATGTAGGAATATTCGTATGAAAGTATTATATAAACTCGTATTATATATATTGCGTCTTGTATATTTTTGCCAAAATATATGTATATGCCGTTTCGGTGTTCGTAATAAATATAAAATACTATATTTATTTTGCGATAGTATCATCGAGTAGTTCGAAATTTGAAATAAATATAAAACTATATTTATTTTTAAAAACAAATCGACGTTGTACGATGTTTGAAATAAATAGATAAGTTATATCTATTTTAGAAAAGAATCGTTGTTTTTGTTTGACGTTTGAAATAAATATATAAAATATATTTATTTTATAAAGAATTGCCGTTTTCGTATGTTTGTAAAGTGTCGTCGAAAATATTATACACTTGTATATAAAGTGTCTTTATATTAAAAACGTGTTTCGTTTTACGGATTTTCTCAAAAAATGGGCAGAGTTTCCTCTGTTTTTAGACGCCCCGGACAACCAAGTTGTCGTAATTTTAACAAGATTCAATCAATGATTCAATAATCTTTATGCATAGCCAATTTTGTCACACCCCGACCACGTGTAACATACAAAACGTGGCGGAAACGTCGGGGAGTGTTGCAACAGAATTAATGTTTCATAACCATGGATACCAAAAGTGTTTCGTTTTATTAAACATTGAGTAATTACATTGTCTGGAAATCTAAATACACTATTTAAACATAGTCTATCATTGTTATTGAGTCACTAAGGCCTTGTCCAGTCCTATGTGAGCATGCATCTTATCAATCGATATCATCCAACAATACCTGAAACATATGTGAAAACGAGGTCAGCAAAGAAATGCTGGCGAGATACATAGGTTTTGTGAAAATAAGATTCATGACTTCTGTTTTAAGAAAATGTTTAGTCATGAACCTTGTAATTTGCTTTGTCTTTGTAAATCATTTGAAAAATAATTAGTTCAAATGATATGTATAAATAAGAAAATAATGCATGGTTAAATGAATAACCAAGTTAATGAGTTTGTAAAAGATAAATTGTTTTGTAAAACAATGTCTTGTGAAAAGTATGTTATTTGTATAAAATGTTATATGTATCAAACTGAAATGATTCAAATAACGCTACAATATGTAATACCATATAAACACTTATATATAGGAAGTACCAGCGGCGTATCCACCATGCTTGTATCATATTACACACACATCGTTACTTAATCACTTAATCAAACCAAACCAAACCAAACAATGTAAAATGTCTATGTTTAAATAAATTGTCAAATGTCTATGTCAAATATCCATGTCAAATGTCTATGTCAAATATCCATGTCAAATGTCTATGTCAAATATCCATGTCAAATGTCTATGTCAAATATCCATGTATGGCAAGTGAAATGTCTCAACTAAACCATATGCACAAAAACAAAGTATTGAAGTAAAACTTGGTTTAAATCAAAGTTATGTTTTGTGGAAAATACATGATCAAATGTCAATCATGTACAAATGTTTACCCAATCGTTAACCCATTTTGTAAAATCGTTCTAGTCGTTCTTGTTTTAATTGTGAAACTACTTTATGGTCGATTCTCTAATAACATTCAAACCTTCTTGACGCGTTCCTCGCTCCATCTCGCTCTCGCTCTCGTTCTTAACAAACCCTTACCAAAGGATAAGTTAATAATTACAGATTCAGTCGCTACCCACAACCCCCACACATAACAATGGGTGCAGTAAATAACGGGATTTGTCAGATCCTATGGTACCATAACCTAATACTGGTCGGCTTGATCATTGCTAATGAATGTCATCGGTCATGTAAACTACAACCAACAAGTTTGTTCACTTTTTGAAATTGTTATTAGTTTTTGAAATCATTGTATTCGTTCTTGAAATCATTGTTAGCGTTCTTGAAATCATTGTTATTGTTCTTGAAACCACATAGTAATTGTTATTGAAATCATTGATAAAGCATTTAGCACATATGAGTCACCCCAAAACAGTTTGGAAAACAGTAAAAGAGGGGAATAATGTACTCGCCTGGGAGTGCTTAGGAGTCTTGAACAACTACCAAGTAAGCTAGAGGAGTCCCGGAAATCAAACGGTACCTAACATAGGTAACTACATAATTAACCCGGACCTAAATCGGAAGATCGGGTAGCATTAGGGTTTGTAAACCAAACGAGTGTAGAGACTCGTGTCATTTGGTTTAACAAAGCCTACATACTAAATGAAACTTAACCTAAGTGTCTACGACCCATTACGACCCGTTTAGGTAGCTTATGCTACTTTAACGCGTCGTTTGCGTGAAACGCGTTCGGACCGTCTAACTAGTCCTATGACAAGTGTTATATGCCTAAACATGTTACATAATCAGTTATGTGACAAAAGTTTAGGTTACATATGCTTAATTACCAATTATACATGAAAAGGGTATTCTGGTAATTTACCTAAGGCATATAAACTACTTATCATACAACTACTTAAACGATGTGACCATAGGGTATAACCTCGGAAGGTTATGCCCTATACTAGGGTCACCTAATGTATTTGGTCGGATCCTAATGATCGACCAAACTGGGTCGGGTTCGAAGGTATAAGCGATTTATCAGATCGCTTACCCTACGACCCTAGACAACGTGGTAATCAGTAGGCATAGTCCCAAGGGACTATAACCAACGTGATTACACTCACGTTGCGAAGTTCAAACGAACTTCGCATTGACCATTACTGGTCAACGCTGAAAGTCAAACAAAGTTTGACTTTCTGACTCGAAAAGCAGTAAAATAAGGAAAAGAACGAAAGAATACTTACGAAGGGTCCCCGAATGCTAATCCCGATTCAAGAATCTCAGGTATGAAACAATGGTTTCAACTTAGAGGTTCTCAAATCAGAATTCTAGTGATTTTAGCAATGGGGGGTATGGGGTATTTATAGGAATACCCGAACCGTTAAGATCGTTTCATGGAAAACGTGCCTTAATCCCATCCGTACATGTGTTGAAATGTCATGGTGTTTAGGTGTTTAAATTCCATCCATACATGTGTTGAAATGTCATGGTGTTTAGGTGTTTAAATTCCATCCATACATGTGTTGAAATGTCATGGTGTTTAGGTGTTTAAATTCCATCCATACATGTGTTGAAATGTCATGGTGTTTAGGTGTTTAAATTCCATCCATACATGTGTTGAAATGTCATGGTGTTTAGGTGTTTAAATTCCATCCTTATCCGCTGACTAAGCAAGTTAGAATGTGTGGTTGTGAATTAAACAACGGCTAATACATCGAATCTGGTCCCGAATGCGAAAAACGATCCAAATGACGTGACGAATGGATTTTTCTTATGGCGAACACTAAAATAAAATATTTTAGTGCTAACATAATTTTTTGGATGTCCGGATGTATTCAGAACGTAAGTTATGCGCGAAAATGCAAACTTGTGCACTTTTTGACACTTTTAGTCCCTGAATGACCCAAAAGTTTATTTTAGCACACCGAACCCCTCAAAGCTTATTTCTAAGTTATGTAAAGGTTATTTAAGGTATGTTAATCCTATGTCACTACTCCGGAGTGTTTGTTGCATTAAACTGGTTATATTTACGCATCAGTGCGCGTATAACCTTCCAGAAAGCGATTTAGAGTTTGAAATTGAACAAGAATTGATATGTGCAAATGATACACATATTTTTACAAATCCCAAGTATGAAATATAATATTTCATTGGTTTGGTATTTGTTTGATGGCCGTGGAGGCACAGGTGTTACAGTCTCCCCTACTTTAGGAAATTTCGTCCCGAAATTTATTTAGAGGAAACTTGTGAGAGTTTAAAACATGAAGTTGAAAAGACCGAACAACATTGGTTAGGGTTCTGAACTTCTAGTAACTTTAATAACATCATGCTTGCAATGTAAGAGGGATACTTATATACAAGTATATGAAGCATCATTGGTGCGTCCACCGTACCTCCATTACATCGTTGTCATTTTGTTATTCTTGTCGCTATCGGTTCTTACACATAATAAATCTTACTGGTTTTCTGTGCACTAAATTTCATAATTATGTACGCGTCCATAATTAGACAATTCCTTGCCCAGTTCACACAGTCTATTTTATAATGTGTAGTGGAAAACCAAATGAACATTCTTATGATGAGTGTGACTAGACCCCATAGAGTCCTTTTAATTAAATCAATAAATGATCTAAATAGACTATCAAGGAGTCTGTCCAGCTACATCACTAGATGTCGTTCTTTAACCAAATTGTGAATCAATCTTTTTGACTAGACCACTAAAAGGGTCTCTTATCGAACCATGGAGTGGTACCATATAACCCAAGGGTCTTAACTACAACGTAGAAGCCCATAAAGATTAAGGTACTACCTTTTGAATATCCTACTATGAATCCCTCATATGAAGATATGAAAGATTCTATGAGGATTTGGATAACGAATATCCAGAGTATACAAAAACACAAAAATCATAGAGGAGAACACATAAACATATATCACATAACCACAAAATTGTTTGTTAATTTGTCTTGTAAATTGCGTACATGCATTTAAAGCACACTTGGAATCCATTCCGTGGATTTCATTTGGTACTTTAAACGTTAGCAAGAATCCAACTATAAAGATAGGAAGATTCAAAAAGAAAATTCGATTTCGATTACTAGGAACCGAAGTGTTCGAATTAAGGTACATAAGGAATCAGATTAAGGACTCTGATTTGAATGATAATCATCCACAAGGATCTAATTGTAAAGATAAAAAGATCCCATATGAATTTTAGAAGTTGAAGATGTTTTGAAACCTTGCACTGGATGTGCTTAGGTCAAAACATGATGTAAAATGCTTATGAAGTTGAGATGCTTGATATGTCAAGGCGACATATGAAGCAGAATTTTGAAGGTTAAGTCAATGTATGAGGAAAATATTTTTGAAAACTATGCATGGGGTTCTTTTAAGAAAATGTGTTTAACGTTTTTGAAACCTTATATATAATACTTTTTGAAATCATAAAGTAGGTGTATTAGGTAGATATATTTACAAAAATGTTTTAAAATCATGCGAGATGAATTTTGAAATTATGTATAAGGTTTTTTTTTTTGAAAGACATGAATGATGCTTTTCGAAATCATGCACTTGATCAGAAAATGTATTTTGTTAATATTGTCTTCAGACTATATGAAATATTTTGAAATTAGAAAGGTTGGTTTTGATAACATGGCCAATGTTTTTGAAATAACATAGACAATGCATCTAGAAAAATTGTTTTCAAACTATATGAAATGTTTTGAGATCATGAAGATTGTTTTGAAATACTGGCACTGTGTATGTTGAAAAATCAAAACGTAATGGGTATGAGAATTTGAAAATACCCTTAGTTATCTAACCAAGGATTTAAAGGCACAGATGTGCGAAAAGCACGATTACTCATAATGTCACTTAATTTTCTGTACTTTGTTTCTTAGAGTGAAACGAGTACTTAAAATTTTTGAGGGAATCATGAGCAATCATTTGAAAGAGAGAAATCACAAGAGTAGTTTGTAAGGTACATAGTTCCTTGATGTAGGTATCATAGGAAAAGCCATACACACCTAGCAGGGGGTTGAGCTGGTTGGTTGGGGACTGCTTTACCATTGTGAGCGACCATGGCGAAGTTCTGAGAAGCCTTTCGCTTCTTTGACTTCTTTGGGGATCGTTCATCCATGGTCTTTGATTCCTCGATTGGTTTCTTGGCTGATAGTGTTGTCGCCTGACTAGGTCCTGCCTATCTTGGTGACTCTTGAGTGGCTTCATCCTGGAGATGATACATGGCAGTAGCTAATTCAACAGTCTTCAGGACTACCTCGCCAATTCGCTGAGCGAATTTGGCTGCTTGCTCAGATATCTGGGCGTCATTGTGATGAAGAGACATTCTTGAAGAAAAAGAAAGGCATAGGGAGAAACAGGTGAAAGATTATTGGACAATCAAAACAGAATGATAACGCATGAAGATTGCGATCATTTGTTTGTTACCTAAGGCAAACAAATGAGACGGTGACTAATCAAAGTAAATGGGTCAAAAATAATGTATCGCGAAGACATGCTCGTCTATAAGTGAACACTCATCCCAAGAATTCCCAGGTAAGCACAACTGGTCTCGCGTCTGATGAGATGTATACGAAGTGCTTGCCTAGACAGAAAACCCAGAATACAGGCATTCACCCTTCCAGTTTGCACGTGTTCACATCATTTAAAACCCAAAACCTTGACGAAGTTTTGAAAACTCAAAGGGGTTCAAAACCATATAATAGAGAGTTCAAAACCTTACAATAGAGGGTTCAAAACCTAGTAATCAATCATCCTAGAACAGATAATTAGTTTTCAAAGCGGTTTTGAAATTTATGTTCTTGTTGTGGTTGTCACCTAAGGATAGGTGACAGTATTGTTTTATGACTAAACGCAAGTAAACTCGCGTTAGGGTCCTAAGAAGGTTATAGACTAGGTCAAAGCATTACTAATAACCTAATTCCCTATAACCATTGGCTCTGATACCATCTTTCTGTCACACCCCGACCACGTGTAACATACAAAACGTGGCGGAAACGTCGGGGAGTGTTGCAACAGAATTAATGTTTCATAACCATGGATACCAAAAGTGTTTCGTTTTATTAAACATTGAGTAATTACATTGTCTGGAAATCTAAATACACTATTTAAACATAGTCTATCATTGTTATTGAGTCACTAAAGCCTTGTCCAGTCCTATGTGAGCATGCATCTTATCAATCGATATCATCCAACAATACCTGAAACATATGTGAAAACGAGGTCAGCAAAGAAATGCTGGCGAGATACATAGGTTTTGTGAAAATAAGATTCATGACTTCTGTTTTAAGAAAATGTTTAGTCATGAACCTTGTAATTTGCTTTGTCTTTGTAAATCATTTGAAAAATAATTAGTTCAAATGATATGTATAAATAAGAAAATAATGCATGGTTAAATGAATAACCAAGTTAATGAGTTTGTAAAAGATAAATTGTTTTGTAAAACAATGTCTTGTGAAAAGTATGTTATTTGTATAAAATGTTATATGTATCAAACTGAAATGATTCAAATAACGCTACAATATGTAATACCATATAAACACTTATATATAGGAAGTACCAGCGGCGTATCCACCATGCTTGTATCATATTACACACACATCGTTACTTAATCACTTAATCAAACCAAACCAAACCAAACAATGTAAAATGTCTATGTTTAAATAAATTGTCAAATGTCTATGTCAAATATCCATGTCAAATGTCTATGTCAAATATCCATGTCAAATGCCTATGTCAAATATCCATGTCAAATGTCTATGTCAAATATCCATGTATGGCAAGTGAAATGTCTCAACTAAACCATATGCACAAAAACAAAGTATTGAAGTAAAACTTGGTTTAAATCAAAGTTATGTTTTGTGGAAAATACATGATCAAATGTCAATCATGTACAAATGTTTACCCAATCGTTAACCCATTTTGTAAAATCGTTCTAGTCGTTCTTGTTTTAATTGTGAAACTACTTTATGGTCGATTCTCTAATAACATTCAAACCTTCTTGACGCGTTCCTCGCTCCATCTCGCTCTCGCTCTCGTTCTTAACAAACCCTTACCAAAGGATAAGTTAATAATTACAGATTCAGTCGCTACCCACAACCCCCACACATAACAATGGGTGCAGTAAATAACGGGATTTGTCAGATCCTATGGTACCATAACCTAATACTGGTCGGCTTGATCATTGCTAATGAATGTCATCGGTCATGTAAACTACAACCAACAAGTTTGTTCACTTTTTGAAATTGTTATTAGTTTTTGAAATCATTGTATTCGTTCTTGAAATCATTGTTAGCGTTCTTGAAATCATTGTTATTGTTCTTGAAACCACATAGTAATTGTTATTGAAATCATTGATAAAGCATTTAGCACATATGAGTCACCCCAAAACAGTTTGGAAAACAGTAAAAGAGGGGAATAATGTACTCGCCTGGGAGTGCTTAGGAGTCTTGAACAACTACCAAGTAAGCTAGAGGAGTCCCGGAAATCAAACGGTACCTAACATAGGTAACTACATAATTAACCCGGACCTAAATCGGAAGATCGGGTAGCATTAGGGTTTGTAAACCAAACGAGTGTAGAGACTCGTGTCATTTGGTTTAACAAAGCCTACATACTAAATGAAACTTAACCTAAGTGTCTACGACCCATTACGACCCGTTTAGGTAGCTTATGCTACTTTAACGCGTCGTTTGCGTGAAACGCGTTCGGACCGTCTAACTAGTCCTATGACAAGTGTTATATGCCTAAACATGTTACATAATCAGTTATGTGACAAAAGTTTAGGTTACATATGCTTAATTACCAATTATACATGAAAAGGGTATTCTGGTAATTTACCTAAGGCATATAAACTACTTATCATACAACTACTTAAACGATGTGACCATAGGGTATAACCTCGGAAGGTTATGCCCTATACTAGGGTCACCTAATGTATTTGGTCGGATCCTAATGATCGACCAAACTGGGTCGGGTTCGAAGGTATAAGCGATTTATCAGATCGCTTACCCTACGACCCTAGACAACGTGGTAATCAGTAGGCATAGTCCCAAGGGACTATAACCAACGTGATTACACTCACGTTGCGAAGTTCAAACGAACTTCGCATTGACCATTACTGGTCAACGCTGAAAGTCAAACAAAGTTTGACTTTCTGACTCGAAAAGCAGTAAAATAAGGAAAAGAACGAAAGAATACTTACGAAGGGTCCCCGAATGCTAATCCCGATTCAAGAATCTCAGGTATGAAACAATGGTTTCAACTTAGAGGTTCTGAAATCAGAATTCTAGTGATTTTAGCAATGGGGGGTATGGGGTATTTATAGGAATACCCGAACCGTTAAGATCGTTTCATGGAAAACGTGCCTTAATCCCATCCGTACATGTGTTGAAATGTCATGGTGTTTAGGTGTTTAAATTCCATCCATACATGTGTTGAAATGTCATGGTGTTTAGGTGTTTAAATTCCATCCATACATGTGTTGAAATGTCATGGTGTTTAGGTGTTTAAATTCCATCCATACATGTGTTGAAATGTCATGGTGTTTAGGTGTTTAAATTCCATCCATACATGTGTTGAAATGTCATGGTGTTTAGGTGTTTAAATTCCATCCTTATCCGCTGACTAAGCAAGTTAGAATGTGTGGTTGTGAATTAAACAACGGCTAATACATCGAATCTGGTCCCGAATGCGAAAAACGATCCAAATGACGTGACGAATGGATTTTTCTTATGGCGAACACTAAAATAAAATATTTTAGTGCTAACATAATTTTTTGGATGTCCGGATGTATTCAGAACGTAAGTTATGCGCGAAAATGCAAACTTGTGCACTTTTTGACACTTTTAGTCCCTGAATGACCCAAAAGTTTATTTTAGCACACCGAACCCCTCAAAGCTTATTTCTAAGTTATGTAAAGGTTATTTAAGGTATGTTAATCCTATGTCACTACTCCGGAGTGTTTGTTGCATTAAACTGGTTATATTTACGCATCAGTGCGCGTATAACCTTCCAGAAAGCGATTTAGAGTTTGAAATTGAACAAGAATTGATATGTGCAAATGATACACATATTTTTACAAATCCCAAGTATGAAATATAATATTTCATTGGTTTGGTATTTGTTTGATGGCCGTGGAGGCACAGGTGTTACAGTCTCCCCTACTTTAGGAAATTTCGTCCCGAAATTTATTTAGAGGAAACTTGTGAGAGTTTAAAACATGAAGTTGAAAAGACCGAACAACATTGGTTAGGGTTCTGAACTTCTAGTAACTTTAATAACATCATGCTTGCAATGTAAGAGGGATACTTATATACAAGTATATGAAGCATCATTGGTGCGTCCACCGTACCTCCATTACATCGTTGTCATTTTGTTATTCTTGTCGCTATCGGTTCTTACACATAATAAATCTTACTGGTTTTCTGTGCACTAAATTTCATAATTATGTACGCGTCCATAATTAGACAATTCCTTGCCCAGTTCACACAGTCTATTTTATAATGTGTAGTGGAAAACCAAATGAACATTCTTATGATGAGTGTGACTAGACCCCATAGAGTCCTTTTAATTAAATCAATAAATGATCTAAATAGACTATCAAGGAGTCTGTCCAGCTACATCACTAGATGTCGTTCTTTAACCAAATTGTGAATCAATCTTTTTGACTAGACCACTAAAAGGGTCTCTTATCGAACCATGGAGTGGTACCATATAACCCAAGGGTCTTAACTACAACGTAGAAGCCCATAAAGATTAAGGTACTACCTTTTGAATATCCTACTATGAATCCCTCATATGAAGATATGAAAGATTCTATGAGGATTTGGATAACGAATATCCAGAGTATACAAAAACACAAAAATCATAGAGGAGAACACATAAACATATATCACATAACCACAAAATTGTTTGTTAATTTGTCTTGTAAATTGCGTACATGCATTTAAAGCACACTTGGAATCCATTCCGTGGATTTCATTTGGTACTTTAAACGTTAGCAAGAATCCAACTATAAAGATAGGAAGATTCAAAAAGAAAATTCGATTTCGATTACTAGGAACCGAAGTGTTCGAATTAAGGTACATAAGGAATCAGATTAAGGACTCTGATTTGAATGATAATCATCCACAAGGATCTAATTGTAAAGATAAAAAGATCCCATATGAATTTTAGAAGTTGAAGATGTTTTGAAACCTTGCACTGGATGTGCTTAGGTCAAAACATGATGTAAAATGCTTATGAAGTTGAGATGCTTGATATGTCAAGGCGACATATGAAGCAGAATTTTGAAGGTTAAGTCAATGTATGAGGAAAATATTTTTGAAAACTATGCATGGGGTTCTTTTAAGAAAATGTGTTTAACGTTTTTGAAACCTTATATATAATACTTTTTGAAATCATAAAGTAGGTGTATTAGGTAGATATATTTACAAAAATGTTTTAAAATCATGCGAGATGAATTTTGAAATTATGTATAAGGTTTTTTTTTTTGAAAGACATGAATGATGCTTTTCGAAATCATGCACTTGATCAGAAAATGTATTTTGTTAATATTGTCTTCAGACTATATGAAATATTTTGAAATTAGAAAGGTTGGTTTTGATAACATGGCCAATGTTTTTGAAATAACATAGACAATGCATCTAGAAAAATTGTTTTCAAACTATATGAAATGTTTTGAGATCATGAAGATTGTTTTGAAATACTGGCACTGTGTATGTTGAAAAATCAAAACGTAATGGGTATGAGAATTTGAAAATACCCTTAGTTATCTAACCAAGGATTTAAAGGCACAGATGTGCGAAAAGCACGATTACTCATAATGTCACTTAATTTTCTGTACTTTGTTTCTTAGAGTGAAACGAGTACTTAAAATTTTTGAGGGAATCATGAGCAATCATTTGAAAGAGAGAAATCACAAGAGTAGTTTGTAAGGTACATAGTTCCTTGATGTAGGTATCATAGGAAAAGCCATACACACCTAGCAGGGGGTTGAGCTGGTTGGTTGGGGACTGCTTTACCATTGTGAGCGACCATGGCGAAGTTCTGAGAAGCCTTTCGCTTCTTTGACTTCTTTGGGGATCGTTCATCCATGGTCTTTGATTCCTCGATTGGTTTCTTGGCTGATAGTGTTGTCGCCTGACTAGGTCCTGCCTATCTTGGTGACTCTTGAGTGGCTTCATCCTGGAGATGATACATGGCAGTAGCTAATTCAACAGTCTTCAGGACTACCTCGCCAATTCGCTGAGCGAATTTGGCTGCTTGCTCAGATATCTGGGCGTCATTGTGATGAAGAGACATTCTTGAAGAAAAAGAAAGGCATAGGGAGAAACAGGTGAAAGATTATTGGACAATCAAAACAGAATGATAACGCATGAAGATTGCGATCATTTGTTTGTTACCTAAGGCAAACAAATGAGACGGTGACTAATCAAAGTAAATGGGTCAAAAATAATGTATCGCGAAGACATGCTCGTCTATAAGTGAACACTCATCCCAAGAATTCCCAGGTAAGCACAACTGGTCTCGCGTCTAATGAGATGTATACGAAGTGCTTGCCTAGACAGAAAACCCAGAATACAGGCATTCACCCTTCCAGTTTGCACGTGTTCACATCATTTAAAACCCAAAACCTTGACGAAGTTTTGAAAACTCAAAGGGGTTCAAAACCATATAATAGAGAGTTCAAAACCTTACAATAGAGGGTTCAAAACCTAGTAATCAATCATCCTAGAACAGATAATTAGTTTTCAAAGCGGTTTTGAAATTTATGTTCTTGTTGTGGTTGTCACCTAAGGATAGGTGACAGTATTGTTTTATGACTAAACGCAAGTAAACTCGCGTTAGGGTCCTAAGAAGGTTATAGACTAGGTCAAAGCATTACTAATAACCTAATTCCCTATAACCATTGGCTCTGATACCATCTTTCTGTCACACCCCGACCACGTGTAACATACAAAACGTGGCGGAAACGTCGGGGAGTGTTGCAACAGAATTAATGTTTCATAACCATGGATACCAAAAGTGTTTCGTTTTATTAAACATTGAGTAATTACATTGTCTGGAAATCTAAATACACTATTTAAACATAGTCTATCATTGTTATTGAGTCACTAAAGCCTTGTCCAGTCCTATGTGAGCATGCATCTTATCAATCGATATCATCCAACAATACCTGAAACATATGTGAAAACGAGGTCAGCAAAGAAATGCTGGCGAGATACATAGGTTTTGTGAAAATAAGATTCATGACTTCTGTTTTAAGAAAATGTTTAGTCATGAACCTTGTAATTTGCTTTGTCTTTGTAAATCATTTGAAAAATAATTAGTTCAAATGATATGTATAAATAAGAAAATAATGCATGGTTAAATGAATAACCAAGTTAATGAGTTTGTAAAAGATAAATTGTTTTGTAAAACAATGTCTTGTGAAAAGTATGTTATTTGTATAAAATGTTATATGTATCAAACTGAAATGATTCAAATAACGCTACAATATGTAATACCATATAAACACTTATATATAGGAAGTACCAGCGGCGTATCCACCATGCTTGTATCATATTACACACACATCGTTACTTAATCACTTAATCAAACCAAACCAAACCAAACAATGTAAAATGTCTATGTTTAAATAAATTGTCAAATGTCTATGTCAAATATCCATGTCAAATGTCTATGTCAAATATCCATGTCAAATGCCTATGTCAAATATCCATGTCAAATGTCTATGTCAAATATCCATGTATGGCAAGTGAAATGTCTCAACTAAACCATATGCACAAAAACAAAGTATTGAAGTAAAACTTGGTTTAAATCAAAGTTATGTTTTGTGGAAAATACATGATCAAATGTCAATCATGTACAAATGTTTACCCAATCGTTAACCCATTTTGTAAAATCGTTCTAGTCGTTCTTGTTTTAATTGTGAAACTACTTTATGGTCGATTCTCTAATAACATTCAAACCTTCTTGACGCGTTCCTCGCTCCATCTCGCTCTCGCTCTCGTTCTTAACAAACCCTTACCAAAGGATAAGTTAATAATTACAGATTCAGTCGCTACCCACAACCCCCACACATAACAATGGGTGCAGTAAATAACGGGATTTGTCAGATCCTATGGTACCATAACCTAATACTGGTCGGCTTGATCATTGCTAATGAATGTCATCGGTCATGTAAACTACAACCAACAAGTTTGTTCACTTTTTGAAATTGTTATTAGTTTTTGAAATCATTGTATTCGTTCTTGAAATCATTGTTAGCGTTCTTGAAATCATTGTTATTGTTCTTGAAACCACATAGTAATTGTTATTGAAATCATTGATAAAGCATTTAGCACATATGAGTCACCCCAAAACAGTTTGGAAAACAGTAAAAGAGGGGAATAATGTACTCGCCTGGGAGTGCTTAGGAGTCTTGAACAACTACCAAGTAAGCTAGAGGAGTCCCGGAAATCAAACGGTACCTAACATAGGTAACTACATAATTAACCCGGACCTAAATCGGAAGATCGGGTAGCATTAGGGTTTGTAAACCAAACGAGTGTAGAGACTCGTGTCATTTGGTTTAACAAAGCCTACATACTAAATGAAACTTAACCTAAGTGTCTACGACCCATTACGACCCGTTTAGGTAGCTTATGCTACTTTAACGCGTCGTTTGCGTGAAACGCGTTCGGACCGTCTAACTAGTCCTATGACAAGTGTTATATGCCTAAACATGTTACATAATCAGTTATGTGACAAAAGTTTAGGTTACATATGCTTAATTACCAATTATACATGAAAAGGGTATTCTGGTAATTTACCTAAGGCATATAAACTACTTATCATACAACTACTTAAACGATGTGACCATAGGGTATAACCTCGGAAGGTTATGCCCTATACTAGGGTCACCTAATGTATTTGGTCGGATCCTAATGATCGACCAAACTGGGTCGGGTTCGAAGGTATAAGCGATTTATCAGATCGCTTACCCTACGACCCTAGACAACGTGGTAATCAGTAGGCATAGTCCCAAGGGACTATAACCAACGTGATTACACTCACGTTGCGAAGTTCAAACGAACTTCGCATTGACCATTACTGGTCAACGCTGAAAGTCAAACAAAGTTTGACTTTCTGACTCGAAAAGCAGTAAAATAAGGAAAAGAACGAAAGAATACTTACGAAGGGTCCCCGAATGCTAATCCCGATTCAAGAATCTCAGGTATGAAACAATGGTTTCAACTTAGAGGTTCTCAAATCAGAATTCTAGTGATTTTAGCAATGGGGGGTATGGGGTATTTATAGGAATACCCGAACCGTTAAGATCGTTTCATGGAAAACGTGCCTTAATCCCATCCGTACATGTGTTGAAATGTCATGGTGTTTAGGTGTTTAAATTCCATCCATACATGTGTTGAAATGTCATGGTGTTTAGGTGTTTAAATTCCATCCATACATGTGTTGAAATGTCATGGTGTTTAGGTGTTTAAATTCCATCCATACATGTGTTGAAATGTCATGGTGTTTAGGTGTTTAAATTCCATCCATACATGTGTTGAAATGTCATGGTGTTTAGGTGTTTAAATTCCATCCTTATCCGCTGACTAAGCAAGTTAGAATGTGTGGTTGTGAATTAAACAACGGCTAATACATCGAATCTGGTCCCGAATGCGAAAAACGATCCAAATGACGTGACGAATGGATTTTTCTTATGGCGAACACTAAAATAAAATATTTTAGTGCTAACATAATTTTTTGGATGTCCGGATGTATTCAGAACGTAAGTTATGCGCGAAAATGCAAACTTGTGCACTTTTTGACACTTTTAGTCCCTGAATGACCCAAAAGTTTATTTTAGCACACCGAACCCCTCAAAGCTTATTTCTAAGTTATGTAAAGGTTATTTAAGGTATGTTAATCCTATGTCACTACTCCGGAGTGTTTGTTGCATTAAACTGGTTATATTTACGCATCAGTGCGCGTATAACCTTCCAGAAAGCGATTTAGAGTTTGAAATTGAACAAGAATTGATATGTGCAAATGATACACATATTTTTACAAATCCCAAGTATGAAATATAATATTTCATTGGTTTGGTATTTGTTTGATGGCCGTGGAGGCACAGGTGTTACAGTCTCCCCTACTTTAGGAAATTTCGTCCCGAAATTTATTTAGAGGAAACTTGTGAGAGTTTAAAACATGAAGTTGAAAAGACCGAACAACATTGGTTAGGGTTCTGAACTTCTAGTAACTTTAATAACATCATGCTTGCAATGTAAGAGGGATACTTATATACAAGTATATGAAGCATCATTGGTGCGTCCACCGTACCTCCATTACATCGTTGTCATTTTGTTATTCTTGTCGCTATCGGTTCTTACACATAATAAATCTTACTGGTTTTCTGTGCACTAAATTTCATAATTATGTACGCGTCCATAATTAGACAATTCCTTGCCCAGTTCACACAGTCTATTTTATAATGTGTAGTGGAAAACCAAATGAACATTCTTATGATGAGTGTGACTAGACCCCATAGAGTCCTTTTAATTAAATCAATAAATGATCTAAATAGACTATCAAGGAGTCTGTCCAGCTACATCACTAGATGTCGTTCTTTAACCAAATTGTGAATCAATCTTTTTGACTAGACCACTAAAAGGGTCTCTTATCGAACCATGGAGTGGTACCATATAACCCAAGGGTCTTAACTACAACGTAGAAGCCCATAAAGATTAAGCTACTACCTTTTGAATATCCTACTATGAATCCCTCATATGAAGATATGAAAGATTCTATGAGGATTTGGATAACGAATATCCAGAGTATACAAAAACACAAAAATCATAGAGGAGAACACATAAACATATATCACATAACCACAAAATTGTTTGTTAATTTGTCTTGTAAATTGCGTACATGCATTTAAAGCACACTTGGAATCCATTCCGTGGATTTCATTTGGTACTTTAAACGTTAGCAAGAATCCAACTATAAAGATAGGAAGATTCAAAAAGAAAATTCGATTTCGATTACTAGGAACCGAAGTGTTCGAATTAAGGTACATAAGGAATCAGATTAAGGACTCTGATTTGAATGATAATCGTCCACAAGGATCTAATTGTAAAGATAAAAAGATCCCATATGAATTTTAGAAGTTGAAGATGTTTTGAAACCTTGCACTGGATGTGCTTAGGTCAAAACATGATGTAAAATGCTTATGAAGTTGAGATGCTTGATATGTCAAGGCGACATATGAAGCAGAATTTTGAAGGTTAAGTCAATGTATGAGGAAAATATTTTTGAAAACTATGCATGGGGTTCTTTTAAGAAAATGTGTTTAACGTTTTTGAAACCTTATATATAATACTTTTTGAAATCATAAAGTAGGTGTATTAGGTAGATATATTTACAAAAATGTTTTAAAATCATGCGAGATGAATTTTGAAATTATGTATAAGGTTTTTTTTTTTGAAAGACATGAATGATGCTTTTCGAAATCATGCACTTGATCAGAAAATGTATTGTGTTAATATTGTCTTCAGACTATATGAAATATTTTGAAATTAGAAAGGTTGGTTTTGATAACATGGCCAATGTTTTTGAAATAACATAGACAATGCATCTAGAAAAATTGTTTTCAAACTATATGAAATGTTTTGAGATCATGAAGATTGTTTTGAAATACTGGCACTGTGTATGTTGAAAAATCAAAACGTAATGGGTATGAGAATTTGAAAATACCCTTAGTTATCTAACCAAGGATTTAAAGGCACAGATGTGCGAAAAGCACGATTACTCATAATGTCACTTAATTTTCTGTACTTTGTTTCTTAGAGTGAAACGAGTACTTAAAATTTTTGAGGGAATCATGAGCAATCATTTGAAAGAGAGAAATCACAAGAGTAGTTTGTAAGGTACATAGTTCCTTGATGTAGGTATCATAGGAAAAGCCATACACACCTAGCAGGGGGTTGAGCTGGTTGGTTGGGGACTGCTTTACCATTGTGAGCGACCATGGCGAAGTTCTGAGAAGCCTTTCGCTTCTTTGACTTCTTTGGGGATCGTTCATCCATGGTCTTTGATTCCTCGATTGGTTTCTTGGCTGATAGTGTTGTCGCCTGACTAGGTCCTGCCTATCTTGGTGACTCTTGAGTGGCTTCATCCTGGAGATGATACATGGCAGTAGCTAATTCAACAGTCTTCAGGACTACTTCGCCAATTCGCTGAGCGAATTTGGCTGCTTGCTCAGATATCTGGGCGTCATTGTGATGAAGAGACATTCTTGAAGAAAAAGAAAGGCATAGGGAGAAACAGGTGAAAGATTATTGGACAATCAAAACAGAATGATAACGCATGAAGATTGCGATCATTTGTTTGTTACCTAAGGCAAACAAATGAGACGGTGACTAATCAAAGTAAATGGGTCAAAAATAATGTATCGCGAAGACATGCTCGTCTATAAGTGAACACTCATCCCAAGAATTCCCAGGTAAGCACAACTGGTCTCGCGTCTGATGAGATGTATACGAAGTGCTTGCCTAGACAGAAAACCCAGAATACAGGCATTCACCCTTCCAGTTTGCACGTGTTCACATCATTTAAAACCCAAAACCTTGACGAAGTTTTGAAAACTCAAAGGGGTTCAAAACCATATAATAGAGAGTTCAAAACCTTACAATAGAGGGTTCAAAACCTAGTAATCAATCATCCTAGAACAGATAATTAGTTTTCAAAGCGGTTTTGAAATTTATGTTCTTGTTGTGGTTGTCACCTAAGGATAGGTGACAGTATTGTTTTATGACTAAACGCAAGTAAACTCGCGTTAGGGTCCTAAGAAGGTTATAGACTAGGTCAAAGCATTACTAATAACCTAATTCCCTATAACCATTGGCTCTGATACCATCTTTCTGTCACACCCCGACCACGTGTAACATACAAAACGTGGCGGAAACGTCGGGGAGTGTTGCAACAGAATTAATGTTTCATAACCATGGATACCAAAAGTGTTTCGTTTTATTAAACATTGAGTAATTACATTGTCTGGAAATCTAAATACACTATTTAAACATAGTCTATCATTGTTATTGAGTCACTAAAGCCTTGTCCAGTCCTATGTGAGCATGCATCTTATCAATCGATATCATCCAACAATACCTGAAACATATGTGAAAACGAGGTCAGCAAAGAAATGCTGGCGAGATACATAGGTTTTGTGAAAATAAGATTCATGACTTCTGTTTTAAGAAAATGTTTAGTCATGAACCTTGTAATTTGCTTTGTCTTTGTAAATCATTTGAAAAATAATTAGTTCAAATGATATGTATAAATAAGAAAATAATGTATGGTTAAATGAATAACCAAGTTAATGAGTTTGTAAAAGATAAATTGTTTTGTAAAACAGTGTCTTGTGAAAAGTATGTTATTTGTATAAAATGTTATATGTATCAAACTGAAATGATTCAAATAACGCTACAATATGTAATACCATATAAACACTTATATATAGGAAGTACCAGCGGCGTATCCACCATGCTTGTATCATATTACACACACATCGTTACTTAATCACTTAATCAAACCAAACCAAACCAAACAATGTAAAATGTCTATGTTTAAATAAATTGTCAAATGTCTATGTCAAATATCCATGTCAAATGTCTATGTCAAATATCCATGTCAAATGTCTATGTCAAATATCCATGTATGGCAAGTGAAATGTCTCAACTAAACCATATGCACAAAAACAAAGTATTGAAGTAAAACTTGGTTTAAATCAAAGTTATGTTTTGTGGAAAATACATGATCAAATGTCAATCATGTACAAATGTTTACCCAATCGTTAACCCATTTTGTAAAATCGTTCTAGTCGTTCTTGTTTTAATTGTGAAACTACTTTATGGTCGATTCTCTAATAACATTCAAACCTTCTTGACGCGTTCCTCGCTCCATCTCGCTCTCGCTCTCGTTCTTAACAAACCCTTACCAAAGGATAAGTTAATAATTACAGATTCAGTCGCTACCCACAACCCCCACACATAACAATGGGTGCAGTAAATAACGGGATTTGTCAGATCCTATGGTACCATAACCTAATACTGGTCGGCTTGATCATTGCTAATGAATGTCATCGGTCATGTAAACTACAACCAACAAGTTTGTTCACTTTTTGAAATTGTTATTAGTTTTTGAAATCATTGTATTCGTTCTTGAAATCATTGTTAGCGTTCTTGAAATCATTGTTATTGTTCTTGAAACCACATAGTAATTGTTATTGAAATCATTGATAAAGCATTTAGCACATATGAGTCACCCCAAAACAGTTTGGAAAACAGTAAAAGAGGGGAATAATGTACTCGCCTGGGAGTGCTTAGGAGTCTTGAACAACTACCAAGTAAGCTAGAGGAGTCCCGGAAATCAAACGGTACCTAACATAGGTAACTACATAATTAACCCGGACCTAAATCGGAAGATCGGGTAGCATTAGGGTTTGTAAACCAAACGAGTGTAGAGACTCGTGTCATTTGGTTTAACAAAGCCTACATACTAAATGAAACTTAACCTAAGTGTCTACGACCCATTACGACCCGTTTAGGTAGCTTATGCTACTTTAACGCGTCGTTTGCGTGAAACGCGTTCGGACCGTCTAACTAGTCCTATGACAAGTGTTATATGCCTAAACATGTTACATAATCAGTTATGTGACAAAAGTTTAGGTTACATATGCTTAATTACCAATTATACATGAAAAGGGTATTCTGGTAATTTACCTAAGGCATATAAACTACTTATCATACAACTACTTAAACGATGTGACCATAGGGTATAACCTCGGAAGGTTATGCCCTATACTAGGGTCACCTAATGTATTTGGTCGGATCCTAATGATCGACCAAACTGGGTCGGGTTCGAAGGTATAAGCGATTTATCAGATCGCTTACCCTACGACCCTAGACAACGTGGTAATCAGTAGGCATAGTCCCAAGGGACTATAACCAACGTGATTACACTCACGTTGCGAAGTTCAAACGAACTTCGCATTGACCATTACTGGTCAACGCTGAAAGTCAAACAAAGTTTGACTTTCTGACTCGAAAAGCAGTAAAATAAGGAAAAGAACGAAAGAATACTTACGAAGGGTCCCCGAATGCTAATCCCGATTCAAGAATCTCAGGTATGAAACAATGGTTTCAACTTAGAGGTTCTCAAATCAGAATTCTAGTGATTTTAGCAATGGGGGGTATGGGGTATTTATAGGAATACCCGAACCGTTAAGATCGTTTCATGGAAAACGTGCCTTAATCCCATCCGTACATGTGTTGAAATGTCATGGTGTTTAGGTGTTTAAATTCCATCCATACATGTGTTGAAATGTCATGGTGTTTAGGTGTTTAAATTCCATCCATACATGTGTTGAAATGTCATGGTGTTTAGGTGTTTAAATTCCATCCATACATGTGTTGAAATGTCATGGTGTTTAGGTGTTTAAATTCCATCCATACATGTGTTGAAATGTCATGGTGTTTAGGTGTTTAAATTCCATCCTTATCCGCTGACTAAGCAAGTTAGAATGTGTGGTTGTGAATTAAACAACGGCTAATACATCGAATCTGGTCCCGAATGCGAAAAACGATCCAAATGACGTGACGAATGGATTTTTCTTATGGCGAACACTAAAATAAAATATTTTAGTGCTAACATAATTTTTTGGATGTCCGGATGTATTCAGAACGTAAGTTATGCGCGAAAATGCAAACTTGTGCACTTTTTGACACTTTTAGTCCCTGAATGACCCAAAAGTTTATTTTAGCACACCGAACCCCTCAAAGCTTATTTCTAAGTTATGTAAAGGTTATTTAAGGTATGTTAATCCTATGTCACTACTCCGGAGTGTTTGTTGCATTAAACTGGTTATATTTACGCATCAGTGCGCGTATAACCTTCCAGAAAGCGATTTAGAGTTTGAAATTGAACAAGAATTGATATGTGCAAATGATACACATATTTTTACAAATCCCAAGTATGAAATATAATATTTCATTGGTTTGGTATTTGTTTGATGGCCGTGGAGGCACAGGTGTTACAAATTTATTTAACGAAGTAATAACTAAAACCAAGTTAATATTACTAATAACTCATTGTTTTGTTCGGTTCGAGCTCGTTCACGAAATAATTAAGATCGCGTAAATATTAAACGTGTCGTTAGACTTTACCCATCTTCGCGTCGAAATGTCGAACCGCTTGACTGAGCTGACCGGGTCAACTGAGTTGACTCGCTTTGACTGAGTTGACTCGGTTTGACCGAGTCGACCCGAACTGAACTGAGCTGACCCGCACCTTCCTGAATCTGACCCGGAACCCGAACCTGAGACCCGAACATTGAGTCGACTTGCTGCCGTTGACCGAGTTGACTCGGTTGAGTTGACCGAGTCAACCCGAACCGTTTCTGACATGGACAATTCTGACCGAACCGGACCTTGTCTGCATCCAAACGAGCCGAGACCCGAGCCGTAACATAACCCGAGTAGCCAAGCCACCCAAGTCTGAACCGAAAGCGAACCGAACACGAAATAGAACCTGAGGACGAGGCTGAACCTGCTGAACCGAGGCTGTGACCCGAACCAAAATCATCATCTTCATCACTGATCAACATCATCATCGGAAAACCATCGGTCAGAAACAAAAACCGTCGGATAATCGAACCGACCACCGGATAACAGAACCGACCGCCGGTTTTTCTCTCTCTCCTCTCCGTAGCTCCCTCTCTCTTCGTTCCTTCCTGTTGCAGCCGCCACACACCACCACCATCTGGTGGTGGCTGCCGATAAGCAGAAGACAGAAGGGGGGGTGTCTCACCGGAAGGGCAATGGCCGAAGTCGGCCGGATTTACTCCGGTCGCCGGAGGTGAAGGAGGGAACCAGAGGAGGTCCGATGGTGTGTTTGTCAGATGCGAGTGATTTATGTTGTATTGCGAAGGATATGTATTCCCTGTGTTTTATTGTTATGTGATAGAGAGATGAGAGGAAAAGTATGGGTTTAGTGTGTGTGTTGGATGTATGTTCTGCACAAATGAAACAAGGGGATGGTCCCCATTTATAAACTCAAATATGGGTTTTGTTTAGTGGTTAAGATCATTATTTTCCAACCATTATTATCCATAAGTTCTTATGTTCCATCTTTAGAGACCAAAAATCTCTTGTAAAGATTTGTATGGATTTGCAAAGATTTACTAAGATTTGATGATATTTTGGTAAATATTTTGCTTAGATTTGTAGAGGTATCTAGAGATCTCAAAAGATATAATTTATTGTGCAGGTTTAGGCTTGTGGGTTTTGGGCTTGGGCCCAGGGCCCACAAGCCCATCTTATGTGTAAGTGGCCCGTAAATCCTACGAGACCCGATATCGCGACCCAAACTTCATGGGCATAAAATATTCGTGTAACATCCATATTTGTCGGCGTTGTCAGTATTTTGCATGGTTTTAGTCCGTTGTCGCGTAATAGTCAGCAGATTTTCTGTCAATCACCACACGCGCACTGTATAGCTGAACAAACGTTCCTGGGCACTTCCAAGGGCCTGGTTAAGTTAATTAGTGTCGTAAACACTATTTATTATCGCGTTAATCGCCAGTTAATTACGTAATTAAGAGCCGTAAATTTACCGGTTGTCACAAGACAAACGAGTCGAGACCCTCGGTTACGACTCGAGACCATCGAGTGATGACTCGAGACCGTGGTGGTTGCGACTCGAGATATTATGATCTCGACTCGAGACCACGAATCAACAACTCGAGATCAAGACAGCAGACATCAAGGACTCGAGACTGGACTCGAGACCTCTGAGGTTGCAGCACATGCCAGCATCACTCGAGACCAGACATTCATTACTCGAGATCTCCTGGTTGCGACTCGATACCGAGTGTTCTCGAGTCGAGACCCCCTGGTCTCGACTTGGCGGGTTATCTCCGTTATTGGGCCAAAGTGTATGGACTGTTCATGCTTGTTACTGTTTGACTGGACTATGTGATTAACTGTTATTGTTTGACTGTGCGATTATTAGAGCAGGCCCAATGACTCAAAATTGTATACATACTATGTGTTAGATACGTGTAGGATATACGTGACTTCTTTGTACCCCAACCTGACCTATACTGGTAACCATATTAGGACGTGGTGACCAGCATACTTGACCAAGTAAACTAAACTGCCGAGCAACCCAAGGTGAGTTCACACACTAAAAGCGTGCGTCCCAGGGAGGGACACGAACAAACCGCTATCTCTAAAGATTACTTTCAATTAATATTTCTGGGGGAAAATGCAAATGGGTACTTTTAAAATACAATCTCCGGGGGAGATACGTTTGGATATTATTTATAAATCACAATTAGCAAAACTAAACGAATCTCTATCATATGAAGTCCCTGCTTACAGTACTGATTAATCGCCGGGGGCGAACGGGTTATTAGTTGATAGAGCTATTAGGTTTGACAACCTCACACCGTGACCGGGGGAGATCGGGCGTGAACTAGTAGACCTTGCATCTTGGTCAATGACGATAGACATTGACCTGGGGCACAAAATCTTCACGTCAACAGTTTCGGTAACATCAGTTTAGTAGCTTTCATATGGGGTAGCTCCCCATGACGTGATTATAAATGCTTTATCTAAACAACCTACGTTTTTTGAAAAGTTAAAACTGGACATCTCGTGAACTCGCCAACATTATGTTGATACCCTACTGCATGCTTTGCAGGTACCTAGTAACTCAGGAGCTTGCGGCTTGGGGAAGTGTAGTGGTCGTCTAAACCCGTGTGTTGGGTTCTAAATAACTTGAACTTTGAACTTTGTTTAAACTGTTTTGCTTATGTTTCCGCGACTTACTTAAACTGTTATTTGAAGTTAAACTTTCGAACTTAAAACTATGATGTTGCTAACTATTATGATTGGTGATCATTCTCACTATTTACTAATGTTCGGTGTAATTTGTGGCTGGATCCTGGTCAGTCACGCCCCCAAGCGGTGGTATTCCGCATGTGGGATTTTGGGGGTGTGACAGTTTGAGCCTTTACTTGCGATACCTAGAACTAAACTGAGGAAACCCTTATCTGTCGAAGTTGCTACTGGTAAACCTCTTGTACTCGATTCTGTTATTCGCGATTGTCAATTGAACCTTGATAACCATTTTTTCCTATTGACCTCACACCGATTCAACTTGGGAGTTTCGATATTATCATGGGGATGGATTGGTTAACCAAACATCATGCTGAGGTGGTTTGTTTCGATAAGATTGTTCGTATTCCTCTTTCGTCTGGTGAAGTTCTGGAAGTTCGTGGCGAGAAACCATCTGGTGGATTGAAACTTATGTCGTGTACGAAAGCCCAAAGTTATTTACGAAAAGGATATGTTGCTTTTCTGGCATATGTCACCGAGGAGAAAAGAAAGAGCAACTGTATTCAAGATATTCCAATTGTTCGCGATTACCCAGAGGTGTTTCCTGATGAACTGCCTAGTTTGCCTCCAGTTCGTCAAGTCGAGTTCCATATTGATCTTATACCCAAAGCTAACCCGATTGCGAAAGCACCTTATCGTCTTGCACCGTCTGAGATGCAAGAGTTATCGAAACAGCTTCAAGAGTTATCTGATAAAGGATTCATCCGACCGAGTTATTCACCTTGGGGCGTTCCTGTCCTATTTGTGAAGAAGAAAGATGGGTCTTTTCGAATGTGTATCAATTATCGTGAGCTTAATAAGCTTACCATCAAGAATCGATATCCCCTACCATGAATCGATGATCTCTTTGATCAGCTGCAAGGTGCTACATGTTTTTCAAAGATCGATCTGCATTCTGGGTATCATCAACTTCGTGTACTCGAAGAAGATATTCCCAAAACTGCATTCCGCACGAGATATGGACACTACGAGTTCACTGTCATGCCTTTTGGTTTGACGAATGCCCCAGCTATCTTCATGGACTTAATGAATAGGGTTTGTAAGCCTGGTGTACGTGTGGTGGTATATATTTTTATGTATATTTTTAGCCCTTTTTACACTTTAGTCAAGTTTTAAATTTATAAAACACGATATTTTACTAACAGCAAACACACATATGGGCAAGTGCACCCATCGTGAGCGTAGTATAGTGGTGGTAAGATACCGAGGTCGTCCAAGGACACAAGAGCTTTTAATACCAGTTTATCCTCAACATCTAATCAAATCAAAGATTTAGAAAAAGGTATTAAACTAGAAAATAAAAACTAAAAATGCTGAAAAATAAAAAGAAAAAAAACAAATAGACAAGATGAATCACTTGGATCCGACTCGCCTTTAGTGTAACCTTTGATTATTTTCGCACTTTTGCACTTTTTAAGAGATTATCTTAGTTATAGTAGTAGGGCCCTCTTTTGAAGGTGACGTTACCCTCAACCCAGTAGTTTGAGTCAGCAAGGATACAATCCTAAAGGGTTGGATTATTGAAAGATAATTAATTAAGTTATTAATGCGTAATGTGGTAGGCCCCTCTTTTGAAGGTGACGTTACCCTCGGCTAAGTAGTTTGAGTAAGCAGGGATACAATCCTAAATAGCCGGGTTAATGTTTTAATAGTAGTTTACATATGAGGGGGTCAAGGAGTTCGGACCCCCGCCATCCAATACCAGTGGGTATTGAAGGAGGTCCTACTAAACTTGACCCAGGTCCTTGCAGGATCTATACACTGAATAAGGCAAGACTCTTACCAAACCATTCCCTTAACCCCCGACCAGGTAGCCAACATATCTCCATATAGACCATGGAGATATGAATGGTGTAAATCTTTTATTTTATATAGACAGTAAAATAACGCCAAGACACCATGGAAAAATGATAAGGAAGATTCACCTTCAACATAAGAAACTAGTTATTAAAGTCATTAATACATAACCAAATAAAAAGTGTGAAAAGATTAAAAATAAAAAGTATTACACTAAATGCTTGTCTTCACCAAGTGATGAAAGAGACTTAGGCAAACATGGCCTATGATTGTCAAGGACTCTTACGATCAATCTTGGATCCCGAGACTACTACACACACTCTATGATGGATGATGGATGATGGTGGAGAATGTGTGTTGTGATGGTGGTGGTGGGTGGGTGAAGTGTGAGAGAGGTGGTTTGCCAAGGGACGAGTTGCAAGTGAGCCAAGCACCCCTATTTATAGCCTGCATAGAAGCCCGGACACGGCCCCGTGTCCACCCATCTTCTCTTTCTTCATTAATTGCAGTTTGTCCGCATTAGTTGACCACGCCCCCGTGTCCGCTGGGCACGACCCCGTGTGCAGAAGCGTATCTTACTATCAAGATTTTCCTAGATTCTGCGAATCTTAGCGTTGACCACGGCCCCGTGTCCGCTGGGCATGCCCCCATGGTGGGTGATAGAAGCTTCTACAACTTTGTCTTTCTGCAGACACTTGGGCACGCCCCCGTGCTCAGTGAGCACAGGGCGTGTTCAGTCTTTTGTTCTTTTGTTCTTGCTTGGGGTGTCACACCCTGGTTTTGCGGAAGCGTGGTTATTTTGGTGTGACTTCTTAATACCATAGCTTAATCATAACAAGCTATATGAAATAAAAACCATGCAAGATCATCCATTAAAATAAGTTTGAAGAGTAAAGAACCACAACATTGTCTTAACGGATATCACATCCTAACAAACACAAACAGTGTTCAAAAGACACAACACCAACAAGAAATAAACACAGTTTAAGAACTGTGACTCGTCCAGGAAAAAGTCACATCCCTTAAACTCGGATGACCTCGAGACTAATGCAGCGGGAAAACGTGTCATACCGCGCCAGATCCTTTAATTCCCTGAAATACATGTAAGTTGAAAAATCAACAATAATGTTGAGCGAGTTCATGTGTAAGTGAGTAGATAAACCTTTGTATGTATAAAAACCCTGGTATGTAGCAAATAAGGAAAAAGAGATCACCAATGGTTTGCAAGGCCATTGATATGTGTGAAGTGCAAGTAGGAAGACTCAAACCTAGCGGATTTATGCGTTGGGTACAAAGTCACCCCGAGGTCCGTTCTGTTTGGGCCTGTGGCTGGGCTCGCTACACCCAGATAGATCTACCGCTCCTGCCCCTCGGTCCTACCCTGAGGATTAATGGCCTCAAGTTTCCGCCTACCCACTCACATGATCTGAATAATAACCCTCCTTACGCTAACCATACCATGTAAGAATTATTCGTAATCATAGTAACATGTATTTCACCCCCGCAGTTTAGAAAAACTGAAAACAGTTAGAGAAAAGGGGGACATGAACTCACAGTGGTGCGTCTCTACCAAGTATATCTCCTGATCAAGCAGCTGTGCGACGACCTACACGTACTAAATCTATTAGACGGACGGCCGTGCCTTAGCTTAAGGTTTAAGTTTTTGGGAAATAGTTAGACGACTATTTCGTGTTTATATTTTTTGTAAATACTTGGTAATTATTCTCATTCCCAAGGATGGGGGATTTAATACATGCGTGTTCGTAAAATTCAAAATACATTATTAAGTCTCACTTAATATATTTTATTTCTAACTCCAAAAATATAATTATTTTTCCCAAAAATATTATATTTTATTTCATACAATTTTCCAAATAATATTCTTGACAAATACGCGTTCATTAGTATTTTCCGAAATGCGTAACTTACGGATAAGGATCGAGTGGTAGTAATTATACCGTTGTAACTTATTATTAATTATGAAGGCGTATGCATTATTTTTGGAATCATTAGTATTTGGTAATATTATTTTTACTCTAAAAATAATATTCGTATATTTCACGAAATAATCATAAACATTTTACAAGTGACGCTATGAAAAATATATATATCAAATATATATTTACCCCGTTTCATTTTGTGAAGATCCCACCTCCGATATTTTGTAAATAAAGTCATGGCGAAATTTACGTTTTGAAAACAAGTCAAAAATATATTTACAACACTTGTAGTGAAAATATTTCCAAGTGTTAGGTTTTTAGAAAAATTTCGCCAGAGTTTCCCCTGTAACTGGAGGTGGCCACGCTTTCAAGCGTATCATTTTCTTTTAAAATCCAAATCAACAATTTCCTCAATCAACAATAAACAATATTCAACTAGTTAAAATAGATATAATCGCAGAAATACATGAACTTGTGGTTTTTCCAAAATATGTAGTATCTTTCCATTATTTTTAGTGGATCTTTGTATAGATCAATTCGGTTACTTGAAAGTCTCGTTTTTAAAGAAGTTACATCTTTACAACTTCTTGTCAACATTTACAAAAATAGTTATTTTGTCGAACCTTTGTGTTACACAAGTGTTTACACACTTGTGTGTTTGCTAAAATCATTCTTGTTCATGTAAGATCCGACTTTAGAAAATATGATTTCTTTGACACTTGGTCCTTTGAAAGTACCGCTTGTAGATCCGTAGATCTACTAGTTTTGAACACCATTTCATAAGTAAAATCGATTTTACACAAGTTCATGTTTAGTGTGTGGTAGAGTTTCATCATTTAACCCTTTGTACACTTAAACAAACTCTATGCCATGATTCATGATCATGACTAATCCGGGTTAGATGATGATCCGAGCTACCACAACATAGATCGGCCCTAAATAGTTACACAAAACAAGTCTTACAAGATTTACACCACATCATAGCTTTTAACCAACATCTTTAACATTTTAGTAGACTTTTACATATCATCTTGCATGTTCTTGAGTTTTAACCGTTACATTTCATTTTAACCACTTTAAAATAGATCAAGAGGGCGTTTATAGCAACTTACTACTAGCTCGAGGCTAGGGAAGATTCTAGTCGAAGAATGAGTGGATAAAAGCAATAGGGTGAGGTCCTTCACGTTCCGAACGCACCGAGCTTCCTTGTATGAGATCCTTAACCCTTGTGTGTGCTTGGAATAGCTTGATCAAGATTGAAAGGTGGCGGTGGGGGTGCTTGTGTCTTCGGCCGAGAGTGAGAGAGAGGGAAAGAGAGTGATGATGTGAGTTGTGGTGAGAATGATCATGTGTGCTTATGCTAGAACTTATAGACAATTCCTAATGTAATTAACCATTGGATTTTATGTCTAATTGATATTAGACATATGTGGTTTAAATAATCAACAAGTACAAAGGGTGTCCCCCTTGGGGAGGAGTTCGGTTGGGGGGGGGGGGGTGTTACCCGGTTGGTTTTCAACTAAACGTTAAGTATTAGTTAAGTTAAGTGAAGGTTAACTCGGTTACTGATGTGTTATGCGTTATAGCGGGTGTTAGGGTATTCAGGGACCCTAACTGGCTCAGAAAAAGATAAACAATGTTATTGGCAATATTTTTATGTTCCAGGTAAAGTCCGGTTGTTCGGTTGGATAATAATCCGTTAAAGCGCTTAACAAAGCTTTAAAGTGTCGTTAATACTTTTTCTAGTGACCCAACTTATTCCCGACACTTTGGAAAGTGTCTAGTAATGTTTTTCTCATGTTTTGGCACTTTATTAGTTAGCTAGATGCTGAATTTTAATTAAAGTGCTGAATTTTGTACGTAAAGTACGTTTTAGGCACATCCGGTCACTGTAACCTCATTCCTAGTGACGCAGTTCTACAACCCTTATATCCCTACACTCACCACTAGTGTAGCAAACTATCTCAGGCTCTTACAGGCCTTAGAGGCAGTACCTGCCTGGTGCTAGTTATGACAGCACGTTTAATAGGTTATCCGTTCATTGTGCTACTGTGCTTTTGGTGCATCAAGGTTGTCACAAAGGTGCTGTAAGCAAAACATGGAGTGACAGCAAGTAAAGTATGATGCAAGTAAGTACATATATCAGCATTCAAGTAGCAGTTTATCCACAAGTTCAAGTAAGCACAGTAATTAAGCAGTAATTAATTATTAATTAAGTCGTACGGATACCTAGTTTAGTGAGGGTTGTCACATTCTCCCCCCGTTAGAAAATTTCCGTCCCGAAATTTTAAGTTCTGCTTCTAGAAGCAGGGTTCTTGGGAAATAGGTGGGGGTATTTCTCTTTCATCTGGTCCTCACGCTCCCAGGTGTATTCAGGACCATGTCTGGCATTCCAACGAACCTTGACGAGCTTGACACTGCTCCGGCGGGTCTTGTTTACTTTCTAATCCGTAACCTCAACAGGTTCTTCAACGAAATGGAGCGTGTCGTCAACATGAATCTCGTCGGTGGGAATGAAAACGGTATCTTGAGTTGGACTTTTCTTCAGGTTGGATACATGAAATGTATCGTGAACTCCATTCAGTTCAGCAGGTAAGTCCAGCTTGTATGCTACTAGCCCTATTCTTTCCAAAATTCTGAAAGGGCCAATGTAACGCGGATTCAACTTCCCACGCATTCCGAAGCGTGCCACACCCTTCCAGGGTGAAACTTTCAATAAAACCATATCTCCAACTTGGAATTCCAAATGTTTCCGGTTTGGATCTGCATAGGCTTTCTGTCTTTCGCGAGCCGCTTCGATGCGTTTTCGAATCTGCGCAATCTTGTCTGTCGTCTCTTGGACGATTTCGGGACCAACAAGCTGCCTATCACCTGCGTCAGCCCAGCATAGGGGTGATCGACACTTGCGTCCGTAAAGAGCTTCAAATGGCGCGGCTCCAATACTGGTGTGGTAGCTGTTGTTGTATGAAAATTCGACCAGTGGCAAATGCTTATCCCAGGTACCGCCCAAATCCATAACACATGCTCTCAGCATATCTTCCAAGGTCTGAATAGTCCGCTCGCTTTGACCGTCGGTCTGAGGGTGAAATGCAGTGCTCAGATTTAATTGTGAGCCAAAAGCTTCTTGGAAGGATTGCCAAATCCTTGATATGAAATGTCCATCTCTATCAGAGATGATCGAGAGAGGCACTCCATGACGTGCGACGATCTCTCGTATGTATATTTCTGCCAGTTTGCTGGTGTTATCCTTCTCTTTGATTGGCAGAAAGTGTGCGGACTTTGTTAGGCGGTCAACTATCACCCAAATAGTGTCATGACCTCTTGGCATTCTTGGCAACTTTGTAATAAAATTCATGGAGATTTGTTCCCATTTCCACTTGGGAATCTCAGGTTGTTGTAGAAGTCCTGAAGGCTTCTGGTATTCCGCTTTCACCTTAGCGCACGTTAGACACTTGCTCACATAAACAGCAACATCGCCCTTCATCCTAGGCCACCAATAGTAATCCTTGAGATCTTGGTACATCTTATCCGCTCCTGGATGGATAGAGTACCGCGATTTGTGAGCTTCATCAAAAACAACTTTCCTTAAACCACCAAACAGAGGAACCCAAATCCTTTTTCTCAAAATATAACGTTCCTTCCTTGTTTGGCACCAATAGCTTCTCCATCCCACGGAGATATTCTTCTTCAAGATTTCGTTCCTTAAGAGCTTCTTTCTGCGCGGCACGAATGCACAAGGAAAGATCGGTTTGGATAATCATTTCTAAAGCCCTAACCCTTATGGGCTTGATCCTCTCTTTTCGACTTAGGGCGTCGGCAACCACATTCGCCTTCCCTGGATGATACTTTATCTCGCAGTCGTAATCATTTAACAACTCAACCCATCATCTTTGTCTCATATTCAACTCCTTCTGGTTGAATATGTGTTGTAGGCTCTTATGATCTGTAAAAATTGTACATTTCGTACCATATAGGTAGTGTCTCCAGATCTTTAAAGCAAATATCACTGCGCCTAGCTCCAAATCGTGCGTGGTATAGTTCTTCTCATGTACCTTCAACTGACATGATGCGTAAGCAATAACCTTCTGGCGTTGCATCAATACGCAACCCAATCCTTGACGCGAGGCGTCACAGTATACCACGAAATCGTCAGTACCTTCCGGTAGTGCTAGGATTGGCGCATTGCAGAGCTTATCCTTCAACAGCTGAAACGCTTCTTCCTGTTTGATTCCCCAATCAAACTTCTTATCTTTCTGGGTGAGGAGCGTCAATGGTTGAGCGATCTTCGAAAAATCCTCAATGAACCTTCGATAGTAGCCAGCCAAACCCAAGAATTGTCGAATCTCGGTTGGCGTCTTTGGCGTTTCCCAATTCTTGATCGCTTCGATCTTGGTTGGATCCACATGGATTCCATCTCCATTTACCACATGTCCAAGAAATTGGACTTCACGTAGCCAAAATTCGCACTTAGAGAATTTGGCATACAACTGTTCTTTCTTCAGCAGCTCCAAAATAGCTCTTAAATGTTGTTCTTGCTCAGCCTTTGTCCTTGAATAAATCAAGATGTCGTCGATAAACACAATCACGAACTTGTCCAAGTACGGCTTGCAAACTCTATTCATCAAATCCATAAAGACTGCAGGTGCGTTTGTCAACCCAAACGGCATAACAAGGAACTCGTAGTGTCCATAACGAGTTCTGAAGGCTGTCTTCGGGATACTCTCCTCTTGTATCCTTAACTGATGGTATCCAGATCGCAAATCGATCTTTGAGTAAAAGCTTGAACCTTGCAGTTGATCAAACAGATCATCAATTCTTGGCAAAGGATATCTATTCTTGATCGTCAGCTTGTTCAGCTCCCGGTAGTCTATGCACATTCGAAAACTACCGTCCTTCTTTTTGACAAACAGGACCGGAGCTCCCCAAGGCGAGAAGCTTGGTCGGATAAATCCCTTGTCTAACAACTCTTGAAGTTGTGTCGACAATTCTTGCATCTCAGACGGGGTAAGTCTATAAGGTGCCTTAGCCACAGGCGCGGCGCCTGGGACTAAATCGATGTGAAACTCCACTTGCCTATGAGGTGGCAGTCCAGGCAAGTCCTCCGGGAAGACTTCCGGATACTCCCTCATGACAGGGATGTCTTCGATCTTCGGTTCTGCAGCTTTCTTGTCTACAATGTGTGCCAGGAAGGCAACACACCCCTTTTGCAAAAACTTTCGCGCTTTGAGGCAGCTGATAATTCTTAACGGCGTATCGCGCTTTTCACCATGTACCATAATTGTTTCGCCATCATCGGTCGGGATACGAACGACCTTTTCATGATAAACAATTTCTGCCTCGTTGCTTGATAACCAATCCATTCCTACTACCACGTCAAAGCTCCCCAGCTGGACTGGTAGTAGATCCAAAGCAAACTCACGTTCTCCCAACTCGATTTCACAACCTCTGATCACTTCATTGGCTTCTACTAACTTCCCATTAGCCAATTCGATTGAGTAGGGAATATCTAACTTACTAGCGGCTAAACCAAGCATATTCTTAAATTCTAACGATACGAAGCTATAGTCGGCACCAGTATCAAATAAAACGGATGCATAGCGTTGGTTTACAGGGAACGTACCAGTAACGACATTGGGATCCTGGCGCGCTTCCCTCGCTTCGATATTGAACACTCTTCCACGGGCTTGGTTCAACTCTGGGCAGTTCCTCTTAAAGTGCCCGATATCACCACAGTTAAAGCATCCAGGTCTTTGCCCGTTTCCACCTCCATTTCCAGCTTGGTTATTCCTTTGGTTATGATTCACAGCGCCCGCTTGATTCACATTGTTGCCTCGATTCCCATTACCTCCATTGTTTCCTTGCGGGCGGTTTCCAATTCCACCCCGGTTATTGTTTCTGTTTCCTAATCCTCCTTGGCCTCCCTGGCCAACAGTGGCCCAACAAGAATCCTTCAAGTGGCCAGGTTTCCCACACGCTTCACATACCTTCAAACCACATCGGCCAGAATGGTGACGCTGGCAGGTGTTGCACTTGGGCTGGGTGCCCATATATCCCTTTCATTTCTTTCCACCACCAGCTGTAACCTGAGCTGGCACGTTTGGCTCTCCTTTCTTAATAACACCACTAGTGCCTTGCTTTAAGTTCGAGAACTTTCGTTTGTTACCTCCGGATGACTCGACGTGAGTCTCTTTCTTCTTTGTCTCGATCTCATCGAACTTGTTTAGGTGGATAGCCTCCTCAGTGAGAGCCACGCTCAAATCGATTGCCTCAGTAATTGTTGCAGGCTTGGAGGAGGTCACCATGCTTATGATTTGAGGAGCTAATCCCCAAATGAAGCGTTCAATCCGCTTGAATTCTGGAGTGACCATATAGGGTACCACATGCGACTGGTCGTGAAACCTCTGAACATATTCCACGATCTTCGGACCTTCCATCTTCAAATGCCAGAACTCAGTTTCCAATCTTTGGATTTCAGCGCGAGAACAATACTTTTTGCGCATTAGTTCCTTTAGTTCGGTCCATGTTAGTGCGTAGGCAGCAGCTTCACCAAGTGTCTGCACTTGCAAATTCCACCATGATAGGGCTCCATCCAAAAATAGCCTAGAAATGTAGGTGACTTGCTGGTCTGGTGCACATTTGCTCATGCGGAGAACAGATTCAGTCTTCTCTGCCCAACGAACAAAAGCGACAGCACCTCCGGTGCCATCAAAGTTGATAGGCTTGCAGTCTAGAAACTGCTTGTAGGTGCACCCTGCACATACGTTACAACACATGAATGGCATTAGCATCCTTGCTAGAGATATCCAATTAGATCATGGTATGTCTTAATGACTTAGTATTACCATGAGGTGGATTGTTGTTGCCATTGTTGTTTGAGCTGCTTCCGCTGGGTCCTCCTTGCGAGGCGACGTTGTGACACCCGTGTCACTGCGACCATCAAACAAATTCCAAACCAATGAAATATTGTATTTCATACTTGGGATTTGTAAAAATATGTGTATCTTTTACACATATCAACTCTTGTTTCGATTTCAAGCTCTAAATCGCTTTCTGGAAGGTTATACACGCACTGATGCGTAAATATAACCAGTTTAATGCAACGAACACTCCGGAATAGTGAAATAGGCTTAACATACCTTAAATAACCTTTACATAACTTAGATATAAGTTTTGGAAGGTTTGGTGTGGTGAAATCAAAGTTTAATCGCTTACAGGGACTAAAGTTGACAAACTGCGAAAGTATGCCAATTTGAACTGTAACAGACATTCCGGAACAAGACCATAAGTTAAACATACCATAAATATCCTTTACATAGCTTAGAAATAGGCTTTGAGGGGTTCGGTATGCTAAAATAAACTTTTGGGTCATTCAGGGACTAAAAGTGTCAAAAAGTGCACCAGTTTGCATTTTCGCGCATAACTTACGTTCTGAATACATCCGGACATCCAAAAATTTATGTAAGCATGACTATATTTTATTTTAGTGTTCGCCATAAGAAAAATCCATTCGTCGCGTCATTTGGTTCGTTTTTCACGCTTATGCGCATTCCGTCGTAATTAAGCGAACATCGCGTTCGTACGACCAAACGAACCATCATCCGGCATATTTTTGAGTATGTTTTGAGTTCCCTATACTTTAACTTCATTTTAGAGCCTTGAAATGAGGTTAACGGGGTTCAAACGCATCGAAAAAGGCCTTAAACACGTGCAGGGACCATTGCTGCCAATTTTGAAACTTTCTGATTCAGGGTGGGTGCTAGCGTAGCGCGACGCCTATGGGGCTACCTGTCGCGCTACGCGACTGCCTAACCAGACCAGATTCAATGTTTTAATCACAAGTTGCAGCTGATTGATCCTTAACCACATGTTTTAAGTTGCTTAGTCACTAAGATAAGGAGCATATGTGGCTTCCATAACCTTTCAACAAGTGTACGGATGTGATCGAATCACGGTTTCCATGAAACGATCTCAACGGTTCACCGAAAACTATATATACCCCATGCCTTTCATTGTTTTAAAGCACAAGAATTCTTATTTGAGAGCTCTAAGTTGAAACCATTGTTTCATACCTGAGTTCTTGGATCGGGATTAGCATTCGGGGACCCTTCGTAAGTATTCTTTCGTTCTTTTCCTTATTTTACTGCTTTTCGAGTCAGAAATTCAAACTTTGTTTGACTTTCAGCGTTGACCAGTAATGGTCAATGCGAAGTTCGTTTGAACTTCGCAACGTGATTGTAATCACGATGGTCATAGTCCCTTGGGACTATGCCTACTGATTACCACGTTGTCTAGGGTCGTAGGGTAAGCGATCTAATAAATCGCTTATACCTCGAACCCGACCCATGTGGTCGATCATTAGGATCCGACCAAACACATTAGGTGACCATAGTAGGTAGGGAATAACCTTCCGAGGTTATACCCTATGGTCACATCGTTTAAGTAGTTGCATGATAGGTAGTTTATATGCCTTAGGTAAATTACCAGAATACCCTTTTCATGTATAATTGGTAATTAAGCATATGTAACCTAAACCTTTGTCACATAACTGATTATGTAATATGTTTAGGCATATAACACTTGTCATAGGGCTAGTTAGGCGGTCCGAACGCGTTTCACGCGTACGACGCGTTAAAGTAGCATAAGCTACCTAAACGGGTCGTAATGGGTCGTAAACAATTATGTTAGGTTTCAATTAGTATGTAGGCTTTGTTGAACCAAATAACACGAGTCTCTACACTCGTTGGTTTACAAACCCTAATACTACCCGATCTTCCGATCTAGGTCCGGTTAATTAACATGGTTACCTATATTAGGTGCCGTTTGATTCCGAGATCTCTAGCGTTACTTGGTGATTATCTTTAGACATCTGAGCAATCTCAGGTGAGTACATAGACCCCTCTTTTACTGTTTTCCAAACTGTTTTGGGGTGGAACACATGTGCCTACTTGTTACATTTATGCTTTCCCGTTTTCACATCATATACCTGCTATGTTCGTTAGTACATTATAGTACATGATTTCAATACACTTTATGCTATGTATGTCCATTATGTGCATACTTAGTACATTGTTTTTCATTGCTTTTCTGTTGCATATGCTTATCCAGCATATGAACACATTATACTACATATTGAACCGTTGTAAACATTTGACTATGTGAACCGTTGTAATCATTCGACTATGTGATCTGTTGATATCTGTGAACCGTTTGTATCTGTGATCCGTTGATATCTGTGAACCGTTTGTACCTGTGAACCGTTTGTATCTGTGAACCGTTTGTATCTGTGAACCGTTTGTATCTGTGAACCGTTTGTATCTGTGAACCGTTTGTATCTGTGAACCGTATTTGACCATACATAAACATTTCTACTATTGTTAAACATTACTTTGGTGGTTTGGTTTGATTAAATGATTAAGTAACGATACGTGTGTAATATGATACAAGCATGGTGGATACGCCGCTGGTACTTCCTATATATAAGTGTTTGTATGGTATTACATATTGTAGCGTTATTTGAATCATTTCAGTTTGATACATATAACATTTTATACAAATAACATACTTTTCACAAGACATCGTTTTACAAACAACTTATCTTATACAAATCCATTTTACTATGGTTATTCATTTAACCATACATTATTCATTTAATTATACATATCATCTGATCTTATCGATTTTCAAATGATTTACAAAACAAAACAAAGCAAACTAAAAGGTTCATGACTAAACATTTTCTCAAACATAAGTCATGGAACCTATTTTCACAAAACCTATGTATCTCACAGGCATTTTTATGCTGACGTACCTATTTTCACATGTGTTTTTCAGGAACTGTTGCATAAGATGATCAAGATACATATAGGCAGACTTGGGCTTTAGTGACAATAAAAGATGCAAGACTAGTTAATTATGTTGTATTTCTTTGTTTGTTAAGACATTGTAACACTTTTAATCAATAAAACGAAACTTCAATTGCCATGGATTTGAAACAATTAATTCTGTTATAACACTCCCCGACATTTCCGCCACGTTTTGTATGTTCTACGTGGTCGGGGTGTGACAGACGTATTGCGCGATGGCAGCAGCGATGACTTGTTGGAGTTCTGCCTCATTGGTAGGCATCGGCGTTTGACGTCTCGGCGGCATCTTCTAAAAGATGGGTTCACGTCGGTCAGACCATAATAAAGCGTACGTATATAATGATAGTAATAGTACATAACATCTCATGTTATAATCATATTAATCACACAACATCCCATGTTATAAGACATAAATAATCAACCAAAACATCACATATGATGAGAATACTGCGATTGCATTGCCAAAATCGGGACCACATGGTAGAGTGTACAAGTACACAATAGTGTCATACATCATCATCGACTAAGGGCTACATCACCCCAGTCCAAAAGAATATCAAATCAGTGTCAATACATCCCATATACATGATCAACAAACGTCAGAATCAGAATGCAGTCTCCAAAAATGCGGTGTGGTCAGAGCAATCGTCGTCTTCTCACCAACGTCCACCCATGTTGTACTAAAGATGCCCTAAACTGATGGTGGTGGAGGAGGGGGAAAATGGGTGTAGAACAAACGTCGCAAATGGAGCCAGTCCTCCTCCATGGCTCTCTGGGTACGCAACCAAGAAGCAACCTGCTGCTCAAGTGCCAATAGGCGTGCAACATAGTCAGGTAACAATGGTCGAGGGTGCTGCGAAGAAGCAGGGAGGGTCTGACCCTAACACTGGCACGGCGGTGGCTGAGCTCTCTCAAGCTCCTGAATACGTCGTGTGAGTGCCTCCTGCTGGACAACAAACGACATCAGAACGTCCTCAATAGAATACCCCATATGGAAAGGATGGTAGGGGTCGGTCGATGGCATAACAGACGGTGACGTCCAGAGAAACGGCTCGCTGGCTGGATCAAAAGGTGGCACAAAGAATGGTGGTGCAGGGGGAATAGCAGATGAAGACTGTGGCATAACTGGAATAGATGCCGGCACATGTCCAAAGGGATGAGCCGAGGAACCCTCTCCAGGTCGAGCTGGAGGTGTGTACTGTGCAAATGAAAAAGAGAAATCAACGTGACGTGCATCGGTGGTATGAGGAGGAATAGGTGGAAGCTCATCATCTGCAGGAATCCACCCATGCTGGGCGTGCTCATCTCGTGGGTCAATCTGTGCGTCAAAAAGTGCTCGATCAAACTGTGCAGGCATAGGGTCAAGGTGGGGTGCAACAAGAGGGTCAGCAGGTATATCAGCGATAAGTGGGGGATCAACATGATCAGCAGCAATAACATGGTCACCCTCCAGTAGTGGTGCATCAGCAGGGTGATCATCAATGGGTAGGTCAGCAATCACAGAATCAATGGGCATGCCAGCATGAACAGGGTCATGCTCAAACACTGGGTCAGGAGCAGCTACTGGCTCAAGGGCCATGGCAGGCTCGGGATCAACGAACTCCATATCAAAATCTGCATGATCAGCGAATGCAGGGTCAACTGGGTCTACTGGGTCAACCATAGGCTGATCCAAGTGGATGAACTCTATCTCCTGGTCCGGGTCAAATCCAGGGGGAAAAACAGGCTCTGAATCCTCATCGAGGTCGTGATCGAAAGCAAATCTAGGAGCAGAGACAGCAGATGATGCCCTGTCAGGATCTGAACCGTGTGAATAGTGTTGTGCGCTCCGAGTGTGTGACGGTGCGGAGGCCACAGACTCGAAGGAGTCTGGAGCGGGTGAGTGTGCAGGTGACTCCTCAGCTGGAGCATCTGCGAGTAACAAAAGACCACCGTCAGCTAGAAGGGTCTCGCCCTCAACATCGTCCTCCAGGGGCTCATCATCAAACAGATCGACGTCGTCGTCAACGTCGGCGTCGAGGAGCATATCGTAAGCAGGATAAACGGCCAAAGGCATGGGAGCAGGGATCTCTACGAGTGGTAGGTACCCAGCAAAAGGGCCATCAGCGGGCTCATCGACAGCGTCGGGCAGCGCAAAGGGCTGAAAGTCGTCCTCGTCTGTGCTGGTAACATCTGATGTGTGGACCTCATGTTGGACTCTGTATGCCCAAGACACATATTAAATTGATGTGGCTAGTACGTTATGATCCAAGTCGAGTCATACCCAATAACAAGCTAGACAAACACTTACAATATTTATTTATGATATGATCAAATAAATAAATATCAACACTTAGAATATTTAGAAATTGGTTTTCTAAATAATTGCACTTGACAAACTAATAAATTATATGGATAATTTATTTTTGAGAGAGTATTTTATTTTGTTATTTAATGGGTTAAATAACATCATAAAAATAGCATAAGTCTTATAACATATGATGTTATATTTTATAAAAGTTATAAAATATATATATGTAAAACTTATATTTTATATAAAAAAATTGTATTTTTTTTATTATATAAAAAGCTAGGCCCCCCCCCCCTTCCCAAGATATAAAGTGGCCAATAATGTTCCTTGCATGTTGTCATAAGTTAGAGGCCTCTTGATTGGGAGGTCTTCTCAAGAAAAGATGGTCCAATCAAATAACATGCAAATGCATGTGTTAGAGGATCATTGATTGGGCAAATGGGGTGGCATCTTCTCTCACCTACTTTAAGAGTATTTTGTGTCAAAAATGGAAGTAAGAACTTGATGAACATGGCTGAAAATGGCTGCCAATTTTCGTCCTCATGATGCTCATCCAAGAGAGTTTTTCAAGTTGAGAAATCAAGTGTAAGACTCTCTAACAATCGGGTCATGTATGGTTGATCTATTGGTGAGTTTCAAGTTCATACAACAAGTGCAAGAACTCAACAAAAGGTCCTCTAATTTTCGGCCATATGATGGTTCCAAGAGGGTCTTTCTAGTGAGTTCATAAGTGTAGAAATCCTAGCTAAAACTAAGGTGTTTGTTGGAAAGCTTGGGGTATACAAGCTTGAGGTCTTCTACACTTGGAGGCAACCGTTCAAGAAGCATCACCTTCTTCATATCCATTACTCCTTGTACTTCAAGAAGGTAGTTTTCTAAACATCCTATGGTTGTGTTTGATAGTATACATCTCATATATGGATCCGGGTTTTGGGATTTTGCATATAAATGGTTTTATATCTTATAAAAGTAACATGTTTTAAACCTTTTTTCCGCTGCGTTTTTATTTCATATGGATGAAATTGCTTTGATAAACATGTTAAAATCTCATCACCTCATGCTTTGAAGACTCTAAGTCGTCTGATACTATGGGTCTAGGGCCCGTGGTGTCCGAATCACCTGTGCCGGACGAGTCCATGGTGTCTGTAACACAAACACAAATATGTACAAATAATCAATCATACAATCAGATAAGCACATTAGTCACCAAGTAAGCAATCAAATAATTCTCCTAGTCCCACTAGCCTCCCAGCCTCTCAGACTGCTCTTCCTAGTCCCACTAGCCTATTCTCCCAGCCTCTCAGACTGACTCCCTAGTCCCACTAGACAACTACCTCGGTCTCCTAGACCGAGCCTCGGTCTTCCAGACCGAGCCTCAGCCTCCCAGACTGAGCCTATAAATAATAAATAAATGTGCTCAACATTTGTTTGTAAAAAGTTTTGGATCTGGACTTGAGTGGTATGCAGTGTAAAAATGTTTTCGTGAGAGCCCTAGTGATCATAGTCTAGACTCGAGAAGGAATCCTAGTTCGCTATGATCAGAGCTCTGATACCAAGCTGTCACACCCAGGCTTTGCGGAAGCGTGGTTATTTTGGTGTGACTTCTTAATACCATAGCTTAATCATAACAAGCTATATGAAATAAAAACCATGCAAGATCATCCATTAAAATAAGTTTGAAGAGTAAAGAACCACAACATTGTCTTAACGGATATCACATCCTAACAAACATAAACAGTGTTCAAAAGACACAACACCAACAAGAAATAAACACAGTTTAAGAACTGTGACTCGTCCAGGAAAAAGTCACATCCCTTAAACTCGGATGACCTCGAGACTAATGCAGCGGGAAAACGTGTCATACCGCGCCAGATCCTTTAATTCCCTGAAATACATGTAAGTTGAAAAATCAACAATAATGTTGAGCGAGTTCATGTGTAAGTGAGTAGATAAACCTTTGTATGTATAAAAACCCTGGTATGTAGCAAATAAGGAAAAAGAGATCACCAATGGTTTGCAAGGCCATTGATATGTGTGAAGTGCAAGTAGGAAGACTCAAACCTAGCGGATTTATGCGTTGGGTACAAAGTCACCCCGAGGTCCATTCTGTTTGGGCCTGGGGCTGGGCTCGCTACACCCAGATAGATCTACCGCTCCTGCCCCTCGGTCCTACCCTGAGGATTAATGGCCTCAAGTTTCCGCCTACCCACTCACATGATCTGAATAATAACCCTCCTTACGCTAACCATACCATGTAAGAATTATTCGTAATCATAGTAACATGTATTTCACCCCCGCAGTTTAGAAAAACTGAAAACAGTTAGAGAAAAGGGGGACATGAACTCACAATGGTGCGTCTCTACCAAGTATATCTCCTGATCAAGCAGCTGTGCGACGACCTACACGTACTAAATCTATTAGACGGACGGCCGTGCCTTAGCTTAAGGTTTAAGTTTTTGGGAAATAGTTAGACAACTATTTCGTGTTTATATTTTTTGTAAATACTTGGTAATTATTCTCCTTCCCAAGGATGGGGGATTTAATACATGCGTGTTCGTAAAATTCGAAATACATTATTAAGTCTCACTTAATATATTTTATTTCATACAATTTTCCAAATAATATTCTTGACAAATACGCGTTCATTAGTATTTTCCGAAATGCGTAAGTTACGGATAAGGATCGGGTGGTAGTAATTATACCGTTGTAACTTATTATTAATTATGAAGGCATATGCATTATTTTTGGAATCATTAGTATTTGGTAATATTATTTTTACTCTAAAAATAATATTCGTATATTTCACAAAATAATCATAAACATTTTACAAGTGACGCTACGAAAAATATATATATCAAATATATATTTACCCCGTTTCATTTTGTGAAGATCCCACCTCCGATATTTTGTAAATAAAGTCATGGCGAAATTTACGTTTTGAAAACAAGTCAAAAATATATTTACAACACTTGTAGTGAAAATATTTCCAAATGTTAGGTTTTTAGAAAAATTTCGCCAGAGTTTCCCCTGTAATTGGAGGTGGCCACGCTTTCAAGCGTATCATTTTCTTTTAAAATCTAAATCAACAATTTCCTCAATCAACAATAAACAATATTCAACTAGTTAAAATAGATATAATCGCAGAAATACATGAACTTGTGGTTTTTACAAAATATGTAGTATCTTTCCATTATTTTTAGTGGATCTTTGTATAGATCAATTCGGTTACTTGAAAGTCTCGTTTTTAAAGAAGTTACATCTTTACAACTTCTTGTCAACATTTACAAAAATAGTTATTTTGTCGAAACTTTGTGTTACACAAGTGTGTATCATTCTTGTTCATGTAAGATCCGGCTTTAGAAAATATGATTTCTTTGACACTTGGTCCTTTGAAAGTACCGCTTGTAGATCCGTAGATCTACTAGTTTTGAACACCATTTCATAAGTAAAATCGATTTTACACAAGTTCATGTTTAGTGTGTGGTAGAGTTTCATCATTTAACCCTTTGTACACTTAAACAAACTCTATGCCATGATTCATGATCACGACTAACCCGGGTTAGATGATGATCCGAGCTACCACAACATAGATCGGCCCTAAATAGTTACACAAAACAAGTCTTACAAGATTTACACCACATCATAGCTTTTAACCAACATCTTTAACATTTTAGTAGACTTTTACATATCATTTTGCATGTTCTTGAGTTTTAACCGTTACATTTCATTTTAACCACTTTAAAATAGATCAAGAGGGCGTTTATAGCAACTTACTACTAGCTCGAGGCTAGGGAAGATTCTAGTCGAAGAATGAGTGGATAAAAGCAATAGGGTGAGGTCCTTCACGTTCCGAACGCACCGAGCTTCCTTGTATGAGATCCTTAACCCTTGTGTGTGCTTGGAATAGCTTGATCAAGATTGAAAGGTGGCGGTGGGGGTGCTTGTGTCTTCGGCCGAGAGTGAGAGAGAGGGAAAGAGAGTGATGATGTGAGTTGTGGTGAGAATGATCATGTGTGCTTATGCTAGAACTTATAGACAATTCCTAATGTAATTAACCATTGGATTTTATGTCTAATTGATATTAGACATATGTGATTTAAATAATCAACAAGTACAAAGGGTGTCCCCCTTGGGGACGAGTTCGGTTAGGGGGGGGTTACCCGGTTGGTTTTCAACTAAACGTTAAGTATTAGTTAAGTTAAGTGAAGGTTAACTCGGTTACTGATGTGTTATGCGTTATAGCGGGTGTTAGGGTATTCAGGGACCCTAACTGGCTCAGAAAAAGATAAATAATGTTATTGGCAATATTTTTATGTTCCGGGTAAAGTCCGGTTGTTCGGTTGGATAATAATCCGTTAAAGCGCTTAACAAAGCTTTAAAGTGTCGTTAATACTATTTCTAGTGACCCAACTTATTCCCGACACTTTGGAAAGTGTCTAGTAATGTTTTTCTCATGTTTTGGCACTTTATTAGTTAGCTAGATGCTGAATTTTTATTAAAGTGCTGAATTTTGTACTTAAAGTACGTTTTAGGCACATCCGGTCACTGTAACCTCATTCCTAGTGACGCAGTTCTACAACCCTTATATCCCTACGCTCACCACTAGTGTAGCAAACTATCTCAGGCTCTTACAGGCCTTAGAGGCAGTACCTGCCTGGTGCTAGTTATGACAGCACGTTTAATAGGTTATCCGTTCATTGTGCTACTGTGCTTTTGGTGCATCAAGGTTGTCACAAAGGTGCTGTAAGCAAAACATGGAGTGACAGCAAGTAAAGTATGATGCAAGTAAGTACATGTATCAGCATTCAAGTAGCAGTGTATCCACAAGTTCAAGTAAGCACAGTAATTAAGCAGTAATTAATTATTAATTAAGTCGTACGGATACCTGGTTTAGTGAGGGTTGTCACATGGGGAGATGCTGTCGGGGGGGTCGGGCATGCCATGTTTATTCCTTTTCTTGTATTATTGTTAGATTTGGCTGCATTTTTTGCTTCTTTTGTTCATTTGAGCTCATTTAATTCTGAAAATACAAAAGGAAGATAAAAGCACACTTTTTCCAACATTAGTACTAAAAAAGGGTTAGTTTTATGCCACATTTGATGTAGTTTATATGTTGCATTTTGCGCACATCAAATACCCCCACACTTGAATCTTTGCTTGTCCTCAAGCAAAACTCTTTATAATGTGGCTTACACTCCCAAATGGAATGGGTAGAAGAGAAGGTTTTTGGGCTTGTCATAGAGTGTCGGGATTCCAAGATTCTTATTAGGTTTTATTTTTATGTTATTTACAATCCTATTCATCATGATTTATTTAGAACATTACATAAGATAAATTACTTATTTGGGCATAACATGCCTTTTTAAAATTCCATTTATATACAAGTTCACATACTTCACGGGGAATCACTCAACACTCGGCCGAAGATGTATTTTTGTGAAACACTCGAGAGCGGCATGGAACTTACTTCTACCATAAGCTTGCCAAGCAATCAATCATCCTCCTTTTTAACTATATACCTTTGTAAATATCAAGAGGACTTTTGGGGGAAGGGTTAGGCTTGGGTTAAAGGTAGGTGGTTGGGTTAGTGGTTAGTAGAAAAGGGCGAAAGGCGTAAAAAGCGTCGGTTTTCGTAAGACTTTTTTTGTTAATGAAGCATTTCTTCAAAAAAAGTTCTTTTTGATGAACTTGTTTGTTTTATTTCTTGGCTTCATCATTTTTTTTTAATAAGGAAGTCACAAGAAAACCAAGCTTTGTTACTAAAATAAAGGGTTTAAAATGAAAAAGGGTTTTGGTGGGTAAAAAGGGTGTTTGTTTTTGGGTTAAGAAATGAAAAGGTTTAGGCTCAAAGGGGTTAACGAGGGGGATTTTGGGTAGGTGGTAAAAAAAAAGAAAAATATTGGTGTTGAAATAAAAAGGGTTAGTCCTAATGCCTCCATCATTTACTTACTTGGGTTTAAGTTGGTAAGGACCGGCAATGTATCGTTATGGCAAGTTCTAGAGTCGTAAGAACCAAGCGGCTATTCACACAAGAAATGAAAAATGAGCATTTAGTTTAAAGATGTGTATTTGTATGCTTAATAAAGGCTTAAAACTCACTTTTTGTAGGAATGGGTTTTTATGTGATCAAGTATATATAATCAAATTTGAACTAGATTTTTCATGTCGTTTCATAATTTTCTTATGTTGGTTCTTTTTATCACGACGCTATCAGTTGTAAATTTGTAAAAATATAACCTTTTTAGAACTTGTAATTCCCAAATTAAACCAAGACAAGTAAAAAAAATTGAAAAGTTTTTGAAAAAAGTTGGGGTGTTTAGCGGTTCCAATAGAGTTTTGTGTAAGGCTTGTAATTAGGACTTGCAAAATTCAAGGTTTTAGCATCCCCCCCCCCCACTTAAATTACACATTGTCCTCAATGTGTCCCAAAAATAAGTTTTTATGTTGATTGAATGTGTAAAAGGTGTGTTAAAAACAATTTTTTATGTTACTGGGCATCTGGACACGGGCCCGTGGTGTCCGGGCACGGCCCCGTGTTCAGGTTGCTAGTAACAGAAATCATTAAAAAGAAACAGAAGCCTGGGCATGGGGGCATGTTCAGCGAACACGCCCCGTGTCCAGTTACCAGAACTGAGCGATTTTCTGCAGACGGTTCAGCACGGGGCCGTGTTGGCGGGACACGGCCCGTGCCGAACTTGCTGTAATGAAGAAAATTTTACGAGAGGCTCTGTTTTTGTGCATGGGGTGCTGGTTCAAGTTTCCCTTAGTATCCTTCACCATTCCGAGTGTGTCTTACCCATTACAACATCATCCAAACACCAAATAATTTATAAAACCATCATTCATTCGATAGAGAAAGTTACATAATATTTCTAAATTAAAATTCTAGATAAATAGGTTAGAAAACACAAGAAGTCTAAACCAAGAAGTTCTAGCCTAAAGTTTATTCTATTAGCAAAATTTCCGAAAAGATAATTGTCTCGGTTGGATGCGGCTCGAATAACTTCTTCCTCCGGATATGGGTCCCTCACACGTCAGCGAGCCATTCTTCTATCTCCCTAGGGAGAAGAAAGGCAGGCTCATTGGCATCATTATTTTGAGGGGGTGTAACTTCCACCGGGACTTCTTGCAAATTGTCAAGAGGAGGTTCCGCGGGGATGTCATCCCACCCGGTGGGATTATTGACTCCGAGTGCTAGGTTCCAATCCTCTTGGGGGAGGATTGGTTCCATGGGAGGTGTCACAAGAATGTTCAACCTCTGGTGCAAGAGGTTGATTTCTTGAAAACCGTTTTCCAACCCCACCATAAGATAATTTATACGGTCTATTAGGACCTCCTCTACCGATGTCATCTCATCAAGAGCTTCACGTAATGCCATCACGTAGCGTACGAGAGTTGCTTCGATTGAGGACCTCAGTTCTCTTCTACTGCTTCTGGAATGTGCTGACGAAGTTCCACGGTTTTGGCTCGACATTCTACGAAAATAAACTAAAGAGAGTTCATTTTAATGAAACAGTAACCTCGGACACGGCCCCGTGCTTAATGAGCACGGCCCCGTGTTCACCTGTCTGCAGATTTTCGAAACAAGGAATCTTGGAGTTTTAAATTATTTTTGTGTTTGTTGAAACATTTTTAAGCAGAAATAACTTAAAACAATGTTGTAGAACTTATTTTTAACAAGATTCCTTAAATGAAAACCCAACAAACATCACAATAAAGCTTGGAACCATGTTGATTTCAAGCTTTAATGGAGGTGTTTTGAAGTGAAAATGGAGAAGAAGGCAATAGACAAAAGTAGAAAAGACAAGATGGTTGTTGGGAACCTTCTTAAGAATATACCTAGGATGGTATATGTGAAGATCCACAAAATATCTGTCTTTTGGAGTGGTCCAAATGTGCAGGAATCTTGGCTGCATTTATAGAAAACGACAGCATGCTGCACACGGCCCCGTGTCGGCTGGACACGGCCCCGTTTGCAGACAGGATCCTGACACACTTTGTCTGTATTCTGACAAAAAGTCAGACGGGAATCTTTTGGTGGACACGGGGGCGTGCTGACCGGGACACGGCCCCGTGTCTAGAGGCTGTTTATGAAGTTTCGTCTATTTCTAAGGAATTTATCCAGATCGGGTGGTTCCTTACTGGACGGGACAACCCCGAAGTACCTGAGATACCTTAATTGCTCTAGATTTAGATGAGAATGCAAGAGGTTATCGGTGAGGGTGATTCCTATGCTAAATGTAGGTGGACAAGTCCAACCCTTTCCCGGGCTCTCGTTAAAGAAGGAGTATACCGAATTGCTCAGGTCTATTTATGCATTGAATGAAGTCGATGGGGAGTCCTTCACGACACAATCGACACAGGGACGACTATCGCTCAAGTCTTCGCCAGAGTTAGAGGTGATATTGGGAACAACGAAGTTGTTTTTATCCGAATGCGATCCCAACAATTCTTCTTGGGTATCGTCTTGAGATGAATTAATGATATCCATCTCAAGTTCTTTTACCCAACTAAGAATTAGATCTTCCATTTAAAATAGTTCATCAAGAAGCATTTCTCCTAGAAGAGTCGATTGAGAGCATTAGAGGGAGAGATAAGGATTATTTTTACTTTCGCCCCTCTTAAGGCTACAGGAAAACAATGGGTCTATATAGTGGGGCGTATAATTTAGAAAATAACATTCTAAATCTTTATGATTGCCACCACATATTTGACACCACGTACCATAAGAGGGCCGATAGTAAAAAAAAGCAGTACCGCTCATGTTTGTGTCAGAAATTACCAACCGTCGGGATCTTACGGTTCTGTTTTCAGTAACTGAAACTTAGGCACGGGGCGTGTTGAGTTGGCACAGCCCCGTGTTCAGCTACTATCTGAGTTAAAACAGGATTGCCAGTACCAAAGATTGGGCGCGGGGCGTGTTCAGCGGGCACGGCCCATGATGAGTTCTGCAGAAGCTGAAAAATTACGAAAAATCCTAAAAAACAGAAAAATAAGAAAAAAAGATTAGGTCGTTGATTCCTAACTTTCTTAAAATCCTTGTGTCCCCGGCAACGGCGCCAAAAACTTGGTGTGTGTATGGTGGTATATATTTTTATGCATATTTTTAGCCCTTTTTACACTTTAGTCAAGTTTTAAATTTATAAAACACGATATTTTACTAACACCAAACACACATATGGGCAAGTGCATCCATCGTGAGCGTAGTATAGTGTTGGTAAGATACCGAGGTCATCCAAGGACACAAGAGCTTTAATACCGGTTTATCCTCATCGTCTAATCAAATCAAAAATTTAGAAAAAGGTTTTAAACTAGAAAATAAAAACTAAAAATGCTGAAAAATAAAAAGAAAAAAAACAGATAGACAAGATGAATCACTTGGATCTGACTCGCCTTTAGTGTAACCTTGGATTATTTTTGCACTTTTGCACTTTTTAAGAGATTATCTTAGTTATAGTAGTAGGCCCCTCTTTTGAAGGTGACGTTACCCTCAACCCTGTAGTTTGAGTCAGCAAGGATACAATCCTAAAGGGTTGGATTATTGAAAGATAATTAATTAAGTTATTAATGCGTAATGTGGTAGGCCCCTCTTTTGAAGGTGATGTTACCCTCGGCTAAGTAGTTTGAGTCAGCAGGGATACAATCCTAAATAGCCGGGTTAATGTTTTAATAGTAGTTTACATATGAGGGGGTCAAAGAGTTCGGACCCCCCACCATCCAATACCAGTGGGTATTGAAGGAGGTCCTACTAAACTTGACCCAGGACCTTGCAGGATCAATACACTGAACAAGGCAAGACTCTTACCAAACCATTCCCTTAACCCCCGACCAGGTAGCCAACATATCTCCATATAGACCGTGGAGATATGAATGGTGTAAATCTTTTATTTTATATAGACAGTAAAATAACGCCAAGACACCACGGACAAATGATAAGGAAGATTCACCTTCATCATAAGAAACTAGTTATTAAAGTGATTAATACATGACCAAATAAAAAGTGCGAAAAGATTAAAAATAAAAAGTATTACACTAAATGCTTGTCTTCACCAAGTGATGTAAGAGACTTAGGCAAACATGGCCTTTGATTGTCAAGGACTCTTACGATCAATCTTGGATCCCGAGACTACTACACACACTCTATGATGGATGATGGATGATGGTGGTGGATGTGTGTTGGGATGGTGGTGGTGGGTGGGTGAAGTGTGAGAGAGGTGGTTAGCCAAGGGATGAGTTTCAAGTGAGCCAAGCACCCCTATTTATAGACTGCACAGAAGCCCGGACACGGCCCCGTGTCCACCCATCTTCTCTTTCTTCATTAATTGCAGTTTGTCTGCATTAGTTAACCACGCCCCCGTGTCCGCTGGGCACGACCCCGTGTGCAGAAGCGTATCTATACTATCAAGATTTGCCTAGATTCTGTGAATCTTAGCGTTGACCACGGCCCCGTGTCCGCTGGGCACGCCCCCGTGGTGGGTGATAGAAGCTTCTACAACTTTGTCTTTTCTGCAGACACTTGGGCACGCCCCCATGCTCAGTGAGCACGGGGCGTGTTCAACCATCTGTTCTCTTGTTCTTGCTTGGGGAGATGCTGTCGGGGGGGTCAGGCATGCCACGTTTATTCCTTTTCTTGTATTATTGTTAGATTTGGCTGCATTTTTTGCTTCTTTTGTTCATTTGAGCTCATTTAATACTGAAAATACAAAAGGAAGACAAAAGCACACTTTTTCCAACATTAGTACTAAAAAGGGTTAGTTTTATGCCACATTTGATGTAGTTTATATGTTGCATTTTGCGCACATCAAATCCTTATTTAGACAAGTTCATCATTGTGTTCATCGACGATATTCTCATTTATTCGAAGTCTCGAGCCGAGCACGAACAACATCTTCGTCTAACATTGGAACTCCTGAAGAAGGAACAACTTTTTGCTAAATTCTCCAAGTGCGAATTCTGGCTTAAGGAAGTTCAATTCTTGGGTTATATTGTTAACAAGCAGGGTATTCATGTGGATCCTTCCAAAATTACTGCTATTAAGGATTGGAACACACCGACGACACCCACAAAAGTTCGGTCTTTTCTTGGTCTTGCTGGATACTATCATCGATTTATTTCGAACTTCTCGAAGATCGGGGTTCCACTCACTGCTTTAACTCAAAAGAATAAGCCTTTTGAGTGGGGACCCAAACAAGAAGAAGTGTTTCAAACGCTGAAACGAAAGCTCTGTGATGCTCCTGTTTTGTCTTTGCCCAATGGAAATGATGATTTCGTTGTGTATTGTGACGCGTCGAATCTAGGCCTTGGTTGTGTTCTCATGCAACGGGGCAAAGTTATAGCATACGCGTCAAGACAGCTGAAGATTCATGAGAAGAACTACACGACTCATGATCTTGAGTTGGGTGTTGTGGTTTTTGCTCTCAAAATCTGGAGACACTATCTTTATGGCACGAAGTGTGTGGTTTTCACATACTACAAAAGTCTCCAGCACATTCTTAATCAGAAGGAGCTGAACATGAGATAACGACATTGGGTTGAACTCTTGAACGATTACGAATGCGAAATTCGCTACCATCCTAGTAAGGCGAATGTCGTAGCCTTGTGCTTAGTCGAAAGGAACGAGTCAAGCTTCATTTTGTTCGCACTCTATCTGATATTCAGACACGTGTCTCTCAAGCTCAACAATCTTGTGTTTCACAAGATTTGATGGGTAAGGAGTTACCACGTCAACTAGAGCTCAAACTCGAAACGAAAGACGATGGTTTGCTCTATTTCAAGGATCGTTTGTGGATTCCGAAATAAGACGATCTTTGCATTTTAGTGAAGGACGAATCTCACAAGTCTCGATATTCTATCCATCCTGGTGCTGACAAAATGTACAAGGATCTTCGTACTCGGTATTGGTGGCCTGGTATGAAGAAGGATATTGCCTTGTATGTATCGAAATGCCTAACTTGTCTAAAAGTCAAGGCTGAACATCAACAACCATCTGGTTTGCTTGTACAACCAGAGATACCAGTATGGAAGTGGGAAAACATTGCGATGGATCTCATCACAAAGTTACCACGTACATCTAGAGGTCACGATGCTATTTGGGTTGTTATGGATCAATTAACGAAGTCAGCTCATTTTATACCAATTCACAAGGATCTGTCTGCTGATAAACTTGCAAAGATTTATGTTGATGAGATTGGATCTCGACATGGTGTTCCTTTGGATATCATATCTGATCATGATTCTCGATTTTCCTCTCATTTCTGGAAGACCATGCAATCTGCTTTAGGAACTCAACTAAATCTAAGCACTGCTTATCATCCCCAAACAGATGGACAATCTGAGAGGACGATACAAACATTGGAGGATATGCTTAGAGCATGCGTGATAGACTTTGGTGGTAATTGGGATTCTCATCTTTCGTTGATCAAATTCTCTTACAACAACAGTTATCATGCTAGTATCAATATGGCACCGTTCGAAGCTTTATACGGTCGAAAATGTCATTCACCTATCTGTTGGAATGAGATCGGTGAAGCTCAGCTTACTGGACCTGAGCTCGTTCTGGAAACGACAGACAAAATCAAGAAAATTCGTGATAATCGTGTGACAGCTCGAAGCCGTCAAAAGAGTTATGCGGATATGCGACGCAAGCCTTTGGAATTTCAAGTCGAAGACCATGTCCTACTCAAGGTATCACCTTGGAAGGGAGTGGTGAGATTTGGAAAGAAAGGAAAACTTGCACCACGATATGTTGGACCATTTAAGATTGTTGAAAGAATCAGAAAGGTTGCCTATCGACTAAAGCTACCTCCTGAACTTGGGAATATTCACCCAACATTCCACGTGTCCAATTTATGAAAATGTTTAGCCGATACTGATCTTCACATTCCACTCGACGAAATTTAAGTTGATGAAACAATGCACTTTGTCGAGAAACCAGTGGAGATAATGGACCGTGCAGTCAAACAGTTAAAGAACAAACGAATTCGATTGGTCAAAGTTTGCTGGGAGTCCAAACGTGGCCCAGAGTTTACTTGGGAGCGTGAGGACCAAATGAAAGTGAAATATCCACAATTGTTCTCACAAGTTTCCTCTAGTTCAAATTTCAGGATGAAATTTCCTAAAGTAGGGGAGACTGTGACAACTGTGCTCTGTAAACGATGTATGATGTAAAACAATATCAATTATCAATAAAACGATGTTTTTTTGTGTTATTATGTGTGTATTTGTGTTTGATAATTTTACGATTTGATTCGAGTTCGATTTCAAGCTTTAAATCGCTTTCTGGAAGGTTATACGCAAACTGGTGCGTAAACGTAATCAGTTTAACCCGAAAAATACTCCAGAATAGTGAAATAGGCTTAACATACCTTAAATAACCTTTACATAACTTAGAAATAAGTTTTGGAAGGTTTGGTGTGTCGAAAACAAGTTTATTCGACCGTAGGGACTATTTATGTCAAACTGCTAAACTATGCCGATTCGTATGGTAACGAACATTCCAGAACTTGATCATAAGTTAAACATACCCTAAATATCCTTTACATAGCTTAGAAATAGGCTTTGAGGGGTTCGGTATGCGAAAACAAACTTTTGATCAAACAGGGACTAAAAGCATCAAAAAGTGCATAAGTTTGCATTTACGCGCATATCTTACGTTCTGAACATATCCGGACATCCAAAAATTTTTGTAATCATTAAAATATTATATTTTAGCGATTGAAATGAAAAAACTTCATTCGTTTCGCAATTTGGATTGTACACGCGTTAGTTACGATTCCCGTCGTAATTAACCGAATAACGCTACTGTACGACCAAACGAACCGACATCCGAGATGTTTTCAAGCATATTACATGTTCCCTATGCTTTAACATCCTTGTGGAGCTTGAAAATGGGTTGACGGGTGTTAGAAGTGCCAAAACACGACGAAACAAGCTCAGGGACTAAAACTGCCAAAATGTGAAAGTACCTGACCTACAGGTCCCATACGGACCGTATGGGGACTTGCTTACGGTTCGTAAGCTTTACCAGCACAGCAGATTTGTAGAAACATTGAATCTGGTCTCTTGAGCTGGTTTTGATGGTTTTTAACCCCAGATTTTGCACTCTATGGACTGGTATTTGAATACCCCTTGTATTGTAAAACCATGTCCACAAGTGTAAGGCCTAGATTGAAGCTCAATTATCGAGAAACGATCTTAACGGTTCTTCGAAATCTATATAAACCCAAGCCTTTCATTCATTTCAGCTCACACTTTGCTCTAATTTGCTCTAAGTTGAAGCCTTAGCTTCATACCTGAGTATTTTAGACCAAATCTCCATTGCTTGGACCTTTTGTGAGTATTCTTTCATGCTTTTTATGCTTTTCAAGCGTGAAAGTCAAACAATGTTTGACTTTCTGCTTTGACCAGTCTTTGGTCAACATAAAGTTCGTTTGAACTTTGCAACGTGAGCGTAATCACGATGGTTATAGTCCCTTGTGACTATATCTACTGATTACCACGTTGATTAGGCGTAGTGACGAGTCAAAGTTTCGGTCAAAATGCCGTTTATGCGCATTTTGAGACGAAACTATCCTCGGGTATCAAAACACTTTGTTTTGATATCAAGTGTTTGATATCAAAACTTGTTTTCTAACTTAGTTAAACATGTCTTAACATGTTTAACTCGTCACTTTAGTCTAGTACTTGTATGGGGTCGTAAAATAAGCGGTCTTAACAACCGCTTAGACTTTCAAACCCGACCCGTTTGGTCGATCATTAGGATCCGACCAAGCATATTTGTGACCATAGTTGTATAGGGAATAACCTTCCGAGGTTATACCTTATGGTCACTTAGTTTAATTAGTTGTATGATAGGTAGTTTATATGCCTTAGGTAAATGACTAAAATGCCCTTTTTATGCATAATTGGATGTTAAGCATATGTAACTTAACTTTTGTCACTTAAACTAATTATGCAACATGTTTAGGCATATAATACTTGTCATAGGACTAGTTAGGCGTCTCGAACGCGCTTTTGCACGAACGACGCGTTAAAGTAGCGTAAGCTACCTTAATGGGTCGTAACGGGTCGAAAGCACTTAAGATAAGTTCCGATTTAGAATGTAGGCTTTGTTAAACCATATCACATGAGTTCCAATACTCATTTGGTTTACAAGACCTCATTCTACCCGATCTTCCGATTTAGGTGTCGATTATTTAACTAGTGATCCGATTACTAGGTGCTATTTGATTTCCTTAGTTTACTCAAGCATTGCTAGTTCACTTTAATCAATGATACTTTGTACTTCGATGTGAGTACATAGTTCCCCAATTTTACTATTTTCGATTGTTTTGGGGTGATTCATATGTGTTAAACGATTTCGACGATTTCAAAAACGAATACTATGGTTTATATTAAACAAGAACGATTTCGATAATGTGAACGAACTTGTTGGACGTATGTACATAATGAATAACATTCATTAACATTGATCAAGCCGACCAGTATTAGGTTATGGTACCATAGGATCTAACAAATCCCGTTATCGGACTGCACCCATGGTTATGTATGGGGGTTATGTGGGTAACGACTGAAACTGTTAAATGTTAACTTACCCTTTGGTGGTATGTTAATACGAGTTGAATGATGGACGAGTTACGAAGGTTTGAATGTTATAAACGAGACGACCAAAAGTAGTTTTCACAATTAAAACGAGAACGATTTGAACGATTGAACGATTTTGAAACGATTGGAACGAGTTGAACGAATTGAACGATTTAAATAAGTTAAACGAATTGAACGAACGATTGGTTTTTGGTTGGTGATTAGATGACGAAAAGGGTTTAATGTGATAAAAGCATGGTAGATACGCCGCTGGTACTTCTTATATATAAGTGCTTTTATCATATTATATCCCGTAGCGTTATTTAGTTCACTTGGGCGAACGATTTTAAACGATGTCACACAAACGATGTTTATGAAAAGATATAAACCATACGAGTTATTTTACGAGAACGATTTACGATTTGGGTTTACATAAACAAATGTTTTGAGTTAAGATTCATGGCATCGAGGATTTATAAACTATAACCAATCTGTTTTGACTTGGTTATTCATTTTATAATACAAATGTTTTACAAAACAAGGTTTTCAAATAACGACTCATGAAGTTGTACGAATTATTTCAACGTATAAACGAGCCATGAATCTGACACTCACACAAAACCTATGTGCTTGCCGGCATTTCTTTGCTGACTTTATTTTTAAATATGTTTCAGGTGGTGTCAAATGATGGTGATAGCAAGTAGGATGCATGCTCACTTAGGACTGGACGAGGCCTTAGTGACTTAATAACGATCATAGACGATATGTAATCTTGTTTGTTTGGTTTCAAAGACAATGCTAATGTTTAATATTTAATAAAACGAAACTTTTTTAATCCATGGTTGTGAAATAATAATTCTGTTGCTCCACTCCCCGACGTTTCCGCCGCGGTTTCGTTGTTTTAACGCGGTCGGGGTGTAACAGAAGAGTTGGTATCAGAGCCAATGGTTATAGGGAATTAGGTTATTAGTAATGCTTTGACCTAGACTATAACTTTTCTAGGACCCTAACGCGAGTTTTCTTGCGTTTAGAATTCAAAACAATACCGTCACCTATCTTTAGGTCATAACCACAACAAGAACACAATAACAAATCCGATTTGAAAACCAATCGACTCTTTGTAGATGATTTGCTATAACGTTTTGAACCTCCTAAATTTTCAAAATCTCATCAAAGTTTGGGTCTTATAATGTGAACACATGTAATCTGGAAGGGTGGATGCCTGTATCCTGAGTTTTCTATCTAAGGCTAGAGTGTTCGTACAAATCCACATAATCAGACCAGTCACTCTTACCTGGGAACTCTTGGGATGAATGTCCACTTATAGGCAAAAGCATGTCTTCGCGATACATTATATTGACCCATTTACTTTGATTAGTCACTGCGTGTCGTTTGTTTGTTCGAGGTAAACAACAAATGATCGCCTTCCTTGTGTTTTGTCGATGTTTTCAATACCTCTTTTGTTTATCCAATTCTCGATCTCACTCGTTTCTCATGTTTCCTTGTTCTTTTTAGAATATGCCACCTAGACGTGATCCCGAACAGGACACTGCAATCGCAGCCCTTGTCGCTCAGCAAATCGCAGTTGTGCTTCCGAACCTAGTAACTCAGATCAATCAAGCGAACAACAACAATAACAACAACAATGCTCAGTGCAGTTTTAAAACTTTTAATTCGGCTAAACCATTGAAGTTTTCTTGGTCTCAAGGAGCAACTGCGCTCCTACAATGGTTCGAAAGTTTGGAAAGCACATTTAGGCATGTTCAGTGCCCGAATGAGCGTAAGGTTGAGTTTGCGTCAAGTGTGTTCGAGAAACATGCTCTTACATGGTGGAACGGTGTGATGCATGATAGGGGAGCCGATGTGGCGATGGCACAAACATGGGAAGAGCTTCGAGCTCTCATGATGAAAGAGTTATGTGCCTGTCACGAGATTAGGGCTTTGGAACGAGAATTCGATGATTTGAAACAAGATGGGGGAGAACACCATGCGTATACAGATCGTTATGAGGAGCTCAGTTTGTTGTGTCCTACTATGGTTACCCTGTTGGAGAAAGCAATTGAGAGGTATATCGATGGTCTACCTGATACTATGCAGGATATTGTCACTGGTAGTAATCCTACCACTGTGCGTCAGGCAATTGAATTGGCTGCTACTCTAACCAAGTCTCAGGTTAGAAAAGGTAAACTGACCCGCAAGGTGACAAGAAGAAGTCAGTTGATTCCACACAAGACAAGGGTAAGGGTAAGAAGAAGAGTGAGTCTTATAAGAGGTCGAGGAAGTGCAAGGCTTCCCAGAACTTTGCTGTCACTGCACAGAATGCCCAGAAACCACCGGCACAACCTCCTGCCAAGAAACAGTACGCTGGTACTGCACCTCATTGTACTCGGTGCAATGGTCATCATGCTGCCCAACAGGCTTGCAAACAGTGTACCACTTGTGGTAAACTTGGGCATCTGGCCAACATTTGTCGCTTGGGTCAGAATCAAGCTGCTTAGATTCCAACACAGGTTCAAGGGAATGCTGCTAGATTCCCACCTGGCTCGTGTTACAACTGCGGAGAGATGGGTCATTTCCGCAACAATTGTCCAAGGCTTGCAAATCCGAACGCCAATGCGAATGCGAACGCAAATGTGAATCCCGCTCGTGGACGAGCGTACAACTTGAATGCAAATGAGGCGAGGGCTGACAATGAGGTTGTTAATGGTACGTTCCTTGTTAACAATCAACTTGCATCTGTTCTTTTCAATTCTGGTGCCGATAGAAGTTTTGTTTCGTTATCGTTTGAGCCTTTACTTGCGATACCTAGAACTAAACTGAGGAAACCCTTATCTATCGAAGTTGCTACTGGTAAACCTCTTGTACTTGATTCTGTTATTCGCGATTGTCAATTGAACCTTGATAACCATCTTTTTCCTATTGACCTCACACTGATGCAACTTGGGAGTTTCGATATTATCGTGGGAATGGATTGGTTAACCAAACATCATGTTGAGGTGGTTTGTTTCGATAAGATTGTTCATATTCCTCTTTCGTTTGGTGAAGTTCTGGAAGTTCGTGGCGAGAAACCATCTGGTGGATTGAAACTTATGTCGTGTACGAAAGCCCAAAGTTATTTACGAAAAGGATATGTTGCTTTTCGGGCACATGTCACCGAGGAGAAAAGAAAGAGCAATTGTATTCAAGATATTCCAATTGTTCGCGATTACCCAGTGGTGTTTCCTGATGAACTGCCTGGTTTGCCTCCAATTCGTCAAGTCGAGTTCCATATTGATCTTGTACCCAATGCTAACCCGATTGCGAAAGCACCTTATCGTCTTGCACCGTCTGAGAGGCAAGAGTTATCGAAACATCTTCAAGAGTTATCTGATAAAGGATTCATCCGACCGAGTTATTCACCTTGGGGCGCTCCTATCTGGTTTGTGAAGAAGAAAGATGGGTCTTTTCGATTGTGTATCGATTATCGTGAGCTTAATAAGCTTACCATCAAGAATCGATATCCCCTACCATGAATCGATGATCTCTTTGATCAGCTGCAAGGTGCTACGTGTTTTTCTAAGATCGATCTGCATTCTGGGTATCATCAACTTCGTGTACTCGAAGAAGATATTCCCAAAACTGCATTCCGCACGAGATATGGACACTACGAGTTCACTGTCATGCCTTTTGGTTTAACGAATGCCCCAGCTATCTTCATGGACTTAATGAATAGGGTTTGTAAGCCTGGTGTGCGTGTGGTGGTATATATTTTTATGTATATTTTTAGCCCTTTTTACACTTTAGTCAAGTTTTAAATTTATAAAACACGATATTTTACTAATACCAAATACACATATGGGCAAGTGCACCCATCGTGAGCGTAGTATAGTGTTGGTAAGATACCGAGGTCATCCAAGGACACAAGAGCTTTTAATACCAGTTTATCCTCAACATCTAATCAAATCAAAGATTTAGAAAAAGGTTTTAAACTAGAAAATAAAAACTAAAAATGCTGAAAAATAAAAAGAAAAAAAACAGATAGACAAGATGAATCACTTGGATCCGACTCGCCTTTAGTGTAACCTTTGCCTATTTTCTCACTTTTGCACTTTTTAAGAGATTATCTTAGTTAGAGTAGTAGGCCCCTCTTTTGAAGGTGACGTTGCCCTCAACCCAGTAGTTTGAGTCAACGAGGATACAATCATAAAGGGTTGGATTATTTAAAGATAATTAATTAAGTTATTAATGCGTAATGTGGTAGGCCCCTCTTTTGAAGGTGACGATACCCTCGGCTAAGTAGTTTGAGTCAGCAAGGATACAATCCTAAATAGACGGGTTAATGTTTTAATAGTAGTTTACATATGAGGGGGTCAAGGAGTTCGGACCCCCGCCATCCAATACCAGTGGGTATTGAAGGAGATCCTACTAAACTTGACCTAGGTCCTTGCAGGATCTATACACTGAACAAGGCAAGACTCTTACCAAACCATTCCCTTAACCCCCGACCAGGTAGCCAACATATCTCCATATAGACCGTGAAGATATGAATGGTGTAAATCTTTTATTTTATATAGACAGTAAAATAACGCCAAGACACCACGGACAAATGATAAGGAAGATTCACCTTCAACATAAGAAACTAGTTATTAAAGTCATTAATACATAACCAAATAAAAAAGGCGAAAAGATTAAAAATAAAAAGTATTACACTAAATGCTTGTCTTCACCAAGTGATGTAAGAGACTTAGGCAAACATGGCCTTTGATTGTCAAGGACTCTTACGATCAATCTTGGATCCCGAGACTACTACACACACTCTATGATGGATGATGGTGGTGGATGTGTATTGTGATGGTGGTGGTGGGTGGGTGAAATGTGAGAGAGGTGGTTTACCAAGGGATGAGTTGCAAGTGAGCCAAGCACCCCTATTTATAGCCTGCACAGAAGCCCGGACACAGCCCCGTGTCCATTGGGCACGGCCCTGTGTCCACCCATCTTCTCTTTCTTCATTAATTGCAGTTTGTCTGCATTAGTTGACCACGCCCCCGTGTCCGCTGGGCACGACCCCGTGTGCAGAACCGTATCCGTACTATCAAGATTTGCCTAGATTCTGCGAATCTTAGCGTTAACCACGGCCCCGTGTCCGCTGGGCACACCCCCGTGGTGGGTGATAGAAGCTTCTTCAACTTTGTCTTTTCTGGAGACACTTGGGCATATAATACTTGTCATAGGACTAGTTAGGCGTCTCGAACGTGCTTTTGCATGAACGATGCGTTAACGTAGCGTAAGCTACCTTAATGGGTCGTAACGGGTCGAAAGCACTTAGGATAAGTTCCGATTTAGAATGTAGGCTTTGTTAAACCATATCACATGAGTTCCAATACTCATTTGGTTTACAAGACCTCATTCTACCCGATCTTCCGATTTAGGTGTCGATTATTTAACTAGTATTAGGTTATGGTACCATAGGATCTGACAAATCCCGTTATCGGACTGCACCCATGGTTATGTATGGGGGTTATGTGGGTAACGACTGAAACTGTTAAATTTTAACTTACCATTTGGTGGTTTGTTAATACGAGTTGAACGATGGACGAGTTACGAAGGTTTGAATGTTATAAACAAGACGACCAAAAGTAGTTTTCACAATTAAAACGAGAACGATTTAAACGATTGAATGATTTTGAAACGATTGGAACGAGTTGAACGAATTGAACGATTTAAACAAGTTAAACGAATTGAACGAACGATTGGTTTTTGGTTGGTGATTAGATGACGAGACGGGTTTAATGTGATAAAAGCATGGTAGATACGCCGCTGGTACTTCTTATATATAAGTACTTTTATCATATTATATCCCGTAGCGTTATTTAGTTCACAACTGATGTTTACGAAACGATATAAACCATATGAGTTATTTTACAAGAACGATTTACGATTTGGGTTTATATAAACAAATGTTTTGAGTTAAGATTCATGGCATCAAGGATTTATAAACTATAACCAATCTGTTTTGACTTGGTTATTCATTTTATAATACAAATGTTTTACAAAACGAGGTTTTCAAATAACGACTCATGAAGTTGTACGAATTATTTCAACGTATAAACGAGCCATGAATCTGACACTCACACAAAACCTATGTGCTCTCCGGCATTTCTTTGCTGACTTTATTTTTACATATGTTTCAGGTGGTGTCGAATGATGTTGATAGCAAGTAGGATGGATGCTCACTTAGGACTGGACGAGGCCTTAGTGACTTAATAACGATGATAGACGATATGTAATCTTGTTTGTTTGGTTTCAAAGACAATGCTAATGTTTAATATTTAATAAAACGAAACTTTTTGAATCCATGGTTGTGAAACAATAATTCTGTTGCTCCACTCCCCGACGTTTCCGCCGCGGTTTCGTTGTTTTAACGCGGTCGGGGTGTGACACATAACTAGCTTGGAAATGATAAAACAATGCTTCTAGTGAAAATTTGGTGTTTCGGGTAGTGTCCGGTTGTTCGGTTGGTTACAGGTTCGTTAAGGTGCTAAACTACGCAGTTTAGTGTGTTTTATGTTACCTTTTGTGACAGTTTTGATTCCCGACACTTAGGAAAGCATTCTGGATCATTTAACCATATTTCTGCATGATGTTAAGTTGTTTAATTGCTGAATTTTGCTGAATTCTGCAGTTTATGTTAGTTTTAGGCACTTTCCGGCACTTAAACTATCACTAGGAAGGCAGTCTTATGATCCTTACTTTCCTACACACTATACTAGTGTAACTCTTGGTTTCTGGCACATTCTGTATCTCAATACCATGTCTGTCTATGTACTGAAATCCGTCAGTATTTTTCCAATTTATCTGATAACTGTGCTAACTTTTTTTCGTGCATCATTTGAATCAATAAAGTTTGCATGCAATAATGTTATGTCATTTGCAATATATGAAGCACATGTATGTATAAGAATAATAATCAGAAAGCAATTCATGTCATAAATTGTAAATCAGCAAAGTCATTAAGCATTAATCATTGTCTAATCATTGTACGGATACATGCAAATTTGACAATTGTCACATCCTAAGGCTCGCACCGCACTATTTTCGAAAATGAACCAGTGATTAGATCGAGACTAGGTGCGAAAACCGCAAACTCTCGATTGGATCGCTTGTTCGACCCGTATTTTTATCTATAAACAAGAGAATTTACGTTGAATCAGGAGTAAAATCTGCACTTCGACGCAGCTTTTTCCCTCTAACTCGTGATTCTATCACACAAACAGGAATGCAGTCGTTAAGTTAGGGGTGAAACCCAAATCTTGATGACTTGTTCCATTCTCTATTTCGATTTTGCAAAACTCTCACCAAAGTCTCGACGGACTCCCACGACTTGAGTCACGCTGTAACTGGAAGGATGCGTGCCGTTCGCCCAAAATCGAGGTGAGAGCACAGTCCAGAAGGCCAAAGTGTGTACTCAGGGTCCTTGTGAATAGTCGAATCGCTTTGGGTAGTCGATGTCTACTAGCCAAGACAATCTATTCTCGATTTTATATGTTTCGATTATGGATCTCGCCGCCGCTAACTCTGAAATTTGTCGTTTTTATGTGAAATTTTATGTGTTTATGTGGTTTTACCTGTTTATGTGTTTCGATTTTTGGTGATTTATTCGCTTTTCGCTTTCGCTTGGATCAAAACACACGACTCGCACTGCACATTTACCTCAATACGCTAACAAGTCACGGAACTCTCGCACTCACAATCTCACTAATCGCACTCGTAAATCTCGATCGCTTTACGCAACTGTGATAGATAGGAGAATACGTGCAATATATGTAGGTGAATACGTGCAAAATATAGTGTGTCCTCATGTGTTTCGGTGCTCTACGTGCTTATGTGTATACGTGCTTATGTTTTTTTTTTGGGTAAAGGGTTACCCCGGTGAATTTTATAAAACCAATGAGCACAACTGTGCAACTGAAGTGTTACACACCAAAAAGCCTTGGCATACCAAGACTAGAAAAAAAAACAGCCAAACAAAATAAAACAACCAACCTAACAACCAAACTAAACAACCAAGCTCAAACTGAGCGACAAAAATAGAAGACTACACTCTACTCTCTAGCCAGGATCAATCTCCATGTTGCCACTTAGTATCTGCCATTTCTCAAGTAATCTTCGAAGGTCAGGTTTCCACTTGAATTTGAATGTCAAAAGGCGCAGTCTAACCGTTCGAATGATCTCGCGAGCAATCACCACTGCCGTTCGCTGGTTTTTAGTGAAAAGCCTATTATTTCTTTCTTGCCAAACAAAATAAGAAGCAACTGAGATGACCAACCTGCTAATAATATTTTCCGGCATCTGCGTGTTAGAATTCTGGCTCATCCAAGACATAACCTCTGCCCATGTACCATTAACACACTCCATGTTAGTCATCACCTTAATATTATTCCAAACCTCCAAAGCAAACGAACATTCGAAGAATAAATGGTCTCTTGAATCTATGTCATAACTACACAGTGGACAACACATGAGGTTTAAATTTGTAGCACTACCTGCCTCCCAAACCGACAATCTATCTTGCGTCTTCAATTTATTTCTAATGACAAGCCACAAGTGAAACGAGTGTCTTGGAATGCAATGTTTAAACCAAACCATATTAACCCACGGCACTAAGTCCTCGCGATGCCGAATATTATTCCAAACCTCCCAAGAAGAGAAATGACAAGAATTACGTGCTTATGTGCCTATGTGTTTATGTGCCCTACTTGATTACGTGCTAGACGTGTTACTGAGCTTTAGTAATATTAAGTATGTTGTGAGGTGAGATTTGACATATAGTGTCTGAATCCTGTGGCGATTTCTATTGCAGACAATGTCGTCATTTGGATCGCACATTGCTCGTTCCGCCCGTCGTAATCATGAGGACAAGCGCATCGCTGCTCTAGTTGCCAAGAAGATGGCTAAAGTTATCCCGCAAATCGTCAGTGAGTTAAATGAAAACGCTAGCAATGTCACACCCTGGCTTTGCGGAAGCGTGGTTAATTTTGGTGTGACTTCATAATACCATAGCTTAATCATAACAAGCTATATGAATTTAAAAACCATGCAAGTCATCCATTAAGTTTTGAAAATCAAAATACAGTACCATTGTTTTTAACCAACAACCATGACCTTGTTCATCAACATTACAAACTGAAACATAACATAAACGTGATTTAGAGACTGTGTCTTGTCCAGGTAAGAGACACATCCCCAAAACCCTGATGACTTCATGACAATATGCAGCGGAAAACGTTCCATACCGTGCCAGATCCGTTTAATTTCCTGAAATACATGTGAGTTGAAAAATCAACAATAATGTTGAGCGAGTTCATGTGCAAGTGAGTAAGTAAAACACTTGTAAGTATAAAAGTTTCCTGGTATGTAGCAGTGTAAGAGGACTTGTGATCACCAATGGTTTGCAAGGCCATTAGCATGTTGTGAAATGCAAGTAGTAAGACACGACCTAGCCGATTTTTGCGTCGGGCACAAAGTCACTCAAGGTCCGTTCTGTTGGTCCTCATAGAGGTCCGTTCTGTTGGGCCTAGAGTTGGGCTCGCTACACCCAGATAGATCTACCGCTACTGTCCCTCGGTCCATCTGCCTACCCATTCACATGATCTAAACCTCCTTACGTTAATCATACCGTGTATAAAGTACTTGTAAACAAAGTAACATGTATTTCACCCCCGCGGTTAAGTAAACTGAAAACAGTTAGAGAAAAGGGGGACATGAACTCACAGTGAAAGCGTATCTCTACCAAGCGTCTCCAATACAGTAAGCTGTGCAACGACCTACAAGTGCTAATTCTATTAGACGGATGGCCGTGCTTTAGCTTTACAGTTTATGTTTGCTGGAAATAGTTAGACAACTATTCCGTGTTATATTTTGTATAAACTTGGTAGTTATTTTCCTTCCCAAGGATGGGGGATTTAATACATGTGCGTATAATTCCATCATTAAGTCTCACTTAATTCTTATAAATATATCCAACTCCAAAATATAGGTATTTATCCAAAATACGTTGTTAAAGTACGCGTTCATAAATATTTCCGTAATTGTGTAAGTTACGTTTTAACATACAAGTGGTAATATAATTACCGGTGTAACTTATATATTTATGGCGAAAGCGTTTGTATTATTTTGGAGTCGTTAACGCTTGTAAATATTATTTTCACTCTAAAATAATATTTATGTATTTCACAAAATAATCATAAACAGTGTTGTGACAAATATATTTATCACGTTAATCTTTGTGAAAATCCCACCTCCGAATATTTAGTAAAATATAGTGCTGGCGAAATTTATGTTTCGAAATATGTCCAAATATAGTTCTAACACTTGTTGTGTAAATAATTCTAAGTGTTAGGTTTTTAGAAAATTTCGCCAGAGTTTCCTCTGTAACTGGAGGTGGCCACGCTTTCAAGCGTATCATTTTCTTTTAACAAATCAATTCAACAATCTTCTTTATTCAATCAAACAATTTCCGACACATCAAACTAGTCGACAAGTATGTAAATTTGCATAATCGCATGAACTTGCAGTTTTTCCGAATCTATAGTGTAAACACCCTTTATATATGTAGATCTTTATATAAAGTAACTTTAATCTCATAAAAACCTCGTGTTTAGAGAAATCCGTCTTTACAACTTCTAGTAACAAGTGACAAATTTACTTCTTTGTCGGATCTCTTTGTTTCACAAGTGTTTACACACTTGTGGTTTATAAAACCATATTTATTAGTGTAAGATCCTTTCTTTAAAATACATGGTTTCTCAAATGTGTGGTTCTTTGAAAATACCACTTGCGGATACGTAGATCCGCTAGTTTTAAACACCATTTTACCGGTTAAATCACTTTTACACATGTAAAATATTTTCACACAAGTTCATGTATCTTGTGTGGTAGAGTTTCACCTTTAACCCTTGTATTTAGTCAAAAACGAGCTTATGTGAAGATACATGATCTTACAAAGTCGGGTTAAACGGAGATCCGAGCTACCACATCATAGATCGGGTCTCAATAATCACATATTTCAAGTCCTACGACTTTTACACAAGTTATATGTTATTATCCACCACTTTTATAGTTTTTACTAGACTTTTGATCATCAAAATGTATGTTTTCGATATTTAACCGACAATATTCCTTTTAACCACTTTAAATACATTCAAGAACAAGTTTTAAACAATATACCTCTAGCTCGGGGCTAGGGAAGATCTTTGATGAAAAACGCGTGGATAAAAGCTAACGGTGGAGGTCCTTCGTGTTCCGCTTGCACCAAAGCTCCTAATACGCGACCTTGGATGTTTGTATGATGATGGAATGGAGTGAACAAGATCGAAAATGGTGGGTAAGGGGGGTGGGGTGTTCGGCCGAGAGGTAGAGAAGAGAAGAGAGTGTGAGTGAGTTGGTGATGATTACCTCAAGTGATTAGTGGGTATTTATAGGCAATATTAGGTGTTATTGTCCAATGGATAATGTGTCCTAAAGATATTAGGCAAAACAAGATTTAACAAGATCTCAAGTACAAGGGGTGCCCCCTAGGTAACCGATTCGGTTAGGGGGGGGGGTCCTTGGTCCGATTTTAAGTAGGTAGTTAGTGTTTAGTTATGATAAACCAAGTTAGGTTAAGGGTTAAACTCCGTTAGTTATGTACAACGTGTTATGACGGGTGTTAGGGTAACCAGGGACCCTAACTGGCTCAGAAAAAGAGTAATAGTAAAAATAGTAATGTTTTCATGTTCCGGGTAAAGTCCGGGTGTCCGGTTGGATAGTAATCCGTTAAAGCGTTATAAAAGCTTTAAAGTGTCGTTATTGTTGTTTTTAGTGACACATTTGTTTTCCCGACACTTTAGAAAGTGTCTAGTAATATTTTCTCATGTTCTGGCACTTTATTAGTCAGCTAGAAGCTGGTTTATTTATTAAAGTGCTGTGTTTGGTACTTTAAGTACGTTTTTGGCACATCCGAATCAGTGTATCTTATCCCTAGAGACGCGGTACCATAACCCTTATATTCCTACACTCACTACCAGTGTAGTCAAAATATATGAGGCTCTTAACAGGCCTTAGAGGCAGTGTCTGCCTGATGCTGGTCATGTCAGCATGTTTGCCGTGTATCCGTTTAGTGCTACTGTGCTTTTTGTGCATCATGTTTGTCACTAGGGTTCAGTATGTAAATAATGTAGTGACAGCAAATAAAGTATGATGCAAGTAAGTGCATGTATCAGTATGCAGGTAGCAGTTCATCAGCTAGTTCAATCAAGCACAGTAATCAAGCAGTAATTAATCATTAATTAAGTTGTACGGATACCTGGTTTAGTGCGGGTTGTCACATTCTCCCCCCGTTAAATAAATTTCGTCCCGAAATTTAAGTTCTGCTTGTAGATGCAGGGTTCTTGGGAAATAAGTGGGGGTACTTTTCTTTCATCCGGTCCTCACGCTCCCAGGTGAATTCAGGACCATGTCTGGCATTCCAACGAACCTTGACGAGCTTGACACTGCTCCGGCGGGTCTTGTTAACTTTCCAATCCGTGACCTCAACAGGTTCTTCAACGAAGTGGAGCGTGTCATCAATATGAATCTCGTCGATAGGAATGGCAACGTCGATTTGAGTTGGACTTTTCTTTAGATTGGATACATGAAATGTATCGTGAACACCATTTAGTTCAGCAGGTAGGTCCAACTTGTATGCTACTGTCCCAATTCTTTCCAGAATTCTGAAAGGACCAATGTAGCGCGGATTTAACTTCCCACGCTTTCCAAAGCGTGCTACCCCTTTCCAGGGTGAGACCTTTAACAACACCATTTCTCCGACTTGGAAGTCCACATGCTTCCGGTTTGGATCCGCGTAGGCCTTTTGTCTGTGGCGAGCGGCTTCGATGCGTTTAAGAATTTGCGCGATCTTGTCTGTCGTCTCTTGGACGATCTCGGGACCAGCAAGCTGTCTATCACCCGCGTCAGCCCAACATAGTGGTGATCGGCACTTGCGTCCGTATAGGGCCTCAAATGGCGCGACACCAATACTGGTGTGGTAGCTGTTGTTGTATGAAAATTCGACCAAAGGTAAGTGTTTATCCCAGCTACCGCCTAAATCCATAACACATGCTCTCAGCATGTCTTCCAAGGTCTGTATCGTTCGCTCGCTCTGGCCGTCAGTTTGCGGATGGAACGCTGTGCTCAGATTCAGTTGTGAGCCAAAGGCTTCTTGGAAGGATTGCCATATCCTTGACACAAACCTTCCGTCTCTATCAGAGATGATCGAGAGAGGCACTCCGTGACGTGCGACGATCTCTCTCATGTAAATTTCCGCAAGTTTGCTCGTGCTATCTTTCTCTTTGATTGGCAGAAAGTGTGCGGATTTTGTTAGGCGGTCAACAATCACCCAAATCATATCATGGCCTCTTGGCGTTCTTGGCAGTTTTGTAACAAAATCCATTGAGATTTGTTCCCATTTCCACTTGGGAATCTCAGGTTGTTGCAGCAGCCCCGAGGGCTTCTGGTATTCCGCCTTGACCTTAGCGCACGTTAAACATTTGCTCACGTAAACAGCAACGTCGCCTTTCATCCTAGGCCACCAATAGTAATCTTTAAGATCCTGGTACATCTTATCCGCCCCCGGATGGATAGAGTACCGTGACTTGTGCGCTTCGTTGAAAATAACTTTCCTTAAATCTCCAAACAAAGGAACCCAAATCCTTTTCTCGAAACATAATGTTCCTTCATTGTTTGGTGCCAGTAACTTCTCCATCCCACGGAGATATTCTTCCTCACGATTCCCTTCCTTAAGGGCTTCCTTTTGTGCCGCACGAATGCGCAAGGAAAGATCGGTTCGTATAATCATTTCCAAAGCCCTAACCCTTATGGGCTTGATTCTTTCTTTACGACTTAGGGCATCGGCAACTACATTCGCCTTCCCTGGGTGATACTTGATCTCGCAGTCGTAATCGTTTAGTAATTCAACCCAACGTCTTTGCCTCATATTTAGTTCTTTCTGGTTGAATATGTGCTGTAGGCTTTTGTGATCCGTGAAGATTGTGCACTTCGTACCATACAGGTAGTGTCTCCAGATCTTTAAAGCAAAAACCACTGCGCCAAGCTCTAAATCGTGGGTGGTATAGTTCTTTTCGTGCACTTTCAGTTGGCGTGATGCGTAAGCAATGACCTTTTGGCGTTGCATCAACACGCAACCCAATCCTTGGCGCGATGCGTCGCAGTATACCACAAAATCATCTGTACCTTCTGGTAGAGCTAAGATAGGCGCATTGCAAAGCTTATCCTTCAGTACCTGAAATGCTTCGCCCTGTTTGATTCCCCAATCAAACGTCTTGTCCTTCTGCGTGAGGAGCGTCAAAGGTTGAGCGATTTTCGAGAAATCCTCGATGAACCTTCGATAGTAGCCAGCCAAACCCAAGAATTGTCGAATCTCGGTTGGCGTTGTAGGCGTTTCCCAATTCTTGATTGCCTCGATCTTTGTGGGATCAACATGAATTCCATCCCCATTAACCACATGTCCAAGAAACTGGACTTTACGTAGCCAAAACTCACACTTGGAAAGTTTGGCATATAGTTGTTCTTTCTTTAGCAGCTCCAGTATGGTTCTAAGATGTTGTTCGTGTTCAGCCTTCGTCTTTGAGTAAATCAAGATGTCGTCGATGAATACAATCACGAACTTGTCCAGGTATGGCTTGCAAACCCTATTCATTAGATCCATGAATACCGCAGGCGCGTTCGTCAAACCAAATGGCATAACGAGGAACTCGTAGTGTCCATAACGAGTTCGGAAGGCTGTTTTCGGGATACTTTCCTCCTGTATCCTTAGTTGATGGTATCCAGATCGAAGATCGATCTTAGAGTAATAGCTTGAACCTTGAAGTTGATCGAACAGATCGTCGATTCTAGGCAGAGGATACCTGTTCTTGATCGTCAGCTTGTTCAATTCTCTGTAGTCAATACACATGCGGAAACTTCCGTCCTTCTTCTTGACGAACAGGACGGGAGCTCCCCAAGGCGAGAAGCTTGGTCGGATAAAACCCTTGTCTAACAACTCTTGAAGTTGTGTCGACAATTCCTGCATTTCAGACGGCGCAAGTCTGTAAGGCGCCTTAGCTACAGGCGCTGCGCCTGGAACTAAGTCAATGTGAAACTCCACTTGTCTCTGAGGTGGCAGTCCGGGTAAGTCTTCTGGAAAGACTTCTGGATACTCCCTCACGACAGGGATGTCTTCGATTCTTGGCTCAGCAGCCTTCTTATCCACAATGTGTGCCAGGAAGGCAACACATCCCTTCTGCAAACTCTTCCTTGCTTTCAAACAGCTGATAATTCTCAATGGCGTCTCACGCTTCTCTCCATGAACAACAATGGTCTCACCATCCTCGGTTGGAATACGAACAACCTTTTCGTGGCAAACTATCTCAGCTTTATTTCCCGATAACCAATCCATTCCTACTACCACGTCGAAACTTCCCAATTGGACTGGTAGTAGATCCAAAGCAAACTCACGTTCTCCTAACTCAATCACACAACCTCGGATAACTTCATTTGCTTCTACTAATTTCCCATTGGCCAATTCGATCGAGTACGGAATATCTAACTTATTTGTGGCTAACCCAAGCATATCCTTAAATTCTAACGATACGAAGCTATAGTCGGCACCAGTATCAAATAAAACAGATGCATAGCGTTGATTTACAGGGAACGTACCGGTGACAACGTTGGGATCCTGGCGCGCTTCCTGTGCACCGATCTGGAACACCCTTCCTCGGGCTTGGTTCAATCCCGGGCAATCCCTTTTGAAGTGCCCAGCGTCACCGCAATGAAAACATCCTAATCTTTGACCATTTCCCGCTCCATCCATAACTGGCGGGTTGTTCTGGTTAGCATTTCCGGCTTGGTTGGCATTGTTGCCTCGATTATTTCCCTGTTGGCGACCTCCAAAACCACCACGGTTGTTATTCCTGTTCTCAAATCCTCCCTGGCCGCCCCGGCCAGTACCAACCCAACAGGTGAACTTCGAGTGGCCGCGTTTCCCACATGCTTCACAAACTCTTACCCCACAATGACCGGAATGGTGGCGTTGACAAACGTTACACTTGGGCTGCGTGCCCATGTACCCTTTTCCTTTCTTTCCTCGACCAGTCGTAACTTGAGCTGGCGTGTCCAATCCACCCTTCTTAACCGCCACACTGGCGCCCTGCTTGAAGTTCGTAAACTTTCGCTTGTTAACCCCAGATGACTCAACGTGAGTCTCAGTTTTCTTTGGCTTGATCTCATCAAACTTGTTTAGGCGAATTGCCTCCTCGGTGAGAGCCACGCTTAAATCGATGGCTTCAGTGATAGTCGCTGGTTTGGAGGAGGTTACCATGCTTATTATTTGGGGAGCCAAACCCCAAATGAAGCGCTCGATTCGCTTGTATTCTGGCGTGACCATATAAGGAACCACTTGAGATAGGTCATGAAACCTCTGAACGTACTCTGCTACCTTCGGACCGTCCATTTTTAGGTGCCAAAATTCAGTCTCCAACCTTTGAATTTCTGCGCGTGAACAGTACTTTTTGCGCATTAGTTCTTTCAATTCGGCCCAAGTCAGGGCGTAGGCGGCAGCTTCGCCTAAGGTTTGGACTTGTAAGTTCCACCAAGATAGGGCTCCGTCTAGAAATAGCCCTGAAATGTACGTGACTTGCTGATCCTCTGCACACTTGCTCATGCGTAAGACAGAATCGGTTTTCTCAGCCCAGCGGGTAAAGGCAACTGCACCTCCTGTGCCATCGAAGTTAACTGGTTTGCAGTCTAAGAACTGCTTGTAGGTGCATCCTGCACGTATGTTAAAACATGTGTTTGGCATTAGCATCACCGCTAAAATCTCCAACTAGTTCATGGTAGGTTCGAATGGCGTGGTATTACCGTGAGGTGGATTGTTATTGCCTTGGTTAACACTTCCGCTTGCTCCTGGCTGAGATGCTGCGTACTGTGCTATGGCAGCGGCAATGATTTGTTGCAGTTCTGCCTCGTTAGTTGGCATGTTTGGTTCGCGTCTTGGCGGCATCTTCTAAAAGATGGTTTAAGTTGGTTAGGCCATAGTAAGGCTCCGTTGTTATAATACGTAAATCAGTTCGTAATATAGTGTACGTATATAACGGTAGTAATAGTATAATCACATAACATCTCATGTTATCAACACATCACAAACATCAATCACACAACATCCCATGTCATAAAATACAAACAAGTAATCAAGCGAATCCAAATATGGTGAGAAAACTGCGATTGCCATATAAATGAGACCACATCGTAAGTGTATACATACAATCATCAATCACTAGGGGCTACATAACCCCTGTCAAAAGCTACATCAGTATCAATACAACATCAAGTACATAACAAAAGTCAAGTCATAACGTAGTCTCCCCAAAAAGTTGTGCAGTCAAAAAGCAATCGCCGCCTTCTCACCTCGCCTACCCAAGTGGCACCGATGAGCTCTAAGCAGATGGTGGTGGAGGAGGAAAATGGGTATAAAACAAACGGCGCAACTGTAACCAGTCCGCCTCCATCGCCTGCTGTGTGCGAATAATGGAAGCAATCTGCTGCTCCAAAGTAGTAAGACGAGCAGCATAGTCAGGGGGTAATGGTCGAAACGGCTGTAACGGAGAGGGTACCCGGCCATGGCACTGACATGGCTGCAGACGGGCTCTCTCCAACTCCTGTAGTCGCTGCTCATGCGACTCATGCTGGTGTACAAATGACATCAATACATCCTCGATGGTGTGTCCCACGTGGAACCTGTGGTATGGATCAGTGGGTGGCATAGGGGAAAATGGTGACCACAGCAGTGGCTCACGTGTGGGGTCAAAGGGTGCCATCCCAAAAGGAGCTGTAGTAAAAGGAATCTGAGGCGTGAAAGGCATGGGCATCGGTACATGCCCTGATGGGTGGGCTGAAGAGCCCTCTCCAGGCCCTGCTGGAGGTATAAACATAGGAACCTGAAACGAAAAGTCAACGTGTCGAGTGTCTGGGATCTGTGGGGGTAACGGTGGAACGTCCTCGTCTGCCGGTATCCACCCGTGCTGTGCGGACTCATCCGGTGGATCCATATGTGTCGCGAACAGTGCATGTCTGGGCTCTAGGGGAACGGGATCAAATACGGGAGCAACAACGGGGTGAACGGGTGCCAAGTGCTCGAAAGGGGGGTCAACTGGTACAGCAACAATGGGTAAAGGACCAATGGGATCAACAGGAACGTCTATGTGGTGATCATCAGCAATGGGCTCAAAAGGTACATCAGCATGCACAGGGTCATGCTCTGGTAAAGGGTCAAGTGCAGCTGCCTGCTCAGGTGCAATGGCAGGCTCAAGATCATCAAACGCCATGTCAAAATCAAAATCGGGATCAATCGGATCAAAAGGGTCAATAGGATCTGCTGGATCCTCCATCAACTCGTCCATCGGGACAAACTCTAAATCACGGTCAGGATCAAATCCTGGTGGAAACATAGGATCTGAATCCCCCTCGTCGTCATGGTCAAAAACAAGTCCAGGTATGGAAGCAACAGGAAAAGCCTGGTCAGAATCGGACCCATGGGAGAAGTGCTGCGCACTATGAGCATGTGAGGGTACAGAAGCCACAGACTCAAAGGAGTCCGCGACTGGGGAATGTGCAGGTGACTCCGCAGCCGGAGCATCTGCGATCAGTAAGGGAGCAACAGCAGGTAGGGCCTCGCCCTGAGCATCCTCCAAAGGCTCCTCCTCAAACATATCGACGTCGTCCTCCTCGTCGTCGATGGGTAAAACAGGGTATGAAGCAAGGGGTACTGGAGCAGGGATCACAACGAGTGGTAGATCCCCGGCTGGAAGATCAACTGGGAGCTCATCAACGCCGTCGGGTAAGGCGAATGGCTGAAAGTCATCATCATCCGTGCTGGTGAAGTCTGACGTATAAACCTCGTGCTCCGATGACTCAATGTCGTCTGAAACGATAGGCCTAGGGCCTGTGGTGCCTGAACCACCAGTGCCTGTAGGATCCATGTGTCTGTAACATATACACAAACATGTACAAATTGTCAATCATAATATCAAATAGTCACGTAAGTCATCAAGCAAGCATTCAAACCAACACTTCCTAGTCCCACTAGCCAACACTCCTAGCCCCACTAGCCAACACTCCTAGTCCCACTAGCCAATACTTCTAGTCCCACTAGCCAACACTTCTAGTCCCACTAGCCAACACTCCTAGTCCCACTAGCCAATACTTCTAGTCCCACTAGCCAACACTTCTAGTCCCACTAGCCTCCTACCTCAGCCTCCCAGACTGAGCCTAGAATAACGAATAAAATGTGCTCAACATTTGTTTGTAAAAAGTTGTGGATCTGGACTTAAGTGGTATGTAGTAAAATGTTTTCGTGAGAGCCCTAGTGATCATAGTCTAGACTCGAGAGAGAATCCTAGTTCGCTATGATCAGAGCTCTGATACCAAGCTGTCACACCCTGGCTTTGCGGAAGCGTGGTTAATTTTGGTGTGACTTCATAATACCATAGCTTAATCATAACAAGCTATATGAATTTAAAAACCATGCAAGTCATCCATTAAGTTTTGAAAATCAAAATACAGTACCATTGTTTTTAACCAACAACCATGACCTTGTTCATCAACATTACAAACTGAAACATAACATAAACGTGATTTAGAGACTGTGTCTTGTCCAGGTAAGAGACACATCCCCTAAACCCTGATGACTTCATGACAATATGCAGCGGAAAACGTTCCATACCGTGCCAGATCCGTTTAATTTCCTGAAATACATGTGAGTTGAAAAATCAACAATAATGTTGAGCGAGTTCATGTGCAAGTGAGTAAGTAAAACACTTGTAAGTATAAAAGTTTCCTGGTATGTAGCAGTGTAAGAGGACTTGTGATCACCAATGGTTTGCAAGGCCATTAGCATGTTGTGAAATGCAAGTAGTAAGACACGACCTAGCCGATTTTTGCGTCGGGCACAAAGTCACTCAAGGTCCGTTCTGTTGGTCCTCATAGAGGTCCGTTCTGTTGGGCCTAGAGTTGGGCTCGCTACACCCAGATAGATCTACCGCTACTGTCCCTCGGTCCATCTGCCTACCCATTCACATGATCTAAACCTCCTTACGTTAATCATACCGTGTATAAAGTACTTGTAAACAAAGTAACATGTATTTCACCCCCGCGGTTAAGTAAACTGAAAACAGTTAGAGAAAAGGGGGACATGAACTCACAGTGAAAGCGTATCTCTACCAAGCGTCTCCAATACAGTAAGCTGTGCAACGACCTACAAGTGCTAATTCTATTAGACGGATGGCCGTGCTTTAGCTTTACAGTTTATGTTTGCTGGAAATAGTTAGACAACTATTCCGTGTTATATTTTGTATAAACTTGGTAGTTATTTTCCTTCCCAAGGATGGGGGATTTAATACATGTGCGTATAATTCCATCATTAAGTCTCACTTAATTCTTATAAATATATCCAACTCCAAAATATAGGTATTTATCCAAAATACGTTGTTAAAGTACGCGTTCATAAATATTTCCGTAATTGTGTAAGTTACGTTTTAACATACAAGTGGTAATATAATTACCGGTGTAACTTATATATTTATGGCGAAAGCGTTTGTATTATTTTGGAGTCGTTAACGCTTGTAAATATTATTTTCACTCTAAAATAATATTTATGTATTTCACAAAATAATCATAAACAGTGTTGTGACAAATATATTTATCACGTTAATCTTTGTGAAAATCCCACCTCCGAATATTTAGTAAAATATAGTGCTGGCGAAATTTATGTTTCGAAATATGTCCAAATATAGTTCTAACACTTGTTGTGTAAATAATTCTAAGTGTTAGGTTTTTAGAAAATTTCGCCAGAGTTTCCTCTGTAACTGGAGGTGGCCACGCTTTCAAGCGTATCATTTTCTTTTAACAAATCAATTCAACAATCTTCTTTATTCAATCAAACAATTTCCGACACATCAAACTAGTCGACAAGTATGTAAATTTGCATAATCGCATGAACTTGCAGTTTTTCCGAATCTATAGTGTAAACACCCTTTATATATGTAGATCTTTATATAAAGTAACTTTAATCTCATAAAAACCTCGTGTTTAGAGAAATCCGTCTTTACAACTTCTAGTAACAAGTGACAAATTTACTTCTTTGTCGGATCTCTTTGTTTCACAAGTGTTTACACACTTGTGGTTTATAAAACCATATTTATTAGTGTAAGATCCTTTCTTTAAAATACATGGTTTCTCAAATGTGTGGTTCTTTGAAAATACCACTTGCGGATACGTAGATCCGCTAGTTTTAAACACCATTTTACCGGTTAAATCACTTTTACACATGTAAAATATTTTCACACAAGTTCATGTATCTTGTGTGGTAGAGTTTCACCTTTAACCCTTGTATTTAGTCAAAAACGAGCTTATGTGAAGATACATGATCTTACAAAGTCGGGTTAAACGGAGATCCGAGCTACCACATCATAGATCGGGTCTCAATAATCACATATTTCAAGTCCTACGACTTTTACACAAGTTATATGTTATTATCCACCACTTTTATAGTTTTTACTAGACTTTTGATCATCAAAATGTATGTTTTCGATATTTAACCGACAATATTCCTTTTAACCACTTTAAATACATTCAAGAACAAGTTTTAAACAATATACCTCTAGCTCGGGGCTAGGGAAGATCTTTGATGAAAAACGCGTGGATAAAAGCTAACGGTGGAGGTCCTTCATGTTCCGCTTGCACCAAAGCTCCTAATACGCGACCTTGGATGTTTGTATGATGATGGAATGGAGTGAACAAGATCGAAAATGGTGGGTAAGGGGGGTGGGGTGTTCGGCCGAGAGGTTGAGAAGAGAAGAGAGTGTGAGTGAGTTGGTGATGATTACCTCAAGTGATTAGTGGGTATTTATAGGCAATATTAGGTGTTATTGTCCAATGGATAATGTGTCCTAAAGATATTAGGCAAAACAAGATTTAACAAGATCTCAAGTACAAGGGGTGCCCCCTAGGTAACCGATTCGGTTAGGGGGGGGGGGTCCTTGGTCCGATTTTAAGTAGGTAGTTAGTGTTTAGTTATGATAAACCAAGTTAGGTTAAGGGTTAAACTCCGTTAGTTATGTACAACGTGTTATGACGGGTGTTAGGGTAACCAGGGACCCTAACTGGCTCAGAAAAAGAGTAATAGTAAAAATAGTAATGTTTTCATGTTCCGGGTAAAGTCCGGGTGTCCGGTTGGATAGTAATCCGTTAAAGCGTTATAAAAGCTTTAAAGTGTCGTTATTGTTGTTTTTAGTGACACATTTGTTTTCCCGACACTTTAGAAAGTGTCTAGTAATATTTTCTCATGTTCTGGCACTTTATTAGTCAGCTAGAAGCTGGTTTATTTATTAAAGTGCTGTGTTTGGTACTTTAAGTACGTTTTTGGCACATCCGAATCAGTGTATCTTATCCCTAGAGACGCGGTACCATAACCCTTATATTCCTACACTCACTACCAGTGTAGTCAAAATATATGAGGCTTTTAACAGGCCTTAGAGGCAGTGTCTGCCTGATGCTGGTCATGTCAGCATGTTTGCCGTGTATCCGTTTAGTGCTACTGTGCTTTTTGTGCATCATGTTTGTCACTAGGGTTCAGTATGTAAATAATGTAGTGACAGCAAATAAAGTATGATGCAAGTAAGTGCATGTATCAGTATGCAGGTAGCAGTTCATCAGCTAGTTCAATCAAGCACAGTAATCAAGCAGTAATTAAACATTAATTAAGTTGTACGGATACCTGGTTTAGTGCGGGTTGTCACAAGCAAGTCCTCTGACGAGTCCAGGAATGATTCTCCCCGCTCTACTTTTAGCTTCAAGCAGTTTAAAGCCTGTAGACCCAAAGAATTCACGGAGAAGATGGACCTACTGCCATGTTTCAATGGTTTGATTCAATCGAAGTCACCCTGGGCCAAAGCAACTGTCCTGATAATCTCCGCACTGTTAACGCCACCGGCATTTACCAGTCCAGTGCTCTGGACTGGTGGAGTGCCGAAAGAAACAAGCGTGGAAATGATGCAGCCTATGGGCTTACATGGGACGAGTTGAAGGACATCATTATGAAAGAGTTCTGCCCTCCCCACGAGCTTCAGAAGCTGGAGGACGAGTTCTAGCACATCAAACAGGAGGGTGGCGACAACGCTGGTATCACACCCCGACCACGTAAAACAACAAATCGTGGCGGAAACGTCGGGGAGTGTTGTAACAGAATTATCGTTTCACAACCATGGATACAAAAGAGTTTCGTTTTATTTAAATATTAAACATTAACATTGTCTTTGAAACTGAACAAGCAAGTTAAATATCGACTATCATTGTCACTAAGGCCTCGTCCAGATCCTATGTGACTTATGCATCCTAGCAATCAACATTAAGCAACATCACCTGAAACATATGTAAAAACAAAGTCAGCAAAGAAATGCTGGCGAGCACATAGTTTTTGTGTGAGTGTCAGATTCATGGCTCGTTTTCATGTTGAAATATCTCGTACAACTTCGTTAATCGATATTAGAAACCTTGTTTTGCAAACCATTTGTATTGTAAAATGAATAACCAAGTCAAAACAGATTGGTTATAATTTATAAACCTCGATGCCATGAATCATAACCCAAAACATTTGTTTATGTAAACCAAATCATGAATCGTTCTCGTAATAAAACTCGTGTGGTTTATATAGTTTCGTAAACATCGTTGTGTGACATCGTTTAACTCATTCTTGTTATAGATCATCGTTCATTTGTTTAAATTGTTCATAATCGTTCAATCGTTCAAAATCATTCAATCGTTCTCGTTCAAATCGTTCTCGTTTTAATTGTGAAAACTATTTTTTGTCATCTCGCTAATAACATTCAAACCTTCGTGACTCGTTCATCGTTCAACTCGTTCAACTCGTATTAACAAACCACCAAAGGGTAAGTTAACAATCATCAGGTTCAGTCGTTACCCACTTAGCCCACACATAACCATGGGTGCAGTCTGATAACGGGATTTGTCGGATCCTATGGTACCATAACCTAATACTGGTCGGTTCGGCCAAAATTAATGAATGTCATTCGTTATGTAACTACAACCAACAAGCTCGTTCACATTATTGAAATCATTATTAGTTTAGTATAAACCATCTTACTTGTTTTGAAACCATCGTTAAAACATCGAAATCGTTTTGATACATATGAATCACCCCAAAACAATCGAAAACATGTAAAAGAGGGGATCTATGTACTCACCTTTGGGTGCGTTTTAATATGTTAACACAATCCCTCAAATTGTTTATTCGTCCTAAATTAAATAAGAATGATTTAATAATCAAAACCCACAAAATACATAAGTTTCTCCGATACTTAGAATTTTCACAGAACTTTGAGATTTCTCGAAAAGTTATTATTTTTATTATATTGGTGTATTTGTATATATATACTCAAATGTAACATCGTAATACACATAATCTTGTCAACACTAACACATCATCATACACATATTGTAAAACACATAGCACATTGTAACACATAAAATTTACCCATGAACAATCCATTCTAGTTATGTCGAAAAACACTTATTTTAGCGATCCGGTGACATTTTTGGACGTCGGAAGTCACGTATGACTAACCAAACACCAAGTAAACTTAATATAAGTTAAAATACTTATTTTTATATCAAAAATATCAGTTTACTTACTGATCTAAAACAGTTTTGTAAAAATCCTTCGAAAAGCCGATTTTTAACCGTTTTAGCGCATAGTTTTGCATCAAACGTTACCCGAACCATCCCAAATCGAAACGACTTGATATTTTAACATAACCCATGTTATTTACTGAATAAAATAGTGGTTATATTCATGATAGTTCAGGTCTTACATAAAGCACATAAATCATGCAAATTTCACATAATTTACCACTTTTTAAGCTATATGTACAACATGCAAAGCTATCAAACCTATGTCAACGTTTCATGCCATTATAATATACCAAATAATGTTATTTTTAGTGTTTGTAACCTGATCTAAAACATTTTTGTCATATAGCCATTTTTCATCATTTCTTGAGCTTTAAATCAACATGTATTCTCATGTACAAGTGCCTAAAGCACACTATCATAGCATCATCATTTTATATTAATCTAAATGCATCCAACATGTGATTTATTCATGTTTATTTGCTGATGTTGTGACAACTGGCACAAACCGGTAATTTCCGTACACTTTTATTATTATTTAATGACTGCAATTATGTGCTTTAATGTCAACATTATCTGATTACATACTACACAAGTGAATTCATGCACGTTTATTACTACAAAATATTGCTTTATGCATTAACGAGAGCGTTGCGTCAGAAATACTAGTAAACTCACCGGTAAGACACATTGTGTCGACAATTCTGCAGAAAGCAGTTAAACAATAAAATTTGAGCCTAGGTGTAGGTCCAATGACAAGAATACATTTAAACCCAAGAATACATACAAGGGTTTATTTATAGACATTACGAAAGCTAAAATATGCACTAAAAAGCACCCGAAACGCACTTTAAGTGCAGATTTTTTCTAAATTCAGCTATAACCAGCTTTTAAACACATAAATATCATGCAGAATTTACGTTTTATCGTCCAGAATATTTCCCTAAGTGTCGGGAATTGAAAGGGTTACAAAAGGGTACATAAAATACACTAAACGGTGCAATTTAACACTTAACGAACCGGTATTTAACCGAACAACCGGACATTACCCGGGACACCAAATTTTTGCCAAACACATTATTTATTTAATTCTTGGCTAGTCGTGATCCCCGAACACCCTAACCCCACTAAATATCAAATAAATAACATGTGGAAGCGGATACTTGGAAACTAACTATCCATTTCTTCCTAGTTGCAAAATGTTACACAAACCCCCCCCCCCCCCTAAACCGAATTTGGTCCATATGGACCCACCAAATCACCTCCACCATGTTCTCATATCTTGTGTAGATTATATCTCCTTTGTTTATTGGATAGCTTGCTTGAAGATCTTGACAAAATATGTGAACTATCTTTAAAAGGCATGGCACAAGATCATTTTCATTATTTCTCATCATCACACCCTCACACTCCCTTCACTCTCCCTCTTTCGGCTCACCCTAAACCGCCACCATCACCATCACATAACCACCATATTCATCCATCTTTGAGCATCATCCAAGTGTAGAAGAAGGGTTGTAGGAGCTTGCAACCTGTGGAGCTTCAAAAGGGCTTGTTTCTTGCTTGTTCTTCATCTTTTTCTCATCATCTTCATCACTAGATCCTACCCTAGCCTTGTGCTAGTAGTAAGTTACTTGTACACCCTTGTTCATCTTGTTTTTGTGATCAAAAGTTGTAGTATGTTAGTATGTTCAAAATCACTAAAGAAACAAGAACACTAAAGAGATGAACATGAAACTTTACATGAAATCCCACATAAAAAGTTTACTTGAAGATGAAATCTTGTTGGATGAGGGTTGGTTAAATCATGTTTGATATTTGATCGTTGGTTTCTTGATAAACCTGTTGTTCGGACATTTGTTGATACGATTTAGTAACGTTTAAACTATAAAGAGACATGCTGAATTACATTTTCAGCCAACTTCAAAGGGCTGTAAACAGACCATAATAAATCGAAAAACAGAATTTCTGAAGCCTAAATTATGTATTTTTGAAAAACAGATCAAATGGCACTGGAATCGAAATTTTTCGAAGTCGTTTACTATGTTTAAAGGTCTGTTTTTTGGACAGCAGCTCAAGCTGCATTTTTACTGCCAAAAACATGTGTTATATTTTTCATCATAACTTGAAACCTGGGTAGAACCAGCCCCTGAAATTTATATCATAGATGATCACTGATGTCGTTGTGACCCTCCAACTGGAATTTCGCAAATCGGACTTACGATGAATTTTAAACGAATTATTCCGTAGGCTGCGGTCAGAAAGTAACAAATCTGATCGCAGTTTGGTAAATGATTTTCTATAAAATATTGATAAAGAACTGGACCTCGATATTTTTACACAATAATATTTGATTCGTATAAGACATTCTGTAAAAATTTGGGAATTATTGGAGTAAGTTAACCATTTTATTTAAATGTCCGAAAACAGTCCAGTTTTATATATTAAAACTGAAACGACAAAAGTAGTATCTTGCATGTCAGAATGTCGGGTTGATTATTTGAGAATGATCTAACGTGTATATGTTAAAGAAAATGATATGCTACTTAGCATGGACACCTCCATTTACGAAGGAGACTATGGCGAAATTTTCTGAAAATCCTAACACTTAGTAAATATTTTCTAGACAAATGTTTGCTAGTGTGTTCTAAACTATGCTTTTCGAATATAAACCTCGCCATAATTTTTATAACAAAAATACACATACAACATACAAGATACATAATTCGGGTGCAAAATACAAGAAACTTATATTTATTTTTGAGAAAATAATATAAGTAAGACACATACAAGAAACTTATATTTATTTTTTGAGAAAATAATATAAGCAAAATACAAGAAACTCACATGTATTTCAGGTAACTAGTTGATGTGCGCGCGGTCTTACTCATGCTCGTGGATGTCGTTTATGTTTATCATTCAATAAAGTTGTAACTTTTCAGACAAAATGCTGTCTTGTGATGTAAACACTAAAACTACGATTTCGGTTATGTAATGTTTTGCATTTGAAGTTATTTTATGAGCATGTAGTATGTTTACCAATCGTATGCAATGAAAACCTTTCATGATCACACCTCGTGCTTCCGCCGCAGAAAGGGGTGTGACAGATTGGTATCAGAGCTGCGATTGTAGTGAACCAGGATTCCTTCTCGAGTCTAGTCTACAATCTCTAGGATCCTTTCACGAAAACGATTTTTCAAAAAAATTTCATTGCATAAAACTTTCCGCGACATCCACTACCTGAAAATGTTTACATGAGTCAAGAAAAGACACTACGAGGCTTAGAGTGCACAGAAGTAGCACTTGGCTTTAACTGAGAAATTACTTGCACTTATGTGTGATAATTAGCATATACTTATACTAGAAATAGGATATCACTAGTATACATGACTTTACCTGAAAACAATGGCCTATCTAAAGGAAGAGATACGAGGATAAAACGAAATGTGCGGACTGTGCAAGGGGTTACGTAATTATGGATGCATACATAATTATGGAATTCAGTGCACAGAAATCACAGCAAGTCTTGTCACGTATAGATTCCCTCAAGTGCAAGAGAAGGTCAAATGTGAACACCGGCCTATTAAATACTCTGCTAGAGTAATAATTGTTTGATGTCACTTATGTGGTACATGCCTGTGTATATATACTACTACTGTCTCGTAAGATGATATCAAACAAATGTCTAACCCTATTGTGTTATGTTCTGTCAGAACATGGCACCAAGAAAAGTTGTGAACGCTCGTGATCAACCTCCTCCTCCCCCACTGCCAAAGACTGCTGAAGAGCTGAATGCTCTACTGGAGGAAAGAATCTCCGCAGCTATCGCCCACTACGAGGCAACCCGAACTGCATACAGTGGTAGACCAAGCAATGCCAGACGTAATGGGAATGGAGATTCATCTGGAGGAAACGCAGTTTAGGGCTGCACTTTCAAGCAGTTTCTCGACTGCAAACCAATGAACTACGACGGCACAGGAGGTGCAGTAGCATTTGTACGCTGGACTGAGAAGACTGAAGCTACCATCCGCATGAGCAAGTGTGTTGCGGATCAGCAAGTCACTTTTGCTACTGGGTTGTTTGTTGATGAAGCTCTGACTTGGTGGAACTTGCAAGTTCAAACCTTAGGTGATGATGCTGCTTATGGCCTAACTTGGGATGAACTAAAGGAAAGAATGAGAGAGAAGTATTGCTCATGTGCTGAACTCCAAAGGTTGGAGACTGAGTTTTGGCATCTGACCATGGAAGGTGCTGACATTAATGGTTATACTCGAAGGTTCCACGATCTGTCTAGAGTGCTTCCCTACATGGTGACTCCCGAATTTAAGCGTGTTGAACGCTACATTTGGGGACTGGCCCCAGAATTTCGCGGCATGGTAACTTCGGCCAAACCTCAAACAATCACTGAGGCTGTAACTCTGGCTGTCAGCCTTACTGAAGATTGTGTTCGCATGAAGAAGCTATCACTGAACCCAACAGAAAATATCGAGACGCATGCTGAGTCGTCCGGTAATAAGAAAAGGAAACATGCAAACCTGAATCAAGCAACTCGTAACAACAAGGGTTCCAACAAGAAGCGTGACACTAACCCGCCTCACGGGGCGAAATCTCTCACAGCCATGAATGACGCTCCAGCTAAGGGATACTTGGGCACTCTGCCCAAATGCAATCATTGCAAGTGTCATCACGACGGGGTTTGTCGCATTCCGAAGTGTGACAAGTGTGGAAAGTTGGGTCACCGCACTGAAGACTGTTGGGGGAAAGGAAGGAACAGAAATGGAAATCGCAACGGTGCTAGTAATGCGAATGGTGGGAATGGAAATGGTAATGGCAACCGGATTGGGAATGGAGCTGGGCGAAATCAAGGATGCTTCAGTTGTGGAAGCAATGATCATTTCATGAAAGACTGCCAAAAGGGAAACAATGCTCAAGCTCGAGCATTTGTGATTGGAGCAAAGAACGCACGCGAGGACCCTAATGTGGTCACCGGTACGTTTCTCGTTAACAATCACTTTGCATCCATACTATTTGACACTGGTGCCGATTATAGCTTCATGTCTGTGGAATTTAAACGTATGCGTGGAATAGAATCTAGTAGATTAGATATTCCTTATTCCATAGAACTAGCCAATGGTAAACTCATTGAATCAGGCGAAGTTGTTAGAGGCTGCACACTAGAACTTGGTGAACGAAGATTTAGCATCGACCTCTTACCAATTCAGTTGGGTAGCTTCGACGTAGTGGTCGGAATGGACTGGTTGTCCAAAAACAAAGCTGAAGTTATTTGTCACGAGAAAATCATCCGCATCCCTTTGGCGAACGAGGAAACGCTCATCGTGCATGGAGAAAAACGGGACGCGCCTCTGCGAATCATCAGTTGTATGAAGGCACAGAAGTGCTTAAGGAAAGGATGTGTTGCTTTCCTAGCGCATGTTGTAGACAAGAAGGCTGAGGAGCTGAAACTCGAAAACATTCCTGTGGTGAAGGAATTCCCTGATGTTTTTCCCGAAGACCTGCCTGGACTACCTCCACAACGACAAGTCGAATTCCGTATAGACTTGGTTCCAGGAGCCGCTCCTGTAGCCAAGGCACCCTATCGGCTTGCACCATCCGAAATGCAAGAATTATTTACACAACTCCAAGAGTTGTTGGATAAAGGATTCATAAGGCCAAGCTTCTCACCCTGGGGAGCTCCAGTGTTATTCGTAAAGAAGAAGGATGGAACTCTGCGAATGTGTATCGATTACAGAGAACTAAACAAGCTCACAATCAAGAATCGGTACCTGCTACCGAGGATTGATGACTTATTTGATCAGTTGCAAGGATCAAGCTACTATTCCAAGATCGACCTTCGATCTGGATACCATCAATTGAGGATACAGGAGGAAAGCGTACCAAAAACTGCATTCAGAACACGCTATGGGCATTACGAGTTTCTTGTGATGCCATTCGGATTGACGAACGCACCAGCGGTCTTCATGGATCTGATGAACCGCATTTGCAAACCATATCTCGATAAATTCCTGATTGTATTTATCGATGATATCCTGATTTACTCGCGAACAAAAGAAGAGCACGAGCAACATCTCAGAAGCATTCTGGAACTACTGAAGAAGGAGGAACTAAATGCAAAGTTCTCAAAATGCCAATTCTGGATTCGCGAAGTACAGTTTCTTGGTCACGTTATGAATGAGAAGGGCATTCATGTAGACCCATCAAAGATCGAAGCCATAAAGAACTGGGAAGCCCCCAAAACCCCAACTGAAGTTCGACAATTTTTGGGCTTAGCGGGCTATTATCGACGGTTTATTGAGAACTTCTCAAAGATAGCTCAACCGCTAACTACCCTTACACAGAAAGACAAGAAGTACGACTGGGGTGACAAACAGGAAGAAGCCTTCCAACTACTCAAGAATAAGTTATACGATGCACCGATACTATCTTTACCCGAAGGCACTGAAGACTTCGTGGTATACTGTGACGCTTCACGATAAGGTTTGGGTTGCGTGCTCATGCAACGCCAAAAAGTCATCGCTTACGCTTCAAGACAATTGAAAGTGCATGAAAGAAACTATACCACTCACGACCTGGAGCTGGGCGCAGTGGTATTCGCCTTGAAGATTTGGTGACACTAATTATATGGTACTCGATGTACAATCTTCACAGATCACAAAAGCCTACAACACATATTTGATCAGAAGGAATTAAATATGCGCCAGCGCCGTTGGGTCGAGTTACTGAACGATTATGACTGTGAGATTAAGTACCATCCTGGTAAAGTAAACATTGTAGCAGATGCATTAAGTCGAAAAGAAAGGGTTAAGACCCTAAGGGTTCGGGCGTTAGAAATGACTATTCGAACAAACCTCACTGCACGTATTCATGATGTACAACAAGAAGCTCTTAAGGGAGAAAACCGTAAAGCTGAATACCTCCGGGGTATGTTGAAAAATATGGTGCCAAATGAAGAGGGAGCCTTATACTTTAAGAAGTGTATTTGGGTTTCGCTCTATGGTGGCATACGAGAAGTCATTCTTGACGAAGCACACAAATCGAGATATTCGATCCATCCAGGATCAGACAAAATGTATCAAGACTTGAAAGAATATTATTGGTGGCTGAGACTAAAGAGCGACGTTGCTGTTTATGTTGGAAAATGCCTAACATGTGCTAAGGTTAAGGCAGAATATCAGAAACCGTCCGGCCTACTACAACAACCAGAGATACCCATGTGGAAGTGGGAGCAAATCTCGATGGACTTCATAACAAAAATTACCCAAGACCCCTAAAGGGCACGATATGATATGGGTGATAGTAGATCGGTTAACGAAGTCTGCGCACTTCCTACCGATCCGAGAAAAAGACAGCACAGGAAAGCTTGCTGAAATATACCTAAAGGAAATTGTGGCACGTCATGGAGTGCCAATCTCAATTATTTCAGACAGAGATGGATGCTTTGTCTCAAGAATCTGGCAATCCTTTCAGGAAGCCTTTGGATCTCAGCTAGATCTAAGCACGGCATTCCATCCACAAACAGACGGTCAGAGCGAACGGACTATACAAACGTTAGAAGATATGCTTCGCGCATGTGTCATGGACTTAGGCGGCAGCTGGGATACTCATCTACCTTTAGTTGAGTTTTCCTACAATAACAGTTATCATACAAGCATAAAAACCGCACCGTTCGAAGCTCTGTATGGCCGCAAGTGCCGATCGCCCTTATGTTGGGCAGACGCTGGAGACAAATGTATGGTTGGTCCTGAACTGGTACAAGAGACAACCGACAAGATTACGCAAATCCGAGAGCGGATTAAGGCGGCTCGAGATCGACAAAAGAGCTATGCTGATCAAAGACGTAAACCATTAGAATTCGAAGTGGGAGACAAAGTGTTGTTAAAAGTCTCACCTTGGAAAGGCGTAGTAAGATTCGGAAAACGTGGAAAGTTGAATCCACGATACATCGGACCATTCAAGATTCTGGAAAGAATTGGTACCGTGGCATACAAGTTGGAGTTACCGGAAGAACTTAATGGAGTACATGATATGTTCCATGTATCCAACCTCAAGAAGAGTCCAACACAAGAAAACGTGATCATCCCTGCGGATGAAGTACATATTGATGACGCCCTCCGATTTACAGAACAACCCGTTGAGGTTACCGACTGGAAAGTCAACAAGACCAGGAGGAGCAGTGTGAAACTTGTCAAAGTACGTTGGAACTCTAACCACGGACCCGGGTACACGTGGGAACAGGAAGACCAGTTCAAAGAAAAGTATCCCCACTTGTTCAAGAAGACTCATGCGAGAGTTAGTTCAGCCTGAATTTCGGGACGAAATTCTTTTAACGGGGGGAGACTGTGACAACTGGCACAAACCGGTAATTTTCGTACACTTTTATTATTATTTAATGACTACAATTATGTGCTTTAATGTCAACATTATCTGATTACATACTACACAAGTGAATTCATTCACATTTATTACTACAAAATATTGCTTTATGCATTAACGAGAGCGTTGCGTCAGAAATACTAGTAAACTCACCGGTAAGACACATTGTGTCGACAATTCTGCAGAAAGCAGTTAAACAATAAAATTTGAGCATAGGTGTAGGTCCAATGACAAGAATACATTTAAACCCAAGAATACATACAAGGGTTTATTTATAGACATTACGGAAGCTAAAATATGCACTAAAAAGCACCCGAAACGCACTTTAAGTGCAGAATTTTCTAAATTCAGCTATAACCAGCTTTTAAACACATAAATATCATGCAGAATTTATGTTTTATCGTCCAGAATATTTCCCTAAGTGTCGGGAATTGAAAGGGTTACAAAAGGGTACATAAAATACACTAAACGGTGCAATTTAACACTTAACGAACCGGTATTTAACCGAACAACCGGACATTACCCGGGACACCAAATTTTTGCCAAACACATTATTTATTTAATTCTTGGCTAGTCGTGATCCCCGAACACCCTAACATCACTAAATATCAAATAAATAACATGTGGAAGCTTATACTTGGAAACTAACTATCCATTTCTTCCTAGTTGCAAAATGTTACACAACCCCCCCCCCCCTAAACCGAATTCGGTCCATATGGACCCACCAAATCACCTCCACCATGTTCTCATATCTTGTGTAGATTGTATCTCCTTTGTTTATTGGATAGCTTGCTTGAAGATCTTGAAAAAAATATGTGAACTATCATTAAAAGGCATGGCACAGGATCATTCTGATTATTTCTCATCATCACACCCTCACACTCCCTTCTCTCTCCCTATTTTGGCTCACCCCAAACCGCCACCATCACCACCACATAACCACCATATTCATCCATCTTTGAGCATCATCCAAGTGTAGAAGAAGGGTTGTAGGAGCTTGCAACCTGTGGAGCTTCAAAAGGGCTTGTTTCTTGCTTGTTCTTCATCTTTTTCTCATCATCTTCATCACTAGATCCTACCCTAGCCTTGTGCTAGTAGTAAGTTACTTGTACACCCTTGTTCATCTTGTTTTTGTGATCAAAAGTTGTAGTATGTTAGTATGTTCAAAATCACTAAAGAAACAAGAACACTAAAGAGATGAACATGAAACTTTACATGAAATCCCACATAAAAGGTTTACTTGAAGATGAAATCTTGTTGGATGAGGGTTGGTTAAATCATGCTTGATATTTGATCGTTGGTTTCTTGATAAACCCGTTGTTCGGACATTTGTTGATACGATTTAGTAACGTTTAAACTATAAACAGACCATAATAAATCGAAAAACATAATTTCTGAAGCCTAAATTATGTATTTTTGAAAAACGGATCAAATGGCACTGGAATCGTAATTTTTCGAAGTCGTTTACTATTTTTAAAGGTCTGTTTTTGGACAGCAGCTCAAGCTGCATTTTTACTGCCAAAAACATGTGTTATATTTTTCATCATAACTTGAAACCTGGGTAGAACCAGCCCCTGAAATTTATACCGTAGATGATCACTGATGTCGTTGTGACCCTCCAACTGGAATTTCGCAAATCGGACTTACGATGAATTTTAAACGAATTATTCCGTAGGCTGCAGTCAGAAAGTAACAAATCTGATCGCAGTTCGGTAAATGATTTTCTATAAAATATTGATAAAGAACTGGACCTCGATATTTTACACAATAATATTTGATTCGTATAAGACATTCTGTAAAAATTTGGGAATTATTGGAGTAAGTTAACCATTTTATTTAAATGTTCGAAAACAGTCCAGATTTATATATTAAAACTGAAATGACAAAAGTAGTATCTTGCATGTCAGAATGTCGGGTTGATTATTTGAGAATGATCTAACGTGTATATGTTAAAGAAAATGATATGCTACTTAGCATGGACACCTCCATTTACAAAGGAGACTATGGCGAAATTTTCTGAAAATCCTAACACTTAGTAAATAATTTCTAGACAAATGTTTGCTAGTGTGTTCTAAACTATGTTTTTCGAATATAAACCTCGCCATAATTTTTATAACAAAAATACACATACAACATACAAGATACATAATTCGGGTGCAAAATACAAGAAACTTATATTTATTTTTGAGAAAATAATATAAGTAAGACACATAGTTAAAAATATAAATTATTTTTAACACAAGAATACGTACACAAAAGACAGTGACTTGTACTTGTACGATACAAGTCTAGTGACTAACGTTAAGAAAACACGTATACGTCACGATGTTATTTAAGCAAATCCGGTGAAGTTTACGACGCAAGGAACGCAAAGTTGTGAGTTCATGCTCCCCCTTTTCTCTTAACTGTTTTCAGTTTTATAACTTCGGGGGTGAAATACATGTTACAAATATTACAATGTTTATAAATGGTATGATACATAAACAAGAAGCACTCTTGGTGATAACTAGTATCAAGTATGATGCGTTTTGAGAAATGATACGAGAAATTAGTGTCACGAATAGGGTACCATAAGCACCATTAATCGTGTACATACTTAGACCACAGAACAAAAGGTTAGATCTAATGGGTTTCAGGGCAGCCCCACTCTCGGTGACAACTAGTACTGAGTAGTGTTTTTGTGTCTCCGTCGTGAATCGAGTAAGTTTAAACATAAATGTTATACCTTCAAGATTCAAGTAAGTTGTTGGATGAGATTTTGATGATAGGGAGCTTGAAATAACTTGAAAGCACCTTGGAAACACCTTTGGATCTTCACACCAACTTGAATTTAGCTTGAAATGGGGTTGAATCTTGAAGAAAAAAGATTGAAAAAGATGAAGATGGGGTTACGGTTGGGAGGAGAGAGAGAGAGAAGGATTTGAGTGATCTTGGTTAGATTGAGTTTGTGATCTTTGAAAGATTATGCAAGATATATAAGATATGGAAAAGATATTAGAGATTACATGAATCTACAAGTGTCAAACTAGAAGAGAAGTGGCAAGGGGAGGCATATGAGGCTGCCACCTCCACCCTCCACTCTCATACTCATGCATTCTTTTATATAAATGTGTTATATGTAGGTTAAAACGGGTGTTTAACTGGATACTGGGTATTTTATCTAGCATTTAAATCCCGGTTTATGGCGTTCTAAATTATTTTTATTATTCTATAAAAATAAACTCGCCAAAATATTACTAAAATAAATTTCAGTTGCCGAGACTGGCTGTGTTGTCTGCGTTTCGCAGTATAAGTACTGTGTTGCGCTGTAGCACGCGGTACACGCTTAAACTTGAAAAGTAACGTTTTTAAGCGTTTTAATTTATTTTTCAACACGAACATGATTAAAAATAAAATTTTAATCATAACACAATATTTTTGGGATTTAAATATTATCCAGGCGGTCACCAACGTTCATTTCGCAGTTTTGTCGTAAATAGTTCTAAAGTTCGAATAAACATGTTTTTGCCATACCGAATCCTTCGAAACTAATTTCTAAGTTATGTAAAGGTTATTTAGGGTATGTTTTGCTTATGTCACAGTTCCGAAGTGTACGTCGCGTTAAACTGATTGCGTTTATGCACCAGTTTGTGTATAACCTTCCAGAAAGCGATTAAAGCTTGAAAACGGAATCGAATCAAATTGTAAAAACATCAAACACAATTACACATATAATAACACCAAAGCACATTGTTTTATTGATATTTAACATTGTTTTTCATTATACGACGATTACAGAACACAGTTGTCACAGTCTCCCCTACTTTAGGAAATTTCGTCCCGAAATTTTATTTAGAGGAAACTTGTGAAAACAAATGCGGATATTTCGTCTTCATCTGGTCCTCACGTTCCCAAGTAAACTTGGGGCCACGTTTGGATTCCCAGCGAACTTTGACCAATCGAATCTGTTTGTTCTTCATCTGTTTGAATGTACGGTCCACTATCTCCACAGGTTTCTCGACAAAGTGCATCGTTTCATCGATTTGAATCTCGTCGAGAGGAATGTGAAGGTCAGCATCAGCTAAACACTTTCGCAAATTGGACACGTGAAAAGTCGGATGAATATTTCCAAGCTCTGGAGGTAGCTCTAGTCGATCGGCAACCTTTCCAATTCTTTCAACAATCTTAAATGGTCCAACAATTAGGGTGCATGTCACGTCCCCCGACCCACCCTGGACGGAATCGGGTGCCGTGAACAGCCCAGCGGTACCAGTGATTATTTTGAAACCGTTGCAGCGGAAATTTTATCAGGACCGTGAGTTAGGAAAAATATCAGAGTTTATAAAATACCGGATTTTATTTAAAAAATGGGATAAACCCATGTTTTATAATGGTAGCTTTAATAAAGATAAATTTTATTACATAAAACAATATTTCTTATTTTGATTTAATTAATAAATAAGCCACTTCTTGATGCCTTTCAGTGCCGTATCATCTCTTACTCCAATCTACTGTAATTACCTGAAAAGTGTTTTAAAAAGGTTTTGTCAGCGGGAAATACTGAGTGAGTTCATTCATTTTACTAAAACGACTCGTTTGTTATAATTCACAGTATTAAGAGCGATTACAATGTTTCAGATATCAAACCAACTACCCACAGTACTTGTCACTCGAACACACATTGGCTATCTCGTTGTCCAATGGTGTCTGTGACTATGGTCATATCACTCATTGGCTAACTCGTTGTCCAATAGTGACGGATATCAAGTAATGTATACAAAACCCCACATACCGGCTGTAATTTGGTGATTATAAAGACTTAATCCCCGTAATTATAACTTTGATAAACATGATTTTGAAAGTAATTTGCTAAAAAGAGAATGACTCACATTATAAGCATGCAGATTCATACGGCCAAAGTTATAGATAAGCCTCGATATATTGCAGATTTATACAGGCAAAGTTTAGTCTACAGATAAGCTTTTGCAGATTCCTACAGGCAGAGCTTAGCCTATTAATTAACCTTGTAACCTAGTGTACACGAACTAGGTAGATAACTTAATACAGCATTTACGATAACTCACGAGATAAAACCCTCACAACGAATGACAAAGTGCAATACTTAAACATCCATCGGATTCACAACGAATGACAGAGTATAGTCCGAGTTTGAACAGCACTCAAACATTCAAGTCGAAATCACGATTAATGACAAAGCATAAACTCAATTTGAGCAGCACTTAAACATTCATTGGATAGTTTAATCGATCGGACATTGAATCGTAGCAGCGATCGAGTTAATACCCTGTATCGTAGCAGCATCCCCCTACTAATTAGTGTTTTGTGTGTGTTTGGAAGAGTAATTGGACGATTCTTCGGTGCCTGAAGCGAATTTCTTCGTCGAACGAACACCCAGAAGCAAGTCCCGAAGCCTGCTATTTATAGCCAGAAATTGGCATCCCTTGCGCACCGTAATAGAAACTCTCTTACGGTTCGTAAGGACACTTGCGCACCGTAACATTAATTTCCTTACGGTGCGTAAGGAACACATAAGCACTATAGGTTTGCCACGCGTGGGACTAGGCCTGATGAGTCGACGAAACGATTAAATTCAATTTTTATAATAAGGTATAAGGATAATCATCAAGTAGGGAATACCCCCCCTGAGTTTTAGGGGCCCTGATCCTGATTCTGATTGTTCTGATAATTTTAGGGTTTGTGTAGAATCACTTGGGTGTCTTAATTAGGGTTTCCTTTTTGATAAAATAATAAAATAAATAGGACTTTTAATGAGGGTTGTTATATCAGGGGTCCGGGTTTATACTTACGGAACGTTTTAGGACATTTTTGTGTGAGTCGTTACATTCTCCCCACCTTAATAAAAATCTCGTCCTCGAGATTTACTGAATAAGTAGGAATACTTTTTCTTCATCTCAGGTTCCAGCTTCCAAGTGTATTTGGGTTATGATATTTCTTTTAGATTTATGTCATCTTTTTAGTTAATAAAAATAATATTAGGGTAGATGATACAGAATTAAAATATCGACAATAGATAAGATTCAATAGTTTCACTAAATTAGTTCAAGAAATCGATGACAAACGAATGAAATGAAATGATATAAATTTTCAAAGTGACTAGATTCAAGCTAAAAGATAGATATTTAAAATGAATGTGAAGGACTTTTAGAATCAATAAAAATTCTTTGTCAAAAGAAAGCTTACTTTGATTTGGCAACTGAGGAAAACTTATAATTGACAGGTTCCAAATGAAATAAAATCATGAAAAATGATTTGTCAAATATTTATGATATGAGAAAATCAAAGTGTTGATATGAGTGAATTGCAAAGATACACCAAAAGATAATAGAGTTAGTGCATTATTGTTTAGAGTTCCAAATTGTTTTAATTGTGAAACAATGTGATAGTATACTATTAGTAATCATATTTTTATACCTTAATGGGTCTATGTGATTACTTTATTGTTATTTTGAAATCATATAACGTTGTGAATGTTTTTATAAATGTTATAAATAAGTGGAAACGGAAATTATTCATATATATTACAATGTTCCACTAACCCAACGTATTTGATGACTACCATATTATTCTTATATGGTCATTTTCTTGCTAGAGTGTTATCTAGTTACCACAAAATATGTGATACTTTAATTTATTAAATATCTTTCCCTTTTCTGTTATTATAAATACTAAATTAATATAGATAGTTTTAAAATATCAAAACCCGTGATAATTTTGATATATTTTATTAATATGTTGATCCAAATATCCTAGAATTCACGATCATCTAATATGTTTAACTATAAGATTTTTACAATAAGATATTTTAAATCATAAAAGTAAAATAGTAAATGTTGATTTTAATATCAAGCATACGTAATATTGGCTTGAATAAATAACATTTGATATTTTAATATATATTAAAATACATATATTATAAAAGTATTGTAGAATATTTAAATAAGTTGAACAATTAGGTATAAATGTCTTATTCATGAATACTTAGACAGTTTATTTAGATAATTTTATTCGTTCCTCTAATTCTTGTTTTGTTTTATGAAAATATATCTTTTCTTACGGTACAAAGTAAAAATATTTGTACATATATTTAAAATTTACTAAATAAGTATGATGACTTAATTTATATTAACTAGTTATTATCCTGGTGGGATATTGGTTAGTGCTGCCTTGTTTAAGCATAGGTGGCCAGTCCATGCATAACTAAGGCTAGGCTATCCAATACCTGCCTTTGACAATAACCCTAGTATTAAAATAATCTTAACACTACTACTTATTAATTTATTATTAATAATAAAATTATCAATAATAAATAACTAAATAATAACTTTAAATAAAAGTATATCTAAAATATAATTTCTTCACCGCAATGGTTTAAAATATAGTAATACTATATTTGTAAATTAGGTAATTCCATATATAATCAATTAAATTTATATATACTGTTTTTCGATCAACGATGATAGAGCAATAAATATTATGAAAGGCTCGATTGATATCTGTAATAATTATTAAGAGATATACCGAATTATAAATTTGGGTATCATTATCTGAGCACATGATTGTTTTAAAATTACTTGTATAGAATAAATCAACAAAGTGGATTTAATATAAATAATTAAATGATTAAATCCGAGATTAGCGCAATCTTTAGATTTTGTGGAAATATTCCCACAAAGTGATTTTGATCACAGAAATGATTTAGTGAAGTCGAGGATCACACAAGCATGTTATATTTCAAGAGAATTGAAATGCTTGTTAGGATTATTTCGAATATGGTGGTTTTAATTCATCATATGGAACCTTGAATTGAATATGTAGTACGAGCAAGTTCAAACAATTGAACTTGGTTTAAACAAAACGAGATTAAATAAGAAAGTTCAGACATGGTCATAACAGAAACCATGGATACCAAAGAAAATTGAGTTTTTCAAAATTGTATTGACTTGATATTAAAAGTCATTGTTTAGCAATAATGCGGTTCACTGTGCCAAAATCAAGTCTAACTAAAGGATATTTGAGTTTGGATAAAATAATAAATTAGAATGAAGCCCTCCAGTGGAATTCAGAATTTAAACGAATCTCATGCCCAACAAACGGTGCATGGATTTACCAAGAAATGAAATGAATCAATATTCACTACTATGAAATAAATCCTCCTGGTATGATGACCTTTAGGGGAAGTAGAAACACGAAAGTTAATTTATTATATGCAAAAGTCAAAATTTCAACGAAAGAAGTATAGGAACTTCTATCCGGAATTTCGAGTGATAACCGTTTATTAAATGACATTACTAGGGAATGTCAAATAAAATGAAATAGGAAATTTGCAAAGGTATGTGACTCCTTTTTCAGTGATAATAATTATGATTCTGATTAGACTGTGCATGGATGTTTATGAAATCCTGTTCTAGCGTACTTTAGAGATATTCATTTTATAGGATCATGTGGCAAAGTGCCTCTTTTTTACTAGTAGTTTTTCTTACTGTCGGAATTTTAACATTGGTGTCATCGTGCCCAATTTATTTTTTTCAAAGGTCTTGCCTTGGAAATTGTGTGTGATATACTTCATCTTTTGTGGATTTATAATTAAATTTTCATGTATTTTCTTGTACCTTATCACAACTTTACATGCTTTTTACTTGCGTTGATAGTTTATGGTAACGTGTTAGAAATTCTTTGCATTTTTGATAGTATCCCAACTTAATGGGTTTCCTTTGTTTATTTTATCATATGAGCTAAGAGACAGATGATGAGATAATGTTTTGATATCGGAAAAGATATTCCTGAATAAGAAATCTAGACACAGATACTGGTGCTTTATTCTTAATTGACTTTTGGAATTCCTTATAGATATACATATCTATATAATCACATATTTCACATATTTCACATGCTGAAATAAACATACCATCTATCAGGTCAATGTTTTTTAACAATTTTTATATTTCAAAACTATTCAGATATCTGGTCATGATATTATTTAGGGAAGTCTTGTCACTTGCTGACATATTATATATTTTCTTACCCGGTTCTCGCCGGAGAGGTAATTTCAGTATATCCGGACAAACTGGAGAGTCTGCTACATCATACCCAGTCTTACCGGAGAAAATTTTCTATTTCCCATAAATAGTATCTTAAAAAAATGCCTATCTTATTAGGGCTTTTATTCATAATTAAGGAAATTTATATTTCCAGGACATATTTTATTATTATTTTGACCACTGGACGATTCCTGTGACAGTGTCAATTTACTATTGATCATTATTTCAAATAGTGACTCAGGTCATATTACTGTTGATCATTCTCTCAACTAGTAATTGCGGTCATATCACTGTTGATCATTCTTTCAACTAGTGATTTTAATCATAATACTGTTGATCATTCTCTCAACTAGTATCTTTGGACATGTCACTGTTAATCATTCTCTTAACTAGTGACTCCGGACTTAATTGTCCTGTGACATTACTTTATTAATTACTTATGGCACACCAAAATTCCATCATATTTATTTACACAAATACTTAGCTTATCGTGAAGCTAATAATAAGGCATCTTTTCTTAAGTTCAAGTCTAAATGCAACCAGTTAACAGCAATCTCCTAACTCTTTTATATGAATTTAGGTATTATTGTTACAACACCTAAAGGCTTAAAGCAGTGGCTCTTTGAGTTGGCTCTGATACCACCTTCTGTCACGTCCCCCGACCCACCCTGGACGGAATCGGGTGCCGTGAACAGCCCAGCGGTACCGGTGATTATTTTGAAACCGTTGCAGCGGAAATTTTATCAGGACCGTGAGTTAGGAAAAATATCAGAGTTTATAAAATACCGGATTTTATTTAAAAAAATGGGATAAACCCATGTTTTATAATGGTAGCTTTAATAAAGATAAATTTTATTACATAAAACAATATTTCTTATTTTGATTTAATTAATAAATAAGCCACTTCTTGATGCCTTTCAGTGCCATATCATCTCTTACTCCAATCTACTGTAATTACCTGAAAAGTGTTTTAAAAAGGTTTTGTCAGCGGGAAATACTGAGTGAGTTCATTCATTTTACTAAAACGACTCGTTTGTTATAATTCACAGTATTAAGAGCGATTACAATGTTTCAGATATCAAACCAACTACCCACAGTACTTGTCACTCGAACACACATTGGCTATCTCGTTGTCCAATGGTGTCTGTGACTATGGTCATATCACTCATTGGCTAACTCGTTGTCCAATAGTGACGGATATCAAGTAATGTATACAAAACCCCACATACCGGCTGTAATTTGGTGATTATAAAGACTTAATCCCCGTAATTATAACTTTGATAAACATGATTTTGAAAGTAATTTGCTAAAAAGAGAATGACTCACATTATAAGCATGCAGATTCATACGGCCAAAGTTATAGATAAGCCTCGATATATTGCAGATTTATACAGGCAAAGTTTAGTCTACAGATAAGCTTTTGCAGATTCCTACAGGCAGAGCTTAGCCTATTAATTAACCTTGTAACCTAGTGTACACGAACTAGGTAGATAACTTAATACAGCATTTACGATAACTCACGAGATAAAACCCTCACAACGAATGACAAAGTGCAATACTTAAACATCCATCGGATTCACAACGAATGACAGAGTATAGTCCGAGTTTGAACAGCACTCAAACATTCAAGTCGAAATCACGATTAATGACAAAGCATAAACTCAATTTGAGCAGCACTTAAACATTCATTGGATAGTTTAATCGATCGGACATTGAATCGTAGCAGCGATCGAGTTAATACCCTGTATCGTAGCAGCATCCCCCTACTAATTAGTGTTTTGTGTGTGTTTGGAAGAGTAATTGGACGATTCTTCGGTGCCTGAAGCGAATTTCTTCGTCGAACGAACACCCAGAAGCAAGTCCCGAAGCCTGCTATTTATAGCCAGAAATTGGCATCCCCTGCGCACCGTAACAGAAACTCTCTTACGGTCCGTAAGGACACTTGCGCACCGTAACATTAATTTCCTTACGGTGCGTAAAGAACACATAAGCACTATAGGTTTGCCACGCGTGGGACTAGGCCTGATGAGTCGACGAAACGATTAAATTCAATTTTTATAATAAGGTATAAGGATAATCATCAAGTAGGGAATACCCCCCCTGAGTTTTAGGGGCCCTGATCCTGATTCTGATTGTTCTGATAATTTTAGGGTTTGTGTAGAATCACTTGGGTGTCTTAATTAGGGTTTCCTTTTTGATAAAATAATAAAATAAATAGGACTTTTAATGAGGGTTGTTATATCAGGGGTCCGGGTTTATACTTACGGAACGTTTTAGGACATTTTTGTGTGAGTCGTTACAGTGCAAGTTTTCCTTTCTTTCCAAATCTCACCACTCCCTTCCAAGGTGACACCTTGAGTAGGACACGGTCTCTGATTTGAAATTCTAAGGGCTTGCGTCGTCTATCTGCATAACTCTTTTGACGGCTTCGAGCTGTCATAAGATTATCGCGGATTTTCTTGATTTTGTCTGTTGTTTCCAGAATGAGCTCAGGTCCAGTAAGCTGAGCTTCACCGATCTCATTCCAACAGACAGGTGAATGACATTAACCGTAGAGAGCTTCGAATGTTGCCATATTAATACTAGCATGATAACTGTTGTTGTAAGAGAACTCGATCAGTGGCAGATAAGAATCCCAATTACCACCAAAGTCTATCACGCATGCCCTAAGCATATCCTCCAAAGTTTGAATCGTTCTCTCAGATTGACCATCTGTTTGGGGATGATAAGCAGTGCTCAGATTCAGTTGGGTTCCCAACGCAGATTGCATGGTCTTCCAAAAATGAGATGAAAATCGAGCATCACGATCGGAAATGATGTCCAAAGGAACACCATGTCGAGATACTATCTCATCAACATAAATCTTTGCAAGTTTATCAGCAGATAGATCCTCGCGAATCGGAATAAAATGAGCTGATTTCGTTAATCGATCGTTAACAACCCAAATAGCATCGTAACCTTTAGATGTACGCGGTAACTTAGTGATGAGATCCATTGCAATGTTTTCCCACTTCCAAACTGGTATCTCTGGTTGTACAAGCAAACCAGAAGGTCGTTGATGTTCAGCCTTGACTTTGAGACAAGTTAGGCATTTCGTTACATACAAGGCAACAACCTTCTTCATACCAGGCCACCAGAACTGAGTACGAAGATCCTTGTACATTTTATCAGCACCAGGATGGATAGAATATCGAGACTTGTGAGATTCGTCCATTACCAAGGTGCGAAGATCGTCTTGTTTCGGAATCCACAAACGATCCTTGAAGTAGAGCAAACCATCGTCTTTCCTTTCGAGTTTAAGCTCAAGTTGAAGGGTATCTCATATTTCAATAAGCCTTTGATCACACAAGATCGTTGAGCTTGAAGAACACGAGATTGAATATCAGATAGAGTTCGAACAGAATGAAGCTTGACTTGTTCCTTTCGACTAAGCGCATCGGCTATGACATTCGCCTTACCAGGATGGTAGCGGATCTCGCAATCATAATCGTTTAAGAGTTCAACCCAACGTCGTTGCCTCATGTTCAGCTCCTTCTGATTGAGAATATGCTGGAGACTTTTATGGGCTGTGAAAACCACATACTTCGTTCCATAGAGGTAGTGTCTCCAGATTTTAAGTGCGAAAACGACAGCTCCTAATTCAAGATCATGAGTCGTATAGTTCTTCTCGTGAATTTTTAGCTGTCTTGACGCATAAGCTATGACTTTACCTCGTTGCATAAGAACGCAACCAAGTCCTAGATTCGACGCGTCACAATAGACAACAAAATCATCGTTTCCCTCGGGTAGAGATAAAAACAGGAGCATCACAGAGCTCCCGTTTCAGCGTTTGGAACGCTTCTTCTTGCTTAGGTCCCCACTCAAAAGGCTTATTTTTCTGAGTCAAAGCAGTGATTGGAACCGCGATCTTTGAGAAATTAGAAATGAATCGACGATAATAACCAGCAAGAACAAGAAATGATCGAATCTCTGTAGGTGTCGTCGGTGTATTCCAATCCTTAATAGCTGCTATTTTGCAAGGATCCACATGAATACCTTGCTCGTTGACTATATGACCCAAAATCTGAACTTCTTTAAGCCAAAATTCACACTTGGAGAATTTAGCAAAAAGTTGTTCCTTCTTCAGGAGTTCCAGAGTCAAACGAAGGTGTTGTTCGTGATCGGCTCGAGACTTTGAATAAATGAGAATATCGTCGATGAACACAATGATGAACTTTTCTAAGTAAGGTTTACAGACCCTATTCATTAAGTCCATGAAAATGGCTGGAGCATTTGTCAAACCAAATGGCATGACAGTGAACTTGTAATGCCCATATCTCGTACGGAAAGCAGTTTTGGGAATATCGTCTTCGAATACATGAAGTTGATGATACCCAGATCGCAGATCGACCTTGGAAAAGCATGAAGCACCTTGCAGCTGGTCGAAGAGATCATCAATTCTAGGTAGGGGATATCGATTCTTGATGGTAAGCTTATTAAGCTCACGATAATCGATACACATTCAAAAAGATCCATCTTTCTTTTTCACAAAGAGGACAGGAGCTCCCCAAGGCGAAAAGCTCAGATGGATGAATCCTTTATCAGACAACTCTTGAAGCTGTTTTGATAACTCTTGCATCTCTGACGGTGCAAGACGCTAAGGTGCTTTCGCAATCAGGTTGGCATTGGGTATAAGGTCAATATGAAACTCGACTTGACGAACTGGAGGCAAACCAGGCAGTTTATCGGGAAACACCTCCGGATAATCTCGAACAATCGGAATATCCTGAATACTGTTACTCTTGCCTTTATCCTCGGTGACATGTGCCAGGAAAGCAACATATCCTTTTCGCAAATAACTTTGGGCCTTTGTACACGACATAAGCTTCAAACCGCCAGATGGTTTCTCGCCACGAACTTCCAGAACATTGCCAGACGGAAGAGGAATACGAACAATCTTATCGAAATAAACCACCTCAGCATGATGTTTGGTTAACCAATCCATCCCCACGATAATATCGAAACTCCCAAGTTGCATCGGCGTGAGGTCAATGGGAAAAAGATGGTTATCAAGGTTTAACTGACAATCATGAATAACAGAATCGAGAACAAGAGTTTTACCAGTAGCAACTTCGACAGATAAAGGTTTCCTCAGTTTAGTTCTAGGTATCGCAAGCAAAGGTTCAAAAGATAATGAAACAAAACTTCTATCGGCACCAGAATCAAAAAGAATAGATGCAGGTTGATTGTTAACAAGAAACGTACCATTAACCACCTCGTTGTCAGCCCTCGCTTCGTTAGCATTCAGATTGTACGCTCGCCCACGAGCGGGATTCACATTTGCGTTGACATTCACATTCGGGTTCGCATTAGCATTCGCGTTTGCATTCACCAGCCTCGGACAGTTGTTGCAGAAGTGACCAAACTCTCCACAATTGAAACATGAACCCGGTGGGAATCTAGCAGCATTCCCCTGAACTGGAACTTGATTCTGAACAATCTGATTCTGACCCAAACGACAGATGTTGGCCAGATGCCCAAGCTTACCACACGTTGTGCATTGCCTACAAGCTTGTTGTGCAACATGATGACCGTTGCAGCGAGCACAATGAGGTGCGGTACCAGCATATGCTTTCTTCGTAGGCGGTTGAGCTGGTGGGTTCTGAGGGTTCTGTGCAGTAACTGCAAAGTTCTGAGCACCCTTTCGCTTTCTCGACTTCTTCGACGACTCACCTTTCTTACCCTTACCATTTTCCTTGACAGATTCGGTCGACTTCTTCTTATCACCCTTGCAGGTAAGTTTACCCTTCCTGACTTGCGACTCAGTCAGGGTAGCAGATAACTCGATCGCGTGACGAACAATAGTAGGATTAACGCCAGTCACGATATCCTGTATGGAATCGGGTAAACCATCGATATACCTCTATATCGCTTTCTCCAACAGGGTAACCATAGTAGGACACAAAAGACTGAGTTCCTCAAATCGATCCGTATACGCACGGTGTTCTCCCCCATCTTGCTTTAGATCGTCAAACTCTCATTCCAAGGCTCGAATTTCATGACGGGGACAAAACTCTTTCATCATGAGAGCTCGAAGCTCTTCCCATGTTTGTGCCAATGCCACTTTGGCACCCCTATCGCGCATCACTCCGTTCCACCACGAAAGAGCACGCTTCTCAAACACACTTGATGCAAATTCAACCTTACGCCCATCCGGACATTGCACATGTCTGAATGTGTTCTCGATACTTTCGAACCATTGAAGGAGCGCAGTTGCTCCTAGCGACCCAGAAAACTTTAGCGGCTTGGCAGAATTGAAATTCTTGAAATTACATTGTGCATTGTTATTATTATTGTTGTTGTATAGCTCGTGGATTTGGGTCACAACGCCTGGAAGCACAGCAGCCATTTGCTGAGAGACAAGGGATGCGACTTCTTCAGCAGTAAAAGATTGTGCATCATGTCGAGGAGGCATTGTCTAACAAGGAAATATGAGAAACGAGTGAGGTCGACAATTAGGAAACAAAAGAGGTATTGAAAATATCGACGAAACATAAGGAAGGCGATCATTTGTTCGTTACCTCGAACAAACAAACGACACGCTGTGACTAATCAAAGTAATGAATCAAAATAATGTATCGCGAAGACATGCTCGCCTATAAGTGAACACTCACCCCAAGAGTTCCCAGGTAAGAGTGACTGGTCCGATTATGTGGATTTGTACGAACACTCTAGCCTTAGACAGAAAACTCAGGGTACAGGCATTCACTCTTCCAGTTTGCATGTGTTCACATTATTTAGACCCAAACTTTGACGAGATTTTGAAAACTCAGAAGGCACTAAGCCAAAAATGAGTCAAACTGGAAGGGTTCAAAACCTTACAACAGAGGGTTCAAAACCTAGTAATCAATCATCCTAGAACAGATGATTAATTTTCGAAGCAGATTCGGATTTTGTGTCCTCGTTGTGGTTATCACCTAAGGGTAGGTGACGGTTTTGTTTTCTTTTAAAAAAATCTAAACGCAAATCAACTTGCGTTGGGGTCCTAGAAAGTTATAGTCTAGGTCAAAACATTACTAATAACCTAATTCCCTATAACCATTGGCTCTGATACCAACTCTTCCTGTCACACCCCGACCACGTAAAACAACAAATCGTGGTGGAAACGTCGGGGAGTGTTGTAACAGAATTATCGTTACACTACCATGGATACAAAAGAGTTTCGTTTTATTTAAATATTAAACATTAACATTGTCTTTGAAACTGAACAAGCAAGTTATATATCGACTATCATTGTCACTAAGGCCTCGTCCAGATCCTATGTGACTTATGCATCCTAGCAATCAACATTAAGCAACATCACCTGAAACATATGTAAAAACAAAGTCAGCAAAGAAATGCTGGCGAGCACATAGTTTTTGTGTGAGTGTCAGATTCATGGCTCGTTTACATGTTGAAATATCTCGTACAACTTCGTTAATCGATATTAGAAACCTTGTTTTGCAAACCATTTGTATTGTAAAATGAATAACCAAGTCAAAACAGATTGGTTATAATTTATAAACCTAGATGCCATGAATCTTAACCCAAAACATTTGTTTATGTAAACCAAATCATAAATTGTTCTCGTAATAAAACTCGTATGGTCGTAAACATCGTTGTGTGATATCGTTTAACTCGTTCTTGTTATAGATCATCGTTCATTTGTTTAAATCGTTCATAATCGTTCAATCGTTCTCGTTCAAATCGTTCTCGTTTTAATTGTGAAAACTATTTTTTGTCGTCTCGCTAATAACATTCAAACCTTCGTGACTCGTTCATCGTTCAACTCGTTCAACTCGTATTAACAAACCACCAAAGGGTAAGTTAACAATCATCAGGTTCAGTCGTTACCCACTTAGCCCACACATAACCATGGGTGCAGTCTGATAACGGGATTTGTCGGATCCTATGGTACCATAACCTAATACTGGTCGGTTCGGCCAAAATTAATGAATGTCATTCGTTATGTAACTACAACCAACAAGCTCGTTCACATTATTGAAATCATTATTAGTTTAGTATAAACCATCTTACTCGTTTTGAAACCATCGTTAAAACATCGAAATCGTTTTGATACATATGAATCACCCCAAAACAATCGAAAACATGTAAAAGAGGGGATCTATGTACTCACATTTGGGTGCGTTTTTATATGTTAACACAATCCCTCAAATTGTTTATTCGTCCTAAATTAAATAAGAATGATTTAATAATCAAAACCCACAAAATACATAAGTTTCTCCGATACTTAGAATTTTCACATAACTTTGAGATTTCTCGAAAAGTTATTATTTTTTATTATATTGGTGTATTTGTATATATATACTCAAATGTAACATCGTAATACACATAATCTTGTCAACACTAACACATCATCATACACATATTGTAAAACACATAGCACATTGTAACACATAAAATTTACCCATGAACAATCCATTCTAGTTATGTCGAAAAACACTTATTTTAGCGATCCGGTGACATTTTTGGGCGTCGGAAGTCACGTATGACTAACCAAACACCAAGTAAACTTAATATAAGTTAAAATACTTATTTTTATATCAAAAATATCAGTTTACTTACTGATCTAAAACAGTTTTGTAAAAATCCTTCGAAAAGCCGATTTTTAACCGTTTTAGCGCATAGTTTTGCATCAAACGTTACCCGAACCATCCCAAATCGAAACGACTTGATATTTTAACATAACCCATGTTATTTACTGAATAAAATAGTGGTTATATTCATGATAGTTCAGGTCTTACATAAAGCACATAAATCATGCAAATTTCACATAATTTACCACTTTTTAAGCTATATGTACAACATGCAAAGCTATCAAACCTATGTCAAAGTTTCATGCCATTATAATATACCAAATAATGTTATTTTTAGTGTTTGTAACCTGATCTAAAACATTTTTGTTATATAGCCATTTTTCATCATTTCTTGAGCTTTAAATCAACATGTATTCTCATGTACAAGTGCCTAAAGCACACTATCATAGCAACATCATTTTATATTAATCTAAATGCATCCAACATGTGATTTATTCATGTTGATTTGCTGATGTAATTTAACATTTATCATATCATACATAGATCATTAAACACTTGCATTTTAACTATCATTCAAGAACAAGCAACAACTTAAACAAGTACTTATCAAGAAATCAAACTTCAAAACTCATACACCCATATATATATGTACATACATATACACCACCATTTTTATTTGTATCAAGACCCATTTCATTTTAGATTTCAAGTTTGTGAAAATTCCAAGATTCAAAAGAAACTTCAAATCATCAAGAACAACCAAGAATCAAGAGTATGATTTAAACATAAATGTTATACCTTCAAGATTCAAGTAAGTTGTTGGATGAGATTTTGATGATAGGGAGCTTGAAATCACTTGAAAGCACCTTGGAAACACCTTTGGATCTTCACACCAACTTGAATTTAGCTTGAAATGGGGTTGAATCTTGAAGAACAAAGATTGAAAAAGATAAAGATGGTGATGAAGGTGGGGTTACGGTTGGGAGGAGAGAGAGAGAGAAGGATTTGAGTGATCTTGGTTAGATTGAGTTTGTGATATTTGAAAGATTATGCAAGATATATAAGATATGGAAAATATATTAGAGATTACATGAATCTACAAGTGTCAAACTAGAAGAGAAGTGGCAAGGGGAGGCATATGAGGCCGCCACCTCCACCCTCCACTCTCATACTCATGCGTTCTTTTATATAAATGTGTTATATGTAGGTTAAAACGGGTGTTTAACTGGATACCGAGTATTTTATCTAGCGTTTAAATCCCGGTTTATGACGTTCTAAATTATTTTTATTATTCTATAAAAATAAACTCGCCAAAATATTACTAAAATAAATTTCAGTTGCCGAGACTGGCTGTGTTGTCTGCGTTTCGCAGTATAAGTACTGTGTTGCATTGTAACACGCGGTACGCGCTTAAACTTGAAAAGTAACGGTTTTAAGCGTTTTAATTTATATTTCAACACCAACATGATTAAAAATAAAATTTTAATCATAACAGAATATTTTTGGGATTTAAATATTATCCGGGAGGTCACCAACGTTCATTTCGCAGTTTTGTCGTAAATAGTTCTAAAGTTCGAATAAACATGTTTTTGCCATACCGAATCCTTCAAAACTTATTTCTAAGTTATGTAAAGGTTATTTAGGGTATGTTTGGCTTATGTCACAGTTTCGGAGTGTACGTCGCGTTAAACTGATTGCGTTTATGCACCAGTTTGTGTATAACCTTCCAGAAAGCGATTAAAGCTTGAAATCGAAATCGAAACAAATTGTAAAATCATCAAACACAATTACACATATAATAACACCAAAGCACATTGTTTTATTGATTTTTAACGTTGTTTTTCATTATACGATGATTACAGAACACAGTTTTCACAGCTGGTTTAACTGCCCGCTTCAAGAAGCTGAGTATCATTTGCCCTGGTCAAGTTACTACCCCCGAGATCACCATCAAGAAATACATTCGTGCTCTACCGGATTGTGTGGCTGATTTCGTGCAAGCCGCAAAGACGACAACAATTGAAGAGACCTTTCTGCTCGCTGCCGAGATCAACGACAAGCGAGTTCGGGCTGGTTACTTTGATAAAGCCTCCAAGAATCTTCACCAAGAAACCGATGCTCCCACCGCTGAAACCGCCGTCGCACCGCAAGCTTCAAAGTCCTCCCGCCGCAAGAGAAAGAACAACAACAATAACAGTAGCAAGAATTGCGCTGTCACAGCCGCCGCTCCGCTTCAAGCTATCTCTGCTTAATGACTGTGCTGAATTACTTAACTGCTTTCTGATTACTGCGTCATACTTACATGTGCTTGTTAACATACTAGTCTTGTGCAGAAAATTAACTAAATAGTCCTGTATGTTTTCCTAAGTGTTGGGAATTAAAAGTGTTACAAAAAGATACATAAAAGACACTAAACGGAATAACTTAGCACTTTAACGGGACGGTACCTAACCGAACAACCGGACATTACCCGGAACACTAAAATATTGCAAGAAGCATTGTTTTATTTTTTTCTGAGCTAGTTATGGTTCCCGAACACTTAAACCCACTACATAATTCATGTAACACACTAAACATTTGACATTACACTTAACACCCTACTAATCACCTACTTACCCTCTAATTTACATTTAACCCCCCCCCCCCTTGATTATAATCGGCCCACTTAGGGACCCCACCATAATCTTGCAAGATTTTGCTTATATCTCCTATGATCTTATTGGGATTTGATGAGATTGTGTCATGTACTTCTCAAACACATAATCCATTGGACAAAAGTAATTAGTGGATATAAGAGAAACATTAAGGATCATAATCATTCACAACACTCAACACACTCTCTCCTTCCTCCCTTTGGCTTGCTCTCGGTCGAACACCCCTCTTTGCACATCAAGATTTTCGGTTTTCATCCTCTCATTCCAAGTGTATCTCAAGGTGCAACGAGGTCATCAACGAGGCTCGGTGCTCACGGAACTTGAAGAACCACCTTCGTTTGCTATTATCCTCAACATTTTCACTAGTGATCTTCCCTAGCTTTAAGCTAGTTGTAAGGCTTCTTTGATCCTTGTTTACCCCATGTTTTTAGTGGTTAATAGTTATATCTTGATGAAAGCATATGAACACTAAAGATCATAAACATAAAACTTTAACATAAGCTTTACATAAGATGAAATAATGCTAGAATGATGTTATTTTGTATATGTATGATGTTGTTATGTTGATGATGGTACTTGACATGATAAATCTGAGTTAAATAAACAATAACCTGCTGCAATGATGTTAAATGTCGTTGTTGATCACTAAACATGTTAACGGAACAAATAGAACTTGCGATAGAGCGCTATAAGCTGAAAACAACTTCTGTCCAAACATTTACAGCCAACTTCAGTTAGCTGTAAACAGGTCGATATTTATCGAAAAACTGATTTTCTTGAATCTATAACGTGTTATTTCGAAATACGGTTCTAATGGCACTGGAATCATAATTTTTGGACTTCGTTTGCTATTTTTAAAGGGTCGTTTTTCACAGCAGCAAAAGCTGCGTTTTTACTACAGAAAATATGTGTAATGTTTTTCATCATAACTTGAAATCTGTGTGGAATTAGCTCATGAAATTTGTACTGTAGATGACCACTGATGTCATTGTAATGCTCCAATTGGAATTTCATAAATCAGACTTACGATGAATTTTAAATAAATTATTCTGTGGACTGCAGTTAGGAAGTGTTGAATCTGATTGCAGTCCGGTAAATAATTTTTTATAAAATATTGGTAGTGAATTGGATCCCGATATTTTTACACAATAATATATGGATCGTTTAAGACCTTGTGTAAAAAGCTAGGAATTTTTGGATTAGGTTAACTATTTTATTAAAATTCCCGAATACAGCCCAGTTTTGAATGTAAAAGCTGAAACGACATAAGTAGTAATTTGCGTGTCTAAAGGTCGGGTAGGTTATCTAAGAATGATCTAACATATTATATGTCAATGAAAGTGTTATGTGCAATGTCGTATGTTTGCTTATGAACGGGAATAGATGGGAAGTTTATATGGGCATGAACCGTTAAAGTGATGCATGTTATGTGATAGATACGTATAGGAACTTCGTGCTTATTTGAAGTCACTAATAAACTAAGTGGTAATCATACTAGGACGTGATTGACCAACACCGACTGTTAGCTATTTTATAGAGTCAAACCGAGCAACCAAAGTTGAGTTCACACTCTTAAGGCATGGGATTCCCGGTGGGTTGGGAATGGGATTAAATAGCTAAGACGGAACTTGTACTTTCACCACTACTAGACTACTTACCTCTGTCCTCGGATTGGGAAGGACGCCAGCGCTAAACCTACGTATTCACTACGTACCTCCGTCCTCAGATTGGGAAGGACGCCAGCGCTAAACCTATGTATTCACTACGTACCACTGTCCTCGTTGGGAAGGGCACCAGCGCTAAACCTATGTATTCTTATACGTACCTCTGTCCTCGGATTGGGAAGGGCACCTACGCTAAACCTACGTATTCAATACGTACCTCTGTCCTCGGATTGGGAAGGACACCTATATATACATCTAGTCTAGTGGTTTTACAACATGGGGTAGCCCCCACCGTTCATGTTTTGGAAAACAAGGAAAGCTGATTTAACTTGTAGTTGCAAACAAACTCATAGTTCTTGAAAAACTACTTTGTAATGAACACCTACTGTGAACTCGCTCAACTTTGTTGTTGACTTGTTGTTACATGCCTTGCAGGTCGTTAGATGCTTATGGAGCTTGCACGAGGAGGAGGTCATTGTGGGATATGGACTGTTATGTCCCGTTCTAAACTTTTAAACTTTATGAACTCGTTGAACTTATGTTTGATTCCACGTCTTATGCTTCCGCTGTTTAATTTGAACTTGGTTAACTAGCTTTTGGTCACCAATTGAATTGTGGTTGGTTTTATTTACTTAATTACGTTGTTCAATATGATTGGTGGCTCGATCCTGGTCATGTCACGCCTCCAAGCGGTGATACTCCGCATGGTGGATTTTGGGGGTGTGACAGATTGGTATCAGAGCCATTGGTTATAGTGAACTTGGTTTTTAAAAAGGGAAAAGCTTTTTGACAAAACCAGACTATAACATGTACAGTGCTCAACGATCCACAACGACACTTCGCTCCACGTGCAAGACTCAACACTATAGGTAATATGGTTTATGTTTGTATTGCCTACCTGCTAGTTAAGTAGCGCATTTGATCATGGTATGCTTAGTTAGCATAGCAACTCTTGCTTGAAACCCTGTGTGTTTGCTCCCTTCTGTCACTCCACACTTACGCACTTTCGCTACACCTTTCTTACTTGTGTTTCCTTCGATGTGAAGATCATGAGTGGATGCCTGAATTTGACTCAAGCCCAGTTGACGGCTTTGATCAATAAACGAGTTGCTGAGGCACCTGCAGCAGTTCCGGCAGGGGGTATAACCTGCCATTTCGACCTATCCTAGGATGATTAGATCCTACTCTCACGAACCAACTCTTGTGCTTAACCTTGTCTTTATTCTCGCGCCACAGGTCAACATGCTCCGCCTCCCGTATGTACGTTCAAAACATTCATGGATTGCCGACCTAGTACTTTCAGCGGTGCAGAAGGAGCTGTAGGCCTTCTCCACTGGTTCGAGAAGATGGAGTCTGTTTTTGAGATGTGTGAATGCCCTGAAGATCGTAGGGTGAAATTTGCTACTGGAACACTCGAAGGTGCTGCGTTAACCTGGTGGAAAGCACAGGTCCAACTGCTAGGGCTGGCGGTTGCTAATGCCACCCCATGGAATGACTTCAAAGAATTGATCAAGGAAGAGTGCTGTAGTCATGACGACATCCACAAGCTAGAGGTGGAATTTTTCAATTTGAAGATGACGGGGTCTGAAATCGAGGCATACATAAAGAGATCAAACGAATTAGCTATCTTGTGTCCTACTATGGTGGATCCCCCTATCAAGCGTATCGAGCTGTACCTTAAGGGTTTGGTGCCAGAAATTCAAAGCCACGTGACCTCAGCAAATCTTGGCACCATTCAGCAAATCATCCGGTTGGCTCATCGTCTCACTGATCAGGCAGTTGAGCAGAACAAGCTGCCCAAGCGTATTAACGCTACTACTTCTGATGCTCCCAGTGATAACAAGCGCAAGTGGGATGGAAATTCGGGCAAGGGTTCTACTTCAGTTCAGTCTCAATCCCAGCAGCGAAAGACAGATGAACACAGGAGCCCCAGTCAGCAGTCTTCTAGAAACCAAGGTCAGGGTGGATACAGGGGAAATCACCCTAAGTGCAATTGATGTAGTTTGCACCACAGCGGGCCGTGCAACAAGGGTCGTTGTTAGAGATATAACAAGCCTAGACATGAAGCCAAAGATTGCAGGAGCCCACGTCCTGTGAATCAGAATCGACAACAGCAACCACAAGCTCCCCAGAACCAACAGCAACACCAGCAGGGTAATAAGGGATGCTTCCAGTGCGGTGCTGAGGGTCACTTCAAGAGGCACTGTCCATAGCTGAATCAGAATCAGAATCAGAACGACAACCAAGGAAATGGGAACAACAATGGAGGCAACAACGAGGGTAACAATAATGGCAATGGTGCCAGGGGACGTGTTTACGTGCTGGGTCAGGGTGATGCAAGGAACGATACCAATGTTGTGATGGGTAAGTTTCTTCTGGACGACTTCTTTGTTACTGTTTTATTTTATTCGGGTGCCGATACTAGTTATGTGTCCTTAAAAGCTAGCCAAATGCTTAAGCGCACTCCAACACTTTTGAACACCAAACACACGGTAGAACTAGCAAACGGTAAAAGTCTTGAAGCCACACACATAGTTAAAGGTTGTAACCTCATCTTAGCTGGTCAGACCTTCTCTATCGATCTTATTCCTATCGTACTTGGTAGTTTCGACGTTGTTATTGGGATGGATAGGCTATCTCATCATCAAGCGGAGATTATTTGCAAGGAGAAAATCGTCCGCATTCCTCGTTCTGGTGAAGAACCTCTCATGATTTATGGCGACAAGAGTGGTGCTGTTGTGGGCATCATCTCTTTCCTTAAGGCCCAGAAGTGTTTGCGAAAGGGCCACACTGCTATTCTAGCCCTCGTTTCCGATACATCTTCGAAGGAAAAGAAGATAGAAGACATTCCTATTGTGCGCGACTTTCCTGAGGAATTACCTTGTCTTCCGCCTCATCGACAAGTTGAATTTCAAATCGAGCTAGCTCCTGGAGCAGCGCCCATAGCTCGAGCACCTTATCGTCTAGCTCCATCAGAACTTGAAGAACTGTCCACACAACTACAATAACTCTTGGAAAAGGGTTTCATACGTCCTAGCTCTTCGCCTTGGGGAGCTCCAGTATTATTCGTGAAGAAGAAAGACGGTACCTTCAGAATGTGTATTGACTACCGCGAACTCAACAAGGTGATCGTGAAGAATCGTTATCCTCTTCCATGCATTGATGACTTATTCGACCAGCTGCAAGGGTCGAGTTTCTATTCCAAGATTGACCTGAGGTCAGGTTACCATCAACCGAGAGTCCGCGACGAGGATATCTCTAAGACAGCATTCAGGACTCGGTATGGGAATTACGAGTTTCTGGTTATGCCTTTCGGATTGACGAATGCACCTGCAGTCTTCATGGATCTCATGAACAGAGTGTGCAAGCCTTACCTGGATAAGTTCGTTATTGTATTCATCGACGACATCCTGATCTATTCTAAGAGTCAGGAAGAACACGAACGACACCTGAGACTTATTTTGGAACTCCTTTGAACAGAGCAGTTGTATGCCAGATTTTTGAAATGTGACTTCTGGCTTCACGAAGTCCACTTTCTAGGCCATGTGGTAAACAAGGATGGGATTCATGTGGATCCATCCAATGTCGACTCGATCAAGAACTGGCCTGCACCCCGTACACCAACAGAAATCCACCAATTCTTGGGTTTGGCGGGATACTACAGAAGGTTCATCAAGGATTTCTCCAAGATTGTGCAACCTCTCACTTCACTGACTCAGAAGGGTGTCACCTATCGTTGGGGTGATGTACAGGAGTCCGCATTTCAGCACTTAAAAGATAGACTTTGTAGCGTGCCTATCCTCTCATTGCCTAAAGGCACAGATGATTTTGTGGTTTATTGCGACGCTTCCATCCAAGGACTTGGTTGCGTGTTGATGCAACGTGACAAGGTCATTGCCTACGCATCGCGCCAACTTAAATTTCACGAAAGGAACTACACTACGCACGACTTGGAATTGGGAGTTGTTTTCGCACTTAAGATATGGAGACATTACCTGTACGGTACCAAGTGCACCATTTACACCGATCACAGGAGTCTCGAGCATATCTTCAAGCAAAAGGAGTTAAACATGCAACAACGCCGATGGGTCGAGCTCTTGAACGATTATGAATGCGCTATCAAATACCATCCGGGCAAGGCCAATGTTGTGGCCGACGCCCTCAGTCGAAAGGATACTACACCTAAGCGTGTGCGTGCGTTACAACTTACCATCCAATCTAGTCTTCCTACTCAGATACGAGATGCTCAGGTTGAAGCATTGAAAGCAGAGAACATCAGGGCGGAGTCCCTACGAGGATCAAGAAAACGGTTACAACAAAAGGAAGACGGCGCCTACTATGTAAACAGGCGCATCTGGGTTCCACTCTATGGTAATCTACGTGTGCTTGTGATGGATGAGGCACACAAGTCTCGTTATTCAGTACATCCTGGTTCGGATAAGATGTACCACGATCTCAAGACTACGTATTGGTGGCCTAGTATGAAAGCCAACATAGCAACCTACGTCAGTAAATGTTTGACTTGTGCGAAAGTCAAGATTGAATATCAGAAACCATCAGGCCTACTCCAACAACCAGAGATCCCGACTTGGAAATGGGAGCAAATTTCCATGGATTTTGTTACTGGCCTGCCTAGATCCCAACGCGGAAATGACACTATTTGGGTGATAGTGGATCGACTGACCAAGTCTGCACATTTTCTGGCTATCAAGGAAATAGATAAGTTTTCTACTCTAGCAGACATCTACCTAAAGGAAGTAGTATCAAGGCACGGAGTGCCAACCTCCATCATTTCTGATCGTGACTCACGTTTTACATCTGAATTGTGGCAAGCTATGCACAAGTCCTTTGGCTCTCGATTAGACATGAGCACGGCATACCATCCACAGACGGATGGGCAATCTGAACGCACTATCCAAACCCTTGAAGGGGCATGTGTAATCGACTTTGGTAATGGATGGGAAAAACACCTCCCGTTAGTGGAGTTTTCGTATAACAACAGTTACCACACCAGTATCCAGGCCGCTCCGTTCGAGCCATTATACGGACGGAAGTGCCGATCACTTCTTTGTTGGGCGGAGGTTGGCGACAGTCAAATCACTGGCCCAGAACTTGTAGTAGATACAACCGAGAGGATTGCTCAGATACGACAACGAATGGCGGCAGCTCGTGACCGTCAGAAAAGCTATGCTGATAAGCGAAGGAAACCACTCGAGTTCCAGGTTGGGGATCGAGTGCTACTTAAAGTCTCACCTTGGAAAGGTGTAGTTCATTTTGGCAAACGAGGCAAACTCAATCCGCGCTATATTGGACCATTCGAAATCATTGAGAAAATTTGCAAGGTCGCTTACAAGTTGAATCTACCTGAAGAACTCAGCGGAGTTCACAACGTATTCCACGTGTCAAATCTGAAAAAGTGTCTGTCAGATGAGACCCTCATAGTTCCCTTAAAGGAGCTCACAACCGACGACCAGTTGCGATTCATCGAGGAACCAGTTGAAATCACAGACCGAGACGTTAAGATTCTCAAGCGTACCAGAATACCCCTTGTTCGAGTTCATTGGAACTCCCGTTGTGGCCCAGAGTATACCTGGGAACGAGAAGACCAAATGAAACTCAAGTATCCCCAGTTGTTTAAGAAAAGTGCAACCACTACTGAGGCTGAAGCTACTGTAGAATTTCGGGACGAAATTCCAAACCAACGGGGGGGTGATGTGACACCCCAGGAAAACCAGGAAACCAACGCAACTTAACTAGCTTCCTCAGTAACCACGTGCTAAACTTCGGGACGAAATTCTCTTAACAGGGGGAGAATGTGACAACCCTCATAATTACATGTATTCGTACGATTAATTAATATTAATTAAGTGCTTAATGACTGTGCTGAATTACTTAACTGCTTTCTGATTACTGTGTCATACTTAAATGTGCTTGTTAACATACTAGTCTTGTGCAGAAAATTGACTAAATAGTCCTGTATGTTTTCCTAAGTGTTGGGAATTAAAAGTGTTACAAAAAGATACATAAAAGACACTAAACGGAATAACTTAGAACTTTAACGGGACGGTACCTAACCGAACAACCAGACATTACCCGGAACACTAAAATATTGCAAGAAGCATTGTTTTTTTTTTCTGAGCTAGTTATGGTTCCCGAACACTTAAACCCACTACATAATTCATGTAACACACTAAACATTTGACATTACACTTAACACCCTACTAATCACCTACTTACCCTCTAATTTACATTTAACCCCCCCCCCCCCCTTGATTGTAATCGGCCCACTTAGAGACCCCACCATAATCTTGCAAGATTTTGCTTAAATCTCCTATGAACTTATTGGGATTTGATGAGATTGTGTCATGTACTTCTCAAACACATAATCCATTGGACAAAAGTAATTAGTGGATATAAGAGAAACATTAAGGATCATAATCATTCACAACACTCAACACACTTTCTCCTTCCTCCCTTTGGCTTGCTCTCGGCCGAACACCCCTCTTTGCACATCAAGATTTTTGGTTTTCATCCTCTCATTCCAAGTGTATCTCAAGGTGCAACAAGGTCATCAACGAGGCTCGGTGCTCACGGAACTTGAAGGACCACCTTCGTTTGCAATTATCCTCCACATTTTCACTAGTGATCTTCCCTAGCTTTAAGCTAGTTATAAGGCTTCTTTGATCCTTGTATACCCCATGTTTTTAGTGGTTAATAGTTATATCTTGATGAAAGCATATGAACACTAAAGATCATAAACATAAAACTTGAACATAAGCTTTACATAAGATGAAATGATGCTAGAATGATGTTATTTTGTATATGTATGATGTTGTTATGTTGATGATGGTACTTGACATGATAAATCTGAGTTAAATAAACAATAACCTGCTGCAAGTGATGTTAAATGTCGTTGTTGATCACTAAACATGTTAATGGAACAAATAGAACTTGCGATAGAGCGCTATAAGCTGAAAACAACTTTTGTCCAAACATTTACAGCCAACTTCAGTTGGTTGTACACAGGTCGATATTTATCGAAAAACTGATTTTCTTGAATCTATAACGTGTTATTTCGAAATACGGTTCTAATGGCATTAGAATCATAATTTTTGGACTTCGTTTGCTATTTTTAAAGGGTCGTTTTTCACAGCAGCAAAAGCTGTGTTTTTACAGCAGAAAATATGTGTTATGTTTTTCGTCATAACTTGAAATCTGTGTAGAATTAGCTCATGAAATTTGTACTGTAGATGACCACTGATGTCGTTGTAATGCTGCAACTGGAATTTCATCAATCGGACTTACGATGACTTTTAAATAAATTATTCCGTGGACTGCAGTTAGGAAGTGATGAATCTTATTGCAGTCCGGTAAATGATTTTTTATAAAATATTGGTAGTGAATTGGATCCCAAGATTTTTACACAATAATATTTGGATCGTTTAAGACCTTCGGTAAAAAGTTGGGAATTTTTGGATTAGGTTAACTATTTTATTAAAATTCCCGAAAACAGCCCAGTTTTGAATGTAAAAGCTGAAACGACATAAGTAGTAATTTGCGTGTCTAAAGGTCGGGTAGGTTATCTGAGAATGATCTAACATGTTATATGTCAATGAAAGTGTTATGTGCAATGTTGTATGTTTGCTTATGAACGGGAATAGATGGGAAGTTTATATGGGCATGAACCGTTAA